>JARQOC010000003.1:118440848-119932985 GCA_033576535.1 Allobates femoralis
TTTTCAGACAATTGTGGAAGGTGAGATAAGGGATCTTTTAAACAATCAAAACAATACAGGTGATAATCTTCCTCCTTCTAGTAGATTGGCTTTGGAGGATCTAAAATCAAATCCTCACATTATTGTTCGCAATTCAGACAAAGGGGGATCTGTAGTAGTGTTGGACGCTGCCCTCTATCGTAGAGAGGTCATGAATATGCTAAGTGATGGTGATACATACAGAATTTTAAAAAGAGACCCTACTGAAAAAGTGAGGGCGGACTTAAAGACCTTGTTGGATGAGGGCATGGCTCTGGGTGTAATCACCGAGAAACAACACAAACATATGTTTGTGTCTAACCCAGTATGTCCGATTTTTCACGCCTTGCCTAAAACCCACAAGAATTTATTTCCACCTCCTCTTAGACCTATAGTGGCTGGGATTGGTTCTTTAATTGAACCTTTGTCAGAATGGGTAGATCAACAGCTACAGCCATTAGTTGTCTCCTCTCTTGGTTATGTTAGGGACACTAAACATCTACTATATGCTTTAAAGGATTTTAAATGGGCTTGCGGTGACAGATGGGTCACACTTGATGTGATATCATTATATTCTTGTATCCCACATGAAAAAGCATTGCAAGCTCTAAGTATTGTTTTTCAGGACTCTCCTTTCTCACAGGACATGGTGAACTTCATTCTCATGGCAGTACAATTTCTCCTAAAGAATAATTTTTTCAAATTTGAGAACTCCTTCTTCCTCCAGACATGCGGTTGTCCAATGGGGGCGAAATTTTCCCCCTCATTGGCCAATCTTTACATGTCTGTGTGGGAGAGGGAGTTCCTTTTTTCCCCAAACAATCCATACCATCTTTTCCCTAAGTGGTATGGACGTTATATTGATGATCTCATTTTTGTTTGGGGTGTACCCCCAGGAGGTTCATCCAACCCCAGTATCACATCATTTTTTGATTTTTGTAATGATAATGCCATGAATTTAAAGTTCACTATGCAGGATCATGGTACCTCTGCTCCCTTTCTTGATTGTACACTTACAGGGGATGCTGGGTCTGGTAGGGTCATCACCAATCTTTATAGAAAGCCCATATCCGGCAACACATTACTGCATGCTGATAGTTGCCATTCTCCTCATACGGTTAAAAACTTACCGGTAGGAGAATTCATTAGAGCCAAACGCATGTGTACCCTAGAGAGTGATTATAATAAACAGGCTACTGACATAGAACAAAGACTGAAAACCAGGGGCTACAAAGGGTGGGTTGTCAATCGCGCCAAAAAAATCGTCGAAAGTAAAACCAGAGAGCAGTTGATGGACTGTCATAAACAACATAATCAACGTCCCTTATCTCAAAATAGGAAACAACCCATTACCTTTTCTACCCCATTTAGCACTGATTACAACGGCATCGTGGACATTTTACATAAATATGTTCCGATGCTATATCAAGATACATCATTGCACAAGGTTCTAAATTATGGTTTCAGGTGCGTTGCTAGGAAGGGTCGCGATCTTGCCAGTCATGTGTCACCGAGTCTCTTTAAGCAAGTGGACTGCCACAGCAAACCCACTTGGCTACGATACACTGGCAATTTTAAATGTGGTCAACCTCGTTGTAATCTATGCAGGTACATGAAAAAAACAGATGTATTCCAGGATAGATCTAGCGGTAGAATTTATAAAATAAAAAATTACATTAACTGTGCGACCACCTTTGTGGTTTACATGGCTTCTTGCATGTCCTGCAATTTAGACTATATTGGTTGTACCAGTCGGCCTCTAAGAAAACGTATCTCAGAACATATATCAGCAGCCAACCCTTCATCCTCAGGGAATAGACGCTCTATGTCAGGCTTATCTAAGCATTTTTCTGAATATCACGGTGGCGACACCAGCAAGTTGTCTGTTAAAGGATTGGAGGTGGTGAGGAGCTCAGTACGAGGAGGGGATCGAATCCGAGACATGTTAAATCGCGAAAGTTTCTGGATATTATGCTTGAACAGCAGATTTCCTGGGGGAATGAATTATAGGAGCGATTTGATGTATTTTTATTAATACAAGTGCTTTTTGTTGAAATTAACTAGTCCTGTTCATATACATCCTTATACCAGGACAGGCTCCTCCTTTTCTTCCTAATCCAGGTTATATCCAGTACATCTAACAATTGTTTATAATATTTTGCGTTAAGTGTATCCCCTCTCTCTGTACATTGCCACTATTCATTTAATCTATTGCTATATACATTATACATATGCACATGTTCTTGTATCTTTGCTGCTATCCTTCATGTTGTAATATAAAGTAGTTCCTTTGCTTTTTAGAGAACTTTTTTCCTATATTCTATAATGAGACCATTCAAGTCATTGTTTTTTACTTAACCCATTCAGGTGACACTCGTTTGTAATCTCACAGGTGTAATGTTTTTTGTATATATATATTGCATGTTGTTTTGTTGCCTCTTTGTCATTGATAAAGATTTTTATCGAAACGCGTCTGACGGGGCATGCTCAGCCACCAAGATGCTTTTATTTTAATGTTGTGAATTACATAATAAAGTAAAAACTTTTTCATCGGATGAAGGTGCCAGCATATCTTCATTATATTCCAATAAGTCATGACAGCATCTGGGGTCATCAGCTGACCTTGCGTTGTCATGGCCCCATGATCATATCATGGGTACGGCAATGCGGCAGGAAACAGTGCGATCTCCACCATGGTGCTATAAAAGCGTTGTCAGGGATTGACAGCTTGATCCAAACGGTTAACGGTGCTGATTGGATCACTGATCTGATAAGTGCTGTTAGCTACACATGTCAGTTGATCAGATCAGCTGACATATGGGGATGATGTGAGCTCAGCATGTTATTATTATTATTATTATATATTTATATAGCGCCATTAGGTTCCATGTCGCTTTACAAGTGTAGGGGCAGGCGAGGACAAGAACAAAAAATGACAAATTAATCATACAGAAGCTTTGGGAAAGGAAGGTGTACCACAGTCCGCGCTGCCAAAATCTTCCGCTTATAAATAATGCAAGTAGCCGATGTCCAAATCAAACCTCTCTTTTATTTCTCCAACGCGTTTCAATGCCCTCCTGACGTCTTCCTCAGGGACTGTGGTACACCTTCCTTTCCCAAAGCTTCAGATTTCGTCTACCCGTGTGGAGACCGGTGGAAGTCCAGCAGCAGCCATCAGGATACTCATTCTATCAGGTCTACTAACCAGTTGTGGGTGGTACAACTGGAATAGGTGAGTGACCATTTCTTACTCACCTGCTTTGATTTAGTGTCGAGTGATAAGGGCACTATTGCGCCTCTTGTCCCCCCCCCTTCTTTTTTGTTAAATTAATCATACAGGTACATTAGGGCAGAGGATCCTGTCCACAAGGGCTCACAGTCTATAGGGGATAGGTGGGGAGACAGTTGGAAGGGGAGCGGTGAGGGCGAGATTGTGCAGCTGATTAGGTCTCAGTGTGGTTTGTAGGCTTGAAGGAAGAGCTGGGTCTTCAGGTTTTTCCTGAAGGTTCCCAGGGTAGGAAAGTGTCTGATGTGTTGGGGGAGAGAGTTCCAAAGTATGGTGGATGCACGAGAGAAGTCTTGTATGCGGTTGTGTGAGGAGGAAATGTGAGGGGAGGAGAGAAGTTCTTGAGAGGAGCACAGAGTGCGTGAGGGGAGGTATCAGGAGACCAGGCAGGAGATATATGGAAGGGACAGGTTGGGTATGGCCTTGTATGTCAAGGTTAGGGTATTGAACCGGGATCTCTGGGAAGTGGGGAGCCAATGAAGGGCTCGGCAGAGGTGGGAAACAGGGGAGTAGCGGGGAGACAGGTGCATGAGTCGGGCAGCAGAATTGAGGATTGTTCAGAGAGGTGCGAGGGAGGTAGTGGGGAGGCCAGTGAGCAGGAGGTTGCAGTAGTCAAGGCGGGAGATGATGATGGCATGGACAAGTGCTTTAGCAGTGTCTAGTTCAAAGAAAGAGCGGATTTGGGTAATGTTTTTGAGCTGGAGTCGGCAGGAAGTGGTGAGGGCTTGGATGTGTGGCTTGAAGGAGAGGGAAGAGTCGAGGATTACCCTGAGGCACTTGGCGTGCAGGACGGGTGAGAGTGTGCAGTCATTGACAGTGATGGATAGGTTGGGTAGGGGGAAGAGCGATGATGTGAATGAGTTCTTATCAAAGGGAGGTAGGTGGCCAAGGGTGCATATATACCCCCTGGGTTGTAAAGGGGTTAATAAGGCTATGTTTTTATTAATTAAATCAAAATAGGTTTATTACAGTCATAGCTGAACCTTTTTTGTGGGAGATTAAAACTTTGTAGGAAACTTTGACACAGGTGATGAACTTGATCTGATTCTCTCATCTCTAGAGTATAAAAATGAGCATGAATGGAACACCTATTAATAACCAAGCCTAAATATACAGTAAATGTGCAAAATAATGCAGTTTACAGAAGGATTTGAAAGCAAACGCTTTGATCTGTGCAAATGTATACCAAAGTTAATCTTGTGGACCCCAGTTACATTTTGTAAGGCATGTAGTTTTAGGTGCTTCCCAATCAAATAATATTTACAGAATATATAAAAAAAGTCAACATTCTTAATTGCAATTTACAATTTGGTTTGTACAAGCACCTTTACTGCAATCGATAAACATT
The DNA here is from genome assembly GCA_033576535.1 of Allobates femoralis. Lineage (NCBI taxonomy): Eukaryota > Metazoa > Chordata > Amphibia > Anura > Aromobatidae > Allobates > Allobates femoralis. Next base: position 118,445,501 of record JARQOC010000003.1, read on the forward strand.
ATTTTTCTTTAAGCGTCACTCATTTCGATCTGTTATCAAATTCCACAATCAAAACTGTATACTTTATGAAATAGATCTCTTAGACCTGATAAGACTGGTATAGTTCCTTTGAAAATCTGTACAAGACTGGTAGCGTTATCCTAATACTGAAATCACCATTTTATGAGTTTAACTAGAGAGTGAAAGGACTCATATTTCTAAGTATATACAGCCTCCACCCGCCCAGCTTGATTGACAGCTGATGCTTGTACAGAGCAGTGTGAAATATTGGAACCAGCAACAAGCTGTTAAAAGGGCTAAAGATTACAGAGTTTTACATTTGTAACAGATTATACAGTCATTTTAATGTGGATATTTAATGTAAATACACCATTTTCATCAGATCTTAAGAGATCTATTTAATAATATATTCTGCTTCTTATGGTCTTATACGGTGCTTTATGGCGTTGAGGTGTTAGGTCTGCCACAATATCTCTACATAATTCACCACAACCTATTAATTTAGCCTCTTTAGATGTAACATATAAAACCTTCTTCTCAGCACAGGTTACTATAATTTTTTTATCTTGCAGAATACATTTCAGAAACCTAATATGAGTATTTTTCAATATGGTAATCTTCTCAATGGAGTCAAACTGATATACACTTGTAATTTAATGGGGCATATTTTCTGTATATCTTAACACAGTAAATATCACTTCAGAACGGAAAGGTAGTAAAGATAATTCAATGAAAAATAAAACTGCGGATTGAAAAAAAATATGTCTACAAAATAAGACTTTATGAAGATTAATTGTGCTTAAGCAACTGAACAATAGGAAAGAACAGAATACTAAGTCAAGCGGTTAGCCAAAATGTATCAAGATAAGCAAATAAAAAGTACACCGTAGTGTGTCGGAGGAAAACTCTACAGAATGTTACAAGTGCTTCTAAAATGAATAGCTATGAATGCAAAAAAACTTACTGCTGAAGTTAAAAAAGTGTCCTTGTATAAATTGGTGGTTATATTGCATACTATTTTAACAGTTAACAGATCCTCTTCCCTTTACTGTCTACCAAAACTATCTCTTTTCAACCGGTGGCAGAAAGATAAATATCAAGAGGTTCCTGTGTAATAAAAAGGTATGTCTGTTCATTACATACAGTGAAGGAAAAAAATCACTAAGGAGGTAAGCATGAGCAGCTGACGGTTGAGGATGGGTTAGACAGAAATATATCTTTGGCTGATACAATCAGGATACATTGAATAAGAAAGTGTTCAGTAAGGCTAGGGTCACATTTGCGTTGTGCTCCTAGCATGACGCAAGCGCTAAAAACGTAAAAAATTTCCTCTGCAGTGCATAGCATTAACGCTATCCGCTGCCAGATAATGGAGCCCATAGAAGCCCACTGTTTACCTTACTAACCAGCCAAACACACAAAGCTTGAGGATGTGCGCTTTACAACAGCACACAGGAAAATGCTTCAGGACACGTTTCCTGTGCCCTATTGTAAAGCGCACTTCCTGGAGCTTTGTGTGTGGCTGATTGGCAAGGTAAACAGCGGGTTTCTATGGCTCCATTGTGTGGCAGCTCATAGTGTTAACACTATGCGCTGCAGGGGAAATTTCTAAATTTTAAGCGCTTGCGTCATGCTAGGGTCACAACGCAAGTGTGACCCTAGCCTAAAAGAAATACCAATTAGTGGACAGTTTTATTAGTCCAGACGAGAATGAATCAGAACATCAATAAGAATTGTTGCAGTTTCAAAAGCAAGATAAGATTTTTGAGGTGTTTTAAGGTCCTGATGACTTGACTTGAGTGACTGAATGCTACTAAGTAATGAAGGAAAGATCAAATATAACTCCAAGGCCACTTGCACACATTGAGTATTTGTTAAGTTTTTTCCCTCAGTATTGGTAGCCAAAACCAGGAGAGGAACAATTAGAGGAAAAGAATAATAGAAACATCACGACTTCTGTATTTTTAACTTATTCCTGATTTTGGCTACACATACTCAGGTAAATAAACTTCACCAAATACGCAATGTATGAACATGGATTGAGGCAGTGAGTGTGCTGCTTGAAAGGTAATGTCGGGTTTATGAAGATTAGTAAAAGAATGGATTTCCCAATCATGGGGGGAGTGTAGAGAAAAGAGCAGGGAATGTACTGTAGGACAGAAGCCTGAGCACTCCCACAATAAGAGTAAGAGAAGTGGAAGAAGAGTCGGCAAACAATACACTAAGGAGCAGCCAGATAGGCAGGAGGTAAACCATGAGAGACGTGAACACACAAATCTACTGCAAAGTCCTCATTCACAATAAATATTTTACTTCCAAGATATGCAGTAGATTTCACCACAAAGATAATTTATGTGACTTTCTGAAGAAATTAAATGCAGAAAATGCAGGAACAAAGTTATTTGTTCTCCCAAGATGGTTCCATAATATAGTAGTAAACCAAGCCTTTAAGGTAGTACTAGTGACATTAGTTATGCATGAGCATAATAAAGACAAATGTCAGGCCTTAATATTCACATCTTTGTGTTTAAGGGAATTTGTCAGTAGATTTTTCCTACCTCATCGGAGTAAGGAAGAAAAAGTGCAAATATGCCTATTAAATACAGAGTGCTAATAAAGTGCAAAACATTAATAGGGTCAATGTATAATAAAAAGCTCAGATGTTCTATAAGGTACTCATCACTTGTGATGCCTCAACACGTTTCACCAATGGATCTTCAGTAGGCTGATAGTATTTGTTCATAGGAGGGTAAGTACATTATGGGACAAACTCCATATGATAAATTAATGGACATGTTAGCTCTTTTTCTACCATACATCTGATAAGGGTGAAATAGGGTCAAAAGTACTGTCGACAAGGAATAGGGATTCCATTATAGTTGACCTGGTTGCCGACCGCTGCTGCCAGACAGAAGATAGGAGGGAGGTGATTGATAAGGCATCCGCCTTTATTCCTATCTATCCCTGTGCACATAGGTACTAGTATAGGTACTAATGGAATATAAATGAATACCAGTTTTTAATGAACATCTATTAAATAATATAGTTTTTAAAGGTTTTTCTATATTTCTGTTGTTTATGGACCTTTTGAGAATTGGTGTTTTTTGAGTACCTCATCTAAAAGCAACATACAATAAGCAAAAAAGGTTTGTCCCTGAGGAAGGAGCCTGATAACGCTCCGAAACGCGTAGAAATAAAGAACACCAGTTGAAACCAGTGTTCCAGTTTCTGGTTTCATTCATTCAGCAGTGTGGATCCTGAGACACTTCGTCCCAATACAACTATTATTCGCCACGTCGATCGTGGATGTGTGGGTCCTGCAGCAGCTGTATCCAGGCACGCACACTTGTTGTGTGTAGCACAACTTTTCCAGGTGAGCACCTTTCATTAAGGTTCTTGTCGATATCTGTAAGGAGATAAGACCCTATTTGTGTATTGTCTCACCCCCTATAGATTCTGTTTAAGCAAACATTTCAGGAAAACAACATGTTGGACCTTGACAAGACCGAAAGCCCTTAATTCTAAGTTTTAACCCTGGCAGCTTGCTATGTTCAGATTATATAGCAAAAACCTGCTGACTGATGACTTTTAAATATAAAACAGTCCACATTCTAAAGGGTGGGCCATTTTTTTGGATACACCTAAATAAAATGGGAATGGTTGGCGATGTCAACTTCCTGTTTGTGGAACATTAGTATATGGGAGAGGGAAAATGTTTCCAGATGGGTGGTGACCATGGGGGCCATTTTGAAGTTGGCCATTTTGGATCCAACTTTATTTTTTTCATGGGAAGAGGGTCATGTGACACATCAAACTTATTGAGGATTTCATAAAAAATAACAATGGTGTGCTTGGTTTTAATGTACATTTATTCTTTCATGAGCTGTTTACAAGTTTATAACCACTTATAAAATGTGTTCAAAGTGCTGCCCATTGTGTTGGATTGTCAATACAGCCCTCTTCTCCCACTCTTGACACACTGAAGTAACACCACAGAAGAAATGCTAGCACAGGCTTCCAGTATCTGTTGTTTAGGATGCTGCACATCTCGTATCTTCTCTGACAATAACCCACAGTGGATAGATCCCTCCAAGACTGTTGGAACACAAAAATTGATGGTATGGTGTGATATATGGGATACAAAGATAGTGGGGCCATTCTTCATCAATGGAAACCTCAATGCCACTGGATATCTGAATCATGTAGCAATTTGAGATATCCAGTGGTAATGGTAAAATCATCTGGGAGGTTTTTTTTCTTACTCAAAATATTTTAGTATTCTTTCAAAAAACAAACATTTTTGTTCCAGCTCTTACAAAATTATGCATTAAACTGCCATAGCTGTAGTGTTATGAATTTAAAGAAGTTATTTCCAGATTTACTTCACAATGTATACTGTGGCAATCTCATTATTTTCTGAAAATTACCGTATATACTCGTGTATAAGCCGAGTTTTTCAGCACAAAAAATGTGCTGAAAAGTCCCCCCTTCGGCTTATACACGAGTCATAGGCCGGACGCCTGCCCCCACCATTGGTATACAGGCGCCCCCCCAATCAGTGGTATACAGGGCCCCCCCTTGCTGCCGCATACCTGTAAAATAATACATCATTATACTTATCCGTGTCGCTGTCGCCGCTCTGACACCGTGCTCCTCCGGGTCTTCATGCTTTCTCCTCTGGCGCACAGGCAATGACGTCATGGCTTGCACCCGCCGGTCACAAGCAGGAAGAAGCATGAAGACCCGGAGGAGCGCGGTGTCAGAGCAGCGACAGCGACAGGGAAAAGTATAATGATGTATAACTTTGCAGGCGTGCGGCAGCAAGGGGGAACCCTGCATACCACTGATGGGGGGGCCTGTATACGACTTCTGAGGGGGCCTGTATACCGCTGGGCCTGTATACCACTGGGGCCTGTATACCACTGGGGCCTGTATACCACTGGGGCTGCTGTATATACTGCTGGGGCCTGTATATACCACTGGTGAGGCTGCTGTATACCACTGGGGCTGCTGCATATACTGCTGGGGCCTGTATATACCACTGGGGAGGCTGCTGTAATACTGCTGGGGCCTGTATATACCACTGGGGATGCTGCTGTATACCACTGGGGCTGCTGTATATACTGCTGGGGCCTGTATATACCACTGGGTAGGCTGCTGTATACTACCACTGGAGAGGCTGCTGTATACTACCACTGGGAAGGCTGCTGTATACTACCACTGGGGAGGCTGCTGTATACTACCACTGGGGAGGCCTGTATACCACACTGCTGGGGGCTGTATACCTGTGCTGGGGTCCACCCTCAGCTTATACACGAGTCAATAGGTTTTCCCAGGTTTTGGGGGCAAAAGTAGGGGGGTCGGCTTATACACGGGTCGGCTTATACACGAGTATATACGGTATATCATTTTTGTCATTATAATGACTAAAAAAATGTAGGCCTCTTTCACATCTATGCGTCTGCTGCTTTTGCTTCATTTGCGTTTTCATGCGTTTTTACCGCAAAAACGCATAAAAACGCATGCGTTTTTGTACCCATTGATTTTAATGGAAACGCATGAAAAACACATCCAAAAACGCATGTTAAAACGCATGTGCGTTTGCAAAAACACAAAACACATGCGTTTTTGCAAACGCAGCCCAAAGCGCTGTTTGCCACGTTTTGAGCTGCGTTTGCAAAAACGCATGCGTTTTGCGTTTTTGCATGCGTTTTTTCATGCGTTTCCATTAAAATCAATGGGACAAAATCGCATGCGTTTTGATGCGTTTTTGCGGTAAAAACGCATGAAAACGCAAATGAAGCAAAACGCAGCAGACGCATGATGTGAAAGGGCCTACAGGTTGCTTCTGCTGAATTTTAAACCACAAAGAAGGAATTATTCAAATGAATTTGTTACTACTACTTAAATTACAGTGAGATCAAATAGAAAATAATAATTCACACTGTAGATGATAACTGTATATTAAATATTAATACGGTATGTAGACTACTATTTCTTAAGCTTGTACATTGGTACATTATGTTCGACCCAATGATGTTTTATTGTTGATATAACATTTTCATTTCCAATCACTTTGGCATCACAAAATTAAATCCCTTTCAAATTAATTAAATCTTGAAAATGTAACTATTGTTTAAAAAATGCTACAAAAACAATAAAACTTTTCCCTTTTACACTAAACATCCTGTTGTAAAACCCTTTTATGTAATTTAGGGCTGTGGGAGCTTTTGGTGAGATTTTTGATGTACATTTTTTACCTGCATTTTTTCTATATCTACTGCAAAGAGGTGGACAATCTGCACATGAAACTCAGAGGACCCACAAGACAAATTGACATGTTACACATTGCACACAGGCAGTCAGTTTACGCTGAGTAAAAAAAGAAGTAGAATGGGCATGAGACTTCTATAAATCCCATCATCTTTGCAGGAATGGTAAGACACTGCAATTATGATGTTGCAAAAATATATAGCATCAAAAACTCAACAAAAACTCATCATTTGCACAAGGCCTAAAGTTGATTTAAACACTTAGGCTACATTCACACGTAGCGCATTTTGGCATTTCCCGCTGCGTAAATGCAGTGAAACGCAGTGACGTTACACATCATAGAAAAAGCAACAGCTTTTGCAAAAATGCATTCACATGGTCCGTAATTTTGTGGATGTGCTTTGCAGTGAGCGGTCCTAGAGGCCGCACTCACTGCAGCTCGGCAGGGATGAGGACATCACTGGCGGTCACCGAGGGAGCACGGCAAGATAAGTAAGGCGCAGTAAGAAAAGCGCAAAGGCTTTCACAAACAGATTGCTGCGTTCTGTGAGGATCAGTTCTTGATGCAGTTTTGCACCAAAAACAGATCTTCAGAAAATGCAGTAATTACGCTGTGTGTGAACGTAGCCTAAGGACAGAGACACACTAAAGCTAGGGCCACACTAGCATTTTAGCCTCCTTCCTGGGGGTCCATCAAAAAGCATGATTGCGGCAGCATTATAGCAGCGTTATCATAGTGTAATGCTGCCTTAACACTACCAATAGAATCCTGTTGGTGATAGACTCCCGAGTGCATGCAAATGATGGGACATAAGTGCTGGAGTTTGAAATGTCACACTATTTTGTAGCGCACAGGAAAACGTGACTATCCACATCTTCCTGTGCGCTACAAAATAGTGCAAGATTTCAAATTACTTATGTGGTGGCGTTTGCATGTGCTCGGGAGTCCATCACGCATAGGATTCTATTGGTGGCATTAAAGCAGCATTACACTACGGTAACGCTGCTTTAATGCTGCCATAATCCTGCTTTTTGATGCCCCCCCCAGGATGGAGGCCACAATGCTACTGGGGCCCTAGCCTTAGGCGAGCTGCATGAGAGATCCTCTCATGCATCTTGCATGAGTAAACTGTCCCAGGTATCGGCTCTCTGGATGGGAGTGCCGAACTGCATAGTAACACAGTTAGCACCTGTCCAGAGAGGCAGGGACCAGGCCGGATGAGTCATGCAAGATGCATGCGAGATCCACGCATGCATCTCACATATAGTGTGTCTCTGCCCTAAGGCTAAGTTCCAGTTGCACAATTTCTGAATGTATTAGCTAAACTAGGTTATTAGGTTACATTTATATATTTTTTCAGTGAGTTTTTGAGTACAGATTTTACAAAGTTTTTCATTTAATTTTCGATGATTTATGTTTGGTTTGTCATGTTTAAATAAGGCCTTGTTCACACATATCAGCTTTTTTGGGCTTCTCTGCGTTTTTGTAGCTGTTAAAAAAAACGCAGATTCGTTAACGCAGGGTGCAATTGAGTGTAGCTGCGTTTTTTCAGTACACTTGCGTTTTTTTCCCCCAGTCCAAAAAATGCTGCATGCAGCGTTTTTGGGTGCTGTAAAAAACGCAATGCGGTTCTATAACATGGGGCCCTATGGGAAACGCATGCGTTTTTAAATGGCACATTTAGGCACCCTGCGTTAACGCTAGCGTTTTTGCCTGCGTTTTTGTTAAAAAAATGACTAAGTCAAAAAACGTTTCTAAACCTTTCAGACACACACGGGACACTTTTTGGCACTCTTGTGGCCACTTTACACACACTAACTTCTGTGTCCAACTTCTGAACAACTTACTGGTTGCAGTGAAATCATGGACACATTGTTACATTGTCACATTTGTACACAGCCACAAAATGGAACAATGTGTCCATGGTTTCACTGCAATCAGAGATCTGTTCAGAAGTTGGTCACAGAAGTTGGTGTGTGTAAAGCGGCCCTTAAAAAAACGTATGTGGTTTTTTGAGTGCTTAAAAAAACGCAAATTGTGTGTGAACAAGGCCTAAGGGTACTTTCACATTAGCGTTTATTTGAAATCGCGGCAGATGCGGTGAAAAAACCGCATCTGCCGCGATTACCGCATACCGGCTGCACTTGCGGCACGGTTGCGGCACAGTTGCAGCAAGCCCCATACAATGTATAGGCGAGTTTGCGGCAGGTGCGGCAAGTGCGGTTTTGGCACTTGCGGCTGCGAAAAAAAATTCCTTATTTGGTTGTGGGACCCACAACCAGTATATGCGTATGGTACAGCTGCTGCAGGATACACACTCCACAGCACACAGTGGTGGTCAATACAGATCCAATTGGATGGTGTTTTTGCGATCCGCACAAACTGTACGTTGAAAAGGACCACAAGGAATCAAAGGGAAATGGTGCTTTATTCAATGCGTTTCATAGCATGTCCCTGATTCTTCATTAGAAATGCACACATGATCTTTTGGGACACTCTCTGAAATGCATTGAATAAAGCAAATTTCCCTTTGATTCCTTGTGGTTCTTTTCAATGTACAGTTTGCGCAGATAGCAAAAACACCATCCTTTGGATGCTAGTATATATGTATCACATCCTGGTACATGGCCTCCCATCCTGGTACATACCTCCCCATCCTGGTATATATGTCCCTCATTCTGGTACATGGCCTTGTACATGGTCCCCATCCTGGTACATGGCCCACCTACACTGGACAGTAGAGGCAAAGGCACAGCTTGCCAATGCCTGCAGGAACACAGAAAATGATGGTTGCCATGCACACCTCTGCGACATTCCTGCCGCTCTGGTCCTGCATCTTTGTGCCACTGCACACTCCTCTGGTGACCCTACCACATGCAACGTCACTTCACCACTATAACCCCCCTCGATGAGTTTGAAAAAAAATCAGATTATAATACGCATCATTTTCCCCCCAATCTTGGGGGGAAAAATTAGGTTTCATAATCTGAAAAATATGATAATACAATGCTAAGCTTAAAAAAAAAATAATTGAAAAGTAAGATTTTAATCAATATCTCACTAAACACAAGGACAATTATCAAAGACTGAGTTTAATAAAATATTTTTTAATCCATAACAAAAAGTAAGATTAATAATACAACTTTAATTAAAAAATCTTTAGTTTTACTCAAACTAGTTGTTACAAAAAAGAATACACCCCACACAAAAAATCCCTACATTTAGTTTTTTGTATGCCCTCCATGATTTTACAGGATAGCACTGCGCCTTCTTGCAACGGAATCAACAAGTTGCCGACATATCGTAACATCTATATTTATTCATTCTTCGGTAACTACAGTACCCAAAGATGCTGGTGGAGAGCAATAATTAACAAGTTTTACTGTTGGCACCATGCAAGTTCCGAAATTTAATTTTTCTAAATGCATGGTGTCTACTGTGAAGCATAATGGTTGCAGTGTCCTTATGTAGGGCTGCATGAGAGCTGCTGGTGTCGAGAAGCTACATTTTATACTATCATGAATTCACAGATGTATTTCTTAATATTGAAAGATAAGAAACTATCATAATCTCTATGACCTTAGCAGGCGTGCACTTTTCCATCATGACAATGATCCAAAAAACTCTCCATACAGTGGTTAAAAGCACTTCGAAGATAGTCTGTGTGGATGGAAAAGAGTTTGTCAGTTTTTTATGACTTCAAGATAGGAGTATGGCAATGAAATCCTTTGTCTGAAAAAAAGAATCTTGATTGTACTACCTTGCAACAAGAGGCTCTCTTTCATCCACACAGCCTAACTTCAAATTATTCACTATACAGAGAATATTTACCTGGGGACTCCCCACAGCCATGAGGCAGCAGGTGGAATTTCAAACAGGGTCAGCATATAATCCCATAGCTGAGCAACATCTCTTAACTTTATTTCTCTCCTCCTTAAATAGGGTCACCCTATTATGTGCACCTTTCCCCACAGCTTCTTTCTACAAAACAAAAATCTGTTACAATTCTGAAGAAGTACAGGGTGAAAGTTATACAGCGGTCAAGTACGTCTCTTGATCTGAACCCAATCGAAACACCTATGCTGCATTCTGAAGAGACAAGTTGAGTATCACTCTACATCCAGCATCCAGGCTCTAAAATGGATGGTTCTTAAAGAATGGAATAAGATACATGTTGCTATATTCTGGCATCTCGTTCATTCTGTCCTGTTGCTGTCCTTAAAAATCATGAAAGTTATACAAAATATTAGATGTACCTGTTTTTTTTTGTGGGGTTAATTTTTTTATGCATCAACTAATACGAGTAAAGGTGCCCTTACACTGGCGTATTGCCAGGGTAAAACACGGATGAGTGCTATCTGATGTTTGTCAGATAGCATTCAGCCCAATATTATACTATGGGGCAGTGCTGATCAGCTATTTTTTTCTCACATCGATTTGTCATAAACAAAACATTGGAGAATGCTGCGATTTTTAGCGTATATCGGCTCAGTTGCAACCATAAAAGTCTACAGGCGCGACTGAAACATCCGACTGCACTCAGATGCCATCCAAGTGCAGTTCGATATACAATAAGATAGCCAATGGAGAAGATGGAGAGATTCATCACTCCATCTCCTCACCTGTGCTCTGATTCTCACATTCGAGATAATCAGAGCACAGTGGATGACACTCAACTCACGCTTACAGCAGAGTTTGAGCTGAGTGTCATTAGTAAATATACAGTGTTGGCCAAAAGTATTGACACCCCTGCAATTTTGTCAGATAATACTCAGTTTATTCCTGAAAATGATTGCAATCACAAATTCTTTGGTATTATTATCTTTATTTAATTTGTCTTCAATGAAAAAAACACAAAAAGAATTGTCCTAAAGCCAAATTGGATATAATTCCACACCAAACATAAAAAAGGGGGTGGACAAAAGTATTGGAACTGTTAGAAAAATCATGTGATGCTTCTCTAATTTGTGTAATTAACAGCACCTGTAACTTACCTGTGGCACCTAACAGGTGTTGGCAATAACTAAATCACACTTGCAGCCAGTTGACATGGATTAAAGTTGACTCAACCTCTGTCCTGTGTCCTTGTGTGTACCACATTGAGCATGGAGAAAAGAAAGAAGACCAAAGAACTGTTTGAGGACTTGAGAAACCAAATTGTGAGGAAGCATAAGCAATCTCAAGGCTACAAGTCCATCTCCAAAGACCTGAATGTTCCTGTGTCTACCGTGCGCAGTGTCATCAAGAAGTTTAAAGCCCATGGCACTGTGGCTAACTTCCCTAGATGTGGACGGAAAAGAAAAATTGACAAGAGATTTCAATGCAAGATTGTGCGGATGGTGGATAAAGAACCTTGCCTAACATCCAAATAAGTTCCAGCTGCCCTACAGTTCGAGGGTATAACAGTGTCAACCCGTACTATCCGTCGGCGTCTGAATGAAAAGGGACTGTATGGTAGGAGACCCAGGAAGACCCCACTTCTTACCCCAAGACATAAAATAGCCAGGCTGGAGTTTGCCAAAACGTACATGAGAAAGCCTAAAATGTTTTGGAAGAATGTTCTCTCTTTTTGGGCAAAGGCATCAACATAGAGTTTACAGGAGAAAAAAAGAGGCATTCAAAGAAAAGAACTTGGTCCCTACAGTCAAACATGGCGGAGGTTCCCTGATGTTTTGGGGTTGCTTTGCTGCCTCTGACATTGGACTGTTTGACCGTGTGCATGGCATTATGAAGTCTGAAGACTACCAACAAATTTTGAAGCTTAATGTAGGGCCCAGTGTGAGAAAGCTGGGTCTCCTTCAGAGGTCATGGGTCTTCCAGCAGGACAATGACCCAAAACACACTTCAAAAAGCACTAGAAAATGGTTTGAGAGAAAGCACTGGAGACTTCTAAGGTGGCCAGCAATGAGTCCAGACCTGAATCCCATAGAACACCTGTGGAGAGATCTAAAAATGGCAGTTTGGAGAAGGCACCCTTCAAATATCAGGGACCTGGAGCAGTTTGCCAAAGAAGAATGGTCTAAAATTCCAGCAGAGCATTGTAAGAAACTCATTGATGGTTACCGGAAGTGGTTGATCACAGTTATTTTGGCTAAAGGTTGTGCAACCAAGTATTAGGCTGAGGGTGCCAAAACCTTTGTCCAGCCCATCTTTGCAGTTTTGTGTGAAATGATCAATGTTTTGCTTTTTGCTTCATTCTCTTTTGTGTTTTTTCATTGAAGACAAATTAAATGAAGATAATAATACCAAAAAATTTGTGATTGCAAGCATTTTCAGGAAGAAACTGAGTATTAGCTGACAGAATTGCAGGGGTGGCAATACTTTTGGCCAACACTGTAATTGAGCATATGTATACTGTATATTTATACCTATTTATTTATAGAAATATATATACTACTGCATCTCAATTAATTAGAATATCAACAAAACTCAATCATGTAAGGGTGTTTCTGGGAGCCCTGAAACACGTTGACTAATAAATCAATATTATATTCACCCTTTGATGTGTCATCAAATAGGGTGCCTTCACACTTGCAGACCCCTCTGCAGCGTATTACGGTGGGGAAGCGCAAGCTGAGCGCAGGCACCGTAAGTACCTATGTTTAACATGGGGACACAGGTGCCTGCGCTCTGATGCAGATTGGCGTGTGCACCCTGTGCACACCCTTCACTGCAATGTATGATTTGTACGCAGGCGGATGCTTGCGCACAAATCATACATTCTCGTCCACACCAGGAACGTGACAAATCATACATTACAGTGAATGGGTGCCAATCTGCATCAGAGTGCAGGCACCTGTGTCAGCAGGACGCTGGGGAGGGGTCCGCAATTGTGAAACCAGCCATACAGCAGCGAGGTTTTTAACCCTTCATACTCCCTACTTTAATTTTCTGAAATAATGACCTTTGGGTTTTCATTAGCTGTAAGCCTTAATCATCAACATTAACATAAATAATCGCTTGAAATAGATCACACTATTTGTAATGACTACACATTATATGCATTTTATTTTTTTGTATTGAATTACTGAAATAAATTAACTTTTTGATGATATTCTAATCCATTGCGATGCACCAGTATATATATATATATACTGGCTATTGGAACACTATAGAATGTACCCACAACAAGGGTAGAATGCTTGAGCTTTAATCAACATTTAGTTGGCCTAGTATTTGTAGTAATGCTGTGCTTATTTTTCTAAACTTTATTAAAATACTAGGTGTAATACCCGTCTACGCCCGGGTTAATAGATAACTGCTGTTAGCTATAACAAAATAGAATTTGAATATGTCATATTAATGACCTGTAGGAAAATAGAAGCTGAGCTGTGATTGATTGCTATACGCAGTCTAATAAATCTCCAGCCAACAGTAAACCCTCCCCCTGGCCGGGCTGTATATGTTACCTCACACATACACATAATAGACAGCTCATGTGACTGACATCTGCCTTAATTCCCTATATGGCACATGTGTTGCACGTTGGCTGTTTTTAATCAGATGTTTATGTTTGGAAATTAAAGATAGCACACGTATGAGGCGAGTTGTGTGAGGTGATTTGTGCACATCTGTGTCTGTCTGTGTGGTGTGTGTGTCCCTGGCGTGTGTGTATGTGTGTGTCCCTTTTGGATGAGTGCATGTGTCCCTATAGGGTGTGTATGCGTTTGCCCCCCTGTGGGGGGGGTCTGTGTGGTGTGTGTCTCTGTTGTGTGTGTCTCTTTGTGGTGTGTGTGTGTCCCTGTGGGGTGAATGCATGTGTCCCTATAGGGTGTGTATGAGTGTGTGTCCCTGTGGGGGGTGGTCTGTGTGGTGTGTGTCTCTGTTGTGTGTGTCTCTTTGTGGTGTGTGTGTGTCCCTGAGGGGTGAGTGCATGTGTCCCTATAGGGTGTGTATGTGTGTGTGTCCCTGTGGGGGGGGGTCTGTGTGGTACGTGTGTATCTGTGTTGTGTGTGTCTCTTTGTAGTGTGTGTGTGTGTCCGTGTGGGGTGAGTGCATATGTCCCTATAGGGTGTGTATGTGTGTGTGTCCCTGTGGGGGGGGGTCTGTGTGGTGGTGTGTGCGTCTCTTTGTGGTGTGTGTGTCCCTGTGGGCTGAGTGGATGTGTCGCTATAGGGTGTGTGTGTGTCCCCGTGGGAGTGTGTGTGTCTCTGTGTTGTGTGTGTCTCTTTGTGGTGTGTGTGTGTTTGTTCGGGTGCGTGGTGAGTATCCAATGTTGGGGCTGCACCTTAGCGACTATACACTTGCTGTTACTCTTTGTGTGCGTGTGGTGTGTATACATGTCCCAGTGCGTGGTGAATATCTAATGTTGGGGCCCCACCTTAGTGACTATATGCTGGTATGTGCTGTTAGTCTTTGGAGCTATCATTATGCCCCTCTCATTCACAACTGTCAACTGGTAACTTTCACTTTTTCCCATTATGTAGATAGGGGCAAAATTGTTTGGTGAATTGGAATGCGCGGGGTTAAAATTTCACCTCACAACATAGCCTATGACGCTCCCGGGGTCCAGACGTGTGACTGTGCAACATTTTGTGGCTCTATCTGACAGCTATCAATTTTCCTCCAACACTTTTCCATTCACTTTTTCGCTATTATGTAGATAGGGGCAAAATTGTTTGGTGAACTGGAACGCGCAGGGTTAAAATTTCACCTCACAACATAGCCTATGACGCTCTCGGGGTCCAGTCGTGTGACTGTGTAAAATTTTGTGGCTGTAGTTGCGACGGTGTAGATGCCAATCCCGGATATACATACATACACACACACATTCAGCTTTATATATTAGATTGAAAAAAAATTATGAAATACAGTATAATCTCTTTAAAGTGATCCTAAACCCAGAAACTGACCCCCCCTTATCTTTAGACCTGTCCCTGCACCCCCTCTTTTCATTTCTAGCCATCCCTTTTGCATAAAAAAATCGCTTTTGTAAAGTAAGAGAAAAAGATATATTAGTTTGACCTGTGTGAGTTCTCCGTTTCTGTTTAAAGCCGCAGATAGGCGTGCCTGTCTGCTGCTGCCTGATAATTATTCACGCCCTTCTCTGCTTGCTGCCTTTGTGAGTGTGTGGCCGCGTCATGAAAGGGGGCGGGGCTCCGGCATCACGCGATTTAGCTCCACCCCCTTTCATGACGCGGCCACACACTCACAAAGGCAGCAAGCACAGAAGGGCGTGAATAGTTATCAGGCAGCAGCAGACAGGCACGCCTATCTGTGGCTTTAAACAGAAACGGAGAACTCACACAGGTCAAACTATTATATACTTTTCTCTTACTTTACAAAAGCGATTTTTTATGCAAAAGGGATGGCTAGAAATGGTAAGAGGGGTGCAGGGACAGGTCTAAAGATAAGGGGGGGTCAGTTTCTGGGTTTAGGATTGCTTTAATACTGTTTTAGTTTTTTAAATGGAAAGATTTGACAACAGCCTGAGGGCTCATGGAGACTATCATAACAAACTGATTTTTAGTTAAAGAGAAAATTTGGCACAAATGTTGCTTTTTGAAGGATAGCGTTAGAAAATGTTTTATATAAAGTATAAAATGTAAATAGTTATACAATATTTTGAAGAAGTTTCAAATTAGTGCTTATTAAAAAGGAAAGCTATGAACTCCAGATAAGTATGCACCTTCTCTATGAATGGCAGCACCATTATAAAGTTGTTTTTAATTTTCCACTGTGTTTATAGACACAAGCATACTAAGAATGTTTTAGTGAGAGTCCTATTCTCAACCCTCGGTTTTGCATCTTCTCTCTTCTTAAAGTAATGAGTTTGCCATTATGGTCGGTACTTAGCTTCTCTATTTCTGATATCTTGGAAGTCCTGCCCAGAGCACTTTCTTCATCTCATGTTCTCTGTTCCATCCTCGCTCATTATCTCTGCGAGTTATAAATTCAGGGCTCTACTGGCAGGTGTCCTGCACCTGGATCCGTATCTGGTTGATCAGTCTGTCCTTCTGTCCATGCTTCTTGCTGTTTAGTCAGGATCATGCTTTCCACTACCTCAGTCTTCACTCATATGATAGCAATATAGTTCTTCATGCACCATGCTGGCTTCATACCACCTACATAAACCATGCTTTTTTTAGTAACGTCAGCAGGTGCTTAGGTTCCACCATTCTCCTCTCTACGAAGACCCAATGACCAGTCCCAACTTGAAATTCATGCCATGCACCCACTGCAGGTCATAGTGGACAACTTCTCCATGTGAAGCCAGCACCTGGTAACATTTGGCTAAAGGATCTACCAGCATCCTTATTTCTGCTATTGAATGACCAAGGCCTCCTTGTCTCAGGTATTGACAGACCAAGGCCTCCTAGGTCACTGACTAACTAGTGGACCATTTATTTGCCCCTCTCTGATCTCAGGAAGCCCAGGGATGAAGACCTGTTTTTCTTTCCCAGATTCCAGCATGCGAGTGGAGCTCTCTTGTCCCCTGCAGCATGCTGCTACTTCTTCTAAAGGATGATCCATTACCAGATCTTTTACTCCCCCTTATGCTCTTTGGGCTTACTCAGCCATTCTCTTTTCAGCCATCGTCCATAAGTATCTGTGTATCTTCTGACCGTCAACTGACAAATGGTGCTGGCTTCTCTATGCTTGATGCCCTACATCACTTCTCCTGCTTTTACTGTGTGGAGTTCTCTTCGGCTCACCATCCTGATTGATCACCACCTATGCCTGTTTTCCTAGGTCACATCTCAATGGGTCACATTTTATTCCATTTTTACCCTACAAGGATGTCACTTCCAGACCCGAAACTCCATTCAATAGGCATAATCACTGAAGAGGTGAACTCTTCACTCTTTGCATCCTTTTGTATCTTCTACGCCCATGATGGACGGGACCTTCCTTTTGTACTATGCCACTAATTGCCATCTTAGTGTTCTTGTTTGCAGCCTTATTAGACAGTGTGATAGTCTCCATCCTCCATGCAACTCGAGTTTTTCTGACATTCTTTCATTCTTCTGGGTATGAGATTCATGAAATCAAAGGGTGAAAGGTTGAAGGGGTTAAAACTTAACCTTTATTTGTCATCTCATAAAAATGACTATAGAGTCAATAAAAATATAAAAACTACAAATAGTGCAAGATAGCACTGTGACTGTCACAAGTGTCAGTGATATAAAACTATCCCTGTATAGTCACAGGGTCATAGTGTATAGGGTTACCAACCTCGCACCTTTTATTTAACAGTACCAGAAGTATACCCCTATATCTCTCACTACCTAGATCAAGGTCCCACTATCTCTTGTGGTCCTTAGGTGAAAGAGATATATGTAACGAGAGCACAGTAAACCCACACTTCCCAAATTAGAAAGGTCTCATCGGGTTGTCTCTTGTCGTTACCACTTGAGTCTTCCCAACTCCATATGGTCCTATGGCTTTTTCGACCAACGGGTTGCCGACTCAACAGTTTTTCATTTTATATATGCCACCACGTCCTTCCTCCCGACGCGTTTCGTGTCAAACTCTCATCAGGGGAGTCATGGTTTTCTGGAAGCAGGGACCGCTACACGGCTGCAGATCCCCCTTCTGATCTATGGCAAAGTTTTGATGCCTGAAGCAGTGCAAAAAGTTTACATTAGTACACCGGTTACACTGCAACAATGCTCAATCATGTTTCCCAATTGTAGTTATACCACCCTCCATGCCCTCACCACTGGTAACACTTACCCAGCCTAGCTGTGCATGGCATCTGTGGTTTGAACAACCCGCCGCGGTCATTTCCCGCTATTTATGACTGCTCCCATAGCAGTCACATGTTGTTTCGCGTCGCCGGAAGTGGCGCAGGTGCGTCACCGCATTACGTCGCTCCGGCGATGTGGAACGCACGTGCGTTCTACTTTACGTCGCTCCAGCGATGTGGAACGCATATGCGTTCCACGCTCCTTCCTGGATATAGCTCATTGGTTGGGAGTGAGTGTGAGGTGTAGTCACTCCCTCCAGGGGGCAGAGCCTCTCAGGAATGCGGGAATCACCTCCTCACACACATTCCTTTACATCAGAGATCTCCTATCCAAAGAGAGGTTTCTCTGTGTTTCCCAAAAGGGTATTTAAAGGATTCCTGTCGCATCAGTATACCATATTACACTTCCCAATTGTTTTATACTTGCGTTTTGTGGAGTGCTCCTAATAGAGATTGCCCACTTCAAAGTCCATATTCCCAATCCAATTGCACATTTCCCAGCGGCTGCAGATCAGGCCGAGGGGGGATTAAAGGTTCACATTTTGAGATTATGGTGCATGATGTAAACTTGCAATAACCAAGATCTCCCATTTTGGTATAGTGGAGAGAGTTCGTAATGGGGTACAGTGAAGGAAGATAGAACCCAGAAACCGCACCAAAGTGTCCATTCCCTCCCCACTACAGGTATCCTATACACATTTGGACTATCCCTGCCAATCCGTGGAGGTTGGCACCCAATGTACGGAGTCGGCGCCCCCACTCAATGTCGTCTTTCCCTCCTACACTTTCCCTGTTCTAGTGTGCCCCCAAGAATGGAGTATAGGACAGAGCTTCATTTAAGCCTCTCGGGCTACTGTCCCCAGGGTAAAGATCCAAAAGCATTCTATTCTTAAGATTTTTTCCGTCCCAGTCTCCGCCTCGTATCGGGGGGGGGGGGGAATGTACCCCATTACGAACTCTCTCCACTATACCAAAATGGAATATCTTGGTTATTGCAAGTTTACGTCATGCACCATAATCTCAAAATGTGAACCTTTAATCCCCCCTCGGCCTGGTCTGCAGCCGCTGGGAAATGTGCGATTGGATTGGGAATATGGACTTTGAAGTGGGCAATCTCTATTAGGAGCATTCCACAAAACGCAAGTATAAAACAATTGGGAAGTGTAATATGGTATACTGATGCGACAGGAATCCTTTAAATAAACTTTTGGGAAACACAGAGAAACCTCTCTTTGGATAGGAGATCTCTGATGTAAAGGAATGTGTGTGAGGAGGTGATTCCCGCATTCCTGAGAGGCTCCGCCCCCTGGAGGGAGTAACTACACCTCACACTCACTCCCAACCAATGAGCTAGATCCAGGAAGGAGTGTGGAACGCATATGTGTTCCACATCGCCGGAGCGACGTAAGGTGGAACGCACGTGCGTTCCACATCACCGGAGCGACGTAATGCGGTGATGCACTTGCGTCACTTCCGGCGATGCGAAACAACACGTGACTGCTATGGGAGCAGTCATAAATAGCGGGAAATGACCGCGGCGGGTTGTTCAAACCACAGATGCCATGCACAGCTAGGCTGGGTAAGTGTTACCAGTGGTGAGGGCATGGAGGGTGGTATAACTACAATTGGGAAACAGGATTGAGCATTGTTGCAGTGTAACCGGTGTACTAATGTAAACTTTTTGCACTGCTTCAGGCATCAAAACTTTGCCATAGACCACAGGGGCGATCTGCAGCCGTGTAGCGGTCCCTGCTTCCAGAAAACCATGACTCCCCTGATGAGAGTTGGACACAAAACGCGTCGGGAGGAAGGACGTGGTGGCATATATAAAATGAAAAACTGTTGAGTCGGCAAACCGTTGGTCGAAAAAGCCATAGGACCATATGGAGTTGGGAAGACTCAAGTGGTAACGACAAGAGACAACCCGGTGAGACCTTTCTAATTTGGGAAGTGTGAGTTTACTGTGCTCTCGTTACATATATCTCTTTCACCTAAGGACCACAAGAGATAGTGGGACCTTGATCTAGGTAGTGAGAGATATAGGGGTATACTTCTGGTACTGTTAAATAAAAGGTGCGAGGTTGGTAACCCTATACACTATGACCCTGTGACTATACAGGGATAGTTTTATATCACTGACACTGGTGACAGTCACAGTGCTATCTTGCACTATTTGTAGTTTTTATATTTTTATTGACTCTATAGTCATTTTTATGAGATGACAAATAAAGGTTAAGTTTTAACCCCTTCAACCTTTCACCCTTTGATTTCATTATATTGTTGGGCCATTGCTTCACTTTACTGGTGTAGTAAGCCCTATACCCTGCTATCATGGGTATGAGATTCAATAATGCTGACTATGCCAAGTGTGATGTGGCAATGGGCGGGACCTGTGGGCAAGGTACTCATTTCTTAAACCCTTGCAAATTATATTAAGGTTTGGGGCTATTGGCTGGATGTGTGAACTTGTGCTATGGGGGCACTAATTCACCTGCCTTTACCAGTGCAGTACTATAGTCCAGTTAGTGAGAGTCTTATTCTCAACCTGCTTTTCTATGTCTTCTCTCCTCTTAAACCAATTATTTTGCCAATGTGGCCAGTACTAGTCTATGGCGGATATATCCTGCAAAAACCCAAAGCCAATGTGGCCCGAGCCTTACAGTTCCTTTGCAAAGATTACATAGAAAACTGTTTTAGGCCTTTTATTATATTTTTATTGTCAATGTAAATCACAAGTGTCAAAAATTGATATACGGATAATTTATCAATATAAAGAACAAACACCCTGCATATGGAATATTTTTTATGGACAAAAAACTATATTTTATACACTCGTCACTCTGAACCTAAACAAACCACAGGCCAAGTAATGGTAAGAAAATTAAAAATATTCAATTGTCTTATGAGTGAAAGGAAGTGAATTTCATAGCACAGTAAAAGATTTGTTACATTCACACATATGTATCATTAATCTACGACACAAATTCTTATTCATAACATTGGCACATATAATACAGTAAAATTTCCTTACATCTCGAAATAAAATTGCAGCTTTCTTTTTCACAGGTGCTTTGGCAGATTTGGGAATTGAAACTTGTTCTAAAACAAAATACATTGGAAAGAAAGCTACTGATTGCTCATGAAAGAAACATTTTTCAAACTTATAAACAGAACATTAAAGATGATGAATATATTTACATATACTTATCTAATGAGATTGGTAGGCAAGGAAATATTTTAACAATCCCAATTTTCATCTTTACTGGTTCCTTGACATGGAGCGCAGATGGTTCTTTGCAGTGTCCTAGAAAAGAAAATATATTATTATTTAAAGAAGAAGAAAAGAAACCAAGTTGCGGAAGAATAACAGAGAAATAGAATAAATGAGACAGAACAAGGCTTTAAAAGATGCAGAATTAAGTGAGACACATAATAGCCAGCACATTTAGGAGTCCATTACATCTCCAGCTGGTAAAATACTTCTTGCGAATATAATTCCCCATATTGTTTTTAAATAATGCAGTTTTTCCTGCACCTTCACTATTGATATTGGAGACACCTGACTGGAATTTCTAAAACTCACGTAATAAAGCTATATATGATCAAAAACTATATAATTAATTTCAGTGCATAATACAATTTTATTGCTTTCATTGAATAGATATATGCACATTTTTCCATTTATATGTTATTTTTGGATGCTGTTTTGTACTCTAAAATATCAATATTAAAATATGGCAACAATTGAAACATAAAGTATAACCACCGTTTAAATTAATGTTGAGCAAGTGATTATAATTAACTTTCAAATATACTTTATTATTGAAATCTGGAAAGAAAACTTTAAAAAAAAACTTCCACTAGGCTGATTCTAAACCTGACATATGCTTGTTGTTAGGGAGATCCATCATCAGGGGGCGGGGCCTAAACAATGTCCACATTACAGCTGATAAGACTCTCAAGTTACCTCATGCAGGCATAGAGCTGAACGTGTCATGCTGTCAGCACACAGCTGCTGTGAGATATTATCTGACTCCTCCATTCACATGGCTCTACTCGGTGCCTGTGATAACATGGAGCAGAGCCATGTGAATGGAGGAGTCAGATAATATCTCACAGCATCTGTGTGCTGACAGCATGACGAGCTCAGCACTGTGCCTGCATGAGGTAACTTGAGAGTCTTATCAGATGTATTGTGAACACTGTGTAGGCGCCGCCCCCTGAATATGGATCTCCCTAACAATGATCGTATGCCAAGTTTAGAATCAGCCTAGTGAGGACATCTTGTGGAAGTTTTTTTAAAGGTTTTCTTCCAGGTTTTATGACGTATAATTGAAAGTTTATGATAATCAC
Source organism: Allobates femoralis (assembly GCA_033576535.1). Classification (NCBI taxonomy): domain Eukaryota; kingdom Metazoa; phylum Chordata; class Amphibia; order Anura; family Aromobatidae; genus Allobates; species Allobates femoralis. The sequence continues at coordinate 118,467,817 of JARQOC010000003.1, forward strand.
TTGCTCTACATTATTATTATTAAATAAAAATTTAAACGGCGGTTACACTTTAAGTATTTTAAAGTATTAGTTAAAGTTGTCAATTTTTTAACTTTTTAATTTTGCTAAAAATGAAAAAAAAAAATTATTTTAATTAAACTAATTAAAAATAAAAAAAAGTAAAATTACCAGCTTAAGTATTCAATCTCTTAAAATAATCCATAAATTCTTGTTTGTCTCATTTAATTCTGCTTTTTTTCTGAGGTAAGCCTGTTATCTCATTTTTCCAAATTCTCTTTCTTTTATCTCCCTTTTCGTTCTTTCCTCTTTAAATAATAAGTTATTTTCTTTTTCAAGTCTAACTTGAACAACATTCTTTATGTTGTAAACAATTTGTTTAAAGCAAAGAAGTCACATGTCATTTCATATTTCTTTTAAGTGCTTAAGAAAGTCTTCAGTAAAATGAAAAAAAGGAAAAATAAATCTATATCCGCCAGTCATCTCGGGAGCCACACAAGAATAAATTATAGAAAGGGTCAGAGAAAAGCAAAGTCCTTGAAGATAAAATACAGTTGGTCAATTATACAATGATTACATTATATATAAAAGGAGTTATAGGAAATTACAAATATTGTTTTAAAAAATTAGGTGAAAAGACCATAAAGATTAGTATTTACTAAACTTAAAAAAATTGATTTTTCCTTATACCATTACTATATTCTATAATATTTTAAGAAGATAGAGAGAACACAGAAGACAGAAATATTTTAGAAAATAATATTGAATAAATGTATTGCAATTATAGAATGTCTATTAGAAATCATAAAAAAAATTAAATTTTTTAAACTCAAAATTGTAATTTACTTACGGAATGATTTACTGTCATGGGGCGCTAACAGCGCACAAATGGAATAGTACTGGGAAGACAGAGATGGCTGAGGGACTCAGCAAAGCTTGCACCCTATTGACTGGGGTTCCATAGCTGATCCTGGTCCCAGAGCTACCCCTCAAGGTGATGTCTAGGCTGCCAAATATGCTCTTCTTCTATCCAGTTTTGTGTTAACACCCCCTCACCACCAACCAGGGAAAGGAACAGCAACTTCTAACAGATGATTCTCACAATTTGGTTTGCTTCAGGGAAACTTCTGTAACATAGCCCTACTTCCTCACAGCACAAGGTCAGAGCAGATACTAAACTCTATCAAAGACACCTGCTTGTGGGAAAGGGAGTTATTTAAAGACTAGGGGTGTGGACAACCATATCAAGTGACACACAACATCTTACCTGCAGAGCCATAACAGACCATAAACAGCAATACTGTAGAAGCTATTGACATTAATCCTGAAGGTACCAACAGGAACTACACTCATTTAATCAATGTAGAACAGTTCAAGAAAACTGCAGCGCAGACCACATGTAACAGTACCCCCCATTATGAGGGCCTCCGGACCCTAAAACAAACACATTGGGAAGAGTTCTACATTATCTTAGAGTTACAAAGCACCCACTGACCTTGTGGAGATCAGTGGAGGATAACACTGCGGGCACCAGTTAAAGCACTCAAACACAGTGAAACCCAAGGTGCATTGCTCCCTAGAATTTGAATATGCAGATGAAGTCCATGGAGCCTCGGTTAAGAGTCTACAACATGGACACCAGCCAGTTATCCCACCAGGGAAGGACCTAGCCCAGGGTATTAGTAGCCCTTAAGTCACTATCCAGCCCTTGCGAGCTTGAAGATTTGGCCAGGGGTTTACCATGGACTAGGTACCCAACCACAGACAGCTGTTTCGGGGTTGTTGCCCCTCATCAGTGTGGCACAGGATTCTGGCTGGGTGGGAGCAATGCTTGATAGACAGACATCACAAAGCACCCACTGACCTTGTGGAGGTCAGTGGAGGATAACACTGCGGGCACCAGTTAAAGCACTCAAACACAGTGAAACCCAAGGTGCATTGCTCCCTAGAATTTGAATATGCAGATGAAGTCCATGGGTGGGAGCAATGCTTGATAGACAGACATCACAAAGCACCCACTGACCTTACTCCATTGGGTGCACAGTAGGTGCAACTGTCCTCCCTTGGCCCCTCTTTCTACGACATCATCTAGACCTATCATTAGCCTGAGGCATAGGTTGAGCTTTACCACCATTCTCAAGTAAATTCATAACTAACTCAGAGATGCAGGAGTAAACATAACCAACCCAACACAGATTGCTTTAGCCAGGCAATTACTCTTGCAGAAATTACCCCAATTTATGACTTCCCTGGTATGCCAGTCAATCAATGGATTATGTTTTTTCACCCAAGAAAGGCCCAAAACAATGGGAGTAGGTAGATTCTCCAAGATGTGACTGGATAAGAATTCCTGTTGAAGAGTCTCCATGCACAAGTTTACATTATGCACAACTTGGGAAATAACCTTTTGACTTAGAGGAGCTGAGTCAATTGCAGAGGTTGGAATGGGATTGCTAATGCGTCACAGATGAGGCCATGGGTCTGAGCAAAGCAAGAATCCATAAGATTGACTCTTGCTCCACTATCAACTAGCACAGGCACAGTCTCAGTTTTAACATCAATCTCCACCTTGGCAGACAGTGAAAAGTGAGACCTTGCAAGGAAGGAAATATTTAACCTCCCCCCCAGTCGTCTGCTTCCAAACAACCCGAGAAGACTGAGTAATGGTTTTGGAGCAATGTAGACAAACCTTAATGAAATAATCAGATTGACCACAATAGAAACATGCTCCACCAGCCTGATGAACAATAGAAGGGCAGAAGGTTTAACACAAGTGGGTATTTCCCCCAACTCCATCGGTTCAATAAGTCCAGCACATGGAACCTTCCCAATAGGGACTGCCACAGGGGACAAAGTTAATAATAATATTTATTAATTTATATAGCGCTATTAATTACATAGCACTTTACATACATCAGTAATGCTGTCCCTATTGAGGCTCACAATCTATATATCCTATCAGTATGTCTTTGCAATGTGGGAGGAAAGCGGAGTGCCCGGAGGAAATTTTATTGGATCTTTATTATTAATATTTTTATTATTTCTTTATATAGCGCCACTAATTTCATGGTGCTGTACATGATAAGCTGTTACATTCCAAACACAGATATAGCTACAGTAAACAAACTATCAATGGCAGACTGGTACAGAGGTTTGAAGACCCTGTCCTCGTGGTCTTCCGAAAAGTAGAATCGGAAAAAAACACTTATGCCATTATTTTTTTTTTATTTGCACTCTAATCAATCTGAAGCACAACCACAATGGTCCTGAAACCAAAATTAATATAATTAATTTTTTACAAATTTTTCACAATATATGCAACATGTTGCCACATAGGGTGCAAAAATCAGTAAGGGCAATGCTTCAATTTGCCAAACTATACAGTTCAAAAAAAGATACTGCTGAACTCCACCTTTGAGGTTTCTTATGCCTTTATTTGGCCTTCAGGATGAGATGGCATTATAAAGAAGGTTTATCAGAACCGAAATGTTGCCAAATTCATCACACAACTTGATGGTATGGTGTGGTATATGGGGTACAAAGATAGTGGGGCCATACTTCATCAATAGAAAATTCAATGCCACTGGATATCTGAATCTTGTAGCAATTTCAGATATCCAGTGGCATTGAGGTTTCCATTGATGAAGAATTTCCCCACTATCTTTGTACCCCATATACCACACCATACCATCAATTTTTGTGTTCCAACAGTCTAGGAGGGATCTATCCTCTGTGGGTTAGTGTCAAACCAATAACGGTGGTTTTGTTTGTTAACTTCACCATTCACAAAAAAGTTTTCCTCATCACTCATCTGAAGGCAATTGTCTATGCTGTGAAGATACGAGATGTTCAGCATCTGAAACAATGGATACTGGAAGCCTGTGCTAGCATTTTTTCTGTGGTGTTGCTATCAGTGTGTCAAGAGTGGGAGAAGAGGGTTGCATTGACAATCCAACACAATGGGCAGCACTTTGAACACATTTTATAAGTGGTCATAAACTTGTAAATAACTCATGAAAGAATAAAGTTACATTAAAACCAAGCATGTCATTGTTTTCTTATGGAATTCTCAATCAATTTGATCTGTCACATGACCCTCTTCCCATTGAAAAAAATAAAGTTGGGTCCAAAATGGCCGATTTCAAAATGGCCTCAATGGTCACCACTCAGCTAGAAAAGTTTTCCCCTCCCATATACTGGTGTGCCACAAACAGGAAGTTGATATCACCAACCATTCCCATTTTATTTAGGTGCATCCTTATAAATGGCCCACCCTGTACATTGATATGTGTACTTAGATATGGCAGTGTGAGGAGTACCTGTATGTAGATGTTTTTTCTTGTGTTGTAGCTCTCAGTAGCACATTAGGATACATACTATTTTTTATCACATTTTACAACATGTTATTAATGATATTTAAAAAAAATCTGATTTTTCCATTTTTTTATGGTGTTGCAGTGCAGTGTAATTGGTGTAATTGACATGTTAGCCTCTGCAGGTTGATGTGACTAAAATGATAATAAATGTACATACATTTCTTTTACTAATTTTGCACTGAAATATTTTCCAGATAAAGATATATAATTTATATCCTACCAAACTAGGGAAAGTTTTTTGCCACTCATTTCAATTAATAACATTTTGTTTTCAGGAGGAGGGATGATTAAAAGCAGCAACTCTAGTTTGTTTGTTTTTTCCTTTAGAGAAGCCCTCTAACCTATCTCTACCTGTCCCTGCACCTTCTTATCTAATCCCTAACCATCTCTGTCTGTGCTAAAGGGGCCCTATAATGAGGGAGAAAAATAAGTTTTATACTTACAAACTGTCTCCAGTTGGAGACAAGAAAGGCGTGCTCCGGACTCCATACTCCACTCCTCACGCTGTGTCCACACGCTCCACTGGACGTCCGAATTCTCCTTGGGCTGTGACACCTCCTATTCAAAAGGCCCGCCTCTTGTGATCATGTGATGCCTGGGCTGAAACGTAATATCCAGCCCAGGGCATTGTGGGGATGATCACATGGTATGCACCGGCTTCAAGATGCGCACTGCGCATGCGCCGGAGACCGGCACGTACCACGTGATCGTCTCCACAATGCACTGGGCCGGATATGACGTTCCAGCCCGGGCATCACATGATCACAAGAGGCGGGCATTTTGAATAGGAGGTGTCACAGCCCAAGGAGAATGCGGACGCCCAGCAGGGCGTGTGGACACAGCGCGAGGAGGGGAGAATGGAGCCCGGCGCACGCCTTTCCAGTCTCGAACTGGAGACAGTTTGTAAGTATAAAACTTATTTTTCTCCCTCATTATAGGGTCCCTTTAACTCAGACAGGCATGGTTAGGGATTAGATAGGAAGGTGCAGGGGCAGGTAGAGATATTTTAGAGGGCTACCACAACCTGACAGGTTACCTTTAAAGCAATTTAATCATCGTCAATGATGACCCATTAAAGTTCATTTTGCTGGTTAGATAAATGTCTATATAGACTATGAGTGGATAATTCAAGATGAGGCAAGTATTGTAAAAATTACTGGATTGTGTGTAAAGTTTGAATGTAGAATATTGTTACACTAGTTTAGTCGACCTTGATGAAAAAAACATACAATTAATGCTGAGCAGTTTATGTCATTTTAACCATTAATGTGTATTCTGTTTCGGTTTGGAGTGCAGAAAAGGACCTAGTTCACCAAATATCTTCTCCTCTAGTTTATTCTTTATTGGAATACAAATTAGTGGGACAAAGCTGCATTCTTCTCAGGAGTATTGATTACCATTACTTGAAGAGCTTTCAAGCCCTGGCCAAGCTATCGGTGTTGCTGATTAAAGTAGATGTCCAGTCATAGGACATTTTTCATTTCTATAGCCTGTCAATTAAGAGAGGATTGTTCTGTTCATTTTAAAAATTACTTATGACAATGTATTCTTTGGCTAAACAATCTTTTGTCTTAACTACAATAAAATGTATTGGCAGTACCAACAATATTATCGAGACATGCACACATATTGCAGTGTAGAAACTAACATGTCATTGATGTGTATATTTATCATGGAGCAGAAAAGAGTGAAGAATCTAGCTAACAATCTGTATCCTTACAGGGATAGAAAAGTTGACTAAGAAAAACACAATAGGAATATCTTTTCTATTTGCAGCCCTCTCCACCTCTACTCCTCGTTCTTTATCTATGTGATAGATTAAAAAAAATGGATAAAGAGCCAAAAAAAATATTGATAATTTTTCTTTAGTAAGTATTCATATATGCATTTTCTGAAATAAACAAAAAGAATAATGATAATTTTGGTTAATTAAAGCAATGTAATGATGCTTCAGTAATACTAATGCCAAGTTTTGCAATTGGCATGCCTTCACTAACCCTGCAGTGTTCAGATCCTAAATAAGTCATTATCTATTGCTGGATCATTTTGTATTATACGTTAATTAAATACTGTATTTTGCGGATTATAAAATGCACTCAAAATTTTGAGGAAGAAAATAGGAAAAAAATAATTTTTAAATGTTAAAAAAGGAGATCATTCTTATAATTTGAAAGTGCATTTTATGATCTGGATATAGCTTACCGGGGAGTACAGTGGGGTTACAGCAGGTAAAGTTGCCGCTGATAAAGTTGGTGGCGGCATAAATGGGGCAATGCTGCAGGCCTGAGGATGGGAGGAGTGGGTGCCTGGATGATGCAATGTGGGTGCCATTGATGTCCATCCAGTGGATGAAATGGGCATCAGGAAAATGCCTGTGTAGGCAGTGCACGTGCAGGTTGAGATCTATGAGAGCCAAGATCTGTCCGTGCATTGCTTCCAGCATGATGAACTTCAGAGAAATGGGTCTGGAGATGGCGCATGTGCAGATTGTAAGTGTTATGCCTACACAGCCGTTCTCCTCATGCGTAAAGTGTCCACTTCACTAGTGGTGTCTACATTCACAACATTTACAAAAAGCATTGCCCCCTTGTGCTGCTGCCAACTTTATCAGTGGCGACAGTGCCTCCTGTGACCCTGTTCCACCACACCTCCTGATAAGCTATATCCGGATTATAAAATTGCATCTTATCATCCGAAAAATATATTTTTATATTTTATATGATTTTTCTTTAACAGAAAACCATAGACATGCAGGTAACTCTTTTTTAGAGTAAATAAGCTGAAGGTACATTCTTCTGATGACATCTTTGTCTATAGACATGACCCCGAGTAAATAATTTATACCAACTATAACTTACAGCAGTATCTTATGGATTGTTCATTCTATTACTAAATAATTTAAAAGAATGGCACTTGCAGTAAAAACGTGTAAACGTTTAGTCCATTTAAAGTATCAAATAATCATTCTAGATCTTAGGGTACTTTCACATCAGCGTTGTTTTGAAATCGCGGCAGATGCGGTGAAAAAACCGCATCTGCCGCGATTACTGCATAACCGCTGCACTTGCGGCACAGTTGCGGCAAGCCCCATAGAATGTCTATGCGGGCTTGCGGCAGGTGCGGTATCGGCACTTGCGGCATGTGCGGCCGCAAAAAAACTTTTAGTCCATTTAAAGAATCAAATAATCATTCTAGATCTTAGGGTACTTTCACATCAGCGTTTTTTTTAAATCGCGGCAGATGCGGTGAAAAAACTGCATCTGCCGCGATTACCGCACAACCGCTGCACTTGCGGCACAGTTGCGGCAAGCCCCATAGAATGTCTATGCGGGCTTGCGTCAGGTGCAGTATCTGCATTTGCGGCAGGTGGGGGCGCAAAAAAAACGCGGCTGACCGCGTTTTTTTTCGCGGCCGCACCTGCCGCAATTGCTGAAACCGCACTTGCTGCACCTGCCGCACACTTACCGTAAGCCCCATAGACGTTGCATGGGGCTTGCCGCAAGTGTACCGCAAGTGCAGCAGTTATGCAGTAATCGCGGCAGATGCGTTTTTTTCACCGCATCTGCCGCGATTTAAAAAAAACGCTGATGTGAAACTACCCTTAGTCAAAGTAAATAACACTTTATTTTCTATGCTGAATAGTCTAACCAAATAATATTACCTGCAAATTATTTTGCAAACCAACCTCAGCCAATCAGCGGCGCGGGATTCAAATCTCCCGCCAAGCCATGCGCCGCTTTGCTTATTGGTCACCGACGACCACGGTGGCCAATCAGCGCTCTTGGCACATAACTTAAATCACGTCTCACTGATTGGTCTCAGGGGTCAGCGGTCACCAATCACCGAAATTGCTCGAGCCTTGGCGGGAGATTTAAATCCCGTGCCATTCAGCCTATCAGCGGCGCAGGATTCAAATCTCAGGCCAAGCCGAGCAGGGCTTCACTGATTGGTCGCCGCCGACAACGGTGACCAATCAGCGCTCTTGGCGCATGATTTAAATCGCGCTTCGCTGATTGGTCGTGACCGACTGCGGCAACCAATCAGCTGGGCGGTATTGGCGGGCAGATTTCAATCTCCCGCCAATACCGTGCTGCTCAGCTGATTGGTCACGCACTGTACGGCGCTCTCGCTGAGCGGCGCAGTATTGGCTGGGGATTTAAAGCTGGCTCAGCTCAGTGGTTAGAACTGTATGGTGGCTCAGTAGTACTATATATGGTAGCTCAGTGGTTAGCACTGTATGGTGGTTTAGTGGTCAGCACTGTATGGTGGCTCAGTGGTTAGCACTGTATGGTGGCTCAGTGGTTAGCCCTGCATATGGTGGTTCAGTGTTTAGGTGGCTCAGTGGTTAGCACTCTATTGTGGCTCAGTGGTTAGCACTCTATGGTGGCTCAGTGGTTAGCACTGTAGGTGGCTCAGTGGTTAGCACTGTATATGGTGGCTCAGTGGTTAGTACTGTATATGGTGGCTCAGTGATTAGCAGTCTGTATGGTGGCTCAGTGGCTACCACTGTATGGTGGCTCACTGGTTAGCACTGTATATGGTGGCTCAGTGGTTAGCACTCTATGGTGGCTCAGTGGTTAGCACTGTATGATGGCTCAGTGGTTAGCACAGTATATGGTGGCTCAGTGGTTAGCATGGTACAGTGGCTCAGTAGTCAGCACTGTATGGTGGCTCAGTGGTCTGCACTCTACAGTACCTCAGTGGCTGAGTGGTTAGAACTGTGTGGTGGCTCAGTGGTTAGCACTGTATACTGTGGCTCAGTCGTTAGCACTGTATATGGTGGCTCAGTGGTTAGCAATGTACAGTGGCTCCATGGTTAGAACTGTGCACTGGTTCAGTGGTTAGAACTGTGCGGTGGCTCAGTGGTTAGAACTGTGCGGTGGCTCAGTGGTTAGCACTGCGCAGTGGCTCAGTGCTTTGCACTGTATATGGTGGCCTAGTAGTTAGCACTGTATATGGTGCCTCATTGGTTAGTACGGAATGGTGGCTCAGTAATCAGCACTGTGTAGTGGCTCAGTGGTCTGCACTCTACAGTAGCTCAGTGGTTAGAATTGTATTGTGTCTCAGTGGTTAGTGTGGTGCCCCTATGGCAAGGCACCACAGGGAGGTACCGCACCCCAAAATGAAGGTGTAGTGCCTCTGTAGTCATGGATATGGGGTTTCATACAGAGTTTGTCATAAGCACCCATACACTAGGCCACCTTAAGATAGGGGACTGTATATTCAGTAGGTCCCAGGGGGTGGAACCTAGAGTAGAGTGGGAGACTTGAGTGACAGTGAGTGACAGTTAGTTTCAGTCAGCATGTGAGTGAACAGGAGGACGGACGTCAGGAGACTGTGTCTCTGACAGGAGGTCAACTCTTTGGAGAGAGGTGACCCAGACACCGGAGGGGACAAACCAGGATCGGTTGAAACCGGCTGGGGAGTCCGGGGTCGACACCGGCATACTGGAGCCGAGGCAGTCGGTCTATCCCTGACTGCAAACTGACAAGCTTTGGGACCGACATAAGGGAGCCATAGCACTACGGACTAAATCCCTACCTCAGTTCCAAATTGGGTCCAGGACACTTTAGGGAAAGGACTGAATTCTGGTGGTGAGTGGATTATCTTGCTGCTCCCATCTGTACCGGTAAGGAAATGACTGTACCTAACAGTAACAGACCAGTTGACTGGCGAAAGAGCTCTTCAGTGTGGTTAAAGAGAGTTGAGAGGAACCCAGACCCAGAAAGCTATTACAAGCGGGACCACTGACAGACTCTGCAAAGTTACCTCAAAATCTGTGGCTACAACCCCGTAAAACTGGACTGCACCGTGTACCTGTTTTCATCTGGTGACATTAAAGAACTTCTTGAGCTGATCTGTTGTCTGTCCTCACTCTCTCCGCTGCCCGGAGGGCTCCAACAGCATCAAAACGGTGAGGACCACTACCCCCCTCATCGCACCCCGCTGCCCTGAGGTTAAGCTCCACCTGTGGGAGCTCTACTACTCTGAGCTGCATCTCCATCTCCTCAGCGGCCGGCCACAGCACTGGTATCCATGTTACCAGGTACCACAGGTGGCATCACGTTACCGTTTCCCCATCCATCAACATCATCCCCCCACCATCCCCGCCATTGAGGGTCCAGGGCACAGAACTGAGAACCGACTAGCTGTGATCCCCCACCGAGGTAACAACCTGCCCCGGTATTTGAGTACCCCCTACCCTGTCGACCGACTCATTAGCACTGTATATGGTGGCTCAGTGGTTAGCAATGTACGGTGGCTCCATGCTTAGCACTGTACGGTGGTTCAGTGGTTTGAACTGTGCGGTGGCTCAGTGGTTAGCACTGTATGGTGGCTCAGTGGTTAGCACTGTATGGTGGCTCAGTGATTAAAACTGTATATGGCTGCTCAGTAGTTAGCACTGTATAGTGGCTCAGTAGTCTGCACTCTACAGTAGCTCAGTGGTTAGCACTGTATGGTGGCTCAGTGGTTAACATTGTATACGGTGGCTCAGTGGTTAGCAATGTATGGTAGCTCTGTGGTTAGCAATATATGGTGGTTCAGTGGTTAGAAGTGTGTGGTGGTTCAGTGGTTAGAACTGTGCGGTGGTTCAGTGGTTAGCACTGTGCGGTGGGTCAGTGGTTAGCACTTTATGGTGGCTCAGAGGTTAGCACTGTGTGGTGGCTCAGTGGTTAGCACTGTATATGGTGCCTTAGTGGTTAGCATGGTACAGTGGCTCAGTAGTCAACACTGAATGGTGGCTCAGTGGTCTGCACTCTATATTACCTCAGTGGTTAGCACTGTATGGAGTGCAGTGGTGAGCATTGTATGGTGGCTCAGTGATGGGAGGCAGGCACACGGGAGCCAGATGGCACAGAGGAGGCAGGGGCACAGGGGAGGGAGAAGGCATAGGGGATGCAGAAGCCACAAGGGAGGCAGAATGCAGAGGGGAGGCAGAGGCACAGGGGGGGCAGAGTGATGGGGAGAGACAGCACACACATGGAGAGACAGCGCACACAGGGGTTGAGAGCACACAGAGCAGAGAGAAAGGCACAAGTAAGACAGAGCGCACAGGGGAAGAGACAGCACAGACAGGAGACAGCACACAAGGAGACACAGGCACAAAGACTGCCCTCCCGATGCAATAGCATCGGGCCTATTTCTAGTAAATTGAATAATTATAAAACCTAGAAATGTATATGTAGAACATTGAGAGTTCTACTGACGTCAACTGAATGTTTTCTATCTCTGTAGTTCAAATACAGCCTCTTTAATATCCAAATTATTTCAACTAATCTTACTAGAGAGAAAACAGATGGTAACCAGAGGTAGCCAACAGAATATTTAACAACACATGTTCACACTTTTTTATGATACCTAAATAATATAACTAGCCTAAAATGTATCATTTTTTGGAGAGCAGATGCATCTATTGTTGTTATCTATATACATTTTGTACAAATAGAAAAGGCTGTGCAACAATTATACCTGTTTGATAAATATAAAGAGCTTTGCACTTTTCATCAGCTATTAAAAAATATATTCCTTTAGTTAGGGTGACAACACAGGTGTGTTGTTTGAATGTGAAGAAATATTGTCCACTCAGCTAGATGTGGAAAATAATTATCCTATCTCATAGTTATACATGTTGCAGTTTGACTGCTACAGCTTGTAATCCATCACCACTTTATGTTGTTCTTACACCTGATGGTGGAAAATGATGTAGCTTCCAGTTGAAGAGGCCTAGCCTACTGTCCCAAATGCATTGATGCATCCCTTCCAGTGAGCTGCGAAAGTCAAAGGTGGTCCCTAGCTACAGTGTCTGCTCCAGACATCATACTTTATTGAAATATGTAGCACAGAGACAAGTACACAGAGCGACCTATGTTTTCCTGCATGGAAAAACAAAGAACTGCACCACTTTCTATAAGAAATATTAGGAACTGGGTATATTCTAGTGAGGCTGAGTGCATGCCATCATTTTTTTAAAGACATCACAATCCATAAGCTGGTAAGGTAGTGAATGAACCAATAGCATCTTGATGAGACACCAGTTTAGTTGGCAAACCAGCAGATGATTGGAGGCATACCACTGCTTTCTTGACACGCAATTTGCAATAGATATTTGGTGTTTCAATGAAAAAGGCAAAGGAATCGTACTCAGAATTTGACATGCGGTGGAGAAGGATGATAATTATGATGATGGTAATGATGACACCAAACAGGTGCCACAAAAGTGTGCAGCTTGGCGGACCAAAAGACATGCATGGTTAGGGGAAAGGGAATCACTTGAGGTTTGCTCTGATTTTTGGCCGGCTTGTGTTTGCCAAATAACAGATGACTTTACTTCATTTGCTGATGGTAAGACATCATTCCTGATTTGTTTGGTTTGTATTTTTTTTTTTTGATTCCTAATAGTTGTTTTGTTTTTCCTTGAACTAAAATAAAAAGTAATTTAATGAAGCCTGAAATGTTATGTTGCCAAGTTCACGACCAGTAATTAACATGTGGCAACAACGTGCGTACAATCTTGAGTTTATGATTTTCTAGTGAAGACTTCTAACTTAACAGATATTTTAAAAAGAGAACTTTTATATTACATGAGTAGTAAAAAAAACAGGCAACTTGCCTTACATCATAGGATGGGACCAGAAAATGTAGGTAGAATAACATCGCAAAAGCAAGCATCTGTGACTAGTTGACAACTGACAATGTGTACACCATAGTAAGTAAAACTTGTACGGTAAGGTTAAGGTTTGGCAGGATTATACTCCGTTAATGGATGGGGCACTTTATGGGTCATTTTGTTTTAGAAGACCTCTTCCCAGGGTCCAAAAAACGTTGCAAGCAATGTTTTTGGGTGCTGGAAAAATACAGACCGTTTTTTGGTAACATGGGGCTCTGTGGGAAACAGATCCGTTAACGGATGGCACATATAGGCACCATCCATTAACGGATCCATTTTTACTGGCATTATTTCGCCAAAAAATGGCTAACTCCAAAAAACACAGGAGGCTCAAAAAGCACCCCCAAAAAAACGGATTTGATAAACGGAACACTATGACAAACGGATTGGCATGAGTGACCACAGCCTCACACGTGCAAATTGGGCACGAGTGAGAAAATAGAAAACTTAATTTCTACGTCTTCTCCATTGTCTGTGTTGTTATATATCAGACTGCACGCGGATGACATTTGAGCGCAGTCTGATGTTTTGCACGCATCCATTGACTTGAACGGGTGCTTGCCGTCCGATATATGTTGCCAATTGCGGCATATAATAATGTTTTTATGAGGCCGAATTATTACAAGAAAAAAAGTGCATGAAACATCAGATTATACTTGTTCGAGCTATACGCTTGTGAGAGTAAGCAGTAAAAGTGAATGTTAACAAGCATTCAAATGTTTGATCCCCATGCTGCTTCTTAATGATTATATGTTATGTACCCAAACTTTACTTTATTACAATGCTAAAAATAAATTATTTTGCAAAGATAACTAACATTAAACATGCTGTGATATTTCAAACAACAACATCATTGTGTAATCTTTATTTTGATACTAAAAATGTATTTATTGTCATTTATAACAAAAACTGCATTTTAGGATTACTAAAATAGACAATAAAATAGCAGACCTCCGCACCACTGGGAATAATTTGCCTTTCAGAAATGTGTTAAAACATTTAAATGAAATTGTTAATCAGGGACTGTTTATGGCCGCACCTGTTCCTAGTTGTTCTATAAAACGTTGCAATCACTGACATGTCTTATACATCTAGGTAGAGAATAAGTATTATTACAAGAAAAAAAGAATGATTAAAATAATCTTTAAACTCTTTCCTTAAAAATGAATAAATATCATAAAAAACTAGATACAAATATATAAGATGGAATAATAAATGGTAAGTAAACATATTAAAACACTATACATTGATTCTGGAAGATTCATTCTCCTTCACATTCACACTAGATCAAAAGAAGAAATGAGATTGGGGCATGTGATAAAGAGGAAAACTCCCTAAAAATACATTAGGGAAAAAAAGGCTGGAAGCAGTGGCGTAACTTCAGGCCCTGGGGCCCTGATGCGAAAGCTCCAACGGGGCCCCCTAATTATTGCAAATCTTTAATAGTATTAGTCTTTTTCTATGAGCCAAAGGGACTTTTGGGACCCCCCTAAGTTGCAGGGCCCGGGTGCGATCGCTTCCCCTGCACCTGTTGTAGTTACACCCCTGGCTGGAAGAGACAATAGTGCAGATAGGGTCTTATCTTGGTAGAATAGTAATTGTTACCTTAAAGTTCAGAACTCACCTAGAGTGATTGTGTGAGTCACAACCAGCTATGTTAGTGTGCACCTAAGACTGCCACAAACTAAGCGAGGAATGAACTTCAATGAGCAGAAAGAGTGATTTCTTCTGAAGGAGCCAGTATTGCACCAAAATGCGTAAATAAAAATCACCATCATAATTATCCAAGATTTATGATTCCCGACAGCGCAGAATTAACACTATTTCTACTACCGGTTCATAAAAATACATTAGAGAATATTTTCTCTCTCCATTGTGCCATAATATGATCCTCATTTTATGTAACAAGATCTAATAGTCTAGCAAGTCGGTTGTATAAACTAGTAATGCTGTAAAGAGATTGCTAGGTACAGCATTTGATATTTTGGGGATCTGATGACTGCTTTTTACGTTTTTGCACATTGAAGTTGTGTATCAGATTAATCCTTCAACTTAAATCTTATTGATGTTTGTATTAACTGCCAAAAATACACCAAAAACAATTAAGATCAAGGAATTTTACTTGACATTCTCATATCATAATGCAATGGTCTGGTCCATTCGTAGATCTTTTTTTTTTCTTCTAAGGTATTTAGAGTCTACTTTTATAAATGTTCACTCCTGCCAATATGCCGATGGGTTCTTTCCTAGTTTTCTCTGTCTCAGTTTTATTTCGTTTTAATTTCTTTTTATTCTCTCTTCTCTTTCCTCCATATCTGTTAGATTCTTAAAAAATGCAAAAGACATCAAGTCTGCTCTTAAACTTAAATGTATATAATAAAATCAAAAAAACTCGTCAACCTTACTGTATAAGGGTCTGTCCCAGCAAAACAACTGACAGTACTAGAAATGAACATTAAAGTGAGAATCCGATGCAACACTACACACTATAAGTATATGTAATAGCATAATGGCTACAATGAGTGGCAGGGCTCTGTGCACAGCTAATACAGATATGTGAAAAAAGACATGGCACAAACTGCTTGACACTATATAGAAACTAGAGAAAACGTAGCTTGAGCAACGGCCGCTGCGAAAGTGCCCAATAACCATGTCAAGGTGTTTCTCATCTTATCGGGTCCTAACCGTGTGCCTCTCTAGTGGTATAATGCTGCATGTGTGGGTTTTTATGCCTCTGTATGCAAATAAAACTGGAATTGAGGGGTTGTCCTGGACCTGGCTACAATAAGATGGCCACGAAACATGGTGATGCCAGGCATTCCTTAATTATTAGTACTAGAAATGAGACCAAAAGCATTGTTTAAATATTTTCTTTATTGAATATTCTAACCAGCACATTATGGGATCTATCACTAACTTCTGGTACCTTTCCTTCTGCTTTTAAACGTGCAACAATTACACCTATCTTAAAGAAGCCATTCCTCATCCCCACTTCGACATTCAGCAACCAGCTAATATCCCTGCTCCCATTCGCCTCCAAACTTCTCGAAAAGCATGTCCACACTGTACTCTCATCCCACCTCTCATCTGACTCTCTCTTTGACAACCTTCAATCCGGCTTCCGCCCCCACCACTCCACTGAAACTGTCGTGACCAAAATTACTAACGACTTACCCACAGCCAAAGCTAACAGACATTTCTCCATTCTCATCATTCTAGACCTGTCCTCTGCATTTTGCACAGTCGACCACTGTCTCCTATTACAGATACTCTCTTCCACTGGTATCACTGACCTTGCCCTCTCCTGAATCTCCTCCTACCTTTTCAACCGCACATTTAGCATCTCCCACTCCCACATGACCTTCTCGCCCCTTTCCATCTCTGTTGGAGTCTCTCAAGGCTCTGTCCTGGGGCCCCTCCATTTTCAATCTATACCCTTGGTCTGGGACAACTCATAAAGTCTCATGGCTTCCAATATCACCAGTACCACCTGTTCAATGATGACACTCAGATCTATCTCTATGGCCCAGATGTCACCTCTCTCCTGTCCAGAATCCTGGAGTGTCTATCAGCCATATCCTCCTTCTTCTCCTCTTGTTTCCTAAAACTCAATGTATACAAACTCAAACTCATCATCTTTCAATCATCTCACACACCTTGCTTACCAGATCTATCTATCACAATAAATGACGTCACACTTTGCCCTGTACCTGAAGTCAGCTGCCTCGGATTAACCCTTGACTCTGCCCTGTCCTACAAAATGCACATCCAAGCCCTTGCCAACTCCTGCCGCCTCCAACTCAAAAACAATTCCAGAATCTGTCCCTTCCTCAACTCTCAATCTACTAAACTACTAGTGCATGCCCTCATAATCTTCCATCTCGACTACTGTAACCTCCTTCTATGTGGCCTCCCTGATAACACTCTTGCACCTCTCCAATCTGTCCTTAACTCTGCTGCTCGACTAATCCACCTCTTTCCTCACTATTCCTTTATGCCTCCCCTCTGGAAATCTCTCCAGTGGCTCACAATTCCACAGCATATCCAATTCAAACTACTAACACTGACTTACAAAGCCGTGCACAATCTGTCACCCCCCCCCCATATATTTCTGAACTGATCTCCTGATATCACCCAACTTGCAGTCTTCGATCCTCCCAAGACCTCCTCCTTTCCTCCACATTTGTATGTTCCTTATCTAACCCCCTGCAAGACTTCACACAAGCATCCCCAAATCTCTTGAATTCTGCACCCCAAAATGTCCGAATGTCCTCCACACTCGGAACCTTCAAGTGGAACCTAAAAACCCATCTCTTCAGAACCACCTACAGCCTGCAATGACCACAGTGCCACCTCACCCCCACTGGACCCAGTGCTCCACCACCACTGGACCTGGCGCTCCACCACCATTGGACCCGGCATTCCACCAGCAGCAGAGCAGACCCAACCTACTGTCTCTCTCCCCACTGCACTGTAGAATGTAAGCCCGCACGGGCAGGGTCCTCTTTCCCCTCTGTACCAGTCTGTCACTACTAGTTTGTTTGTTGTATTTTTAACTTGTTTGTATGTAACCCTTTCTCATGTACAGCACTATGGAATCAATAGTGCTCTATAAATCAATAATATTAATGGGATCCATCTGATGAATAACAGCATTCTAAAACTGCAGTGCCGCTGCACTGAATGCCTGGATACTAGGAGAAAAATAACTTTCTTCCTCGCGACAGGCTCAGAATTTCAGTCATAGAGGCGCAGCCAAAGCAGTGTTAGTGGTGACTCAGTACTTAGTGAGTGCTTGGCTGGCTGTCACATTATGTTGGGCTGTGAATACAGATGCCGGTCAGCCATGACTGAAAATGCCCCATCTGTATCTCTATGACTCAAAACTAAAGGTTGTTTACAGAAATAAAGTAGCAATTTTGCTGGGCCATAGCCTTGATAAACTCCATTTTTAGTAAATGTCACTTATACATATATTTTTTTTAATTAGTTTAAACAACTGTCTATATCTAAACATTTTTACTATAAAAATAACAAAAAGTAAGTTTAACGAAAAACCACAAATCAAATAAATTACTAAACCACTTTCTATTTGCTACAAATTATTATTCTTGCTACTTTTTAACTCTTTAATTTCACTGATCTAGTTGACTCAGTGCAACTTGGTTTACATTACATATTTACTTATTTTTTTTAGTTAATGTAATTGTACCATTACATATCACTCGTAGTTAGTGTAGATATTGAATGCCAATGATATAAAGAATATAACACACATTTTTAAATCTAACCTATAAAACTTTGTTCATTTCTGTTATATTTCTTCACAAACTGAATGCCTCTTCCACTCTCTTCATGATACACTCTTTAGTACTATAATCACTTTCTTCAAAATCCTATATCCATGATATCTGTTTCATCTTCTCCTAGAACGTCTTACTCATGCCATTCTATTCAAGTTTCCCAACCCTTAAACAAAATCAAAAAATTCATTCTTATGGAATAATGACTGTCCCCACTGTCATAAAGACTTCTTTATTGCAATGGCATCTGATGACAGAAACACTTTTCTGTCTGCTTCTGTAATACTGCACATTCCCGGTAAAGCTTGGAAAATGAGCCCTAGTGATATCATGATTTAATTCTGAATTTAACATATGTGTTCAGTGTTAATACCATAAGTGAAAATAATTTGCTTCTGTCAACACTTTTTGATTCATAAATAAAAAAAATATACATGCACAAATTTTTCATGATTTAATTCTTATATTATCTTTTTTGTTAGGGGCATTTTTTGTTTCAAAGACACATCCATATGAAGGCTTGATGAGTTATAGCTTTGAATGACACCATGAATTTTATCATGCAATGCACTGGAAAATGGAAAAAAAAAAGATTCAAAGTTTCTATGCATGTATCTCTGCATAGCCTGACAGATAAAAAAAAACGCATTTCTGATGTACGTTTTTTGTCATATTTTTGGTATTTTTTAATGCATTTTTTCCATGCATTCGTAATAGATAAAAATTCCCTGATGAAGAAAGCACGTGCTGTAGCCTATTTTCCGCTGCGGGCTTCCGTAGTCCCGTAACAAGTACACTTGACGTCACCACTCGGCCGTACTCTCGCAAGATTTGGTCTCCAGCACCGCTGTCGGCCGGAGCGCCTGGAGACCATCGCAGTGAGCAGTTCCCACTGAAGTTCCTCCGCTCCAAATGCCTCTAACATAGCTACAGAGAAGCGTAGGAAAGGACTACATCCCCCATAGCTCACTTGCAGGGGAACAACCATGAAGTAAGTGCTAGGTCTAACATAATTAAGTTGCCACTTAACCCATTCAATTAGGAATGTGCATATTTTGATTCTGGGAGGCACCACAGGGCCTGATACAGGAATCATCCACCCTCCATACTACTTGATCTTGCAGAAAGATACTTTTGCTGGCAGTGTATGTGAAGTCAGTACACCATTTTTGTGCTGTATCACACCAGGAAGACACTCACTGGCTCCATAAAGAACAGGTATTTAACAGTTCAAACACTCGGACCCCGGTAAGTATGATGCTGATGTTTAATCATCATTTTGTTTGTTGTTACAGCCCACCCAGCCACCATTTCATAGCTTTAAAATCCGGGTTCAGGGTTCAGACTCAAGTTCAGGTCAAGTCTGAACATGGACTTTAAAAATGTCAGTCCAGATCTGCCGAAACAGAACATCGGCAGGTTCGCCCATCACTACATGTAGGGTATCGGTGCACTGAAGAGAAATTGTACAACAAAGTTTGTGGACAATTTTATTCCAATTTGACCCTTGTAAAAATTAAAAACTTGGGGCTTAACAATGTTTTAGATATAAAAATGTAATTGAAATTTCTTCACTTCCAAATGTAATAAAATTCTGTGAGGCATATGTTCGTAAAGTGGAGTCACTTATGGGGGGGCCTGATTTTCTTAAAAAAGTGAAAATGGAAAAATTCCTGCACCTCATCATAAAATTTAGGTAAACAGGAGCAGCTGGATGTGTACAGGAATGCCAAGGTGTCATGGCACAATAAAACCATTCCTGTAAAATCTGCACTCCAACGTGGCACTCATTTCCTTGCACTGTGCCTCAAAAGTTGTTTTAAACCATATATGGGATATTAGTATATTCGGTAGAAAGTGCTTTACAAATTGTGCCATTCATTTTCTTCTATTAGCACCCTTTTGGAAATTAAAAATTGAGAACAAAGAAACCTTTTTTGGAAACATGGGAATTTTTCATTTACTCAACCCAATGTTATACAATTCTGTAATTCATCTGTTGGTTTAAATGCTCATTACACCCCTGGATGAATTCCTTGAAAGTTTCTAATATGGGGTAACTTGTGGGGGTTTCCACTGTTTAAAAACATCAGGGGTTCTGCAAACCTGACATGGCGTCAGCTATCAATTCCAGCCAATTTTGCCTTCCAAAAGTTAAATAGCATTCCTTACATTAAAAGCCCTGCTGTGCTCCCACTTAGTAGTTTTCTACCACATTTGGGGTAAGGGTATAGTCAGAAGTAATTCCTCAACAAATTTTATTGTCCAGTTCTCATGTTAAACTTGTGAAAAGATGCTCATCACACCTTTAAATAAATTTCTTGAGGAGTATGGTTTCCAAAATGGGGTCACTTATGAGGAGTTTGTACTGTTCAGGCAAATTAGGGGCTCTGCAAATGCAACATGGCATCAGCTAGCTATTCCAATTAATTTTTCACTACAAAAGACTAATGGTGCTCTTTCCATCCTATGCCCTGCCTTGCACCCAAACAGTAGTTTTCCAGCACATTTGTGGTATTGGTGTGCTTAGTAGAAATTGCATAACAAATTGCATGCTTCCTTTTCTCTTCTTACTCTTGGGAAAATAAAAAAAAATTGCTGATAAAGCAACAATTTTATAGGCAAAAATGTATTTTCAAATTACCATGGCTCAATGTTATAAAACTCTGTGAAGCACCTGTGGATTCAAGATGCTCATCACATAAATTCCTTTAGGGGTATAGTTTCTACAATAGTTAATTGTGTGAGGTTTCTACTGTTTAGGCACATCAGGGGCTTTACAAATATGACATGGTATCGGCTACCTATTCAAGCCAATTTTGTGCTTCAAAAGTCAAGTAGCTCTCCTTTTCCTCCAAGTCCTGCTATACAGTAGTTTTCTACCACATAGGGGGTTATAACATGCTCAGGATACGTTGAGCAACAAATTGTTGTTAGCTTGTGAAAATTCAAAATTTGGGGCTATAAAACAAGGTGTAGTTTTTAAAATGTTTTCACTTTTGGATATTTTCTTTCACACAAGCCTATCAAAGTCACTTCCAAGCTGATGTGGTCCCTAAAAAAAATTGGTTTTGTAAATTCTATCAGAAAAATGAGAAATTGCTGATACATTTTAACCCATTTAACTTACTAACAAAATAATAATAAAAAAAAATGTTTCTGATGTAAAGTGGACATGTGGCAAAGGTTATTTATTAATGATTTTGTGTGCTATAACTGTGGTTTAAGGGCATAAAACTTAAAAATTATTCAACTGAAAAATGTTCACATTTTTTTTAAATGTTATATATTTTTTATAGATAAATGCATATCATAGCAAACAAAACTAACCACTAACATGAAGCACAATGTGTCACAAAAAACAATCTCAGAATCACTGGAATATATTGAAGCATTACAAAAGCTATTACCACTTAAAGAAACATTGATCAGAAGTATAATATTTGGTCTGGTCAACAAGGTGAAAATAGGCTACAGGTGAAGAGGTTAATATAACTAATGTAAAAATGCCGTTTTAGTAGGGCTGGGCAAACTCAAACTGGTAGTGTTCAAACACGGATTTCTAATTGGACATCCCTTTTACTATTCGAGTTAGGCACCCAAATTAAACTTATTGAAAAGTTGCAATGCTGTTAATCAACAAGTGCCCAGGCTGATTGCACTTCTGTCCACATCATAGACATGCCAAGAGGTATTGCGGTGATCTTCATAAGGTTACCGGAGTTAAGAGCTGTCACATTCGGAGGACAAAGTGAAAGCCGACAGCTGTAGACTTAGTTGACCTCACTGGCGTCACTAC
The DNA here is from genome assembly GCA_033576535.1 of Allobates femoralis. Lineage (NCBI taxonomy): Eukaryota > Metazoa > Chordata > Amphibia > Anura > Aromobatidae > Allobates > Allobates femoralis. The sequence continues at coordinate 118,489,960 of JARQOC010000003.1, forward strand.
TTCTCACAGTCGGTGGTTCTCATGCTGCCCTCAGTGTGTTCGGGACTCTGCAGTGAGCGGTCATTTTCTAATGTCACTGCTCATCAAGGCCTTTGTATTTAGCAGAGTCGAGAAACATCATTGCGACATTTATAGATTTGAGTTAATAAATAAGTGAAAGAGGGTGTCTGTGTATTTTTTTCAAATAAAGGATTTTTCTGTGTGTTTATTTCTTCTGACTTGCATAGTTAGTGATTGGGGTGTCTCATAAACACCTGTTTACTACTAACCCAGGGTTTGATGGCAGTTGTGATTATTAAAAATTCACAGCTCACATCAATCCCAAAAACCATTACGTTGATTGCTACTGCACCAGGGCAATCATGATGTGCCAGGTAAAGCACCATAATTAGTGTATCTAATGTGATGTGCCAATTCTGGGTCGACTGCCAGCTTTAATTTTTTGGCTGGGATGTCCCAATAAGCATGGACCATCCCTGCCTCATAATACAAGCCTACAGCAGTCTGCTTTATATGTGCCAGTTGGGAAACAAGGCAGGTCATTAGTTATTTTTTTTATTTAATTTTCTTTTTACTGCATGCGCTGGGTGTTGACTACTCTCATCAACGTCACCTGGTCTCACTGATCGGAAAGAGACAAGGCAAGGATGATGAGTGTTGGGGTGTGCACCCAGTGCCTGTGAATAGCGTTGAGTTTACTCTCAGGTTGGTGGCTGCTGACTACAACTGTCCTCATCCACATCTGGTCTCCCTGCAATCAGCAAGGCCAATAGAGGATGATCACAATTGTACTACTCCCCAAATTTCAGGTTGAGTACGCATGTATGGGGTTCAGGTTCATGGTCTAGTTTGGGTACTGTTCTGGTACCCGAACTGAACTACAGACTAAAGTTTGGCCGAACATTATCTGGGTCCGTTATAGGGCGGTAAGTTTGCTCATTTGTGGTGGTAAGTCTACTCACTGCTCAGTTGTGGTTGGTAAGTCTGAAACATTGGTACCTCCTCTTCACCTACACACATTGGTACCTCCTCCTCACCTATCACACATTGGTACACCTCCACCTCATCTATGACACATTGGTATGGCTTCCTCACCTATAAACCTCTTTCTGTCTATGCACTGTTTCTCTACACTATAGTCCTGTCCCTCACTAAATTATGTTAGCAGAAAAAAAATGCCGCAGATACTTTCACAAAATAGAGAAACAAAATCTGTTTTTTGTAGATATTTAATATTGTGATGAAATCATTTTTGAGAGTGTAGTCTGATTTATTGTTTGTGTTTGTACCTATTTCCTTTACATACAGCCATACCATACCAGAAGTGTATCATGCTGTCAACTTGAATTGTTTCTCTCGTACAAGACAGTGGAATTTGTTTTGGAAGAATTTCATCTCATCCCCTTTTTTCATTGATGAGTGCAAGAGCTGTTTTGACTGTATGGATTATCCAGGTCCTACCATCCCTACTCTTTGTACAGATATTAACTTTTTCTTTTTTTTGCATTTGTAAATAATACTTGAAAGCATTGGACTTGGATAATGATAACTATATTTAAAGTTTGATGACACTTTTATTATATAGTCAGGAGAAATGAGGTTATCACTTAGAATATTGAATATAGAAATCCTAGAATGTATTCAAATTAGAGATTAGCAAATTAGACACAATTTTACTTTGTCTGTTTTCTTCCCAGATTACTTGGTTTGCTGAGAAGTTATTCTCTGCTAATTTAATTTTAATCTGGGGTCACCTCAAGACTGTGACTTAATAAATGTAGTATGTGTAAAACAAAACAAATCATTATACTTACCCTCTGCTCATCTCTCCCTCCCCTCCACTACTCACTATAGCCCTTCCGGTGCTCATCGCATCTTCTGATGCCCATTCACTAGCATTGTAATCTTAGGTCCTTTTTAGTACAATTCAATTCCACTTGAATTTATTCACTCGTCTGTACTTCAAATGTAATGATGCTTCAATAAATGAATGAGATGGGAAAGGTCCAAAATATGGTATTTTCTTTGATAAAACAGCTGAATATTCCACAAGCAGGATAAGAATATGATTAATGCATATGAACTTGGCTTTGCCACAGATTTTTTAGAATGTAATGTAATTGTGAAAAGAAAGGAAAGCAATCATGTTTTTCAATGAACAAATGAAGCCTTACCTTCTACTGGAGTATAAAATGAATTGCCTGAAACTTTCCTTTATTTTCTTTTATTCTCATTAGGAACGACAACTTTACTTAGAGATGTTAAATACAAAAGGGAAAGGCAACTAGTATGAAGATGCAGAGAGATGAAAATAACAAACATTATGCGCAAAATAAAAAAACTAAGACACTGAACAAAATGGAAAAGTATCTTTGTATGTATGTATGCTTTCCTTAGTATCAATAAATTGAATAATGTACTGTTCTGGTCAAATAGCTGTTATTATCTGAGCATTATACTAAATGTAACTCACCATTAGATTAAAAGAAACTGAAAAATGGTAGATTTATCCTTACTGAGACTTATTAATCATTTTTTAAATCTCATTAATGTATGAGAAAGTACCACCATGTTTGATCTGCCAATGTTTTTGCTCATCATATTTAAAAATTGGTCACGTGACCTTGTACTTAAGTTGGGTACTTAAGGTGGGTGATACTAGAAGGGTAAGGGAACCAGAGGTAAGTCTAACCAAATATCCAAACGGTCACCAAGGGACCGGTTTATTAAGAGTGCACCATGAACAGCTCACCGGAGTAAGACACCCCTCATTTATTAAGAGGTGCATGCCACTTAAATAGCTTCATCTCCTAAATATAGTATTATTAACAGAACAATAAATTCATTAGTTTACCAGTTCCAGTGGCAATCAGTGAGGGTGCGGCAAACCAATTAAATCTTGGACAGGCTCCCAAGTAAACAACTGAAGCTAGAAAGTAAAGGAGAGCTACTGCAATAGGACGAACAAATCTTCTTATAAAAACATATCTTTATTAGAACCTATTAAAATCCATAAAAATACGGCTTACGCATTTCAAACATAAACTCCCCTTACTTATAGAGCTTGAAACACATAAACCAAGTTTTTATAGGTTTAATACGTTTTAATAAAGATATGTAAGACTTTTTTGACCTATTGCCAAAGCTGGATTCCTTCTTCAATTTCTAACCTCTTCTCTTAAATAGAATGTGCATCAAGTAGAAATGTGTTCCAGCCAGGGACTAAAGAATACTGGTGAAAAATAAGCCATAAAATTTAATGTCTAGCCCATACTCCATATTTGGTGGAAGCTGGCCAGGATTGGTGTTAAATAACAAAATATAGCAAAATGTTTGTGTCTTAATCAACTCAAGCAGTACATCATGGTGACATACTAATAATAACTGGTCAGTTCCCCAAGATTAGAGGATGGCTGGTGTAAGAACAATATTCACGTAAGGTAGAAAGGTGACTCCAAGCAACATCAATGGATCAGCGGTGTGCAAAAATTTACAAGTTAATATAGTTGAACTGCAAAAGTATATTTCATACTAAAACATAATAAACCAGTATGGTTTCATGAAAGACAAATTGTATCTAAGCAGCATGCTTGGTTTGTATGAGGAGGTAAATGAAAATCTTGATGTTGGCTATGCAGCTAATGTGATATATATTGTCTTTGCAAAGAGATTTGGTACTGTACCACACAGCAAACTTGTGCTAACGTTTTAATGGAAGAGACTAGGGAACATTATATGAGCAAGGTAAAAATAAATGCCTAGGAGATTGGAAACAAAAAGTAATTGTAAATGGTATCACTATAGTATACATCTGTTAACGGGTGATGATTAAATTTATTCAATGAATCAAATTTCTTACAACTTCCAGGTTCTAGTGAATGCACATAACATGAAATCCCATTTGCATAAATGACAAAAAACATGTCTGCCACCTTTGTTCCCATTGCAGAAGATAATTTTTGTTCGATAAGGCTGGAATGTCATCAGGTGCAACCATACCAGCTTCCATAAAAATATTTAAAATGCACAGCCAATCAGGTGGGACTTTCAGAGCCTATATGAAAGCATATAAAAGGAATGCAGCAAGGGATTTTTGGAGAGTGAGAATATATTACAGCTCACATCTTAGAAATAGATTCAGAAAAGGAAAAGTCCTAAAACATTGTACTTATGATCCAGATAGTAATGTGTTATGTAACTGCAGCACTAAGGCTACATTCACACGTATCATAATTTGCATGTATTTATGCAGTGAAGCTTTGTTGCACGCGTATGTCATTCACATGCCACACTTTTTTCGGCATGCTTTTCCCGAGCCCATTTTATAATGTGGCCTACGGGAAAACGAGACGAAAAAGGCGCAAAGAATTGACATGTCAATTCTTTTTGCACATGCGCTTATGCAATGAACGCACATGCTCAAAAATATGCGGTTAAACGCGGCGGGTGAATGCATTTCAGCAAAAATCATAGGTTTTGCTAAAATGCATTTCCAGTGATACGTTTCACTGCAAAATAGGGCTGCATAAACACAGTAAGATGTACTAAATGTGCTACATGTGAATGTAGCCTACAGATGAAAGCTGTTTTCTGGGAATAATATGAAATCAATCAGGTACACCAAGGACCTTGCCATCTGGCCAATCAGGTGGCCGCTAGAGATCACATGATTGTGACGTGGCGGCATCTGATTGGCCAGATCTCTCCCAGCCATTGGCTGGGAGAATGAAAGGTCCTTTTCCATGCATAGATGTCCATCGGCTGGTCCCGGTGCAGCCGTCGGTTAAGGTGAGTATCCAATTTTTTTATTTTGTAACCACTTTTCTTCTCTTTTACAGGACTTTTGCAGTAGTACTCGGAATTGCTATACTCGCAACGAGTACCGAGCACCAGGACCTACGTGTTGCGGGTGTAGCGATTCCGAATACTACGGTATTCGCCCATCCCTAGTCATGTACCTACCTAACAATTTTTATTTTGCCATGTTTGGAGGGGATAGAAATTTACAGAAAAAGTGGGAATAGAATGTAAAAATATTAGCTATTACACTATGCATGTCTGTTTTTGAACACATGTTTTTCTACAACAATTTGACAATTGTACACATAGCTCCTATACTGGTAGTCTGCTGCCACATTTTTCTTTCTTTATGTCTACCTACCTACCCAGCATTTCATATTAGTGGGTTAAAAGTTTCTCAAAAGTTAATCACAGTATAGTACAAAATGTTTGTTAGCATAAAGAGTGGCAATGAACAATGCAGAATAAAAAAAAGAAAAAAACATACTGTGGTTAAAAACATGGAGACCTCTGGCACCAGCTATGCGCAAAATAGCACTACAAAGCACGGCTACAAATGGCCTCCTATCAGAATACAAAGAGTACAAGGAAGCAATGCAGACATCATAAGTCAAAAGATGTGGCCCTGCGCACAATGATATACATGAGAAAAGGAGCCAAATGCATACTTAAAATTACTGGTCAAAATAATAGAGTCTAACTAATATATGCAAGTGCTTATCGTTTTTGACACCAGTTGAACATGTAAGAACCAGGACAAGTGTACAAAAAGGTTACAATCCATACATTTCAGATACTGTAGGGGGCAGACAAGTCTGTGCAACAACCAAAGTTTGTCAATATAAGGGATAATTACATAAAAGTGCAAACTAACATCGTCATATAATAAAGTGGACAATCAGGCATACATTTGTAAACAATGCTAATACAGTATAAGCATATCAATGTAAATTGTGCATAGTAGCCCTCATGAACCATAAAGTGCTTAGTTAAACCAAGTTTGTTACTTCACTCACCCATAATATTACCAGAATGGGGTTTACACAGAATGTTTCTGGGGCCAGACTCCGACACCTGTTTCAGAACTTTTCTTCAGGTTTAATATGCTTATACTGTATTAGCATTGTTTACAAATGTTTGCCTGATTGTCCACTTTATTATATGACTATGTTGGTTTGCACTTTTATGTAATTATCCCTTATATTGACAAACTTTGGTTGTTGCACAGACTTGTATGTTTCCTACAGTACCTAAAATATGTGGTCTGTAACCTTTTTATACACTTGTGTTCAACTGGTGTCAAATAAAAATGATGAGCACTTGCATATACTAGTTGGACTCTATTATTTTGACCAGTACTTTTAAGTATGCATTTGGCCCCTTTTCTCTTGAAAACTGTGTGCAGAATTATTAGGCAAGTTGTATTGTAGAGGATTATTTTTATTATTGATCAAAAACTATGTTCTCAATCAACCCAAAAGACTCAAGTATTTTTGGAAATTGGAGTGTTTTTTTTTAGATTTGGCTATCTTAGGAGGATATCTGTTTGTGCAGGTAACTATTGTGCAGAATTATTAGGCAACTTAATAAAAACCAAATATATTCCCATCTCACTTGTTTATTTTCACCAGCTAAACCAATATAACCGCACAAAATTTAGAAATAAACATTTCTGACATGCAAAAACAAAACACAAAAAAAATGAGTGACCAATATCGACTCCTTTCTTTATGATGACACTCAACAGCCTTCCATCCATAGATTCTGTCAGTTCCTTGATCTGTTTATGATCAAATTGCATGCAGCAGCCACCACAGCCTCCCAGACACTGTTCCGAGAGGTGTACTGTTTTCCCGCCCTGTAGATCTCACATTTTATGAGGAACCACAGGTTCTCTATGGGGTTGAGATCAGGTGAACAAGGGGCCATGTCATTGTTTTTTCTTCTTTTAGACCTTTTCTGGCCAGCCACACTGTGGAGTAGTTGGATGCATGTGATGGAGCATTGTCCTGCATGAAAATCATGTTTTTCTTGAGCTATACAGACTTCTTCCTGTACCACTTCTTAAAGAAGTTGTCTTCCAGAAACTGGCAGTAGGTCCGGGAGTTCAGCTTCACTCCATCCTCAACCTGAAAAGGTCCCACAAGTTCATCTTTGATGATAGCAGCCCATACCAGTACCCCACTTCCACCTTGCTGGCATCTGAGTCGGAGTGGAGCTCTCTGCCCTTTACTGATCCAGTCTGTGGCCCATCCATCTGGCCCATCAAGAGTCACTCTCATTTCATCAGTCCATAAAACCTTTGAAAAATCAGTCTTAAGATATTTCTTGGCCCAGTCTTGACGTTTTATCTTATGTTTCTTGTTCAAAGGTGGTCGTTTTTCAGCCTTCCTTACCTTGGACATGTCCTGAGTATCGCACACCTTGTGCTTTTTGATACTCCAGTAACATTGCAGCTCTGAAATATTGCAAAACGCTTGATTTTCCTCAATTCATGGTCACAGTTATTTTGCCCCTTTTTTGCCCAACACGCTTCTTGCAACCCTCTTTGCTATTTGCCATGAATCGCTTGATTGTTCGGTGATCATGCTTCAAAAGTTTGGCAATTTCAAGTCTGCTGCATACCTCTGCAAGACATCTCACAATTTTGGACTTTTCAGAGCCTGTCAAATCTCTCTTCTGACCCATTTTGCCAAAGGAAAGGAAGTTGCCTAATAATCAAGGACACCTCACATAGGGTGTTGATGTCATTAGACCACACCCCTCCTCATTACAGAGATGCACATCACCTGATTTACTTCATTGGTAGTTGGCTCTCAAGCCTATACAGCTAGGAGTAGGACAACATGTATAAAAAGTATCATGTGATCAAAATACTCATTTACCTAATAATTCTGCACACAGTGTATATCAAATGGCCTCCTATGTAGTGATGAGCAAGTAATAAGATATTTGGGTTCAGATAGCTCTAACCAAAAACTCTGAACTATTTCAGTATTCAGATCTGAGTCAGTTCCCCATTGACTTGCAGTGGATTGGTAACTTGTTCAAAGTATTTGGTTAGAGCTATCCGAACCCAAATATCTTACAACTCACTCATCACTACTACTATGCCACCAGCACATATATTAGTGGAGAGTAAGCAGAGATGGTTTTGGAATATATGGCACATCCCTCATCAAAGTCAAAGCAGTATGATGTTAACTCCTAGAGTGATGCAATCAATTTGAGTCAGTGTTCAGCCAACAACTGGAACAAGTTGAACTGATGAAATTAAGTTCTTCAAACTGAATTCAATATTGCTTATTATTCTCTTAGGTCTCTGAAGACCCAACTACATATTTAACGACAAATGTAAAAAAAAATAATAACCACCTTCCTAGCCTAGTCAGGACCTCAAGGGACATATGTTGGTTATGATATTAGGAGTTATGCAACAAAAGCACGACGCTTAGTGATGTCAGTGGAAATATATGATGACCAAAACTCCAGGTTGCATGACAAAGAGGATGTGTGTGATACCGTTCAGTGAAACTCAGAAGGCACACAAGATCAGATAGTGTGCTGTTGGGGCAGATGGACAGATACGTGGTAAGGTGAATATTAGTTTTCTTTAACATTTTGTTGGCCTTCTATAGTTCAGGAAAGTGGCCGATGTGGCTGGCCTTCAACATTGCTGCGGGTGTGTTTCTGTTAAAGAGATTGAAAGGTGTTTGATACAGATTAAGAAACCTCATTGTATTGACATCTTTTCAGCCAATTTGTGTACATTCGATTTTTGGAAAAATTCAACAAACCTGGTGAACCCAAATTTTGATGATCACTTCTGTTAACCCTGTAACAAAATACCAGTTCATTGCATCAAACGTCAGTTACACATCATGAAAACTATGCAAAAAAAAGTGTTGTACATTGCTAGTGGTTCCCATTTTAAAATGTACTTAAATTTTATCAAGTAAAACCATGGTATTATGAGTGGATATTCACCCTTGCTCTGTTTTAGCATTTTACTGCCAAAAATCAGAAGTAAATTTAGGAAAATTACATTACTCTAGCAAAGAATTTGATATAATTTGTGATTTCATGTGACTTGTTTATGATATCAATGACAATGTCATCGTGATATACAGAATACAGAAGTATATTAATTTTAAAAACACAATATGCCTATATTATGTTTATGTTGATAGCTTAGTTGGTGTCATTATTTCTTACATTTTTGGTACATCATTGTAATCCAGATTGACATGAAGCACATGAAGCTTATACAAAACAGATGCACAATTCATCTCTTTCTGCCCTTTTACATTTCCATGTAAAATTAGACATCTGCTGAATATGACAACATTTGGAAAAAAATATATGAATATTATTTTGTTTTGATAAAGATGCAAATCACAATTATCATGAGCATTAACGTGAGATTTTACATACTATATACCTTATTGTTAAATGTCCATTTAATTGTCACACTATATTTAGAAGCACTTCAAATACAATTGCAATTAATGGGAAGAGAGAAGGAGATACAGAAAAATACATAGATTTAAACAGAGAAATAACTAAACTCTAAACTCTGCACAGAAAACCACCTACCACTCTAGGGTGAAATAGTATTTTTCAGAACAACTAGTGTCCATAATTATGCATAATTATAAAAATATATTTCTTTGCACATTATAAGATGCATTTAAGTTTTAAATGAGGAAAATTAGGAAAATCTTTTAGCCAAATAACATGGTAACATGTTTAATAAAAAAAAAAAGTGTTTGAATGCGGAGGGATCTTTGGATGAGATACTGTTATGGAGAACCTGTGTAATAGCAAATCTCACGTCTGATATCCTGCTCCCCCGCTATGCAATTGCAGATCCCCAGCTCCTTCCCCACTTTTAATAGCAGACCTCCATTCACGCCCATCATCTCCCTCTCCCCCTTATAATTGCAGACCTCAGACCACATACCCTCTTCCACCCTTCCTCCTTGTATTTGCAGACCCCAGTTAGACTCCCACATCAACATCCAATTTTTGTAATTGCAAACCTCTACCAGGCACCGCACTGTACTGTTTCACGATGCTGCACAGCGGTACGTGAAAGTACATGTCTACATGGACTGTGTCCTGCCGTGGGACACAGGCAGGATGCATAAAGAAAAGTGCCCAGGAAAAACACCAGGGCGTGGGTAAGTATGAGACTTCTTTCCTTACCAGTCCCCACTGCTATGCACAGCTATCCTTCACCACTGCTCCTCCAGGTAAAGCGATGGTACAGAGAGCTGTCATTGCATTGATAGGCAACAGGGAATCTGCAGGTAGCACTCCCGATCTTGTGCAGGCCTCGGAATTCAAATCATATATGCTGATATTTTGCTTCCTGCATGTATATGAATTTCTGAAATCCTTAGTGAGAAAATTAGATTTTTCTACAATAATCATCATGACCAGATAACAACTGATTTCATCAGATGTTAATTTAAAATTTTATTACCGTGGAGCAGCCCCTGAGAAAACGTACTCTCAGAGAAACCCCTGAATTTAACCAAACATGATCAACTGGTGCATTAAGTCTGTTATAATCTAAATAGGCTTTGCTTTTTTATGTATCTGCACATCTGGCAAGTTTGAGACTTAGTACAGGACAAAACTATTGGTGATCAGCTGTTAACAGGTCATAATAAAGTGAACAGAAGCTAAGCTACAGCACCAGAAAACAGCGCCGACATAGACTTACGGTTTTCTGGCTCTAAACACCGTCAACTTCCTGTGACCAAATAAACTGCTTGCATCTTATATGATTTAATCTGATAGACAACAAACAGAGCTGCTGGTAAGGCAGAACCCCGAGAAACTCTGACACCCTTTACCCCTGTAGAGGGATCTGGATTTACAGCAGAACCCAGGAGGTTACCACCTATAGAGAAACAGCAGGCTAGAAGGAAAGAGAAAGTCAAACAGGCAAGCGAGGGAAAAAAGGCTGGGCTGGAAAACTGAATAGCAGTAATGTCAGGAAGCCAAGTCAAATCTGAGAGGACAGCAAGGTACAAAACCGTCAGGAGAAAACAGAGTCAAAGAACAAAGTCATGGTCAAACAAATTATATAGCAAAACAATGACTATATAGAATGGGGAATCAAGACTATAACTGGCAAGTTGTGAGAAAAGTCCCAGGGAATGTAAAATGAATGGCACCTGCCCATAGGCAGGGGTTCAGGAACCAATGACCCTATGTGGACCACCCACATACCAACACTATCATGCTGTTGAGAAAAAAATAAGTCCCATCCACACTACTAACTCCAGAGGTTGAGTGAAGCCTGCATTCTCCAGAATGCACAGCAAGAACCTATCCCCCAACATCAGCATCATCTGCAGTGTTAACACGGTGATGCCTGGTGACAGGGGCAGAAGCTGTAGAAGGAAGCTCTGGCAAAGGCGCAAATACTTTATCATCAGAGCCATCTAGAGGGCAAGCATGGCTTTGCCTAGTGACTGGGGCAAGGATTACATGAGCAGATCCAAACAACGACGCAACACAACCACTACCCATAGATGAAATATGGTGGCGCCTAATGGTCGGGCAGAAATTAGGGAAGCAGGTCCAAGTGGGGGGCGTGACAGTACCCCCCATTTACGAGGATTCTACCAACTGTCAAAATCAGGTCTATCAGGAAAGAGGTTGTGAAATTTCATGGTACAGTTCTTAGTATGGATTTCTGTTGCTGATACCCCGGACCTCTCCTCCAGACCATAACTCTTACAGTGCACTAGATAATGCAACAAGCATCATACAAGTCCAGGATTTTTTGTACTTCATATTCAAGATTACCTTTGACAAAAAGAGGTGGACAAATCTTGACTGGGTAAATGCAAGAACAGTATAAAATGAAGAGTGCTTATGGAATACATTGGTTAACTTAAATTATTATTATTATTATTTATTTATAGAGCACCATTCATTCCATGGTGCTGTACATGAGAAGGGGTTGCATACAGACAAGTTACAAATATTATGAACTAAGTGACAGACTAATACAGAGGGGAGAGAGGACCCTACCCTTGCGGTCTTACATTCTACAGGGCAATGGGGAGGGAGACAGTAGGTTGAGTCTGCTCAGGTGGTGCTGGATTGCCAGATCCGGTGGTGGTAGAGCGCCGGGTCCAGTGGTGTTGAGGCGGCACTGTGCTCATTACAGGTTGTAGGCTGTTCTGAAGAGATGGGTTTTCAGGTTCCGCTTGAAGGTTCTGAGTGTAGGGGACAGTCGGACGTATTGGGGTGCAGAGTTCCAGAGGATGGGGGATGCTCGGGCGAAGTCTTGCAGGCGGTTAGATGATGAACGTACAAGTGTGGAGGAAAGAAGGAGGTCTTGGGAGGACCGAAGATTACGAGTTGGATGATATCGGGAGATTAGTTCAGAGATATATGGGGGGGACAGTTTGTGGATGGCTTTGTAAGCCGATGTTAGTAGTTTGAATTGGATACGCTGGTGAATTGGGAGCCAGTGGAGGGATTTGCAGAGGGGAGACGTGGAGGAATAACGAGGAGAGAGGTGGATTAGATGGGCAGCAGAGTTAAGGACAGATTGAAGTGGTGCAATAGTGTTAGCAGGAAGGCCACAGAGTAGGAGGTTGCAGTAGTCAAGGCGGGAGATGATGAGGGCATTCATGAGTAGTTTAGCAGAGTGGGAGTTGAGGAAGGGATGGAGTCTGGCAATGTTTTTGAGTTGGAGACGGCAGGAGGTGGCAAGGGCTTGGATGTGCGGTTTGAAGGACAATGCAGAGTCAAGTGTTACTCCAAGGCAGCGGACTTCAGGTACAGGGCAAAGTGTGATGTCATTTATTGTGATAGATAAGTCTGGCAAGGAAGGTGTGTGAGATGGAGGAAAGATGATGAGTTCAGTTTTGTCTACATTGAGTTTTAGGAAGCGGGAGGACAAGAAGGAGGATATGGCTGATAGACACTTCGGGATTCTGGACAGCAGAGAGGTGACGTCTGGGCCAGAGAGGTAGATCTGAGTGTCATCAGCATACAGGTGATACTGGAAGCCAATGGACTTTATGAGTTGTCCGAGACCAAGAGTATAGATGGAGAAAAGGAGGGGCCCAAGAACAGAGCCTTGAGGGACGCCAACAGAGAGGGGATGGGGCGAGGAGGTTGTGTGGGAGTGGGAGACACTAAATGTGCGGTTGGAACTTAAATGATGGGGAAGCTTCAGACAAAAAGCTATAGGGTTAATTATGTCAAGAATTTCAGATGGACTAATAAATCTGGGACCCAGCTTGGCAGATGGCACCTTTAGCTTGATATTTTTTGCACAGAACCATACATTATCCCCAACTTCCAGATTCTGGCCATTAGAATGCCTTTTATTAGCAGCTAAAGCCTGACACCCCTGAGACCTCTTCAAGTTCTTTCTGAGTTCAGAGCAGAAAGCATCCAGTAGATCCGCAGATCTTTATACTACAGGAATATCCGAAACTATAGCAGAAAAATAACCAAAGTGAGGATGTAACCCAAGATTACAATAAAAGGTAGTAATTTTAATGGACTTGTGGTATAAATTATTCATGGCGAATTCAGCCAATTGCACGTGTTCCACCCAATCGAACTGATGTGCAGACAAATAAGAACAAAGGTACTGCTTGAGTGCTTGATTAGTACGTTCGCAATGATCATTAGTTTCTGGGTGATAGGCAGAAGAAAAAGATAATTCTAAACTGATCTTTTTACATAATGCCCTTCAAAATTTAGAAACAAATTGAGTGTCCCAGTCAGAAACTATGTACTTGGGAACTCCATTTAACTGTACAAAATGCCTAATGAACAATATACTTAGGGTTTCAGAATTAGGCAATCCGGACAGAGGGACAAAATGACATTGCTTACTAAACCTATCCACCACTACACAGATACAAATCTTCTCCTCTGAGGGTTGTAGGTCAGTAATGAAGTCTATGGAGAGGTGGGTCCAAAGACTCTAGGGGTAGGTAATGGCTGGAGCGGCCCGGCAGGACGATTACGGGGTGACTGAGCACAAGCACGGGTTTCACAACAAGCACATATTTCTTACCGTCTTTTATGATAGCAGGCCATCAAAAATTCCTGGTTACGAGTCGAATAAAATTGTTGAAGTCAGGATGCCCTGCAAACAGAGAATCATGAAACTTTTGTAGAATACGTTGTTGGAAATAGGGAGAAACAAACTGTTTTTGGGAAGTAATAGTGCCAATAGTTCCAAGGAAAGGGTTGAAATAATTATGCCTTCTGCTAAAATTGGATCAGGATCAGAGTGCTCAGACTGTGAAGGACAAAAACTTTGAGAAACAGCATCAACTCATGTTTTTGGCACCAGGACGGAAAGTAGCCACACAATAAAACCTAGAAAAGAACAACGCCCTCCTAACCTGTCTAAAGTTGAGCCTTTCCGCTGACTACAAATAAGTAAATTTTTGTGGTCAGGGATGACAGTGACCTTGTGTTTGGTACCTTCGAGGAAGTCATGCCATTCCTTGAAGGCCCAATTAAGTGCCAACAATTCCAAATTACCGATATGGTAATTTTTCTCGGTAGAAGTAAATTTTCAGGTAAAAAGGGCACATGGAAAAAAATGAGTGAAAGATGCAGTGCCTTGTGAGAGCATGGCCCCAGCTCCAACTTCAGAGGCATCTACCTCTAGAATGAAAGTATGTTCAAGATCAGGCTGAATCAATATTGGGTCAGAGGTAAAACAATTCTTTAATTTAGAAAATGCATGGATTGCTTCAGGCTTCCGAATAACCACATCCACCCTTGTCCTAGTCAAATCAGTGAGTGGTTTAGCTATCTTGGAAAAATCTTTTAAAAATTTACAGAAATAATTAGCAAAACCTAGAAAACACTATAGAGACTTAGGCTGTAAGCTTTATGGGCTTAATCTTAGAAATATCCTTACAAAAACCTCTACCCAACAAAATAAACCCTAGAAAATGTACCTCTTCCACTAAGAAGGTATGTTTTTCTAGTTTAGCAAATTCTCTCTAAGTCTTTGGAGTACAGTACGTAAATGATAGACATGCAACATAAGATCTGATGAATAAATTAAGATGTCATCCAGATAAACAACCACATATAAACCACTGATATCCCTGAAAATGTCTTTAACAAAATTCTGGAAGACAGCTCGTGCATTACTAAGCCCAAGATATGTTACAAGATACTCATAGTGACCCTCAGGTGTGTTAAAAGCTATCTTCCACTCATCTCTTTCTCTGATACGGATAAGGTTATATACATCTCTGAGATCAAATTTGGTGAACCAACAGGCTTCAACAGCTGGTTATAGAGATCAAGGGTGAGAGGAAGCAGGTACTGGTTCTTTACAGTGATAGCGGTTAACTCATGATATCAATGCAAGGCCTGAGACCACCATCTTTCTTATCTACAAAAAAAACCTGGCACCTACAGATGAAGTGGATGGTCTGATAAAACCCTTTTGCAGACTGTCTGCTATGTAATATTTCATGGCCTGATATTCTGGACCAGAAAGATTACATATTCTACCTGTGGGGAACAAGTCAGGTACCAAGTTAATGGTGCAGTCATAATCTCTGTGTGGGGGTAATTTCCCAGTTTCAGATATAGAAAATACATTCTGAAAATCTCTAAATGCAAAATATATACTGGGAGGTGTAGCTTTAATCCTGATTTACAAATACGACATACCATATCCCGACATTCAGGGCTCCAGTGTACAATATCACCAGATGCTAGTCAATAACTGGGTTATTTTTATGCACACCATGACATGCGCAGGATCACTGCTGATGATAGAACTTCCATAACAAAAAATTACACATATTCAAAATGTAACTGATCCACCATTTTTCATTGTAGTAAGTAGAAGAAGCTTGCAAATTATATTTTTTGTTAGAAAAAATAGCTGAAGGAAAAAATGGACACACTGACCAATCATTTGAAATTATGATCCAGCACACTAATACTGATAGAAATTGGTCAATTTAATATATGTGTAAGTGAAATACAGATGATCTGAATAGGGCTTAATGTGTTTGGGGGGCCCACCGAGACCTCCAACAAATGATATCAAGAGAGAAATGGATAATGCAGTTTGGATATTTAACCTTTTCTTATTCAGAATATAAGTAGGTTCTCAAGCTTTTCATTGTTACCCTTTCAAAACACAACATTTTTTGTCTGTGCCAAGAGTTCATATATATTATGGATAAATTGAAAGAGATAGCTGTTGGATAAACCATGTGTATGGGTTAAAAAAAATATGTCATTAATATCTATGTTCTGGACAAACCTTTTAAATCTCTTTGACATCCATACCATCAAAGCCACAGTACTTGTAGGTAGCTTTTAAAAAATCTCCCACAGACTTACAAAGATCCCCAGTTTTTCAGTGAAAGCTGGTTGAGTAGCATGTAGTAATCATCTCAATATTCCTGGCAGTATAACGCAGCAGGTAAAACATTACTTCGTCCGTGTAAATAGAGAAACAGGGCACTACTAGTTTGACACCAGTGTACTAACAATGTCAGTCGGATCTACTCTGTCAGGACCAGGTTACCAATGCACTGGAGTTGCACACTTTCAGGCAACAAACATGAAATTGAGATTCTTCAAAGAAGAAAAAACCCGTTGAAACGATAAGCCAGCGCGAAACGGCAAACCGCCATCCTCCGTTCCTTGTCCCCCTTCATGCACCATGGACTTGAATTAAAGGCTTATTGCACCCAAACTGGTAAGTGCCACCTTTTTCTTCTTTGAAGATTCTCATTTTCTAAAACACATTCTTCACTTAACTATAATGATGTATATGTAATAAATATATTCATTCATTAAAAGACAGTTAAATCACTAATCAGCAGAATGAGCTCAATGTAAGACAATATTACTGCTATTCAAAACAAATTATGGACACAAGGGACAATATAAGGTGTAGTTAAAACATAGATTATTTCGAATGCAGAGTTGGTTTGACAAACCATTATGAGATACTAAAAGCTTAAAGCTAAATACTCAAAGAAAACTAGATAAATCGCTAACAAGAGAAAGACGCTATCAGTTCTCCAAAAACAATTATAAGTTAGGAAATCCCAAGGTGCCCAAAGAAAGATTGAATGTACAATACAATTTTCAAGCAAATAAATTATGATATGAGTATATCGCACAGTGGTATTGGAAATAGCTAACAAAAAGATCAAGATTACGTTTACTGAATTCCGTTCAGAGCATTTAATCTCATTGAGTTAACCAGTTTTCTGATTAGAGTATACTAAAAACCAATGGGGGGAACAGAAAATTGATTTCATTAAACATTAACTCACGCAGTGAACTACATGTTTGCTTGATAAATAGGACACATAGTGCTTGTAAGATTAATTCTGCATTGGCACGGCTATGTAAGAATGAGAAAGACATTTGTTCCCTCTTTACATCAATGTCTCAGTGAAATATTAGTACTTATGATTGTGTTTCAAGATTGAAGATAAAGAAAGTACTATGTTCATTTTAGTATATGATATTCAGCCCTGATACAAAAGTCATAGACTATTTCAGTAGATGTTACAACTGCAAAACACGTCCTTATGGTGCTCCGTACAGCACATGGCAGGTTCTTTTCTCATATAAGCAATTCTTCTCAGGGAAAAGGAGCTCCTTGTTATAATTTCTAATGTCACAATTTGTTTTAATGCAAGTGGTAAAGTATTCTGGAGAAGGCAGATTTTATGAGCATCTTTTGACAGTTCTGAAGAAATCGTAATATTCCCGTGTCTAAGATTTACAGCATCATACACAAGACCGATCTTGTATAGGTGGCCAAATACACTAGAACTTTCATTTGCAATCTTAGATGATTATTGTTTTAAAATACTGCAGATTTTTTTATTTTTAATAATTGATTGATAATTGTCAAAATAGCAAAACATTTTTTGGACTTTTTTCTGAAATGCTGGACTGATTGCTGTATTTTTAGGACTATAGGATGCACCTAGGTTATTTACGAGGAAAATAGGAAAACAATTTGAAACTAAACATGCTGGCATGATGTATTGTTATGGGGGGATCTGCTGCTGACACGGTGTGGGGGTAATGTACCAACATTCTGTACTTATTTTGCACATCCTGTGTTCCTTCCAGGAATATATATGTCCCACATCCTGGTATGTTTTCATCCTAATATAGTTATCTTTCATCCTGGTATATGTCCCCGTCCTGATATAGATAGATAGATAGATAGATAGATAGATAGATAGATAGATAGATAGATAGATAGATATATGTCCTCCTTCCTGGTATACAATCCCATCCTGTTATATATGATCATCCATTCTGGTACATGTTCCACATTCTGGTATATGATCCCCTACCTGGCATATATTTAGCCATCTAGGAATATGTTCCACATCTCTTCATCCTGGTATATGGCTCCCATCCTGGCATATGAACCTCATCCTGGCATATGGCCCCCATTCTGGTATATGGCAACCATCCTGGTATATTTCCCCCACTCTGGTATATATCCCTCATCCATGTATATGACTCCCATACTGTTATATGGCCCAATCCTTGTATATTTTCCTCATCCTGCCCCCATTCTGGTATATGTTCCTCATTCTGGTATATGGCTTTCATCAAGGTATATCCCCTATCTAGGTATACGGCCTACATCCTGGTATACATGGTCCCCATCCTGGTTTATATGGTCCCCATCTTGGAATATGGCCCTTATAAAATTAAATGATTATATACACTTTCAATCGCTCCCCCACTGCAGCACAATATCTTCTCATGCTGCCTGCTGACCAGACTGTAAGTGTGCAGCGATGACATCACTGTCATGTGCTGCCCTCCAAAAGCTGTCAGTTTCCAGCATGAGAAGATTACATTTTGCTGCGGGGGAATGAAGTCTGGTGAATATAATCATTCATCCACTGCTGCCTGCCAGGATACTCACTGATCCTCTGCAGTGTGCATGGGAAGCAGTGAACATCAACTTTGTTTAATAGCAGCACATGCTATTGCCCATGGCTGCAGCATTGGCGGGTGATCCCGTTTGGCTGCTGTTTAGGAAAATATATATACTCTACTCCCCCCTCATTCACCCTTCCCACCTCTCAACACTGGCTTCAGTGCTGATACGTATTGAGTAGGGACTATTAAATGCACATGAACAGTGGGCTTACGTGATCATCGACAGGAACTGCTGCATCCTGCTCCTGCCTCTGTTGACCTGCTCCTGCCTCCGATTACCCCACTGCCCCCCCACAGCCACAGAAAGACCAGACATCTGGACTTTAAGACGCACTTCCACTTTTTTCCCAAATTTTTGGGGGAAAATCATACAGTTGAAAAATAGTATAATTATTTGCTACCTCGTGAAAGGATACAACTTAAATTATTTGAACAAGTGATTTAACATATGATTAATTGACTTAATACTAAATATTGATTTTCTTTATTCCAGAATCTATAACAATAGCAATGTCAGTTTATATATTCTAAGAAGTCACTGGAGTGTAAACACGGAGGATAAGTAATTTGAATTTACTTTCTATATTCCTATAAAATGCATGTTCTGCATTGTAATCAGTATTTGCAATGTAGAACTACAAATGTATAAATAGTCATGGAGCAATAAAAGAAAAACAATAAAACAACACAATACTAACTAAAATAGTCAGGTAACTATAGTTGAAACCATTTTATATCATATTTTCTTATATTTACTGTTGTATTTCGGTATTTAAGAATGGAGTAAAGTACTCTAATGTTTGATTAAATTTCTGCCTAGCAATAGCAAATATATAAACCTATGTGCCTGGAGCTGTACTTTGCTTTGTACTGATTTCAGTGGCTTCACATTTATTACATAATCCTGGCACAATTTCCAAATATGATTACCATGTACAGATTGTACATTCATAAATGATGCTGTAATGCTGGCAAATATGCTTGTGTGCAAAACTTAATGACTATAAGTCTGGCAACTTGTACAAGCAAGCAAAGCAGTCTCATCTGAGAATACATTATAGCCGTGCTATCCTTGACACCGTCATCCATCCAAGATTACATGAAAACATGGGCCATATTTTAGATCTATTAGATAATGTAATGATAAAATGGATATGAAATAGAAACAAGACAAGGAAAAGACATAAGGAGAAAGGGACGACAAGAACGATAAAAGAAAATTCAAGAATACGGAAAACAAAATAAAAATGAAAAGAAGATGAGCATCTGAAAGTTAGTGTAAGAATTGAGATGTTACCATTATTGGAATGTACATTATATAGGTCTGAAGGACCAAAATCTTACAAATAAGTTCCTTTTATTTCCCATTTTTTATTTCACTACTGTCTCTGAATTTTTATAGAACACATTGTGAAGAAAAGATTAGCTGTATATAGAATTTAAAGAATCTCTAAAATCCTATTTTTCTGTGAAATATTTAGTTCCGAGCACATGGAGGGATTTTAATGCACATTACCCAATGGAATGAGCAAATATAAGTGTAAGGGCCCTTTCACATCAGCGTTTTTTTAAATTTGCGGCAGATGCGGTGAAAAAACCGCATCTGCCGCAACTGCCGCATAACGGTTCCACTTGCGGCACGGTTGCGGTTTTTTCCATAGGAAGTATAGGGGACTTGCGGCAGATGCGGCAAGTGCGGTATTGCACTTGCGGCAGGTGCGGCAGAGAAAAAAACCGCGCTTACTGCGGTTTTTTTCTCTGCCGCACCTGCCGCAAGTGCAATACCGCACTTGCCGCATCTGCCGCAAGTCCCCTATACTTCCTATGGAAAAAACCGCAACCGTGCCGCAAGTGGAACCGTTATGCGGCAGTTGCGGCAGATGCGGTTTTTTCACCGCATCTGCCGCAAATTTAAAAAAACGCTGATGTGAAAGGGCCCTAAGAGAAAAAAGCTAAAAGTTTCTCTTGATACAGACATGGATGTTATTCAATTCGATCCTTGTGTTTTCTATCTGGTCTCAAGTAGTTTGTATAACTTACCATGTAGGCCAGAACTAAAGCTAGAGTTTAAAGATGAAAGGAGGAGGAGGTAACTACATGTTGAATAAACCACATTGTTTGAACATTTCACTTTCATCTTTAATATAACAACAACATTAGCTCGTTCCAACCCAACCTGCTTTCATCTAAGTATCCACGATACTGGGACTGAGGCAGCTGTCTATGTGGAGCCCACTGGGACCTGGTACTCGGTGCCGGACCGGGGTACTGCTGGGGGATGTCACGGCGGTCCTGGTCCGGACCGTGTCCCGGGTTCACACAAGTAAATAGGGTGTATTTACAAGGGATTAGGTTTGTTGTGACACCACCCATGGGTTGTGGTCAGGGTGACCACCGCTGCTGCAGAACCTCCGGAGATGATGTTTGGCAGCTGTAGATGGAACGGCTCTCCGCAGGTAGAGCCTGGTTCCCCGGGGCAGTGGTAATTAAAGTCTGTGATGGTGGTTATAGATGTTGCAGGAAGGTAGGGGTAGTAGTAGAAATGATGAGAGTGGAGGCAATGGCAGTTTATGAGGGCAAGTGGGACTTCAGCACAAGGATCACACACACTCAGGTTTGTTGTCGTTTTCCAAGTCTTTACTGTGCAGATGATAAAGCAGAGTATTGTCCATGGAGTCTGTACCGGGGCCGGGTTGCTCCCACCCTGACCGGGTCCTTGGCCTCCTACTTCTGCACTTTGTGTGTGGCCCTGCTGCCACTTTTAGCTGAACCGCTGGCCCTGTCTTCCCTCCCGGGTACCAATCTGCTAGTCAATTTGAGTCCTCTGTGTCACTGACCCCTCCGTGTTGCTTTGCTATGGTACAGTGAAGATGGTGGACCTTCACTATCCCGGTATTCACTGTCCTGTCTGTCTCAGGCACAGCCTCGGATCCGGTATCCATCCGGGGTGAGTTTAGGGTAACTCCTTGTCCCGAGTGTGTTCCTCTGTTTCTCTGACTCCTTCCCTCAGACCCCTCAGGACTTCCACTCCAACTCGACTCTCCTCCAACTCCAAACTAAACTCATGCCGACTCAACACTAAACTGACTAACTGTCACTCTTGCTCTGAGGTAAACAACATTAGCTCCTTCCACTTTTGCAGGTGCCACCTAAGCTCCTCCCACTTTCTAGCATAGTGTTGTGTGGGGAGTAAACCTGTGTTGCTGTTTCTGTGGCACTTTAACCTTGGGGTGCCACATCTATACATGGCATTTCACGGTGGTTGTGTCTTACATAATCTGTCCAGGTGAGCTCAACCTCCCAGGTTTCACCCGATAGCCCAGATAAGACCCTACTGTGTTTTTTCTTTTTTCTTTTTTATACAGCTAGATATTAGGGATGTTGACATTTTACAAGAATATTATTTAAATGAATGTATTATAGACTAACAATTTTTTTGCTGTTGTGTTTAATTAAAAATGTTGTCCCATTTATCCTTTCTGACTACAATGCTTTACTGTATTTAGCTATCTGCAGAATATGTTAACAGTAAATAAGAGATGACTACGGTAATTCTTTTAACATTTGAATTTATTAGGTTTGTTGATGTTTTAATTTGGGAGAATAAAGTTTATCACACATTGCAGATACCTCACTTTTCCAGAAAAGATGCATTTATCAATCTGAGGACTCCAAGGACTATATTAAAGCCCTTTCAATTTCTGTATAGCAAAGACAACTTTAGTAATGTTACAGTGACTTCTGCATACAAACAGATGGCAATTCAGTAATAACCAATAGCTCATTTAATAATATAGTAAACTGACGGACCTTTCATGATTTTATTTATAAAAACATATTCCTACAAGTAATTTTTGATCAAGACAGGCTGTTCTCTGCAGAACATTGTTTCAAACTCACAGAGCTGTTGTCAAAGGTTAAAAACATACAGCAACACTCTATAAAGCTAAAATATGCTAACATGGAATTAGGGAATTCTGGTACTGCATTACTACTATAGGAATATTTGACAAGATCAGATACTTAGCTTTTATATTGGCCAATCAATGTGAGCCCAATAGCCAATGACAATGCATATCTTTTTACCGTAACTAAAATACCTCTATCTACAGGTTTGGGCAGCTAGGTTGAGTCGCTAGGATCCAGCTCCAAGGTTGTACGGCAACGCCTTGCCTAAAGAGCGGAGTGCTTAGTCATACAGGAATGTAATCGAATTAGATAAAGACTGACCAGTGCCTCTAAGGTGTGAACAAGGTGCAAGGTAGGAAGAAGTAGGACTCAATATGAATGTGAAAATTGCTAATTCTATTATATAAATACAGAAATATAAAAAATAAATACTATTTTTTCTACATTTGCAACATAAAATCCTTTAAGCAATCACCTATTCTAAAGATAAATTCTAATTATGGCATATTTTTTACCAGATTTCACACAATTAAATTACAATAAAAATACAGTATGAAATAGATCTTCAACTTGATGAGGATGGTGTACTTTAATATCTGTATAAGAATTGATATGTAATGTTTTCTAATATTAAATATAAACATTTATGAGTTCAGTTCTATTTGTACTTGAGATAAAAGTTTTAAAAATAGACATTCAAAGATTTGGATTTAAGTATTGAGTTAGGTTAGGTTCACACTTGGAGGGTGACCCACGCTTGACGGAACCACTAAAAACATTGAAATTTTAGCTGCAGCGCATAGCGTTAATGCTATGCACTGCCAGGCAACAGAGCCCCTTAGCAGCAGCTCCACACAAAGCCCCAGGATGTACGCTTTTCAACAGCACACAGGAAATGTGTCCTCCAACATTTTCCTGTGCGCTGTCCAAAAGCGCACTTCCTGATGCTTTGTGTTGAGCCGCTACTAGCAGGTTTCTATGGTGCTCCATTGCCTGGCAACACATAGTGTTAACGTTATGTGCTGCAGCTAAAATTTCTACATTGTTAGTGGTTCCGTCAAGCGTGGGTCACCCTTCAAGTGTGACTCTACCCTTACTGTAAGAAATATCCATTTGCCCATTCTCTGAGAATCTTCAATCAGTAAGAGGTTAGGAATTATAGCAATAAACTCCACAGCTAATGACCTAATACATATACATTATTTATACATTCACAGCTTACAAACAAATTAGTGGTAAATAAAGGAAATCAAATTTGGATCTATAATCTATTGAAGACAGTGCAATTGTTAGTTTTTGCAATGTAATATTTATTTCCTCATCTTCCAAAAGCCATAACCTTTTTTAATTTCTATTGATTTAACCATGTTGGGCTTAATTTTTTTAGATCAGTTGTAGTTTTAAACAATACTAATAATATTATCAACTAATGTACTGGAAACTGGAAAGAAATTACGGTGACATTTAAATGTTGTATTTTGCATTATGTTTTTATAGTGCTGATTTTACAGTAAAAATGACCTGGTAACCTGAAAACTATGGGCATTGGAATTAATTGAATTGTTTTTGGTAATACGTTCCAGAGAATTAGTGCAGCTCATGAGAAGTCTTGGAGACGGGAGTGGGAAGTTCAGATTGTTGCTGATATCAGTCTTAGGTCACTTGAGGAATGGAGGACACATGTAGGGCGATAGACAGATATTATGGAGGAGATGCAGGGCGACGCATATAGTAATGATCCAAGTTTTCATAAACTCTTTCACATTAATTGGGCGAAAAACATGTGTTTTGGCTCAAATTACTAAAAGAGCCTTCATCAGGTGCACATAAAAATCTGATGCATGGCTCTGTACTGCATTAATGATCACCTCCTGTAAATGCCATCACTCAGCCAGTGTTCACAGAAAGTGAGTCATGACAGTGACAAAGGTCAGTATCTGACCCCTTGCTATTATGGCAACATATTGACATCTTGTGATTGTGTCACGGGGTTGCCGCTAGAGGCAGGAAACAATGCAATTCCCACCGGCGTGGGTTACATCATGCTGCCACAGTTTAGTAGTGCAATCTAATGGATTAACAGGAGAAGGTGGAATGGAAATCCACTTGCACCTGTTAGCTGTTCATTCCTGCTGACTATATCAACTGACGTGCAGGAAATGATGTGAACTCAATACATGAGCTTGCATCAAAGGAAGGGACAAGACTAAGGACGTACCTATAGATTCTTGATCATGAAAGGGTTAAATGTCAGAATTTTTTGTTATTCATAACATGCAAAATATCCCTCTATATTAAAGTTAAAGGGAATTTGTCAGCAGGTTTTTGCTATGTAAACTGAGGACAGCATTATGTAAGGATTAAAGCTCTGAATTTAGGGGGGGTTACTTAATAGGCTATGTGCTGTTGTTCTCACACAATGAAGCTTTTATTATCAGAATTTTATCACTGCCAGGTCTACAAAGTTGATGAGCCCTAGTCCGACCATGCCCCCTCCATTGATAAGCAGCTCAATGTCAATAGACAATGTACACAAAACGCTGTGGTGCTGGCGGAGATATCTCTTTGAGATCTGCTACATGCTATATCTAAGAACTTTGTTTCACAACTGCTGTACCCAATAAATTAAGTGACACATCATTGGAATCAAGGTCTCTTTTATATTATCCTGCCCCCTGATGAGGTAGGAAAAACATGGTGACAGACTCCATTTAAGTGTCATTCGGAACTTAGGAAGATCTTAAGTAAAATCTAATAAGTGTCTCTTACTTGGAAAGCTCTAGCATGAAAATATGCTATATAGGCAGTGCCAGAAAATGGAACACAGTAATTAATGAGCAAAGTGTAAAATTCCAATTACATATTAGTAAGAAACTTTCAACAGAAATATATTTTCTTGAAAAATGTTGTATTTAAGAATTTTTAATATAGGGAAAACTCAAAGTTTTATTTCAACAAATGTCAAAATCTTCATTTGCTTTATATTTGTAAAAAGAAACAGAAAACATAAAAGAATAAGATCCAAGCGGGTTTGCTTGACTTTCTAATGTGTGCATAACTTTTTGCCAATAGTGTGACCTCTTTAAGTCAAAGAAATCTTTTTAAACTTTGAAGCCTATCTCAATCCTATAATCTCACGCTTTCTACTACTTATCCTGTTATCAGCTGGCATTTCATAAAAAAAGATGAAAACACAAAAACAAGTGAGCAACTCAATATACAAATACAAAATAAAAAGATATTTAAATGGAGCAAGATTACAGATATTCTTATCTCCCTGATAAAAGTTGTCTATAAGATGAGTAAAGTCATGAAAAAATCATTTTATGAGGAATGATGTATAGTGGAAAGTCACTGTAGGAATCTGGCGGATGGTTGAGTTCTGCTTTCAAAAAGAAAACAAAGTAGCCTGGGCTCCTAATGGAGATGTTCATTAAGACTGAAAGAAGAGCGTGGGAGCAAACAGAAGGATGCATGCATAAAATATATATAGAACTAATGATCGCGTAAAAGAAAATAACCCACAACTATAGGTTTTGGGGGTGTAAAATGTGCTCAGGTGGGACAGTATTTTTTTCTAACATGGGGGAAGCATATTTTCTAGTATTCAATAGTGAAAACATTCAAATTGGTCTCTAAGAGGTTTACATTTTTTCCACACAAACAGTAAAATAAATTAGATTTAAATATAAATCAATCAGCCAATGCTTGTGTTTGTAGTTTAGATATAATTCAGTGTAAATGTGTTATCGAGTAGAAAGCTATATCAGATAGAAAAACTGTGTCTTTAATGACATATAAATTGCTATCATGGTCTAACTATAAAAATAATTTTAATTTTAACAAGTATAATTATTTGTATGTAGCTATAGCCTATCATATGAACATAGCATTATTTATACATATATAT
Organism: Allobates femoralis; assembly: GCA_033576535.1. NCBI lineage: Eukaryota > Metazoa > Chordata > Amphibia > Anura > Aromobatidae > Allobates > Allobates femoralis. The sequence goes on from JARQOC010000003.1 coordinate 118,516,556, forward strand.
TATATATATATATATATATATATATATATATATATATGTTCATATGATAGACTATAGCTACATACAAATAATTATACTTGCTAAAATTAAAATTGTTTTTATAGTTAGACCATGATAGCAATTTATATGTCATTAAAGACACAGTTTTTCTATCTGATATATAACTTTCTATTTGATAACACATCTACACTGAATTATATCTAAATATATACACGCACATGATCAAAATTGTTGGTGCCCCTCATATAATGAAAGAAAAACAGAGAAACCCACAGTGGTCACAGAAATAACTTGAATCAGACAAAAGTAATAATCAATGAAAAATCTATGAAAATCAACAAATGAAAGTCAGACATTGCTTTTCAACCCTGCTTCAACAACATGTTTTAAAAATTATACTGTACTCATAAAATAGGCCTGGGCAGAAATGATGATCCCTTAACCTAATATTTTGTTGCACAACCTTTTGAGGCAATCACTGCAGTCAAACTATTCCTGTAACTGTCAATGAGACTTCGGTACCTCTCCACAGGTATTTTGGTGACTCCTCAAGAGCAAACTGCTCCAGTTGTCTGGTGTGTGAAGGCTGCCTTTTCCAGACGCCATGTTTCAGCTCTTACCAAACATGCTCAATAGGATTTAGGGTAGGGCTCATAGAATGCCACTTCAGAATAGTCCACTGTTTTCCTCTTAGCCATTCTTGGGTGTTTTTAGCTGCGAGATTTGGGTCATTATCCTGTTGCAAAATCCATGACCGGAGACTGAGGCCACAATTTGTGGCACTGGTCAGCACATTTCTCTCTAGAATCCCTTGATAGTCTTAAGATTTCATTGTACTCTGCACAGATTCAAGACACCCTGTGCCAGATGCAGCAAAGCAGCAATAGAATTTAACAAAGCCTCGTCCATGTTTCAAAGTAGGGACAGTGTTCTTTTCTTGATATGCTTCATTTTTCTGTCTGTGAAAATAGAGCTGATGTGCCTTACCAAAAAGTTCAATTTTTGTCTCATCTTTTCATAGGCCATTCTCCCAGAAGCTTTGTGGTTTGTTAACATGTAGCTTGGCAAATTCCAGTCTGGCTTTTTTATGATTTTTTTCAACAGTGATGTCCTTCTTGGTCATCTCCCATAAAGTCCACTTCGGCTCAAACAACAATGAATGGTGCGATATGACACTGATGTTCCTTGAGTTTGACGTTCACCTTTAATTTCTTAAGTTTCCTGGGCTCCTTTGTTACCATTCATATTATCCGTCTCTTTGATTTGTCATCATTTGTCCTCCTATGGCCACATCCAGGGAGGTTGGCTACAGTCTAATGCAGGGGTCTCAAACTCCAGGCCTCGAAGGCAGCACACAGTCCAAGTTTTCAGGATTTCCATGTCATTTGACAGTTGGCAATCAAATTACCAACTGTCAAACTCTAAGGAAATCCTGAAAACCTGGACTGTGTGTGGCCCTCGAGGCCTGGTGTTTGAGACGCCTGGTCTAATGGATCTTAAATTTCTGAATAATATGTGCAAGTCTAGTCATTAAGCTGCTTGGAGATGGTCTTATAACCTTTACCTTTAACATGCCTATCTATAATTTTCTTTCTAATCTCCTAAAACAACTCTTACCTTTGCTTCCTCTGGTCCATGTTGAGTGTGGTACACACCATGCCACCAAACAGTAGAGTGAGTATCTGTAGCCCTATATATAGGCCCACTGACTGTTTACAAGATTGTAGACGCCTGTGATGCTAATTAGTGGACACACCTTAATTTAACAAGTCCCTTTTGTCACATTATTTTCAGAGGTACCATCATTTCTATCCAGGCCTATTTCATGAGTTAAATTTTTTTTTTTAAATTATGTGGCAGCAGGGTTGAAAAGCAATGTCTGACTGTCATTTGTTCATTTTCATGGATTTTTTATTTATTATTACTTTTATCAGATTCAAGTTATTTCTGTGACTATTGTGGATTTTTCTTTCATTAAATGAGTGGTACCAATAATTTTGACCACGTGTGTATGTATATACTTATATATATGTATGTATATATGTTGAGAATAGTAGCTGATATAGTGTAGTGGTCAAGAGCACTGCCTCCAACATGGGACACTGGGATTTAAATCCCAGCCCTACCATATGGAAAAAAAATATTTAATTTGCTAATATACCATATACCTTGGGCAAGACTCCTTACACTATAAAGCATATGTTATGCTTTTGTGAAACAAGAAAAAAATTGTGCGGTGTTTGTTGGAATGCTAAGGCACACAAGGGGAAAGATTAGAGTGTTTAAGTGCAAACCTTTATTAAAAGATCAGTATACACCACAATATGTTTCAATAGCTAACTGTTATCTTCCTCAGGTGGTATACAACCTGAGGAAGGTAGCAGTTCGCTATTGAAACATGTTGTGGCACATACTGAGCCTTTAATAAAGGTTTGCGTTGAAACACTCTATTTTCTGCCCCTTGTGTGCCTTAGCACTCCAACAAACACCACACAATTTTTTCTTGTTTCACATATAGCTCTCCCCTGTGCGGATGAGTGATGGGAGCTGCTTGACACCACTGTTCCAAATCTGGAGTCAAGGACCTGCGGTGACATCAATAGGAAACACCCATTCTAGTCACACGGTTGGGTTCGTGACCGCCGCTGGGAGGATCTTCGTGCCTTGGCATCCCAGAGCGTACCCTCTACGCTGGCTCTCCTCTAACTTGCCTTAACTGGGTTGTGCAAGGTTGCACAACCTGTTTGGTGAGTAGCCACACTTGTGGCAACTTTAATCTTAACCTTAGGTCCATCACATAGTGTGCTCTTTGTTTTTCTTTTCTTTCATGTGTTCTTCTTTTGGCACAATCTAATACCTTTAGTTAATACAGCACTATACACACTAGGTATGTTCATCATGGCAATCGCACTAACACGACCTCTGGCCACATGTGATCACCATTGGTCTGGAAGTTCATAGTGATTCTCATCCAGGCTCCTACTGCAATGTCTATTAAACCCCTTTACCACAGCAGATGGGATAAAGGGGAATTGGTCAGTAGATTTTTCCTAGTTCATTTGTGAGGAGCATGATAAAGGGGCAGAGACCCTGATTCAAGGGGTGTATCACTTATTAGACTGTGTTCTGTAGCTTCAATACAATCAGTGTTTTATCAGTAGGAAACTAACACTGCCTGACTAAGTCTCATGTGCAGGCCAGTCAGGCTAATCTGGAAACCTCACCCCCTCACTGATTGTCAGCTTGCTGACACAACAAGCTGCCAATCAGTGGTATTGGCGTGGTTATACACAGCTTAGCATTTTGACCACCAATACATCTACGACACAGAAAACAGTGATTACATCAAAACTACACCAGTAATTTGACTAAGTTATACATAATTGAAGTCAGGCTTTCTGCCCCTACATTATGATGCTGTCAGATTACATAGCAAAACCGTACTGACAGATTCCCTTATACAGAAGCATTTTGGCCATGATAGGCAGTAATATTTAGAAATACTTTGTTTTTATAATACTTTGAAATACTATCTAGAGAATGTTTCTTTAATTCACCTATAGGGTAAAAAAAAGGTTTGATTCAATTTAGTAAAGAAAAATACTTTTTTAACAATACAAAAGATCTTCTTTTTACTTAAGATTATACATACATATATTTATAGGTTTACTCTCAACAAGAACATACGCATGTTAACCTGATGAATAATGTTAAGTGTTGTAATGCATAGTAAGCAACTGCAAAATAAACAGACAGAAAAAAATAACGTCATAACTAGTTTTTTGTTGACAAAATAAAAATATTAATTAAACCTTATTTATAAAATAAATGTATCCCAAAATATTGTTACTGAAAAATCACTTGAAGAAAAGTACTTGATTAATAAATGTTAAAAAAAAGTTATAGCTGTTGAAATGGGCAATGAAAAAATACTTATGACATGTAAGTAGACATTCTTTAAGGAAAGAGTTTTTTTTCTTTACATATATTGTAATTTTTCTTCACCCTTTATCAACTTTAAATTATATTTTATTTTAACTTTTATCCAATAAGATGATAACTAACTATTTAAGTTTTATTAAAGTTATGAAAAAGATTAAAAAAAACACATTCAGCAATGTTTACCAAAAATTATAATGCAAAATAAGTATTTTCTGACATTCTCTATTGAGTTATCTTATATCTCTTATATCACATGGTATGTATACAATTCAGAGCCCCGGTTAACTGTCTGTAATGTATTGTAGGGATTTCCTCAAGAATCTAATATCTTAAGGGAGCAAAGACACTCTGAGGCCAAGTTTAAAGGTGAACAAGTCTGTATTAAAAACACATGACAGTTAAAAAATGTGAGATGCAGCAAGTGAGCTAATTCATCAAACGGGCAACAAACAGGAAAGTCTCTTTCGAAGCAATTCACTTCATAAACTGTCTATGAGTTTAGAACTCCCAGGAAGGCCTGGGAAAGGAAGTCACAAGTAAAAGTCCTGAATTTGAAACTGTGCGGTCTAGATTAAGAAAATTCCCGCAAATTCCAGCAAACGTTCTTAGAAACTACAACTGCACAAAACTAATAGGGAAGCTGCCAAACTTACAGGTACACAGGGTTATGTATCACAGCACAGGCAGGTTGAAGCTGAGTCTGAATCACACAGCACAGAAGCAGGTTTGCTGGAGAAGGACTGCAGACACAGGAGAAGCCGTAGGAGGACTACCAGAAGGTTCACTTGATGATTATAGTAAGCCAGGAATTCAACTGAATACTCAAGCATCACTGTACAGCAGATTCAGGTTTATAATAGAAAGGACAATCACATGAAGCAGCAGACACCATCTTGAAAAGAGACAAGATGCACAGGATTCCAAAAGAAAATCCAAAATCCTAACACTGTCATAAAAAAGGAGAATGATTGTAAAGTGTAACAACTTAGAAAACATATTGCCAAACACAAACTGAATCCTAAGGGTTAATATACCATAGTAATAATGTTAGAGATAAACATATCAATTTAAAGTGGATGAAATGTTACAATTATTGAAATTTATCCAAATCTAAGTTTTTACAATATGTTTTGTGTAAATTCATCTAAATAGCAGCCCTCTCATCTTTAGCATCTATCTATAACTTCAATGTTTGGTGCCTACTAAGCTGTCAGGGCCTCATGCAGCACCATGACATTGGTGGGCACAGCCATCACCGGAGGCACTGAATACGGCTGTGCATTTGAAGACATCGAAGATGACCCAGTAAAGACTGGAATGAAGGACATAATTAATCTGGAGCAAGGCAGCGTTAGGAAAGGTGAGGGCCTAAGAAGTATCTCTTTTTACATATATTGCTTTACGCTTTGGGGTTTTCAAGAGACCCTTAAGCATAATAATTCAAATTGATATGAATCGAGTCTATTTATTGGAATAGAATTTCCTGGACAAATCAAGTGAATCTGCAAATTAATTTTTGGATCATCTTTGCTGGTGATTATACTTCTTTCTGCAGAAGTAAGAAGAACTAGCATATTTTCCATACCAGTTAAACATATATCAGACATTCTCTAATTGATAAAATTCAGTTTTCAGACAATTCCTTTTATTGTAAAAAAGAGGAAACTAAAATATATTTTTACGCTGTATAAAAGTAATCTTTTTTTTGCATTCAGTAAAGAAAGAAGCATTTGAACTATTTAATCTTTTAATGTAATTACTAATCTAATTAAATATTAAGATAAGTAGCTAAACAGAAAACACAAATTCAACTATATACATACGAACGTAAAACATGCAACACAATATCAACAATGGAAACATATGTAGAAATTGATTTTAATTCCATTTCAATAATAAATTACTTACCGTATATACTCGTGTATAAGCCGACCTGAGTATAAGCCGAGGCCCCTAATTTTGCCCCCAAAAACTGGGAAAACGTATTGACTCGAGTATAAGCCTAGGGTGGGAAATGCTTCCGGGAGGGACGGATTTTCATGAACCGGCAAAACCGCACTTGCCGCATATGATTGCAAGTCCCATAGGGAATGATTTAGGCTTGCTGCAGTCTTGCCGCAAGTGAGCCGTTATGCAGCAGATGCGGCAAAGATGCTAGATCTGCAGCAAAATGGCAGAAAGCGCTGATGTGAAAGCAGTCTAAGGCACCTTTCACATCAGCGTTTCTGCCCGCTTGGACAGATTCGTCATCTTTGCTGCATCTGATGCATAGCGGCAAGACTGCAGCAAGCCTAAATCATTCCCTATGGGACTTGCAATCATATGTGGCAAGTGCGGTTTTGCCAGATCCCGTAGATCCGACACTTGCCTTACGTGACCACAAGTCCCATAGGGAATGATTTAGGCTTGCTGCAGTCTTGCCGCAAGTGAGCCGCTATGCAGCAGATGCGGCAAATAAACGCTGATATGAAGGCTGATTAAATTTACCTCAGTGCTCTATCCAGCTTTTCCCTGCTCTATCCAGCTTTTGCCTGCTCTATTCAGCTTTACCCTGCTCTATCCAGCTTTCCTCTGCTCTATCCAGCTTTCCCCTGCTCTTACCAGCTTTCCCCTGCTCTATCCAGCTTTCCCCTGCTCTATCCAACCTTCCTCTGCTCTATCCAGCTTTCCCCTGCTCTATCCAGCTTTCCCCTGCTCTATCGAGCCTTCCTATGCTCTATCCAGCTTTCCCCTGCTATATCCAGCTTTCCTCTGCTCTATCCAGCTTTCCCCTGCTCTATCCAGCTTTCCCCTGCTCTATCCAGCTTTCCCATGCTCTATCCAGCCTTCCTCTGCTCTATCCAGCTTTCCCCTGCTCTATCCAGCTTTCCCCTGCTCTATCCAGTTTTCCCCTGCTCTATCCAGCTTTCCCCTGCTCTATCCAGCTTTCTCCTGCTCTATCCAGCCTTCCTCTGCTCTATCCAGCTTTCCCCTGCTCTATCCAGCTTTCCCCTGCTCTATGCATCTTTCCTCTGCTCTATCCAGCTTTCCCCTGCTCTATCCAGCTTTCCTCTGCTCTATGCATCTTTCCTCTGCTCTATCCAGCTTTCCCCTGCTCTATCCAGCTTTCCCCTGCTCTATCCAGCTTTCCCCTGCTCTATCCAGCCTTCCTCTGCTCTATCCAGCTTTCCCCTGCTCTATCCAGCTTTTCCCTGCTCTATCCAGCTTTCCCCTGCTCTATCCAGCCTTCCTCTGCTCTATCCAGCTTTCCCCTGCTCTATCCAGCCTTCCTCTGCTCTATCCAGCTTTCCCCTGCTCTATCCAGCTTTCCCCTGCTCTATGCATCTTTCCTCTGCTCTATCCAGCTTTCCCCTGCTCTATCCAGCTTTCCCATGCTCTATCCAGCCTTCCTCTGCTCTATCCAGCTTTCCCCTGCTCTATCCAGCTTTCCCCTGCTCTATCCAGTTTTCCCCTGCTCTATCCAGCTTTCCCCTGCTCTATCCAGCTTTCTCCTGCTCTATCCAGCCTTCCTCTGCTCTATCCAGCTTTCCCCTGCTCTATCCAGCTTTCCCCTGCTCTATGCATCTTTCCTCTGCTCTATCCAGCTTTCCCCTGCTCTATCCAGCTTTCCTCTGCTCTATGCATCTTTCCTCTGCTCTATCCAGCTTTCCCCTGCTCTATCCAGCTTTCCCCTGCTCTATCCAGCTTTCCCCTGCTCTATCCAGCCTTCCTCTGCTCTATCCAGCTTTCCCCTGCTCTATCCAGCTTTTCCCTGCTCTATCCAGCTTTCCCCTGCTCTATCCAGCCTTCCTCTGCTCTATCCAGCTTTCCCCTGCTCTATCCAGCCTTCCTCTGCTCTATCCAGCTTTCCCCTGCTCTATCCAGCTTTCCCCTGCTCTATGCATCTTTCCTCTGCTCTAGCTAATTCATCAAACGGGCCAACAAACAGTGAAAGTCTCTTTCGAAGCAATTACACTTCATAAATTTGTCTATGAGTTTAGAACTCCGCAGGAATGGGCATGGGGAAACGGAAGTCACAAGTAAAAGTCAATGAATTGAAAAACTGTACGCCGGTCTAGTTTAAGAAAATTTCCCTGCAATATTTCCCAGCGGAATATCTGTTCATAGAACTACTACAACCGCCTGCAACAATACTTATAGGCGGAAGCTGGCACATACTTATCAGGCACTACTGGGCTTTATGTATCAACAGCACAGGCCAGGTTGAACGCTGAGTCTGGATATCACACAGCACAGAAATGCTAGGTTTGCTGGAGGAGAAGAACTGCAGACACAGCGCAGAAGCGTAGGGAGGACTACCAGAAGTTCACTTGCATGATTTATAGTAAGGCGCCCCCCCCCACCCCCCCCCCTTGGGTTCATGGGGGTCGCATAAGGAAGTCTCCTTTAACTGACAGGTGACTACATGACATCACCTGTTCGCAGCAGATTGTGCAGGTCTTATAATTAGAAAGGAACAATACAGCATGACGAGCAGCAGAAACCATACTTGAAAAAAGGTAAGACAGATGCACAGAATTCTCAAAGCAAAAATCAATATCTTTAAACTGTCATGTAGATAGAAAGGAGAATGATTGTAAAGCTGTAACAACTTAGAAAATTATGCCCAAACCCCAAACTGAAAACCTAAAGGGGTTTAAAATACCATAGGAAAAATGTTAGAGATAAACATATCAATTTTAAAGTGGATGAAAAGTTTCAAATTTTTTGAAATTTATCCAAACTAAATTTCCCCTGCTCTATCCAGCTTTCCCCTGCTCTATCCAGCTTTCTCCTGCTCTATCCAGCCTTCCTCTGCTCTATCCAGCTTTCCCCTGCTCTATCCAGCTTTCCCCTGCTCTATGCATCTTTCCTCTGCTCTATCCAGCTTTCCCCTGCTCTATCCAGCTTTCCTCTGCTCTATGCATCTTTCCTCTGCTCTATCCAGCTTTCCCCTGCTCTATCCAGCTTTCCCCTGCTCTATCCAGCTTTCCCCTGCTCTATCCAGCCTTCCTCTGCTCTATCCAGCTTTCCCCTGCTCTATCCAGCTTTTCCCTGCTCTATCCAGCTTTCCCCTGCTCTATCCAGCCTTCCTCTGCTCTATCCAGCTTTCCCCTGCTCTATCCAGCCTTCCTCTGCTCTATCCAGCTTTCCCCTGCTCTATCCAGCTTTCCCCTGCTCTATGCATCTTTCCTCTGCTCTATCCAGCTTTCCCCTGCTCTATCCAGCTTTCCCATGCTCTATCCAGCCTTCCTCTGCTCTATCCAGCTTTCCCCTGCTCTATCCAGCTTTCCCCTGCTCTATCCAGTTTTCCCCTGCTCTATCCAGCTTTCCCCTGCTCTATCCAGCTTTCTCCTGCTCTATCCAGCCTTCCTCTGCTCTATCCAGCTTTCCCCTGCTCTATCCAGCTTTCCCCTGCTCTATGCATCTTTCCTCTGCTCTATCCAGCTTTCCCCTGCTCTATCCAGCTTTCCTCTGCTCTATGCATCTTTCCTCTGCTCTATCCAGCTTTCCCCTGCTCTATCCAGCTTTCCCCTGCTCTATCCAGCTTTCCCCTGCTCTATCCAGCCTTCCTCTGCTCTATCCAGCTTTCCCCTGCTCTATCCAGCTTTTCCCTGCTCTATCCAGCTTTCCCCTGCTCTATCCAGCCTTCCTCTGCTCTATCCAGCTTTCCCCTGCTCTATCCAGCCTTCCTCTGCTCTATCCAGCTTTCCCCTGCTCTATCCAGCTTTCCCCTGCTCTATGCATCTTTCCTCTGCTCTATCCAGCTTTCCTCTGCTCTATCCAGCTTTCCCCTGCTCTATCCATCTTTCCTCTGTTCTATCCAGCTTTCCTCTGCTCTATCCATCTTTCCCCTGCTCTATCCATCTTTCCTCTGCTCTATCCAGCTTTCCTCTGCTCTATCCATCTTTCCCCCGATCTATCCAGCTTTCCCCTGCTCTATCCAGCTTTCCCCTGCTCTATCCAGCTTTCCCCTGCTCTATGCATCTTTTCCCTGCTCTATGCATCTTTCCTCTGCTCTATCTTTCCTCTGCTGACTACCATTATGGCTCCTCACCTTTTTCCTGTGTGACAAAGAAACTGATTAAAATCCCCTCTGACCACACTCAGCATTAGTTTGTTGGAGGGGATTTCTTTACTGTGTGCAGTGGAGGGATCTGGGTGCAGAGACCCTGAACATGAAGCACACATACAGGAGGTAGGAGCAGGAGGAATGTAGCAGAGGGATCTGGCTGCAGGGTCCTGGGCTGAAAATTCATGAATGGCTAACAGGAGGAGGAGGAGGACGGAGGTAACCGGGATTGGGGAGGGGGAGACTGGATGTAGGAATCTGCGCAGCAAATTACTGAACAGTGACAGGAGGGGGAGGGCAGAGTAACCAGCGAGGGGGGAGACTGGGTGCAGGGATCTCATCCAGGCTGCAAGTGAACAGAAACAGGAGGAGGACGACGGAGGTAACCTGCGGGGGAAGGAATGGGGTCTGGGAGCAAGCCCTCATGTCATAAAATGTAAAGAGAACAGAGGGAAGCGGCAGGGGGGTGAGGGGTGATCTGGGAGAAGGCACACACCGGCAGGCTGCTGACTGACTCGAGTATAAGCCGAGGGAGACTTTTTCAGCCAAGAACAAGGGCTGAAAAAGTCGGCTTATACTCGAGTATATACGGTATATACATACTGGTAGGAAATTTAGATTGTAAGACCCAATTGGGACAATGATGATCACGTCTGTGAAGTGATGTGGAATTAGTAGTGCTATATAACTGTATGAAATAAATTAATACTAGTTTTTAGCTTTCTTTATGCCTGATGTTTAAAAAAAAACAGGAAAATCCATTAAAGTAGAATATCAGTAGACACGTGTGAACTGTTGCAGCCATAAAAATATAATGTTATAAATGACAATGATAATGTAAATTAAGAACAATGCATGTTGTTTACCTCACCTTTAATATTGTGTGTTCATAGATGCAATAAAACAAGTTGAAGGCAAAAGTATCTAGGGATGATTCACCTAAATAGAATCAGTGAGTACAAACTACTTTACTGAACAATATATGGAACATTTAAGAAGTTTATTATAACATGTCAATTGTTGTTTGTGTTTTATAAAGCAAACCATATCTGGAAAGGATTATAATAAAAAAAAAAATTCACAAAGCATGTTTTTAAAGTTTTACTTATCAACCGTTAACTTTGGAACTTTACTACCGGTGTCAACACGTGTTACAATTAAATTCTTTTGAAACTCAAATTTGCCAACATTGCTGATATTCCCCCCAAAATTTGATTCAATATGAATAAATTAGCATGAATTTCAATATTGTAAAGCTTGGAATTGCTCATTAAGTACATGTTGGGTAGAGGTGAGAGAATCTTTCTAACCATAAGAGCTTTCACCTTATAGGTGAAAAAGAGAGAGAGGACTCTACTGACCATTACAGTTTTGAGGTAAGAGTAAAAGATAGAGAGGATGTTGCTGACCATAAAAGCTTACAATTTTTCAGGTGAGAGCAAAGGAGAAGACACCATTGACCATAAGAGCTTACACCCCACAGGAAATAAAGAATCCAGCTGTTTATCAAGGCTTAAACTCTACAGGGGAGAGAAAGAGAGAGAGAATTTCACTGGCCATTAAAGCTTACAATTAGTGATGAGCAACTGTAATAGTTACTAATTGCTACTCGCACAGATAGTGCAGTATTCGCGATACTCATTACTCGGCAAGCACAAGTGTTACATTCCAGCTCACCGGTCACTAGCTCTTAGAGTGCAGCATTCTTCCGAAGGAGCAAATGACTCATTGCAGGCAGGGCAATTTTAAACTCAGAAAATAGGAAATGTCCAGCTCCACGTCTTTCTTAAAATCCAAAGGTTAATTAGAATGTATTAAAATTCCATCTTTATTAACATGTTTTGACCATTGTGCTGGTCTTAATCATAATACCATTATTATTTTATGATTAAGATCAACACGTTGGTCGAAACATGTCAATACTGATGTAAATTTAATACATTGTAATAAACCTTTGGATTTTAAGAAAGACGTAGAACTGGACATTTCCTATTTTTTCATTACTCGGCGAGTATTGCTGGTGCTCTTGAGTGATGTGTCCATCGTTATCGATCTGACACAAACTGACAGCTTGCCTTCAGTAAAACATGGGAGATGGTACCTCAGTAAGAGTTTCTTGAATGTTAGGGTCTCTCTGGGGGGCACAGAAAGGTGTTTTATGCAATAGAAACGCAAAAATCCCACCCTCCTGCTCTGTCCTGGAAATACTCGTTTTATAGCCTGATGTGTATGGACGGAGCATATTACTAATCTACTAACATTAGACTCGCCATTCGGAAAACCTATTCAATAGCAGTATAGTGAGTGCAAATATTTCGCAACTCACTCATCACTGCTTACAATTTGTAGAAGAGAGAGAACTACCCAGTTACTTGGGACTTGGAAAATTACTCTTTAGAACAAGCTGTGCTCCACTAGGAGCCGGTGATGTGTGATGGCCCAGGTACTGACCATCACTGTAAAAGATGTTATAATCATAAAAGGTCATAGCAGCAGGGAATTACAGAGAACCTGTGAGGTAACGGCAAGTAACGTTAGCCTGCCATCTGATGCTTCAGCAGTAGGCAAAATAGTGTCAGGCATGAATTTTTCTCAATCTCAAAATGTTCAAATTTCTGTGAAACCGTAAATGTCAGAAAATTTAAAGCTAACTCAATCCTCTGCAAATTGATCCACTCAGCTTTAATAAAAATGTTGACAAATATGACTATCATTTTTAAAAAATGATTAGGTAAAGGTATACAATGCATTAGTAATAATATTAGCAGTAGAAATAGAAGTAGTGTCAATAATAACATTACTAAGTGAGTGATAGACTGCCACAGGGAGAGAGATACAGAGGAAAAAGACTGTAGCTGAGGGTAAAAGTTGCTATTATGACAGTGCTCTAACCGAATGAAATTACTTCTCTAGCAGGTTTACGAATAATTAGTAAATATAATTGTGTTATTTGGGGGACTTTTGAGATTATAAAGAATGCTTTTTTCTAGAGGAACATGATTTAGCATATTGGTTTATACTGGCTCTCAATTTCTGACATCTTTTTACTGTAATTTATTGTAAATTAAAAAAAAAGTGTCAGTGTGCAATCTTTTGATAAAGTAGACAATGATACTTTACAACTAATTTTATGATGTGGAAAAAATTGTCCCAAGACTAAATCTATGATTTATAACTATTCATTACAGAATATAGGCCTAATTGAGGAAAACTGAACTAAGATATTTGATGTAATATTCTTCCCCTAACATGACCCATATCATCATTGTGACACAAAACAATACCAGCTCTGATACAAGGGTTGCATTCAGAAAAACTGTGAAGCACCTTATACCTTTCCAAAGGATACATAGTTGTCAATAAAGTGTCCCATGGGCGTCACATACTGTATATGGTGTTTGCTGTACACCACATTTTTCAATATGTTTATACCATAAAATATTTCTTTATTGAATACATTAAGTTTATAATGATTATTTTTTTCTGGATGTCCCAGTGTGGGCAGTCCACACATTACATCAATTAAGGTTCTAAAATGTCAATGTAGTCTAGGATGCTTGCACAAGAATGTGCAGCTATGGGAAGAGAAGACAGCTAGCTGGCAACATAAAATGATTGTAGCTGAAATTTTGGGTTGGAAAAAAAAAGCAATACATAGATTTGTATTTTTTATATTCCTTTACTTTATACCCCAATATAAACACAAAAGGCAGTAACAAAAATAATAAATATTAACCCTTTCACAACACATGATATTTATTTACATCATATGTTGTGTCCCTACCTTGGATGTGGGCTCACATGCCAAGCCCACATCTTTCCCCACAGATGTTAGCTCACATGTGGCTAATCAGCCAAAATGTGCATCTAATAGCTAAGGGTGGATCAATGAATGAACAATTTACCATGCGCCGGAAGGGAGCTCTTCACTACCCGCTTCTATCGGCATGCCTTTGACATCATCGTGGGGAGGCAAAGGGTTGTGATGACAGCCAGTGGTCAGCTATGACCCCTGTGTCTGTGATGATGAACATCCTGTGGATGCCAGCCAGTGGTCAGCTATGACCCTTGTGTTTGTGATGATGAACTTCCTGTGGATGCCAGCCAGTGGTCAGCTATGACCCTTGTGTTTGTGATGATGAACTTCCTGTGGATGCCAGCCAGTGGTCAGCTATGACCACTGTATCTGTCATGATGAACTTAAAGAGCAGGATTGATACACCACTGTGTACAGCCCAAGCAATGGGATGATTGCAACTTCAAGTGTTCTAAGGGAACTAGGAAACACAATAAAAAGTGTAAAAATGTTTTTCAAAGTATGAAAAGATTTAAAAGCACAAAAGTTCAAATCAACACCTTTTGCCACATAGAAAATAAATAATTTAAAAAATACACATATTCAGTATTGGCTCATTCAAAATGCCTAATCTCTCAAAATATAAAAAAATAATTTGAGCAGTAAAAGGCATGATGAAAGTAAAAATCAAAACACCAGCATTACAGTTTTTGATCACCACAAAATTGCAATACTATGCCATAAAAGTCGATCAATACATCGCATGTACACCAAAATAGTATAGTTAAATATATCAGCTCAGTACACAAAAATAAGCCCTCACAGAGCACCAGATCCAGAAAATGAGAACATTCCGGTCTTGGAAAATGGTGGCAAAATCGCAATTCTTTTCTTGACAATTTCTGATTTTTTTTCACCACTTAAATAAAAAAACCTTAGACATATTTAGTAACTACAAACTCATACTAACCTGGAGAATCATACTGCCAGGTCAGTTTTACTATATATTGAACAAGGTCAATAAAAACAATAATAAAAATATGGAATTTCGCTTGTTTTGCACTTTCTCCGCACTTGGCGTTTTGTTTAACATTGTCCATTACAATATCTTGCAGAGACAATGCTGTCAGTTAAAAGTACAACTTGTGCCACAAAAAACAAGCTCTCATACAACTATATTGATGGGAAAAAAAAAGCAATTGTTTTTGGAAAAAATGGAGGGAAAACCAAATATGGCCTGGTGGTAAATAGGTTATAGTAAAGTAATTGAAAATGGTTGGAATTGAGGTAAAAAAAGAAGAAATTGAAAAAATTACAAGAAACATCAACAACAATTTTTTAATTGCTGATGACAGCACTTTCATTTGACTGAACTCTTAAAGACCTTAAAGGGGTTTTCCCACCAACAAAGTTAATTAAAAAAATTAATATTAATGAGTAGATCCTAAAATAATAATAATTTCCAGAATTTGATTTGTTTAAGAAAAATTATGATGTTCTGAGATAATCTTATATATGTGTCCTGCTATGTACTGTGTAGTGGCTGTGTCTGACCGTACAGGGACATG
This sequence comes from Allobates femoralis, assembly GCA_033576535.1. Lineage (NCBI taxonomy): Eukaryota > Metazoa > Chordata > Amphibia > Anura > Aromobatidae > Allobates > Allobates femoralis. Next base: position 118,531,914 of record JARQOC010000003.1, read on the forward strand.
GTCTGATCATACCACATTTCCTGTACTGAGATAATCTTATATATGTGTCCCTGCTATGTACTGTGTAATGGATGTGTCTGACCGTACAGGCACATGGTCTGATCATACCACATCTCCTGTGCTGAGATAATCTTGTGTTTGTCCCTGTTATGTACTGTGCAAAGGCCATGTCTGACTTTACATGGATATGGTCTGGTCATACCACATCTCCTGGGTGGAGGAAGGATGAAAAAGAGTAGACAGACTTTACAGTACAAGATTGCAAATAAGTCTTTCTTTGAGGTAAAACATTTTTTAACAAACAGTCAGGAAAATGTTTTAGCTCTCAAAAAGAATCAGCTGTGATCCCATGCTGTAATGTCTGTATACTCTATTGCTTCCTCCCTTGCCCAGAAGATGTGGTAGAACCAGCCCATTTCCCAGAACAGTCAGACACATCCATTACACAGTACATAGAAGGGACATATATATAAGATTATCTCAGGAGATGTGGTATGATCAGACCATGCCCCTGTACAGTCACACACATCCATTATACAGTACATAGCAGGGGCACATATATAGGATTATCTCAGCACAGGAGATGTGATATGATCAGACCATGTCCCAGTACGGTCAGACACATCCATTACACAGTACATAGCAGGGACACATATATAGGATTATCTCAGCACAGAATATGTGGTATGATCAGACCATGTCCCTGTACAGTCAGACACATCCATTACACAGTACATAGCAGAGACACATATATAAGATTATCTCAGTACAGGAAATGTGGTATGATCAGACCATGTCCCAGTAAGGTCAGACACATCCATTACACAGTACATAGCAGGGACACATATATAAGATTATCTCAGCACAGGAACATTTTTAAACACATTCAATTGTGGAAATTATTATTCCAAGATCTATTGATTAAAATTAAACTTTAAAATTAACTTTGTGGAAAAAAACCCTTTAATACTTCATAAACAGAGTTAACACTCAAGTGTCTAGTTTAATAAAAATAATTTTTCACAAGAAAAGAGACAATTTTGAAAGTTTTTAAACAGCAACTATCTTTTGGTTAAAGGAGACAACACTGAAGAAGGTTGACGATCAAAGTATAAAGATCAAAAGGTGGAAGATCAAATAAAAATCTCAAACATAGTAATATTTCCACTTACTAAGGTCAGAACTTCAATTTGAGAATATTTTCTGTGAAAAATGTTAAATTATATAGGCTGTTGTCTACTTTGGAAATTTCTTTAGCCTAATATGATTTTCAAGTGTCCCTCAAAAGGCATCTGACTATTTGTTATCTGTAATCTGTGGAAAAATTCAAAAGCAAGTGTTAAAATTTCCTGTACAACTACAATGAAAATATATTCTGTGTATGTAATGTATTAAAGGGGTTATCCAGTCTTCAGTCACTCTAGGTGTCACTCTATATGACTGCAGACATCTGAATCATCGCACTACGTATTATGAGGACTGTCTGGTTTGAGTGTCAGGAATGGCAGTCACAAGGCAAGGAGTATGCATTATACATTCTCCCATCCACATTGATACAGGGGCAAGGCCTCCCCAATGCAAGTGTTAAGAGCAAGGCTACGCTTCTTTAGTCAGATTTTGCCTAGGAGTGTACATATTGCATACTCAAGGCCACGCGACAGCTGTTCTTGGCTCTGAAACTGGAGAGTCCTCACAGTGCACAGTGCATGCAATGTGACAATCACAAGTCTGCAGTCATATAGAATTACAAATATTTTCTTGCAAAACCAGCACTCACAAAAAATATTTTCTACTGTTCAGCAATTTATTTTCATTTCCATAATTCCATACATCAATACCATTCATGGTGTGTTGTGTTAAATGTGTCTTATTGATGTATGGAATTGCTGCAAGGAAGAAACATGTTTTTGGGACTGCTAGTTTTTCAAGAAAATGTGGTAATTGTGTATGCCAACCTATTACTCGTGTACAACTACAAGGGATTACACGCCTGAAAATCAAAAGGATAAAGAGACTGAAGTCTTATGGATTTATACTGGACAAACCCTTTGATATAGAGGCCATAATATTCTCTATGTCGACATTTAAAATTGAGTTTATATAATTACAAAGTAACAAAGTTTTTGTCTTATCTGTGCTTTGGATAGAGGGATAGGAATAAGATTGGGATTACACCACGTTATATTATTTCTTGATAGATATGGCATTGTAAAAAATAATTTTCAATGTCAAAATTTAAAGAGAGGGCTTATCTGTGTTACAAAACTCATGTTAAATTGAATTTTAGTACATTTCAAAGTGGTCTTCCCATATCTAAGATCTTAGAGAGCTGTCTACAAATATTGTAAGGGCTGTCACACTGTAGAGGGATTAGCTTTATTCTCATCTGCAAAAGGAAACACTAGAAGCAATGGGATGAAACTTTTTGACAGTGAGTGGAACAAGCTGCTATGAGAGGTGGTGACTTCTCCTTCAATGGAAATTTTCACACAGAGGCTGGACAGATATTTGTCTGGGATGATTTAGAAGTATCAAAATTTGAGCGTCCTCGTTGGTTGATAGCTTTATACACATGTGTGGACTTCAGTGGTATAACTAATACAGGCATGTATCTGTGCAATTCCTTTTGGTTTAAAGTGTTAACCCCTTAGCCACCCTATTTTTTTTTTTTAACATTAAATTTTTATTGAGTGTTTGTTCAAATCAAACAAGTCGAACAACATAAGATACAATAAAATTAACAAAGTAGAATGTAGAATGAAGACAGAGGGTGAAAAGAAAGAGAAATGACTGCACAAGGAGGGGGGGGGAAGGGGTCCGCCTCGCAACAGCACAATCAATGCCGATTCCTAGGTAACAATACTATCGACACAAAGTAAGTACGGTAGTATGGAAAAATGTAAATAAGGGTATATAGACATTCAGGTACACATGTGTTCAGGGAGACACGCGAGGTCCCAAATCCATAGAGCCCAAGCCACCCTATTATCATAAGAATTATCCTTAAAAGCTCTTTTCAGTAAATATAACTAATAGAGCTTCCATGTTTGAACTTGTTTGCTGCTTTGTCAGCATAACAATAAAATTAATATCTGAGATGCCAATATCACATGGAAAATACATAGATTCCTTTTCTTCTTAAAGAAATAACTTGTAAAAATATAGATGCATAAAACTAATTCCGAATATCCAAGTTATGTCAATACAGTCAAAAAATGATGGAATTCCACTTTAGCTGAACTATTTATCTGCCTTCTTCCCATACTGTATGTGTCAATAAAATCTAAAATATACATGAGGTTTTCTATAGGAAGAATAGAGGCCAGAATTACATATGAGTAAGTCAATGTAATTACATCACAAATGACCATGTTTAGACTTCATTGACTACTGCAAGAAGATCATAGATCTGGATTACAGATTTCTCCAGTCATTCATTTGCAATAAATTGAATTCGAAATTTATTTTCCAATGAAGTTGGTGGATGTCAAATCTTCAAACAGCAAAAGAATAGGATGTTAGGTGAAATATGGCATGGATTTCATTTTATTATAAACCTTTATGATTGTCATGGCAGTGATGTACCACATTCATGTATACAACATCTACTCAATAGAACAATAACGCACAGGTACAAACTTTCTCTCTGGTATTCAGGAGTTGGCATGCTGTAATCTATTCTTTTGATACAGTGTTTAATTTAGCTACAGGTTGGAAAAGTTAACTTTCTCATACAGTTTCTTCCTGTCACTGATTCAGTAATGATACAGTGGGTCATATATAAAAGACTACATATTTCTAACAATAGGCCACCTGACAGCTTGGGATTTATTCCCTTTCTTCCAGCATCACAGAGGCCAACTCGTACTTATTTGTCTGACTTTTTCAGATAGAACATTCCGAGGGAGAACAAAACTTTTGAAAAACTGTAGTCTACTGACCTAGTGAAAAAAGGATGACTATATATTTCTAAATAAGAATAACGTCAAGGTGTTTTGAAGCTCCTGTCACCTGCAGTGTTTAGTATTTTATATTTTTTTCAGTCTTCCGCACTTTCAAAAGAGATATTTTACAAGACAACCATGTCACATTCATTCTATAAGGAAAAAAAGTCTTAAAACGTATAAGGTAGTATCTTTTAAAGTACTATATATTGTAATTGTAACAGCTTTAAAGGGCAAGTTTAGTTAAGTAAATTTCTTCAGTAAAACTGTTTTCATAGTTGACTATAATTACAGTAGATGTATGATATGCTGCTAAGATATATTAGATGAAATGCACATATACTGTATTAACCCCTTTCTGACATTAAACTTAACGGTATTCCTGCAATTGAACGTACTGGTACATCCTGGCGATTCTGCGGGCAAAGGAACTGTGCACGTCCAATCACCACTGGGAGTTCAGCTCAAGTGATAGCCAAGTTCCTTTGGTCACAGCCAGGGCCATTGCTCGCACTGCCCCTGGCAGTCTAACTCTCTAAAGGCCAAAATCAATAGCAATCACAGCGTTTGAATGCTCAGGAGAGGGAGGGGGCTACATCTCGTGCCCAATCATGACCAATGGCTGCCATGACAGCAGGAAGTCAAATAATCACCTTCTGATCTGTCATCTACAGTGGGCTATTAGACTATTCCAGGAGCATGCAAATATCCAAGACAGCGTCTCACAGTGGTGGTATGATTCAACTTGCCTTTATTCCTTCCCTCATGCGTCGTTTCGGACTATGTATGTCCTTTATCAAGCACGTACATAGTCTGAAACGCCGCATGGGGGAAGGAATAAAAGCAAGTTGAATCATACCACCACTGTGAGACGCTGTCTTTGATATTTGAATGCTTAATGGGACCAGGATGACTCACTGGTGGGACGTGCGCCACATAAGAGGGTAATTAACCCATTGAATGCTGAGGTGCTGCAGGCCAATTGATTTTTGTATTCCAGGAGCATGGTCTAACAGGTGTTTAGCCAGTGTAACACTGACAAATTTAATGTATTGCGTGTGTGTACATTGTAATGCGTTATACTGGCAATCAGACAAAGTTAAAGACCCATAGAGGGACTAAGCAAAAAAACTAAATTAAAAAAGTGTTTAAAAATAGTAAATAGTGATGGCGAACCCAAACTGTAAAGTTTGAGGTCCGTACTGTACATCAGGTGTTCGAGCATGGACCACAAATAGAGAATTTCCTGAGAAGTCCGTGTTACTTCAGGCTCGATTCAGCTGTGCAGTGTCGGATGATCACACAAAATAGAGACAATTTCAACAATGAGTAATACCGTGTTAACATGTTCAGGCTCGGATTCAGCTGGGGGATGTAAAAATAACAAAACAATGATTAAACATCAGCTCATAATTCCTTGTGGGCTGCTCAATCAAAAATATAGCAAAGACCTATGTAATTTTTTTAAATTATTTATTTATTTTTTCACTACTATGACGTCAGGTTCATTGCCAATGGCAACCAATCAGGGATGCTGGCACAATAAGTGGGGGCACAACAGCCAATCACAGATGTGTTCACAGAGAGTGCGCATCTGTGATTGGCTGTTGGAGCCAGTGCAGTAACCTGGAAGCAACCCATACATTTTAGCATCAATCGTGCACTGAAAAAATCAGAAAATTATTGAGCGACCCAGGAAGTACAAGCGCACGGATCCCGGTAAGTATGATGCTGATTTTTATTCACTGTTTTGCTTCTTTTATAGGCCCCTGGCCACCACTTTATAACTTTAAAGTTTGGATTGAGGGATCGGATCAGGTCAAGTCCTGTCACATACCTGGACGTTAAAAAAAGTGCGATCCGCCATGCCAGAACATCGCCAGGTTGCACATCACCAATTGTAAATATTATATATGTATAAAATATAATAATCTAGAACAAAAAAAAGAAACAAATATTATGCAATAAATACAATTATTTATGCAATATCAAAAACAATTAGAAAAGTACACATATTTGGTATCAACACATCGGTATCAACATCACATCACATTTAGTATCAACACATCGAAACCACCTGATCTATACATCTGTTAGGGCCCTTTCAAATTAGCATTTTTTTCAAATCGCGGCAGATGCGGTGAAAAAAACATTACCGCATACTGGCTGCACTTGCGGCACAGTTGCAGTGCGGTTGCGGTAAACGCCATACAAGGTATAGGCGGACTTGCGGCAGGTGCGGCAAGTGCGGTTATGGCACTTGCGGCAGGTGCGGCCGTGAAAAAAAACGCGGCTGACAGCATTTTTTTCGCGGCCGCACCTGCCGCAAGTGCCAAAACCGCACTTGCCACACCTGCCGCAAGTCCGCCTATACCTTGTATGGCGTTTACCGCAACCGCCTTGCAACCGTGCCGCAAGTGCAACCGGTATGCGGTAATCGCGGCAGATGCGTTTTTTTCACCGCATCAGCCGCGATTTGAAAAAAACGCTGATGTGAAAGGGCCCTTACATGTGTTAATCCCTGCAGTGCAGACTGCAAAAATAAAGAAAATTGTCAGCTCACCTGGATAGCGCTCGTGGTGCTGTGCTCCTCAAGCAATGAAGAAAGGCAAGTGTGGACCCGCACTGAAGATTCCAACTGAGTCCAGCATATAAAAAATAGACTTTATGTAATCCATAAAAAGCAGACAAAGCCCCATAAGGGGAAGACGCTCATACAGAAAAAAATAGGTGAGCAAGGTGGATAAAAATATGATAGCGTGGTTATTATTTTTTATTAAGTATGTTATGGAGAACAAGAAGTCACAGCTATATACCTATTGATCTTTAATTGCCATGGTAACTAAATAATTGTCAGTGATAGAAAAGACTGTAAAAATGAAAGGTGCCAAAATAGTTATTATACAGCGGTAAAAATCAAGCTAATTATACGCATAAAGAAATATTATGCTTTATAAGAACCTATAAGTAGGCAATAAATATACATTCATTTTAAAGCCTTTGCTATTGCTAAAAAGTTCCAATTTAGTGAAGTGCTCTCTTACTCAACTTCAGAGATGGTCAAAGGGTACTTCTAGCTGTGAAAATGCAGCTATTAATTAAAGAATAAAACAAAATTACATTTAGTTTGGTTACATTGCTCATTTTCCAACTAACACTGAGCTGACACATAATCCTTATGTGGGACTGCTGGTAGCGAGGAGCTATTTTTCATCAAGAGTACCATAAATTAACAGTTGTACTGCTCTACATAGAAAGAGCAGATTCTACCATGACTCCATGTCCTTGTTAAATGTGCACTCCCCAAAATTAAACTGATCCAAAACACACTGTGACTCACTAAATCACTGATGAAGTATCTCTAATCTTAATCGAACACCTATGGGGAATTCTGAAGAAACAGGTAGAGCATCACTCTTCATCCAGGATCTACAGTATAAGAGGTTATCCTGGATGAATGGACAAAGATAGATGTTGCAATATGTTGCCCACTTGTCCATTCCATGCCTAAATGACTTAGTGCCGACCTTAAAAATCATGGAGGCCATACAAAATACTAGATGTACTATTAACTAATTTGAGTATAACAAGATTTTTTTAAACAAAGTTATATTATTAACCTTACTTCGATGGTATGGTTTATAAATGTTCTATGAAACTTTGTCTCTGCAAAATTTGGGAAAATAGTATTGTTATTGTTCTGTGAGAAATTGATTTAATTATTTCCTTTTCAAAGGTAGCTTAGTCATGTATGATGAGCACTGTATTCCACCACTACTTGGAAATTCTGTATTGAGCAAATTCAGCCGTATGATGAGAACAAATTCCCTCGAGAAGGACATGATGCTTGGTATGGTCAGTGGCATCCATTTTCTGGCCTATTGACTTTCAATTGGGTCGCAGGAATTTGCAGGTGCACCAAGTTTTTTTCGGTTCCCCTTGGATCCGGGCAGTCATGGTGGCCATTTAAAAACTGAGAACACCCAGATCCGGGGCAATGGAGTTAAATTATAATGGTGCTTTATGAAACTCTGTTCCAGCGGAATCCGGATCCCACTGGATACAGATGCCGGATCTGGGTTTTTTGACTGAGCATGCCCAGAACCCAGTTTTAAATGACACACCCATTAGGGGAATGTCATTTTCCACCATATTCATCTAAAAAATGAACACAAGCTGATACAACTGAAGGCTCATGCTCCGCTATTATCACTGATCCGTGAGATAGATCAGTGATAATAATGGGGCAGGTGCATCCAGTTGCATCAGGTTTTACAATTGTGGGGAGATCTAGGGGATGCAGATTTTTCCCCATTCCCCCATATTCTAAAAACTGGTAGTGTGAAACCAGCCTTACTGCATACAGTAGCTGCAACCTGTCACTTAAGAGACACTTATGTCTCTGGGCTCCTCAATGTCTCACCTGCTTTAAGTATTTGTGGATATTTTTGTGCACTATCAGCATTAGGGTACCGTCACACGCAGCAATATTCCTAGGCAATTTCACTGGCAATTTGCTGGTTGCAGTGAAATCATGGACACATTGTTCCAATTGTACACAGCAACAAAATAGAACAATGTGTCCATGATTTCACTGCAACCAGCAAATTGCCAGTGAAATTGCATGCAATATTGCCACGTGTGAAGGTACCCTTAGAGATATCATAGCATTTCTTAGCACTAATGTCGAAATCAAATAACTGTTATCAGGAGAAAGTTATTTAGGTACGTCTGAATCACTAGGCAGTTTTTAATGTTTTGAATGGTCATTTTCTTTCTTCCTCTTCTTCAAAAGAGCCAAAACTTTGCTACCTTTTGGTTGTCATATCAAGATGAGGGCTTGTTTTTCTAGGGGAAAAGTTGTAGTTTTTAATGACAACATTCATGTTATCATTAAATGTACTGTAAAAAAATTCAAGTACAGTAAAGTGGGCTAGAACAGGGGGAAATGCAATTCCATCAGGGTTTTATTAGGTTTTGTATTGTATGTTCACTGTGTCATACAATAGACGTCATCATTTGATTTTTTTCGGGTCACTATAATTTCAGAGATATCAGACTTAAAAAATATTTTTAATCTAATTGTTAAAAAATAAAATACTGTAGTTTTTTTTTTTTATATAAAAAAGTGTCATTTTCTAAAACCCATAATTCTTTTATTTTGATTTTCTAACATGCTAAGCTAGAATTTTTACTGGAATCATTTTGAGTACATATAATGTATTGATTGTATTTTATTCCACATATGGAGGGGTTGTGGTGACTGAAAAGGAGGAAGTCTGGATTTTCTTTAGTTTTTTACTTGAAATGGGAGAAAGGTAATTCTAACATTTCCTTCCTTATTGGTTTACATTTTTTTCCATTACTTTATCGTGGTCTACCTAAGGAACTTAAACCTATGATTATTTGATGCTTGTCCCATATGCTAAAATACTGTGGTGTTTCATTTTACAGAGAAAATGATGGTTTTCTATGACACTCAGTCTGTGGATGGGCTTTACAGGAACATTTAGATGATCATCATGGTGTACTTTGTCAGACTATGAGCTCCCATTATAAGCCACAGGGGCGGAACTACCGTGGTGCAGCTGGTTCAGCTGCACCAGGGCCCGACTGTCCAGGGGGCCCCTCAAGCCTGCAGGGGGGCTCCCAAGTCGACCCCGTGACCCTGTGTCAGAGGAGAGGGGGTTAACCGAGAGAAGCTTCCTGCCTCCCCTGGCTGATCCCGTCCCTCCTCTCCTCTGCTGCCCCGGCTCCCAGGACTACGCGGCCCGGCGCAGGTAGGAGTTGCAGCCATGCCTATGGCACCCCCGCTCATCGCCGTCACCTGTTAGCAAACCCCCCTACTACTCGCCGACAACCGCTAGCACGCCTTCCCCACTCCTCACCATCAGCTGCTGCACCAGGGCCCTCTTGCTACAAGGTCCGCTACTGACAAGCCATTTTCATTCCAAAGAAAAAAGAGCACCATAAATGCTGTACTATTGGATTGCACATCTTAAATAGCACTTTACAAGACTGACAGAACAGAACATTCTTTTCTCAAATCTCATGTGTGACCCTATAAAAATAAAAAAAGATTAACCATACCTTCAATTCTGGAGCGGTTCTAGCGATGTTGGAACTCACATTCCCAGGACCCACACGATATCCTTATGACATGTGAAACCCACCACCAGTCAGCACCACATTCCTTCTCCCCACCTTTGGACAGTTAAGTAATTAATTCTGGCTGCGCGCTTCCTGCAAATTACTTCTGCGTCCCAAAGAGGGGAGAATAAAGCCTTTGCTGATTGTTCGTAGGGCTAGGGTGTCATAACAATGTCATGTGGGGTTGGGAATGCAAATTTCAACATAGCTGGTACCGCTCCAGCTCTGTAGATGAGTGAGCTTTTTAGCTTTTATGGAGGCACACATGAGGAATTGCAAAGGGTTGTGCAAGTAGTGGACTACACCTTTGAGGTCATAAGGCAAAGACTGAAGATGTTCCTGAATATTCTGTTTTGAGGAATTTTTACTACCACTTGTTAATGTATCCTGTTATATTCACATACAACGTTTTTTGGTTGTTAGTAATTTTGTATGTATTTTATTGTCTGCTCTTCTAATAGAAGTAGACTAACTCATAGAAATTCCTTTCTTTGACAAACCTTAATATGATTTCTGACAATTTTGCGGTTTCAAAAAATGTAAATATCTGCAAAAGCGCTATTCAATATCCACAGCAGATAATGGTTATGAATTACACTTTGGAATTATTTTCTGAAAATAACATGCAAAATGCAATTGTACTTTCAAGAACATGCAGTAAAACAGTTGAGATAAAGGGTTTTATTGGGCTCTATTGCGGTATTATATCAGCATATCAGATTGTACTAAACTGGAATTCTTATTAAAAATTGAACAAGTAACCATATTTGATAGTAATATATTTTTTATTTGTATTAAAAGATTACTTGACGCTATCATTTAATAAAATTCTTTCGCTTACAGTAAATTTTTTTAGTGTAATTCTTTTCGTGTAAATGTTCTATAGTTTAGTAGAAACTAAGTTTCCATCTCTTTTATCTTCTATTCCAGAAAAAATTTACCAAAGTTAATTTTTTTACAGAAAGTGTATTGAACAAGTTAATGGTAGAGAAAAACAGACCCATGAATGTTCTGGATCAACAAGTTCAGCCAGAATTAAAAAATAAAAGTCCAGTTTATGGGCCAGACTTGATCTAAACTTGACCCTGAACCCCAAGCTCCATAATACTCAATAGTAACCTGAACCTAAATGCTGTAAAAGTGTCATTATGGCCTATTCTAGCCAAAAAATACCAGCCCCAGTTGCCCCAGAATTTGGTACATCACATTAGATGCGCCACATCTGGCACTCAAACCAGCTCACCCCATTTGCCCAGGTGTGGTGGCAAACAGTACAAAATATGAGGTTGCTAATAGCTTGGATTTACCACATTTACAGCTGCTATCAATCCCTAGATTACTAATGAAGAGGTGTCTATGATGCATCCCTACTACTGGTCCTGTATGTCAAAAGAAATAAACACTAACACAGAACAAGCCTTTATTTGTTATAAAAAAACAATAGCTGTCTCTTTCACCAATCTATTAACCTCCAATCCCACCCTTCAGTTCTGCCATAAAAAACAATGGTGTCCCATGATGATCTCCAGCTCTGTTTCATCTGAAGATAGTTGTGAGCAGTGACATTAGAAAACATGACAGCTCACTGGGGCCTCCATACCAAACTAAGAAGAGAGTGGGAGTTTCTGGCTGTGAAAGTGGTAACATCAGTGAGGTCACTTGAGTTCACAAGTGTAATGCTAATGGTACCCTCTATGTGAGCCACCAACTATGACTGTGTCATGCAGTCTGGGAGTTTGGCAATCCTCATGTCCCAACAGAATGGCATGATTTGGTGGAATTTGTCAGACTTTTAGATTGTCCGACTGCATGAAATGCCGCCAGAGCAGGTCAGCAATTTGGCAGTGAGTTTGTTTATAATCACAGGGGTTATTGCAAGAACCGCTATCTTAGAACTCTGGTGACATTACTGATGGTACCACTTCTCACAGCTAATGACTCCCATGACGTACCTAGTGTGTTCTGGAGGTTACCGTGAACATTCATGTTTGCTAATGTGAATCCTCACCGTGGTCTTTGGATGTAACAGGGCCAAGGATTGTTGTGGGACATCGCTGTGGACAACACTGGAACTGCAGAGGTATTTTGGATGTTAATAAATGGATGAAAGAAGGTGTGTATGTATTTTTTGTTTAAATTTAAAGATTTTTCTGGGTTTGTGTTTATTTCTCATGACTTATAGGGATTGTAAGAGGGGTGTCTCATAGTCATCTCCTTATTAATAACCAAGAACTTGACAACATTTGATTTTTGAAAAATCACAGCTATCATAAACCCCATATATTACCCCAATTGCCATGACACCAATTGAGAACAGCTGGGTAAAGCGCCAGCTTTGGAGCATCTAATGTGATGCCCCAAGTTCTGGGATAGCTATGGACTGGTATGATCTGGCTGGGATGGACCAATAACCATGGACCATCCCAGCATAATAATATCAGCCCCCTGGCTGTCTGCCCTATCTGCGCTTGTTATTGAAAATGGGTGGGACCCCAATTAGTTTTTTTTTTTCAATTATCTATTTATTTAAAATGTGAGATCCCCATATTTTTCCTTACTAACCAAGGTAAAGCTGTCAGTGGCAGGCTGCTTTTATAATACAGGGAGTGGGCCATGGATATTGTCCATTTCCCAGCCTGATATCAGTTCCAAGCTGACAGCTTTATCTTGGTTGGTTAGCAAATAGATGGGACCCAACATTGACAGCCAGTGTGAAGATTGCAAGAAAAGGCTGCAACCAATTACATATGCCAGCATAGAAAACAGAGGGTATGTATAACAGTCTGACTGTAAACAATTGGAAATGCAGGCCCAGATGGTGGGAGAGGGAAGCAACGGATATTTATATGGTTGACTATTAAAACTACATTTGTGTTCCTTTAACAATTTTAACCACTTGTGTTGAGTGAGGATACTCAACCTATGTTCCTTCTGGGCGCACGGTGGCTCAAGTGGTTAGCACTGTAGCCTTTGCAGCGCTGGGGTCTTGAGGTCCTGGGTTCAATTCCCACCAAGGACACTAAGGACAACATCTGCAAGGAGTTTGTATGTTCTCCCCGTGTTCGCGTGGGTTTCCTCCAGGCACTCCGGTTTCCTCCCACATTGTAAAAGACATACTGATAGGATGTTAGATTGTGAGCTCCAAGAGGGACAGCATTACTCATGTATGTAAAGTGCTATGGAATTAATAGCGCTATATAAATGAATAAATATTATATTATTATATAAAACTATTGCCAGAGAATTAATTATTGAAAAGCAACATTACCCTAAAATCTTTGGGGAAGCAAAGTACAAACATCTTAGAATCACTCAAGCTATTTTTTTTTTCAAATAAAAAGCTTACTCATCCTCAATATCTTAACTGATTAATTTATTTTGTCTCACTTCAATTACATCTATACTTTTCCCCCTTAATTGGGTAATGTGATCCCTGGTCTGACAACCAATCAAGTACATGTGTAGACGATAAGTTGCTATAAACCACAGAAGGACATAATTTCTAATCAAATTTCTCCCTCTGGCTTCCAGATTCCTCCTTTACCCACACAGCTGGGTCCTCATTGTCCCTTCATATAAAAGAGCAGTGATATAGTTAGTGAAGCTACATCATAAAGAATGCTCCAAGGAACTGCCATATGTTTCGCTTTGGAGACGCTTAGACAATTCAGGATACACTGAAAATGCTGTATACATCACATAAGACACTCAGAGACTCTGGTGTATACATCACATATCTTACACAGAGGCTCTGCTGTATACATCCCATAGGATACACAGAAGCTCTGCTACATACACCACATAGGATACACAGAGGTTCTGCTCTATACATCACATAAGATACACAGAGGCTCTGCTACATACACCACATATGATACACAGAGGCTCAGCTGTATACATCACATAGGATACACTGAGACTCTGCCATACACATAAAATTGGATACACTGATATTCTTCAGGATTTACTGAGACTGTTGCATACATTGCATTGGATAACCTGAAACTCTACAGTATATATCACATATAAAAGTCTGAGACTCTGCTGTATAAACTAAGACTATCAGATACTGAATAGAATACACAGAGCTTCAGTGGTCAGCATTGTAGCCATGGATCACTGGAGTCCTGGGTTCAAATCTCCCCTAGGACAACATCTGAAATGAGTTTGTATGTTCTTCCCATGTTTTTGTGGGTGTTCTCTGGTTCCATGGTTTCCTTCCATATTCCAAAGCCGTACTGCTATGGAATTTAGATTGTGAGCCCCAGTTGGGACAGTGTTCATCACCTCTTAATGGTCTGTTGAATTACTATATAAGTGAGTAAAATAAATACACTGAGGCACTAAAGTATATATCACATAGAAAACACAGAGAATGATACTGAAAATCCCATATAATACCTTAGATAGGATACACTGAGCCATGAAACAACTGGAGAACTTACAATGAGGTAACGTATTTAAAAAGGCTAAACAATTATTTATTTCCACTCAATTAATCGTGTCCTATATTATTAAAGTTTACTGAACAATTTTCTGCTGATCAATCAAATTCATACGGAGGTTTTTTACAAAATAGACATTTAACTCAATGCCTCAAAATGTAAGAAGACCTATATATGTGACTGTGTATTTGAGTCTATCTTAGGCTCTTCAAGAGAGAGTGATATTGTAAACCATGTCTTGGTCCATGTATTATTTTTAACATCATATACAAAAGACTAAGCAATTCATGAATGTTCTATTTTTGAGGAAGTTTTACTACCACTTGTTAATGTATCCTGTTATATTCCCGTAAAACGTTGTTTGCTTCCAAAAGTATATTCAGAGTTCTCGATGTAAGTAATCGAAAGTTATAGAAGTAGACTAAATCATAGAAATACATTACTTTGAGAAACCTCAACATGTTTCCAGCAATTTTGGAAATTCAATAAATTTAAATATCAGCAAAAGCGCAATGGCATATCCACTGCAGACAATAGATATGAATTACATAGTACAATTATTTCCTGAAAATACCAAGCAAAATGCAATTGTAATTCAAGAACATTCAGTAAAACATGCGAGATAAGGGGTTTTATGGTGCTCTTTTGTGGTGTAAGTTCAGCATATCAGATTGTCCTAAGCTGGTATTCTTATTAAAAGTCAGACAATTAACCATCATTGATGGTAATATTTTCTTACTTGTATTAAAAAGATTATTGGACGCTATAATTTTAATAATTCTTTCACTTACCGTAAGTGCTCTTTTACTGTAAAGTTTCATAGTTAAGTATATACTACATTTTCATCTGTTTTATCCTCTATTTCTGAAAAAATATGGCAAAGTCTTATTTTGCAGAAAGTTTATTGAATTAATTGGATGACAAATAATCCTAAAATGAATTGAACAGTTAGAGCATTTTAAGCTCATTTATTTTGGAGATAAAAAATGATCCATAGCAATCAGTTACCAATGTGGCCCAAGTTTAAAAAAATTATTGTGTACATAGGGCGAGTTTTTAAACAGTAAATGACAGGAGGAAATTATTACAAAATATATGGCAAGAATATACAAAAAGTAATCTACATAAAGTAAATATATTTTTTAATTATAAAACACACTTTTCCCCAAAAAAAATTTAGGGGGAAAATGGGGGTGCATCTTAAAATCCGAACAGCTGTTCAAAGAAGGAAGGTGAAGTGATGAAGTGTGCCTGCTGCACAGGAGACAGGGCAACAGTGGTGAGGTTGGCAGTGGCAATACGATGGGGTAATGCTGCTGGGGGGCCGAGGCTGAGCAGAGAGGGTGTTCCAACATGTTATCACTGAGCACTATTAATCTCCCCGCAGTTGACCAGAAGGACAATGGCTGCAGAGGCAGCACAGGTGCAGATGAAGATCCCAGAGAACCAAGAACTTCATTTGCACTTGGACTGCTTCTGACATGATGAGCAAAAGGAAAATGGCTGTGGATGTGGTGCAGGTGCAGATTTAAGGCCGCTTTACACGTCACGATATCGCAATGCAACTACGATAAAAAGTCACGTGGTACAAGCGTTGCAGTTGATATCGTTCGTACGTTGGGTCGTGTAAATGGGCAACGTGACTCAAAAATGATGATTTTATAGCAATGTTGCGGCGACTAAAAAACATAATTTTGCCGTTTGGACCACTTTTTCCGTTACGCAGTTTAGGGCTCTCATTAATTGATTTAATATGTTGATAGATCGGGCGATTCTAAACGCGGCGATACCAAACGTGTAATTTTTTAAATTTTTTTAATACTTTTATTGTGCATGGGGGAAAAGGGGGGTGATTTGAACTTTTATGTTTTGGTTTTTTTTACAGGTTTTTAAAAACTTTATTTTTTTATTAATTCTTATTTTTACACTTCCCCATAGAGAGGCACCCTGCTGCACAGTCCGATCGCTTCTGGGAGATACAGATGAGCTGTAGCTCATCTTTATCTCTCAGAATCGCAGACCTGTTGTGGTTGGCATTGCTTGCCAACCACATCCCGGAAGTGCTCAGTGACAGCATCCGGGGGTCTAGCCAGGACCTGGCCTGTCACGTGAGCACTGGAGATCCTGCGATACTATATCAGGATCTCCGGTGCAGGCGGGGATCAGCATGTTCCCCACCGCGGGCTACCTGGATCCCGTTGTCAGTGATTGACAGCAAGCATCCAAATGGTTAACAGCACCGATAGGATCCGGGATCCTGTTACCCTGACATCTCAGCTGATGAGATCAGCTGAGATGTCGGGGCTTTGATGTGAGCTCCCGCCGGAGCTCACATCAAACACCCTTACCGGCCCATGACATTGTTACAACGTCATAGGTCGGGAAGGGGTTAAATAGCCTCTGAGAATCTTGGACATGTCTGCTCATACTTTCTTCTAATGCAATTCTCTCAAGGTCTTGAATGTTTGCATGGATCTATTTCATAGTAGCAGAATTAAGCTCTTCAAAAATTATAAAGTAGGTTCAAGTAAGATTTTGATTGCTGGCCAATCTCAAATAGTAAAAATTGTGAGTCCTCAGTGGTTGAAACCTTTAATTGGCTAACTAAAAGGATGATAAGACATAGCAAGCTTTTGAGACAACTCAGGTCTCTTCTTCAGGATGGTATAAGATAAAATCGAATGTGGCACAAATATATACACAGCATGACATGGAAAATACAGTTTGTAAGACAATTGAGATGGAGCAGAGCAGGAATGAGATAGGGTGAAATGGTTATCGAAGTAAATATTTTCAGTGATAAGCAAGCTTTTGAGACAACTCGGGTCTCTTCTGACAAAATCTGATGTGGCATATATATATATATACAACATGACATGGAATACTGCAGTTCTTAAGACAAGTGAGATGGAGCAGAACTGGAATGAGATGTGGTGAAATAGTTATGGCAGTAAATATCAGAGCAGTTCATTGATAAGACATGTCAGAGTTTTATTGTCCTCTAATTGGGGTCTGTTCAGAGATATATGCCCCCAAATGCCCTTTCAATTAATTCAAAAAGACATGAATCCATGTGAAATGTTCATTTGTGCTCTGAATGTGTCAACGGTTCCGGTTTAACCTTCCATGCTCCACAGGAAGCTTCTGATGCTACCTGTACTACTGCAAAACCTGATAAATGGCACTTTATACCATCTATTATGGCTACTATATTAAGAAACACCACACTGTTCTCTGCACTCCTGAGGAAGCCAGGACATGAAACATGTGTTGAGAAACACTGGTTACATGATGGAGTACAATCTTGATATTGGCACAATTTCTATTTCATTGACAAGGTTGAATTTCTTCTTTTCCTCCATTCTTATCATGATACTAATACAGGCTTCCCTGTCACTACTTGCAACCATGTATATTTAGTCTACATTACATCATCGTCCAACCCCCTTGTCATGTTCTACATTTGAATTTTTTTTTTACTTTTATAATATTGTTTAGGTATTTTAAATACAGTATTATTGTATATTTTTAATCAACACATATGGTGTCTTTAATTTATTGTGTTTGCACCAAAGGTTATAGTGTTTTGAAATATTCTCCTTCAGAAACTCACATTAAGAGGAGAGCATTGCTCTAGTTATATCCTAGCCCATAGGACTAATTCTTATTTTTTAAATGTTTTGTTAGTCAAGATATGGTTAATAAACCAGCAATTTAATACACTTGTTTGTTATAAATAATCAGATATGCATATTTGAAAGTAAAATCCGTACAGTTTGTCACATTGACTCATTTCGATCAATAATACATTTACCACTGTTAGTTTCATACTTTAACTCTATGCTTTAAATCATTTAAAATGTAATAGCTTAGTGATCCATTAAGTAACAATTTCCTTAGCTTGCAAAATAAAACAACAGTTTTGAAATCCTGAAATACATTTAACTAAAATTGTCAATGCCACATTGTCAGACCCTGCTGATCTGTGCTGCTGCCGGTATGATTAAGTGAACGGCCCTGACAATCAACATGAGCATTACTCCGATAATCACCGACATGCAACGTCTAGTATCGCCACTCTACCATAAAGAGCAGTACAACATCTTTACTGCTGTCTTAGGGTACCGTCACATCTGGCCATATTGGCGGCGATTTCATAGGCGACGCAGGAGCGTGGCCTATCGCCGCCGACATTGCCGGTGCGTCGCCTAGTGTAAAGAGGCAATATCGACGCCTTAGAGTGGTCGCCTGGTTTCCCAGTACTGCTCTGAAACCAGATGAGCACTCTGGGGCAATGTGTACACCTCGCCCCATGTAACATGGCGATCACCAATGTTACAGGCGATGGGAGTCATAGGTTCCCATGTTACAGCATCGCCGCTGGGGTTTGTGGACACCCCAGCAGCGATGGCGCCTGTAACATCACCGGTGAATCCCCGGAGGTATTGCCATGTGTAAACATGCGACGGCGATGCTGGCAGGGCACCAAAAATGTGCGCACTCCCGAGTGTCGCTGGTGATATCTCCGGCGAGGTGTCCAGGTGTGACGGTACCCTTACTGTATTAGGATCAAAAACACCAGATGAAGGAGACTCAATAGATGTATTTATCTTTTTTATTGCCTTTTTTAAAGTGATATCTCATATTCCTTAACCCCCTTCAATACCGGACATTTATCCTTTTAGCGCTTTCATTTTTTCCTCCTCCCATTCTTTCAAGTGCCATAACATTTTTATATTTCTGTCAATACAGATATGTGATTACTTATTTTTTGTGGGATGATTTGTACTTTTAAATTAAACATTCAACCTTCCACATTTAGTACTGGAAAATGGCAAAAGTAATTCCAAGTGATGTGAAATTGCAAATAAAAGAGAGAGAGAGAAATTTGGGATTACAAATTGATTATTACCTTTGACACATTCAAAGCAGGAATGAATATATCACTTGGCTTCATGTCTTTTACATCAATTGAAAGGGCATTTAGGGGCATCATATCTTTGAACAGACCCTAATTAGAGAACAATAGAACTCTGATACTTCTTATCAATGAACTGCTCCAATATTTACTGCCATAACCATTTCACCACATCTCATTCCAGTTCTTCTCCATCTCACTTGTCCTAAGAACTGCAGTATTCCATGTCATGTTGTATATATATATATATATATATATATATAATATATATATGCCACATCAGATTTGGTCTTTTACCAGTCAGAAGAGACCCGAGTTGTCTCGAAAGCTTGCTATTTGTTACCATCTTTGCAGTGAGCCATTAAAAGGTATCAACCATTGAGGACTCTCAAATTTTAATATTTTTTAGCTCCTGGCTAATATGGTACAAACATATATTTTACCTTATCAAGAAATAGTGAAATTAAGCAATTGTATTGGGGTATTATTATTTACCATGTTCAATATATGGTTAAACCAACCTGGAAATATGATTCTGCAGGACAATATGAGTATGCAGACATCAAATATGGATAGCTTTATTCTTTCATTCAGTTGATAAAAATAAATTTAGAAATTAAAAAAAAATAAATAAATGTTGCCATTTTCTAAGATTCACCTTCTCATTTTTCGAGATCTGGGGCTGTGTAAGGGTTTATTTATTGCCCTAAGCTAATGTTTTTAATTATGCCACTTCTTTGGTAAATATAATGTTTTTATCACCTGTTATTGTATTGTATTACAATGTTGCACTAACCAAAAATCCCAATTCTGGTATTTTCAATGGGGCAAAATGGGAGTTATTTGAACTTTTGTGGGGTTTTTATATTTCTTAAATCTTTTTTTGTTTGAATTTATTAGACCCCTTAGGCTACGCACACACATAGCATATTTTTGCATATACACAGTGCTATTTAGTGCTACGTAAATGAAGTGAAACGCAGCAGAGTAATGCATCCCAGCAAAAGCAATGGCCTTTACTGAAATGCGTTCACAGGTTCAAAGCGCATCCGCAAGAAGAATGACCATGTCAATTCTTTGCACCTTTTTTGATGCGCTTTTTACTCACCTTAACACATTTCCCCAGTGATCCCTTCTCTTGTCAGCGCCGTAGGACATTTTCCAGGACCTTAGACAGCACCTTGTGACTGGGTGACGTCATTAGTTACATGGTGCTGCAGGGTCCTATTACTCGCGCTCTTTGCGACACAGTGGGTGATGAGAAGACATCTCTGGTGCTCACCAAGGGAGCACTGTGTGGTAAGTAAAGCACAGGAAGAAAATGCAGGCCGTTCACACACAGAACACTTGATTCTGGTTCTGTGAAAATCCATTCTTGGTGCAGTTTTGCACCAGAATCGGATCCTCACAAAATTGTTGTGTGTGAACGTAACCTTAGGGGCTTGATGCTGCATTAATCCCATCACCTGTGCTATACAGAGCTGGTCATTAGCTTTAGCTCTGCTCCTTATGGCTGAATTCACGATCACTTTTGATTGCTGATTCGCAGTCGTCAAAGATCATCCTCACAGCCATAAAGGTCATCATTTGAATTATGGCTGTCAAGATAATCCCTCAGCGACCGGCAATGACATCACAGGGGAACCAATGGGAGACTTAAATGGTGCAATTCCTGAATGCACATGTTTAATCCTAATACCAGAAATTAAAAACAGAATTTAACTAGTCAATGGAACCACTCAGGTCATCCATGCCCCCAGAACCACAAACAGTTCTGCACACATATTAAATATCCCTGCCTAACAGTACTTTAATGTACTTAAGTCTGTTTATGATTTGCAAGTTAGTACTTTGACTAGTCCAGGGGCACTAGTACCCTAATAGTCAGCCCACTTAGAATGTTATCAAACCTACAGGGTCTAATAACATACTTTACAAAACCAGTGCCTCAGCAGTGAGGAATAGGAAAAAGGCAACTAATTGCACTGCAAGTCAGGAAGAAAGACATTAAAAAAGCATTATTGGATCACATTAAAATGTAAAGAACCATGCTGAACAGAAACCTGACACATTTATGGTGCCAGTTACAACACCCTTAATTGAACTCCCTATAACTAAGGGTGTTGAACGTAGCACCAGAACAGAGTTCTGGTCAGCATGGTTCTATAATTTTTTACATGATCTAATTAAGCTTTTTTAATTTTATTATTCCAGGCTTGCAGTGCAAATAGTTGTTTTTTATCTCTTCCTCATGTTTTCTGGATTGTCCTTCCAGTGGCACCTGCACTCATCTGAATAATTCTGTCATAAGGAAGTACCTTTAATGGAGTTATGAGCCACTAATAAGGTTTGTACCCTGTTAGCCAGTAGATAGAAAAATATTTTTCAGCCTCACCAGTGCTATACAAAGATCACGCATGCATGTGATTTTGTTTCCTCACTGCATTGATCTACTAAAGCAGGGTGTATGTGTTCCGACTGCTGAGAGGTAGTTGACTTCCGATCATGCGCAGAAAGCCTCTCTGAAGCTGGGATGTTTACATCTGGTTTCAGAAGTTCAATGCTGTGAGGAGAACAAATCCGCAAGCTTTTTGTAGCACTGGTGAAGCACCAGCTTTTGTACAACATGTTATCACTCAGCTGTGGGTGTGATAACATGTTCAGTGGACCGTCTAGTCAGGGAACTAGTGCCCCCTAGACTAGTCAAAGTCCTAATTTCCATGTCATAAACAGACTTTAGAAATGCTTTTTCTAAAGATCTGTTTATGTGTGCAAAGATATGAAGGGACTCTTAGGAAGGGATTCTAGATATGTGCACAGAACTGCTCATGGTTTTGTGCTCACAGAGGACTGTGGAGACCCGGGGGTCAGTGGGCGCTCTCGTCCGCAGGCCCAGCCGCCTTTACAAAGACAGCGTGGACCAGGGCTCATCCCCAACTGAACGCCCGAGCTCCTTAACCGTGGGCGGAACACTACTCAGACAACACAGGGTGAGGGAATCACAATATTAAGGCTTTATTGGATCCCCAAACAGTTAACAGCATATAACGCATAACCAAGCACAGCAAATAAATGTAACAGGCAACAGAGTCTCACCCTTCCGCTGGCTCACCAGGGTTTAAAATGTAGCACGGCAAAGTCTGTAGCCAGGTGACTGTATCGTCCCAACCTGGGTTGCTTCCTTATCCTTATCCAGTCTTTATCAGTCGAATCCGCTAATCCGATGCTGAAGTCCTTGTGGTTCCTTAGTCCGTGTTCTGATCCCCTTGGTCGGCACCGAAATGCCTAGGCCTGGGTTTATGGCTCGCTAACCGGATCCGAAGACCCTCGATTAACTGCCTGTATCCAATCCAGTGACCTCTAGCCGGGACCGAAAATCCCTAGACTGAGGCCACTAGACAGAATCTAACTCCAATCTCCTAAAAACTGCTGGTCAAAGTGAACAGTCCTCCTTATATACCCTCAGCCCTCATTGTAGGATATTGGGGACGTCATGATTGGTGCAATAACACAGTCTTTTCATTCGCTGAACTCCAATCCTCGTTTAACATATTTTAGGTACTATTACAATCCAAATGCTGATTGATATAGCACCTTACAATGGAACGTTAGTCTGAGACAATCAGTCTGCAAACCATGACAATAACACAATAGTGGCTGGAGCCTCAATCCACATTCACAGGGTAATAGACAATGGACGATTAGCATAATTAAGTTCTCTGGCCTTCAATGACAAACAGGTTAGATAATTACATTACCAAGCTAAACTTTAACCACAGAAATCTATGACAATACTGTAAGAAATTCTCTTTGACCATTACAAGTTTACAAACCTATATACAATATGATATGTCTGGATGAATAAGAAATCCTCCTACATTATATATTAAAGGGTCCATTTCGTCACATACCTCCCCCTTCTTATTTAGCCAGACAGAGCAGTCAGATGTGATCAGTCTCTGGTTATCCTTCTCCTCTGGGCGGCATTGTCTTTTTTAATGGAGAAAACAGCAATCGAGGCTTCCATCTATACACCTCCCCCAGATTACCTCCCCCAGGATGGGCAGACATATTGTGGATAAGCAATAAAATGGGATTCAGGAGTTGAGCTCCCATGAATTTCTGGTTATCAATTCCCCCCCAGTCAATGACCACAGTCTGGCTAGGTGTACTCACTGTTGATGGCTCAGAGAAGAATGATGGGGTCTGGGAACATGAATTATCCTCTGAAGGTGGGGTAGCAAGATCCACATCAGGGTGCTGCTTGGCTTCCT
Organism: Allobates femoralis; assembly: GCA_033576535.1. NCBI lineage: Eukaryota > Metazoa > Chordata > Amphibia > Anura > Aromobatidae > Allobates > Allobates femoralis. Next base: position 118,555,645 of record JARQOC010000003.1, read on the forward strand.
GGATGATGGTGATGGCTGTGACACACTGGCTGGATAGTCCTTGTCCTGGGTCAGCTTGCAAAACAACAGATGTGGGGGGGCCATTCATGAGCCCCACTTCAACCTCCTCCTGGTTAGCCCCTGAAACAACAGGTGTGGGAAGGCTGCTCACAAATCCCACATCAAGCTCTTCCTGGTCAGTCTCCAAAGCAACAGGGATAGGGAGATTGTCCATAACCTCCAACTTGTCCTCTTCCTGCCCTGGCACGGTGTTGACAGGATCAGTTTCTTGCAGTTCCAGGGCTTGGAACTGGTGTCCTTCCAAACTGTCACTGGATCCATGATGTGGCACACGGTTTAATTCCTTTGAGTCAATCTCGGCGGGGTCCTCATCATTCTCTGCATCCTTCTGGCATGCCACTGGACCAATCTCTGGATCAAATCCGACCGTGTGTCAGTGTCCCTGACTTCGATTTCTCGGAACAGACATGCCACCTCTAGTTGCAGTTTCCTATAGCGGCCGTACTTCCACTCCAGTCCTTGTCCCATGGCTGAGCTGGTGGGGTTGGACATGGCAACGTCCGAAACCTGAATGCCTCACCTATGGCCTGCTGGGTATGCTTATATGCCTCCCTGGTTGTTGAGCCCTTGGACGGTGTCCACGAACACCAGTCCTCTGCAGCTCCCCTGAATAAACCAGGCTGAGTAGAATCCCACCGCTGCCACCAATTGTGGAGACCCAGGGGTCAGGGGGCGCTCTCGTCCGCAGGCCCAGCCGCCTTTACAAAGACAGCGTGGACCAGGGCTCATCCCCAGCTGAACGCCCGAGCTCCTTAACCGTGGGCGGAACACTACTCAGACAACACAGGGTGAGGGAATCACAATATCAAGGCTTTATTGGATCCCCAAACAGTTAACAGCATATAACGCATAACCAAGCAAAACACAACATGTAACAGGCAACAGAGTCTCACCCTTCCGCTGGCTCACCAGGGATTAGAATGCAGCACCGCAAAGTCTATAGCCAGGTGACTGTATCGTCCCAACCTGGGTTGCTTCCGTGTCCTTAAGCAGTCTATCACAGCCGAATGCGATGCTGAAGTCCTTGTGGTTCCTTAGTCCGTGTTCTGATCCCCTTGGTCGGCACCGAAATGCCTAGGCCTGGGTTTATGGCTCGCTAACTGGATCCGAAGACCCTCGATTAACTGCCTGTATCCAATCCAGTGACCTCTAGCCGGGACCGAAAATCCCTAGACTGAGGCCACTAGACAGAATCTAACTCCAATCTCCTAAAAACTGCTGGTCAAAGTGAACAGTCCTCCTTATATACCCTCAGCCCTCATTGTAGGATATTGGGGACGTCATGATTGGTGCAATAACACAGTCTTTTCATTCGCTGAACTCCAATCCTCGTTTAACATATTTTAGGTACTATTGCAATCCAAATGCTGATTGATATAGCACCTTACAATGGAATGTTAGTCTGAGACAATCAGTCTGCAAACCATGACAATAACACAATAGTGGCTGGAGCCTCAATCCACATTCACAGGGTAATAGACAATGGACGATTAGCATAATTAAGTTCTCTGGCCTTCAATGACAAACAGGTTAGATAATTACATTACCAAGCTAAACTTTAACCACAGAAATCTATGACAATACTGTAAGAAATTCTCTTTGACCATTACAAGTTTACAAACCTATATACAATATGATATGTCTGGATGAATAAGAAATCCTCCTACATTATATATTAAAGGGTCCATTTCGTCACAAGGACCTTTCAGGTTACCTTTAACAGATCAGAGATCCATCCATGGCTGTTAACAGGCACATGTTTGCTGATCAGATCAGTTGACACATGGAGGGAAAGATGTGTGCTTAGCGTGCAAGCCTGCACCAAAGCAAGAAATACTACAAATGACGTATCAATATGTCTTATGTCATGAAGGGGTCAATTAAATTTTTTGGGGGGTATTAACTATCACTGGTCATGAGAGAAAATTGGCTTCAACAATATAATAGTGAAAAGATAAACGTCAGAGTTTCCATCAAAATGGAATGTTCACTATTTAACATAACATGAGTCTGTCACCCCCAAAACCAACACTAATTGACTCATACAATGATACAGTGACCTAGTCCTAAAGATTATCCAAGCACAGTACCTTTTAAGTGGTACAGTGCCTGAGAAAAATATCTTTAACTTGAATGCTAATATGGTGGATTCGATGCACCTCTGGTGTGGTCAACAGTTGTGTACAGAATTGCTCCCAACTCAACTAAATGGAGAGAAGGAATGTAGTTATAAAGTGGGAGGTAAACTGATGTGTTTCTGTATATCTTAAAGGCATACTATCAATTGAATGTGTATTAGCAGTTGTATTTTGAGTGTTAAAATAAAAAATCACACATGGGGACAATTTTTGTTTACTTTAAGACATGCATTTTGACTGAATATCATTTTAACAAATGATTATCATTAAACATTTTGAGTCATTTGCTCTTTGTGTTCTGCACATTCAGCTTTGATGTGGACTTTGGTTATAAATCATTATCAATATAAACTCACCTACAGACCACCATCAAAGGCTAACTCACTGAAAGATCCTCAGTTATTGGAGAATAAAGTAAAGAAAATGTGTAAAATTTTTAGTTAAATAATATTGAAAAAAATATGTTCAGTCCCAAATACATGCAGTTTAGGTAAAAGATATCCTCAAAGGTTAACAAAATGTGTAGTATGTTACAATACAGACACATATCTCTGACATACACTGCATTTGCAATGGTCCTGCAGTTTTTACATGTACTTGATCAATAAAATGGGTTTTTAAGTGCTCATAGGCTTTAAAAATAACCCAAAGTTTTTTTTTTACTAGAAATCAATAGTACGTATGAAAATAGGAAACGTTGTAATATATTTTATTTGAGAAAAAATATTCTTTCTCTTCCTGGACTGATCAATTATTTTTAAAAAAATTTATTTTGCAGATAAAATCTAGCTTTAGTGAATACAGATTTACTTATCAGGCTACTTTCACATCAGTGTTTCTCGGCATTCAAGGCAGATCAGGCATTTTGCTGCATTTGCCGCCTAACAGAATCCCTATGGCAAGACTGTGTTTGTTTGGCCTAAATCATTCCCTATGGGATTGTGGACATGTGCGGCACTTGTGGTTTTGCACTTGCAACACTTGCAGCGAGTCAAAAATATGCTGCTAGCAGCGGTTTTTGTCCATTGCAGCAAGTACTGCAATTGGTTGGATCGTGGAAAAACCACAGGGGCCGGTCATGTACGCAATTCCCATAGGGAATGCATTAGGTCGAACGCAGTCTTGCCACAAGTGTTCCGGCATTTGGCAGATGCGGCATAACTGCCGGATCTGCCGCAAATGCCAAGAAATGCTGATGTGAAAGCAGCCTTACTGAGATAGGAGAGCACAGTTGGTGCTCATAAAGTTTTATGAAAAACGCTAGCTGTCAGTGGCATAACTTGAAGTTCATAGGCTCCAATGCAAAAGCTCCAATGGGGCCCCCAATAATTGCAAGTCTTTAATACAATTAGTCTTTTTCTAGAGGCCTAAGGGACGTTTGGGGTCCCCTAGGCTCCAGGGCCCTGGATGGATTGAAACCCCAGCAGCTCCAGTAGTTACGCCCCTGGTAAATGTCATTTAAAAAGAAACTGCAGGAGAATATTTTACTCTTCCCCAAAGCGTTTCACATGAAGTGACAGTGGAAGATCAATAAAACTAATTTGTCTGATAAGATATATTACAAAGTTTCTTATTTTCATTTGCACTATTAATTTATAAAAAAAAATGGTTACCCCATAAAGTGCTTCTCTGACTTCCTAAAAAAAGAAAATGTATATTTGGAATTTTAACACATAATTAAAACTAAACTTTGAGCTTTGTTTAATGCTGCAATTTTCTCCCAACACATATCCAGCTAAGATACTAGCTAAAATTAGCAGGATTGTGATACTTCAATAAGCATTCTTTGTAAAATAACCACAAGGGACATGCGAGGATTTACCGTGTAATACCAGAAAATGTTTTGGCAAATTGTTTATCAGTTGCAGCAGAAGGTAAATGGAATAGAAATGAGAGCAAGAAGAAAAACTGCTTTAATTCAAGAGAAAAGGCAGCTCCATTTAAACATCACTGTTGTATTCTCATCCAGAAATATATTTATTACAATTTTAAGTGATATTTTGTGAATTAACACTAAAAGTGTCAAAATGATGTCGGTCCCTGCACTATGTGAAAAAAGCACAACAAAACAAGAAACTTTCCCAGCCATTTAAAGTAGACTATAATTACATTTTCTAATGACAGATTTAAAATCTTGATTTAGAATAAAATATGCATAATCCAATTAAAAAATAAATTACTCCCTAATTTAAGATTTCTAAAAGATGTTTCGGTATGTTATGCTCCCTTTTTTCATTTTCCCATCCAGATTGATAATTATAAGACATGTTTTCTGTGACAATATATTAAATATATGAATTTAAAGTAGGCAAATTGTTTTGCTCAAGGTGCTTTCATTAAATCTATTCTCCTTGATGAATTTAGAAGTAAATAGATAAGTGAATAGTGACTTAAAATCATAAAAATCCCCTATTTTCTTCTTTTACACCATGTTCCAAATTATTATGCAAATGTTCTTTTTCTCTCATTTTCCTAAATGGTCGGTGCAAATGACAGTCAGTGTAATAAAAGTCATCACCCGTTAGTGTATACATTAACTTTTATTGAAGAAACCTCCCAATGATAACAGTATAACCTTCAAAATTAAAAAAAAAACTTTAAAAGCACTGTTCCAAATTATTAGACACAGTAGAGTTTCTAAACATTTGATATGTTTGAAAGAACTGAAAATGTTCATTTGTTGAATTTGCAGCATTAGGAGGTCACAGTCACTGAAATAAAAAGCTATTTAACTCCAAAACATTCTAACAGGTCAAGTTAATTGTTAACATAAGAACCCTTCTTTGATATCACCTTCACAATTCTTGCATGCATTGAACTTGAGAGTTTCTGGAGAGTTTCTGCTTGTATTTCTTTGCATGATGTCAGAATAGCCTCCCACAGCTGCTGTTGTGATGTGAACTGCCTCCCAGCCTCATAGATCTTTTGCTTGATTATGCTCCAAAGGTTCTCTATAGGGTTGAGGTCAGGGGAAAATGGTGGCCACACCATGAGTTTATCTCCTTTTATGCCCATAGCAGCCAGTGACACAAAGGTATTCTTTGCAGCATGAGATGGTGCATTGTCATGCATGAAAATGATTTTGCTCCTGAAGGCATGTTTTTGCTTTTTGTACCATGGAAGGAAGTTCTCAGTCAGAAACTATATATACTTTGCAGAGGTCATTTTCACACTTTTAGGAAACTTAAAGGGGCCTACCAGCTGTTTCACAATGATTCCGGCCAGAAACATGACTCCTCAACTTCCTTGCTGACATCGCAGCCTTGTTGGGACATGATGGCCATCCACCAACCATCCACTACTCCATCCATCTGGACCATCCAGGGTTGCTCGGCACTCATCAGTAGAAAAGACTATTTCAAAATTAGTCTTCATGTATGTCTGGGCCCACTTCAACTGTTTCTGCTTGTGAGCACTGTTTAGAGGTGGTCGAATAGTAGGTTTATGCACCATAGCAAGCCTTTGAAGGATCCTACACCTTGTGGTTTGAGTGACTCCAGAGGCTAAAGCAGCTTCAAATATCTGTTTGCTGGTTTGTAAGGCCTTATTAGCAGCTGCTCCCTTAATCCGATGAACTTGCTGGCAGAAACTTTCTCATTTTGCCTTTATCTGCACAAACACATCTGTGCTCAGAATCAGCCACAAATCTCTTCACAGTATGATGATCGATCACACTTTAAGTTTTCGTGCAATATCTAATGTTTTCATCCCTTGCCCAAGGCATTGCACTATTTGTTGCTTTTCAGCAGCAGAGAGATTCTTTTTCTTTCCCATGTTACTTGAAAACTGTGGCCTGCTCAATATTGTGGAACATCCAGTTTTCCTTTTATTGGGCTCACCTGCCAAACTAATATCACAGGTATCTGAGATTGATTCCAGTGATCCAAAAATCCCTGAGACACAATGTCATCAATGGGTTTATTGAAAAAAAAAAACTATAACACTTAAATCCAATTTGCATAGTAATTTGGAACATGGTTTAAAGCACCACTTCAGTGTTTTGCTATTATTTAGCACTGGAGTGGCACTTTGAATGTAAGTCCCTGCTCAGAGTCATATACTAACCTTCTGCCATCTTCACCTCTTACCGACACCACTCCGGTCTTGCGGTGCCATTTTGTGACCATAACTTTTGAATGGTCGGAAGTTAAATCACTGGCTGGGTGGACTACCTATAATTAAAGTTAAACCTTTATTAAAGACTAGCTGTCTAGCATTGCATGGGTTACAATAATAAAGGGGCATAATAAAGGGGGCATGGAAAACTGGAAGCTAACTGGAAGGGGAAGGAGCCATATGCATCCGGGGAAGGGGGAATATGAAGGGTGTATTGCCCAAGTTACAATAAATGGGGTATAATAAAGGGGGCTGGGAGAGGGGCAGAGCCAAATGCATCAGGAGCATTATAAAGGGGTGGGGCTAACTGGAGGGGAGAGCCTATATGTACCAGGAGTGTTATAAAGGGGTGGGGCTAACTGGAGGGATGGAGCCATATGCATCTGACACATTATAAAGGGGTCAGGGCTATGAAGGGTCAGACTATGAAAGGGGTGGGGCTATGTGTGGTCATACATACACATACACACACATACATAAACTCAGCTTTATATATTATATATAACAAAAACTACTATTAACAGTTCCACCCTATAAAGTGTAGCCTGTCCAATTAATCCTAAAATTAGCAATAAAGACACTACTGGATTGAGTACTCACAAGTATATTTTAGGAGATTAGCTCCTAATCCTAGCATATTGATGCAACCTCAGAATTTTAAAATTGTATCTAGGTTATTAGCAGCACTAACAGAAAATTGGCTGTTACGTAGGGTGACCTCACTTTAGTGTATAGTAATATTGCATCCAAGTCCAAATAAAGTCTTTTAGTGGGACAGTGATGTTAGTGAGTTCACATGAGGTGAACTCAATTAACCCATTGAACTCAAATCAGGTGAACTCATTGAACTTAATTCCAGTAATCAAGTAAGGGGGCTTCACACTGCGGTCAGGTCCGTCCGGGGGCTGTCAGGGATGAACCTGACAGCCCCGGACTGGATCAGCACACAGAACTCCGGTCCAGTGTGCTGCCACACGCAGCTGCCACCGCTGATAGCTAGCTAGCCGCGGTCCTGACCTATCAGCGGCGGAAGCTGCGTGCGGCTGCACACTAGACCGGAGGCCAAATTAGCCCTCCAGTTCTGTGTACTGATCCAGTCCGGGGCTGTCAGGTTCATCCCTGACAGCCCCGGACCGGACCTGACCGCAGTGTGAAGCCGCCCTTATCCGGCATTAAATTCAATGGGATTGTTGACTTCAATATTGACAGGATAATTGATTAACCAGCCCCATTTTAGTCAATAAGCCCATAATCTGGCACCAATAAACTCAATGCCGGATTTCCTGAATAAGCACGCATTTAGGCAATCCCGTATTGAGTTCAATAAATTCACATGAGGTGAGTGTTACTGAGTTCAGTGAGAAATTTCTGCACCAAATCTGCATCTCCTGGCAGAAAATGGCACCATAAACATACAACGCTTTTGACACAGTTTTGATGCATTTGTGACAAGCTTTTTGCATGCATGTTGTATGTTTTTCGTGCATTTGGAGTGGAAATTCGCTGCAAACACAAACTAAGAATTGACATGCTGCAGAATTTTTCTGTACCACATCAATCTATAAGGGGAAAAAAGCAACAAAAAGCACAAAACTTCAGAGTTTTCATTGACTTAACTAGAATAAGGCTTTGCATGCAATTTTGTGACAAAACAGTATAAAACAGCATAAAAACCCATAAAAAAATGAGATGCAGATTTGGTGCAGAAATTTCTGCAACCAAACTACCGCGTTCACAAAGACTATCCATTAATCCACATTGATTTTAATAAATTCACCTTACGTGAGTTCACCTCAAGTATCACTAGGTTACACCTTGGTTACGGAGGGAATCTCCAGCTATGACCTCAGGTGAACTCACTTGAAGTGAACTCCTTGAACACACCTCAGGTAAACTCATTGACCAACGTGCGCACGTTGACTAGTTGCAGAAATTTCTGCGTCAAATCTGCATCTCTTGGCAGAAAATGGTCCAAAACATGATGTGCTTTTGACTCTTTTTATTCATTTTTGGTGCAGTTTTGTCACAAAACACCATGCAAATCCTTATGCTACAAAGTCAAAGAGAATTCTGAAGTTTTATGCACATATTGCTTTTTTCCCTTAATAATAAATGCAATCTGTCAATTTTTGCTGTATTTATCATCATAATTTCACCCCAAATGGATGAAAAATACATGAAAAACGCATGACAAAAACACATTAAAAATACATCAAAACTGTGTCAAAAACACATTGCATTTTGGGTGTGTTTTTCTGCTAGGAGATGCAGAATTTTCTCATTGAAGCAGTGAACTCACCACAGAGAACTCAATAATCTCAATCTCGGATTACCAGACTGCATGTGCATTGAGCATCATCTGGCATTGAGTTCAATGATGCTTGATTATGGGATTATTCACATTAATGATGCTGGATATCAGGTAATCCAGCACCATTGAACTCAATGCTGTATTATGTACGCAAATCATTGGAGCAAGCATCCCTGTGCTTGGGTATGCTTGGTGCTCGGCCCACTGCTAGCCTTTTGCAGTGTTTGAACAGTTTGTACTGGGGGTAAAATAAGAGTTATTGGATGTAGTGTGTACCAAAAAAAGAAAATGACAATACATTGCTCTCTTTTGTCTTGCTTATGGCTGGCTGTATGTAGGCAGAGATAATAACTGATAAATCAGTGACTTCCAATGAAGCTCGGGTGAAAAAATTTGAGTCCAGAACAGGACTTTAAAAAAAATCCAGCGGAGCATCCAGAAGTCAAACTTCCCCTTCCCAAGTGTAGTGTCGATTGCGCTTCACTCTGATAGACTAGCGCGACAGCAGCCTTCGCGATATACCTCAAAGCCCTTAATGGACTTAACCCTTAATGGACTGTGTTTTTAATTGACTGTCCCCTTTATGGACTCTGACCCATTATCTTGATGGCCTGTACCCCATGTTAATAAAGTCTGTTGATCCTCTTGGGATTTACTTGTCTTGTGTGTATTTATATGTATCTTCTAGATTTATAGCCTGTGCTAACTAGTGCCTTTTTTAAAGTTATCACTATGTATTATAAATGTGAACAATTAATCATGTACAAACATGTTCTTTATTTAAAAGTTGCTACAGTAAAGATTTTTTACTTCACTCTTTGAGTGTTGGACTGTTTCTGCAAACTAAGAGGTGCTTGATATTGCCCTGCACATGCTGGTTAACAAGCTGTAGGTCAGTGGCCTGAAGGTAAGGAGATGCAAATCGCTACACACACTGTAGAACAGGGCTGGGCAACTGTATTTCTAAAGCTGCAAACAATGCATGTTTTCAGGATTTCCTTACACACAAGGTGTTGGAATCTGTACCTCAATAGGTGATGAAATTAGCACCTGCCAAATGATAAGGAAATCCTGAAAACTTGCAATGTTTGCATCCCTTGAGGACTGTATTTGGCCACCCCTCCCTAAAAGTCTCTGTAGAGGTACCCAGGGGGCAAGAGGAATCCTCAAGTCATTTCACCACAACTGCAGCTCTCCTTTGACCCTCTTAAGCCCTGTGCCCATGTGCATTGTTTGATACTTTTTCATGCATATTTTGGGAATCTGCATCAAAATCTGCATGTCTATCCTGAGGCCAGCAAAGTCGATGACAGTTCAGTAATGCTGTGCTCATGTTGCCTTTTTTCTTTGCAGATGTTGTGCAGACTTTTTTTTTCTGCCCACAAATCTGCAACAAATCTGCTAGCAAGAAACAACTTTGCCACAGCACTTCTGAACTCTCATAGACTTTGCTGGCTTCAAATAGACATGCAGATTTTGATGCTGATTCTCAAAATCTGCTTCAAAAACAGCAGCAATCAATGCATGCTGTGTACAGGGCCATTCAAGCTAATTGGTGGTTACATTCATGAAAGCATACCCATATGTTGTGAGAGAAGGCTTGCAGTTACTGCAGTTTAGAATCAAGAGTCCCACAGGGGCTATCCTGCAAGTTTGAACTGCTCTGCATTCCCTAACGTCCTCACTCCTCACACACACTGTCTCATGATATCGGTGATCTTGTGGCTCTGGAGTGACAGTGTGTGTTGCAAGCGTTGACACCACTAATGTTGTCTTAGGACACACATTACGATTCACTGCTGTGTGATACCAACTCTTTAACCAGATACAGTCTCAGGGAAGTCAAAACCTTGCACATTGCTGGGAGCCATGCAGTACCTGCTGTCCCACCATATGCAATCACTGATCCTGATACCTATATGGGTGGAATGGGAGACTTTAAAAAAATGGATTTGAAATAAAAAAATTTGAAAGAGGAATGTTTTGGGATTAATCTTCCAATAAAATATTTATTGTGGTGGTTATTTGTGCCCTTACTGACTTGGTTAGTAATATTGGGTATCTGATTAATGCCTCAACACTACCAACCTCTGGGATTGCTGTCAGCTGACATTATCCCCTTATTACCCAGTCTACTACTTGCACAAGGGCACCTGGAAAAGCATGGTAACTGATATTTTTGGCATCTCTTATGGAGGTGCCAATTCTGGGGCAGCTGCAGGCTGCTCATTTTTAGCATAGGGGGCCAGAACTCTTGGGCCTCACTATGCTAAAAATTCCAGCCTCCAGCTGCCTAGGTTACCTTGGCTGGCATTCAAAAATACGGTGAAGTATATGTCTATTTTTACAATTATTTACTTAGCTTTACAGTAATCTGATGTCAGTTTGGTTGCCATACCGGCAACCAATTACAGACGTCGTGAAGGGAGGGCGGGGCTAAATCTAACCTTATAGTGGCACTGAAGCTTGGTAATAATCTACCAAGATAATTCTGTACCAAAAGAGTAGGGCTTCACTGTAAAATGGTTTGAGCTGTGTTTGGCAGCTTTTGAGTCCCTTTGTAGTATTTTATAGGCCCTTGATTTTGCCTCCCACTGATTTGAATGGGATTTGGAGGTTCAGCGAACTTTTCGTCGATCTATTCAGCAAACATATGCCCGTTCAGCGAACAGAGCCAAACCCGAACTTCAAAAGGTTCTCTCATCTCTGATCTTTACCCAACTGTATTTATAACCACATTACAAGTTCCATATTTTTTTATATTTGTGAGACTCCCTGCAGTAATACATAGTTTTGTGAGGGACCTTACTTACTTGTAATAATCTTGCATAAAAAACAGCAGAAACTTTACTATGTTTCAAGGCAAATGATTCTGGAGGTCCAAATTCCACAAATGTATTAAAAAATCTGCTAATATAAGCAAAACGTTTATTTTCTTTTTCATGGCCTTTCATTAACCTTACATTAACAACCATGTCTTTTCATTCTGGTGTCAGCAATGAAATTGTATTATGTGTCAGGACGTTAATTTGCAGGAAAAAAAAAATCTAAATGAAAACAAATTTATTTTTTACATTAATATTAGTGCCTGGATCTTGCCTTGATAAATGAACATGCTATAATTGTCCAAACTGTGACTTTTGATCACTATGTATTGGTCTAGAAGCTAAATGTAAAGCGAAATTTCAATACATGACAAATGGCAGTATTATTCTTCTCTCATGTTTGAAATGTGAACAATAAATATATCTGATAATAAATTTAACGCATCCCTAATTCAGGGTGTAATGACTATACAAAAGTTAACTATAACATCTGAGTGTGGTTAAAGCACTCCTTAGTGGACCTTATACACTTAATGTACAGTACTTAGTGCAGTAAGTTATTTGTAGTGAATAATGCCACATTGTAAAATAAATGTAAAAATATCAGTTGCTTTACAAAACACTTCTGATGTAAGCAATCAAAGGATATCCATATGGTGCAAGCAATTTGACAAAAGCCAACATTCATGTGTCATTCTTAAGATCTCTTTCATTAGATGCTGTAATGCAATGTATGAGTATCCAAAAATCATAAGTCAGATGTTTTTTTAAGATTTGGGATTTTATAAACTTTCAAGACTTCCAATAAAATACATCTGTAAAGCAATAAGAATATAAAAGTACTATAAAAAACACAGTTGTTAATTTCCTACTTTCCATTTTTGTATAAAAATAATGTAAATCACTTCAAGAAACGGTATGTCGCTACAAGGTATGCAGAAAAAGAGATGGAGATTTGGTAGAGACTCACTTATTTTTTTGGTTGTGCACTGGACACAACATTTAATCATGCAAGTACTTAGAGGGGAAATCCGGGGAGATAAAAAAAAAAAATTGTACAATTCCTGCACTCCTATACAATAATGCTAACCTGCCTGTTACAGTTGTATAATGTTTAGAATTAAAATAATTTGGTTATCCACTAACTGCTCATTAGCAGTCACCACTCCCATAGGGGACAATACGTCATGCCTGAGTGAGCAGCTCTCCCAAGTTCGAATTCTGCGGGTTCAACCAGACTTTATATGTTCTGCATCCAAATTTGTCCTGATCCTCATTGGAAGTCAGTGATTGGGCAGTTTGGCTTTCCGCCGACATACAGCCAGCCATAATCCTGGGGAGTGACACACTAAATCTGATAACTATGATTTTACCCCGAGCAGCTCACACTGGGCAAAGCAATGCTCCCTACAGTGTTTTGCATATGTAAAGCCCCCGAACTCCAAACTCGAACATTTGTTTTTTTGTAAAGTCTGTGAACACTGAACTATAAAGTTAGGGTCTGCTCATCTCATGGCAAGTCCGCCAACAGATGACATTCAGCATTCTATTACTTATATTATTTGTCAAACAAAAATTAGTCTAAGGCTACTTTCACATCAGCATTTTTTCAAGTTCGTAGCAGATCTGGTAGATTTCACCGCATCTGTCGCATAACTGCCAACCTGTGGTACGAATGCGGCAAGCCCTATTCATTCTCTATGGGACTTGTAGTCAGCTGCAGCTAGTGTGATTTTGCATGATCTGGCATTATATTAGTTCATAAGTACTGTGCCAATGTACCAAGCCACAAGTGCCGGGTTTACCGGAACAGGCAATATTGAACTCGCCACACCTAACCGCAAGTCCCATAGAGAATAAATGGGGCTTGCCGCAAGTCGGCCATTTCACAGCAGATGTGGTGAAATCTGCCGGATCTGCCGTGAACTTGAAAAAACACTGATGTGAAAGCAGCCTAACCTGGCAAAACGTTATGACACATAAATTCTAAACTTCATCTGTTGTTCTTACAAGATAAGGGTAATATCTGGGTGAAAAGATTTCTACAGAAGATATAAATATTTTATATACCTTATCACATATATCTTATAATATATATGAAATCTATTGTGTTTTTCTAATGTGTTAAAAGAAAAATGATCTAGAGTTTTATACATTCATATTATGTAGGTACCACTCACAATGGGAAGATTGGCAGACCTCTTACAAGAAGATACAATAGTACAATGGAAGTCAAAAGAAGAGTCATATAATTTGAGCTGCCCTCAACTGCAATATTTTATTCTTGTTGGGAAGCCACAAAAGCAGTTTATTAATTTGTTTTATCAAATATGTATGATATTTTGAGAATCAATTATTGGATATCACATTTAGATTAATATACAGGCCAAAAATATGCCAATTATAGGAAAATGACGTTTCCCACCAGCCTGTAAAGCTAGTAGGTTTCTGGGTTTTTAGGAAATGTAAAAGGGAAAAGTCGAAAAAATAAATAGATAAATAGATTTTTGTTTTTCATCATTATTGCAAATAAATAATAAATAAATAAACAATCACACTGCATGCACTTTGATCTAACTTGTATTAACATATTTGATCTAAAAAAATTATTAAAATCTTGCAGTAAAATCAATCTTTAATGTATAAGCCATAAACGTCTCTTTTTGTGGGCTGTGCGGCTGGTTACAAAATTCCAGAATGCAGATGCATAAGAATCAAATACAGTTTATTCTCAACGCATTTCGAAACCTCAGCCCTCAGCCTCAAAACCACAATCATAAACGATTGATGAATGTGATTGTGGTTCTCCTGCAAAACACCATGTTTACTGATACAAGATTTTCTGCAGAATGCTGACAAGCTTCAATGGTTAAAGATTGAAATTGGACAGATAAAAACACTATATTGAAGATCAGTCACTGAATCTTTGTAAAGGGTATGCATGCTTAGCCTTCTATTGTAAATGTACAAAAGAAAGATTTTAGAATGTGACAGTCTCCTTTGACATATGTGTAAGGATTAGAGACGAGCAAATTTTCCCTGAACATGTTCACCATTTTCAAATTCAGCACAAACATTGATGATTCGGTTCCCAGTCATAAACCCAACCAATTTACTAAAACAACGACAAATGCAGCATTGTTTGGGAAAGAAGTTTGAAATTTAAAATGGCCCTATGACTTTCCCTAGTTGTTTGGGGCCAAAACGCTGCCTAGAAAACTGTCTGGCTGGGAATAACACCTAACTAAAGTGTTAGGAGTGTTCCCAGCCATTGGCTCTACTGTTTTCTTTGAACCTGTAGAGATTTGAGAAGGCTTTAAAAGAATCTTTTTAAGCTTCCAGGAGTTTGCAGGTATTTTGACACTTGTGAATTTTGGAATCAGTGACAGATATGGTAGCAGCTGTGAAGTCCAGGAACCTTACAATGTTTAAACATTGGTTTACGAGAGTTTAATATTTGTTTTTCTTTTGGAACATTTTTTTTAATTATATTATTTCTTCTTTTTCTTATTATAATTATTGTTATTTTTCTTTTTTTTTTTTTTTTAAAGCAAACCTTTATTTTTGCAGAGAGTCATCGGAATGTGAGGTCATCTCTGCTATACATGTGATACCGATTAATTTAAAAATAGCATATGGCCATTAAATGCTTCATATATATGGTCTTATAGGTCTGTTCACACTCATAAAATACCATGCTCTGAATATTGCTTCTTGAAAATGTTTACTTTATTTCATTTGATTCCATACGTTTTAAATAGGCTGGTTTCACACTGCAGTTTTTTCCGGCTTGTGTGCCAAAACCAGGAGTGTCTCCAAAACTCAGAACAGGTGTCAATCTTTCAATTATAAAATAGCACACGCAACACTATAAAGGAAAGAGAGCGCAAATAGGGTCCTATCTCATTATAATACAAAACTCCCAATTGTCAATTGCTCACTTGGGAGGGTTGTGTAGCACACAACCAGCATACATGCAAAAAGATGGCTGCTGCAGGGTCCACACATTGACGGTGAAACGTAATCAAGAGTGATGATACGGACTGTGTTATACGGACCTGCACTGCTTCACAAAGGAGACAGTCAAGAGATGTATATCACAAATGGCTTCTTTATTTACTCCTTCCTCAGGGAGCCAACAATGTTTCAATTATAGTTTTTCTCTGCAAGTTCCTCTCCTGGTTTTGGCACACAAACCGGATGGAACCTGATCAGGGAAAAAAACTGCAGTGTGAAACCAGCCATACAGATTTTGGGCATGTGCAAAACTGTGTTGTGCGTATCATTAATCTTGGACCTACCCGTGCATTGATGCCCTTTAGCCTTATTCAACATTCCAAATAAATTGGTGGTGAGATAAATGAACTATTTTCATTTTCTTATTGTCGTCCAAAGATGTCAGGCTTTAATAATCATTCCACTCAATCAAAAGTTTAGGTGTTACCTGTGGCATGGTGAATGGGATTTGTAAGTCAGTTGCCTTCTGCAGTCCACCCTATAGAGGGGTTAATGAGGAGCTAGGCAAAAAGATTGTGCAAACAATAATATTCTGTGATTGTGAAAGAGGTGGCAAAGCAAAGAGGCATAACCCCAGAGTCTAATGCTACCTTGGCAGTACAGTACAATGCAGCTACACTGTTGCTACTGTGTGCCTGCAGTACACAGTTTGGTTATGTGATGCTTCTATCACAAGACATATCAGCTCTGGAGGATGTGATCTTCCTCACCACCCCAAGGGCAGAGGATGCACCAGAACTGGAGCAACTCACACAAAATACAGAGACATATGTGACCTGGAGCTGCATTGTGTTACGTACATTGGATCTCATATGCAGCAAATGCATTGTCTAGCACTGGTCATGCATGCCAGAACAGGTTTTGAGATGGTCACAGTCAGGTGAGCTGTTCCCCATGCCTGCCTGAAGCAGCAGATGTCCGACTCAAGAAGAGTGTACTTTATAGCTCAAAGGTTCTTTTGGGGCCCCATAGGCTTCAGGGCCCAATACCGGTTGCAACCCCTGCATCCATTGTAGTTATGCCCCTGCTCCCTGTATTTTTGATTGCCAGACAATGCAAAGCCATGTAGCTGGGAGTGGCAGCCTGTAGCTGTCTGTTTTATTTGTACTGAGCATCAAAAATACGGTGAAACCCTACATAAATTATTTGAAATTATTTATTTTTACTCTCTATGATGGCAGGTTCCTGGCCCCAGGCAACCAATTACAGATGCCGCTACAATGGGTTGGGGGTGCAACAGTCAATCACAGATGCTGTAACAGAGAGCAGGCGCCTGCGATTGGCTGTTGGAGTCAGTGCAGTGAATAATAAGAAAGTTAATGAGCGGCCTGGAAGTACAAGTGTGAGGTACTCGTTAAGTATAATGCTACTGTTTAACTACTATTTTGATGATTTTTACAGACACCCAGCCGAACCCGAACAGTAACATGAACTTCTCGGGGAAGTCCATGTTCAGAGTCTGTGCCCGACCACTAGGTCTTGTGATTAAGGGAATAATAGAATATTGTACCATACTTGTATAATCATTTTCAAACACAAACTCTATAGTCCACACAAATTTTAAATGGAGTAAATAGATGTAAAGTTATTTAACTTCCAATAATAAAGAAATAGAGTGCAGTACTTTGATGTTTCAAGTAGTATAGCCACTAAAAATATATGGAACGAATAGGTAATTGATACCTATGGCTAAGTATTAGTCTATAGAAAAAGAACAAGATTTTTCAAGCTTAATATTTATATGAAATTATTTCTGAAATACCTGGTCAATTTAATTGAAACTAAATATAAGTCTTTTAAGTTTTACATACGAAACTGTAATTTAATTAATTTAACATTTTATTTTTATCTCTGTGCTTAAGGCCCCCCTTTGGTTAATTGTATTACCACTCATAACGGCCATTAACCCCTTCACGACCCAGGACGCAGCATATGCGTCCTGAAAACAAGTTCGTTCCCGACCTTGGACGCATATGCTGCGTCCTCGCCAGTTTCCCGTCCTGCGGCTCTATTAACCGCGGTCACTAAGGGGTTAATAGAGCCGCAGGTACGGAAGGACCTGCACTGTACCCCAGGGGGGGTGGCTTAGCCCCCCCCGGGGCTAGGACCGCTCCGATTGGCAGTGAAGTGAAAGTGAAACTGCCAATCGGAGTGAATGTAATATCTCACCAATGAAACATGGTGAGATATTACAATCCAGCCAAGGCCCTCTGCTCTCTCCCCTGGCTGCCAATGTGCCTCCCCTGCCCCCCGGATCTCCCCCGCTTCCCTCTGATCTCCCACCTGCCCTCCGATCTCCCCCCTGCCCTCCGGATCTCCCCCGCTGCCCTCCGGATCTCCCCCCTCCCCTCCGGATCTCCCCCCTCCCCTCCGGATCTCTCCCCCTGCCCTCCGGTCCTCTCCCCCGCCCTCTCGGTGATCTCCGCTGCTTCTTCTCTCCAGGCCTCTCACCTGTCTTCTTTATTCTCCTCTGTCCTCCGCTCTTCTCCCTCTTTCCTCCGCTCTTCTTCCTCTGTCCTCCGGTCTGCTCTGTCTTCTATCTTCTCTGTTGCTGTCCTCTTCCTGCGGCGTCCTCCTTCTTCTGCCGGCTCCTCTGCACAGTTATCTCCCAGCATGGAGATGAGGGTGCAGAGGAGCAGTGTCACAGCCAGGGCACAGCATCTGTGTGATTGCTGTGCCCTGGCTCTGTGTTAACCACCTAAGTGCTGTGATCTCATAGATCACAGCACTTAGTTTCCATGGTGATTGGATCCACTATCGCCAGAGACTTACAACAAGGGAGCACTTGATCCCTTGTTGTAGTCTCTGGGATCAGCGTCATGGTGCACAGTATGGCAGATCATTGCCATACAGTGCACCATGACGCTGATCCCAGAGACTACAACAAGGGATCAAGTG
The DNA here is from genome assembly GCA_033576535.1 of Allobates femoralis. Taxonomy (NCBI): domain Eukaryota; kingdom Metazoa; phylum Chordata; class Amphibia; order Anura; family Aromobatidae; genus Allobates; species Allobates femoralis. The sequence continues at coordinate 118,574,010 of JARQOC010000003.1, forward strand.
TCCTCTTGTTGTAGTCTCTGGGATTAGCGTCATGGAGCACAGTATGGCAGATCATTGCCATACAGTGCACCATGACGCTGATCCCAGAGACTACAACAAGGGAGCAGTTGATCCCTTGTTGTAGTCTCTGGGATCAGCGTCATGGTGCACAGTATGGCAGATCATTGCCATACAGTGCACTATGACACTGATCCCAGAGACTACAACAAGGGATCAAGTGTCCTTTTGTTGTAGTCTCTGGGATCAGCGTCATGGTGCATGGTATGGCAATGATGTGCCATACCGTGCACCATGACGCTGATCCCAGAGACTACAACAAGGGAGCACTTGATCCCTTGTTGTAGTCTCTGGGATCAGCGTCATGGTGCACAGTATGGCAGATCATTGCCATACAGTGCACCATGACGCTGATCGCAGAGACTACAACAAGGGATCAACTGTCCTCTTGTTGTAGTCCCTGGGATCAGCGTCATGGTGCATGGTATGGCAATGATGTGCCATACCGTGCACTATGACGTTGATCCCAGAGACTACAACAAGAGGACACTTGATCCCTTGCTGCAGTCTCTGGATGTAGCAGAGGCGATCGAGCGTCGTGGGATCTTCGTTGTGGACTACGTCGGAGGCGATCGAGCGTCGTGGGACCTTCGTTGTGGACTACGTCGGAGGCGATCGAGCGTCGTGGGACCTTCGTTGTGGACTACGTTGGATTTTTACAATAAAGATGGAGTCCGAATTTTGTTTGTGTTTTTTTTTCAAATAAAAAGATTTTTCTCTGTGTGTATTTTCTGACTATTTACCAGAGATTCCTAATGGCGGGTCTAACATTGGCCCTATATTATGAATCTCGGGCTTAGTGCCAGCTGCCAATAAAAAGCTGGCATTAACCCCTTTATTACCCAGTTTTCCACCGGCACCAGGGCAACTGGAAGAGCCTGGGTACAGCGCCAGAAAATGGCGCTTCAATGAATGCGCCATTTTCTGGGGCGGCTGCGGGCTGCAATTCGCAGCATGGGGGGCCCAGAACGCTTGGGCCTCTCTATGCTGAGGATTCCAGTCTCCAGCTGCCTAGTTGTACCTGGCTGGACCAAAAATATGGCGGAGCCCTATGTCATTTTTTTTCTAGAAATAATTCTAGAAATAAAAAAAAAATAGGCTTCGCTGTATTTTTGGTTCCAGCCAGGTATGACGAGGCAGCTGGGGGCTGGTGGCAGCCGTAGCTGCCAAGTTGTACCTGGCTGGACCAAAAATATGGCGGAGCCCTATGTCATTTTTTTCTGGAAATAATTCTAGAAATATAAAAAAAATAGGCTTCGCTGTATTTTTGGTTCCAGCCAGGTATGACGAGGCAGCTGGGGGCTGGTGGCAGTCCGTAGCTGCCAAGTTGTACCTGGCTGGACCAAAAATATGGCGGAGCCCCATGCCATTTTTTTTTTACTTCTACCAATAAAATGACAAGGAGCTTTGCCTTATTTTTGGATGCCAGCCAGGTACAACTTGGCAGTTGGGGGGCTGCAATCCTCATCATGGAGAGACCCAAATGTTGTGGCCCCCCCACGCTGCACATTGCAAGCCACAGCCACCCCAGAAAATAGCACATTAGAGGTGCCATTTTCTGGTGCTGTACCCCAACTCTTCCAGTTGCCCTTGTGCTGGTGGCAATGCTAGTGGCACACAGGGGTTCTCCATACGCGACATGGAGTCCGCTAACAATTCCAATTGTTAGCGGACACCATGTCGCGTATGGAGAGCCCCTGTGTGCCTAAACATTGGAGCTCCCCCACAAGTGACCACATTTTGGAAACTACACCCCCTAAGGAACGTATCTAGATGTATAGTGAGCACTTTGAACCCCCAGGTGCTTCACAAATTGATCCGTAAAAATGAAAAAATATTTTTTTTGTGGAGATAAAAGTACTTTTTCATTTTTACGGATCAATTTGTGAAGCACCTGGGGGTTCAAAATGCTCACCACCCATCTATATAAGTTTCCTGGGGGCTCTAGTTTCCAAAATGGGGTCACTTGTGGGGGAGCTTCAATGTTTAGGCACACAGGGGCTCTCCAAACGCGACATGGTGTCTGCTAACAATTTGAATGGAAAATCAGCTCAAATTGTTAGCGGACACCATGTCGCGTTTGGAGAGCCCCTGTGTGCCTAAACATTGGAGCTCCCCTACAAGTGACCCCATTTTGGAAACTAGACCCCCCAGGGAACTTATCTAGATGGGTTGTGAGCACAATGAACCCCCAGGTGCTTCACAAATTAATGAAAAATATAACATTGTGTGGAAAAAAAGTACTTTTTCATTTTTATGGATCAATTTGTGAAGCACCTGGGGGTTCAAAGTGCTCACTATACATCTAGATACGTTCCCTGGGGGGTCTAGTTTCCAAAATGGGTCACATGTGGGGGAGCTCCAATGTTTAGGCACACAGGGGCTCTCCAAACGCGACATGGTGTCCGTTAACAATTTGAATGGAAATCAGCTCAAATTGTTAGCGACATCATGTCACGTTTGGAGAGTCCCTGTGTGCCCAAACATTGGAGCTCCCCTATAAGTGACCCCATTTTGGAAACTAGACCCCCCAGGGAACTTATCTAGTTGGGTGGTGAGCATTTTGAACACCCCAGTGCTTCACAAATTAATCTGTAAAAATGAAAAAAGAAAATTTTTGTGGAAATAAAAGTACTTTTTCATTTTTACGGATGAATTTGTGAAGCACCTGGGGGTTCAAAGTGCTCACTATGCATCTAGATAAGTTCCATGGGGGGTCTAGTTTCCAAAATGGGGTCACTTGTGGGGGAGCCCCAATGTTTAGGCACACAGAGGCTCACCAAACGCAACATGGTGACAGCTAACAATTTGAGCTGATTTTTATTCAAATTGTTAGCGGACACCATGTCGCGTTTGGAGAGCCCCTGTGTGCCTAAACATTGGAGCTCCCCCACAATTGACCCCATTTTGGAAACTAGACCCCCCAGGGAACATATCTAGATGGGTAGTGAGCATATTGAACCCCCAGGTGCTTCACAAACTAATGAAAAAAAAAAGATTTTTGAGGGAAAAAAAAGTACTTTTTCATTTTAACAGATTAACATGTGAAGCACCTGGGGGTTGAAAGTGCTCACTATGCATCTAGATATGTTCCTTTGAGGGTCTAGTTTCCAAAATGGGGTCACTTGTGGAGGAGCTCCTATGTGGAGACGCACAGGGGCTCTCCAAAAGCAACATGGTGTCCGCTAACAATTTGAGCTCGTTTTGCATTCAAATTGTTAGCAGACACCATGTCGCGTTTGGAGAGCCCCTGTGCGTCTCCACATTGGAGCTCCCCCACAAGTGACCCCATTTTGGAAACTAGACCCCCCAAGGAACATATCTAGATGGGTAGTGAGCATATTGAACCCCCAGGTACTTCACAAATTGATCCATAATAATGAAAAAAGAAAATTTTTGTGGAAAAAAAAGTGCTTTTTCATTTTTATGGATGAATTTGTGAAGCACCTTGGGGTTCAAAGTGCTCAGTATGCATCTAGATATGTTCCTTGGGGGGTCTAGTTTCCAAAATGGGGTCACTTGTGGGGGAGCCTCAATGTTTAGGCACACAGGGGCTCACTAAACACAACATGGTTACAGCTAACAATTTGAGCTGATCTTTATTCAAATTGTTAGCGGACACCATGTCGTGTTTGGAGAGCCCCTGTGTGCCTAAACATTGGAGCTCCCCCACAAGTGACCCCATTTTGGAAACTAGACCCCCCAGGGAACATATCTAGATGGGTAGTGAGCATATTGAACCCTCATGTGCTTTACAAATTGATCTGTGAAAATGAAATAGTACTTTTTTTTTCACAAAAATTTTCTTTTAGCCTAAATTTTTTCGTTTTCACATGGCAACAGCATAAAATTCATCCTAAAATTTGTTGGGCAATTTCTCCTGAGTACACCGATACCTCATATGTGGTCATAAACCACTGTTTGGGCGCACGGCAGGGGTCAGAAGGGAAGGAGCGCAATTTTACTTTTTGAATGTAAAATTAGCTCCAAAATTCAAATTGCGCTCCTTCCCTTCTGAGCAATGCCGTGCGCCCAAACAGTGGTTTATGACCACATATGAGGTATCGATGTACTCGGGAGAATTTGCACAACACATTTTAAGATCCATTTAATCCTGTTGCCCATGTGAAAATGAAAGAATTGAGGCTAAAAGAACATTTTTGATAAAAAAATTAAAATATCCATTTTTTGTTTCCACTTTGCTTTAGTTCCTGTGAAGCACCTGAAGGGTTAATAATCTTCTTGAATGTAGTTTTGAGTAGCTTGAGGGGTGCAGTTTTTGGAATGTTGTCACTTTTGGGTGTTTTCTGTCATGTACACCCCTCAAAAGGACTTCAAATGTGATGTGGTCACTAAAAAAAATGGTTTTGTAAATTTTGGTTGAAAAATGAAAAATTGCTCATGAACTTTGAACCCTTATAATGTCCTAAGAAAAAATTTTTTTTTTTCCAAAATTGTGCTGATGTAAAGTAGACATGTGGGAAATATTATTTAATAACTTTTTTCTGTCACATATCTCTCTTGTTTATCAGAAAAAAAAAAAAAAAATGTGAAAATTGTGAAATTTTCAAAATTTTTGCCATATTTTTAATTTTTTCACAAATAAACGCAAAACTTATTGACTTAAATTTAATACTAGCATGAAGCCCAATATGTCACGAAAAAACATCTCAGAATCGCTAGGATCGGTTGAAGCGTTCCCGAGTTATAACCTCATAAAGGGACACTGGTCAGAATTGCAAAAAAGGCCAAGGTCTTTAGGGTCAAAATAGGCTGGGTCCTGAAGGGGTTGAGAACAAATGATTAACTTTAGAATTTTTCTGCTTCAAAAAGTCAAAAATTCCCAGCAAAAAAATTGCATATATCCATATGTCTCTATATATATTTCTGTACACTTGTGCATCTTCGTGTCATTTTCAAGAGTAGGTAATCTTTGTTTTTATTTTATTTAATTACGCACCAGGCATTGCAAATTTATAAATTCTTGGAATAGACTTAATTACATTATTTTGCTTCCTGCTATCAAATGCTATGATACAGTGTAGATTCAATGTCCGGCTCATGCTTTTTTACAAGCTATCTTCTCTTGAAAGATCTTTACACTGCACCCAAATGACCTGTGTAAGGGTCTTTCCCATTCTGAGTTCTTTTATGCAGCAAACTCTGATCTCTTGGCAGTCAGAACCCTGCAATTTTGCAGCATTTTTGTCATAAAATATTGTAGCAAAAATGCACCAACAATGCAACTGTGCACTGGAACTTCATAGGTTTTGGTGGAACTGGAGAAAGCAGCATTTTATTAGCACGGATTTGCATCAAATCACTGAACAAAAACATGCAAAAAAAAGCAGCAAAATTCCATGTGTAAAGACAGGATAAAGACAGGATAAAACTGCTCTGTAATTTAGTGTTTGAAAAAGAAGAAAGCAATATAAAGTAATGATTGTATATAAAAAAAAATACCTTTGCATTGCCTTGAGAATACGGTAATTAAAAAAGAGAAAATGAATTAATCCTTAACTTCTAACAATAGCTATTCTCATTGATGGATAATAACATAATTTTTGAAGTCAATTGAAAATACCATAATAAACACCATGTAATACCATGCTAAGTAAAAAAGTTAAACCATAATGTGCCGCTTCTCTAGACTGCTTGAAACAAAACTAAGAGAAAATGTACATAGACAATCAACCTGGTGGATCTCTTAGAGCAAAAGGCTTGAGAACTCAAGACTATATTCCATTTAAAGGGGTTTTCCCAATAGTGAAGTTAATTTTGACATTCATTTTAATGATCAGACCATGTCACTGTACGGTCAAACACATCCATTACACAAATAAGAAAGGGAAGAACAGCGCCTCACCAGCCGGTATATTTCAAAATTCCATAAATTTATTCCGTCCACATGACAGCACGACGTTTCGGTCACAATGACCTTTATCAAGTGCCATCCATTACATCCATTACACAGTACATAGCAGGGACACATATATAAGATTATCTCAGTACAGGAGATGTGGTATGATCAGACCATGTCCCTGTACGGTCAGACATATCCATTGTAGGCACACACGTTATTGGTCTGTAATTTCCTGGTTTTGTCCATTTTACCGGATCTTTCTGTAACAAATATGTTTTCCCAGTTGTAAACCATTCACTGATATTTCCACTCTGCAGAATATCATTAAATTGTTGGACCATTTTTGCATGCAGACTGGTCAGATATTTAAGTCAAAATCCATGCAATTGATCCCCACCAGGTGAAGTCCAGTTCTTAATATTTATTCTTTCTCTCATCATTTCTGTTGTTATTTCTACTTGCCCAATTTTGTTGTTGGAAAATTTCTTTTCAAAGTCTTTTAACCACTCAGCATTTCTGTTATAATCTTTTCTTGGGGGATTGTGTTAATCGGGGTACCGTTCTTCCACTTGGTGGCTATATACAAATAAATCAGCATAACTAGAATGCATATGTCAATATAAGTACAATGTAGAAAATCAAGTTAGCTGTTACCTGGTGATTCTTATAAGTGTCCTAGAATGGTTAATCTCTCATAAGACAAGAATTAGGCTGCTTCTTTTGTGATCTCAATAGCTATGTTAGAGGCATTGGTTTCACCCTTAATTGTGACCCATATACAATTAATTTCTTGGATACACAATTGACACGTACACCTCAAGGTACTCTCATGACAGACCTTTATTGTAAACCTACCGACAAAAACAGTCTTCTGACATACACGAGCTGTCTTCCAAAACATCTTAAAAGATCTCTACCTAAATCTCAGATCACAAGAGTTGAGAGGATTGTCTCAGATCCTGACACCATGAAGACTAGACTAAAAGAGATGCAAGATAAATTTATAGCTAATGTATAACTGAGCATCTAGAATCTGAAGAAATTGCAGAATGTTTGCTTGAGGACACTGTAACCATTATTGAAACATTTGGTAAATTGACCACAAGGCAACAAGAACTTAAAGAGAAAATTTTGATCCGTGCTGCCTTATAGGAAGAAAGGCTAAGATTGCTAACCTTAAAAACTGTGCCCAGAATACATCTGGCACCATTAATGAAGGATATAAATGCAGCACTTGCAACTGTCCAGATAACATCAATGGAAGAAATAAGTCATCTTGTGTACAGCACAGCAGTGACTGTAACAGAAGAATTGGGGATACAACAATTAAAGCCCTTTAGAAAAAAGACTGGAAAACTAAAATGGAAGATCAGTTTGGAGTTAAAAATTAAAGGCCTACGAGCAGATGCAAGCAATTTGAAAAACATGAAAGAACGAAACCTGAAAAAATGGTAAAATTCAGAAATATCTGATTAAAAAATACTGGCTAAACACAACAAAAATTGATGAAGCACTTGAAATCATTAAGCAACAGATCACAGCAATAGCCAGAAAAATTGAAAGGTATGAATCAACAGTCATTCAGTACAAACAAAATCAACTATTTCAGTCTAATCAAGGGAGCTTCTATCAGAGTCTGAATCAGAAGGCAGATGCAACAAGTGAAAAACCAGAAAAAACGGCTACAACTTCATTCTGGAAAGATTTGTTGGAAACAAGAAAAGATTATAACAGAAATGCTGAGTGGTTAAAAGACTTTGAAAAGAAATGTTCCAACAACAAAATTGGGCTAGTAGAAATAACAACAGAAATGATGAGAGAAAGAATAAAGATTAAGAACTGGACTTCACCTGGTGGGGATCAATTGCATGGATTTTGGCTTAAATATCTGACCAGTCTGCATGCAAAAATGGTCCAACAATTTAATGATATTCTGCAGAGTGGAAATATCAGTGAATGGTTTACAACTGGGAAAACATATTTGTTACAGAAAGATCCAGTAAAAGGGACAAAACCAGGAGATTACAGACCAATAACTTGTGTGCCTACAATGTCCAAACTGTTGACAGGCATAAGAGCTGACCAAATCCAGGATTACCTGGTGACAAATGACATATTGCCAGTAGAACAAAAAGGCAATAAAAGAAAAAGCAGAGGCACCAAAGAAGATCAACACCTGTTTGACAAAACGATATTGGAGAACTGTAAAAGTCGTAAAACAAATCTATATACAACGTGCATTGATTACCAAAAAGCATTTGACTCACTGCCACACAATTGGATCATCAAGTGTCTGGATGTCTTCAGGGTTTGTGGAAATATTGGCAGATTCATTGAAAATGCAATGGAATACTGGAAAACTGAGTTGTTTGTGGGCAACCAAAGCTACGGAATAGTCAGCATCAAGAGAGGAACTTTAGGGTATGTGCGCACTGGTCGGGTAAGGGCCGGATTAGGTGTGTAAACCGCCGGTCGGTTTACATAAATTTCATGTAAATTTATGTTAATCCAAACCGGCGTTTGGATTAACATAGAAACCTATGTAAACCGACACCCGCTGTGCACACAGCGGCGGTTTACACATGCTCATCCGTTGCTAACCCGCTGGGTTCCCAGCGGGTTAGCAAAGAATGAGCTTGCTCTATATTCTGGCCGGTTCTGCAGCGGCTGCAAGCAGAATCATGTGCTGCTTCCAGCCGCCGCAACACCGCCGCCGCTAACCCGCCCGTCACCCGCCCGTCTCCCGCCGCACATACCCGACAGGAAGCCGGTGGACGGCTCCGGAGCTTCCTGTCGGGTCCCGCCCAGCCGCCGCCGCCACTAACCCGCCCCCGTGCGCACATACCCTAACAGGGTGATTCATTGTCACCACTGTTGCTTATCATTGCAATGATTCCACTGTCATTAATTCTGCAAAAAACAAACTTGGGCTATTAAACTGCCAGAAATTCACCAAAAATGTCTCACCTGTTGTACATGGAAGATTTAAAGTTGTATGGAAAGTCCGAAACCGAGATACAGTCTCTGACCAACACTTAGAATTTTTAGTAATGACATCAGTATGGAGTTTAGCCTGGACAAATGTGCCACAATGGCACTGAAGAAAGGGAAAAAATTACAATAAAGGCATAGAAATGCCTAATGGACAAACCATTGCACAAACCATTGGACAAACACTGCTGGAATTGTGAACTGGACACAGATAGAGCTGGATGATCTGGACAGAAAAACAAGAAAAATTATGACAATCAACTACTCATTGCATCCACGTAGTAATGTTGACAGGCCTTACCTGCCAAGAAAATCAAGAGGCAGACGACTTTTGCAAGTGAAGCAAACTGTAGAAGAGAAACATGCACTGGCAGATTATGTGAATTATAGTGGAGAACAAGCCTTGATGAAAGTTAACCCCAGAAAACTGCTTAAAGTACAACAAACAAAAAAGGAATACCGTAAGAACGCAGTGCAAAGCAGAAGAGAAACTGGCGAAAGAAAGCTCTGCATGGACAATTCCTACAGAAAATCAAGTGTAAAGTCGACAAGGAAAAGACCTGCCTGTGACTTACTAATGGAATATTGAAAAAGGAAACAGAGAGCTTAATTCCGGCAGCCCAAAAGCAAGCGATTCACAAATATGTGATTTAAGCCAGAATTGGACTATCAACTACAGACCCCAAATGTCGACTGTGCAGAGAAGCAGGTGAAACAATGGATCATATACCGAGCTGCTGCAAGAAGATCACACAGACAGACTACAAGCAAAGGCATCATTTAGTTGCTCAGATGATTCACTGGAACTTGTGCCACAATTACCATCTTCCTGTCACAAAGAACTGGTGGGATCATAAACCTGAAAAGGTTATTGAAAATAAACATGCAAAACTACTATGGGACTTCCAAATTCAGACTGATAAAGTCTTGGAACACAATACTCCAGACCTTTCCATTGTAACAAAAAAGGAAATGTGGCTCTTCGATGTGGCAATACCAGGGAAAGCAGGATTGAGGCAAAGCAACTTGAAAAACTTATATGATATGATGATTTAACCCTGCTGTTCTGTTCGGGTCATAGTGACCTGTAGACAATTTTTTGTGGCCCTGTAGATATTTTTCTCTAAGTTTTCTAAAACTTGAGGTTACTTGACTTTTCCTCATTTGGGGGGACCTATCTATGAGGGGTTTTTTTGTGTTTACTATTAGCTACACGCCGATTTGTACACTTGTCGTGTTAGGGTCATAGTGACCCGGCATCATTTTTTACAGCTGTGAGGCCATATTTTCAGTGAAATAAAGGAGTTATAACCTTAGTTGAGTCTATTTATTGCATCTACTATTGTATATCAATTTATTTATTTCCTAAATTATTTCAATGGGGTCGTACACACGAACTGCATGCATTGAGATCTGCGCACAATAAAAATGGCTTTATATTGATTAATTTTGGTGCACAGTCTATACTAAAATGTATAGCGCATCCAAAGAGATCACTAGGTGCGCACTACATGTGTATATTCTGCGCAGAAAAGACTGCGCAGAACGCGCTGTGTAAGAGGGCCTTATTTTGTAAAGCTGAGCTCTAAAGGCCTCCAAATGATTTTTTTTTGCTAAGTAAGTCTGTCTTCCTGGCTTATCTCCTTGTTTTCAGAAGGGTTCTTAACTTGTACAGGCCTTCTACAGAGCATCTAGCAACATGCTCAGGAAAGTGAAACCTTGGCCTCCACAACCACTTCTACCCCCATGGGCTCTACAAGCGGTGCTTCAAGAATAAAAAGAAAAAGGTGCAGTTATTGCTCTTATGCTTGTGATAATAAAACAAGTATTACATGTTCTGGATGCCAAAAATTCTATGCAAAGCCCATGTTTATTGTTCTTCATGCAAGAATACATAAAGTAATATTACCATGTGAATATGTTCAAATTGAAGTGTTTATTATATTTAATTTTTTTTCACGCAATGTTTGATTTGCTTATTTTGGTTTGTTTTTTTTTACCACATATGTGTAGTTTGCTATTTTTCGTTTTGCTTATAACTTTTTTCTGAATAAAAAAAAAAAAAGATTTCAATTTCATTTTTCTTTTTTTTTTATTTCCAAACATGTTCTCATACAGTCTAGTAAGCAAAAGGTATAAAAATAATTGAGTTAGAGTATCTAAAGTCAAGATTTAATAAACCGGGTTATAGTGACCCAGGAGCAATACAAGTGTATAGTACCTGGGAACAGAACAGCAGGGTTAAAGATTGAACTGCAAAGACTCTGGCACAAGCCAGTGTAGGTGGTCCCAGTGGTAATCGGAACACTGGGTGCCTTAAACCCTTGGCCAGCAGTTGAAAACAATTGGAGTTGACAAAATAACAATCTGTCAGCTGCAAAAGGCCACCCTACTGGGCTCTGCATGCATCATTCACCTAGATGCTTGGAAAGTGTCCGAATAGTGATTTAATACAAAATCCAGCTTTATGATTTTATATGCTGTGTGTAACTGTTTTATAAGTATAATAATAATATGAGGTACACTGATGACATATGAAACTGACCACTATATCATCCAAAATTAGTTTTTATTTAGAATTTCATAGTTTTACATTTATTCAGGTACCGATTACAAGCAATACATTAAAATTTGTTACATAAAAATATCTATTATATAGGTGCACTCTGCAATTAACATAACCTCTTATTCATGGACTCCCTCTAGTAATATACACTTATATAGTTTCTACACAACACCTATGATCACTACCACTCCTTGTATGTGGGGTACTTAAATTTAAATCAGCACTATACAATGCACTATTCAATAGTATCTTCCTCACGCCTTGAGACGTACGTAGGTGGAGAGGAGGGTGGCACTCTGCAAACATAGCTGGACATTATTATACAGATTGGAGGTAAGAAATGCAGCCCTTGTTTTTATAATAGCATTGAAGAGGCCGGATATGGTGTAAATAGCTTCCATGTCATGTTGTGCAGTGCTGTTATGGACAAGAGGGCACCTCATTTGTAATCAACACATAGGAGATGGGTCACTAGGGGTAATTAGTACTGAACAGTGCTGTCTGATACCTAGAGGTACTTCAATTGGAAGGAACACATTGTTTATGGTCGGAGTGCATTGTATAGTGCTGATTTAAATTTAAGTACCCCATATACAAGGAGTGGTAGTGATCATAGGTGTTGTGTAGAAACTACATAAGTGTATATTACTGGAGGGAGTCCATGAATAAGAGGTTATGTTAATTGCAGGGTGCACCTATATAATGGATATTTTTATGGAACAAATTTTAATGTATTGCTTGTAATCGGTACCTGAATAAATGTAAAACTATGAAATTCTAAATAAAAACTAATTTTGGATGATATAGTGGTCAGTTTCATATGTCATAAGTGTACCTCATGTGAGGCAACAAAGATGATTTTGGATATATCTGTAATAGCGTGAAACTAAGAAGGTTTTGGACGTTTGATTTCATAATAATAATAACAACAATATAAGTAACGTTTGACAATCTTTTCAACCCCAATTATTCAACCATTGGCAGAAAGGAAATTAAAAAAAGTGTAAAAAATGTCATGTATGATGGTAATGTGAGTATGGTGGTCAAATTTGATTAGTAAAATAGGGAAGCAAAAACAGACATGCACAATTAAATGCCTTCATATTTTTCAGATTTGCAACAAAATTCATCCCATTTCCAAAATGATGTAATAATAAATGCCTAGTTGGTCAATACTTGAATCAGTTTACTTTATCAGTGTTACATATATTGATTTAAAGTTTGACTAGTAAAACAGATGTAGAAGTGCAATACACATTGTAAAGCAGTTGCAGGTAAATATCTTTTGAGGATTTTTCTTTTGTATTTTAAAAATAACACTAATGATAAGCAAACACATTGTGACACTGGCTCACCACCCGCAATAAAGAAGTGCGTCGTGTGTCCAGGGTGGACGAGCGGAAATGGAAGAAATCCCACTTCGCAATGCACTTTGCCATGTATAAACAGTCCCTCTCTACCTTCAAGAACGCACTCACTGACTCAAAACAAGCTTACTTCTCATCTCTAACAACCACCCTGTCCCACAACCCGAAACAACTATTCAAAACCTTCAACTCCCTACTCTTTCCCCCTGCACCTCCTCCCTACTCCCTCATCTCTGCCGATGACATCACCTCTTTCTTCAAACAGAAGATCAACAAAATCAGAGAAAGCTTTGACCCATTGTTCCCCCGGTCCTCCTCCATCACCACCCAGCCCTCTTTGTCCAAAAGATGCTTTTCCCCATGACAGGGGATCAACTCTCCTCCCTCCTGTCACAATCATACCTCACCACCTGTGTCCTTAACCCACTCCCCTACCATCTCAACCCGATCTTCACCACAGTCCTCATTCCTGCCCTAACCCACCTCTTCAACCTACCACTAGCTACTGGTGTCTTCCCCTCTTCCTTCAAACATGCCTTCATCACACCCATCCTCAAAAAATCCTTACTCGATTCAGCAGCCATTTCTAACAATTGCCCCATATCTGTTCTCCTCTTCGCCTCAACATTACTTGAACAATACGTCCATTCCGAACTATCCTCCAACCTCTACTCCTGCTCTCTCTTTGACCACCTACAATCCAGCTTCCATTCTCATCACTCCACTGAAACAGCCCTTACCAAAGTCACTGCTGACCTATTGACTGCAAGGAGCAAGAGACACTACTCCATCCTCCTCCTACTTGACCTATCTACTTTGACACTGTTGACCATTCCCTCCTACTTTAGATTCTGGAATCTCTCGGCATCACTGATCTAGCCCTCTCTTGGATCTTCTCATATCTTACTGACTGGACCTTCACTGTCACCCACTCCCACACCTCCTCTTCGCCCTACCCCCTATCTTGTCAGTGTTCCCCCAGGCTCTGTTCTAGGACTCCTTCTCTTCTCAATGTACACCCTCGGCCTAGGACAACTCATTGAATCCCATGGCCTTCAGTATCATCTCTACGCCGACGACACCTGGATCTATCTATCTGGACCTGATATCAGCTTCCTACTTTCCAAAATTCCTCCCTGCCTGTCTGCCATCTCCTCCTTCTTTTCTGCTCGCTTCCTCAAACTGAACATGGACAAAACTGAGTTCATCGTCTTCCCCCCAAGTCGCTCTCCCCCTCTACCAGATATATCTATTAATGTCAACGATTGCTCACTCTCCCCATTCCACCACGCCAAGTGCCTCGGTGTAATCCATGACTCCTCCCTCTCCTTCAAGGCTCAGATCCAAGCCCTCACCACTTCCTGCCGACTCCAGCTAAAAAACATTTTCCAGATCTGCACTTTCCTTAACCATGACACAGTGAAAACACTCGTTCATGTTCTCGTCATTTCCCACCTCGACTACTGCAACCTCCCGCTAACCGGCCTCCCCGCCAACTCTCTCGCACCTCTCCAATCTATCCTAAACTCCGTTGCTGACTCATCCACCTGTTGTCCCGTTATTCCCCATTTCTCCCCCTCTGCCAAGCCCTTTATAGGCTCCCCACCTCTCAGAGATCCTTCAAAACCCTAACCATGATGTACAAAGCTATTCACAACCTGTTCCCTCCATACATCTATGAGATGGTCTCCTCTCACAACCGCATACAAGACTTCCCCTATGCATCCGACATCCTGTGGAACTCCCTCTCCCACCACATCAAACACCTACCTGGGAATCTTCAGAAGAAACTTGAAGATTCATCTCTTCCGACAAGCCTGCAGCCTGCAATGAGACCCAGTCCACCGCATCATCTCATGGCCGGTGCACCCCCCTTCTATTGCATCCCCACCGGTCCCTCATGGACTGTGAGCCATCGTGGACAGGGTCCCATACCCTCCTGCTCCTGTTCATCTGGACTGCATGCATATATCAAACGTGTCCTCGTCTACCCTTTCATCATGTAAAGCGCCATGAAATTTAATGTCACTATATAAATAAATAATAATAATAAAAATAATAATAATAACAATTTACTTGAAAAAAAAAATATATTTCTCTTTGACGTAATGTAGAATTTTATGTTTGGAACAGTAATAATCAGTAAGGGTAATGATTTGTAAAGTATAAGTAGAAGTACTTGAGAGGAATAGTTTTTGTTTTGTATGTTAATAAATTATGACAATAACAGATATTTAGGTAAACTAAGAAATGTGAAGTTCTTCTTAAAACATTTACAGCCATTACTATATCTTTTACTTTCATTTAAATATATATGGATAGCTAACACTGACACTTATGCACTCTGAGCCTGCAGGACTGCTACTGCTTGAATTTCATTGGAACTTGATTGGGGCTGCTTATTCACAATTCAGACTATCCTGCGTTTCAACATTTCATAAAGTTTTCTCTCCCATCCACATCCATGGAGATTAGCTATAGTGCTATGAGTTTTAAACTTCTGGATTATGTTACGCAACATGGACAAAGGAACATCAAGATTTCTCGAGGTGGATTTATAACCTTGACATTGTTTATTTTTTTCAAGAAATTTGGTTTTCAAGTCATCTGACAATTCTCTTCTCTTTCTGTTCTCCATGCTAAACATTGCACAAACAAATACACAATGTGAAGTTTTAATCAGGTTATCCCCTTTGTATCTGGTTTCAGGTGTGATTTTCTTATTGCCCACACCTGTTACTGGCCAAAGATGGGTTTTGAATGATCATCATATGCTATAAACAAAGTTGTTTACTCACAATTTTGGAAAGATGGCAGCAATTTTGCCCAGTCCGTTTTGGGGGTTTTGTTCGAAATTATATCCAATTTGCATTGTTTTTTCTTTTTTTGTATTGTTCCAATATGTACAAAGGAAATAAACACATGTAAAAGCCCTAGCAAAACTTATGGAATCACCTGGCTTGGAGGATGTCCATTCAGTTGTTTAATTTTGCACAAAAAAAGCAGATCACAGACATGGCACAAAACTAAAGTTATTCCAAATGGCAACTCTCTGCCTTGAAGAAACCCTAAAAGAAATCTTGACAAAAAATGTGTTAGCCAGTAACGGTTACTTTTGTAGATCAAGCAGAGGGAAAAATTATGGAATCACTCAATCTGAGAAAATAATTATGGAAACACCCTGTAAATATTAATTCCCAAAACTAACACCTGCATCAAATAAGATCTTCTCGTTAGTTTGCATCTAAAAATGCGCGATCACACCTTGGAAAGCTATTGCACCTAAGTGGGCCGACATGAATCATGGCTCCAACACTAGAGATGTAAATTGAAACAAAGGAGAGGATTATTAAACTCTTAAGCCACCTGCACACGCTGAGTATTTGATGAGTTTTTTACCTCAGGATTTGTAGCCAAAACCAGGAGTGGAGCTGTCAGAGGAAAAGTATCATAGAAACACCTGCACCACTTCTGTATTTAATTATCCACTACTGGTTTTGGCTACAAATCCTGAGGTAAAAAACTCATCAAATACTCAACGTGTGCACGTGGCCTTAAAAAAGGGTAAATCAACACGCAATGTTGAAAAAGATGTTGGTTTTTCACAGTGTAAAATCTGGTCCAAATACAAACAACATGGGAAGGTTGTTAAAGGGAAACATACTGGTAGATCAAGGAAGACATCAAAGCGTCAAGACCAGAAACTTAAAGCAATATGTCTCCAAATCAGGAAATGCACAACAAAACAAATGAGGAACGAATGGGAGGAAACTGGAGTCAATCTGTGACAACCTGTAAGAAACTGCCTAAAGGAAATGGGATTCACATAGGCTGGTTTCAGACTTGCGGACCCCTCCGCAGCGTCCTGCGGAGGGGATCCGCAAGCTGAGCGCAGTCACTGCAAGTCCCTATGGAGAAGCAGGTGCCTGCGCTCTGATGCAGATTGGCGTGCACATCCTGTGGGCACCCATTCACTGCAATCTATGATTTGTATGCAGGCGGATGACTGCGCACAAATCACACACTCTCGTCCGCACCCTGAACACAACATGTCGCGTTCCTGGTGCGGACGAGACTGTGTGATTTGTGCGCAAGCATCCACATGTGCACAAATCACATATTGAAGTGAATGGGTGCGCACGGCCATCTGCACCCGAGCGCAGGCACTTGCGTCCCCATTTTAAACATAGGGACTTGCGGTGCCTGCGCTCAGCTTGCGGATCCCCTCCGCAGAACGCTGCGGCAGGGAGCGCAAGTCTGAAACCAGCCTTACAGAAAAGCTAAACAAAAGCCATCATTAACACCTAAACAGAAAAAAACAAGGTTACGATGGGCTAAGGAAAAGCAATCGTGGACTGTGGATGACTGGATTAAAGTCCATCTACACAGTCATGGCCAAAAGTTTAGATATGGGTTGACTTGAAATTAGTGATGGGCGAATCCTAAATTACTCGGAATCGCTTGACTCTAGCGAGTCCGAGCCCAGGACTCGCTACTCGTTGCGAGTCTAGCGAGTCCAATGTTAATGAATGGGGAAGCGAGTAATAGCGAGTAGTGTGAGATTTACAACTCGCAGATGTGTCTCGGAAGCTTCAGCCTGAAGCAATCCTAGTTTTGTCATTTATTTGCATTGCTCGTTTACTTTGTAAGTAATCGCTGACTCGCACAGATAAGATCCTGTCTTCTCTGTGTTCTGGCTGCCCCAGCTCCAGGGTCCTAGAGCCCGCCTGCTGCCTGATGTAGCAGTGCTGAGATTGTTCTCAGTCTGCTCATTCCCTGTGTACAGACATGAATGTCTGTGCACAGAGATGATGTAGCAGAGCTGAGATTGTTCTCAGTCTGCTCATTCCCTGTGCATAGAGATCTATATATATGCACAGGGGATGTAGCAGAGAGGACATCGCGTTTTGGATTGCGTCGGACGGAAGAGGATTTTTTTAATTAAAGATGGAGTCCCTAATGGCTTTTTTTTTAATTTTTAATAAAAAATTTTCTTTGTGTTGTGTTTTTTTAAAACAATTTAATAGAAATTCATTGCGGTCATGTCTAATATTGGCGTGACCGCCATAAATTTCGGGCTTAGGGCCAGCTGATAATACAAAGCTGGCCCTAACCCCTTTATTACCCAGCGTGCCACCGCTACCAGGGCCGCTGGAAGAGCGGGGTTCAGCGCCAGAGGATGGCGCTTCAATGAACGCGCCATCTTCTGGGGCGGCTGCGGGCTGCAATTTGCAGCGGGTGGTGCCCAGAAAGCTTGGGCATCCCTGCGCTGCGGATTCCAGCCCCCAGCTGCTTAGCTGTACCTGGCTAGACATAGAAATTGCGCGGAGCCCCACGCATTTTTTTTTAATTATTTCATGAAATTCTGAGATTCTGACTCTGACTCTGAGACTCTGACTCTGAAATTCATGAAATAATTTAAAAAAAATGCGTGGGGCTCCGCGCAATTTCTATGTCTAGCCAGGTACAGCTAAGCAGCTGGGGGCTGGAATCCGCAGCGCAGGGATGCCCAAGCTTTCTGGGCACCCCCCACTGCAAATTGCAGCCCGCAGCCGCCCCAGAAGATGGCGTGTTCATTGAAGCGCCATCCTCTGGCGCTGAACCCCGCTCTTCCAGCGGCCCTGGTGGCGGTAGCACGCTGGGTAATAAAGGGGTTAATACCAGCTTTGTTATACAAGCTGGTATTAAGCCCGAGATTCTTAATGTCAGGCCATATTTGACCCAGCCACTAAGAATCTCCAATAAAGGGTTAAAAAAACACAGAGAAAATTTTTTATTTGAAATAAAAAAAAGCCATTAGGGACTCCATCTTTAATTAAAAAAATCCTCTTCCGTCCGACGTAGTCCAAAACGCGATGTCCTCTCTGCTCATCCCTGTGAATAGATAGATGTCTATGCACAGGGAATGAGCAGACTGAGAACAATCTCAGCACTGCTACATCATGTCTGTGAGCAGGTGGGCTCTAGGACCCTGGAGCTGCACAGAGAAGACAGCTGGACTCAGCTCGCAAAGAAACAGCAGTTATTTGCGAGTTTCCCTGCTATCACTGGCACAGTAGCCAGTGATTACTCGCACGAGTCTAATGCAAACAATGGCAATCCTAGTTTTGTCAGCGTTTCTGACAAAACTAGGATTGATATTGATTTGCATTGGACTCGTGCGAGTAATCACTGGGAAACTCGCAGAGTACCGAGTCCTGCGAGTCCCTTACTACTCGCCGAGTAACGAGTCCTAGCGAGTAGATTCGCCCATCCCTACTTGAAATATTTAAAGAGTTTAAAAAACATCATTGTTTAATTAATGCATAAACAACAATCTGAAAGAAAAAGAAAGTGTGGCAACTACATTTCTGAAGTGTGAAGTTAAGTATTTTATATGAGGATAACTTATTAGGTCGCAGCTCTTCATTTAAATTGATTTAGACCTTTGGCGATGTAGAAACCTCTGTGAAGTGATGTAAACAGCGATTACATTAGACCGGATATTTTAGCTTTATAAAGTGCTGCCAACTACTTACAATAAGTGTTAAAAGCAAGAAGAGGCCGAATTTAATTACAGCTTCAAGTGGTTGATATAATAGTAGGTCCTTCAATCAAGTCATTTGAGATTCATGGCTTCTAAATAACAATTTCAGGTATTCATCTGTGTTGTTTATGATGTTTTCAATAAACACAAATTTAAAAATTAAAAAGTAAGTTTTGTAAATGTTTCTAAATAAAAAGTATCACACGTTTTGAAAAAGCAATCTGGTCATGTAATTGCTTTGCTAAACCAGTGTTTTTTTTTCCTAGAGACTGTGTCCATCTTATTCATGGGCTGTGTCTGATATCACAACATAGTCCCATTTAATTGAAAGGTAATGAGGTGCACTGCAAAACACTGGTCACAGTCAAAAGGGGGATAATTTGTAAAAAAATATTTTTACAAAAAAATTATTGTAATAACCTTTGATGTTGAAATGATCTTATGTTGCTGATATTGTAAGGTATAAAAGTCCATTATTGTGCAAAGCTGATGATTGAAATATCATTTTCATTATTTCAAGGTCTTCTCATTTTGTATAGCTCTTACCAAACCATTGTACATTTTCCTATACAGGAATATCAACTGGGCCACTTTGACAGACTAAATATCATACAATTATTGGAAATATTACACTGTTTCCTATAATATTATTAATATTTATTATTATTTATTATTATAGTGCCATTTATTCCAATGTGCTTTACATGTGAATAGAGGCATACATAGACAAGTACAGTAATTATGAACAATACAAGGCACAGACAGATACAAGAGGAGAGAGGACCCTGCCTGCAAGGGCTCACAGTATACAGGAAGTGGGTAAGGGTACAGTAGGTGAGGATAGAGGACCCTGCCCATGAGGGCTCACAGTCTGCAATGGATGAGTGAGGATACAGTAGGTGAGGAGAGATGATCCTGCCTACAAGGGCTCACAGTCTACAAGGGATAGGTGAGGATATAGTAGGTGAGGGGAGAGGACACTGCCCATGAGGGATCACAGTCTACAAGGGATGGGTGAGGATACAGTATGCGAGGGTAGAGCTGCTCGTGCGGTACTTGTTGGACTGAGGATCACTGCAGGTGGTAGGCTTGTTGGAAGAGGTGAGAAGTGAGGTGAGAGGTGAAAAGAGGTAGAATGGTAGTGAATGGATTATTTAGTGTCTAATCTGGTGGCTATACAACTGAAATTGTGTGGGTCCTGCTCATTAATATTTTTTCTTTAACCTGGATTACTAGACTGTTTAGTGCCCAGCTCATTTCTATTTATATCTAGAAATCAATAATTTTATAATTTGTCATTTAATAATTTGGTTACAGCTAACCAAGTCCAAATGTTTTAGGGAATCAGTTGGGTGGACAATCCAGTTTAATTATTTCTTTAGATATCATAAAAAACTAACACTTGAAATCACCCTTTCATTTTGAATATGTTGACAATTGCTTTCAATGGTTTTCAATATATCAGACTAATAATATATTGATCACATTTAATTCTCTTTTTTTTAGACACATTATACATTATAGTCAATAAATTGTTCTAAAAATTATTTTGTTGATCTTCTGTTTCTGTCCTTACATCCAATTTCACACATGACACAAATACAGTAACTGCAATTTGTTTCTCAGAAGCTACTATATTAGAGTACATTTTCTCGTCTAAGAAACCATCCAATATCATACTAATGAATAAACAGATGCAGCAATGGTAAAAAAAAACAAAACCCAAAACACAGACAACACAGCAATGGGATCATGAAAAAGTGTGATCCGTCAAAGGCTTTTGCAATGATAGCATTTCTTAATCCACATATAGTGATGGGCGAACCCGAACTGTAAAGTTCGGAGTTCGTACTGAACACCTAGTGTTCGGGCACAGATCCCAAACACAGACCTTCCTGGGAAGTTCGCATTACAGTCCGGCTTGGGTTCGGGGTGGGGGGAGCTGTAAAAATAAGGAAAATAGTTATTAAGTAGCATTATACTTAGTGCATTCCTCCGCCCCACTACATCTACTTCCGGTGCTGCTCATTAACTTCCTAGATAATCACTGTAGAGGGACCCAACAGTCAATCTCAGACATTGTCACAGAGAATGGGCATCTGCTCACAGAGATATGCAGCAGAGCTGAAGATGTTCCCTGTGGATTATGTTTTTTTTTTCTTTAATTAAAGATGGGAAACAGGGTTGTATTGTGTTTTATTACTAAATGTTTTTTCAGTGTTATGATTTTTTACTGCTTACTTGAAATTCATAGGGGTGGTTCTAATATTGGTCTGACACTACGGATTTTGGGCTTAGTGCCAGCTGCCAATACAAAGCTGGCATTAACTCTTTTATTGCCCAGTGTGCCACCGCCACCAGTGCCACTGGAAAAGTCGGGGTACAGCACCAGAAAATGGCGCTTCTATGATTGCGACATTTTCTGGGGCAGATGCGAGCAGCAATTCACAGCGGGGGGCCCCAGAAAGCTTGGGCCACCCTCTGCTGAGGATTCAAGACCCCAGGTGCCTAGTTGTACCTGTGTTGAATCCAAAAATACGGCAAGGCCCCATGTCATTTGTTTTAATTATTTTATGAAATTCATGAACTAGTTAAAAAAGGGCTTCCCTATATTTTTTGTTTCGAGCCAGGTAAAATTAGGCAGCTGGGGGTTGGAGGCAGCCCGTACCTACCTGCTGTACCTGGCTGGCATACAAAAATATGGCAAAGCCCCAAGTAATTTAGAAAAAATTATTTCAAGGAATAATTTTATAAAAAGGGCTTAACTGTGTTTTAGTGCATTTTTGGGCCAGCAGATTTCGATGAACACATTGAACACAATGCACCAAAAAAATAATGAAATCCACAGCAGAAACCATCTCTAGGTTTTGGTTCTTTATTTGGCAAGGAGATGCAGTTGAGCATATTGAACACAATCCATGCAGTTTTGTGCTTAAAGTGCACCAAAAGAGCATGAAATCCATGGCAAAAAAAGCATCATGGTTTTGGTGCACCAATTCTCTGTGACAGCATCTGTAATTGGCCGTTGGGTCTCTCTGCAGTGAATATCCAGGAAGTTAATGAGCGGCCCCAGAATACAAGTGGGTGGATGCTGGAAAGTAGAATGCTGTTTAATATCTATCTTCTTTCTTTTACAGCCTCCTAGCCCTTACCCATAACTTTACAGTCTGAGTTCACGGTTCAGACTCAAGTTCGAGCACTTTTGGCCCTGAACCCAAACTTTAAAAAAAGCTTAGGTGTGCTCTCCAAACCCGAACATTGTCAGGTTCGCTCATCACTATGTATGTCTATGATGTGACCCACCGTGTGTACGTACGTGTGTATATGTGTATGATGTTACCTGCCACATTTGTATATGATGATGTGTGTATGTGTATATGTATGCACACATGTGTATGCCTATTACGTGACCTGCCATGTCACGTGATACATTAAAGAAGAGATAATCTGCTGCGACACTAAACACTATGTTATATGAATAGCTTAATGGCTACAATGAGTGGCAGGGCTGTCTGCACAGCTAATACAGATACAATGAAAGAAAGCATAGCAAAAACTGCTCTAGAATATGTGAATTATAATTATTAGTATATATTTTTCTGACTGAGCCAACCACCCCTCACCCCTCCCCCCTTTAGCCAGCTCAGTCCTCCATCTTGTTGGAGTCCAAGACAGAAATTACATTACAGGTTTTAACTACACATAGAGGCATATAAACCCATACATAGAACAGTACTCCACCAGTGTGGTCATAGTGCTAGGACCCAATAAGTCTAGAGGCACCTTGTTGCGGTTATCGGGCACTTTCGCAGTGGCCACTGCTGGAGATAAGCCTTCTCAATTTCATTATATTCAAGAGCAGTTTTTGCAATGCTTTTTTTCATTGTATCTGTACTAGTTGTGCAGACAGCCCTGCCACTCATTGTAGCCATTAAGCCATTCATATAGCATAGTGTTTAGTGTCGCAACAGATTAGCTCTTATTTAATAATTCATGTTTTTCTGCTTGCACCTACACTTCAAGGTGATGCCAATCAGCTCACACTATAATTATACATCATGTGACATGTCAGCTCACGTTATTGACTTCCACATACACACACTATACACATACACCATTATACACACACACACACACACACTATATACATACACACCACACACTATACACATACATCATAAACACACAAACACACACACTATGCACATACACACCACACACATCATACATATAAACACACATACACTATGCACATACACACCCCACACACATCATACACACACATATAAACACACATACTATACACATACACACCCCACACCACATAATACACACACGTCATGCACATATAAACACACACACTATACACATAGACACATCATACACATCATACACATACACAACCACACACTATACACATACATCATAAACACACAAACACACACACTATGCACATACACACCACACACATCATACGCATAAACACATACACTATGCACATACACACCACACACACATCATACACACACATCATACACATATAAACACACACACTATACACATACACACCACACACACATAATACACACACATCATACACATATAAACACACACATACTATACACATATCGGTCTGCCACTACCAATGCACCATCAGCCTCTTCCTGAACTATAAACCTCCCCCTGCACCATCAGCTGCCCCCCTGAACCATCAGTTACCACTTTCTACTCTCAGGATGCCGATGAACCTGTGTGACCTCATGGGGTCATGTGATGCATGGGGGTCACATGATCCTGCTGGTTTCCCAAGACTCTGAGAATGGCCAGTGGTAAAACTGTGCAGGGGTGAGGGATATATTGGTGAGGGGGGAGGAGGAAGACCAAGCAGCGGGTAGAGCGGGTGGTGGCAGCGCTAATGGCCACCATATTGTAATACCCATTACTTTGGTATTCCAGTATGGCGGGGGACTCCAAGACATTCCAACAAACCGAATGTCAAGACAGTATTAGGCAATTATATATAGAGATGGTATAGAAGTGCTGCCATTTGTTTTACCAAATGTAAGGAACATTTTTTACATGACAAGCTAACTGGAATGCCAGAGTGTAGTTCAATACTATAATTTATTCAATTATCATTAAATAAACTACATCTAGGGAAGTAAGTATTGAACAGATCACCAATTTTCTAAGTAAATATGTCTCTAAAGGTCTTATTGACATGAGTTTCTCTCCAGATGTCAGTAACAGCCCATGCAATCTACAGACAAAGAAATCAAAGCATAGCTGTCCATAAAATAAAATGTGTACCTGTCACCAGATTTGGTGTTTTAAACTAAAAGCACCACCTTTAGCAGCACCCATGCTGCATTCTAAGAAGGTGACCATTATGCCCTGACTGCCTCTGTACACAGAATAAATAAGCTGAAAAAATGTCCTGCCCGGTATAATTACCTGTTTCCGGTCCGATGGTTGATTGCAGCTAGGTGCTTCCCGCCTCTCCTCACCATCCGTCCTACCTCTCCTGAAGTCCGTGCCACCTTTCCTTGCTGTCCGACAATCTCCTCTTCTTATTGATATCCAAATTGCATCCTTGCTCAGAGGCTTCTCTGGGTTGTAGACTCACGTTTCTGAAGTGTGGCCAGCACAACCCTCCTGTGTTGCTGTCTGTCATAGATTTCCATTTCGCAGTCCCTGCCGGATCCTGTGCCCCGCGCGGCGTCCAGGCAGCCCTCCGGTGCACACTTCCTTGTACTAAGGTACGTCACTTCCAGGGCATTAAGATAGATGAAGCTGCACACGTTCGGTATATCCCAATCCTTTATTCAGCCAGTGGGTAAGTCACATGGTGAGGGTGGTGGTTGGGAGGACGGGGGGGTGGTACAATGGCCGTTTCGCTACCGCAAGTGGAGCTTTAACGGGTACAATCCAGTACACATTGAAGCTCCACTAGCGGTAGCGAAACGGCCTTTGTACCACCCCCTCGTCCTCCCACCACCCTCACCATGTGAATTACCCACTGGCTGAAAAAAGGATTGGGCATACACCGAACGTGTGCGGCTTCATCTATCTTAATGCAGTGAAACTAAAGCTTAGAGTTCATAGAAGGAGCTCACAGAACCTTCAGGATATAAAGAGTGTTTGTGTGAAAGAATGGACTAAAGCAATGCATGTGACTAGTTTTTCCATATAGGAGGCATCTTAAAGCTGTCATCACCAACACAGGCTTTTGTACACAGTATTAACCCCTTCACCCCTGGGCGATTTTCCATTTTTTTTATTTTAGGTTTTTTTCTTTCCTTGGTTCCAAGAGCCACTACTTTTTAATCTTTCATTATTATAGCCATATGAGGGCTTGTTTTTGCAGGATGAGTTGTGCTTTTGACTGACATCATTAATTTTAATGTAAATAGTGCGAGAATAATGTTTAATGTGCCAATGAATAAGAAGTTTCACTTTGAAATGCGTCTGGCCATCCCTGGTAGGCGCTTTTGATGTTTTTAATTTTTATATGAAATAAAGTATTGGAGAGATGAATGCACCGGTAGTTCTCCTTTAAAACAATAATTAATTTTACTATATATTGTACTGGAAAAAGTAGCAAAAAAGTGAAATTACACAATGGTTTTGGGGATTTTTTACGCACAATGTTCCCTAATTGGTAAAACTGACCTGTGAGTATGATTCCCCTGGTCAATACGAGTTTGTAGGAATTAAACATGTATACTTTTACTCTTATCTAAGTGGTAAAAAAAAAATCAGGAGTTTGTTAAAAAAAATAAATAATAATAATTTCTCCTTTGTCGTCATTTTCCGAGACCTGTATCATTCTCATTTTTCGGGATCTGGGGCTGTGTGATGGCTATTTTTTTGCACATTCAGCTGACATTTTTAACAGTTCTGGTTAGATGCAATGTTTTGATGGCCTATTGCATTTTATGGCAATGTTGCGACCACCAAAAAAAACCTCATTTTGACTTTTTTAATTATTTTTCTGTTACTCAGTTTACTGATCAGATTAATTTATTTTATATTTTGATAGATCAAGCATTTCTGAATGCGGCTATACCAAATATGTGTATTTTTAAAATAGTTTTATTTTCAACTAGCTGTACTACCCGGCTACGCCCGGGTTAATAAATAACTGCTGTTAGCTATAACAAGATAGAATTTAAATATGTCATATTAATGACCTGTAGGAAAATAGAAGCTAAGCTGTGATTAGTTGCTATAGGCAGCCTAATAAATCTCCAGCCAACAGTAAACCCTCCCCCCGGCCGAGCAGTATATATTACCTCACACATACACATAAAAGACAGCTCATGTGACTGACATCTGCCTTAATTCCCTATATGGCACATGTGTTGCACATTGGCTGTTTATAATCAGATGTTTATTTTTGGAAATTAAAGATACCGAGTTGTGTGAGGCGATTTGTGCACATCTGTGTCTGTCTGTGGTGTGTGTGTGTCCCTGGGGTGTGTGTGTCCCTGAGGTGTGTGTGTCACAGTGGTGTGCATGTGTCCCTGTGGGGGGTCCCTGTGGTGTGTGTCCTTTTGGGGGGGAGGGGTGTCCCTGTGGTGTGTGTCCTTTTGGGGGGGAGGGGTGTCTCTGTGGTGTGTGTTATCCCTATGGGGTCTGTGTGTTCCTGTGGTGTGTGGGTGTGTGTCTCTGTGTCCCTGTGGGGTGTGTATGTGTGTATGTCCCTGTGGTGTGTGTATGTGTGTATGTTCCTGTGGTGTGTGCGTCACTGTGGGGTGAGTGCATGTGTCCCTATAGGGTGTGAATGTGTGTGTGTGTCTGTGGAGGGTGTCTGTGTGGTGTGTGTCTCTGTGTTGTGTGTGTCTCTTTGTGGTGTGTGTGTTTGTGTTCGGGTGCATGGTGAGTATCCAATGTTGGGGCTCCACCTTAGCTGTTACTCTTTGTGTGCATGTGGTGTGTATACATGTCCCCGTGCGTGGTGAATATTCCATGTCAGGGCCCCACCTTAGTGACTATATGCTGGTATATACAGTTTGTCTTTGGTGCTGTCATTAAGCCCATCTCATTCACAACTGTCAACTGGTAACTGTCACTTTCTCTCCATTATGTAGATAGGGCCAAAATTGTTTGGTGAATTGGAATGCGCGGGGTTAAAATTTCGCCTCACAACATAGCCTATGACACTCTCGGGGTCCAGACGTGTGACTGTGCAAACCTTTGTGGCTGTAGTTGCGACGGTGTAGATGCCAATCCCGGACATACATACATACACACATTCAGCTTTATATATTAGTTAGGGAAAAGGGGGGGTGATTTGAACTTTTTTTACTTTAGTATATGCAGTCATGCTGGGATATTGCCATATATAGCACATGTGATTAGATGGTAATAGGTTTAATTCCTCCACCGGGACTACTAAAAACAGTAAAAGTCAAATAAAAAATGTTAAAAATATGCAAAATATTCGCCTAAAAAACAAAAAAGTTAAAATCACTTTATTTTTCCCACTAAAAAAAAGTAATAATAGTTTTTAAAAAGTACATATATATAGTATCCCCATATTCAGAAAAATGTCTGATCCATCAAAATATTTAAAACATTTATCTTACTTGAAAAATATTAAAAATGCAGAAATTTTGTATATTTGGTACCACAATGACAAAAAAAAATGCTGTAACAAAAGATCAAAACGTCATATCCATCTCTAAACAGTATCAATAAAAATATTGTCTTCCCCTACAAAACATGAGATTGTACTCAGCTCTATTAATAAAAAAATAAAAATGTTACAAGTTTTAAAAAATGGCTACACAATCAAGAAAAACTTTTTTTTTTCAAAACTCAGATTTTTTTAGCCAAAAATAAAAAAAAATCTTAATATTTTTGGTAGCATTGTAATCTTAGTGATCAGAAGAATCATACTGCCAGATCAGTAGTAACACACGTTGTATGCAAAAACAATTCCCAAAAAACCATGTCAGGAATTTTTCACAATTTCAAAGCATTTTTGTCCTGTTTTCAGCACACTTTAGTAATATGAACTCGTCCCACAGAAACAAGCCCTCATATGTCTATATGGACAGAAAGATGTAAAAGTTGTGGCATTTTGAAGAAGGGGAGGAATAAATGAAAACGCAAAAATGGAAACTGGCCATGTAGGGAAGGGGTCAAGAAATCTAAAAAAATGCAAAAATCACATGAGCATGTATCTATTAGGCTGGAAACACACTATCCTACTTACATGGGAGTCTCTCGGAGGAGACTCGGATCAGGGACCCTGAACGGCCTCTCCCTCTCTGGACAGGAGTGTGATGCTGCACAGAAGCACAAGCAGCTGACACTCCCATCCAGAGAGGGAGAGGCCGTTCAGAGTCACTGATCCGAGTCTCGTCCGAGAGACTCGCATGTAAGTAGGATAGTGTGTTTCCAGCCTTATGGTAAAATCCGACATGTTCCATGCTGTAAGGCGAGGTGGGGAACTCCAGGCCTCGAGAGCCACTAACAGGTCTTATTTTCAGGATTTCCTTAGTATTGTACAGGAGATAATATAATTACCGTAATGAGATGATTCCAGTCCCCATGCAATGCTAAAGAATCCCGATAACCTGCATCGTTGGCAGCCCTAGAGGACTGGAGTTTCCCACCCTTGTGCAATGGTAACGAAATCCTGAAAACATGACTTGTTGATTGCCCTTGAGGCCTAATGCAAATGAAAGTATCTATTTCCTATATTTAAGGAATGTTTAGCATCAGTGTTCCTATCAATTGCAACTAGAATTGTTCTAAAAGCGATAAAAAAACAAAGTTTTTGTATCAACAGCTTCTAAATGGCTGTCATTACCTATTATATGACTTTAACATTCAATTCAGAGCTGTTTACTGGAGAAACTCACATACGTATAAAGTATTTTATTATATTATTCTTTATTCTTTTGTTTGTCCTTGTTTTCACTTTGATGTGATAATAGAAATTCAATGGTTCATGCTGTATCAATCAATATGAGAGTAGGTGGCAAAGCCAAGAGAAGGTAAGCACTACATTATCTTCCTGAATTATCACAGTACATTCCATTACCTTGATTGTATAGTAACGTGTAAAATGAAACAGCCCAAGCTACAGTTTATACTATACTTATGTACAAAATAATACTAATAATAAGGTTGCAGTTCATCATGGTCTCCAAGGGATAACAACCAGGATTTATCACCTCCACATCAACTTGTTATAGTTCTATTAACTTTATACTTGAAATATGTGGATTATACCAGCAAAGAAAACATCTTTTCATTATCCTTCAATGTCCTTAATCACAGTAGATGAATTCAGTCAAAGGATCAAGGTTTGCTTTTATCTCAATAAGTTATTCATCAATGGACTCAAAACTCTACATCTATAACAATGTTGTTACATCATTGATGGCTAATGAAGCAATGACATAACAGTACATCACTTTTAAAGGGAATCTGTCACATGTAAAAATGCTGTTAACCTGCAGATATGGGGATAATCTTTAGAATAATAGCATTTGAAACCTGCCCATCGCCTGGACATTGAACCATGTTGCCGGTAAGAAATTAATTTTACTCCTCCCTGAAGCTTTTGGGTTTCAGTCATGGGGACAGCACCAATGCAAGATGTGTAGTGTTGGGTGGTTGCAATGGCCCACCACACTAGCCGATAGCTGATGCTCATGTTGGGAGGCTGTAAGTCAGTGCAGGGGGCATGGTTACATCTGTCACTCTCCATACATAGAGCGGTGACTGAATCGGCAACAACACCACCCCCGGACTGAGGAAAGAATGCTGACTGGAGGAATAAAGTTTATTTCCTCCCAATGGTGGGGTTCAATGATCAGGCACCAAACACTATCAACCTACAGATTAACCCCATATCTGCAGGTAAATAGCATTTTTACACATGACAGGTTCTCTTTAAGAATAGTGTATACCAGGGGTGGGCAACTCCAGGCCTCGAGGCCGTACACAGTGCAGGGTTTCTGTATATCCTTAGTATTTGACAGTTAGTAATGTAATCTCCTGCACAGGTGATGGTTCCAACTGTCAAATGCTAAGGAAATCCAGAAAGCCTGGACTGTGTGCGGCCCTCGAGGCCTGGAGCTGCCCACCCCTGGTGTATACAAAAATATAGGATATCTTTTAGGATGTTTGCTGCTTCCTGAACATTATTCTTAATATTCGTTGCTCTCTTATGACCATTGGGTCTGTTTATTTGTTGGTTAACCATCTTTTTTCTTATACTTGCATTATTATTTGAAAAAAAACTCAATTGTGAAATGTCATGATTTCTTGATAAAAACTCTAATATAAAATCATAATACTTATCAATCAACTGACAAACATCTCATTATTATTTTTGCCTTACTTTTTTATTTTAATCTGTAACAATAGATACAGAACTTTATATGTGTATTATACGTTCCAGTCTAGCTCCAAAGGGTAATCTCTTCTGTATCTTAATACTAAGGCTGGTTTCACATTTGCGTTCACAATGCAGCGCTTGCGAACGCAATCAAACACATGTTGACTGCATACCTATGTTTAACAATTGGACACAAGGTACCTACATCTGGCTGCGTTCGCATGCATTGCGTTCGCATGGGTTTTTTCAAAGCACCGTCCGAACACGACTTATTGCATTTTTGTGCATTTGAGGTTGCTTGCTTCGTACACAAGCATCCTGAAGTGCACAAACAATGCATGGAAGTGAATGGAGATGCACTGCCATCTACAAGGAACGCAGCATTTTGAAGGTTTTTTTTATTTGTGAAGAAATTCACAGCTCCTCCCAGCCCGTTTCCCATTCTAGATTGTGCAGAGTCTCTCTCTCTTCATGCATTTGCACATGCAGATGATCACCTTGAAGAAGAAGGTCGCCCCTAAGCCTTCGAAATGCATAGGTGCTAAGCTGATTTACTAAGAGACTCAAATTTCCAACATCCCCAGTGCTGACGTGTTGATCCATCCCTGACCCGCCCCCTACCAACATGTGACAGTGACGTGACGATGACGAGACGCCATTTTTTTTACCTTGTTAATAGTACATAAAACACATGCACCATATTGAGGGATACGGTTTAAAAAATTTAATAGACCACAGGGTAAAAAAGGAAAGCAACTTCAAAACTATAACAAACACCACAGGACAAAATAGAAAAGCAAATACTTAAAAGGAACCAACCACCAGGATTTAACCACCCGTAACACTGTAAATCAGTGCAGCAGGTGATTGACGTGTGCAGCATTACATTACTATTTGGGGTTTTTTTTATTCCTCCCCAGTGGTCTTGTCTTCTTGCTGTAAACCGACCCCCTTCTCCACCAGATAAGAGGAATAGGGGAGAGGTTCGTCTTACAACAGACTGCAAAGCCCATAGGAAATGGAATAAAAGAAAAAATAGTGATGTGATGCTGCACACATCAATCACCTCCTGCACTGATTCACAGGTGGATAAATCCTGGTGGTTGGTTCCCTTTAAGATAAAAGGTTCACAAAGTATCTTTTATTCTTTTAAAACTATCTTGTTTTGGGTTTGCTTTTCAAAAGTAAAATCAGAACTTTTTATTTTCAATTTACCAAATGTCTCAACCCAAATTGAGGGGTGAATGGGGGTGCGTCTTATAATCCAGATAGGCATGGTGGAGTGGGGTCACGCTGATAAAGCTTACTGAATGATGTGATGGCAGTGAAGTGGGTCACAGTTTATCATCAGCAGAATTGGCAGTGGCATGAGTGGGGCAATGTTGCAGGCCCCAAAGTGGTGTCGTGGCAACGAGATGTGATGTGTGCACCATTGATGCCTGGGCAGTGATGGGCATAATTAAAATGGCTGTGGAGGCAGAGCACAGAGAGCTGAAAACTCAATCTGAGCATGTGCCTTAATTGCAGCCATTTTCTAGGAGTCCACTGGCCAGACATCAATTTCCTGGATTCCATCGCATCAGAAGTAGAGCACACACAGATTGATCTTGGCTCTCAGAGATCTCAATCTGTGCTTGTGCTGCCTCAGCACCCATTTTACCTTTGCCCTTCATTGCCGTACATCATTGGTGCCCATAATCCATTGTGTCGCCGCAACACCACATTCTCCCAGTCTTGGGGCCCGCAGCATTGTCCCATTCCTGCCACTTCTGCTGATAATTAACCTGTTGCTTGTGACCTGCTCCACCACCACAGTGCCCCCTACTGGCAAAATATACCTGGATTATAAAATTTACTGTAGGATTACAAAATGGATTTCTTTTTTAAGTGTAAAAATTATCTTTTCTTTTTTTTTTTCCTTTATATTTGAGGTGTGTTTTATAATCTGGTGTGTTTTTCAATCTAGAAAATATGGCATCCAAAATAATCCCAAATATTAAACAAATACATTTGGTTTAGCACTTTTATGTAAATACAACTTTTTTGTTCTGTACCTTAAAGGGAATCTGTCAGGTTAAAAATCCATATATAACTGATATAATTTTCTAATTCCTTTCTCTAAACGCTCTCTATTCATATATTTCTATTATTTATACTTCCCTTATATCCTTTGTAAACTTCAAAATAAAAGATTAAGTCCATCTGTAAATTACAGTAAGCTCTATGCTGCCCACTCCCAAAGGAATGAATATTCATGTATCATTACAATGTCCTGCCCTCTTCTCTGATCTGTCTGTTGTGTGACTCATTGCAGAGCAGAAAGGAGAGGGAGGAGGTGTGTGCTTAGCTGAAGCTCTGAGTTCTTCATGTCTGTGATACACATGTGTAGTGTGTGCAGTCTAAAATATTTCCATGTGATTATAAGAACCTTTGATCATTTGCTCAGCAGATACACACATTACATGTATGAAGGAAAACCACTGTTATTATAATAGAACATAGTGCAGGACAAAACACATCCCCCCTCCCAGCACAGAGTGGAGGGACAGGACACCAGCTGGGGTGGGTGTGGATATTTAAATAACACTTATACAGCAGCTGGACTAATCCTCTGTAAATGTAAAGGAGAGGACTAATGTACCAGCTCCCTGCATAGTCTCAAAATGCTTATATCAAGGAAACTACAAATGGTACAATAATGATTTTACATGTTTTTTAAATGTCTGTCCAGGCACTATTCAGGAGCATACTGAAAAATGACCTGACAGAGTCCTTTTAAAGGCTATAAGTACTATAAGAAACACATCGATGTGACTCCATGGCTATGAACTACAAGCAGACTCTATGTATAGTCTAATCCTGCAGTTATTTGCACTCCACTCTATCCCCTCTCTTCTCAATAATTTACAAATGTGCAAGAGCGAACAGATGGAAGGTTGTTATTCTTGACAGAAGGATCAAACTACTGTCAATCTGGCCAAATAGTTTTTGAAGTCTATAACAATGAACTTGAATTGGGCTTCATTCATGATGTACAGCGTGTATAGGATAATTTTAATCAACAAAATTTGAAATAATGTAATTTTTTATTAATTTTATCTACATAAAAAGTTTTTAAAAAAGTGCATAGACTTTAGAAGAAAATGACGTTGGATAGTGATAGTAAAACTTTAGACAATGTTTAATAAACTAATGATTTATTTTTGCAAATATTTAGGACATACACATTTCTTTAATCCACAAAGAACTAAAGAATGATTAATCATGAGGCTGAAACCAATAACAAAATAGTCACAGTAGGAATTGCCCTTTTTCTATACATCCCAGAGAATGCAAAGATAATAAGGCTATTTCTGTACTTTTCTCCCTGCATGGAGCTTCACGTAATAGCAAAAAGAATGCTAATGTATTCATAACATATTCTACACCACTCATCCATTTCAGTGTTTTGATATTTGTCATTAAAAAGTGAAAGCATGTTTGACTGCCAAGTCAGCATTTACCATATCCCAATTACTCAGATTTAATGCATTCCATCTTTATGTAAATGTTGTTGAATATAAAAGACATTAGTGATTCCGCACATTAAGAATGATTCTCATAGTGGAGTCATGACTTTGTTCTGAAGTATACATTCGCATTCTACTACCTTGTCCATAAACTGCTCCAGCAAACAGATAATTCTAGTTGACGAAAAAAAAAATTGGAAAAATTCTACATTCCAAATATACTAACAATGATGTGCAGTGTTTAACCCCTTAATGACAAGGCCACATTTATTTAAATCTAATGTGTCATTTTATATCTCAGTAACTCGGAAATGTTTCAACACATCCCAGTGAATTTGAGATTATTTATGACATGTTATATTTTTTTATTTTCTATAGGACATATTGGCAGGTGGCCCCCTACAGGGCTCAGCACCCTTATCCACCCATCTTTCCCACAATTTTTTTAATGGAAACCTGTGCCTGGTTTCCTTTTAATTCCCCATTCATTTGAGGCAGCTTGGTTTTGGCACATAGAGGGTAGGACATTAGTGTTAGGGACTATCAATATTTAGGTAAACCTTGACGTGGTTAAATGACTTTTGATGTTTACAGTAATATTGGAGTTAAAGGGAACCTGTCAGCTACTTTATGCCCCCAAACCTATCACTACCTGTAGTTTTCTTATACATTCCTAATAGTGATGGATGAACCCGAACTGTAAAGTTCAGGGTCTGTAACAAAGTGTTCAGGCACAGATCCTAAACTCAGACTTTCCTGGGAAGTCTGTGTTACAGTTCGAGTTTGGGTTCGGGGATGGAGGAGCTGTAAAAATAAAGAAAATAGTTATTAAACAGCACTATGCTTACAGTGTTCCACTGTCCTGCTGCGTCTACTTCCGGTGCTGCTCATTAACTTCCTAGGTATTCACTGCAGAGGGGCTCAACAGCCAATCACAGACAGTGTCACAGAGAATGGGCTTCTGCTCACAGAGATATGCAGCAGAGCTGAAGATGTTCCCTGTGGATTATGTTGGAGGGAGGGTTTTTTTGTTAAAGATGGAAAACAGGGTTGTCTTTTGTTTTATTTCTAAATGTAATTTTTTGTAGTTGTGATTTTTATGCTGATTACTAGAAATTCATAGGTGGTGGGTCTAATATTGGCCTGAAAGTATGAATTTCAGGCTTTGTGCCAGCTGTCAATACAAAGCTGGCATTAACCCTTTTATTACCCAGTGTGCCACCGCCATCAGGGCCACTGGAAAAGTCAGCGTACAGCACTACAAAATGGCGCTTCTATTAATGTGCCATTTTCTGGGGCAGACACTGGCTGCAAGTCACAGTGGGGGGAGGGGCAGAAAGCTTGGGTCACCCTGTGCTGAGGATTCAAGCCCCCAGCTGCCTAGTTGTACCTGTCTTGAAACCAAAAATACAGCGAAGCCCCATGTAAATTTTTAATTATTTCATGAAATAATTTAAAAAAGGGCTTCCGTATATTTTTGGTTTCCAGCTAGGTAAAAATAGGCTGCTGGGGGTAGGGGCAGCCTGTACCTGACTGCTGTACCTGGCTGGCATAAAATAATATGGCGAAGCCCCACATCATTTTTTTAAAATTATTTCAAGGAATCATTTTATAAAAATGGCTCAACTGTGTTGCAGTTTTCATGCTTTTTTTGGGCCAGGAGATTCAGATGAACACATTGAACACAATGCACCAAAAAAATAATGAAATCTGCAGAAAAAAACATGTTGCGGTTTTTGTGCTTATTTGGCCAGGAGATGCAGAAGAACACATTGAATACAATGCATGCAGTTTTGTGCCAAAAGTGCACCAAAAAAGCATGAAATCAAGGCAAAAACCACACAATGGTTTTGGTGCGCCAATTCTCAGTAACAGCGTTGTGGTTGGCTGTCGTATCCCTCTGCAATGAATATCCAGAAAGTTAATGAGTGACCCCAGAAGTACTAGTGGGAAAGTATAATGCTGTTTAATCTTCTTTCTTTTACAGCCTCCTAGCCCCCATCCTATATTATTACAGTCTGAGTTTGGGTTTCGGACTCAAGTTCAAGCCACTTTTGTCCCCGAGCCCGAACTTTACAAAAAGTCTGGGTGATTTTTCTGAACCCAAATATCGGTGAACTCACCCATCACTAATCCCTAAGCCTGTCTGAGCTAAAAGTGTACTGTAATCACAAATCATTTTGTTACTTAAATGTTTGTATGGTAAATAGGATGGTGTATTTGGAGTGCAGACACTCTGAGAGTTCTCTCGGACTCCATTTTCCTCCCTCGCTCCATGGTTCTCACATCTCTGTGGGTATAATATCCTAATTTCCATGTGCGCTCCCAGAGTTTGAAATCTGTGAGATCATTCCCGGCATGAGGCCGCGGCACATCATTTCTGGTTCTGGTCAGTGAGTGGGTGTTTCACGTGTATTGGCTGGCTTCAGAGCATACTCTGAAGCCGGTGAGTACACCCAATACTCTGCCACAATGCACCGGACCAGAAATGAAGCGCAGCAGTGTCATACTATGAACGAGCCCACAGAGATTTCAAATGCTGGGAGCGTGCATGGAGATTAGGTTATCACACCCACAGGGGTGTGAGAACCATGGAGCGAGTGGAGAAAATGGACATGGAGAGCGAGTAACCCCCTCCAGATCTGATTGAAGCTCTCCAATCAGATTTGGAGGGGTGGGATGGCAGGTGCCCTCCCCCTCCTAGCCCTCTCCTGCTCCAGGGCCCCCCGATCCCCTACTAAACCCCCATACCAGAGATGACCTTCTGACTGTTACCGCCAGCGGGCTGCACCCGCCTGTCTGCTTCCTCAGCCCCCTCCTGGTGCGATCACGGAGGTCACGGAGCGATCACGGAGCTTCAATGTTTAGGCACACAGGGGCTCTCCGAACGCGACATGGTGTCTGCTAACAAGTTGAGCTTATTTTCCATTCAGATAGTTAGCGGACACCATGTTGCATTTAGAGAGCCCCTGTGTGCCTAAACATTGGAGCTCCCCACAAGTGACCCCATTTTGGAAACTAGACCCCCAGGGAACTTATCTTTATGAGTGGTGAGCACTTTGAACCCCCAGATGTTTCACAAATTGATCCATAATAATGAAAAATTACTTTTTTTTTCACAAAAATTTCTTTTAGCCTAACTTTTTTCATTTCACACGGGCAAAAGGAAAAAATGCATCCTAAAATTTGTTGGGTAATTTCTCCTGAGTACATTGATACCACATATGTGGTCATAAACCACTGTTTTGGCGCACGGCAGGGCTCAGAAATGAAGGAGTGCAATTTCACTTTTTGAATGGAAAATTAGCTCCAAAAGTCAAATTGTGCTCCTTCCCTTCTGAGCCCTGCCGTGCACCCAAACAGTGGTTTATGACCATACATGAGGTATCGGTGTACTCAGGAGACATTGCCCAACAAATTTTAGTATCCATTTTATCCTGTTGCCCATGTGAAAATGAATGAATTGAGGCTAAAAGAACATTTTTATTAGAAAAATTTAAATGTCCATTTTTTCCTTCCACATTGCTTTAGTTCCTGTGAAGCACCTGAAGGGTTATTAATCTTCATTAATGTCATTTTGAGTAGATTGAGGGTTGCAGTTTTTAGAATGGTGTAACTTTTGGGTGTTTTCTGTCATGTACACCCCTCAAAGGGACTTCAAATGTGATGTGGTCACTACAAAAATGGTTTTGTAAATTTTGCAGGAAAAATGAAAAATTGCTGATGAACTTTTAACCCTTATAACTTCCCACCCACCAAAATTTTTTTTTCCAAAATTGTGCTGATGTAAAGTAGACATGTGTGAAATGTTATTTATTAACTATTTTGTGTCACACAACTCTCTGGTTTAGCAGAATAAACATTCAAATTTTGAAAATTGCTAAATTTTCTAAATTTTTGCCAAATTTTTGATTTTTCACAAATAAACGCAAAAATTATTGACCTGAATTTACCACTAACATGAAGCCCAATATGTCACGAAAAAACAATCTCAGAATTCCTAGGATCCATTGAAGTGTTCCAGAGTTATTACCTCATAAAGGGACACTGGTCAGAATTCACAAAAACGCCAAGGTCTTTACGGTCAAAATAGGCTGGGTCCTGAACGGGTTAAGAGTGTTTTAGATAAAAATGTTGTAATGACTGTAATCTCCCAGAAGCAAGCGCTTCAAAGTTTGTAATGCACATTTTAACTGTAAATGCATTTTAGTTGAAATTTTAAATAAACATCCCAAAGTAAGGGTTAAATTACATTTGAGTACAAGTGTCCTTTATACTTGCCATTGCAAAGGGGTACAAGGTAGTGCTGGGCTTCAATAATCTTTTGTACCTAATTAACAAATAAACTAGAGGGAGCTTACAAGGTACTCCTCAACAGCCTCTAAGCAGCAACCCTTTGGCCAGCACTATTGTACTAGCCAAAGTCCCCAACAGGCTTGCTCCAGTGTATGAACTCCAATAAGCTGTTTCAATTTTTGTTTTGCCCATCTACAAATTCAATGCGCCAATCTGGGTCATCCTCAACGAGATGCTGTACCAGCGGGATTTTGTAAGGGTGCAATTTGTGAGTAGCTAATATCCGCCAAAGGGATGTTTGACTGTTGCCACTCTCCAGGGACATGCCGCAAGTGCTACACTGTGGGCTCTTTCTGAATGAAACTAGGACAGTCTCTGATGTTTCTTCATTAGTGACAGTTTTCTTGAGTCCACATTTTGGCAAATCGAACACTGAACCTGTGTCACGAAATTTGGCAAGCAGTTTGCTAACTGTAGCATGAGAGATGGCTGGTCTCGTAGGATGTCTTGCATTGAAATCTGCTGCAATGACCCGGGTACTGCGCTCACCAGACATCAACACAATTTCTATCCGCTCCTCACATGTTAACCTCTGTGACATGTCAATGGCTGTAAACAAAGAGATACTTGAAAATAACTCATGAAAGAAAAAATTTACTTTCAAACTAAGCACACCATTGCTTTTCTTCCGAAATTCTCAGTACGTTTGATGTGTCACATGACCCTCTTCCCACTGAAAAAAAAAAGTTGGATACAAAATGGCCGACTTCAAAATGGCCACTATGGTCACCGCCCATCTGTAAAAGTTTTCCTCCTCTCATATTTAATAAATAATGTGCCACAAACAGGAAGTTGACATCACCAACCACTCCCATTTTATTTAGGTTGTCCATATAAATGGCCCACCCTATACTGTGCTCTGCCCTCAGTAGGGCTGAGAGAAGTAGGTGCGCAGGGGTGCAATGTGTTGGTGTGTCGGTGTTGTAGATCACATCACCCACTAGAAGCAGGAAGAAGACAGAATGCACAGGAGGCATTGGATCAAGACCAGCGACACCCATTGGACAGAACCGTCTCTCAGGTGAGTGTAATAAAAGCTGTTTTTTTTTTAATTAAATAGATTGGCCCCGGGACATTCTACATTTTTGTATATAAGGCCTTACTGGTAGTGACTGCAGCTTATGTGCAAAAAAAATGCTGACAAGGTCACATTAACAATATGTGTTGCTCATATTTACCTATTAGTGACACAAGGGATTCCATAGAAGTAAACCCATTAAAATTCATCACCAATCCAGTAAAAAATCTACTACTTCTCAAAGAAGAAATGT
The DNA here is from genome assembly GCA_033576535.1 of Allobates femoralis. NCBI lineage: Eukaryota > Metazoa > Chordata > Amphibia > Anura > Aromobatidae > Allobates > Allobates femoralis. The sequence continues at coordinate 118,613,878 of JARQOC010000003.1, forward strand.
GCATCCACTAAAATGTAGATCCAAGATAAAATAGTAGGAGTAGCACCCAAAAGGATATTTCAATCAACTGTATTTAGATACAAAATGCAATGTTTTGGCTGTACTTCAACTTTCAATCAGGCAAGCTTAATAATATATTGGACCAAATTGAGCAGGTAGCACTCATCCAATCATCATATAAATCTAGGAGTGCTGTTCATCATCTTTTACTCTGTTCAGTCTGAATGTAGGAATTACTCCCCTGCTAAAAGCTATATAAACAAAAATGTAAAACAATTAGTTATTTTGACAAGTAATATATAGATTCATCTTGTGTAACGTAAAGAAATCCATGGGGTATGCTTTAAATGTTATCCTGTGGCAGCTAGCAGCATTTTTTCTATTGCCACGAGTGCCGGATTTGCCGGATCGCGACAAAACTGCAAGTGCCGCACATATACGCAAGTCCCATAAGGAATGAATTAGGCAGAACACATTCTTTCTGCAAGTGATCAGTTATGCGGCAGATGCGGCAAAACTGCCAGATCTGCTGCGATTGCCGATAAACGCTAATGTGAAAGTAGCCTTACTGAGTAATCAGTGCTTGAATTGATATGCAAATGCCTATCATAGATGTGAAGCTTTTGTTGGTCCCACTCAATATTTCACCTAACCCCATGCTTGATTGACAGCTCTCTTGCCCATGTCACACATTAGTGAAGCTGTAAATTAAACAGGAGGAGTTGGGGCTGGGCAGGAAAAAAGCTGGCTTGACTGAGGATTCATATCTATTATATACATTTGTATATTAATTGAAACACTGATTTCTCACTAATGGGGGAATGGATGTACCATGTAAAGGTATTACTGTACTTGTCTTTGGAAGAGCTACATGAGCACATAAAGTGGGTTAATTAAATAATGAACATGTCACCAAATTTCTTAGTAAATAACTTTCTAAAAGTGCTATTGACATGCATTTCTCACCAGATGTCAGTAACAACCCATCCAATCTACAGGCAAACAAATCAGTATTTCCATTATGCCTACTAATCAGAAATGACAAGGGGAAAAAGTATTGAATACGCTTACTGAAATTTAATTACTACTTTGTGCAAAAGCATTTGTTGGTGATGACTGTTTCAAGATGCCTCGTGTTTGGAAAAACTAGTCTCCTGCATTGCTAAGGTATGATTTTGGCCCATTCTTTCACAGAAACACTCTTCAGGTTCCATTCTCTCCTTACATTTACTGGATTGATCAATATGGTATATGAAACATATATATAACTATAAAAGTACAATAAGTATTTATTATGACCAAATTTACACCTGTCCATCTTTGCTACTTGCATATACTGGATTGGTGGATATGGAATGTGAAACATATACCGTATATATACAGTACAGTACAGACCAAAGGTTTGGACACACCTTCTCATTCAAAGAGTTTGCTTTAATTTCATGAAAATTGTAGATTCACACTGAAGGCATCAAAACTATGAATTAACACATGTGGAATTATTTACTTAACAAAAAAGTATGAATCAACTGAAAATATGTCTTGTATTCTAGGTTCTTGAAAGTAGCCACCTTTTGCTTTGATTACTGCTTTGCATACTCTTGACATTCTCTTGATGAGCTTCAAGATGTAGTCACCGGAAATGGTCTTCCAATAGTCTTGAAGGAGTTCTCCGAGATGCTTAGCACTTGTTGGCCCTTACCATGAAGGCCTGCTGAACAAAGTCTCCTCTTAGCAGTTGTTGTAGAGATGTGTCTGCGGCTAGAACATTGTGTGGCATTGCCCTGTCTCTAATCGGAGCTGCTGTTAACCTGCGATTTCTGAGGCTGGTGACTCGGATTAACTTATCCTCCGCAGCAGAGGTGACTCTTGGTCTTCGTTTCCTGGGGCGGTCCTCATGTGAGCCAGTTTCTTTGTAGCGCTTGATGGTTTTTGCAACTACACTTGGGAACACTTTCAAAGTCTTCCCAATTTTTCGAACTTACTGACCTTCATTTCTTAAAGTAATGATGGCCACTCGTTTTACTTTACTTAGCTGCTTTTTTCTTGCCATAATACAAATTCTAACAGTCTATTCAGTAGGACTATCAGCTGTGTATCCACCAGACTTCTGCACAACACAACTGATGGTCCCAACCCCATTTATAAGGCAAGAAATCCCACTTATTAAACCTGACAGGGCACACCTGTGAAGTGAAAACCATTTCCGGTAACTACCTCTTGAAGCTCATCAAGAGAATCCAAGAGTGTGCAAAGCAGTAATCAAAGCAAAAGGTGGCTACTTAAAAGAACCTAGAATATAAGACATATTTTCAGTTGTTTCACTCTTTTTTGTTAAGTATATAATTACACATGTGTTAATTCATAGTTTTGATGCCTTCAGTGTGCATCTGCAAAATCCATAGTCATGAAAATAAAGAAAACTCTTTGAATGAGGAGTGTCCAAACTTTTGGTCTGTATTTATATATATATATATATATATATATATATATATACTCAGTATATATTGTCATTGCAATCAGGGTGATCTATTTCGAGTGTTTATTTCTGTTAATGTTAGCCAATAAAAACCCAAAACTTTGCTGCCATATTCCGTGCAACATCAAATGTTGATATATTAGTCAATGTGTTTCAGGGTTCCCAGAAACACCCTGAAACATGGCAATATAACATAGATTTTTGATTATATTTTAATTCATTGAGATGCACTAGAATATATAGTACATTAGGTATTTATTATGAGCACTTGTACACTTCTTTGCCTTTTCTTACACCCAATCAGTTGTCCTGAATCTCAGCAATATTTTCTGTGTTGTGGGCTGTCTTACAACCTGTTCCCTTCTGACCCAATTTGTTAATCCTCCTTCTACCTCCTAGGACACCTAGTATATGCAGAGCATACTGACTTTATACCTGAAATTGATCATGACTTGGTCTGATCATGGATCCTCTATGGCATTGCTTTGATGAATTCTTTAGGTAACTAGGGTGTATACTGAAGAACATAATACTAAAAAGAAATAATACTAAAATAAAGGAACTGCTCATGACCAGCCATGCAGAGATGGTGGTTATGCCTAACTGCAACAAGATTCAAGTAAAGGGGATAGCAAGGATTCTAGGTTGGTGGAAACATAGACAATGAACGTTTTTTTAAAACATCTATCGATTACAATTCTTTTGAACTTAGTTTTTTTTTTTATTTGATGCTATCTCAATCATTAGAAAACAATTTTTTTCTGTCACTATATGAGACCTTTCGTGTAGATAAAAAAAATCTTATTACCATATCACAATACCTACAAAAAATATAAAAAAATCATGAGTTGTCTATAAGGCCCTGTAATAATAAAGTACATTCTTTAGAGAGTCTTAATGGATTTTTAATGAATACTTACACAAGGAAACTCAATTTGTCACCTATTTATGAAACGCAAATTTAAAATTGGGCATATACACAATGGAGTTAAAAAAAAGCCATAGAAAATGCTGTTCACTTCCATTAAGTGTTGTCAGTCTCAACACACAAGCTCAATAGAATGCAAAATTAAGTGTATCGTTAGATTTTGTGAGTGACTTGCATTTGCTTTTGCACACTTAACCCTTGTTTAGAATAGCTATTTAGCACTTCAATTACAAGTTGAAATCCTTTGATATTGCTTATACTTTTTGTTACCGATTTTAAATTATCAGAATATTATAAGTCACTGAGTAATTCCATAAAACGAAAAAGGCACAAGGAGAAGTAGTCAATGTCAATCCACTACTTGCTATTATCATCTTCAAATATTTCTAATAGCTTTTAGCACTTTGTATATTATTCCTTGTACTTTGCACCTTAGCAGCTGTGGAACATCGTTAGGATGATTGAATGCCATTAAATGGTATATCACACATTTATTGCGCATTACAATGCCGGTTATGGTGAGTTCCCTTCATACATTATAAATCACAGAATGTCCCCATAACATGTCAGCCACAATGTCCTGTTACTTCAACCAGAACAAACTGTAATTTTCATGTCTCTGACCTCAGATCATAATGATAATTGTCTTAATTCATATATTTATTAGAACCATAGGTCTTATTTTCATGGACACTTACATAGTTATCAAAAAAGTATTCCTATATGGAGAATCATAAACATTCATGCATCAAACAGTATATACATTATAGAATATTATTAGTAAAATTAAAGTCTTAATTCAAGTACAGTACATTGGCCAGTTTTTAGAGATAAGGGAACATATTATAGTAGAATGTAATTCTACATAAATTTTTTTTAATGCATTCCCCTAAGTGTACAACTTATTTTTATTTGGATTCCTTAAAACAGTGGTCATTGGCTGCCATTCTCCTGAACTGTAAATGGCCATTAAAGAGAACCTGTCACCCCCCTGGTTCTTTCAAAAGTGACAGCGCCACTGAATGCAGCGTGTATGCTACATTCAAGGAAGCTGTGTACTAAGGCTCTAGCCCCCCTGTACCCCGGAACACACAAGGAGGAGGCAGGGAGGATTGTGCCAGCAGCAAGGATCTCTTAACTGTAAAGTTTGCAAAGTTTTTTTCAGGGTACAGGGGGGCTAGAGCCTTAGTACACAGCTTCCCTGAATGCAGGATACACGCTGCATTCAATGGTGCTGTCACTTTTGAAAGCACCAGGGGGTGAAAAGTCCTCTTTAAAAGGCTAAAAATAAAAAAAAACTTATAGTCCCCATACTGATCACTTACCAGGCCCATCCATTTTTTACCATCAAGTCCTCTTTGCATATTCTGATTGACGCCGGCAGTGCTAAAATCACCAGGCCTATCAAACTACAGCAATGCATGCACGGTCAAGGTCCATGTCATGAGGTCATGTTGTGAGGGCACATTTGCATTAAATCCTTTAGGATCTAATCAGAGCCAAAAGGCCCAGCAAAGTGAGATGAGATTTCAACCCTCATAGCCGTGATGAGACGTAGCAAGGATCTGAACGGGTGACAATCCAGAGCAAACAGGAAGGAGAGGAGGAGTGTAAAGTGAGTATAAGGATTTTTTTTAACTCTTTTACCCATTTTGTTTATTATGCTCTGGGTTCTGAAAACCGACAATACATTTATGCAAAATCACCTCCATGGACATCGAATTTCCCAGGTAAATCCAAAACAATTTAAAATTCTTCCTGATACTCTCATTAAAAAATATGTTAACATTTTAATTATTGTTTAACAATTTGCAGCCGAAAACATTTCACCAAGAAAAAATAGCAATAACTGTACTTTGCAATATTAAGAAACAGAAAGCAGACTTTCCCCATGGCTTTCTGCATTAGCCACACAAGGAGCATCCAATATTATCATTATACAAGGAAATCAGAAAAAACGATATTAAATCCACGCTGCTGCCAAATAATCCAATTCAAAGCTAGCGTTGTATGGTGGTTTATCCTATACGTTTCAGAGTATAACCCTGCTTCTTCATCAGGAAATGTACACCAGTTATAAAGCAATAGTATAGTGTTGTTTAAATAGCTGCATTTTCAAAGAAGGCACTAATTGGGCAAATGAACAAGTGACAACATCTGGGGTTTAAGGTTTACATTTAAAATACACCAGTAATGTAACCCTTTAGACCCAGCTGTGGTCACTTGTTCATTTGTCCAATTAGTGCCTACTGTAAAACTGTGCAGTTATTTAAACCACATTATGCTATTGCTTTATTGCTTTAACTGGTGTATACTTCCTTATGAAAAAGCAGGTTTACACTTCGAAATTAGTAGAATAAACCAACATATGCTACAACGATCACTTTGAACAGGATTATTTGGCAGCAGCGCAGATTTAATACCATTTGTCCCAATATCCTACACAATCAACTTGCCTTGGTGCATGTGGTTCCTGCGTCTGCTGCCTCTATCTCTTTCACTTGGTTGTGGGTCACAACCATACAAGGCAAGCACTATATCGCTTCACTGCTAATCCATCCTCTTCCTGGGTAAAACCCTATTGCGCTTTTCTTTTCCACAGTTTATTGCTGATATAATCAAGGAACATATAGTGATTTTTTTTAGATTATTGATGCTGAGTGCCTATTGAGCCTCATTTTTACAAGGTAACAGGTATAATACATTTAGCTTTGTATTTGGCACAACTTTTAGGAATGTAACTTTTGAGATAAAGTGAGATAAGTTAAAGAGTGAATCTTTAAAATATTATTTTATTCAGCAAATTAGTCTTGAATTCAAAGCCTCCAAAGCAATTGCTATCACGTTTTTACATTTGTTCCTTTAACAATTTGCAGATATTCACAGTGCTACTAAACTAACACATGGATTTCTTTTGTATGCAAAGTGCATTACTGCAATGAATCAATACTGCACTCAGTAGAAAAATCTTTCATGTAAAATGAAACATAAATCAAACAGCCACAGAGCTTTGGGCAGAAACATGAATAAACTCATCTCAGTCGTTTACAGACAGTATTGTAGTAAGTCTTATAATATGCATCCAAGTATGTCACATTGTAGATGGTTTCATTACAGAGTTACACAAAATGGATTATTTTGTCAAGCTTCTATCTGCAAGCCAGAGAATAAAAAGTGTTGGACAGTTCATTCCCATTCATTCTGGGAGAGCCTGGTTCTCCTTTCAGCTGTTTGCTTACATTGTGCTGCCTGTGAAGTAGTCCATCATGGGCTTTTATTTTTTATTAAAAGACAAAGAAAATGGTGAGTCTTCAGTGTATGATAATTTTTTCAGTTAGCTGTTAAAACCTATGTCAAGAATTTGGGGTCTGTTTGTCAAGCTTGCCTAAAAGTGTAACTAACGTTTACAATTTTATTAAATAATAATGTTGAGCAAGTCATTATTATCAACTTTGAAACATACTTCATAAGTGAAATCCGGAAGAAAACCTTTCAAAAACCTTCCAGAAGATGTCCACAGTAGGCTGTTTCTAAACCTGACATATGCTAATTGTCAGGAAAATCTGTCTTCAGCTTCACATATGAATATGGCCATATAAGTGTGGGAAGTTTGGAGCCACTGGAGCACAGGGACAGTGCTGAGTCAGCACACAGTTAATGTGAGATCTTATCTGAATGCTCCATTCAAGTTGCTCTGCTCTGTGCAATCAGCACAAACATGGAGCAGAGCAATGTGAATTGAGAGGAGTCAAATAAGATAACAGGAGCTGTGTGCTGACAGCCTGAGTTCAGCACTGTCACTGCCTGAAGTAAGATGAGCCTCTGTTCAGCTGGATTGTGAATGCTGTGCAGACCCTGCCCCCCCTTTATATAGCCGTATTCATATGTGGAGCTGAAGACAGATTTCCTTGACAACCAACATATATCATGTTTAGAAACAGCCTAGTTGGGACATCTTCCAAAGTTCACTCATGAAGTATATTTGAAAGTTTATTATAATCACTTGCTTTACATTATTATTAAATAAATATGTAAACAGTGGTTACACTCTAAAGGTGTTGTCTCCTTTGGAAACTTTTTCGTCTTATGTACAGTTATATGTAAAAATAAAACAAGCAAAAATCATGTGAATTTGATTAGAATGTCATTTGCATAATGAATCTTAATATCTCTCATGAGAAAATTTAGGGTCTTGTAATCGCAATCTTAACATTCTAGTTATAATCTGTTTTCTAAAGTTGGCTATGCCCATGAAACAATTGAAACCTGAGCCATCTTGTATAATGGCAGATTTGAATGGCTAAAAGTAGTTTTACTGTTTATGGTCAAGTGATAATCTACTATTTCCCTACGTAATGGCTTCCCAATGTGGGGTTGACTTTAAGACACAAAGTCCCAAATTCATCAAGATTGGCATTGTTTACCACAGTCTTGATGAGGGGGTGTCGGAGTCAGAGGTGTCTAATTCATTATGAGGCAGAAGCTACTAAATTAATCAGAGGTGTGTTATAAAAGATTCACCTCTGTAAGGTATTCCACAGTTTGTCATAAATTTGACAGGAGGACTTATCACACAAATCCTGACTCATGACACCAAACCTCCAGTCCTTGTCGTTGAGATGGCCATACTTTAGTGGAAATGGCAAAAGCCACAAAAATTTTACACAACCTCATATTGCATAAACATTCTTCAAGTTTTCCAAGAGTTTTACGCTAGTGAATATTTTGATGAACTTGGGCAATAATGAGCATAGAAGGGGCTCAAATGTGTGAGGGCAACATAATGTAGAGATCTAATTTGTATTATTATTCTCCAGCTGTAGCAGTGCTTGCTATCCAAATAGTACCAAAACTAAAGGCCTCTATGAGAAGTATGAAACAGTGCGTATATGTATCATGCATTAATAGTATGCACTGTGCAGTACGCAAATTGTAATGTTAATACTACAATACAAAAAGTCAGGAGAGCAGCGGCACTCAGGAGATCTTTTTTACATACCGGCTTTATTGTGCTTTTTCACGTTATATCTTAGGTGCAGGGCAGGGAGGTGCAGGGGGAGCAACGGTCCGTTTCGCGGACTTCCGCTTCAACAGGCATTGTAGCCTGTTGAAGCGGAAGTCCGCGAAATGGACCGTTGCTCCCCTGCACCTCCCTGCCCTGCACCTAAGATGTAACCTGAAAAAGCACAATAAAGCCGGTATGTAAAAAAGATCTCCTGAGTGCTGCTGCTCTCCTCACTTTTTGTTTGCAAGATTAACTCTTCAGCTGAGCAACGGGATTTCACTAACGCCGCTGTACGACACGAGAGACTCTAAGCAGGTCAGTGCCCGGTTCCTTCTCCACTTACCATATTAATACTACAGTACCTTTATCACAAGCTGTAGGGAGCATAAAATGTTTTGTGAAACATTAGCTAATCATCCCCGGTCTAACTTCTATAAATAATGTTTAAAAATGAATAAAATTAAGGACAGCCATAGAGGGACTGTTAAAATTATTTGTAAATTTTGTCAAGGTCTAGGTATTTTAAATAATGGTGAATTATCATTCGGCTTAAATAACTGCATGAGCCTTAGCTCTATAAGATGAAAGCACTCAGCTAAGCTAATGTTATCAGGTTCCAATTAATATTAGATGTTATACATTCTTGGCAAGTGAAGGAAATCAGGGTCACTGTTCAGTACATTTTAAGAATAGTTATAAAGTCCTGAAAGCTTTTCATACCAGCTTATCGAATAAAGAGTATGATAGTTCACTAAAATATTGTCATGATTTATTAATAATGTTCAGTCCATTTTAGAGAGTAGTTTTGTTGTACAGTCAGAATAATGTAAGATAGATCATGTGGGTGCAATTACCTGCAAGACAAAGAATTCGTAAGGGGGTGGATCTGGCTATTCGTCACCTTAAACTTAAGAAAATTACTATTCTGCTCTGTGTATTTTTGCTTAAAATATAGAAATCTAATTCTAAACGTTTGGATATTTTAGTTGTTCCTTATATGCAATGTTCTAGATTTAATATGAGAATAGAGGTTCATTGTTGCATTGTAATATCTTACACATTGTAAAGACTTTGGGATAATAAAGAGTACGGTAACCGCAGCTGTTACTGAGGAGATTCTATGATGATGGGAGGACGGAGGAGCTAGAGGTAGGGGGTGGAGCTAGAGGGAGGAGCTAAATGCAGAACTCTGGCCCTCCTACTTTTTCTATCTACATAGAGTCTCATCAGTAACAACCACGATTTCCTATCTTAGTAATGGGAAAGTCTTCAGTGAATAATGACTGCAACACAAAATTAATTATTTTCATGTTTACTACTGAGTAATGCAATTAAGATTAAAACGATTACATTTCAAAGGGGTTGTTTTCTATTGTAGTCTTATGCTAAAACTCTGATTGCAGATTTGTCAATCCTCATATTGAGAACACTGCCTAACGAACGTGAGGATTCTCTGGTGATGGTGGCAGGAGAGGTGATCATGTGACTGCAACTATCGAATATACATACTCCTGGCCACATTCTGACTAGATAGTCAAAATGAGGCTGGGATTATACATTATCGCAAACTTATTGTCACATAACCACTGCTCTTGACAACAGCATTGGAGAATTCTCACAGTGTGCATATAGTGATTGCACACTTGTATCTAAAGACTAGACAACCCCTTTGTGCTAGTGAGTAAGCTAGATATCCCAAAACCGATGTTGTTTAAAGTGATCGTGTCACTAGATTCGTGCAGCGTGTTGTCTGGAGTTATTAATCTGTTACATTTGTTACAAAATGAATGCAAAACAAGATACATAGCATTATATATAACAGGTATAGAAAGACAAAGAGCCTGAGAAAGTGCAAATGGAGTCCGTGGAGCATCGATTAAGAGTCTCAAACACGGGACTAGCCAGACATCCCTCCAGGGAAAGACCTAGCCCTGGGGTGGAATTCTTGCGGAGACCACCATAACCACCATATTAAGTGTCCCTTTTAGTCAATATCCCACTCAGTTATGAGTTAAGGATATGACAAGGGAATTAACAGAGCCAGGTATCCATCAACAAACTGAGAAAGAACAGGACAGATGGTAAAATGCATAGAATGTCAAACTGCAAATTTTCTCATCCTCAGATTATACATTCAGGTATGAAGTTTTCCAACTGAAAAATCAATTTTTATTAACATGCCCTTTGTCTGGAGGATCATACTAATAAAGATGAATTGAAATATAAAAAAAGATATCTGCCACTGTAGACTCTTCTTGACATGTTAATTTGGTCACCCATATGAACAATGGCCATTCACTACATTTCACCTACAATATGTCCAGAGCTTAATATAAGACAACTTCTTGAAAGAAACCTACAATAGGTTCATAGTGTGGGCTCCTAAAATGGTTAAAAATAGCAAAATATTTCATACGTTTGAACTAAATTTAACACTCGTGTTTATGAAAAGCCTAAAAACAATGCGCAAAAAGCCTGGAATAGACAGATTGGTTTACTTTTGTCATTTGGCATCACATTCACTTCAATTATAATACCAGAAAGTCTTGTTGCTGTCCATAAGTATAACATTTTATACATTTATATATCAGCTCTTTTTCTTACAGTAAATGTAGGACTGAAGAGACATTTAGATTATATGTGTCTTACCTGCAAAGCAAAACGATATCATTCATTCAAACATTCCATTTTCTTTGGAAATTGGAAATGCAATTCTCGATGAGGCAAAGGCAAGTACACTTGCTCTTTCCGACCAGGCAGTGCTGTGGCTGCTCGATAACTACTCAAAGCCACAATCACCTTCTGATCTGAGGAGCAGGTGACTGAAAGAGATCCTGTAATATCATGGCAACATTACATCTTAATCATAAGATACTGATGTGTAACATTTTAACTCATGGCATTTCTTTCACTTAAACAAGCTACTTGACCTTTCCGTAAATGCGACATGTACCATCATCAATTTCATTTTTTTCCTGAAATGGAAGGATTCAAACATGCCGGGATTCCTGGTCTGGGCATTGTGAAAATATGATAGTGTAAGGAGTTATTTAAGATACTGCAGTCAATTGATAACAAAAGTTTTACAGAAAAAAATGATAATTACACAGCAATCTTTGTATAGTTTCCATCTTAAAGCATGCTGCTGGATGATGAAGTTGCTGAGGCAAGGCTAATAAGAAATGAATAGTCTTATGCATGGTTATTGTAAAAAAGATTAGAACAAAAGGAAAAGACATATGGGGCATTGTATGGTTGCGTCAGTGAACGCATCATCTAGTATGATCCCGAATCCCTGTGCATTCAATGCTACATCAGTTGGGGACAATGGAATCATTGCAATGCTATGACATTTGGCTTTATTTGTATATTTTTCTATTTTCACATTAGAATGATACAGTCCATGACTCGAAACTGTGTAGTGAATCCATGGGTGAAATAAGTTTTATCTTTAATTGTGAAATGACAGCATGTATTGTCTTTAGGGTGGAAACAAGTTTTCTACCATTTCCGTGAACTCCAAATTCTACTGAAGTCCCAAAAAGAGATGAGCTGATCGGCCAAAATATTGAGTTCCCATAATCGTGTCAATTTTTCCAAGAAATTTGATTTGCAGAGAAGTTATTTCCTACTGATTGGATGTTCCCTATAATATTCTAGGGTCTATTTAGACCCAAAAGCATAATAAGTATACCACGTAAAAAATAAAAAGAAAGTCTAATAGTCATCTTATTGCTCACCTGTCCCAGAACGCCCACTGCCTCTGCTGTCCCCCATTTGGTCCTCAGGGCCACATTTTTCTGCAGTTAAGCACTAGTGTCTTCACTCTAGAACAGGTTTTCTGGACGCATACAGGCCTCGGAGATCACAGTGTGTTGTAATGTTGCGACTCATTTCATGTCATTACGACATGCTATGACTTCTAAGGCAAGTGTACAACTGTGGAAAGAAGAGTCCCTTATGACCGGATGGTGGTCAATGAGCACCGGAGGCAGCGGAGGTTTTGGGACAGGGGAACTGTGAGGTGAAGATTACATTTTTTTTGTTTTTTAACTATACAGTTCAGAAAAATAGAAGTTACAGATGGCTGCTATTTTGCTGAATCCACATGGACTAAAAGACAAAAATTCAAGTAGAATTCAAATCCAGTAAAAAGATCAACAATATTTTCCTGTTCAGGGCACGTAAATGAATGCATTAACAGGATGCAGTAGCTGTATTGTTAAAAGAGGAGGCAGCAAAGGTGCAAATTACTGATGAGATATCACTCACACTTTACCAACTCGTGAGAGGGGTCATTGATTAGTATAAGAATTACACAAAGATATGGCTAGGGTTAGAGATGAGTGGACCTGTGGAATTTCGGGCTCTGGGGGATAAGCCAGACTGTTTATTAAGGTCTGCTCAGGACTTAAACTTGACTCGAACCTCATTTGAAGACTCGGATTGGGCAGATCGGCTCTCAGCCCACATACAGCCAGCCATAAGCAAACCACTTCCGGGGCCTGGAAGACGGGTTTTGTCATTTTTTTAGAATAGAAACACACTACAATCGATAACTCTGCTTTTACCCGCAGTGCAAGACGATCAAGCACTGCAAGCAGCTCGCACTGGGTAAAGCACCAAGCCTACCAGAGCACAGTAATGCTCGATGAAGTGCTTTCAATATGTAAAGCACCTAAACTCCAAACACAAGTGAATTTCTCTACCTGGTGTGTCTTTCCTGTTGGGGTGCACATAAATAGAGCTCGACAGCCCACCAGATCTAATAGTATTGGCAACACTAATAGGCTGTAAGATAGATATTGTGCATGACGTGTATTTGACCAGTGTCCTATACAAACCTTACCTATACTACTAATGGATTAGTTTCTATGACCTATCCAGATAAATACTGTTGTCTTTTTTGCTGTGTTATCTTTTGAATTTTGGTGGGAATTTTTATTTCTTAATCCGTATTTTTTTCATTTAATTTTAATATTGGAAGCAGCAAAACATTAACACAAACATTGAGACCTCTTGACATAGATTGTGAGGTTGCACATTTTGGCAAGAATATTGACCATTAATTTATATATTTATTATATATATTTTACATAGTATATATTTATTTATTTTTATGCAGGATGCAGTCAAGTCCATCTATGTTGTCCATGTAAATTACGGTGTCTTACTATGTTGGGTTCACTTGCATAGTCATGAGCAGCCCGTCTAATCTAATAGTAAGGGCACCACTACTAGGCTGTAAATCAGGCACTGTGCCCTTCATGTGTGCGCGAATAGCACAAAGAAAAATTGAGTATATACCAAATTTCCATGTATAAGAAATGGCTATAAAAATATTTTGAAAAATGTTGTGACCTTTATTTTTACACTTTTCAGGGTTTAACCCATTCTTCAGGAAAAAATTATATACAGTACCTCTTTATGTGTGTGAACAGAATCCTAATCAAGCCTTATACGTGTGCACTTGTAATTCTAAGCAATCATCCCCTCCATTATTGGTTGGTTGTGTGTGGTTGTCTCATCAATATTTTGCACTTTTGTTGCTACGGCTTTTATCAAGGGGAAACTTCATTCATTCTGTAAGCGCATTGTTTTCTGTAACCTAGATGGGTAAAATATTGTTGCTTTTCTTTGCAGTGTTAGGCTACTTTCACAAAACGATTTTGAAGGGAGCCGATGCTGTCCGATAAATTCGGACAGCATCGGCTCCCTTCTGATGCCTGGAATCAGATGCCAAATAGGCATACGATTCCGGCATTAAATCGTTGCCTCTGGTCTGAAAAAAAGTATATGCTCACCTATCCCCGAGGCCCCCGCCGGCTCCTGCCGGCTCCCGGTGTCTGCAGAGGTATTCATCTGTACAGGACCTGCTGTGATGTCACAATCACGTGACCACAGGTTACCATGGTTTAACCTGCGGTCACGTGACTGTGACATCACGGCAGGTCCTGTACAGATGAAGAAGACCTCAAATCGGAACGATCTTTGCCTCCATGCAGCCCTATGGGCATCGGACCAAATCGGATGTGCACTAAATGGCATCCGATTTGGTCCGATCCGATTTTGTCCGATTTTATTTTCGGTGCAAAAATCGGAGCATGCTCCGATTTTTTGCACCGATAAAAAAATCGGACAGAATCGGATCGGACCAAATTGGATGGCATTTAGTGCATATCCGATTCGGTCCAATGCCAATAGGGCTGCATGGAGGCAAAAATCGTTCCGATGCTGTCCAATTTTTATCGGACAGCATCGGAACTGCTAAAATTGTAGTGTGAAACCAGCCTTACTTTTTTAATTCTGGAGGGAATTTTAATTCCCCTTTCTATATCTTTTACTTCAAATTTTAGAATTAAAGTCCAGTTGAATAATTTTCCCCATCTCTAGTTCCAAAATAAAAAAGATCTTCCACGGGCTGATATGTAATTTGTCAAGTGTTTTATTTTAAATTTGAAAAAATGTTAAGATGTATTTTTAAGACATTGTCAATGTATCATTCAAAAGAATTGCATCTTGTTTTCAAGTTTCCAAATCACTATGCTAAAGCAAAATGGGAAATTTTGCAATTTGCAAACTAGACTCCATATTTAATATTAAACTAACACTTCCTAATATTTAAAGCAGTAACATGGACATAAGCAGAAAGGACGCAAACCCTGAACATTTGTACTGTATTTAAGATTTTACTGGGTATGCACTGATCTAGGCTTAAGACTATAAGCAGAGGAGGTCTGCTATAATAACACCTACAAATACAGCAGTAATTAACAACACAATAAGTTACATCAGGCCACTTCACAGAAAGGTGTCATGAAAAGAAAATTGTAACCACACATTTAACATGTTAAGATAGGTGTTGAGCTTCACTATTCTGCACCATCATTTCTTGCTGCATTGTGATATACGTATTAAAATAAGAAATGCTGCATCTGTATTGTAAAATCATGTCAAGCACTGTAGATATTGGTCCTCTTGGTTTTTTTGTGGCTGATGAAGCGCACCCCTCCATACTCGATGACGTCGAGGCCCTGCTGAGTCTAGACGGGTCGTCGGGGTCACGAGACGGTAGTGTGGCGGCCAGTCCAGTCACGATTGCCGGAAGACCGTATTTTACAGGGGGCCTGGATTCCTCGTATATGCCTCCGATCGCACCTGGGAACAGTGTAGACCTCTTTGCTGAGTTGGTAGATAGGGACGTAAAAGCCTTACTATACCCAGACCCCGGGAAAAATCTCTCTACTACTGAGAGGAAGGCACTCGCACAAATGAAGGGGTGGCGGGATGTGGTATTTAGGAAAGCAGATAAGGGAGGGAGTGTCGTGGTATTGGACAGGGAAGCTTATGTGGCCGAAGCCAAACGGCAGTTAACGAATGTGGCTACTTATAGTCCATTGAAACATGATCCCACAGAAAGCTACAAGGGTAAGTTGAGATCATTGCTACGCAAGTATGTGGAGTTGAATGTAATTCCTAAAAAACAGGCAGAGAAATTACATTGGTACTGTCTCCCGAAGGTGCATAAGGATAACATCGCGCCCCCGGGAAGACCCATAGTCTCTGCTATTGGGTCTCTGACTGAACCACTTTCTAAGTATATAGATTGGTTCTTCCACCCCTTCATGGCAAATTTGCCATGCTTGGCGAGAGATACCAACGACCTGATTAGTAGGGTCGATCAGATAGATTGGCAAGATGGTCATCAGCTAGTCTCTGTCGATATTGAGAGTTTGTATACCCGGATACCACAAGGATTGGGAGTAGAGGTCATCAAAGAGATCTTAGAAAGGCAGAAAATAGAGCCGATGTTGGTAAATTTTGTATGTGAATCCCTGGCCTTCATTTTGCAACACAATGCGTTTACTTTTTTAGGTCAATGGTTCACTCAATTGACCGGCACGGCTATGGGGACACCAGTCGCGTGTACCTTCGCTAATCTGTTCTGAGCGGTATTTGAGGAGAGGTATATCTTTTCATCCACCAATCCCTACCTGAAGCACATCAAACACTACATTCGTTATGTGGATGATGTGCTGATGGTATGGGATGGTAATGAGAAGATCTTCTCCGAGTTTATCGCTTACTTGAATGAGGTTAATACCTTCAATATGTTTTTTACATCAGTTTTTGGAGGTGTGGAGTTGGAGTTTCTAGATGTGAAATTGAAAATCGTTCAAGGGTCTTTGGTAAGATCAGTACATATAAAAGAGACCGCGACTAACTCCATACTTCACTATAAAAGTGCACACCCACTACATACGAAGGATGGCCTGCCCTATAGTCAGTTTTTGAGGTTTTTCAGGATTAACAACACGGAAGCAGGATGGCAGGCACAAGCAGATGTCTTGGAACAAAAGTTGCTATATAGAGGTTATCCAGAACAAGTTCTGAAACAGGCAAGGAGTAGAGCAGCCACTTCTAGAGTACAGAGAAAGGAGGAAATTCCGGCCACGTCTAGAGTGCAAGGTAAAAAATTTTACTTTAGTTTTCGGCATGGTCCGATGTTCAAGACCATTTCTGCTGCTATCAAACGTCATTGGCACGTGGTTGCGGCAGACAGGGAATTGACTAAAGAGGGCACCCCAAGTTCTGTAGTGACCTACAGGCGTTGCAAGAATCTAGGCGACGTGTTGGTTAAAAAACGTTTAACAGTTCCTCCTTCTAAAAGTACCTGGCTTTCTTCTACTCCGGTGAAGGGTAACTTCAAGTGTCTCCATTGTAACTGGTGTAAATATTACCAAACCGGGCCGCGAGTGAAGATTGGAGGCATAGATCACATGGTTCCCTCCTTTCTTAATTGCAGGAGCAGTTGGGTCGTTTATGTGGTCTTCTGTCCGTGTAACAGGTTCTATGTTGGGAAAACAATACGGCCCCTGTTTCATCGGTTCTGGGAACATTACAACTCTATCTTGTCTAGTAAAGGGTCACCAAGGCTGATTGAACACATGCAGAGTGCGCATGGGGGTAACCCCGAATTGTTGCGCTTCGCCTGCGTCCAAAAAGTCACCACGAACGAGAGAGGGGGTAATACTCATAAACGTTTGTTGAGAGAAGAGGCAAGATGGATTCTGAATACTGATGCTCAGGGAGCATTGGGTCTTAATGAGAAATTGGATCTTGCTGTCTTTCTATAACCCGTGGTTCTTGATTTAACCCTCTTTTTCATTATAGGTTTGTGTTCTTGACCTAGCGTTTTCCAAATCCTACTGGTACATCTTCCATCTTTACCCTCATGCCGACTCACCACTATCCTTCAGGCCTATATTTGATCACACAGTGGGCCGTATGCCCGCCAAGCGTAGGTTGTATGATCTAATGTCATTTGATAATCTGTATGCTATATCTGCATATATTTAGCCCACTTGTCTAATCTGTCTATGTTGCTGTTTTCTGGCTCTTTGTATCTCATGACCAAAAGGTTTTTTAATAGTGAATATACATGTACACTGTGTGTCCTGCATTGTGGGCGTCGCAGGGCTGTGGCACCAGTTTCTACTGTTTTAGAGGTTCTATTGTTTTAGAGTCTCTAATCCCCTATAGAAGATACTGCCCTTCTATTGTTCGCTTCATAAAAGGAAGCGGTACGGCTGGAGGATTCCACACACGGCGTCCCCCAGTCTCCATAGTGATCATAAGGGAGTTATGGCTTATCGGGTCGGCACTCTCCTGCTCAGGTCTGGCTTGCTGGAGAGCGATGACGATTGGCTCTGGGACTCGTCCCCGGCCGTCGCCACGCCTCCACCCAGCCGAGAGGAGTCGAGCGCCGACAACGCCGGGGAGGCATTGTGCCTGTATGACGAGACACGGATGCCGTAGCCCGTGCGATGCCCGCAGTCGGGACACATATGTGGAAAGCTCCAGGTGTCTGTGAGTTTATCTAAATCGGTATTCTCTCTTTTTTTACAGGTTTTTGTATTTTGTTTGTGTTCTGGTTTTACTAATGTATGTATTGTCGCTGACTTTTTTGATAAAGTTACCCACTTCAAACATGAAGCCGGTGGGCGGAAGTGGGCGGGACAGGACATGTATTTAACACCGTTTCCCTCTCATTTCCACATGATCGGACCCGTAGAAGCGACATAAGTCGCGAAACGGCGTCGTAGTCCGTCCAATGGCCCTTCGTGCACCCTCCCTGCACCCTGTCTTTCCATGAACTTCTGGAATAAAGAATTATCCCGTCTACTCCGGTGAGTGCCGCCCTTTCTTTTTATTGCTGTTGAAATGCTGGTGCTTTGGCTGTGCACCGCCGCCTGAGAGTACGCCAATACTGGAAGACTGTCCAGGACCTGACAGTGGTAACGTCTAGTGCCCCGCTCGCTTCTCCTTATATTGTCTGTATTGTGAATGTTTAGATGACATTTTTTGACTTGGGACACCCCTTCTCATTCAACATAGTCTTTCCTGGTTGACTTAAAGTCATCATATTGAGGCTGAGGATAGAGTAGTCTCCTAATCCACATAGCACAGGAGGGAACAGAACTCGCAAACTCAAGTGATCCAAGTGATCCAAGAGCACAAGCCTCCCAAGGTAGCTAGGAGTACAAGTGCACACCACATCACCCAGCTAAGGACTGATTTTCACAGTGTTGTAGGTCTGCTCCATTTTGGCTATGCATAAGTGCTCTATCTTTCTGAAGTGTTCAGACGTTTTATGTTTACCTGCCATTTTTTGACCAGGGACACCCCTACTCAATCAACATAGTCTTTCCTGGTTGACTTAGAGTCACCATATTGAGGCTGAGGACAGAGTAGTCTCCTGATCGACGTTGGATCAGATGGGCCAGAACTCACAAGCAGAAATAATTCAACAGCCTGTATTGTGAATGGAGGATTCTGTTTTACAAAAAGAGAAATATACAGGTCCAACCCTTTATGGAAATCATGTTTCCTATTTTAGAGGGGTTGTCCAGTCGAAAAGGATAATTCTGAAGTTGCTTTATGTTGTTGCAGAATTATCAATTCTCCCAACCCCTGCACTGTGTGCTATGCAGATTCATTGGTTTATAAGCTGAGAATTGACTGCAATTATGCTAGTGGGCACGGTTCTGCTCAATACAAGTGTACAAGTGTATGGGGTGTATATGTCCAACTAAAAGGCATGGCCTTGCTTCATACACCTTTATCGAGTGACGCCATGATCACTAGTTGGGTTTGGTCGGTAAAGTGCATAGCACACAATTGCGGTCTGTTCCCATCTTAGAAACTGGCAAATACTCACGCAATGAGGGATCTGGGAGGATGGATAAATCTGTATTCACACAGAGTGACTGCAGAACTATCATTTTAGACCAGATAACCCATTTATTGAAATCACTGAAAAGTAATCTCTACAGAAGATTGAGTTTAGGCTTAATGACCAGTAGGAAATTTGCTACATTTCTGCTTTTTGTTTTCAAAATTCATTAAAGAGAACTAAAATATTCCCATGGTTCGCTGACACAAAAAGAACAAAAGTTCTTTTTCCCATGTTATTGTTTTGCACTATATAATAGCAGATTAAAAGCCTAAATAGTGGTCAGGAAATAACATTAATTTCATTCTGCCTAGGAGATAAATTACTTTGGTAACCTTCTAACAATGTTCTTATTTTCCATTTGTTGAAACAATTTTAAATTATAATTGGAATGAAAACTCTGAGGTTCCTGCAGAGGCAGATCAAAGTCCTTAATATTTAACCCATGTAGCTTTATTAGTTCAGAAAATCATTATAATTATAATTTGTTCTTTATTGTTTAGCTAAAGTAAAAATGCAAATAAAACACAGGAGGATAATATAAATTAGAACTACTGGAAAGAACTTACTTAAAAAAGATGTTTTCTGATCTTTCAAATTATATGTCTTTTTCATGTTATATTACTAACCATGGGCATTTATTCTTCTGCTGTAGGAAAATGCTCTTTTTGTCTTAAATAAGCCAGAAAAATTTCGTTATGGCTGAAAGTAAGACTCATTTACAGACAGTTTGATGGGTATTTTTTTCACAATAGTATAAGATAGTTTTGAATCATTTTTATACGTTTTTATTTAATTTACATTAACATATTGGAGAACAGTATACATAATAGACTACAAAAATTTGGGCCCAGCTGGAAAAGTAATATGAGTTTTTATAGAACTTAAGAATACCTTTTCTCTAATCTAATCATACGATTTCCTGTAATAATTGCCAACACTGCCCACATCCTTAAGATTAGATAACAGATTATATTTTACATGAACAAAACTGAGTTTCAATTGAAATTATCAAAATTTTTGAAGCCCTGTTGTATAAGGGCAATATTATAGCTTTTGAATCTTGGCACATCCTCTGGCAATTTGGTGAGTCAATCTGATTCGGTGTCCATCCAAAGGGGGGGCCAGTTCATTAAGAATAGTATAGTGCAGAGCAGTTTTATTTAAGAGAGAGCTGGAGTGAGATGAGCACCTCACGTAATGATTTATACACGTCATAACTTTTGTCATGGGGTCCTACTCAGGTATCACACAATCAACAGAGCGAGAGATAAGTGAAAAGCCCAAGAACCTTTATTGTATGTAAACCAAAAGGTCCATAAAACGCTTCATCACACAGAGGGTAAAATAGTCCAGGAACATGGATACAGTCCAGTAACTGTATACATGCCATAGAAGATGGGAGTCACAATCCTTTGCTTACAGATCAATATGGTAGAGTGGCTCCAGATACTTCATCTCCATATATGGCTCCTCCAACAGTTTTTTTAGTGTAATTAGGGTTTTCTTGCAGTCTCCCTGGGGTGCTGGCCTAAACATCAGGATCCCACAAAGGATCTGTCTTACTGGTCAAATTTTCCTCTTTAAACCCTCTCCTTATATTCAGGGGTAGTAAGACAGGTTGGATGGTTTTCAGGCCACACAGACATGGGAATGGTGTCTCAGTAACTATGGCACTTCAGAGGTGAATGTCAGCATATGGAGAGAAGAGGGGTCATGAATGGACAGTTAGGAAAGGACAGCAGGGGTTCATCAAAAGGTATGGACACATCCAGGCTGTAGATGGTAAACTAGCTTATTCAATTACCTTACCTTCTGCAAACAACTAAATAAGATGGAGAATACACGGAGTGATACAGAAAATCAGTAAAAATATAAACAGACAAAATGATACCCACCCCATGATTTCACACCATCCCAACCAGCATACACCTCTACTAGAAATGGAGTTCCAGTCAGGGAGTAGAGTACATTTCTAGCAAAAGTTACACCACTAAAGTGGATTTATTTTAGATAGAATTTCTGGGAGAGCATCGACATGGTCATGCTTAGTGCAGTCAAAACGTGTCGACAGGGTCATGTTGACCATGTAAATTTTTCTTTAGTATGCACTATATTTTCTTTTGAAAAAGAAAAGGAAAATCCAGTCCTGTTGACTCCAATTTTTTCTATTATCTTTAATTGGAAATAATGTTACCAAACACATTCATGTGTAAAAATCTGCTCCATTACTCCAATCAGAAGTGTTTTTATATAATAAATATTAAATAGAAAAATGGAAATCCAACTCTCAGACCCAGAATAAAATCCCAAAAATGTATTTATTGTGCCATGCTAGAAACATACAAAAAATGGAACATAGTACAAATTCTAAAACCTAATTGCTACAGCTTCTTGGCAACTATGTTCCATTGCTACGTGTTTCAAATGCTAGATAGATATAAAATACATCCTTTTTCTAAGCTTACAGCAATGTCGTTTTAGAATTTGTACAATGTTTTTAACATGGCACAATAAATAAAGCTTTGGGATTTTATACTGGGTCTGAGAGCTGGATTTATTTTTTCCATTATATGTACCTCTGAAACAGAACAAAGTCTGGACTCCTTCTCCATCAAGATGTAGGTGAACGGGTTCTATCGTGACTCTACTGCAATAAATATTTATGTCTGCAGACCACAAGATTTTTTATGATAATTTATTTATAGACTCTTCATTAACACCAATCTTTGCCAGAAAATGATGAACATGTCAGTTATTGCTCCATTTTTCTGCTGCATTTTCTCCATTGGCTCTATTCTAATAAAAAAAAGCATCACAAAGGGATTGGTATTCACACAGATCACTTGTCATGCTTTTTCACTGGGCTTTCCAAACCACAAATACTTCAACTTTTTACCCTCCTTGGCGATACCGCAGTGTACGCCAGCGATGATTCCTTCCATGCACCGGACTGAGCAGAGTGACAGCAGAAAAGAGACTGTAAACAAGAGTGGGAAAACACCACGACCCAGCAGCCGGTGTCATCTTATGACTGACCGGGTCCGAGACTACTGACCTATATTGTCTCCAATAAAGTTATTACTATCAACATCCTGTGACCAGATGGCAGCGCACGTCTAACCACCCCTTTCTCAATTACTGTATCTTTACTCCTTTGTAATTACAGACTCATTGTCAGACAGCATCTCTCCTATAAGGGTGATCAGCTAGATGTTCTCAGATAAGCATGGGAACCTTTCAAGAAAATCAGCTAATCAGATTCCCTAAAGCACGTCACTTTTCAAAATGTCACAAACGCACACAGGTGGCTTCAATGTCTTTGAACATGGCTGGGTTACTCTCCGTGGTGAATACTCCAAATGACACTTATTTACAATTCTGTGTGTCTTTTTACAATTTGGTATCAAACATCTGAACAGTAACATGATGGTAAATGGTGATGACACCATAGAGTATGTCCGTTTTGCATTGATCCTTGTAGTTCTCATTGTGTTAATCAGACATCTTATTTAATTGTTCATCTTCCAATTTTCCTCCATGAAAAATTAAACTTACTTGGAGACATGTATGTGGTCACTTCAATGATCAAGAGAAAATAAGCCAGGCAAAAGTGGTGACCTCAACTATAGGCTTCAAGTCTATTGCAAAATTTTGCAGATTGTGCAAAATGGTCTGTAATTAATTATTCTTTGTCATAAGCTTATGTAAAGTGATTAATTATTACGTTATACAACATTGACATGACTTGCAACCATGTTTGGACATAATGTATAGTCCAATGCCACATAAAATAAAGTATTGCAGTGTAAAATTACAAAACTTTTGTAAGTCTCAGTGGCAACCACTTCCTCCAGCATTATATTTTCAAGCAGACAAAGACTGTCTGCTATAAAATACAGTACTTTATAAAAAAAAAACACATTCATAAGGGAAACAGTGCCGAAGGCTTTTCTCGTGGATTTTTTTCTTATTACTGATAAAACTAAGACTGGTAAAAAAAACAAGAGTGATGGAAAAAACTGAAACAGACAATATCTCCTTGTTTATCCAAATAATAATGAAAATATGTTTACAGAAAGTTGTTTCATAGTTTTAGTTTTTAAGGTTGAGAGTATAGGTAAGTCTATCGAGATGACTCAGAGGATAGCAAAAAAAACAAACCCTTGGTGTAGACACTAATTGCCCCATATTAGTGGAAAAATTACCTCCCAACTGCAAATATGGCCATAGTTCCATGGATTAACGCCCCATCTCAGAGTCTTGTACCTACAACCTATTATATTATATTTTTCAAGAAAGGCATCCAAGTGTGACAAACTACAGGGTGGGCCATTTATATGGATACACCTAAATGAAATGGGAATGGTAGGTGATATCACATTCCTGTTTGTGGCACATTAGTATATGGGAGGGGGAAACCCTTTCCAGATGGGTGGTGACCATGGTGGCTATTTTGAAGTTGGTCATTTTGGATCCAAGTTTATTTTTTTCAATGGGAAGAGGGTCATGTGACACATCAAACATATTGAGAATTTTATAAGAAAAACAATGGTGTGCTTGGTTTTCATATAACTTTATTCTTTCATGAATTATTTACAAGTTTGTGACCACTTATAAATGTATTCAAAGTGCAGCCCATTGTGTTGGATTGTCAATGCAACCCTCTTCTCCCACTCTTGACACACTGATAGCAACACCGCAGAAGAAATGCTAGCACAGGCTTCCAGTATCCATTGTTTTAGATGCTGCACATCTCGTATCTTCACAGTATAGACAATTGTCTTCAGATGAGTGATGAGACAAACTTTTTTGTGAATGGTGAAGTTAACAAACAAAACCACTGCTATTGGTCTGACACTAACCCACAGTGGATAGATCCCTCCAAGACTGTTGGAACACAAAAATTGATAGTATGGTGTGGTATATGGGGTACAAAGATAGTGGAGCCATTCTTCATCAATGGAAACCTTAATGCCATTGGATATCAAAAATTGCTACATGATTCAGAAATCCAGTGGCATTGAGGTTTCCATTGATGAAGAATGGAATAAAGTTGGATCCAAAATGGCCAACTTCAAAATGGCCGCCATGGTCACCACTCATGTGGAAAAGTTTTCCCCCTCCTATATACTAATGTGCCACAAACAGGAAGTTGATATCACCAACCATTCCCATTTTATTTAGGTGCATCCATATAAATGGCACACCCTGTATATTAGTGAATAAACTGTGATGATATCAGTTGGAGAGAGTTTCATAATTTTACTGCTGCAATGACTGAACCTTCTTTTCTCCTGATGTAGATGATGACCCCTTATTAGGGATGGGCGAGTACCGTACTATTCGGAATCGCTATACCCGCAACAAGTAGGTCTCGGTACTCGCTACTCATTGCGAGTATAGCGATTCTGAGTACTTTTGCAGTGTATCAATTGATACACTGCAAAAGTCCTGTAAAAGAGAGGAAAAGTGGTTAAAAAATAAAAAAAATCGGATACTCACCTTAACCGACGGTCGTACCGGGACTGGCCGATGCACATCTATTCATGTTAAAGGACCTTTCACTCTCTCAGCCAATCAGATGGCTGGGAGAGATCTGGCCAATCAGATGCCGCCACGTCACAATGATGTGATCGCTAGCGGCCACCTGATTGGCCAGATGGAAAGGTCCTCGGTGAATAGATGTGCATCGGCCGGTCCCGTTACAGCCGTCGGTTAAGGTGAGTATCCGATTTTTTTATTTTCTAACCACTTTTCCTCTCTTTTACATGACTTTTGCAGTGTATCTATTGATACACTGCAAAAGTACACGGTACTTGCTACTCCCGAGTAATCGTAATTTACTCGGCGAGTAGCGAGTACCCGAATACCGCTACTATTCGGTGAGTTCCGAATAGTAGCGAGTATACTCGCCCATCCCTACCCCTTATCAATATTGCAGGACTAAATGTAAAAAGATTATTCAAATCTATTCATATTTTTGTACCAAGTAAGAAGATCATCCCTTAATATTTGTTATTTCAAACAATCCTCCCAGTGGCATAACTTGAAGCTCATTGGCTCCGAAGCAAAACCTCCTGTGAGGCCCCCAATTACTACAAATATTTAATAGCATTAGTCTTTTTCTATGAGCCAAAGGGACTTTTGGGTCCCCCTAGGCTCCAGGGCTCGGATGCAATTGCAACCCCCGCACCCATTGTAGTTATGCCCCTGAATCCATCTGTTACCTTAATAACTTTCATCGCTCTTTTCTGCACACATTCTAGTTCTGCTTTGCACTTTTACACACTGGAGCACAGAATTATACACAATAATGTAAATGTTGTTCGCTAGTGACTTGTATAAAGGCAAAACTATGTTCTTGCCATGAGCTTTGAGGCCTCTTTCAATGCATCTCATGATCTTATTTGTCCTGGCAGCAGTTAAATGGCACTGGTCAATTTGCTGCTCACCTATACAGCCAAGTCTTCTTTAGTAATGGCCCCTTTACACGCAGCTACAGGTAACAGGTTTTCCACAGGTAACTTACTGGCTGCAGTGAAATCATGGAGACATGGTTCTATCTTGTTGCTGTGTACAAATGGAATAATCTCTCCATGATTTCACTGCAGCCAGTAAGTTACCTGTGGTAAACCTGTTACCTGTAGCTGCGTGTAAAGGGGCCATAACAGTTTTAGTTTTCCTATCGCTTAATACGTAATTAGACATTAGGTTTCCCTGGTCCAAATACATGACATTTCTTTTATCAAGATTTAACTTCAATTGGCATTTCTCTGCTCAAGCCTACATAATTTCCTCTATAATAATAAATTATCTTCCTTTGTGTTGGCTACCCTGTAGAATTTAGTAGTATCTTGACATTTTTCTCTCTATGCCACCTGAAAAATATAATAAATATGTTAAAAAGAAAATGGACTTGTGTGGTACCCGACTGTGATCAAGCAGAATATTTTCCATTAAAGGGGCACTCCAGGGAGATAAAAAAAAATATATTTTACTGGCCCTGCCCTCATAAACTATAAAAATGAGATGCACAGTGCTATTCCATATCTTCACACTACCTGTAATCCAGTGTGACATGAGAGCTATGCCTTACTGCTCCCTCTCCCTTCTGGGGAGTTTAATCACACATCAGGGAGCGTGGTCTGATCCCTTCTATTTCATAAGAGCCAGTCACTAATAATATCTGCTTCTGTTCTGTCTGAGAGCAGAAGGTGAGGTGGGAGCAAGGTCTGTTCCATGCTGTTGGTAACAGCTAGACACCTGATAATAGCTGCTTCTGTTCTGTCCCAGAGAAGGGGACGTGGTGGAGCATGGTCATGTTTACTGTTCGCAAACTGCAGAGAAGGAGCTATTAACAGAGTCTGGCTGTAACTACCAGCATGAATCAGCCCCCCCCCCACCCAATGTGTTTATTTAATGTGCCAGAGAGGAGGGGGAGCAGCAAGAGCTTCTCCAGCATCCTGCTGAATTACAAGTAGTGTGAGGATAAAGAACAGAGTTGCACACCTCGTCTTTAGAATTTATGACGACAGGGCAAGTAGATTTTTTTTATTCATAGACCCGCAGTATCTCATTAATAACTAACATTTATTTTCTATCACTTAGAAAGTTATTAACCTAATTACCCATATATTCCCCACCACCATTGCTATCATTTTATGTATTAACTTTTTGTGCAGAATGGTAGCAAACTCTTTTAAAAAGTCCAAATAAACAAAAACATTGGCAATGTCTGGAATTTACCTTATCATATAAAACTCATCATATTATGTTGACAACATAAAATCCTTTTAAAACCATATTGATGTTGGGTCATGATGTTATTCCTACTGTGATCTAAGACATTGGATATACAAGTGGATGTAGACTGCGCTGCCAATGGAAAGAAAGTGGTGTATATTCCAAAGTGGTAGTCTTTATTCATCTGACACGTTTCAGAGTGTATTCCTCACTCTTTCCTCAGGGAACCAACCAATTTGCCATGTGGTTCATGTGGTTTGTGGATTCTGAAGCAGCCATATAAGAGATCATAACTGGTTGTGTGTAAAACAACCTGCCCAGATGAGCAAACCCACTAAGTTATCGCTGATTTTTAATAGGATAAGCCCTATGTGTGCTCCTTTTTATCCACAGTTCCATTACTGTGATACTCTAGGACAGCATATCAAAGATATTACCCACAGAAGAGGTTTAATATCCTTTTATTTCCAGGCATAGCTTTTATCCCATTTGTAAATATTGTATCCACATTTGCTAAGCCTTGTGCTACTGATCCTGGTATGACAGAATCCTTGAATATTAGAAATAACAGTCTGTCTAAAATGGCGCTAATTTTCTCCACCACTTACAGTGTATGCCAAATGGGCTCGGTGATTTGTCTACTTTAATGATTTTGAGGCGACACTGTACTTCCTGCTGGGTTAAGCACATGACAATTAATGATGAATCTGTTGTATCCCTGATCATGTCATCTGTCATGAAATTTTCTTGTATAAATACTGTAGAACAGGATGTGTTGAATATATTGTCTTTTCCTTTATCCTCTTTCACTATTTCACTAATTTTTTTGAGTTTCCTTCTGTTTATGTAGTTAAAGAATAATTTTGAACTCTCCTTAGTTTTTTTGAGAAATGAACCTCTCTGGATAAACCTCTGCTGCCTTGATTTAATTTTTACACATTTTTTTTTGATAATTATTTAATGCCTTGTTACAACTCTCTTGCTTTAATACCCCGAATACTTTCTTTTGGCCTTTTTTTGCATCATTTTCAGCACTATTTAACCATAGTTCAACCTTATTTATTCCCATATAGTATAGATTATGCAGAAGTCTATTCAGGAAATGTAAAAAATGTTCTTTTTTGATTTACCGTATATACTCGAGTATAAGCAGAGTTTTTCAGCACAATTGTTGTGCTGAAACATGCCCCCCTCAGCTTATACTCGAGTCACTCGGTATATGCTTAGGGGGGGGGCTGTGACCGGGGGCCGCAGTGACCGCGGGAGGTCACGTGAAGCCACCTCTTTAGTGTAAAGAATATGCACGACATCCCCCCGTCCATCAACGTTGGGGGTAGCGGTGCATATTGCACTACACAGGCCCCCCATCAGTGATCTACAGCCCCCCTCCTTAGTATCTGTCCCCCAGGCTGCGGCACACATTAAAATAACAAACATTTCATACATCACCTTTCTGGCGACCCCTGGCTGGCAGCGCCGCTCCTCTGGTCCCTGCTTCTTCCTGCTTGTGCCGGTGTCATGTGACCGGGCGCAGCAGATGACGTCATCTGCTGCGACCGTTCACAGCACTAAAAGCCGGCACAAGCAGGAAGAAGCAGGGACCGGAGGAGCGGCGCTACCAGCCAGGGGTCGCCAGAAAGGTGATGTATGAAATATTTGTTATTTTAATGTGTGCCGCAGCCTGGGGGACAGATACTTAGGAGGGGGGGCTGTATATCACCAATGGGGGCCAGAATATTGCTGAAGGCGCCCTATATACCACTGCTGGGGACCTCTATAATACTGCTGGGGCCCTGTATACCACTGCTGGGGCCCTGTATACCACTGCTGGGGCCCTGTATACCACTGCTGGGGGCCTGTATACTACTGCTGGGGGCCTGTATACCAGGGACGGGGGGCTATATAACAGGATGGGGGTCTGCTGCATTTCCCCCCCTAGGCTTATACTTGAGTCAATAAATTTCCATAGTTTTGGAGGGTAACATTAGGGGCCTCGGCTTATACTCGGGTCGGCTTATACTCGAGTATATACAGTAAGTGCTTTTCATTTTCAAGAATATTTTATTGTAATATGATCATTTCTATGTCATTGGAAATTAGCTTTCCATCAGCTTAGTGTCTTAGTAGATCATCTACTAAACATCATATGAAAGGATATGTGAAAACATATTATTTTGGGGTCACTATTATGCAAGTGAACTCCAAATCGTCCATTTGAGGCTATCTGTCCTTTTGACTAAAATTTGGTCTAGATATGACCCTCCAATTGTTGGCTTCTATTACAGTTGTGAAAAGTTATTGCCTTCAATTACTGCCAAGATCTGGTTTCCTTTGCTGGACCTGCAGGTTTCTGTTCCCCAATTTATTATATATATATATATATATATATATATATATATATATACATACACAGTATATATATAATTGAATTTATACATATAAATCAGGGAAATTGAGATCCTCTATAATGACTACTTTGTCCTACTTTGCTTTTTGAGGATATATTCTATTGCTTCCATTAACATTTTAGACATAATGTATTATCCTTTGTTCCTACCCCTATTTCCATATAGAGGGATTCTATCTTCAATGGCATCTCATATACTGTATTATCATGCAGATTAGAAATGACAGGATAAACTATTTTGCTGGTATATTTTAATGTTATCTTATAAAAGATGGGCGGGGTGGGATATACCACATTGCTGGGTTGTACTTAATTATCATCTTTCCATGAAAATTTAGGACCTATGACAGAGGGGTGGGAGTAGACTATAAGACTAAAGTGCAGGAAGGTTACACACACAAGGTTGCACATAAGTAAAGAAGGAGACTACCATCAGATATACTACCTGGAGACAGAATGTGTCCAGGGTTGTCCTTGGTAGAACTCTATCACACCTAACCAAAGGCAATCTTGACATCTACCCTAGATTCCTCCATAGCAACAAAATCAGTGGAATGCTTTGTTTGTTTCTTTACTATGTTTCTTGGGGGGGGGGTATTTTTTGTGATAAATCACTGACACAACAATCACAGTTTCGCAGTGGATTTTATAAGATAACATTAAAGCATACCAGCGAAATAGTTTATCCTGTCATTTCTAATAAGTATATGAAGTGGATAACTTGTAACAAAATCTGGGTGAATAACCTGTATTATCATGCAGGATCTGTTTTAGGAAAGATTTATCATATAAACAAACCTCATCCTCCTGCTTATTTGTACAGGTATTCCTGAATAGAGTATAGTCCTGTCAATTAACAGCCCAGTAATAGCTGTTGTCTAAACATTTCTCTTTAATTATTAATTCTAATTCATCAATGTTGTTGGTAAAGATTCTGACTTTAGTATACATGCATTATATATATTTATTCTGTATTTCTTTTTCAGCTTTGTATTAACTTTTGTAACTCCTTTGCCTATGACATTGCCGCAGTTCCACTGTAGCTATCTACTCCACCTTCTCCTCCTATCCAGACATTGTCATTCTCCCCAGGTTCTAATTGAACCAATCCTCCAATCTTGTAGTCATCCTTTCCCCAAGGAAAACTGCACTTTCTCCATTGGAGTTAATTCTACCCCTACCATTGTTCTTGAAAGTAGCAATATTAACATTATGGTTACAAGATATTTGAAATTTGGTTGTTGATCCAGGCATTTGGTTTCTGATAGCGTTACAAACCATGTGATCACTGAAAATGGCCATTAAACCAAGTCAAAAAAGATAGCTGTCTTTTTTGGACCAACAGCTATGTACTTTGTATTTCACTTTGAGTTTGTTGCGAGAATAGAGCGATACAAAGGTCTGTTGTTATTATTGTGTATGGGACCCCGAATTTTCCTACATCTTAAAAGATGTATGCTATATTATAATTTACATTTTGTACCTGTATATAAGGTAGATATTTTCTTAATACATTCTATAATTCTGTAGAATACTTTTGTCACATACGTCCAGCAGTTTTTTTTGACAGGATACAGACATGCATAAACTACCTAATGTATTACTTGAAGCTATGTGAATTCAGTCAGAAACTTCCATCATTTGGAAAAAATTTGACCTAAAGTTACATCAGATTTTCACAAAAGTCCTGAAAATATATAGAAAGAACCAAATGAAAGAAAAGAGATAAAGGTGAATTGAGAAAAGGATCCAACATCACTTTTCTGTGTGGCAAAATATGTATATCTTTAGAATTAGAAGATACTTTACAGTTGAAATCAAAGTCTGGTCTTTTCAATCAACAGTGATTGAGTGGATGAACTGTTTTATTTAAAGAACAGAGAGCTATCAAAATCTGATCTTCACATCACACGTTTGTGGTATTTTACCATAATATGAGCAACGGGGATTTCTGTGGACCTCAGAAGAAAAGTGGTTGATACTTATCAGGCTGGAAAAGGTTATAAAATCATCTCTTAAGACTTTAAATTAAATTCAGACAAATTATGTAAAAATGGAGGAAGATCAAGAACATTTTTAACTGCCCCAGAATCGTTTGACCAACATGGATCACTGTAAGTGAAAAACGTATAATAGTCCACATAGTTACAAAGGAGCCCAA
This sequence comes from Allobates femoralis, assembly GCA_033576535.1. NCBI lineage: Eukaryota > Metazoa > Chordata > Amphibia > Anura > Aromobatidae > Allobates > Allobates femoralis. The sequence continues at coordinate 118,645,840 of JARQOC010000003.1, forward strand.
GAAAACATCAAAACAACTAAAGGCTTCTTTCACATTGGCTAATATACATGTTCATGAGTCCACCATTAAGAGGTCACTGAGCAACAATGAAGTATACGGTAGGATTGCCACTGCTCCCCAAATAGAAAATCACTGCTCATCTGCAGTTCTCTTAAGATCGTCATAAGCATGAAGGCTAATGTTACAATATTTTGTTGAAGAATAAGACCAAAACAAAGCTTTTTGGTTTAAATGAGAAGTGTTATGGTTGGAGAAAGAAAAACACTGTATTTCATCATAGAAACTTTATACCATCTGTTAAACACGATATTATCATGGTTGAGTCTGTTTTGCTGCATCTGGGCTAGGACTGCTTGACACTATGGATGGGACACTGAATTATGCATTTTGTCAGCAAATTCTAAATGAAAATAGCAAGACATTTGTCCATGAGCTTAATTGCCTGAGATCATTGATCATGTAGCAAGACAATAATCAAAAACACAAAAGTCATTCTACCAAAAAAATGGTTAACAAAATGTAAAATTAACATTATTAAATGGCCAGGTCAAAGTCCTGACCTTTATCCTTTAGAAATACTGTGGAACGATCTAGGGCAAGCAGTGCATGGAAGTAAAAGCACCAACGTAATAGAGATTAAGGTGTTTTATAGGGAATTGATAAAATTCCTAAAAGCCAATGTGAAAGACTAATCAACAAGTATTTGAATTGTGTATGATGCAGTTGTTAATTAACAAGGGAATCAAATCAGATAATGAATGCAAAGGTGCACATACTTTTGCCATTTACAGATAAGTGATGTTGGATGATATTCCTTATTTAAAAAATGTCAATATTGTAACTTCTTTATTTCATTGGATTTTCCATATCTACTTTTGGGACATGTAAAAATCTTACGTAGATTTAAGCCAAATCTATGCAGAAATATATCAATTCTGATGGAATCAAAAACTTTCAAATAGCATTGTACATTAATGGTACCGTATATACTCGTGTATAAGCCGAGTTTTTCAGCCCAAAATTTGGGCTGAAAAGTCTCCCCCTCGGCTTATACACGGGTCATATACGGTACATGGTGAGGTGGGGGCTTTGTCCGGGGCTGTGGAGGCTGCAGGAGGCGGGGGGAGCTGCTGTATGAGCGGCCCCGTCACGTGGGGCCGCTCATTAAATATGCACTGCTTCCCCCTGTCAATCAGCGGCAGGGGGAAGCAGTGCATATAGCCCCCAAATGCTGGCACTCGCCCCCCCTTGTAAGGGCCCCCCCCCCCCCCGCTGGTTATATTACCATCCCGGTCTTCTGATCAGCGCCGCTCCTCGGTGCTCCTCGGTGCTCCGTCCGTCCGTCCTGCTACATCCGGGATCTCCGGCCGTCGCAGGCATATGACGTCATCGCGCGATGGCCGGGGATCCCGGATGTAGCAGGACGGGAGCAGCGAGGACGGAGCGCCGAGGAGCAGCGCTGATCAGAAGACCGGGATGGTAAGAAAAGCGGGGGGGGCCCTTGCAAGGGGGGGGCAAGTGCCAGCATTTGGGGGCTGCTGGGTACCCCCTGGGGGCTGCTGGGGACCCCCAGGGGGCTGCTGGGTACCCCCAGGGGGCTGCTGGGTACCCCCCGGGGGCTGCTGGGTACCTCCAGGGGGCTGCTGGGTACCCCCTGAGGGCTGCTATATGTACCCCTGGGGACCTGCTGTATACCACTGGGGCTGCTGTATACTAAAACTGGGGCTGCTGGGGCTGCTATATACTACCACTGGGGCTGCTGTATACTACCACTGGGGCTGCTATATACTAACACTGGGGCTGCTGTATACTACCACTGGGGCTGCTATATACTACCACTGGGGCTGCTGTATACTACCACTGGGGCTGCTATATACTACCACTGGGGCTGCTGTATACTACCACTGGGGCTGCTATATACTACCACTGGGGCTGCTATATACTACCACTGGGGCTGCTGTATACTACCATTGGGGCTGCTATATACTACCACTGGGGCTGCTATATACTACCACTGGGGCTGCTGTATACTACCACTGGGGCTGCTGTATACTACCACTGGGGCTGCTGTATACTACCACTGGGGCTGCTATATACTACCACTGGGGCTGCTATATACTACCACTGGGGCTGCTGTATAGTACCACTGGGGCTGCTATATACTACCACTGGGGCTGCTATATACTACCACTGGGGCTGCTGTATACTACCACTAGGGCTGCTGTATACTACCACTGGGAAGGCCTGTATACCACTGGGGGGGCCTGTATACCACACTGCCGGGGGCTGTATACCTGTGCTGGGGTCCACCCTCGGCTTATACACGAGTCAATAGGTTTTTCCAGATTTTTGGGGCAAAAGTAGGGGGGTCGGCTTATACACGGGTCGGCTTATACACGAGTATATACGGTAAGTTAAATCCAGCTACAATTTCCACTTGGAATCTACAACACATTGATGTAAATGTATAATATTTGCCTCCTGTATTATGAGTTTCCCAAAACCAATAAAAATGGAGCACTGTACTTTTATTGCACGTGTTCCGAGTCAAAGTCAACAACTTTATCTTACTATGATGAATAGAGATGAGCAAATTCAATTGAGTGCAACTGAATTTTACTTAAATTTTACAAAAATCCATATTCTCCAGAATACAAATTTTTGCAATCCATATTCTCTATAATACAATTTTTTTTCAGTTCCCTGTTTGCAATTTTTTTTTACTAAATTGCAGTGGATTAGGAGAATGGATAAACAAATAATTATACTCAAATCACCGCTCACCTGTCCCATGAGTCCACTGCCTGATCCTAGGTTGTGAACTGATGTAACTATTGTGCATTTTACATTGTAATATCACAACATTAAAGCCAAGTGATGTATGACACAATATGCTCAATGAAGTCTGAGGCTGGATCAAGTCGATTAGATTGAGGAGGCCATAGATAATTTACTCATGACAGTAATATGGGAAAAGAAGAGGCACTGAGGGCCAGATGGTAGACTGAGGGAGTGCTGAGACAGATGAGATGTCAGGTGAGTATTAAGGTTTTTTTTCTTACGTCCTATGTTTATTATGGTTTTGGGTCTACAGAAAACCCAGAACATAATAGAAAACATGTAATTAGCTGTAAAATCAAGGCAATTTAACAAAAGTGAATCTTGACAAATCCACGCAACACCACCAGTAAAATTGTTACAATATAGAATACGTTTTTAAAGTTTGCCATGCTGTATCTATCTATTCTATTATTAAACATCTAACAGATGTTTCTCTTTTAAAAAAAAGACATTAATCTAAACCTTACATACCAGGAGTTTGTAATTGGATTTCATCTTAAATTCAGATAATTAATGTGTGACTGCAATTAAATTTATCTTCAACCTCTTCACCCCAAAGAGCAATTATTTTAATTCGTAAATCACATAACCCATATCTGTTCCAGAATTAACCTATTAGCTGTATTTATGCAGCTTTATAAGGAGTTTCTTACAATCAATGAAATTGTAATGTATACAGTTAGAAAAGATGGAATCCAATGAATTTAAAGTGGGACATGTTTATAAGCAACTTGTATATGAACCTGACAATATACAGTGCGGAAAAATAGTATTTGATACACTTCGAATTTTGCACGTTTTTCCACCTACAAAGGATGGAGAGGTCTGTAATTTTTATTGCAGTTACACTGTGAGAGACAGAATCTAAAAAAAAATCCAGGAAAATGCATGACAACAGTATTTGATCATTTACAAAGCAGCAAGATTTCTGACTCTCACAGACATGTTTTTTTTTTCAGAAGTCTCCTGCTCTGCACTCATTACCTCATTACACACTTAATTAATCACACTCCAACCTCTCCACCATGGCCAAGGCCAAAGAGCTGTTTAAAGACAAAATTGTAGACCTGCACAAGGCTGGGATAGGCTTGGTGAGAAGACGATAACTGTTGCCATAATTAGTAGAAAATTAAATAAACACAAGATTACTGTCAATGGTCTGAGGCTCCATACAAGATCTCAGCTAATGGGGTACAGATGATTCTGAGAAAGGTCAGGAATGAGCCCAAAAGTACATGGTAGGACCTGGTCAATGACCTGAAGAAAGATAGGACCAAAGTCTCAAAGATTACCGTTAGTGACACACTACTCCTTCATGGATTAAAATCCTGCTGGGCAAACAAGGTCCCCTTGCTTACACCAGCACATGGCCAGGCCCATTTAAGGTTTACCAATGACCATCTCAATGATCCAAAAGAGGTATGGAAGAAGGCCATGTGGTCAGATGAGACCAAAATAGAACTTTTTGATATAAGCTCCCTTTTGTGTTTGAAAGAAGAAGTGGTATGAGTACAACCCAAAAAACATTATCCCAACCGTGAAACATGAAGCATAGGGCTCTAAACATCGTATTGTGGGGGTACTTTACTGCAAAATGGACATGAACACTGCACCGTATATAAGGGTGGATAGATGGGGTCATATATCGAGAGATTTGCACCAACAACCTCCTACACTCAGAAAGAGCATTAAAGATGGGTCATGGATGGGTCTTCCAGCATGAAAATGACCCAAAACATACAGCCAGTGCAAATAAGGAGGAGCTTAGTAAGAAACTTTTCAAGGTGCTGGAGGGGCCTGGTCAGTCTCCAGACCTCAACCCAATAGAAAATCTTTGAAGGGAGCTGAAACTCAATGATTCCCAGTGACAGTTACAAAGTCTAAACGATGTGAAGAAGATCTGTATGAAGGAGTGGGCCAAAATCCCTGCTACAGTGTGTACAAATGTGGTCAAGGACAAATGAAATCAGCTGACCTCTGTAATTGCAAAAAAAGGTTCCTTTACCAAATATTAAGTTCTGCTTTTCTATTGTATCAAATACTTATTTCATGAAATGAAATGAAATGAAATGCACATACATATGTAAAAATCATGCAATGTGATTTTCTGTGTTTTTTCTTAGATTCTGTCTCTCACAGTTGAAGTGTACCTACGATAAAAAAACAGACCTCTCTATTCTTTGTAGGTGGGAAAACTACATCAGCAGTGAACCAAATTCTTATATTCCCCACTGTATAACCTATGGAAATAAACTTGAAATATGAAGAAACCACTCTGGCTAATTAGAGCTTAAAGGGGCACAGTAAAAGAAAAAAAACATTTATACAATTAAAGCAAGAGAATAGTGAAGAGGCAGAAAAATATTTATGGCAAAAATATAAATTGTGTAGAAAGCTAAACAGGGCAGCAAAGGTTGAGACAGAGTGATACAATGCCAAAGAAATTAAAAATAATCCAACAATATTCTCCAACTACATAAATAGTAAAAAATTCAAATATTATAATGTTAGTCCCTCAAAAATATTCTGGATAAAATGGTGGCAGAAAATGAGAAAAAAAGGCCAATGTGCTAAACTTTTTTCTTTTACAGTATTTATACATGAAACTCGCATGACACATGACATGATTAGGGATACCAAAAATTCTTCTCTAAATGTCAACTGATAAAAAATTAGGAAGTACTAAGGTAAATAAATCATCCAGTTTAAATGGAGTTAAGTACTGTGTAAGACAGATTCCATAATAACAGGGTCTGTACGACAGGACAGGCACAAATCACATGTTGTACCAATATTCAAAAAGGGGATACAATCTGAGCCTGGAAATTATAGACCAATAAATTTGGGTTGACAGCAATCCCAACTTTTCTGACCTGTGATCAGACAGTTGCTGCCAAAAATAATAAAGTAATGGGATGCTTTAAAAAAGGTACAAATGCTCATGATGAAAGCATAGTTTTGCCTATATACATGTCACAAGTGTGGCCACAGGACAATGCTGAACTAGAGGGAATGCAGAGAAGGGCAACTAAGGTTTTTAATGTAATAGATGGACTACAGTAGTAAAATAAATTATTAAACTTAGACTTATTCAGCATGGAGAAAAAAAGGCTTAAGGAGTGATTTTATTACTTTGTACAAATATATGAGGGTCAGTACAAAGATCTTTCTAATAATCTGTTTATAGGCCTGCAACAGGGACAAGGGGCATTCTCTAAGTATAGGGAAAAGAAGAGTTACGGTAATCATAATCATAGAGGCCGATTCTTTAATGTTTGAGGAACACGCAGTAAAACAATGGAATTCTGTCATGTGATGTTGTAATGTTTGATTATTTACTGAAATTCAAAGAGGGCATGGATTCTTTAATTAAAAAATACAGTATAACAGGTTATGGGCACTAGATTATGTGATGGGATGTTGATGCAAGAACAGGTCCAATTGCCATATTTGGAGTTAATAATAATTTTTCCCCTAATATGGACCTGTTATTGTCTGTCCTACATTATGTTTACCTTCCTCTGAGTTAACATGTTACACAATAGGTTAAACGTAATGGACTTTACCTCTTTGCGAAATATGATGCACTGTGTACGTCCAGGAAACCTTTGTGTTTCTGACACTGGATGTACCCAGTACATCATTGTGATTTTGCGGGCACTGCCACTGTGCCCGTTCAATTGCCGCAGGGTCTGCAACTGATCTGATAGCTGAGACCCAGCTCTCACTGCCAGGACCTGTGCCGTGCTGCTCCTGGCAGTTTAACCTCCTAAATGCTGCAATCAATGCAATCGCAGCATCTTGGAGGCAGGGAGAGGAATTACACTCCTGTCCCGAGTGATGGGGTCCCTCGTAATCACGAGGAACCAATCTCTGTCATTGTGCCCCGGGACACCTAATTAAGGAAAGCCTCGTGCACCTTGCTAAATGCATGGTGTGCAAGGCAGACTGTCAGAGTTGCAAGGCAGTGTCAGAGCTGCACGCAGCAATGACAGTCACATACAATCCACTACAGAACTAATGTGCTCCAGTGGATTGTATGTGATCAGGTCATTAGAGGATCATAGAGAGTTTTTATGGGGTAATAAAAATGGCAGAAGAGGGCTGTGTCTGTGTTCTTTTTCTAAATAAATATGTTTTCTCTGTGTGTATATTATTTATTATTACATAGAGGTTCATACAGGCTGGGTTCTAATATTGACCTAACAGTATAAATCTTGGCCTTAGTGCAAGTTGGCAATACATAGCTGGCATTAACCCCTTATTACCCAGTCTGCCGCCGCTACTTGGCAGCTGAAATAGTTGGGTACAATGCCAGAAAATGGTGCTTTTATGAATGTGCAATTTTCTTGGGTGGCTACAGGCTGCAATTCACAGTGTGGGGCTCCCAGAATGCTCAGGCTTCTGTACAAGGAGGATCCCAGCCCTCAGCTGCCTAGTTGTACCTATCTAGAATCCAATAATACAGCGAAGCCCCATGTAATTTTCTAAAACTATTTCACAAAATATTTTTTTAAAAAAAGGTATCTGCTGTAGTTTTGATTACCAGCCAGAAAAACTAGGCAGATGGGGGTGGTGGGTGGCATCCCATACCTGCCTGCTGTATCTGTTCTGGTGACCAAAACTACAGCACAGCCCCACGTTACATTATGACATCTTGAAACCTTTTTTTTTGTTTCAAAGTCTGCATGAAAAAATGCAGCAAAAATACCATGCTTTTTTATTATACTGCTAAAAAAATGGGAATTAAACGTGATCAAAAACTTGAATGTGTAAATAAAAATTCCTGCATTTCTGTTTCTTCTTCATTTTGACTCACAAAAAGCAGAAAAAAAACATTGTGTGGCTCAAAATGGTAACTATAAAAACTCCAACTCATCCTGCAAAACAAAAGCCGTTACATGGCTCTTTCATCAGTAAAATAAAAAAGACTGCAGCCTTCAAAATTCAATGATGCAATAAACATTATTTTGTAAAAACGCATTTTTAGTAGCCATACAAAAAAAATACTGTATAAAACTAGTATCACTACGTAGATTCCGACCTAGCGAAGAAAGCCGCCTACTCACTTATACTACAAAGGTGTGAAATAGTAATAAAGACAAGTCTTAAACTGATGTTAATTTGTATATTCTGCTTCCCAAAGAGCTCAGTACGGTGCAGTTTACATTTATTTTGCGCTCTAAACTGAGCACTTAAACTGGCGATTATGTGTAAATCTCTGAGATACATGATTCAGACAAAAATACCAAAGTAAAATTCACTGTAATGAGGTTAATGAGGCAGATAGAGTCACCATGAACTCCCATCTGACCTGAAATCCGGTAGTGTCTATATTTTTATGCGTCTTTTTTAGGAGTGCTCAAAAGTGGTCAACCACAATTTTGGGCAATGTTGAACTGAAGGACACTGCTGAATCATGTATTTCGGAAATGTAGCAGGAAACTCAAATGTAAGTGCTCAGCATAGAGTACAGGATAAATGTGGACTGATCAAAAATGTTCTGCTCCAAATCGCCACTAATAGCATTCAACTTAATCCAGAAAAATACAAGTCTCCAGCAAGGTCCGGATACTGTTAGCAGACATATCACCTCCACACCATTTCAGCTAAATCTATAATCGTATGCGGCGCTTTTTTCTTTCTGAGCTTTGCACTGTACCTCAGAAGTCATTTTCAATCATATATGAGGTATCAATGTACTTAAGAGACATTGCACAACAAATTATTTGGATTTTCTCTTGTTCCCCTTGTGAAAATACAAAATTTGAGGCTAAAACATTTCTGCTTTTAAAAATGTGATTTTTTTTCTTTTCACAGCTCATCATTCTAAAATTCTCTGGGCACAAGGGGATTCAAGGTGCTCACCTCACATCTAGATAAGTTATTTGAGGGGCCTTATTTCCAAAATGGAGTCACTTGTGGGGGGGTTTCCACTGTTTAGGCACATCAGGGGTTCTACAAACGCAACATGGTGTGCGCCAATGATTCAAGCCAATTTTGAGTTTGAATGGCACTCCTTCCCTTCCAAACCCAGCCATGCATCAAATCAGTGGCTTTCTGCTACAAACCGGATATCAGCGTATTCAGGAGAAATTGCAATACAAATTATGAGGTCCATTTTTTACTGTTTCACATCTGAAAATAAAAAAAATTCAGCAGAAAGAAAATTTTTGTGCAAAAAATGAGATTTTTCTTATTTTCAAGTTGAAGATGGTCACCACACAACTAGAAAAGTTCCTTGAGGGGTCTAATGTCCAAAATGGGGTCATTTTTGGGGGGTGTCTACTGTTTAGGCACATCAGGGACTTTCTGGTGCAATCCCCATTAGGAAATGAGCTCCATGATTGGCAATGCCATCCAGTGTACATCTTGCCACATGTATGCATTCCTTGACCAGCCGGCCGAGGGTGCATACTGCTGTGTGAGATGTGAGTACGTTGTGCATTTGGAAGCCCAGATACTGGATCTAAATGAACGACTGACAACGCTGAGATCCATAGACAATATGGAAAGGAGTCTGCTGCTCACTGAACAGCTGCTCAATGGGATAGATGTGGGGGAGGATGGTACTATGGAGCCTCAGGACCATGAGGTAGCTAGCTGGGTGACAGTTAGAAGGCGGGGTAGAGGGGAAGGGTGCCAGGGAGGCTAGCCCTGATCTGGCACACCCCAATAAATTTGCTATGTTGGCAGATGAGGGGGGTGTAAGTTCAGGGATAGCACTGCTGCAGCAGGGCATGACCTCTGAAAGCCAGAGGAGTGTCTGCTCCAGTAAGGGGGAAAACAGGAGAGTAGGGCAGGCCAGACAGGTGCTGGTAGTGGGGGACTCAATTATTAGGAGAATAGATAGGGCAATCTGTCACAAAGACAGGGATCGTCGAACAGTGTGCTGCCTACCTGGCGCTCGAGTCCGGCACATCGCTGATCGGGTTGACAGATTACTGGGAGGGGCTGGTGAGGACCCAGCGGTCATAGTGCACATTGGCACAAATGACAAAGTTAGAGGTAGGTGGAAGGTCCTTAAAGATGATTTCAGGGAATTAGGCTGCAAGCTTAAGGCAAGGACCTCCAAGGTAGTATTCTCTGAAATACTGCCTGTACCACGTGCCACACCAGAGAGGCAACGGGAGATTAGGGAGATAAATAAGTGGCTCAGGAATTGGTGTAGGAAGGAGGGGTTTGGGTTCCTGGAGAACTGGGCCGACTTCTCTGTTGGCTACAGGTTCTATGCTAGGGACGGGCTGCACCTCAATGGGGAGGGTGCAGCTGTGCTGGGGGAGAAAATGGCTAGAAGGTTGGAGGAGTGTTTAAACTAGGGATTGGGGGGGAGGGTATTCATTGTATAGGAGGGGAAGATAGTGTAAACAGTAACCTGGGCACAAGTAATAAAATTGGGGGTGGCATGGGGGGTGGGGTTAGAACAGTCAATCTAGTAGGAAGGAATAGAGGTAAAGAGAGATGCATAAAGTGCATGTTCACTAATGCCAGAAGCCTCACCAACAAAATGGAGGAATTAGAATTGATTTTGTTGGAAAATAATTATGACATGGTGGGGATTTCGGAGACTTGGCTGGACGAGAGCCATGACTGGGCTGTTAATTTACAGGGCTATTGTCTGTTCACAAATGACCGTACAAATAGGCGAGGAGGAGGTGTATGTTTATACGTAAAATCATCCTTAAAACCCATCCTGCGTGATAATATAGGTGAATCTAATGGAAATGTAGAGTCTCTGTGGGTGGAGATAAGGGGAGGGGGAAAAAATAATAAATTACTGATAGGGGTTTGTTATAAGTCCCCAACAATAATGGAAGTGGAGGAGAATATCCTCATAAAGCAAATAGATGAAGCAGCGTCTCAGGGAGAAGTCATTATTATGGGGGACTTCAACTACCCTGAAATACATTGGGGATCAGAAACCTGCAGTTCCAGCAAAGGTAATAAGTTTTTGAAAACTATAAGAGACAATTACTTTTCACAACTGGTTCAGGACCCAACAAGAAGGGGGGCACTGCTGGACCTAATATTAACCAACAGGCCAGACCGCATATCAAATATACGGGTTGGAGGTCACTTGGGTAATAGTGATCATAACTTAATAAGCTTTCAAGTATCCTTTACTAAGACGTGTAGTAGAGGGGCCACAAGGACACTAAACTTCAGGAAGGCAAATTTCCAACGGTTGAGAGATGATCTTAGTGCAATAAACTGGGACGATGTCCTGAGACATAAAAGTACACAACACAAATGGGAGATGTTTATTAGCATCCTGAATAGGACCTGTGCACAATATATACCCTATGGGAATAAGCATGCTAGAAATAGGAGGAAACCACTATGGCTAAATAAAGCGGTAAGAAGTGCAATATGTGACAAAAAGAAAGCATTTAGGGAATTAAAGCAAGTAGGTAGTGATGAAGCATTAAATAAATACAGAAAATTAAATAACATTTGTAAAAAGCAAATCAAGGCAGCAAAGATTGAGACAGAGAGACTCATTGCCAGAGAAAGTAAAAAGAATCCCAAAATATTTTTTAACTACATAAATAGTAAGAAACTAAAAAATGATGGTGTTGGCCCCTTTAAAAATAGTCTGGGTGAAATGGTGGATGAGGATGAGGAAAAAGCAAATATGCTAAATGACTTTTTTTCAACAGTATTTACACAAGAAAATCCCATGACAGACAATATGATCAGTGATAACAAAAATTCTCAATTAAACGTCACCTGCTTAACCCAAGAGGAAGTACGGCATCGTCTAAAAATCACTAAAATTGACAAATCCCCGGGCCCAGATGGGATACACCCCAGAGTGCTGCAGGAATTAAGTACTGTCATAGATAGACCATTATTTTTAATATTTAAAGATTCCATAATAACAGGGTCTGTACCACAGGACTGGCGTATAGCAAATGTGTTGCCAATATTCAAAAAGGGGACAAAAACTGAACTTGGAAATTATAGGCCAGTAAGCTTAACCTCTACTGTGGGTAAAATCCTAGAGGGTTTTCTAAGAGATGCTATACTGGAGTATCTGAAGAAAAATAACCTCATGACCCATTATCAACATGGTTTTACGAGGGACCGTTCCTGTCAAACTAATCTAATAAGCTTCTATGAAGAAGTAAGTTCTGGACTGGACCAAGGAAATGCAGTGGATGTGGTGTATATGGACTTTTCAAAAGCTTTTGATACGGTGCCACACAAAAGGTTGATACATAAAATGAGGGCAATGGGGATAGGGGAAAATATGTGTAAGTGGGTTAAGAACTGGCTTAGTGATAGGAAACAAAGGGTGGTTATTAATGGAACACACTCAGAATGGGTCACAGTTAACAGTGGGGTACCACAGGGGTCAGTGTTGGGCCCGCTTCTATTTAATATATTTATTAATGACCTTGTAGGGGGTATACAGAGTAGAATCTCAATATTTGCAGATGACACTAAACTCTGCAGGGTAATCAATACAGAGGAGGACAATTTTATATTACAGGAGGATTTATGTAAACTAGAAGCTTGGGCTGCTAAATGGCAAATGCGCTTTAATGGGGATAAATGTAAAGTCATGCACTTGGGCAGAGGAAACAACAGGTATAATTATGTGCTTAATTGTAAAACACTGGGCAAAACTGTCACTGAAAAAGACCTGGGTGTATGGGTAGATGACAAACTCACATTTAGTGGCCAGTGTCAGGCAGCTGCTGCAAAGGCAAATAAAATAATGGGATGTATCAAAAGAGGCATAGATGCTCATGAGGAGAACATAATTTTACCTCTATACAAGTCACTAGTGCGACCACACTTAGAATACTGTGTACAATTCTGGTCTCCGGTGTATAAGAAAGACATAGCTGAACTAGAGCGGGTCCAGAGAAGAGCGACAAAAGTTATTAGAGGACTAAGGGGTCTGCAATACCAAGACAGGTTATTAAACTTGGGGTTATTTAGCTTGGAAAAACGAAGGCTTAGGGGTGATCTTATAATAATGTATAAATATATGAGGGGGCAGTACAGAGACCTTTCTAATGATCTCTTTACTCTTAGGCCTGAGACTGGGACAAGGGGGCATCCTCTACGTCTGGAGGGAAGAAGGTTTAATCATAATCACAGACGCGGATTCTTTACTGTAAGAGCAGTGAGATTATGGAACTCTCTGCCACATGATGTTGTCATGAGTGAGTCACTACTAACATTTAAGAAGGGCCTGGATGCCTTTCTTGAAAACTATAATATTACCAGTTATATATACTAGATTCTTTGATAGGGCGTTGATCCAGGGAATTAGTCTGATTGCCGTATCTGGAGTCAGGAAGGAATTTTTTCCCCCAATGTGGAGATTAGTGTTGCCACATGGGTTTTTTTTTGCCTTCCTCTGGATCAACATGTTAGGCTATGGGTTGAACTAGATGGACTTAAAGTCTTCCGTCAACCTTAAAAACTATATGCATTACTATAGCATCAGCTAACTATTCCAGCCAATTTTCCACTTGAAAAATCAAATGGTGCTCCCTCCCTTCTGAGCCTTGCCAGGCACCCAAACAGTAGTTTTCCACCACATATGGGACATCGGTATAATCATGAGAAACTGCACACATAAAAATAAAAAAGAAGCATTAAAAAACATTTTATCTTCATGGCTCAACATTTTAAAATTTTGAGAAGCACCTGGGGGTTCACGGGGCTCACCACACATCTAGAAAAGTTCCTTGAGGAGTCTAGTTTCCAAAATAGGGTCACTGGAAAGGGCTTTACATTGTTTGGGCACATTAGGAGCTCTCCAAACACGACATTGCATCCGCAAACAATGCCAGACAATTTCCCGATTGAAAAGTCAAATGGTGCACACTCCCTTCCGAGTGTCATCAAGGTACACGGGGTGCATCAGCTTATTCTATAAAAGATTTAGCAGGTGCAACACCACAGTGGTGAGTCTAGAAACATGGGGGAGAAAAAGAACCACTGTAATAGGGGTGCACACGGTATGCTGTGAAAAATAGACAATTTGTTGACTACAGTGGAATAGCAAGCTTGGACAACAAGAACATAAAAACAATTAAAGCGAGGTTACATAGTAACACAACACTGAGAACTCATACACTCTTGTTGCCTTAGGTACAAGAAGGACTGAGGATAATTTAAGCAGGTTGGGATCACTGTGGCACAATAATTGAAATATCCCTTGTTGAATAGTACCAGGGCAGTTAAATAGATCTATACGGTTGAGAGGATTAGAGGACAGCAGGGAAAGCCTAAGTGGGCTACAAAGGTCATCCGGGAATTGTACAGTATAAATAACACAGTAAGTTATACAATGATGATAATAAAGTACCAGAACAAACCCCCCGTCTTACGTGGTTCTGATGTGCTGCTTAATAAGCCCTACAATAGCCTATAAATAGGTTAAAAATCACCGGGGAAAATTAACCAATAGAGAATGTGACAACAAGAACATAAACACAATTAGAATGAGGTTACAAAGAAACACAACACTGAGAACCCACACACTCCTTGCCTTAGGTAAAGGAAGGACTGAGGACCGAGCCCTGCTGTGCACCCAAACAGTTGTTTTCCACCACATGTGGTGTATCAGCGTGCACAGGAGAAAGTGCACAATAAACTTTGGGGTCCATTTTCTTCTTTTAACCTTGTGAAAATATAAACATTTAAGCGCACAAAACATTTTTGTGGAGAAAATGTGATAATATTTTCACTGCTCAGCATTTTAAAATTATGTGAAGCACCTGGGGGTTCAAGATGCTCACTATCTAGAAAATTTCCTTAAGGGGTCTAGTTTCCAAAATGGTATCATTTGTGGGGGTTTCTACTGTTTAGGCACATCAGGGACTCTCCAAAAGTGACATGGCATCTGCTAACAATGCCAGCCAATTTCATGATTGAAAAGTCAAATGGCGCACACTTCCTTCCGAGCCCTGCCGTGCACCCAAACAGTGGTTTTTCACCACATATGAGATGTCATCGTATGCAGGAGAAATTGAACAACACATTTTGGGGTCCATTTTCTCTTGCTACCCTTGTAAAACAGCAAAATTTGGTGCTACATTAACATTTTTGAGCAAAAAAGTAAAATGTTTATTTTTTTCCTTTCACATTGCCTTAGTCCCTGTGAAGCACCTGAAGGGTTAATAAACATATTGGTTGTGGTTTTGAGCTGTCTGAGGGGTGTAACGTTTAGAATGGTGTCACTTTGGGTATTTTGTGTCACATAAGCCTCTGAGAGTCACTTCAAATGAGATGTGGTCGCTAAAAATTGGATTTGTAAATGTTGATGGAAATATGAGGGATTGCTAATAAATGTTGAACCTTTCAAAATTCCTAACAAAAAAATTTCAAAATTTGGCTGATATAAAGTAGACATGTGAAAGTTATTTATTAACTATATTGTGTGACATAACTCTCTGGTTTAGCAGTGTGAAAATTCAAATTTTGAAAATTGCTAAATTTTCTAAATTTTTTGACAAATTTCCATTTTTTTCACAAAATATCATCCTAAATTCGTCACTATCATGAAGTCCAATATGTCATGAAAAACTGTTTCGAAATCACTGGGGTTCATTGAGGTGTTGCAGGGTTATTACTTCATAAACTGACACTGGTCAGAATTGGAAAAAATGGCCCAGTCATTAAGGTGCAAGCCATGCTCTGGCGTAAAGAGGTTAAAGTCTACTTTCAATGAATTTTTATGGATTAAAAGAAAATGATTCTCAATTAATTGATTTGCTGTCTATTTCAGTGCTACAAAGTCTCCTCCAAATGCCCTAAACAGATCTGTGTAATGTGCAGTTCTGTGCACAAAACTGACCAAAACTGACAGTGTTGCTCTCAGAGGCTACATTCTGTTGTGACCAAGATGAATAACATACCAAATACTACATAATACCTTCTGATTCCTACCCACTAACACACTTGCCAAAGAAACATTCCAATACATTAAGTATCTGAGCAACACTCAACATTAAAAATACACGAAGATGAAAGACAATGTG
The DNA here is from genome assembly GCA_033576535.1 of Allobates femoralis. Classification (NCBI taxonomy): domain Eukaryota; kingdom Metazoa; phylum Chordata; class Amphibia; order Anura; family Aromobatidae; genus Allobates; species Allobates femoralis. The sequence goes on from JARQOC010000003.1 coordinate 118,661,688, forward strand.
TATGGAGGAGTTGGGAGTGATAGTTGTTGTCTGAGTATTTATAATACTTCACAATCTCCAGATGCCCGTCAAAGCAGGCTGCTCTTAAGGGAAAAGAATTAGTAAGGGTTGTGTTATTCACATCCAAAAAAGACTGGACAACTTTCAGGTGACCAGCTGCAGAGGCCGCCGACAGAGGTCGTGCACTTTCTATGGTCTCACCATCAAAATTAACAGATCCCCCAATTTCCACAACTGACAGCTATGTATTAGATCAGCATTGCTGTCTATACTTTTTAATATTGTGCTTACAGTGTTCTTAATTAGTTCTACACATTCATTTTTTCACCTGTGTCAAAATAATGAACAAGCTACTTATTGTATCAATGTTTTAAGAACTAAAGAACTAAAGCGTGCTGATCAATAGGAGAGTTTCAATTTTCTAATAAAGGAAATTACTTACCCAAAAGCGTTTCCGAACCTTCTTGAGAAAGCCTTAAAAAATAACTTATTACTCAATCATCCTTCAAAATGTCAATCTTATCTTAAAAACATTTCTTTTGTCTATTCACCAAAAACAGCTTGACTCAATATTTTCAAGCTTATCAAGCTGTCAAAGCTTACTGGAAAATTTGGAACTAAAACAGAAACTTTTTTCATACTATCCAATCTTCATCATAATATAGAAAATATTGTATTTATTATCTTGTCAGATACTAGTCTCCTTTTTTTCTTTATGTTTGCTGTCTAAAAATGATCCTTTTATCTTGAGGCTCAGCTTATTTAGATTTATGTTCTTTTACCCAATGAAATAAAACATAACCTTCAGGGTTACGACAAAAGTATCATAAGTAACATCTGCTAGCAGTGGCGTAACTTCAGGCCCAGGGGCCCCGATGTGAAAACTCCAACAAGGCCCCAAATATTGCAAATCTTTAATAGTATTACCATATATACTCACGTATAAGCCAAGTTTTTCAGCCCAAAAATTGGGCTGAAAAGTCCCCCCCTCGGCTTATACGCGAGTCATACAGGCCCCCCTCAAAGTTTGGCGCCCCCACCTCACATGATGGCCCCCCCGCATGCAGCGCTGCGCATATACATTACCAGGATATCAGCTGTCACCCTCCGGTGGCGGATCGCGGCTCCTGGGCTCCGGGCTCCATCTTCCTCTGTGTCTTCCTGCATGTCACGTGACCGGCCGGCGTCGCGATGACGTCATCGCAATGAGCCCGGTGGCCACAAAGCAGGAAGACAGAGGAAGATGGAGCCCGGAGCCCAGGAGCCGCGATCCGCCACCGGAGGGTGACAGCTGATATCCTGGTAATGTATATGCGCAGCGCTGCATGCGGGGGGGGGCCATCATGTGAGGTGGGGGCGCCAATCTTTGTGGGGGCCCTGCTGGGGCCCTGTATTCTACCACTGGGGCTTTATATACTACTGGGGCTGCGTGTATACTACCACTGGTGCTGTATATACCACTGGGGCTGTATATACCACTGGGGCTGCGTGTATACTACCACTGGGGCTGTATATACCACTGGGGCTGTATATACTACTGGGGCTGCGTGTATAATACCACTGGGGCTGTATATACTACTGGGGCTGCGTGTATACTACCACTGGGGCTGTATATACCACTGGGGCTGTATATACTACTGGGGCTGCATGTATACTACCACTGGGGCTGTATATACCACTGGGGCTGTATATACTACTGGGGCTGCGTGTATACTACCTCTGGGGCTGTATATACCACTGGGGCTGTATATACTACTGGGGCTGCGTGTATACTACCATTGGGGCTGTATATACCACTGGGGCTGCTGCTGTATATACCACTGGGGCTGCTGCTGTATACTACCACTGGGGCTGCTGTATATACCTCTGGGGCTGTTGTATACCACACTGCTGGGGTCCACCCTCGGCTTATACACGAGTCAATAGATTTTCCCAGGTTTTGGGGGAAAAAGTAGGGGGGTCGGCTTATACACGGGTCGGCTTATACACGATTTTATACGGTAATCTTTTTCTGTAGGCCAAAGTGACTTTTGGGGACCCCTAGGCTGCAGGGCCCGGGTGCAATCACAACCCCTGCACCTGTTGTAGTTACGCCCCGTCTGCTAGACATATGGCAGGTCTTATAACAATTTTTGAAGGATATTTATGTTATGACTATTAACTGTTGTTGTATTCCATGTTATAGTAACTAAGTAGTGTTAATTAATAACACAACCCTGCAAAATTGAATTTTTTGAAAAATACAAGAGACGTTTTCACAGATTTTTATGTAATTTGGTGTGCTGATTACGAAAATTACCTCCATTTTTTCCCATCACGTAAGGATTTTTTGTAAAACCAAGATCGATATTTTTGCTAAAATCCTATTTAAAAAGGAATTCTGTCGAACAATTGTACATGTAATATCTGGCAACAGTGGTTTTTATCCTGTTAAATTTATGTATGAATATACAGAGTCCCCCGCTGCTGGCACACGGCCCCCCCATTGGTATACAGAGGCCCCCCCCTGCTGGCACACAGCCACCCTATCGGTATACAGAGGCCCTCTGCTGGCACACGGCCCCCCCTTCGGTATACAGAGGCCCTCTACCTCCGCATTGATCTCACCTTCCGATGTCTGCAGGCACCCGGGGTCCTCCGCCACTCTCCTCGCGGAGGCAGGGGGCCTCTGTATACCGAAGGGGGTCCATGTGCCAGCAGGGAGGCCTCTGTATACCGATGGGGGGGCCATGTACCAGCAGGGGGGGCCTCTGTATATTTATACATACCGTATATACTCGTGTATAAGCCGACCCGTGTATAAGCCGACCCCCCTACTTTTGCCCCCAAAACCTGGGAAAACCTATTGACTCGTGTATAAACCGAGGGTGGACCCAAGCACAGGTATACAGCCCCCAGCAGTGTGGTATACAGGCCCCCCCAGTGGTAGTATACAGCAGCCTCCACAGTGGTAGTATACAGCAGCCTTCCCAGTGGTAGTATACAGCAGCCTCCCAGTGGTAGTATACAGCAGCCTCCCCAGTGGTATATATAGGCCCCAGCAGTATATATAGCAGCCCCAGTGGTATACAGCAGTCTCCCCAGTGGTATATACAGGCCCCAGCAGTATATACAGCAGCCCCAGTGGTATACAGAAGCCTCCCCAGTGGTATATACAGGCCCCAGCAGTATATACAGCAGCCCCAGTGGTATACATGCCCCAGTGGTATATACAGGCCCCAGTGGTATATACAGGCCCCAGTGGTATATACAGGCCTCATTGGTATATACAGGCCCCAGTGGTATATACAGTCCCCAGTGGTATATACAGGCCCCAGTGGTATATACAGGCCCCAGTGGTATATACAGGCCCCAGTGGTATACAGGCGCCCCCCCTTGCTGCCACACACCTGTAAAGTAATACATCATTATACTTATCCCTGTCGCTGTCGTCGCCGCCGCTCTGACACCGCGCTCCTCCGGGTCTTCATGCTTCTTCCTGCTTCCTCCTTCAGTGGGCGCAGGCAATGACGTCATTGTCTGTGCACCGGAGGAAAAAGCATGAAAACCCGAAGGAGCGCCGTGTCAGAGTGGCGACAGCGACAGGAATAAGTATAATGATGTATTACTTTACAGGTGTGCGGCAGCAAGGAGGGGCCCTGTATACCGATGGGGGGGGCGGGCGGCCTGTATACACCTATGACTCGTGTATAAGCCAAGGGGGGACTTTTCAGCACATTTTTTGTGCTGAAAAACTTTGCTTATACACAAGTATATACGGTAAATTTAAATGGATAAAAAGCACTGTTGCCAGATATTACATGTACAATTGTTCGACAGAATTCCTTTTTAAATAGGATTTTAGCAAAAATATCGATCTTGGTTTTACCAAAAATCCTTACGTGATGGAAAAAAATTGAAGTTATTTTTGTAATCAGCACACCAAATTACATAAAAATCAGTGAAAACTTCTCTTGTATTTTTTTCATCGCAGGCCTGTGTAATTGTTAAACTGATTCTTCCAGAAATAATTAGTTTAAATACCATGTTGTGTGATGAGGGAGGAGAATAGGGTACATCCTACGCTGCAGTAATCATCAAAGGGTTCAAATTTATAGTAAATGGATTTTTGTATTCAATGTGTTTCGAACTTATCTTGCTTCTTCTTCTAGAATAAATCTCATGAATATGAATGTGATTTATTCCTAAAGAAGATTATACATTTGGACTTTTTGATGATTATGGATATACCCTTTTTTCCACATGTACCATGGATCTGCAGCAGCCATTTTATGCGATTATAGTAGTTGGGTCACACACAACTATGGCTGCTTTCACATCAGTGGTTTTTGAAATTCGCGGCAGATGCGGTGAAAAAAACCGCATCTGCCGCGATTACCGCATAACCGCTGAACTTGCGGCACAGTTGCGGCAAGCCCCATGCAATGTCTATGGGGCTTGCGGTAAGGGTGCGGCAAGTGCGGTTTCGCGGTCAGCTGCGTTTTTTTTGCGGCCGCACCTGCCGCAAGTGCCAATACCGCACTTGCCGCACCTGCCGCAAGCCCCCATAGACTTTGTATGGGGCTTGCCGCACCTGTGCCGCAAGTGAAGCGGTTATGCGGTAATCACGGCAGATGCGGTTTTTCAAAAACCGCTGATGTGAAAGGGGCCTAAGGCAGGTGAACGAACCAGTAGTCTACTCATTGATACAGTTGGATAAGACACTACTTTGCTCCCTCTCTCCCTCTTTTTCCAGTTTTCGCTCTAAATATCATGGTAAATGATGTTGTTTTCTGATATCCGGACCCGTAGAAGCGACAGCTGTCGCGAAACGGCGTCGTCGTCCGCTGGCCCCCCGTGGCCTCCTCCCTGCACCCTGTCCGTTTCTAAAACTATGGAATAAAGGACCATCTGTACTACTTCGGTGAGTGCCGCTTCTTCTTCAACTTTGATGTTTGGTTTATGCTTTGGCTGTGCACCACCGGAGGGGAACCCGCCTCAACGGGAAGTGATCCCGAACCTGACTGTTAGCACCGCTTAGTGCCCTGATTATCCTTCTTTAATTTTACTCATTGATACAGTTGGATAAGACACTACTTTGCTCCCTCTCTCCCTCTTTTTCCAGTTTTCGCTCTAAATATCATGGTAAATGATTTTGTTTTCTAGAAGAGGACCAATTGACTTTTAAATCCTGGGAAATATTTTGCTCGGCATCAATATTTGTGGCATGGTTTACAGCCTAACTACTCTAAAAGGTGAAGTAAATTTAGAGCGTGGAATCGAAAAGATTATTTTAAAACATTCTGCCTGTGAAAACAGTAATTATGAAGATAAAGAAGTTGAAGACAAATCTAGACCCTGCTACTTGATATTTTGGTTATATGAACCTTATGTATCTTTTCAGAGAGTGCTCTTGTCTTCATATTTTAGTTGCCAGAAAAAAAAATATTTGACATTCAACATTCAAATAATGTTTTTTTTATAGCCAAAGGTTCATATTCCCCCTCTATTTGCATATTATGTATTTTATCACATCACAATTCACATCAGTTAAGTGAGTGCACCCTGAATTCAAACAGTGGCTCAAACAGAGGAACGAGTAGTGTGATATACCGGATTTGGATAGCTCTATCCAAAAACTTTGAACTATTTCGATATTTGGATCCGAGTGAGTTTCCCATTGACTTGCATTGGATGAGTAAGTAGTAATGAAACAGTTCAAAGTATTCCTTTAGCGCTATCTGAATATCATACTACTCGCTCATCACTACCCTGCACCTCAACACAGACACTACAGGAGCCCAGGTGTGTAGACATTGCTGTCATAGCTGACTTCAGTCTGGGACCACCAGAACTTAATTAGCATAATGTTGTACTGACCGTACCTACACAAGTAGTTTAATTAATTTTTTAGGGGTGAAAAATTCCCTTTAAATGTTCAATGCTTTCAAGTTTTACAAATCTATAATGAGATGGATCAAAACTATGTATTATACCGAAAGGGCATAATGTGCATTCATTCGGGAAAGATTACTCAGAGCTACACATGGTCCAAAGTGTATTTCAGAATAAATGATCATGTGTGTTCTAAGGTATATCTAAAGATAATATTTGAGTTTTGTTGTATTTTTCCTCTTTTAAAACTACAGTTCTCTTTTAATGAATTTAATTTAATCTTTCCTTTAAAGATCTTTGAAGTGCATCGTTATTGAGCGATTCATCTTTGGAAATGTAATTTCTATTTTTAACAGATAATTGACTGTCAATGATGTAGCCTCAAAGGAAATTCATGACTTTCATATTTGTTATAATAAAATGGCTTTGTCCTTTTAGTGATAGTTTCACACTAACAGTGATGAAAAAGAATAAACTTTGGGAGCTATTAGCCGTTGGCTTAATAAATATGCCAATTTTTGCATAATGGACTCAAATGAAGAATTTAGTTTTATAGTGGAACTTGCAATTAGCAGATATGTATGTATGGTACTTTAACAAATTTTGTATTGTAATATTTAAGTGTTAATGAATATAATATTTATATCAATTCACAACACCCCCCTCAATTAGCCGGATCTCTTAAAATAAACATATCCCTCTGTTGGGACTCAAGCTAACAGTTTTAAGGGACGAATACAACTTTACACGGCTTCTCTTGAAATATATGAACTTTTGTTGTGACGTAGATGTTTATGGGTTTTCTATATGCTTTTTTGGAGTCGAAATTCTCCTGTGTGAAATTCATTCTTCATTTTTACCATTGTTTACCAAGTACATTTGAATGGCACAAAGTTTAAATGCCAGACTAACTCGACCAAAAGTCCTTAGATGTGCATGGTAAACAATGAATTGTCCTATCAGTTAAATGGTCGGCAGGTTTGCCAGAAGTTGTATCCACACCAATTTCATATTGTCAATGCTAAGGATCAGAGGTAATGACGACGCTGTGGAGATGACTACAAGCTGCATTGACACGTGTGCAGATGAAAAAAATCAATTTGTGTAAACACTGATGCTGCTCATATATGTCTCCACAGTGTCTTCAATAAAATGGCGCCAGAGGTGCGGCACACGCATGTGCTGACTCTGGCGCCATTTTAATAATAATGCAATTACAATGCCATTGCCAGCAGCAGCAATGGTGGAGTGAAATTTATATAAAGAAAGAAAGATGAGAGAAGGCAGTAGGTGGAAGACATATGAGAAAACCCACATAGTCTCGTTAGACTGCACTTGTCAATCAACTGCTGCACAAATTTCTGCAACTTTGAAAACTTTTTTCAGCAATTAATAAACTAAAAGAAAGAAGCAAGCGCAGATAGGGTCTTATCTTTTTAACAATCAGCGGCTTAAGAGCCGTAACGATAACTGCTCACCTGGTCTAGTTGTGTGACACACAACCAGTATTAAAAGTATGTAATGGCGGCTGCTGCTGGACCCACACCTCCACGTGCTATGTGGTCGAATTCCAGATTTTTCCAGGGACAATTTGTCGTCTGTCCGCGCTGCCACAAATAACTCGAATCAAAAGTTCACTCTATACATTAGGATGGATCCAAATAAATGTAGAGAGTGAAATTTTGATTCGAGTTATTTGTGGCAGCGCGGACCGACGACACATTGTTCCTGGAAAAATCTGAATTTTTTCAGCAATCAGGCATTTAATATCTCAACCAAATGTATGATTGGATTCAGCATGCTAGTGCCTGTACAGGCATGTGGTACTGATTTTACTTCCTATATGAAAATCCTGGTGGTTGGTTCCTTTAAATAATACTCCTGTATTTTGGGTTCTTTTTACCACTGGAGAGGTACTTTGAATATATGCCCCCAGTCCCTGGCCATATAGTCCCCTTCCACATCTTCACCTCTTACCGACCCTGCTCTGTGCCCATAACTTCTGCATGGCCGGAAGTCAGAAGTTACATCATCAGTGCTAAATGCATCTCTATGAGGCCATAATGAGGTCTGACCAAGCTTCCGATAGAGATATGTTGAAAAGTGACATCCGGAGCTCTCCATAAAACACTGGAACTGCTGGCAGGTCACTATTCGCCTGAGCCCAATAGTTCGATGGCGATATCAGATGAGGCCGCAGAAAGTGAGTATAAGACTGAAAGAAGGGTCTTGCATCTACAGCACCACTCCAGTGGTGGGGCAATATAAAAAGCCACTGGAGTCGTGCTATGACAAATATGTAACAGTTTCATTGATATCACATTATCCCCACACCAATTGGTCAACAAATGTTGAGGAAAACCGTGACTAAAAAATGTAAATATACTAATTGTTGCATTTTAGAACACATCATAAACCCAAACACACTGAAGAAACTTTGAACTAATTGTCCAATATTTTCTAGGGGCTATCAATATTACTAATAAGGGGAAATGTACCCAATCACAATCAAATCAGTATTAAAATAGAGTGACTCTGATTTGTAGAAAATACTTACATTAAACTCTAGTCATGGTAAATTATTGCACACGTTAATAGGAAACCACACAATCATTACTGTATGCATTCGTGTTATTGAGAAAATCTAATAAACTGCTAAAAATATGAATATAATTTATGCTTCTTATGCCACACTTAGATCAAGACAAAGAAGTCTTAGCTGTCAAAAAAAATAGTTCTTCTAATTTCACAGAACATTTCACACTGGATGACATGCATTTTATTTATGAGCCATTTCATAAAAAGTTTCATTATTGCTCTGGTGAATCATAATAAGCTGTCACTAAAAGACACTGACCACTTTCACAGCAGAACCCTATCCTCGGAAAATATAAATGGCCTATTACTGAAGTGAATATATAAACCATACATAAGGTTTTGCTGCCATAAAGCTGAGGATCAAGACAATTGTAGCAAGGTCATATGATTATTTTACTTCTATGAAGTTTAGGTACTATTCTTACTTCTAATCCTGGAACGGTGCTGCTCTCCATGAGTCCCCAACAATTAAACAGAGGTAAACTCCTCACACTCCTGTAATACTGTAATAATGTTTCAATCAAATTTGCAATTCCATAACTTCACGATTCATAATCGCATGCAGTAATATTGTATCAGGGACTACAAGACAGTAAATCATATTTTGGTATTAGGGTTTAAGCCTTGGGCTACCAGAACTTTAACGATTCACTGCAAAATAAATTATTGGGGAAAATGTATTGAAGTCGGTGAATTCGAATGTCAAAAGACCTTCTTATCACTAGTTCTATATATTTCATCTGATTTATTATTATTATTTATTATTATAGCACCATTTATTCCATGGTGCTTTCTATGTGAAAAGGGGTACACCAAGTACAGTTATCATGAACAATATAAGGCACACACAGGTACAGGAGGAGAAAAGACCCTGCCCGCGAGGGCTCACAGTATACAGGGGGTGGGTGAGGATACACTAGGAGAGGGTAGAGCTGGTTATGTGGCAGTATAGTGGATCTGATAACTGAAGTCCCAGCTAACAAACATGAGTTTAACAGTTATTCAAGTGGTTAAAGGCTTGGATTGGATCAATACTTTCTGCTATCTTGAAGTCACATATGATTCTGATCATGACAGCATGGATTAAGTCACAAATCTGATTGAAGTACAAGAGTTCTAGGAGTTTGCTTCCACTTATGTTCTATTCTTGACAATTAACAATTATCTGCTTTAGACTTTATCTTCCTGCAGGATCTCTAGCTGAGAAATTGATGTCTGTCTGCTGGCACCTCAGCTATGAATTGTAATGTACAGAAGAGATAAGCAGATAGTTTGAAATTCAAATTCACCAATCTCACTTAATTTTCCTTGATTATTTGATTCACAACAAACAAAATACTGAAAAGCTTGTAATTGCTCAGAAAATACACATAGGGGAGAGGAAAGAGAGAGAGAGAACCATGCTGACCATAAGAGCTTACACTCTACAGGAGAAAGAGAGGACTCCTGCAGAGTTTACACTCTACAGGCAAGAGAGAGGGGAATGAATTAACCATAAGAGTGTACACTTTGCAGAAGAGAGAGGACCACTGCTGACCATAACAGCTTAAACTCTATAGGCAAGAGAAGAGGACATTTTACCATAAGAGCTCACACTCGAAAGGAGGGAGAGAGAGACAGAGGGAGATAGATTATGTGCTCTGGCCACAATGTGGCAATATTTACATTCTGTATGTTGCATTGGAATCTTGGTCTTGGTTTAGTGAATTTTGTTCCCTAATGGGACCGTGGTTTACTCAGACATTACGTGGTAGTATATGGTCATGGTGAGCAGTATGTGTCATTATTTGTCCTCTTTATGTGGTTTATTATTGATATATAAGTTTTGCTTTAGTGGATTTGTTCAGCAACAAAATGATGATATTTTTCATTCGGTAACTGTATGACTGCAATTTAGAAGTGTTAGTGGAAAAATGTATATATTTTATTTGTAGTCTTTTTTTAATAGGGAGAAGGCACACAGATTTTTATAGGAAAACTTCTGGGGTTCATATATCTGAACAACAGACTATAGAATGCTAAAATAGCAATAATTCTGCAATGTTGCTTACTTATAAGGAATCCTTCAGGTCCTCCAAGTCCCCATAACCATCAGCAGTCGTGGGACACATCAAAATACAGTCCAGTTATGTCTATACACACTTCAAGAGATCTTTAGAAAAAGTATTTCTAAAGTCTGTTTATGATATGCAAGTTAGAGCTTTGAATGCAAGATAATGAATGTAGTTTACTTCTAAGTATATAAAACTTACACTAACAATTGCAAACCTTTTTCTGCATATGTATTTAAACACAAAATCAGCTCATTACATGTTTGTATAAATTGAGAACATAGATGTCATGAGTCTGTAACAACCTCTTGAGTTGTTTTTATATTGGGTGTTAATTTCTTCAGTACCAGCAAGGGTTAATGTTGTTCCTTTTCTGGTAGTGCTAGGAAGGCTTGCTGCAGTATGTGTTCACTCCCACCTCTCCTTAAGTAGCCATGTGATCCTTCAGCTGTTGTCAGTGATAGTTCATACTAACCCTGACCAGCCTTGAGAGTGGAGATGTTTGAGCCACTGCTGTTAGAAGATCAGCCAACCTGGTGCCATTTCCACTGCTGTTGTCAGGAGCAAAGCCACAGATTCTAAGTAGTTGAACTTTTGTTTTTTCCCTGTTCTTTTTGTGGGGAGAGGGGGTTTAATTCCAGGGTTTTCTCATAAGATTGGGTTATGCAGGTGGCCTAGACCTCACCATTTTTAGGCATACATCTGGAATAAAGGAAAATGCAGGGTCCCAGTAGTTAAGGAACAGATCAGGCATACCTTAGAATTTAACACTGTTACTCCCCGTGGCAATAGATAAAATGATTGATCTAATTCATGCAATTTCAGTAAATCTTTTAGTCCACTCTTTTTTTTTTTCAGTAAATATGTTTATTAAGTTATCAAACAGAATAAACAATGAGAAAATAGAACTTATACAAAGTCCACAGTAGATTGTAAAGACATCCCAAGATGTCAGACACAACAAAATGGTAGCGAGAGAAGCCTCCAGGGAGTTTTCATTGCGTAAGCAAAAAACACATATACTTATAAACTCTCACTTCTAGAGGAACATAATCCTCCCTTCAAATAATTGACGTGTGGACAATAATTGTTACATACAACATAAAAATTGTAAAATAGAAATAGCGTAAAGAAAGAGGAGAGAATAGATGGGGTGGAAGACCAGAAAGAAGAAAAGATAATGGGGAAAGGGGAAAGGGAGGTTGGGGAGGGGGAAAGGGAACCCGGTTTACATATTATTCACACTTCAGAGTCACGAAGATTCACGTAACCAGATAATGAATCTTGGGCTTTCTTTAAAGGATTGCCAGAGGAACCATGTGCGTCCCTGTTCATACGTAGCTTCATTATCCCTTGTCATGAGTGATTCCATGCGATTTAATCTATCCATCTCAGATATCCACTCCATCGCAGAGGAGACCTCAGTTGACCTCAAGTGTCGGAGTATAATTGCTCTGGCCATTATTAAAGCAGAACTTTAAAATCCCTTCTTTTATGGAAGCTACCGGACTAGGTATTAATAATTGCAGGGCAATCTGAGGGGAGGGCTCACAGCAGACCCCAGTCATTAAGTGGAAGGCTTTAAAAATCAAGCTCCAAAAGGGTTGTAAGAGACCACAGGACAACCAGATATGAAGCATGGAGCCCGTATCTGAGCCAGACCTCCAGCAAACATTTGGGATTGCAGGATCAATCCTATGGAGGAAGGTGGGGCATCTACTCTATACCAGTGTGTCATAGTTTATAATTTCTTTCCTGCGCACTACAAGATACCATCATCTTGTGTGTAAGTGTAAATATTTTCAGACAATCAGCTGCAGAAAAGGTGATCCGCAGGTCCCTCTCCCAAGCTCTCATGAATCCAAGTATGACTGGGGAGAGTGAGTTCAGGATCAGACCGTAGAGTATCGAGATTACATGAGAAGGCCCCTCAGCAGGAAGCATCAGAGTCTCAAATGGTGTCAGCGCCACCTTGGGAACGCTTGAGAGGAAGTCCCGATACTCCATAAATTCTAACCACGACAAAGGTGTTTAATGGTCAGATCTCCGCAACCCCCGCATGCTGGAGAGCCCCATAAGCCTATCCTTTACCTGACCCAACTCCACTCTATCAAGCGTTGTCCAACATAAAAATGTAGATCTAGCCATTGCAGGGGGAAAGGCTGGGTTACCAAAGAGGGGACTCAGTCTACTAATCCTGGAAGCTCGTTTCAATTTTTCCTTACATCCATCCCAGAATCTCAAAACAGTCTGGGTGAGTGGAGCAAAGCTTGTCACAGGTGGTCGGCAAGCCTTGTCAAGCCAGGCAGCCAGTACAGTGAGACGGGCGATAATAATTTTTCCAATATCACCCATTGTTCATGAGCATCGATAAACCTCCAATCCAAGACCCTGAAAGTAAGGCCGCCTGATAATACCTTTTAAAATCAGGAAGACCCACCCCCCACCAGTCTTAGGCCTAACCAATACAGAAATTATTGTCCGTGGTTTACCTGTTCCCCAAACAAAGCCGTTGATAGCCGATTGTAGGCGTCTAAAAAAGCAATCTGGAACCTTCACTGGGGCTGTCTGGAAAAGACAAAGAAATCGGGGCAAAATTTCCATTTTAACCACACCCACTCACCCGAAACAAGACAATTGAGGTTTATTGTATTTTTTAAAGTCCGATATTGTTCTCTGCAAAAGTGGGACATAGTTCAGAGCATGTAACTCACGATATCAGGAGGGATCAAAACTGCCAAGTATTTTAATACAGTGGTCTTCTATTTAAATGAGAATGATGATTATAGTTGAGAAACCAAATCACCAGGCAGAGTGTCATTAAGTGCTTCTGTCTTTGAGTAGTTAACTTTAAAGTTTGATACATCACCAAACCTGCGAAACTCCTTTATAAGCACTGGGAAAGCAACTACCGGGTTGGTGATGTATAACAACAGATCATCCGCATACAGGGATAACATAAAATCGTGCTGCTCAATCCGTAGGCCCTGAATATCAATTGCCTTCTGTAATGCCACCGCTAAATGTTCCATGGCCAGAACGTAAAGCAAAGGGGAAAGGGGGCAGCCCTGTCGGGTCCCGTTTCTGATTTTAATGGGTGATGAGAAGGTGCCATTGACTTTAAGATGGGCCGTGGGTTCATGGTATAGGGCAAAAATCCTCTCCAGCATTCCAGGCCCCACCCCCAGCTTTCCCAAAGCAGCACGCAGAAAGGTCCAGCCCAGGCGATCAAATGCCTTTTCGGCATCTATAGACAGTAAACAGGCCGGAACCCTTCCCATGCGCATATAGGAAGCCAGGAGCAGCGTCTTCACAGTGTTATCTTTTGCCTCTCTATGTTGCACAAAACCCACCTAGTCATTATGGATGGACTTAGGAAGCATAGGATCCAATCTACCAGCTATTACCTCCGCAAACACCTTCATATCTACAATAATGAGCGAATTAGGGCGATAATTTGCGCAAAACATGCGATCTTAACCCGGCTTAGGGATAACAATAATTGTAGCCACTAATGTTTGGGGGAAAAAGGGCAGTCTGCCGAAATTGAATTAAAGAGTTTAGACATAAAGGGGACTAAGTCACCCGCAAACAGTTTATAGAAGGCAGCTGAGAATCCATCTGGGCCAGGACTTTTACCATTTGCCAGGGACTTAATCGTATCCAATATCTCCTGATCCGGGAGGGGACTCTCCAACGTCTCTGATTCCACTTCCGAAATAGGTGGGAGCTCAGTATCGCGGATATAGTCGTCTACCCTCTTCTGAAACTCAGTAGGGGACATATCAGATAATGGACCCTTTAAATTATACAGGGAATCATAATATGCTCTAAACGAGTCCACAATCTCCATAGGAAACTAACCGGGTCCCCCGAACTAGTTTTTATAGCAGGGATATAAGTGGTAGGAGCGCGAGGATGTAGGAACCTGTCAAAGCCTTAGCGAGTTTGTTAGAGTATTCATATAGTATTTATGAAAGCGGTCTCGCTGTCGCACTAGTGTCGTATCTAGCAAAGTGCCCAACTCACAACGCACCTGTAAAAGATCAGCTAACATCTGTGCATCCCTCATCCGTTTGTGATCAGATTCCATAGTCTGGATGCGAGTTAATAGCTCCATAATGGAGCTATCTGACTCTTTTCAGTCGGGCCCCCTGCTGAATAAAACCCCCGAGTATGACTCCTTTCAGGGCCTCCCATTGGTATGGGAGAGCCGACGTATCAGACTTTAGACCACTCTTTTCAATAAAAATGACTGCTGATTTTTATTTTCCTACACCAGACAATTTTGATAAATAAGCGCCTAATTGTAGCTTTATGTGCCTCTCAAAAAATTACAGAAGTATCAAATGAGGGATTCTTTTGAAAACATATACAGTTGTGTTCAAAATGATAGCAGTGTGTTCAAAACCATAGTTAAGCACAAAATCCTTATAATACTGTTTATATCCATGCATTGGAACATTGCACACTGTTTCTAAATCAAAATATGAAGATAAATGTATATAACATTTAACTACTTTAAAGAAAATAACAAAAATGAACATTGGGCTGTTAATAAAAATAGCATTGTCTGCATTTTTATTTACAAATCAAAATATATGCTCTTTTTTTAGGATTCAACATTCCTGTGAATCACTAACTTAATATTTAGTTGCATAACCACAGTTTTTAGACACCTGTCAACTGTTTTTCCAGTTCAGGATGGTTTGATAACATCGCACAATTTAGTTGCATTTAATGGCTTTGCCTCAGAAACTGCATTTTTGATGGACCCACAAGTTTTCTTTCAGATTAAGATCGGCAATTGGGCTGGTCACTCCATAATCTCAATTTTGTTGGGCTGGAACCAAGATTTTGCTTGTTTACTTGTGTTTAGGGTCATTGTCTTGAAGAAACACCCAAGGACATTTCCTAGTTAGGCAACATGACCATATTTTGATATATGCAAATTGGTCCATGATTCCTGGTATGTGTTAAATAGACTTGGCACCACAGCAAGAGAATATGCCCATATAAAGATGCTTGCACCACCATGCATCACTGTGTTCAAAGTACACTGTGGCTTGAATTCACAGTTTGGGGGTCATCTGATGAACTGTCTGGGGCCTTTGGACCCAAAAAGAACAATATTACTTTCATCAGTCCACAAATGTTTCTCCATTTCTCTTTAGGACAGTTGATATAATCTTTGGCAAATTGTATCTGCTTCAATACATGTTTTTTTAACACTGATATTTTGTAGGACTTGTTAATATATTAGCTCCACACAGGCGTCTTCTAACTGTCACAGTACTCACAGGTAACTTGAGACTGTCTTTGATCATCCTGGAGCTGATTCAGTGGCTGATCCTTTGCCATTCTGCTATTCTTCGATCCATTCAATGGTAGTCTTCCATTTTCTTCTTTCTGGCTTTGCTTTCCATTTTAATGCATTGGAGTTCGTTTTGGCTGAACAGCCTATCATTATCTGCACTTCTTCATATATTTTACCCTCTCTAATAAACTTTTTAATCAATGTATGCTGTTCTTAACAATGTCTCAAATGACCCAATATTTCTCAGGCTTTGAAGGAGAAAGTAATGTACAACAGTACTGGCTTTACCCTTACACAAGTGTCACTTGGTTCACAGAATGATTGACCTCACTAATTGAACTCCACACTGCTATTATTTTGAACACAACCCCTTTCAATTAATTTTTCAAATACACAAACTCCAAAACCTGCAGATCATGGATGTGGAGTGTGTTGGTTTTGTAAGAATCTACTGCAACAACTGGTAAATTGTTTGACCTGTTATAATACAATTTATACCAAAAACTGTGAATAATCTGGTTGGTCATACTGGACTGCTATTATTTTAAACACTACTGTAAAAGGGCTAATTTTAACAGACAATAGTGTCACTCAAAAGGGATTCATTCAGCCTTTAACAGAAAGTAGAGCTCCAAAGCCACAAATCATAGAGGTTGATAAGTACTTGGGAGTGATTAGACAAAAATGTAATCAAAATGTAACAGGCAACAAAACCTACATATGATCTATCCTAAAATATAAATTATTAGCCATCGTATAGAAGGTAAAATGACAAGAAAATTAATTAGGATTACACCATGAATCAACAAAATTATAGGCATGAACTTGTCTGGTATAGAGTAAATTTGACTTATCTAAGGACAAGTCAATTGCCAAATTGGTATTCCCTACCATCATAATAGGACCTTTTTTATATTTTGTTTTGTATAAAAATATTTCAAATACAATCACCTATATATCTATGTTAAAAATTGGCAAGAAACCATAGCGGTCTTGTCAGTCAGAGCAAATATTAGCAATTTTCTAACAATAAATATTGTTCTTTTTATCTCACAAAACAGATTGTGGGAATAATTTCAAGTTAATTTGTGGATTGAGTACAGAAGAGGCGACTGATCTTGTATTATGCTCAGAAAACATTGAAAAGGTCTGACTAATGGATGCTAATTTAACATTGACTTAGTCATTTGCTCAGTTTCATGTGTTAGAATCATTAATTAGAATCGTTTGGTGATATTTTTGTTCAAACATCATAACAAGAAACATAATTGTTAATTATTTCACAAAAAAAGATAACAAAAGCATCTGCTCTCTACAAAGGTTTGACTGAATGATTATCTAGAATATCAGTATTGACATTATCACTAATGCTTTATTAAATGTCACTTATCTGTATAGACATATACACCATATATACAGTAAAAACGGCATGAATAAAGAATGCACATCCATAATGTCATTCCTATTTCATGGTAAGACCCAATAATATTTGAACACATAGCAATAGTACATTATGACATTATGAAAATATTGCAATACTATATTCTTGAGAGACTGTGACAGTGAAGGTCATACAACTATTATTTACTGTTCTAACAAACGGCCAGTCAAAAAGGTAAGATAAGGCCAATGAGATTGCCATAATACATTATAAATGTGCATCAAAATTACACTGCTCATGTAAGCAAACAGTCATAAATCAAATGAAAGCTCCCATGTTTCTTTTCTCTGAATCACCATGTGAGGATATGTGCTCTTTAAAAAACAATACATATCAAATATGAAACTTTGGGTGAACACAAATGATATGTACATGGCTTATGACACTATCCTCAAGGGTTTATTCTCAGGTTGTCTCTTGAGCAGCTCAGAACTATGCAGTCTCCTTACTTCCTTCTTCTTGGGGTGGCTGCTCAATCTTGACTGACAGTTCTAGGAGAAGCTTTGTTCAGCTCTATTTACACATTAAAATATTTTTATTTTTAAAAGTTATCTCTAACGGCCACTTTACACGCGGCTACATTTCATCTTATCACAGGTAACTTACTGGCTGCAGTGAAATCATGGAGACATGGTTATCTTGTTGCTGTGTACAATTGAATATGTCTCCATAATTTCACTGCAGCCAGTAAGTTACTGTGATAACTAAATGTTTGCCGCATGTAAAGTGGCCATAATCCAATACATAGGGATACTTACCATTCGCTAAGAGTCTGTGCCCACCATCATGCTCATGCCTCTCCATTCACTTGGACAGCATCAAAGATCGGCCAAGGAGAAAGGATGAAGTGGTAGAGTACACAATCAAAGTTATGTCCTCGGGTCATGGTAGTCAGAAATATAGCGATTAGAAAGTTATCCCCTAATAAGTGAATAGGTTATAAATTTTAAACTTGAGAACAACCCTTTTACAGTCTGTGCTTATTGCGAGTCACTATAATTATATATAGAAATAATAGGACTTTTGAATAAGCACACAGCTCAGGAATGTAAGAGCCATGATTAGGAGAACTGTTGCAGAATCTACCAATGTGATGCTGGGTGCCTTGTGATGGATTGTGATTATTTAGAACTGATAAGAACCCTGAGCTAAGAGGGCAAATAGGTGAATGGATATTTGATATGTAGAGATAAATGGGCTGGAGAAACTTGGCCAGTATGTTAGAAGTTACTTTTCTCCTTGGAGGTAACTGCTGCACACTCTGGACCAATGTCAGAGCAAGCTCTAGTGGCTAAGAGCCAAGGAAGCCAGCTGTACACTAAAGAATTCTACAATTGAAAATTCTCACAACAGGGAAAAGAAGGCAAATAGAAGAAGCAAAAGTCTGGTAATCAGTATAGGCAAGAAAAGCTTTACCTGGCACACATTGTTGTAAGGGATATTCCAAAACTGAAAAGTAGATTAATAAATGGAAAGAAATGTTTATGCTATAAATGGAGGCTAGAAAAGTTGCACTTGTTTAGCTTTTAAAAACAGATGCTATAGAAGAAATCTAATTCACAATAATAATTTTTCATGTGGTCAATACACAGTATAGGCAGATTTTGTAATCCTTTCAAGGAACTTACAAATAGTCAAGGGACATACATTACATTAGGAAGAAAAGCAATTATGGCATTTAAGTAGGAAAGAGTTCTTTAAAGTTAGAGAAATCAGACTGAGGAATGCCCTACTGCAAGACGTAGTTATGGCAGATACTACACAAGCATTTACAATGGGCTAGACGCTAATCTTACAATAAATGGCTTATCTAATGAATAAGTAAATAAAGGAGAAAGGTTGAACTTGATAGACCTATATTTTCTTTCAGCCTATTTAATTATGTAACAGCAGGATAGGGGATGACTTACTAATGAATGGGTGTTTGACCACTACTTGCAATTTCAGCAATCAGTAACTGTTCTCCTATCCTATGGATAGAAGATAAATTTCAATTTTTGCAATACTCTTTAATTGATAGCTCCTGATCTGGTTTAGGAATTAAGTTTTGAATGAAGAAAACAGTTTGTGAAGTCCTTCTACCCCAATATTGCAAAAGTACATTGCATAAGATAAGCCACAGTGCCAATAGTTGTAAATTTCTTTATTATGATGCGCACCAAGGACAAAGGAACATCAACATTTCTGCAGATGGACTTGTAAACTTGAGATTGTTGATGTTTTTCAACAATTTTGGTTTTCAAGTCTTCAGACTCTTGTTTTTCTGTTCTCCATGCTTAGTGTTGGACACAAAAACACACAATGCAAAGATTGGTAAACTCCTCCCTGTTTTATCTGGTATCAGGTGAGATTTTCTTATTGCCCACACCTGTTACATGCTACCAGTGATTTTGAATGAGCATCACAAGGATGAAACTATGTTGATAGCCCGCAATTTTTGAAAGATGCCAGAAATTTTGTCTGGCCCATTGTTATGTGAAGTTATGTCCAATTTGCCTTCTATTCTCTGTTTTTTGTGTTGCTCCAATAAACACAAAGGAAATAAACATGTGTATAACAAAACGTGCAATTCCAACAATTCCAATCATTTTTTTAGGAGAAGTACTTCATTTCCAGGAACAATTTCCAGAGTGCCAAGAAACTATTTACACTTTTACACAGTATTTTAGTAGGTGGCAGTAGAATAGAACCTTAATTTTACTTTACTTAAGGAACAATGTGAGAAACACCACTGCTTCCGGTCAGGATCAACACAATGATTCATGGTGTCTTTCATTAGGTGAAAGTAAATCTTTAACATAATATATATTACTATTTATTGTGCCTTTATTAATTTATCTAATTCTTATCAAACTCAGTATAAAAGAGAAAATTGAAATTGGCCAGCACAATAGAAATATGCATGATATAACTTGAAATTTAGAATCAACTAAAAACGGTATATAGAGCATTATTTGTAGGTGGTTGAGCTGAGAATATCATTAGAGATGAGCAAACTTTTTGAAGTTTGGGTTCGAGCGCTGCAACCAAACCTATTCACACACTGTTCGTGACCCCGCAGTTGACCCGAACCTCAATAGAAGACACTTATTGGAAGTTCAGCTCTCCGCCCATATACAGTCAACCATAAGTAAAACACTTTCGGTGGTGGAAGGGTTTATTTTTTTTCAAATTCATTTTGGACACACATTGCACCCAAAAAGTGTGTTTGTAAGCGCAGTGCAAATCGATCAAACACTGAACGCGGCTTGTACTGGGCCAAGCACCAACTGTACCCAACCACAGCGATGCTCGCTCCAGTGCTTTGCAAATGTAAAGCACCCAAACTCCGAACCCAACCAGATTTGCTTAGCACAGCCACATTCGGCGACCTGAACTGAACTGAACCTTAAAATGTTTGCTCATCTCTAATTATCATCCCTCCTCATTTTGTTCCTAATGGATTATTAAAAATTAATAGATTCTTTTCAAATTGAATTTATTTCGATCTGTTGTAGACTTCGTACTTCTAGGCTGAGTGATCTTAATCTTAATTTAAGTTTTAAATGCAAAAGAATTACAGTGTTATTCATGGAAGGGAACATTTCATCAGACTCCCATAAAAAAACAAATGTGGCCAAACATAATAATATTTAGTAAAAGTTTAAGGACAAAGTTTCCTATGGAGGATGTTAATTAAAAGTGTGCCTAGAACATGAAGTTAACATATTCTGATAGCATAACTTTAGCTTTCACCTTTTCCTTCACCCTCTGTATATCAAGTATGATGAAAGTGGATCAAATGCTAGAATCCTTGGAGACATCAAGGTAAATTTAAGATGCAGTAAGTATACAGTATAACACACAGACAAGATAAACAGAGATAACATGACGGCGGTGAAACAGCACAGGCATTACTTAGGGATGACTTTTCTATAAATATATCATTATCTGTAAATGACAGGGATACTTTAGACTTTGCTAAAGAGATAAAAGGTATAGCAATTTAAAAACGAGCAGAAAAATATCAGTTTTAAATCTTTTTCCCCCACCGCACACAGGTTTAAAATGGAGAAGATAATTATATGGCCGCCAAGATTACAGTGCTTACTCTAGAGGTAGCCATATAAAGTTGCGCTTCGACAATAGTTTTATTCCACAAGGTTATTCTCTTCTCTCAGCAGTCAAGCCATGTATAACAATGCAAATGATTAAGCATTTGTATAAATTCTCTAATGCATATTCCACTCTGTGACACACATACTAAAAAGACTGTTTTATTAAAGATGGTGAAATACAGTCGAGTAGTAAATAAATAATTTAAAGAAATGTCTGTTTAAGATCTGTCGCTTCATGATAACATTCCCATCAGAGTTACTTATGCCAAAACTTCGTTTACCTTTGTTTTGTTTCACGCTCTTGAAAATGCATAAAACCTTGACTTCAGTAATGTTTTACTATAAATTCTTTACAGGGAAATGCTAAGTAAGTATATGGCCCTACACTCTGCTTGAAAAGATTTTTATAAAATGTATGCCTTAAATTCTGTTTATAGAAAATAGCAATGTACATCAGTACTTTGCATTTTCTAACATGATCAAAGGCTCGTTAAGTAGTGTTATCCAAAGAAAAGGCTGATCACCAGAACATAGTATGATAATCTTATGAGAATGTTACATTGACCAGTTCTCATTAGGTATCCACAGTTCTAACATCTATTGAAACATGTAATTGAAAAATGTGATATCTGTTATTAAACAGATATGCTCCTACCTCAGTACATTGGCAATGGCTCGGATATCCCCCCAATGTACTTAGTCTTCAAGTTAAGCTTTAGCCACCACCCTAAGAAAGAAATACAGAGAGACATGTTATTTTGGGGAAAACAAACTAATATTTAACTTAAAACAACACAATTTTAATACAATTGTCTAGTTTTGGTCAAAAAAAGTTGGAGAGTATAGCTTATTATAATAATAATAAATCTTTATTTATATAGCGCCAACATATTCCGCAGCGCTTTACAATATAGGGGTTAGAGTACAGAAAATATAATACAGTAAATAATTACAGTACAGAACAAATACAGTACAATAATTGGATACAAAGCAACAGGCATAGAATCAATGTAAAAAGAAAATACAATAAATGAAGCAAGAAATGAAGGTGACCCTGCTCAAAACAGCTTACAATCTACAACGGGATAGGGGTTGCACAAGGTACAGGGGCTTATTGCAATGATGGTTCAGGCATCTTGAGGAAATGGGGCATAGAAATAAGCTTACATGAATGGTCATCAGACAGTCTGTGTAGACCTTTTTGGTTTGGTAGAGATTGTAGAAGAGTAATGTCAAGAGAGATAGCCCATTCACTATCTACTTATAAAGTATCTTAAACGCGTCAAACTTATTCATTGCATAAACCTTAGGAATTTTTGGGCCAGGTGAAGATGGCCATATCAAAAAATGGTAGCCATCTTCACAAAATGAAAAATTGCTTGGCTTTTTGTGATTATCTGTGTTTTCTATTGTATATATTACTCTGGCTTAGAATATAGATGACAATAATAATGCATGATACAATATTTTTTCTACTATCGTAGCTAATTGGCTAATATTGATCTACAAGCTGTCCAGGTGTAGTCTGTCTTAAACATGGACAGCAGATGGACTGAAAGTCACGAGGGTGGGTTTTTTAGGCTGCAGGTGCTAAGACAAACATGGCTGATATATGAGCTCATTCTGTCCTGATTGACTAATGCTGGGGTTCCTAGGAATGCTGGATGTAGTGCTGTATAGCGTTAAAATATGTACTACCTTGCAGTGAGAAAAAATGATGAGAGGGAAGTGAAGGAAATACTCAACCAAATCCTTCCCCACCTTCATTCCACATTTTAGATGTTTTGTGAAATGACCATTTAAAGTACATCTCCAACTAAATAATTTATGTATATAAATGTCTCAGTATTTTACTACTGAAGATGTCTTTGCGTACGAGAATTCTTAAATGTAATAAAATAAATAGATAAATAATTTACATTTAAATTTATTCTAAATACCATAATTTAACCAAAAAGGTATGATTTTTGAATCGTCAGGATTTTAAACATGGCAACTACCATCAATGACAACCTGTCTTAGATTTCAGAGGACAGGCTGTTTAAAGTACATCTGCACTGGACAGATGTAAGGTCAGAGCAGCATCCTGTCAGACATTGTGAATGCTCATTCTTCTCTTTAGTCATCCTGACACGACTCTGAGTGAAGCCGGACTAATGGAGAAGATAGACACCATCATTTAGCTGACCGAGATTGAATACTCATCTCAGTAAGTCTGACAGTTTTAGTTTGTCTGTCGAATTCTTCATTCAGCCCATCCTACTGCAAATTTTCTGAACTCTAGGATGGGCTGCACAATGATTTTGGTGGCAGTTGCCATCTTTAAAATCCTTATAGAGTGCACTAGATAAAGCTAAATGTATTTATAAAATGATTTAATTTAAATGTGTATTAATTTTATTTATTTATTTTATTACCTTTATTAGAGACCACATTTCAGATTCAAGCCCAGTCATAAACACATTTATATGGATATACGCATACAACTTCCCCATCTTTCACTTTTCATGTGATTGCATTTTGTGCACACCGCTTCTAGTTTTCCTAGTGAATATAACTTGGGATATATCCATTCCTCAACAGTTCTCAAGACTTTTGGTAGTCAGATTAGCAGGCATGTCACTCTTCCTATTGCTTATGAGTAATATTGTGTGAATCAAATGATCAAAAACACGATAGCTTTTCCTACACAGAATACAGTACCTAAAAGGGTTTTCTACCTCAATAAGTGATTATATAAATGTAGCATATGCCATGTTTAATGGTTGTTACATGAATAACTTCTGGGATCTCCATTAGACCTTAGATTGAAGTGGCAGCTTATGGTATCTCTTTGGTGGTAGCCAGGGGGCCAGAGGAATCCTAGAGCCCTTTTACCCCAACTGTGGCTCTACCTGGAACCTTTTAGGCCCTGTGCCCATGGTGCTTTGTTTGATGCTTTTTTTGACACAGATTTTGAGAATCTGCATGTCTATCCTGAGGCCAGCAAAGTCTGTGATAGCTCAAAAGTGCTGTGACAACATTTTTTTTTATTCCTTGCACATGTGGTTCAGATTTCTTTCTTCTGCCCCAAAATCTATACCATATCTGCAAGGGAAAAAAAACACATTGGCATAGCATTTCTGAACTCTTATAGACTTTGTTGTCTTCAGGATATACTTGCTGATTTTCAAAATCTGCTTAATAAGAAGCATCAAATAATGTACCACGGGCACAGGGCCTTACAATATTATGGTGGGGACAGAGTGTAATAGGTGAAACATTACAAACATTACTGCAGTTCAGGCTCAAGGGGTTACACACTGGCTATCCAGCAAGTTTGAACTTCACTGCACTTCCTCCACTCCACTCCTCACATGTACTGTCTCATGATACTGGTAAGATATATCTACTACATCTTGCGCGATATCGTGGGTCTAACAAGACAGCTAGTGTTACGAGCAGTGATACCAGTTAGGTTATCTTAGCTCACACAATGGGTTTCCCTGCTACTTTAAACCTGACACAATCTCAGATAAGTCATGAGTATTTGGCAGGTTCATTAGTGGGCCCGAAAACATGGTGACAGTGGCATTGAAGCTTGCTAAGCAATAGTGTAGGAAGATAATGTCTGTGTGTGAGCTTTGTTTTGCAGCTTTTAGGCCTCTTTGAAGGTGTTTTCTAGGCCCTTGATTTTGCCTCCCATTGATATGAAAGGGGTTCAGAAATTCGGCGAACTGTTCGCCGATTCAATCGGTGACCATATGCTCGTTTGGCGGACAAAACCCGAACTTCAAAAGGTTCGATAATCTTTAGTAATGATGCTTTAAGCTTGCCAGGTGTTAAGTAATGACATTTTCACACCAGACCACACCAGCGTGAGAACTTCATGTCATAGTGGATGGCTCAGTCATCACCAACAACTTAGCAAATTGGTGACAATCTCCAAAATATTGTAGGTGCAATGATCTTGGGCAATGTAACACATACTCACAGTTAGATACAGGTCCTCAATTTTATCATGTACAAGAGTCGAAAAAAAATTTGAAACAAAAATTCATGGGCTGCCATGACTACAAATTTATTTAGCATAATCCTTTTTTGTGAATAATATTAGCTTTTCGGCATCAACTGGGACTGGGGTTCTATTGACTAGAACCCTTTGCAAAACTGGACCCCTGCCGAGGACTGATAGTGTTTGTACTTACACTTATTTTATAGTGAAAATAGTGAGTATAAGGCAGCTTAGGAGATCTTTCCTGTTCAGTGCTCTTGGATATATCTTTAAGAGACAGTGGAATTAACCAGTTATCATGACAAGGAATGACTTTTAAAAAAGTTTTTGGTTCAGAATAATTTATATTTATAATGACTAATTCTTATTTTCCTGGTGTATATATTGCTGGTTATTCATTTACAACATCAAAATTTTCTAACACAGTTCTTCATTCACTATTGTAATTTTTTGTCTTCAACTAACATGGCTAGAGAGGATGATTTGATGAGGAATTGAACCCTAACTCTCTGTTTCCATTAGACATTTAAAGGCTCATGCAGATTACCATATTTTTGGTCCAAGTATAAGTCAACAAAACACTGGATCACATTTTGACTAATGTTATTTAATGAGGCAGTGCACATGTTCATTTTTTTCATCAAACCAAGAGGTTTGAGGAAACACAGTATGCATAATTTGCCTCTGTACATCGGATTGCACTCAGGCATGAAAAAAATCAGACTGCACTCTTAATGAAATTCAAGTGTGATCTGAATTTCATGATTGACAGAATGAAAAAGATGGAGATATTTTTTAATTTTCTTCACAGCCAAGAAAAAATGGATCACACTCTGATCGAACATAGATGAAACTCGGATCAGAGTATGATTAGCATAACTAGACCATTTTTCTTGGAGAAAATATGGTCATGTGACCCAACCCTTAGTCAAAGAAAGCACCATCCAAATTTGATAGGAACCACAGACACAGATTCATTGATACAGGAATGGATGGTCATCATCAGGTCCAGGACCCTGCATTCACACTTCATAAAATACCTGATGAACCAGGTTTTCCAAGGACTAGAGACCTAGGCAGGTGAATTCTTAGTTAGGCTAGGGCCACATTTAGCCCAGCACTTAAGTTAACTGGATCCAGTAACTGCAGAGGGAAGTGGCTGGAATGCACAGCATCAACATCGAGGGCTGCCTGTGAACGCTACTCCATAGTAACCCGCTGTTTACCATGGATGCAGTGCTTTTGCGGGGCGCACAGGAAAATGTTACTGACAATGTTTTCCTGTGCGCCCGGCAACAGCACAGTTCCTGGGACGTCCTGTGTGGCTGCGTCCATGGTAAACAGTGGGTCACTATGGAGCAGCGTTCACAGGCAGCCCCTTACATTAATGGTGTGGGTTCCTTCACACTTCCCTCTGCACTTACTGGATCCAGTTAACGTAAGTGCTGGGCTAAGTGTGGCCCTAGCCTTAGCTTCCAAAAAGGTAATTTAATTCTTTGTTGAGGATTTGGAGGAAGTGACAGAATGGTCTTCCGCAAAGAAAACTTATTTTTGGACCACTTTCTTTTACTTTTAAAAAGCATGAATATTATATATGTGCATTGCGTTATTAAAAAGGCTGTTGGTTATCATTGGTTATCATTCATATAGGCCCTTTTCACATCTAAGGGGGGGTTACGCTTGCATACAGTGTGCTTATTTTGCCTTAGCACATGCACCCACCGGTGCAGGGAGGGATGTACACCTTGGCACTATAGCCATACAACACCTTCCACCCCAGACCTAGAGGGGGAGCTCCACTGGCTGCTTTAAGCCAGTTCCACTATAAAGATCCAGGCCTGAGGGGAGGAGTCGGTTAGTTCCTCAAGGATAGCAAAGCAGTTAGTTCCAGTCAGACAGAGAAGAGAGCAGTTGTAAGGAGCTGGTTGCTGGGACCAAGCACACCCAGAACCAGGGGACACTGACCCAGCTGTGCAGAGCCCTTGGGAGAGGGACTGAGGCCAGTGGGAGAAGCAAGAAGAAGGGAACAGACTTGTGAACCCTTTAGCTACCCAGACACCGGAGTCCGCAACTGCTGATAAGATATTGTAGCAGGAATAGTCCAGACAGATTAGGAGGATCCAATCCCCCTGAAGTAGCAAGTAGAAGAATTGAAACTTGACCAAGTAAAGGACCATTGGCCTAGCCGAGGATAGGAATCCCACAAGGAGGTCCTCATTGTCAGTTGTGGAACAGCACCCTGAGAGGGAGAAATAGTGGCAGGTTAAACTACAGGCAGAGCTTACCCCAGAAAGACGAACACACTAACAGAGGAGGCCCCACAACTCTCAAAAGTGAATGCCCCGAGCTGCACTGACACCTGGTTACCCTCCTGGACCATGCCTGTTACCGGACAACAGTAAAAAGATACTGAAACCAAAGACTATTGTGTGTGTGCCTGCTTCCCCGCCGCCTGCAGAGTTTACAGCAGGACCGCTACTACTACTCCCCTCATCCATCCCCGCTGCCCTGAGGGAAAGCTCCACCTGTGGGGAGCTGTACTACTCCGAGCTGCACCTTCATCACCTCAGTGGCCGGTCGCACCATTGGTAACCCTATTACCAGGTACCACAGGTGGCATCACAATACCATTCCTTCCCCCTCCATCATCATCATCACCCCCATACCCTACCACTGAGGGTCCAGGGCACGGAACCGGGAACCGACCAGTGATTTCCCCATAGAAGTAACTGCCTATCCTGGTATCCGAGTACCCCCTACCCTGCCGACCGCCTCACTTGAAACGTTTTTGTGTCCCGGACAGATGGAAACCGGATGGGAAATAGCTGCCTTCCGGCTCCATCTGGCCCCACAGGAATGCTATGGGGTCGAAACCGCTTCACACCGGACAGCCCAGGATCCAGAAAACCATGGTGTGAAACTGGCCTTAGATTAGGTGCTAATTACTTTTTAGAGATCCTATTAACAATACCTGTGATTCACAGTAAATCAATTTGATGCAAATCAATTTAAAGAAAAAAATCTTCATCAAAGCTAAATTTCAAAAGATTTGGTTATCTTTAGACCTAAGACCTAAGTATTGTAGAGTATATATTTCTGATTTATATCAATGTTAAAAATTTTAGCAAAGGACGCTTCATACTTTTATTAATAAAATCTAATTTCCTTCATCGCTTCTTGCTGAATAATAAAGCAAATATATGCAGGAGGAAATTACATACAAAGTGTAAACGGGCAGGAACATAAAATGGTAATAAGTCCAATGCATGGCTGACCTGTAATTCTGTTTGACTATTCCGTTCTTTTGGTGAAATCACTAAACCATGGAACTTAGTAGTTATTTGTGTCAGCACATTTATGAGGAATGTGAAAAGCGAGAATGCAGAATCACATATTAATTGTCTATAATCTATTAAACTTGATGCATAAATATATTTTTTGTGCCACTCCAGCATATTATGTATAACAAAGTATGTACACTTCAAACAGATCTACATGAAAGGAAATTAGTATAAATGCATTCATTATGTAAATGGTATCTAGTCCTATTCAATATTTGTTCTATGCAATTTTTAATTATCATTTCAAATATATATAGCAGTCATGTGATTTTAGTGTCCTTGCTATGTCAAATATGCTTTACATTTAAATGTGAAAGATATCTAAAAGATAATAACGCAATTATTACAGATAAAAGAGGACTCATAGGCTTGATAGGTTGGTCCCTCTGGTCTAAAATATATGACCATCGAGTGAGGACCAATATAAATTACTAGAAAGGGAGTCGAAAGATGATCATATTTCTTAAGTGCATGATTGCATTGAGAACTGTAAAGCCCCCGTCACACGGGGCCACATCGCCCCTACATCGCCTCATGTAAAGAGGCAATGTTGGCGGTGCCAGCCAGTCTCCTGGTTTCAGAGCAGTGCTCTGAAACCAGGCGACCATCATGGGGCGATGTGCACACATTGCCCCATGTAACCGGGTGCCGGTGACCTGTCAGGCGATGGGAGCCATAGGCTCCCATTGTCCTGCATCGCTGCTGGGGTTTCCAGACACCACGGTGGCGATGCCGCCTGACAGCTCACCGGCGCGGGGCTGGAGATGTCGCTCCGTGTAAACGGGAGACAGCGACGCTGGCAGGGCGCCAAAAACGTGCACGTACCCGCCAGTCGCCGCCGACATCCCCAGCCCCGTCGCCAGGTGTGACAGGGCCTTAAATGTACCTAAGTTGTTAGGTCCTCTGCTGCTGCTCCTCGGCCCGTCCTCTCTCACCCTGCTCTCTCCTCCATCTCACTGGCTGTGCTCCTGGCTTCCCTGCATTCTGTGTCAGGGATTCTGCCATATCTCTCCTCCAGTGTCTCTTCCTTCCTCCGTCTGTTGGCTCTCATAGCTCGTGCATGCCCCCTGGCCATCTCCAGGGCGTGATTAGGATGAGGCCGCACCCTCCTTTTGTAATTTAAAGGGCCAGTGTGCTCTAATTTTGAAGTATCTCTCAGCCAATAGCTGTGAGGTACAGGGTAATTCAAGCAGCCTCTCCTGGAGGTGCCTTATTATTGTGTCAGTTTGCTTTGTGCTAGCCTTGCTGAAAGTCAGGTCCTCCGTGTGATTCTCTGTTCTTTAGTTTAGTGTACAATTAATCCCTGTTTTGTCTGTGTTTGGTCCACAGTGCTGCCAGCTACTCTACATCTCCTTTCGCTACTGTGACCTGCCCCACATGCCCACTTCCACACCTGCAGTCCCTTTGTGTCATCCTTTGCTTGCCTGAATACCAGACTCCTCCATGCACAGTGACTTGCTACGCTTACCTCTCTCAGGTCTGCTGCTACCCTCCCTGCCTTCTAAGACCTTTGCCCCTACAAGCCCCCCTGGTACCAGCAGTCATGGTATTTAGACCCCCTGGACTTGCCCCTGATGATCCCTGTACAGGGGTCCTTTCATAGAAAAGCTCACCCAGGGAAGTCTGGTACCATGTCCCAGTGGGTCAACTCTTTGGCGCTCTCCTCCAAAGGCATTACATAAGTTAGAAAATGATGGATGCCTCCTTACTTAAACAGTCAATGGAACAACATTGTTGTTTACACTGACCTTGCATACATTGGATGGAAAAAGGTGCAAATAGGCTAAACCACGCTTCAAATCTTTTGCGCTTTTTGCTAAGTTCTCATTCACACTTCCAAAATTCAATAAGTAAAGCAGCTGAAATAAGTAGTGAATGCCAATTTTCTAAGTGTATTTTTCATATTGCTAATGACATGAATTTCTCACCAGATGTCGGAAATAACCAATGCAATCTACACAGGCAAAGAAATCAAACAATAGATGTCCATAAATTTAGTAATGCGTAAGAATGAGAAATGACACAGCGAAAAAGTATTGAACACATGAAGAAAGAGAGGTGCAGGGAGATCAGGCTGTGGAAGAGTGGACACATAAGCGGGTACAGGAGTGGGCACAGGACAGAGGGAGTGGACACACAAGGGGAGCGGACGGAGGAAGAAGGGGAGGCAGGCACACGTGACCTGCACAGCTGCCATCTGTCACATCGCTCATCCTCAGCTTGATCTCCCAGTAGGGAGATCAGGCTGTGAAGGAGCAGCAGGCACAGGCAGATGGGCACCTGCAGCCTGCACAGCCATCATTCTTGAGGTGGGGTGAGTGATCACTTCCATCAGGGATGGAGGGGGTGATACCTGCCTTTCCAATGCTCCATTCTATGGAAGGGACTATGACACTATGACAGCCCTTTCCATAGCTGGAGAGTGACGATCACTGGGATTGGGTGTTCAAAAGCCAATCACAGCGATCGTGGGGGCGGGGTGGGGAATCCATCCCCTGACAACAAGGTCTGGTATCCTGTGGTAAAAATAACAGAATACCAGGGTGCATTGGCTGTTACCGTGGCAATGGTGCTGCGATCCCACCATAATAATGTGGGATGTCAAAGATCAGGAAGTCACGGCGATCTATGACATCCCACAACATCAAAGGTCCGGAAGGGGTTCGAAACCCCTGTATAAAAACACCAATAAATTCACAACAAAATTTGTATGTAACACATGTGGATTTTACTGTACATAAGTTGCAGTAACTTGTGAAAAATGCATAGCTAATTGTTAACATTCACTTTTTAATAGGCCTGTTGTCGATACTTGATGGAAAGAGAGACTGCAGAAACTACGCACACTGCATTCACCATAGCTTTCCTTATTACATTGTCTATTAACAATCAGTTGCTAATCAAAGGAGAGGGCATGCTCGGGTTTATAGTCATGTGAGCAGTAGACCAGGCAGTGATAATCCCCTGATGATAAAGCAAACATTGTAAGTAAACAACAGCACACAGCCTAAAGAAGATACAGAATAGTGAGATACCTTCAGGAGTCCACCAGATGACCTTTTTATTCTAAATGACTATTTCACTTCTGTAACCCACTAAATGCTTTTCGAGCTTGACCCAAGGAAAGTCTGATATTTTTTCTACTGTTCTTCTCTGCCTTCTTTAATGGATTTGAAGCTGAATAATTCCTGACTCTGTTCCCATCCTATCATAATTTTTGACTTTATTTCCTCTGACCAACTTAAAAAGTTCATCTACCCTCAACTCCATCGGCCAAAGGATGAGTACCAAAGTGTCCCAGGGACTTTTTGTTGATAGGTAAGTATGCTGCTTTGCTTCTTCACAGATATAATATGCTACAAATAAAGTATTTCCATCTATTTTCTATGGTTTATTTATATTTCCGTAAAATAGCAAGTGCTTTAGAATCCAACTTCTGTAGCCTTATTTGTTCCCTTTGTAAATAAAAGGATCTTAGTTCAGTGGAAAGAAAAAATATGACTGCTGCTTACTCCAGAACACTGACCAAGTTTAACAGGAATCTCTGATAGCATAATGTCAAGCAACCTAGAATGCTAATTATCCGTTGCTATGGATACCGCCTTCCTTTAACAAGACAGTATAATCTAGATGTAGGCCTTCAGCTATTGTACAGTTTAGAATATATTTCATGGATTTTCTCAAAGACTAATTTTGGCAAGTTTGCTAAAAATATAAATTTGCCTTTCGGCAAAAGTGAGATAATCAAAAGTTCTCTCCATCAAATTTATGCAATAAGAATAGTTTAATGCAAAATTATTTTGTGACATGTATGTTAATTTTAGCCATGGAAACTTTTTTCTGTGGTGAAATTGAAAGTGTCATTAAACTAAAATTATTTTGCTGAATTTTGTTGTGAATCTACTTGCAATGTTTAGGGTGCTTACAGGAAATTATCATACAAACAAATAGTCACATAAATATTACAACTGTAGGGTAAAATGAATAATAATGTATAAAAGTAATGCTCTGCTTATTACATAAAACTTTTCTGATGATATTAATTAAGGCCATGTCCACACAAAAAAGATATTAAAGGGTATGTTTGTGGCGATATAAACATTTTGACCACTCCCTGCACTCCTAGACTATAATGCTGAGCTGCCTGTTCCATTGGTATAAAGTTTAGAATTAAAATACATTAGTTACATACTAATTGCTCCTTACCAGTCATTACTCCCACAAGGGACAATATGTTATGCCTGATTGAGCAGCTCTTCACCCTCCCTCTCAAAAATTTTCAGTGCCGTCTGACACTTCCTCATTCCCCATTTAATCACATGAGCGTGACATCACAACCGGTCCTATACTAAGCTGGAGTCTGGAGATCTCTTTCTGTGCAGAGTGCAGGAGGGGAGACCAGTGTGTCGATAGGACCTGCTGTGACATCACACCCGTGTGATTGAACTAAGAAGTGTTTGTTCTCGGGTGCACAGATGCTCACTGCAGAGGGAGGGGGAGAACTGCTCACTGGGAGTGGTGATGGGTAAGCAGCAGTAATTGAATATTTGATTTACCGTATATACTCGTGTATAAGCCGAGTTTTTCAGCCCAAAATTTGGGCTGAAAAGTCTCCCCCTCGGCTTATACACGAGTCAATACGGGTGGGGGCTGTGTCCGGGGCTGTGGAGGCTGCAGGAGGCGGGGGGGGGGCTGCTGTATGAGCGGCCCCGTCACGTGGGGCCGCTCATTAAATATGCACTGCTTCCCCTGTCAATCAGCGGCAGGGGGAAGCAGTGCATATAGCCCCCAAATGCTGGCACTCGCCCCCGCTTGTAAGGGCCCCCCCCCCGCTGGTTATATTACCATCCCGGTCTTCTGATCAGCGCCACTCCTCGGTGCTCCTCCGTGCTCCGTCCGTGCTGCTGCATCTGGGATCTCCGGCCGTCGCAGGCATATGACGTCATCGCGCGACGGCCGGGGATCCCGGATGTAGCAGGACTGGAGCAGAGAGGACGGAGCGCCGAGGAGCAGCGCTGATCAGAAGACCGGATGGTAAGAGAAGCGGGGGGGGGGCCCTTGCAAGGGGGGGGCGAGTGCCAGCATTTGGAGGCTGCTGCGGACCCCCAGGGGGCTGCTGGGTACCCCCTGGGGGCTGCTGGGTACCCCCAGGGGGCTGCTGGGTACCCCCTGGGGGCTG
Source organism: Allobates femoralis (assembly GCA_033576535.1). NCBI lineage: Eukaryota > Metazoa > Chordata > Amphibia > Anura > Aromobatidae > Allobates > Allobates femoralis. The sequence goes on from JARQOC010000003.1 coordinate 118,695,580, forward strand.
CTATATGTACCCCTGGGGGCCTGCTGTATACCACTGGGGCTGCTGTATACTACCACTGGGGATGCTGGGGCTGCTATATACTACCACTGGGGCTGCTGTATACTACCACTGGGGCTGCTATATACTACCACTGGGGCTGCTGTATACTACCACTGGGGCTGCTGTATACTACCACTGGGGCTGCTGTATACTACCACTGGGGCTGCTGTATACTACCACTGGGGCTGCTGTATACTACCACTGGGGCTGCTATATACTACCACTGGGGCTGCTATATACTACCACTGGGGCTGCTGTATACTACCACTGGGGCTGCTGTATACTACCACTGGGGCTGCTGTATACTACCACTGGGGCTAACCACTGGGGCTGCTATATACTACCACTGGGGCTGCTGTATACTAGCACTGGGGCTGCTGTATACTACCACTGGGGCTGCTGTATACTACCACTGGGGCTGCTATATACTACCACTGGGGCTGCTGTATACTACCACTGGGGCTGCTATATACTACCACTGGGGCTGCTGTATACTACCACTGGGGCTGCTATATACTATCGCTGGGGCTGCTGTATACTACCACTGGGGCTGCTATATACTACCACTGGGGCTGCTGTATACTACCACTGGGGCTGCTGTATACTACCACTGGGGCTGCTATATACTACCACTGGGGCTGCTATATACTACCACTGGGGCTGCTGTATACTACCACTGGGGCTGCTGTATACTACCACTGGGGCTGCTGTATACTACCACTGGGCTACACTGGGGCTGCTATATACTACCACTGGGGCTGCTGTATACTAGCACTGGGGCTGCTGTATACTACCACTGGGGCTGCTGTATACTACCACTGGGGCTGCTATATACTACCACTGGGGCTGCTGTATACTACCACTGGGGCTGCTGTATACTACCACTGGGGCTGCTATATACTACCACTGGGGCTGCTGTATACTACCACTGGGGCTGCTATATACTATCGCTGGGGCTGTTGTATACTACCACTGGGGCTGCTATATACTACCACTGGGGCTGCTGTATACTACCACTGGGGCTGCTGTATACTACCACTGGGGCTGCTATATACTACCACTGGGGCTGCTATATACTACCACTGGGGCTGCTGTATACTACCACTGGGGCTGCTGTATACTACCACTGGGGAGGCCTGTATACCACTGGGGGGGGCCTGTATACCACACTGCTGGGGGCTATATACCTGTGCTGGGGTCCACCCTCGGCTTATACACGAGTCAAAAGGTTTTTCCAGATTTTTGGGGCAAAAGTAGGGGGGTCGGCTTATACACGGGTCGGCTTATACACGAGTATATACGGTATATTAATTCTAAACATTAAACAAATGTAACAAGCAGCTTTGCGTTATAGCCTATGGGTGCACGGACCATTAAAGAAATTCTCCCCAGAGTTCCTCTTTAATTTATTGCTATAATCTGTCTGCAACTTTGTTGCCTTAATTACAAATTCCTACCATTTAATATCTACAGCAAATATGTAGACCTTTACATAGTAGATTGCAAAAAATTGAGTGGGACAGTCTGACCATGTAATGTGTGTGTGTGCCTCCAAACTTTCCCATTAAAGACACCTGGAGAACATTAAGGACAGTTTGAATTAAAAGTATAACTGTCGCTTTGAGTTTTCATTTAATAAATCAATAATACACATGAAAATAAGCAACTATGTAATATATCACATTAGACAAACTTGCTTCTTTCTCCTCCTGGACTAATCTTTCATTTTCTAAGGGGCCTTTCACACTAGCGTTTCTGTCCAGATCGGAAAGGCCCCTTAGAGAATGAAAGATCTGGACAAAAAACGTCATCTGCCGCATTTCCTGCCTAACCGACGCACTTGCGGTACACTTGAGGCGAAGCCCCATGCATTGTCTATGGGGCTTGCAGCAACTGCGGTATTGCCGTTATCCAGCACTTGTGGCAGTTGCAGCCGTGAAAAAACGGCGGTCAGGTGCATTTTTTCCGCGGCCACAACTGCCACAAGTGCTGGATCATGGCAATACCACACTTGCCGGAAGCCCCATACACAATGCATGTGCATTGCCAGAAACATACCGTAAGTGCAGCAGTTAGGCACCAAATGCGGCAGATGAGGTTTTCTGTCCGGATCTACCGTATCCGGACAGAAACGCTAGTGTGAAAGGGGTCTTATCTTGGTAATAAAAAACTCTGTATTCATTGAGGACAGACTTTACCCTGGAACTGAGAATTTTGATATTCAAATATCACTAGGAGGAGAAAAAAACATTTTCTGAAAAAAATATTTTCCAAATTTGCTTATTTTCATGTGTGGTATTGATTTATGAAATAAAAATTTAGGGTCACATTGTAAATGCCTGCATCTGGCAGTGGCATACTTCACTTTCTCCACTGAAAAGACATGAACAGACGACCTAGCAATTACAGTTAGGTCTTTATATATTTGTGCAGAGACAGTTTTCACATTTTTGTTCTGTACATTACACAATTAATTTTGAACAAAACAATTCAGATGCAGTTTAAGTTCAGACTTCAGTGGGTTGAACAAAATGATTGCATAAAAATGTGAATAACTAAAGCTTTTATTAGACTCAGTCCCTTCATTTCAAGGGCTCAAAAGTAATTGAACAAATTGAATAATTACAAATAAATTGTTAATTTCTAGTGCTTGGTTGAAAACTCTTTGTTGGCAATGACTGTCTGAGGTCTTGAACTCATGGACATCACCATCCGCCTTTTTAATGCTCTTCCAGGCCTTCCCTGCAGCAGTTTGCAGTTGGTGTTAGTTTGTGGCATTTAAGTCTAAAGTTTAGTCTTTAACAAGTGAAATGCATACTTTATTGGGTTGAGATCAAGTGACTGACTTGGCCATTGAAGAACATTCCACTCCTTTGCTATAATAAACTCCTGAGTAGCTTTGGCTCTATGCTTTGGGTCGTTGCCTATCTGTATTACGAAATGCTGACTAATCAGTTTAGCTGCCTTTGTTTGAATTTGAGCACTCATTATGTCGCTGAATACCCCAGAATTCATCCAGCTGCTTATATCCTGTGTTGCATCATCAAAAAACCTAGGGATCCAGTGCCACTGGCAGTCATGCATGCCCAGGCCATCACACTGCCTCCGCAGTGTTTAACAAATGATGTGGTATGCTTTGGATCATGAGCTGTACCATGCCTTCGCCATACTATTTTCTCTTCATCATTCTGGTAGGGATTGATCTTGGTTTCATCTGTCCAAAGAATGTTGTTCCATAACTGTGCTATTTTTTTAAGATTTTTTTTAGCTAATAATGAAAGAAATGACCAGCATCACCTTTGTGTGCTACATAGAAAAAACATGTAAATTATAAAATATATCTGCTGCAACACTACACACTATAAGATATATGAAATAACATACTGGCTACCAATGAATAGCAGGTCTGTAAACACTGATATAAAGTAAGGGACAATGCAGAAACTGCTTGAGAATATAAAAAAACTTGAGAAGACTAAGCTTTAGCAGTGGCCACTGCGAAAGTGCCCGATAACCATGCCAAGGTGCTCCTCATTTTATCGGTTCCTAACCGTGTGCCTCTCTAGCGGTATAATGCTGCATGTGTGGATTTTTATGCCTCTGTATGCAACTAAAACCGACCTTGAGGGTATGTCCTGGACCTGGCTACAACAAGATGGAGAGCTCAGTATGGCTACAGGGTGGGGGAAGGGTACACAATCACTAAATAGTAATACTAATAATTAAAGAAATGACCAGCATCACCTTTGTGTGAGGTGCTACTTAGAAAAAATATGTAAATTATAAAATATATCTGCTGTAACACTACACACTATAAGATATATGAAATAGCATACTGACTAACAATGAATAGCAGGGCTGCATTCATCAGTATTAGCTGTATGGCAGAGTGGCCCGACAGAAGGCTCTCTTCAGTGCAAGACATATGACAGTCCGCAGAGAGTTTTCACAAAACACATGAAGAAATCCCAGACTACGAGAAATAAGATTCTCTGGTCTGATGAGACAAAGATAGAACTTTTTGGTGATGATTCTAAGTGGTATGTGTGGAGAAAACTAGGCACTAATTATCACCTGCCCAATACAATCCAAAAGTGAATCTTGGTGGTGGCAGCCTCATACTATGGGAGTGTTTTTCAGCTGCAGGGACAGGACAACTGGTTGCAATTGAAGGAAACATGAATGCGGCCAAGTACAGAGATATCCTGGATGAGCACCTCTTCCAGAGTGCACTGGACCTCAGACTTGACCGAAGGTTCACCTTCCAACAAGACAATTACCATATTCACACAGTTAAAATAACAAAGGAGTAGCTTCAAAGCAGCTAAGTGACCATTTTTGACTGGACCAGCCACAGCCCTGACCTAAACCCAATTGAGCATTTCTGGAGAGACCTAAAAATGGCTGTCCACCAATGTTAACCATCCAACCTGATGGAACTGGAGAGGATCTGCAAGGAAGAATGGCAGAGGATCCCCAAATCCTGGGGTGAAAAACTTGTTGCATCATTCCCAAGAAGACTCATGGCTGTACTAGCTCAAAAGGAGCTTCTACTCAATACTGAGCAAAGGGTCTGAATACTTATGAGCATGTGATATTTCAGTTTTTCTTTTTTAATAAATTTGCACAAATATCTACTTTTCAAGTTTTTTTCCAGTCAAGATGGGTTGCAGAGTGCACATTAATGAGAAAATATGAACTTTTTTGAATTTACCAAATGGCTGCAATCAAACAAAGAGTAAAAAATGTAAAGGGGTCTGAATACTTTTCATACCCACTGTGTATGACCCTAACTATATATGCAGGTGGAGTAAGTGATAAGTGCTCAGATAACTGCTCTTTTAGATGTAAGGGCACCATAACTTTCGTTTCATTGCTGCTTCACGCTGTATAGCTTACAAAAAATGTGTAACAAACGGAAGTTGTAGAAGGGTTAGATTGACACATTCATATGATGGTTTCACTCACTGCAACTATCTCCGGCCTCTTACAACATCTTCTGTCACAGTTAGATGCTATGACGGCTTAGGTAGAACAGAGAGCCAGTGCTGTACTCACATCTCCTACAGTGTCTAGCTTTAAGGATCCAGGACATCTTCTGAGGGGGCACAGATGCAATAAACTGGAAACTGTAGTAAGTAACTGCATCACTGCCCCTGTGACTAAGGGCTGCTTTACACACACCAACGTCTGTGTCCAACATCTGAACAGATCTCTGGTTGCAGTGAAACCATGGACACATTGTTACATTTTGTGGCTGTGTACAATGGAGCAATGTGTCCATGATTTCACTGCAACTAGAGATCTGTTCAGAAGTTGGACACAGAAGTTGGTCTGAGTAAAGCGGCCCTAAGCCTGTGACTGAGAAAAACAGTTCAAGCTGTAGAGGTGGGCAACGTAAATGTACTACTCATTGAAATTAATATACTGTATATGGACGTATGTTCAAAAAAGCAGCATTTTATATGGCTTTTTAAAAATAATACTTAAAAAATTGTAAATAATTGGTTGTTATTTCTTCTATATACAGTATACACTTCTCCTAAGGCAGGTCCTACATTGGGCATTTGGGAAATCCGGTCCCGAGTTGTGGTCTTTTACTATGAAGATGCATTGGGTCTACGTAATAGTTAAAAATGTAAAAATGTAAGACATTTTTCATAAAGTTTATTTGCAAAGTTTCAGCAAAGTTTCAGGCACATTGAGGCAAATAAAAAAATCTTTTAAGTTACTTTTATTAGCGCCATATTATGCTATCAGATTTTAGTGCTGTTATTAATTGATTAAAGATTGTATTAGTTCCTCTTAGTGAACATTAATGTCAGTTCTTTAGAGAAAAAAACAGCTGAGACTGCAATTTTACTGGAAAGACATTTTTAACCTTATTCTCAATTTTTTTTATATCTAACATAAAGTAAAAAAGAGGTGACTTCTTGGCTTAGTATTATGATGTCTCACTTACTTCATGTACAGATAATGCAGATTTTATTTCTGAACAATTTAAACATATCAATTATATCAATGTTTTAATTAGAAAACATTTCTTTTTTTTCCCTTTTTTACATAAAAACGTTTAGCAACATTGCATTACTTACTTTGCTGCTTCTGAATAAAGTAAATGGGGTTTTGGGTGTGAATGTGATGAGTTTTGGTTGTCAGTAGGGGTAAACAAGTGATGGATAAGGAACAAAATCTGCTCCGGTTGAAAAAACATTAAACTAAGGTATTGGAAATCTTCCAGTATTCTCTACTGAATCATATAGTAGTTTGCATGAGATTTGCATTGCATAACATACTGAAGACAATGATTTATGATATAGTGCAACCACTTCGCAAAATATCATACTTCTAGGCTAAACAAATAAAAGAGGAAATAAAAAAGTCATGAAAAATCAATTGTGCTATTTTTAGCTAGCATATCCTAATTCTGGATTCACAGCTATACTGCACAGTACTATAGTTTAATCTTAACCATTCCTCTGCCCATGCTGTATATATGCTAACCATTAGCGTAACTGCTGAGGGGCAAGAGGGGCCCACCCAGGGCTGCCACCATTTTTAACTGTATCAGCTTGCACATCGTGCTGATACAGTTAAACTCTGTGGCAGAGCAGGGAGACTCGATCTCCCTGCTCTGCCCCTACCCATTAAAGATCGCATGAGACCAATAGTCTACAGAACTGCAGGTCAGGAGCAGAGTGATGCAATGATGTCATTGCGACACAAACAGGGTGTGAGTCCCAGTGTGATGACATCACTACATTCATCTGTACAACACCTGGCTGCTGCTGTGTTCTGTTGGGCTCACTGGGGTAAGGTGAGTATTATGTTTATTTATGTTTTCTTTCAAAAGTGTGGTATGGCCATAATGTGTGCGAGTCCCTGAAAAATATTGGTGGCTAATAAGGGAGGCATCATACATAGTGAGGGCTACTAAGTGGAGGAAATCATACATAGTAGGGGCTACTAAGGAGAGGCCATCATCTCTAGTAGGGGCTACTAGGGGGAGCCATCATATGTAGTAGAGGCTATAAAGGGGGGGCCATCATACATTGTCGGGGCTCCTAAGAGGGCTAGTATAGAGTGTGCATGCCATGACAGTGTGGGGGTTAATAATGTGGCTATAATACAGTGTAGGGACTACCGAAAGCATGTTATTAGTTAGTGCGGGGGCTACAGAAAGGGTCATAATACAGTGTGGGGCTATTGAGGGGGTCACCGAACAGTGTTGAACATTCAAAGGGGGTCATCGTACAGCGTGGCAGCTACTGAGGGGCTCATAAATCAGTGTAGAGGTTACTGAGGGGGACAAGATAAAAAGTGGGGGCTATTGAGGGGAACATGATAGAGTATGAGGGATACTAAAGGGCCATGATACAGAGTAGGGCTACTAATGGGACCATGACACTGTATGGGGCTTACTAAGCGATCCATCATACAGTGTGCAGGCCACTAATGGGGCAATCCAGCCATGTTGAATACCTTCTCTAACATTACACTGCAGGCTGAAAATTACTGTAGACCCATAGCAAACTGGTCTAATTATTTAGTTTAATATTTCTACCAATGGGAGCTTAGCGCTACTGTATGTACCAGTACAATTAGTAAAATTAATGTACTAATAGGTCACTTTACTTACTGCAAACATTTTATTAATTTCAATATCAAAGAGAGATTAAACAATATGAACCTTGCAATTTACAGGACTCAATAAAGGACAACCATAGGTAAATCAAAAAACGGGACAACAAACCAGATTTAACTAGAAGGTAAGGTACAGGTGTTGTCAAAAGAAAAGGATAAAATAAAATGATGAGATAATTAACATCATTCATTATCCCATATAGAAAATCCCAGGAGCACAAGTAAAGACTGCACAAGAAAGAGAGGACAAACTTCATTAACACTAAAGGTATTGTGTAAACAAATATACCAGACTAAAAATAGGGCAGTGAACTAATGTATAATTAAAGTATTATTATTTCTGTGTCCTAGATGTGAAAAGCAACCACTGTATAAAGGAGGAATACACTAAAATCGTCAAGCTACAATCATATAACAGGAGAATATGATAGGATAAAATTTGATATAATGCATTATTATTAGTTGCTTTGTAAAACTATATAAGAAATTTTTAAACATTTTTAACATTATTTATTAATGAAATTTTAAAAGTGGGACAGTGTGAAATTAATAAAATGTTTGCAGTGAGTAAAGTGACCTACAGTGTTGGCCAAAAGTATGGACACCCCTGCAATTCTGTCAGATAATACTCAGTTTCTTCCTGAAAATGATTGCAATCACAAATTCTTTGGTATTATTATCTTCATTTAATTTGTCTTCAATGAAAAAACACAAAAGAGAATGATGCAAAAAGCAAAACATTGATCATTTCACACAAAACTCCAAAAATGGGCCGGACAAAAGTATTGGCACCCTGAGCCTAATACTTGGTTGCACAACCTTTAGCCAAAATAACTGCGATCAACCGCTTCCGGTAACCATCAATGAGTTTCTTACAATGCCCTGCTGGAATTGTAGACCATTCTTTTGTGGCAAACTGCTCCAGGTCCCTGATATTTGAAGGGTGCCTTCTCCAAACTGACATTTTTAGATCTCTCCACAGGTGTTCTATGAGATTCAGGTCTGGACTCATTCCTGGTTACCTTAGAAGTCTCCAGTGCTTTCTCTCAAACCATTTTCTAGTGCTTTTTGAAGGGTGTTTCGGGTCATTGTCCTGCTGGAAGAACCAGGACCTCTGAGGGAGACCCAGCTTTCTCACACTGGGCCCTACATTATGCTGCAAAATTTGTTGGTAGTCTTCAGACTTCATAATGCCATGCACACGGTCAAGCAGTCCAGTGCCAGAGGCAGCAAAGCAACCCCAAAATATCAGGGAACCTCCGCCATGTTTGACTGTAGGGACCATGTTCTTTTCTTTGAATGCCTCTTTTTTTCTCCTGTAAACTCTATGTTGATGCCTTTGCCCAAAAAGAGAGAACATTCTTCCAAAACGTTTTAGGCTTTCTCAGGTAAGTTTTGGCAAACTCCAGCCTGGCTTTTTTATGTATCGGGGTAAGAAGTGTGGTCTTCCTGGGTCTCCTACTGTACAGTCCCTTTTCATTCAGACACCGACAGATAGTATGGGTTGACACTGTTGTACCCTCAGACTGCAGGGCAGCTTGAACTTGTTTGGATGTTAGTCGAGGTTCTTTATCCACCATCCTCACAATCTTGCATTGAAATCTCTCGTCAATTTTTCTTTTCCGTCCACATCTAGGAAAGTTAGCCACAGTGCCATGGGCTTTAGACTTCTTGATGACACTGCGCACGGTAGACACAGGAACATTCAGGTCTTTGGAGATGGACTTGTAGCCTTGAGATTGCTCATGCTTCCTCACAATTTGGTTTGTCAAGTCCTCAGACAGTTCTTTGGTCTTCTTTCTTTTCTCCATGCTGAATGCACAAGGACACAGGACAGAGGTTGAGTCAACTTTAATCCATGTCAACTGGCTGCAAGTGTGATTTAGTTATTGCCAACACCTGTTAGGTGCTACAGGTAAGTTACAGGTGTTGTTAATTACACAAATTTGAGAAGCCTTACATGATTTTTCTAAGGGTGCCAATACTTTTGTCCACCCCCTTTTTTATGTTTGGTGTGGAATTATATCCAATTTGGCTTTAGGACAAATCTTTTTGTGTTTTTTTCATTGAAGACAAATCAAATGAACATAATAATACCAAAGAATTTGTGATTGCAATCATTTTCAGGAAGAAACTAAGTATTATCTGACAGAATTGCAGGGGTGTCAATACTTTTGGCCATGACTGTATTAGTACATTACTTTCACTAATTTTACTGGTACATACAGTAGCGCTAATCTCCCATCGGTAGAAATATTAAACTAAGATTAATTCAAACAGAGGTGTAAGTAACGGTCGCCTCCGGGACAAACAGCAGCAACTGGTGCACAGGGAAAGAGGCAAAGATCTCTAGTGCATAAGTAAAAGCCAGCTCCAGTGTCCCCGAAGTATTTGGCCTAATTTTTTCCTCTGGTACAATTTCCTGAGCCAAATGTCCATGGGATTGGGGCTCATGGTATCTGTTTAGTAGAAGACATTTTGTAGGTATGACTGATCCTGTTGTTCAGCCAGTGTGTCTTTGTTTACTGAGGTACATCAGGTTTCAGCAATGGCAGACAAAACATGTGGTCCATTATGTTAAATACACTTTAATTGTTGCCCTTATGCTAGAAAAGGCGGATGAGTGTTTTGTCAGCAGAGATCATAGACAGGTATGTTGGTTACTGATGTGGGTGTAGGCTAGGTACTGCAGCTTAACTGGTGAAAAGCAATTTTAGACTCTCACTCCGAATCCAGAAAAAAAATACTTATTTTGCTTTTTCTAATGAAGCTGTGACAGTTTTGTTTTCATGACCAGCATTGACATTGTTGTTATTTTTATTTTGATGGTCAGCCTCATCCTATATCTCTTACCTCTGCAATCTCTATGTACTCCTCCACTGGCTGCTGTTTCTTTTCCTTTTCTTCTTCTATATCTTCAAATCTTGCTGCAGTTAACATGGACCTTGAGGATCTCCAACAGATACAGGTTAGGGGCCCTTTACACGCCGCTACTGGAGGATGGATACAACCCGCTACAGGCTACAAATGTAGCTTGCAGCGTCAATATAGCCCGTAGTAGCGGCGTGTGAATACGGGACGAGACAGCAACAGATACATCTGTTTCCGAGCACTGCTCGAAAACAGATGGCTACAAAGCCGATTGTAGCGAGCTGTATCGGCGTGTAAAGAAGGAACAGAAGGGTTGTTTCTACACCATGCTATGTAGCTGGGGCGTGACACAGGCTCCGGGTTTCCGCGCCCCCTTCAGCGATCATTGGAGGAAGCTCCGGCGTTGCGATTGGTTGTCGCCGCACAGGGCGGCATATTTAAGGAGCTGACGAGTCACACTACACAATTGCTCGAGCGTCAAGTATTAATCAGCCTCCTGCGATGCCTGCCCAATCATGGTATTATTGCTTTGTCCTATCAGCGTACGGACGTCTCGTAATCCACAATTGTAGCACGCCTATGTGCTGTCCCTGCTGCACCAGGTATGCCCATAGTAGCTGGTTGTAGCGGTGTGTAAATGAGCTAAGATGAGCTACAGATGGCTACTTGAGACACCCGGCGATGTATCTAGCTATAGATGTTGCGTAGCGTAGCGCACCTTGTGGCGGCGTGTAAAGGAGGTGCGTTTACCGTTTGTAACCGTTTGAGCGTGCTCGTGCACGTGAAGTAGCGGGTTGTATCCATCCTCCAGTAGCGGCGTGTAAAGGTACCCTTAAGGTACTTTTACACGCCGCGACGGCAGACTGGATACATCCCGCTACAGGCTACAAATGTAGCTTGTAGCGCCAATGTAGCCCGTCGTAGCGGCGTCTGAAGACGTGACGATACAGCCGGCAACAGATACATCTGTTTCCTAGCTCTGCTCGAAAACTGATGGCTACAATGCTGATGGTAGCGAGCTGTATCGGCGTGTAAAGAAGCAACGGAAGGGAACTCAGGACAGCCTGCGATGTAGCTGCAATGTAGCTAAGGCGTCACCTAGGCTCCGTGTTACCGCGCCCCATGTGCGATCACTAGTACGTCACGTCTCGGCCATTCGCCCTTTCCGTCGTGCCCAATCACAACTCCGTAGTGTTGGCCAATGGTTGTGGTTTGGGCGCGGCGTACAGGACTGTGGCACGCCTATTTGTTTTACGTCCTGCCTTTGTTGCTCCCACATCACCCTGTGGTGGCGGCGTGTGAAGCGGGTACGCTAAGCTACAGCTGGCTACTTGAGACACCCGGCGATGTATCTAGCTATAGATGTTGCGTAGCGTAGCGCACCTTGTGGCGGCGTGTAAAGGAGGTGCGTTTACCGTTTGTAACCGTTTGAGCGTGCTCGTGCACGTGAAGTAGCGGGTTGTATCCATCCTCCAGTAGCGGCGTGTAAAGGTACCCTTAAAGATGAACAAGGGCAACTTGCTGTTCTAACCTCTATGTCTTCTTACATTTTGAGGAATGATTACATTATTGATTTAATTCTTATCCATACTGACATTTTGTTACCTACTTAAATATTCTCAGTAGACGATACATGTCCCTCATCAGCAGCCAATGGCAGAATTTGAAGTAACCCATACTTCACTTTGGCTGCTGCATGATGAATTTATGCTGCTCATTTTCACTTTACACTGTTTATACAGGTGCTTTAATATATGAAGGGTCAAATTCCAGGTATTGTTGTTGAATGGTAAAGGAGGAGGATACTTACTCAGAGAACAACAAGCATTAGTGGTGGATGCTAGTTATGATTGTAATGATGACAGCTTCCAATGTTCTGGTTGCTGGCCTACTTGATTTTCCTAAATGAGCAAGTGATATTGCTTCATGTACTAATCGAAAGCTGTAGTTTGTATTATTTATAATCAGATTTTGTTTACAGAAATATATGGTGGCAAAGTGAAAAATTACTCCCACACATAAAATGTTTAAATATGACTCACCACCCCACCATTGAAACAAGCCCTTTTTGGATGAGCCAACTCTTCCAACAATATGTGGAATATCAGCTGATTAAAGCTGGCTGCATGAAATGCAGATTTTGCCCAAAAAGATTTTTAAGCCAAAAATTGCCTGCACTGTGGACCTTTGATGCCAACACCCTTTTCCTTAACATCACCTACCCAGCAATCCTGTCTTATCCTCAGGTCTTCTCCACCACTGAATCATTATAATCCCACTGACAGTGAGGAAAATGGCCTGATCTTTTTGCCATCCTGCCTTTTTGCTACCTTGACATTTGAATGAAGATGAACTATGCATCTCATCCAATAAATAAACTGGAAGAAGTGGTTCAGACTCTTAGCATGTGAGTTTAGGGACTATGGGACAGAACAGAAACAAGTGCCACTGACGGAATTACAACTCTGGTATGTACAACATTACATCCATTGTATTTTTGGTCACCAGCACAAGCATAAAAGGGAGGTATGGGCTGCCACCTTCCCCCAGCTCCCTAGTTTTACCTGACTGGTAATTTAAAATAAAGGGGAGAGCTTTTTTCTTTAATTATTTCTTAAAATAATTTAAAATGGGGTGAGGCTTCTCTGTATTTTTGGTTGCCAACCAGATAAAACTAGGCAGCTCAGGGCTGGGATCCTCAGTGTGGGGAGGCCCAAGCGTTCTGTGCCTTCCACGCTGCGAATTGCAACCCAGAGCCGCCACAGAAAATTTGAGCATTCATAGAAGCACTATTTACTGGAGTTGTAGGTTGGCAGACTGGACACATAATAAAACATTTCATAGCAGTCTACCTAATATGTATCTATTCTAACTCAATGTTATTGAAACACCCTAATGGTATGCATCTTTTTCAGGTTGATTCTGCCTGCAACCTGCCTAAGAAACTACTTAAAAAACAGCTACAAAGAATGAACATAATGCACAACAATGTTAAATCAACTTGCTGGTCATACAGTGTGTCTTTTGAAATACCATTTCACTGATTCAGGCTTCAAAAGCAGTGGAGCATCTAATAGAAGCAACCTGTCCATTCTTTGCAAGGTTTCCTCTTAGAAGACTCATCACCATTTCATATACAGAATGTAGGTAAAGAAGCTAGCTGTTGTGTGCCACAAAATAAGTCAACAAGACGATGCAAAACATGGATAAAGAAAAAGCATCTTCCTACAGCAAAATCGATGCTGATACATCAACGCCCAAAAGACTTTAATTTTTTTAATCTTAAAAGAAGACTTAATATTTTTAATTGATGAATAAAAGTTATACTTTATCCTATCTTTATCCTATAATTTACACTATACACTATATATATATATATATATATATATATGTATAGGGAGCTTTGCAATGGAATCATGTATCAGTAAAGTAAAATTCATTTGCATAAAGCATTTTGATCACTTATAGCATGAGATTTATTATAACTTAACTCTCTCATGTGCAATGATGAACATGTACTAAAAGAAAATACTGTATGCAATTTTAAAAGCTGCCATCCTCTTAATAGATAATATCCATTCTAGTATATTATTAACATTAATATTAAACATCCAGGACATTTATCTTTTCTGGCTCTCATGACTGGTTCTGTTTGTTAATGTTTTATAGCTCTTAGGCATCAATAACTACTCATATGAGACAGACAACATGATGGCTAGTTATTCCGTACAAGAGCACATTTATGTAAATATGTGAAATGTGACCATATGATTTACTGATACTATAAAGTCCTGTCATAGTGATACATGTGAATGGAGAACCGAATTTCCAAGCATTCTTCTCATTTAGTAAACAGTGTCGATCTGTGTTTCTAATATACTGTATATTATTGTCTCAGATCAATGAACTGATGTCACATTCTCTTCTTTCAGTTGTTGTTATGCTATTAACAAAAATATCTAAGTGAAATATACTAGTATATCCATATGTTGAATTATCAATACAAACAATAAAGCTTGAATATCAAAATAACTCTACAGGCTGAATGTTCAATTCAAACAATCAACTGATAACAGAAAAAATTGAAATCCGACTCAACAGGATTGGATTTTCCTTTTCTTTTTCAAAAGAAAATATAGTGCATCCAAAAGAAAAATTTACATGGGCGACATGACCCAGTCGATGCGTTTCGACTGCACTAAGCAGTCTTACTCATGACTGAATCATGTGATGACTATCATGAGTAAGACTGCTTAGTGCAGTCGAAACACGTTGACTGGGTCATGTCGCCCATGTCAATTTTTCTTTTGTATGCACTATATTTTCTTTTGAAAAATAAAAAGAAAAGGAAAATCCTGTCCTGTTGAGTCGGATTTCAATTTTTTCTATTATCCTTGATGTGAGGCCAGGGTGAGGTCGGTGTCTGAGCCCCGGGTGGATGAGCATAGAGCAACTGGGTGAGTTGAAATCAAGTTTCTCAAACAATCAATATTTAGATTTTTATTGGATTTTGGAATAATGGAAATATAAAAAAAAAATAAAAAAATGGAAATGAGGATACAACCGTTGTAACCTAGAGACCCGCGCTCCCCCAGGCTCAGTGATGTCACCTGCTCATTTCCTTGCCAAGCGCTTGGTTTGCTGGATCCGCATTCTGGCCTGGGGATCCTAGCAACCAGGCACGCTTAGTCCTCCTTGTGGTCTCCAGCAGATGCCGGAATACACCTCCGACTCTACAGCACTGCAGATAACTGCCTCTCTACCTCCTCTTCATGCTCCATATTCACTGCAGTGTTTAAACCAGCGCTGGAAGACAACAGGCCAGTACTTATTTACTTATTCGCTGTGTTAGCTAATCTAGCCACTTTAATGCAGCATATCTCTTCTCATTCCAGGGCTCTCTCAATCTGTTTCATTGAACAGTTATTTATCTGCACACTGTTCTATTGATATCTACACAGGTACTTTATAGTATTCACTATTATCAGCACACAGTACCTACTGTATAGTATATTAGCTATTCACAGTGCCTGCCATTATATGCTTTTTAGACATTTTTACATGTTTTATTTGTGGTCAGTTATTTTATCTTATTTCACACTTATATCTAATATCCTCTTCATCTAGTTTACTTTATTTATCTTTATATTTTATTCTTTCATTCTTTCCATGCCTATGTTATCTCTAATGGTAATTTTTTTCTCTCTGGGAAAATTATCATATTCGTGTTTATCAATTATAAAAAGTGTTTATAATTTTACCTCACCCCTCCAAGTCACCTAAGCCAACACTCTATCTAAAGCAAGCAATCTTATTTTTTAGATTTTGATATCTTCTGTATTAATGCGATATTACTATTCATTACTAATTTTTATATTTTTTAGTTCATAATATTTGAGCAACTAGGACCCCCCCATCTCTAAAACAGTTGTGCATCATTACACGTCCTTCATTAGGCTACTGTCTTTTCACCTTTTTTACTCAAAAGCATAATATTTTATAAATGTGCAGTACAGGGGCTGGCTGGAGCCTCTGGCCCTGGGTTGCATGTCCGGCCATCCAGCCCTGATTTGATGACCGGGGGGGAAGGTTGTGCTATCAAAATTTCTGATGACCAGGGGGCGGTTTGGTGCTATCAGAAATTTTTGATGACCGGAGGGGTGCTATCAGAGTTTTCGGTCCGCTCACTCACCATGTCCTCAATAGTGGATTTGCAACACCCAGAAAGAAAAGTTATGGAATTACAGAAATCATAGACATAGATATTTTAAGGATATGCAAATTATAGAAATTGATAACAAATGTCCAAAACATCTTGAATATTTGAATATTGAGTATGAGCGCCACACACTGATATACAAGTACCAATCACTAGCTATAGTTGTTTCCAGGGTAAAAATGGGACTCAACACTGAAGAAAATAGACCTCTATAACAGCCTTCTTTATCCAGTTCCAGACTATAGTATCCATCTGAAGAACATGTGGGCAAAAACCATGTAGAGGCTCTCATGGAGGAATATCACACCAATCCTATTCCTAGGAGTATGGTATGGGGTAGCACAATGTACGGTAGCCAGACTCCTGTACTCTTCATTCCAAGACTAGTAACAGCTCATTGTTTTATCAATTTGATTGTGGAACCATTAAAAATGTCATTTCTCCAAAGTGTCTATGCTAGACAGCATGTTGCTCCTGCTATTGTAAGCAATACAAGCTACAGCTTGTGTGGCCTCACTGTGTTATCATGGCTTGAAGTATCTACAGGCATGAATATCATTGGTTGACTTTGCAAAGGGAGCTACCAATACCATAGCTAGATGATTTGATTGTCAAGTGCATTCAGGTTGGCAGAACATTTCTATGACACATATTATTAAACTCATTGATAGCAGCCACGATGTGTATTTTTATGTATATCTGCACATATCACTTATACTCATTATTTTATTTCCATTTCATTATTTGCATATTATTGTCATGGCTATAGATCTTGAGATAATTTCTTAACTGGTCCTTCTTGGTGATGCAATTTCAGTATTAAAGGGAACCAACCACCCCAAATGACCCCCCCGGACTGTTAATATGTGTCCCTACACCCAGCACACACATTTGGGGCAATCGTTTTTGCTAAAAAAACTGTTTAGTAGAAGCTAAGATATATGTTTATAAAGTGTAATCAATCACGACGGATAGGTGTTACCTAGCTTTGTCCACGTGCAGTGTTCGTGCTTGTGATCCTCCTCTCCCTCCTCCCCTCTCAATTTTTAAGAGCCCGGCCGCGTCATGAAAGGGGCGGGGCTAAATCGCGTAATGAAAGGAGGCGGGGTTCGCCGTGATTTAGCCCGCCCCTTTCATGACGCCGCCAGGCTCTTAGAAATTGAGAGGGGAGGGGGGAGAGGAGGATCACAGACAAGAACACTGCACGTGGACAAAGCTAGGTAACACCTATCCGTCGCGATTGATTACACTTTATAAACATATATCTTAGCTTCTACTAAACAGTTTTTTTAGCAAAAACGATTGCCACAAATGTGTGTGCTGGGTGTAGGGACACATATTAACAGTCCGGGGGGGTCATTTGGGGTGGTTGGCTCCCTTTAAGGGATATAAATATTTTAAGATCATATGGATTTAAGCTTTTTTTTATCATCACTTAATGGTATATTATATATATATATATATATATATAATATATAAAATAGAAAAAATTCCTTGCAGCACACAGCTATCACCAATGTTGTATAATGCTATAAGCCATGTGTTTGAGAAAAAAGTTTAAAAACTTACGTTTTTCTGAAAAAACTCAAAATCTTATCTTTTAATTCTGAAGTTCTTAGTACAAACATTGGCCAAGGTCTGTTTGCTCGTCGACTGCGACAAAGTGACTTCAGGCACGACGAGTCCTATGCTGACGCCCAAGTCCTCCTTTTCCACTCCCCCACTTCTCAGTGGGCAGACTCCATCTATACCCTCCATCACCTGTCGGCGATGAGGGTACAATTGCAGCAGAGTATCTGCAACTCTATAGAATATATAATGAAAAAAAGCTGCACAGCACTCATAGACCAGTGTGAACTGGTGCATGCAGAGACACAGAAACATATAAAATAGAAAAAATTCCTTGCAGCACACAGCTATCACCAATGTTGTATAATGCTATAAGTCATGTGTTTGAGGACTTGGGTGTCAGCATAGGACTCGTCATGCCTGAAGTCACTTTGTCGCAGTCGACGAGCAAACAGACCTTGGCCAATGTTTGTACTAAGAACTTCAGAATTAAAAGATAAGATTTTGAGTTTTTTCAGAAAAACGTAAGTTTTTAAACTTTTTTCTCAAACACATGGCTTATAGCATTATACAACATTGGTGATAACTCATCCATTATGGCACTACAAGTCCTATAGTGACCTTTTTATATATATATATATATATATATATATATATATATATAAAAAGAAACAAAGAAACAAAACAGCACAACCATCACTCTTCAGGTGCAAACCCCTCCTACCATGATCAAGGTACCATAGATAGATGAAAAAATGGATGGCAGCACTTCCTTTAGCTCCAGTTATGAACTATGTGGGCTTTATTCCCTGGGAATAAAACCCACTAAACTGGAATTAAAGGAAGTGCTGCCTCCTTTTTTTCATCTATCTATCTATCTATCTATCTATCTATCTATCTATCTATCTATTACCGTATATACTCGCGTATAAGCCGAGTTTTTCAGCCCAAAAATTGGGCTGAAAAGTCTCCCCTCGGCTTATACGCGAGTATATACGGTATATATATAAAAAAAAAAATCTCAAGGGGTAGTACACAGCAGCCCCAGGCCCCCCTCACTGTTTGGCGCCCCCACCTCAGGATGCCCCCCCCCCGCACGCAGCGCTGCGCTCATACATTACCAGCCTGTCAGCTGTCATCCTCCGGTGGCGGATCGCGGCTCCCGGCTCCGGCTTCCATCTTCTTCTGTGTCTTCCTTCATGTCACATGACCGGCCGGCGTCGCGATGACGTCATCGCTATGAGCCCCGGTCACAATGCAGGAAGACACAGAAGAAGATGGAAGCCGGAGCCGGGAGCCGCGATCCGCCACCGGAGGATGACAGCTGACAGGCTGGTAATGTATGAGCGCAGCGCTGCGTGCGGGGGGGGGGGCATCCTGAGGTGGGGGCGCCAAAAAGTGAGGGGGGCCTGGGGCTGCTGTGTACTACCCCTGGGGCTGCTGTAAATACCCCTGGGACTGCTGTGTACTACCCCTGGGGCTGCTGTATACACCCCTGGGGCTGCTGTATATACCCCTGGGGCTGCTGTGTACTACCCCTGGGGCTGCTGTGTACTACCCCTGGGGCTGCTGTGTACTACCCCTGGGGCTGCTGTGTATTACCCCTGGGGCTGCTGTATATACCCCTGGGGCTGCTGTGTATACCCCTGGGGCTGCTGTGTATACCCCTGGTGCTGCTGTGTACTACCCCTGGGGCTGCTGTGTACTACCCCTGGGGCTGCTGTGTACTACCCCTGGGGCTGCTGTATATACCCCTGGGGCTGCTGTGTACTACCCCTGGGGCTGCTGTGTACTACCCCTGGGGCTGCTGTGTACTACCCCTGGGGCTGCTGTGTACTACCCCTGGGGCTGCTGTGTACTACCCCTGGGGCTGCTGTGTATTACCCCTGGGGCTGCTGTATATACCCCTGGGGCTGCTGTGTACTACCCCTGGGGCTGCTGTGTACTACCCCTGGGGCTGCTGTGTACTACCCCTGGGGCTGCTGTGTACTACCCCTGGGGCTGCTGTGTGTTACCCCTGGGGCTGCTGTGTATTACCCCTGGGGCTGCTGTGTACTACCCCTGGGGCTGCTGTGTACTACCCCTGGGGCTGCTGTGTACTACCCCTGGGGCTGCTGTGTATACCCCTGGGGCTGCTGTGTACACCCCTGGGGCTGCTGTGTACACCCCTGGGGCTGCTGTGTACACCCCTGGGGCTGCTGTGTACTACCCCTGGGGCTGCTGTGTACACCCCTGGGGCTGCTGTGTACACCACTGGGGCTGCTGTGTACACCCCTGGGGCTGCTGTGTACACCCCTGGGGCTGCTGTGTACACCCCTGGGACTGCTGTGTACTACCTAAGGGCTGCTGTATACCACTGGGGCTGCTGTATATACTGCTGGGCTGCTGTGTACTACCTAAGGGCTGCTGTATACCACTGGGGCTGCTGTATATACTGCTGGGGCCTGCATACCACTGGGGAGGCTGCTGTATACTACCACTGGGGAGGCCTGTATACCACACTGCTGGGGGCTGTATACCTGTGCTGGGGTCCACCCTCGGCTTATACACGAGTCAATAGGTTTTCCCAGGTTTTGGGGCAAAAGTAGGGGGGTCGGCTTATACACGGGTCGGCTTATACACGAGTATATACGGTATATATATATATAATATATATATATATATATACACACACACATACAGTATATATAGTAAATATACAGTATATGTGTGTATGTGAAACTGGTTGTAGTCACATAGTGTTCAAGTGGCATCATTCATTTTTGCTGATAGTCCTTACTACATATACACATACAGAAAATGTAAGCATGCCATATTTTATTTCTAAGCTATTATGAATCAGCATACAGAAAAAAATCATCTGGTCCTTAGAAAGTGGACCATATAAATAAATATAACATTAGATGAAAAACAACACATGATAAATAAGGGTATGTGCCCACAGGACGTTTTAGCTGCGTTTTTCCTGCGGTTTCTGCATGCAGTTTACCATTGGTTTTATGGTAATGTATGCTAATTTGTTCCTGTGGTTTTGATTCCCAGCAAAACCAATGTGTTTCACAGAAACGCTGTGCCCACACATTGGTTTTGCAAGTGTCAAGAACTGTCAAACCCCTCTGGTTTTGCTGCGGATGGGAAAGAATTGGCATTTTCTATTTTTCCGCACTTTTGCTGCAGTCAATGGCAAAAACGCAGCATGAAAAACGCAGCATCAAAAATGCAGCAAAAACGCAGGAAAAATGCACAAAAAACGTGTGTAAATCATGATAAAAACGCAGAACCTGAACGCAGCAAATCTCCTGGCAATGACTCTAGGATCCTTGAAAGCAGTTCAGGTTTTGCTGCGTTCAGGACTGCTTAAAAAACGTCCTGTGGGCACATACCCTTAGTGTTGAAAATTATTAGACCAAAATGCAGAAATGGTTTGTGAAAATGTAAAGAGAATGTGCCACCTGCTTTTTGCTATGCCACCTAAGAGCAGCATAATATAGCGATAGAGAGACCCTGACTCCAGAAATGTATCACTTGTACTACATGTTTTATTTTTTATTTTAAAAAAAATCACTGTTTCATCTAGTGCAGATCTGACCGTTCTCTTAATACTGAGTTTTGTACAACCCCCTTCCCACACCACTGATTAACAGCTTTATTTGCACAATGTTCATAGGCATAAAGCTGTCAATAGGTGATGGGGCGGGGATTGACAGATTTCATGTATATGGAAGAATACTTGGTAGCAGATCTACTAGTCCTCTTGTGATAATCACCTGAAGATAAAACAAGGATTGTTACCAACAACACCAAGAGCCTAGTAGGTGACCTATCTCTGGTATCAGGGTCTATAGCAGGTTAGCAAAAACCTGGTGACAGATTCCCTTTATATTAAATACTTCCATAGGAATAAATATGGTAAGTAGCATAAGGAGCAGCCATGTGCTGCTAGTCAAATGTCCTTGGTTCATTTTTCATTAGAAAGTGTCTCCATTTCCTCCTCTATTAAAGCAGTATTTTGGGCAGTTTATTTATCTGCAGAATTTAGGTGTATATTAACACAATGTCAAGGAGAAACGAAAACAGTATTATTCTCAGGCTGGGGTCACACATAAGCCCTTGGTCCGTTTTTGGCTTCATTTTTGGCATTTTTTTTTCTAAGTCCAAAAACTGATAGAAAAACGGATTGAATGTAATAAACATCCTGTCCGTTTTTTTCTGCACTTAAAAACATTGCTATGTCTGTTTTTGAGCCAAAAACGTTGCTAGCAACGTTTTTGGGGTCCGTTTTTCAAAAAAAAAAAAAATTTTTTTTTTCTTTTTTAACATGGGCCCTATGGAAAAATGGATCCGTTTTTTTGAGAATTTTGGTCAAAAAATGACTAAGTCCAAAAACATTCAGGGGTGCAGGAGGCTCAAAAAGCACCCCAAAAAAAACGGATTGGTCATGGAAATCACTTCCAAAAGCGGATTTCTATGTGTGACCCCAGCCTCAGCAAGGTTTTGAGGTCCAGAAAAAGGGTGTTTATTACATCCAATCCGTTTTCTGTCAGTTTTTGGACTTAGAAAAAAAAATTAACAAAAATGAAGCCAAAAACGGACCAAGGGCTCATGTGTAACCCCAGCCTAACACACACCAACTTCTGTGTCCAACTTCTGAACAGATCTCTGGTTACAGTGAAATCATGGACATATTGCTCCATTTTGTACACAGCCACAAAATGGAGTAATGTGTCCATGATTTCACTGCAACCAGAGATCAGTTCAGAAATTGGACACAGACGTTGGTGTGTGTAAAGCGGCCCTAAGGGTGCAGGCAGAGGAATAGTCAGGTCATGGTCAGAAGAGGTCACAAGTCTAGCAACTGTATATCAGAACACCAAGAACAGATTTAGGTACCAACAAGTACCACCAAGCAAAATTGCAAGACTGGTAGGATTTTGGGATAAACTGCTCATCTAAGTAGCTGGGCAAACACAGAGAACACCTGCAGAAACCCAGCACCACCAAGTATAGAATTGAATGACTGAATTGTAACTAAAGCAATGACAGCTCAGAATGACCTAGCTCCAGGTTGGACGACTGAGCTGTCACTCACCCAACTGACAGTTTGGCATAGCCTGATCACGGGATAGGGGAATTTTGACATTTGAGAATATGAAACCATTAATTTCTAAAGAAAAAAAAATACACGGTAAGGCTGGGGTCACACATAGAAATCTGTTTTTGGAAGTGATTTCCATGACCAATCCGTTTTTTTTTTGGGTGCTTTTTGAGCCTCCTACACCCCTGAACGTTTTTGGACTTAGTCATTTTTTGACCAAAATTCTCAAAAAAACTGATCCGTTTTTTAAGGCACCCCAAAAAATCGGATCTGTTTTTCCATAGGGCCCATGTTAAAAAAAAAAAAAATTTTTTTTTTTTGAAAAACGGACCCCAAAAACGTTGCTAGCGTTTTTCTATCAGTTTTTGGACTTAGAAAAAAAAATGCCAGAAATGAAGCCAAAAACGGACCAAGGGCTTATGTGTGACCCTAGCCTAACATTGCTAAAGTTTACAAAGTTGCATTAGAACAAACTATAACACCTCTAGAATTATGTTCTTTGAACAGATGAGATCAAAGTTGAGATTGTTGCCATAAGGAACTGTGCCACATTTCGCAAAAACTGAATCCAGCATATCAGCACAAACACCTCTTACCAACTGTTGAGCTTAGTGGTGGAGATGTCACTGTTTGTTTTGTGGTTACACCAACTAGACACCTTGTAGTTATTAAGTTGACCTTGAACTCTAAAATTAATGTATTGTAGAATCAAAATATGAGATAATCAATACAAAACTAAAGAGTGGCTGAACCTGTGTTATGCAACAGGACAATAATCCCAAACTCACCAGCAAACTCACCAGCAAATCTTGGTCAGAATAGCTAAAAAAGAAAAGAATCAAGAGGCTACAATGGGAAAATTGAAGTCCAGATCCCATTCCAATTCACATGCTATGGCTGGATTTTAAGAGGGCTGTGCATAAAATAATGCTCATAAACATCGGTGAAATTAAAAAGTAACCATCATATTAATAAAACTTACATCAAAATTAATTTATGTATTCAGCAAAGGCAGACTTTTCCATTACTAACATAGGAGATAAAGGTTGGTGTTTTTTTTTAAATTTCTATGCAAGGAAGACCTAGAAGCAGACACAGATATTATACTGAAAGTTCTATGGAGCTTCATGAGCACCAACTGTCACTTTTTATTTCAGTAGTGGGAAAATCTTTTTTAACTAATGACAGATGCTACTCTAGAATAATAATTTTGAGATTGAAACATCAGCACAGAAGTAGGAAGAAGCGGAATTGCCTAATAAGAAATAAGATATATTAGGCCTTGTTCACACATATCAGCTTTTTTTGGCATTCTCTGCGTTTTTTAGCTGTTTATAAAAAACGCACATGCATTAACGCATGGTGCACTTAAGTGTAGCTTCGTTTTTTAACAATACATGTGTTTTTTTCCACCATTCCAAAAAACACTGCATGCAGCGTTTTTTGGGTGCTGTAAAAAAATGCATGGGTTGTATAAAAAACGCAAGCGTTTTCTTAACATGGGCCCTATGGGAAACGCATGCGTTTTTTTTAACTTGCGGCCCTATGGGAAACCCATGTGTTAATGCATGGCACATATAGGCACCTGCGTTAACGCATATGCATTTTTAATGAAAAATGTACTAAGTTCAAAAACTTCTCAAAAACGTTCAGAACTACAGGGGAGACTATTTGGCACCCTTAGAAAAACTGATCAGTTTTTCTAAGGGCTAAATAAACGCATTGGTATGTGTGAACAAGGCCTTACAAAATTTCTTATTTTTAAGCTTTCGATTGATTTATAAAAAAATGAAAGTGTTAGTTAAACTTTAAGCAACATATGTAAATGTACACTTTACCATACCTTCACTGTGAAACATATTCCTCAGAAATGTAAGGCCATTTTGGCTGAATCATTCAATGCTTTTTTTGTGGATGGATGAAATAAAAGCAAAGTCTTTTCATTATTTCATCAGGTATTTTTATTTTTAATTTTATTTTGCCTAAACGATAATAGCGGAAACTGTATTGCCTGAGATTGCAACACCATTTAGAAATATGTACTTTTTTTAGCCACATGGACAAGAGAAACTTTTATCCAGGAAATATTAATTGACTTATATAGAAGTGTTGTCAGCGTGTGACATGCAGAATTCACTGTTTAGGAAAGATAAAGGGGTTGTCTACTTCTAGGACAAGCCCTGCAGTTACCAATAGTGCTGGAATGGCACTATGTGTATATTTAACTTATCTATATGACTGACTCCCTATGCAGCTTCATTAGTGTCCATTATGTAAGCAGCTGCTCCCCTCATTTCAAAGGTTATGAGTGGTTGGTCTATCTACATGGTGCACCAGCGCTGCCCCCTGCTCCTACTTGGCAAGGTCCTTGCACCTAGCTTGTGCAGGATTAGTTTGACCATTTGGTGATCTTTCTGTTCAGGAAAGACACAAAAGATAAAGGGGTTGTCTACTTCAAGGACAAGCCATGCTGAATCGACATATTTCCCTCTGTTAAAATAATAAACCCTGTAGTCATACGCATTCTGCCGCCGTTCCAGCGCTGTTGGTATCCGTGGCTTGGAGCTCCCGTGACACTGTGACATTATGCGAGCCTCATATCCCATGATCATCGGTTTCCATCTCTCTAACTTTGGATGTACTTGCTACCAACAGGAATTGCAGCACTCACATCCTGTTGATAGCTCCTATGTCAGAAGGCTTGGTGAGAGAGTGGTTGAAGGTAATTGGACACAGGGCTCGTGTAATGTCACAATGTCATGTGAGCTCCTTGCGACAGTTACCAACTGTGCTGGAATGGCAGCAGCACCCACGGTGAGTACAGGGTTTATTATTTTAACAGGGGAAAACAAGTCAGAAGAGGATTTCTTCGTAGTGGACAAATAAATAATAATTTCTTTTCAGCAGTTCTTTAACTTTTGTGCACATTAAGAACTATTTTTTTACAAATGCAAAACATATTGTAAGCTTTATTTTATAATGTGGGGTATGCTTAGATCTTGTAGTAAATTAAAGATTTGCAAGGAATCTGGAAAAACCTGCTAACTTTAAAATAAACAAAAAATTGAGCTGGAGCTTGCTGTGTTTCAATTCCTTGTATCCAGTACAAATAGAGTGTGGAGCCCCATTCATTTAGCAGGACATTCAATTTGTAATGCTTCCTTTGGCTGTGTGGACTATTAATGGGTCCCGGTCACTCTCCACCCTTATTCATATTGAGGCCTCTTCTGACACATAATTAGGTTTTAATATTAGGAAGTGGAAGGTACTGTCCCAAAATGGTTGCACCTTTACGCTTTTTTAAATCAAAAATACTGTTTACTAAGTAACTCATATAATTAATATGAATTTGATTTTAAGGCTAGCTTCACACCACATTTATTTTCATCCTGTTCTCTCTGGTTTGAACAGGACAGAACAGGATCCACTTTTGCCTCCATGTATCCCTATGGTGCCAGATTGGTCCTATTTGGCCATCTGTTTTTGTGTGTTCTGTGCTGAATTCGTTTTTATCTGGATTTTCACTGTCCCCAAAAACAGAGCCTGCAGCATTTTTGGGCTCCGGTGAAAAAATTGGACAAAATCAGACAGAAACAGATCCGTGAATAAATTGGATCATTTTGCGGATCTGATTTTAAGCACATAGCATGCTCAGAAATCCTGCTGTGCAAACTTCAGTACCATGGACAGCACTACTTCAAGCACAGGCTGTGAATTCAGCATCAAAGACAGTAGCAGAGCAGACACAGGCAGACTTCAGCATCATGAACAGCGGCGGAACACAAATCTAGCAAATAAACAGGATCCGGGACCATATTTGACCCCACTTTCTACACATCCTGTGCAGTCAGGTCCTGTCAGGGTGAACATGCAGAAAACAAGATCCATCCTGACAGCCAAAAACCGTGGTGTGAAGTTAACCTAACTCATTTATTCACAGTAGAGTAATTGTTCATATTTTTATTTAGGTTTTAACTTTAAAAGAACCCTAGAAGTTATCTAGTACATAAAAAAACCATCAGCATCTTATACTTGAGAGTACATTAAAGGGCTCAGGATCTAAAGGTTCTTCCATTGGAAGCATTGTTTTCTTCTCATCCAAAGTTCTGCATTTTAGTTTATTAAATGTGATTTATTTTTTTACTGTGATAGCAACAGTGCCACATCTTTATAAATATAAAAACTTCAGAAGTTGATTTATTACCCTGCTTTACATTCATGTTTGATCACAGAACACCTAACGCAACCTAATAAAGCCGCTATGTACATAACAAGAGACGGACAAGTATAAGTCTTATTTGTATGCAGCTGCCCTGGTGTAGAAGGGTCAGCAAATTACTGATTTCCAACAGACATAAGATTAGTAGATTAAATTAATATTTGTTTCTCACCATGTGGAAATTATTGCAAAATAATATACCCTTTAACTGTTGCTTAGCTTTTTCTCTGCAATTCTGCAAATGAGATTTTTTTGACTTCCTCGAATACTGCTGCTAGTTGTTTTTATGTTGAATTTTTTCATCTAGATATAGAGCAAAGTAATACTTAAAATGTGTTACTGGCAAGACAAAAATAAATTGAGTTTAATGTGCTGTAAACAAGAAGTCTGTTGACAAGACAACTTATAAGGGACAGTCTGTCACTTAGCAATGCTTTACAAATGAACAGAATGCAAAATGGGCAGTAAATAAACTCAACATAAAGAACATCTTCATTCGTGTTGGTGATGACGACCTTTATTTTAAATATTTACCTATTAAAAATTGGAATTTGCGGAAGGATAAAAATCTTCATTACCATTATCATTGTGTCTGCAGACGTCTCTTTTACAACCACATGAAGAATCGGTGATTGAGGATAATTGCTCTGACAAAGGTTTGGCAGTCGCAGTATATAGCATTTAAAACTATAGATATCAACTTTTAACCAGTAGCTTTGACACTATATATTCATTTTCACTATCTCTTAAACTTCTCACAGGCAAAGGCTGTCAAATCAATGAAGCTACAGGGGACAGACGTGGCATCATCTGTCTAATATTTGGCAGCATTGTGCTTATCTTACGTTTATTCACACTGATATTCAGTACTAACTTTAAGTCAACACAGATTAGAATCACTTTAATTTTTCAGTTCCTTCTAGCATACCTCCAAAAAAGGGGTGTAACTTGAAGTTCAAGGGCCCTGATGCAAATGCTCAAATTGGGCCCCCAATTGTTGCAAATCTTTAATAGCATCAGTAGTGATGGGCGAACCTGAACTGTAAAGTTCAGGGTTCATACTGAACACCTAGTGTTCGGACACCAATCCCGAACATGGACTTCCCTAGGACACACATCTGTTCACAGAGATGAGCAGGCTCGCACAGAACAACTGGTCGTGTGAAAGGTTATCACAGTTCACACCTGAGCCAGGTCAGGCGTGAACTCAGATGACCCCAGCATTCCGGAACACGGAGCAGATCCATAAGTGAGCGAGAGAAGCATTAAAAATGATTAAAATAAGGTACGCCTATAATATTAATGAAAACTAATTTGTGCAAAACTGATCAAATGGAAAAGAATTCCTCTCAAATTTTAGAAAAATCTGAATTCTCCAGATTGTGGATTTTATGTATTTCACCCAGTGCTAATTCAGCAAAATGTAGCCGGCTAGTCACAAGGTGGCTGAACTGTAGAAGGCCAAGAAAAAGTTAAAATTAAAATTAATATTCACTATACCGCTCACCTCTCTAACTACTTTTGCTGTTCTCTCTCCTCATTATGGATCTTGGTGCTTCTTCTAACCGGTGCCACTCACTCATATTATGCCAGTGTCTACAATAACTGTTCTGTGACTTAACCAGCATGAATAAACTGACAGGTTCAGTTTAAGATTTTATGATAGGTTGAATGCTGTCTACTTTCTCTCTACTTTACATACACTCATACTCTCCATTTATTTATTTTAGACATGTGAGAAAGAGCATGGAACAATGTTCCACATTTTTGGGCACTGTCCAAATTTTTATTGAGAATCTTGACTCATTTTTCAAGATATACAAATTGCATTCGGTCCTTACCCCTTAAAGACAAACCCACTTTAATTACTGAGCCTTGTAATAACTCTGGAATACTTCATCATATCCCAGTGATTCTGAGGTTGTTTTTTCAGGACATGTTGTACTTTATTGAAGTGGTAAACTGTAATCAATATTATTTGCATTTATTTATGAAAATATAAAAAAATTGGCAAAAAAGTTACAATTTTCAAACTTTGGATTTGTGTGCCCTTCATCCAGGTCCAGGTAGTTATGCCGCAAAAAAATAGTTGATAAATAACATTTGTCACATGACTACTTTACAATACCACCATTTATGAAACATAATTTTTTTTTGTTAGGAAGTTAAAAGGGTTAAAGTTTATCAGTAATTTCTCATTTTTCCAACAAAATTTACAAAATTTACAAAAATAAAATATTTTAGTGACCACATCACATTGAAATGACATTGAGGGGTGTACATGATAGAAAATAACCAAAAGTGACACCATTCCAAAAACCGCACCCCTCAAAGTGCTCAAAACAATATTTACAAAAAATTAGAGAGAGGGGAGCGCACTAAGGCGGTAAATGAGGGACACCAGCGTGTTATTAACAAAGGTAATCCACTCACCTGGTATGGTTGTGAGAGTCACAACCACCTGTAGAAGTTTTGGCCGCTGCAGATCCCGGGGTGCAGATACATACAGTATAGGAGAAAAACAGCCGGGGTTTGTCCGCGCTAGACCACAGGGAAAACCGAGGATGCAAGCAAACCTTTATTTACACTCAAGCCAACGCGTTTCATGGCCACCTGGCCACTTCATCAGGGCAGCAATGTGCATTACATTGCTGCCCTGATGAAGTGGCCAGGTGGCCATGAAACGCGTTGGCTTGAGTGTAAATAAAGGTTTGCTTGCATCCTCGGTTTTCCCTGTGGTCTAGCGCGGACAAACCCCGACTCTTTTTCTCCTGTACTGTATAAAACAATATTTAAGAAGTTAATTAACCCTCCAGGTGCTTTAGAAGAACTAAAGCAATATGGAAAGAAAAAAATAACATTTACATTTTTCACATAGAAATGTTACTTTATTCTCAGATATTGCATTTTCACTGAGGTAAGAGGAAAAAATGGACCATACTGCTTGTTCAATTTCTTCAGAGCACACTGATATCCCATATGTGGTGGAAACTTACTGTTTGGGCGCACAACAGGCCTCTGAAGGGAAGGAGTGCCATATGATTTTTAGAACAGAAAAATGGCTGGAATTGTTAGTTGACACCATGCTGTGTTTGGAGAGCCCTTGATGTGCCTAAAGTGTAGAAATCACCCATAAATTGCCATACTTTGTAAACCAATCCCTTCAAGGAATTTATTCAGATGTGTGGAGAGCACCTTGAGTACTCTGAGCAGGCGCTTCACAAAATTTTATAATGTTGAGCCTCGAGAATAAAAAAAAAATCTTATTTTTACCACAACAAGTTGTTTAGCCCCAAATATTTCACAAGAGTAACAGAAAAAAAAGAATCCATAATCCATTTGTCCTGAGTATGCTAATACCTCATATGTGGTGAAAAAATACTGTATGGGCGCATGGAAGAGAAGCAACGTTATTTGACTTTTGGATTGTCTGGAATACATAGCGGATACCATGTCGCTTTTGCAGAGCCCCTGATGTATTTAAACAGTGGAAATCTCCCACAAGTGAACCACACTTCAGATACTATACCCTGTGAAGAAGCTATTTATATGTGTGATGAGCACCTTGAATCCACACAAGCTTCACACAATTTTGAAACAATGGCCCATGCTAATGTAAGGCTGGGGTCACACTTGCGTTTATTTCATGCGTTTTTGAGGACCTGCGTTTTTAAAAAAAACATGTAAAAACGCACCCATAGGCCCCCATGTTAAAAAACATGCCCTAAAACGCATGTCCTAAAACGCATGTCTTAATAGCAAAAACGCATGTGTGACAGTACCATGCATTTTTGTGTGTGTTTTTTCAATTATGTGATTAGCTGACATCAAAAACGCATGCAAAAACGCATGGTACATTAGTACCATTTAGTGCCATCCAAAAACGCATGCGTTTTCCATAGGGGCCCATGTTAAAAAAACGCATGCGTTTTTAAAACAGCACCAAAAAATAGTGCATGCACTATTTTTTGGTGCGGATTTAAAAACGCATGCAAAAACGCAGGGTCCTACCAGACACCTTAAAAAACACATGCTGAAATGGAAAAACGCATGAGTTTTTTAAGTCACTAAAAAAACTCATGCCAAGTGTGACCCCAGGCTTTGATTACATTTGTTAGCAAATAATGTTGTGTTAACCCAAGGATACCCTGTATGTGGTCAGAAACTCATGCTTGGGCACAAACTGAAAAGATGGTAGATATAGCAAGCTTTCAAGACTCTAATGTCTCTTCATCAAGCTTAATAATGACTCAAATTCTGAATACACATATATACACAAATGGAGGGTTGAATAGGTAAAGTATAGTGATCAGTGTTGGGAGGGGGAAGAACAGCTGGGGCAGTAAATATCAGAGTTCAGAGACAAGATGTGAGATAGCTTTATTGTTCTTTGATTAGTGGTTGGTCCAAGATTTGAAGATTCTTTAATTGACTTAGAAAGACATAAATCCATGTAAAGCTGGGGTCACACTTGCGTTTTTTCCATGAGTTTTTGGAGACCTGCATCTTTAAAAAAACATGTAAAAACGCACCCATAGGCCCCCATGATAAAAAATGCATGCCCTAATAACAAAAACGCATGTGTTAATAGCAAAAACGCATGTGCGTTTTTGCAATTATGTGATTAGCTCATCAAAAACGCATGCAAAAACGCATGGTACATTAGTACCATTTAGTACCATCCAAAAACGCATGCGTTTTCCATAGGAGCCCATGTTAAAAAAACGCATGCGTTTTTGGATGGTACTAAATGGTACTAATGTACCATGCGTTTTTGGATGGTACTAAATGGTACTAATGTACCATGCATTTTTGCATGCGTTTTCCATAGGGGCCCATGTTAAAAAACGCATGCGTTTTTAAAACAGCACCAAAAATTAGTGCATGGACTATTTTTTGGTGCGGATTTAAAAACGCATGCAAAAATGCAGGGTGCCATCACACACCTTAAAAAACTCATGATGACATGAAAAAACGCATGTAAAAACGCATGCGTTTTTTTAAGTCACAAAAAAAACTCATGCCAAGTGTGACCCCAGCCTAACCCATTTATTCCTGCGCTAAATGTGTTAAAGGTCATCATAAGTTTATATTCCCAGACTCTACTTATTCTTTGTGATTTAAAATTACATTTCAAAACTAGTATTTTCATATCCATTATGCTGTGCACATTTATTGGTGGAATTTTGGGGTACAAAACATTTTGGATCAGTTCACATTTATTTTGTTCTTCTTGCTGAGCACTTTGGGATTTCCTTCTAAGGCTGGCGTCACACTTGTGTTTTTTGCATGAGTTTTTGGAGACCTGCATTTTGTAAAAATCATGTAAAAACGCACCCATAGGCCCCCATGTTAAAAAACGCATGCCCTAATAGCAAAAACGCATGTGTTAATAGCAAAAACGCATGTGTGACAGTACCATGTGTTTTTGTGTGCGTTTTGCTATTATGTGATTAGCTGACCTCAAAAACGCATGCAAAAACGCATGGTACATTAGTACCATTTAGTGCCATCCATTTTTAGAAAACGCATGCGTTTTTTTAACATGGGCCCCTATGGAAAACGCATGCGTTTTTGGATGGCACTAAATGGTATTAATGTACCATGCGTTTTTGCATGCGTTTTCCATAGGAGCCCATGTTACAAAAACGCATGCGTTTTTAAAACAGCACCAAAAAATAGTGCATGCACTATTTTTTGGTGCGGATTTAAAAACGCATGCAAAAATGCAGGGTGCCATCACACACCTTAAAAAACTCATGCTGACATGAAAAAACGCATGAGTTTTTTTAAGTCACTAAAAAAACTCATGCCAAGTGTGACCCCAGCCTAAATCTACAAAATACATGATTTAGAACTCGTGACAGATCCATTCAGTTATGAGGCAGCAGAGATATCGTGGACTTTGTGTGGCTTCTGTTTAGCAGTATCTGACTTTTAAGATGAGCACAAAAAAGGTGGTCGACTACACTTTTATGTACACTTAAAAAGTCAAGCATGACTGGATCATAAGTCAGGCTGGGGTCACACTTGGCATGAGTTTTTTTTAGTGACTTAAAAAAACTCATGGGTTTTTGCATGCATTTTTTCATGTCAGCATGAGTTTTTTAAGGTGTCTGATGGCACCCTGCGTTTTTGCATGCGTTTTTAAATCCACTATTTTTTGGTGCTGTTTTAAAAACGCATGCGTTTTTTTAACATGGGCCTCTATGGAAGACGCATGCAAAAACGCATGGTACATTAGTACCATTTAGTGCCATCCAAAAACGCATGCGTTTTCCATAGGGGCCCATGTTAAAAAAACGCATGCATTTTTGGATGGTACTAAATGGTACTAATGTACCATGCGTTTTTGCATGTGTTTTTGATGTCAGCTAATCACATAATTGCAAAAACACACACAAAAACGCATGGTACTGTCACACATGCGTTTTTGCTATTAACACATGCATTTTTGCTATTAGGGCATGCGCTTTTTAACATGGGGGCCTATGGGTGCGTTTTTACATGTTGTTTTAAAAAGGCAGGTCTCCAAAAACTGATGAAAAAAACGCACACAGAGTCCAAAGTGTTTCCATCTGCCTCATTATAGAAAACCTTCCATCTGAGGTTCCGTCTTAGGCTAGGGTCACACTTGGCATGAGTTTTTTTAGTGCCTTAAAAAAAAGCATACGTTTCTGCATGCTTTTTACATTTCAGCATGCGTTTTTTAAGGTGACTGATGGCACCCTGCGTTTTTGCATGCGTTTTTAAATCAGCACCCAAAAAAAGTTGATGCACCATTTTTTGGTTGGTGCTGTTTTAAAAACGCATGCGTTTTTTTAACATGGACTTCTATGGAAAACGCATGCGTTTTTTTAACATGTGCCCCTATGGAAAACGCATGCGTTTTTTGATGGTACTAAATGGTACTAATGTACCATGCGTTTTTGATGTCAGCTGCTCACATAAGTGCAAAAACTCATGCCAAAAACGCATGGCACTTTAGACATGCGTTTTTGCTATTAAGACATGCGTTTTTGCTATTAGGGCATGCGTTTTTTAACATGGGGGCCAATGGGTGCGTTTCTACATGCTTTTTTAAAAACGCAGGTCTCCAAAAAAGCATTAAAAAACGCAGGTGTGACCCCAGCCTTAAACACATATTTCAGAGATTTACGTGGCAACAACAACATGAGTGTTCAGCGCAGAGCGCAGAATAATGTAAGTCGAGCATTATTGCAATCTTTGCAAGGCTGAAAAAACAGTTATTTTTAACCTCAAGTATTTAGATGGCTTTATTATTTGGGCAGGTGCAATTACAGTGATACCAGATTTATATAGTTTTTTATGCTACACTAAGCTACAATTGCAGATTAAAAAATATATATTTTTTTACAAAAACAAGTTTTTGAATTTCAATATTTTGAGAGCTATAATTTTTCTATATTTCTACTGACAGAGTCATGTGAGGGTGGGATGAGTTCTTGTTTTTATTGGTAACATTTTTGGGCATATAATTTTTTTTATCGCTTTCTATTCTGAGTTTTGAGATGCAGAATCAACAAAAAACAGCAATTCAGAAATAATTTTTTTTGGGGGGGTTGCCATTCACAGTGTAGTAAAAGTGTTAGGACAGCTTCATGCGGTTCAGTACAAATACAGTGATGCCACTTTCATATGTATTTTTTATGTTTTGCCACTTTTACACAGTATGTTTTTTAAAGAAAAAGTATTCATTTGCATCAGTGTATTCTAAGAGCTATAGCATTTTTATTTTTCCACTCATGGAGCTGTAAAGTGGCTTGTTATTTGTGGAAAAAGATGTTTTCAGTAATACCAGTTTTATTTACATTCGTCTTTTTGATTGTGTTTTATTCCACTTTCATTTTGGAGTTATGATGAAAAAACATAAACATTCTTTTTTGTTCACTGTAAGAGTTAAATAGGGTAATAGGTAATAGATCTTGTCATTCTACACACAGTGCTACCAAATGTGAGTCTTTTTGCTTTCAATATATACATTCTTATTTATTGGAGTAATATTTTTTGCTCTTTATATTGTGTTTGGGTGTTTTTTTCTTAATAATGTTTTCAACTTTTTACTTTCCTTTTTTTTTGCATTTTTACTGAGTCCCTCTATGAGATTTTAACTTTTATTCTTCTGATAACTTATCTCATGCATTGCAATAAGCTTGTAATACATGAGACCTGTCAGATTACACTGACAGAATGACTGTTGGACACTGCTTATGACTTATGACTGGGTCTAACAGGCCACCATATCTGTACACCAGCAGGTCATTGCTTGACTTTCAGGTGCAATGACAACCATCGGCTCCATGTGATTTCATCAAGAGGGTGCTGATGGGGGCAGAAGAGGAAGCCCCTTCCCTCTCACATCCCTTTAAATGCTGTGATCACTATTGAACACGGCATCTGGAGGTTTAATAAGCCGGGGTAAGATACTGAAACTGGAGGAGCTCAGCTGTCTGCTAAGAAAAGCTCAAGAGGTGATCGTGCTGGGAGTGCTGATGTTTCCGCACCTCCCGGTGATCACATGCTGTGATCAATAAGTAAGTTTAACTGACCAAATACAACAATTAGGGAGTGGGGACCGCTGTAATTGGTCCCCACATCTCTACCCATGCCGGTCTGTTGTCAGAGACTGCTGCAGACATGGAACTGTCACTGTGTTTTCAAACAGTTACAGTTTAAATCCATGACGGACATAGCAAGTCATGATGTGAGAACAGATGCCTGCTCATGATGTGCTATGTCCATCATTCAGTGTTAAGGGGTTAATCTTACTTCAGTTCTGTATTATGCTGAAGATGATGAAGATGGAGGATATTATTGATTCTCCAAAAATGTTGTCATAAAAAATTATCAAAATGTATTATTTGCTCTTCTTTCATGCTCTGACTACTTTGTCACTGAAGTGACAACTGACAAATATTATCATGGTTTTCCCAAGCCTGCCATTCCTGCATTAGCCACATCCTATTATTGTCCTTTTCCCTTCATATTTGACATAAACCACTTATATCGGGTTCATTTTGTTTGATTAATCCAGTTGTAAATCTTCTGCAGTAACTCATTTCGGCCACTGGAGGTCACCATTGAATACGAGTAGAAAGAACTGGAACCAGGAAGAAAGTAATTTGGTTGAGTCTCCTGAGGTAAATGGATTGAGACAGATTCCTGGGGAGATCCTACACAGATAAAGATGTGTCGGCTGTTCTGAGGAGCTCGTGGACCTAAGGAAGAACGTGCCTGGCTTGAATTATTCAAGGACTCGTTCTGCACTGTGGGCTGCAAGATAAGCCGTGCCCTGTGAGCAATACAGAAGTCTGACCGGTCATAATTTACATAGTCAGGGCAAGTTAGATAGAGATTGCAGAGAACTGTTTGGTTTGTATTCCTGTGGAGAAACTGACCAGGCTTGGTCTGAACAAGATTCTGGACACTGAGAGACTTGTACAAGTGTGTGACACAGAGAAGCCGGTCGTGGAATTACACAGTAAGGCTGAGTGACTGCCATCCCTGTTACACCGGGCTGTGCTAAAAAGCCAAGTGTAGGAAAGATCTGATATACCTCAGTGGCCGGGGTTAAAGGTTAAACAAAATACACCCTGTCATCTGGTTGTGCATTATGAAAGCTGAGAAAGAGATTTACTCCTGCAGGAGGGAACACTGCATATGTTGTAAATAGTTTGTGGGATAGATTTATCAAGAGGAATCAGGGATCCCGAATCATTTTGTACATAGAGTTGGAGGTGGGTGTAAGATTATATCCTGAGGGTAACACGTGGGATAGTCCTGGGGTATTCGTGTCCTTCCCTGCAAAACTTGTACATGAGTGCTCTCAGGCTGCATAAGTTGTGATTTGAGTTGGTGCTGTTGTGGCCCATACTTCTGTAGAAAAAAGTTCTCTGTTAACTGTTTGGTATTCATAAAGAAAGTTAAATTATCACTATATTGGAATCAGAGTCATTCATATCAGTGCCGTATTCCTCTTACACGCACGACTCGTCCCTCGGCCATTACACACAATTGTCAGAGACTGTGACTTTTCTTTTTAAGCCTTTATTGATATTTTTTATCGTTCCTTTAAATTCTTTTTTTTTTTTTTTAAAAACATGAAGTTTTATTGAAATGTTTGGAAGGTACATAACCAAAAAAATCAGGAGCATTACAATACATATCAACTCAACATACAAATTAAGAAGACTAACCAGGAGAGGGTAGGGGGGGTAGGGAGGGGGTAGAAGCTGCAGTAATATCGTACATAATTCAATAACAGAGGTGTTAGTATTAGAGCGCTCACTCTATATCTGGACCAGATTATGCCCAGAGGTCACCCACGGGTCCCACCACCTCAGAACCTTAGTTCTCCTTTTAATTGTGTGGGACAGGGTCAACTCATGCTGAAAGTGAGTGTTGAGGCGGACAAGTACATCCGCAGCAGTAGGAGTCACAGGGGATTTCCAGCAAGCCGCAATACATTGCCTCGCCGCAATCAACACATTAGTGTAGATGGGTCTTAAAGGGCCAGGAATGGCATTCAATCCAATACCCAGCAGTGCCATCTGTGGCAGGAGGGGATTAGGGATTCCAGTAATTCCCAGTAATATACGTTCAACATCTCTCCAAAATGTACGTACACCCGGGCAGTACCACCAAACATGCGGGGAGTCTCCAATCACAAGGCACCCCTTCCAACAGTGGGGGTGTGCCCGAGTCGGAGATGAGATAAATCTGGCTATTCTCTCCGGGGTGAGGTACCACTGCATCTGGGTCTTCCTAGATTGCTCCAAATGCGTTATACATGTGGAGTAACGGGCAGCATGAACTGCTGCCGCCCGCCAGTCCTCAAGTGAGGCAGAAAAGGACAAAAGACCCTCCCATTTAGACATATAGGGAAGTTTCACCTCCCCCTCAGGTTTCAGTAGGGCTCTGTACATTATGGAGGTTCCATGTCTAGCATGTGATCCATTGTTTATAAATATCTGCAAGGTTGAGTCAATAGAGGCAAGATCCGGGACAGGCCATTCCAGGGTGGTCAAAAAATGCCTAAGCTGGAGATATCTAAAGAAGGTGGAGTTAGGCAGACCCAATTCCAAAACCAGTGTCGAAAATTGTTCCAGACGCCCCGATGAATCCATAAGGTCTGATAGCTGCAACACACCCCGTTTTTTCCAATCCTGCAGATATAAGTTCTGAACAGAATGCTCAGCTGCAGTGAGGGAAATGTAACGGTATAAGAAGGGAAAAAAGGGTCTGCCCACCTGCGACCATATCCTAAGTAAATTTGTCATAGTTCTTAAACAGTTTGGGGTGATCTTGTGACTCAAAAGATTCATTTCTAATAGAAGCCGAGTGGACCCAGTCGGGGAGGATTCCAATTCTATCTGCATCCATCTAGATCTGAGAGAGTTAGACCACCAGTGTGCCGCTGCCTCCAGAGCCGCAGCTCTGGCATAAGCCGCAATGCTGGGAATCCCCATACCCCCTCTAGCATAAGGCAGGGAGAGGACCCTCCTAGCAATCCTAGGAGGTCTGCCACTCCAAATAAATTTGCTTAGCGCTGCTTGGACCGGGGCGAGGTACCTGGAGGGAATCTGCAAGGGAAGACACCGCAAAAGGTATAGGATCCGCGGGAGGACGGACATCTTAACTATCTGGATTCTGGCCATCCAAGAGAGCTGCATTCCAGAGAGTCTATCAAATTCCTGTTGAATCGTTGTTCGTAATTTATCCCAATTATGCTTTATTATCCCTGACAACCTGGAGATCCATACACCCAAATACATAAAACCTTCCTGAGCCCAGTGAAAGGGAAAGAGGTTTTGGAGAGATATTTGCTCTGTTTTGGGGAGGTGGAGGGGGAATATAGACGACTTGGAGAGATTTAGCTTATAGTATGATGCTGATGAAAATTCTTCCAAAACCGAGAGGACATGGGGTAGGGAGGTATGCAAGTCAGTGCAAAAAAATACCACGTCATCGGCGTATAGACCAATTTTGTGTTCAAGATTCCCAACTGCCACCCCCCTAATTCCTGGGTGTGTACGAACTATAGAAGCTAATGGCTCCATTATGAGAGCAAATATAAGAGGGGAAAGTGGACAGCCCTGGCGGGTACCGTTTGATATGGTAAATCGGGAGGAAAGAAAGCCCGATGCACTAGCTGCTGCACAGGGATTAGAATAGAGGGCCCTAATAGCATCCCGAATCGGTCCCTGGAATCCAAACTTCAAGAGGACCCCGTCCAAGTATCCCCAGTGCACCCTGTCGAAGGCCTTCTCTGCGTCTAGAGACAGGAGTGCACTGGGGACCCTTTTCCGCTCGAGCAGATCCAGAAGATCCAGGAGTCTGCGCGTACCGTCAGAGGTCTGACGCTCTGGGACGAATCCAACCTGGTCCAGTTGAATCAAGGAGGGGAGGATAACCGAGAGACGGGAGGCTAACAATTTGGCATAGATTTTTAAATCACAATTAAGTAGTGATATGGGCCTAAAGTCTCCCGGAGTAGTGAGTGGTTTCCCCGGCTTGGGAATTGTGGTTATTAACGCCTCAAGACCTTCAGGCCGGATGGAACCCTCCCGCTGCCAAAAGGTAAATAATTTAAGAAGATAAGGGGTCAGTAACTCAGTAAAGGTGGTGTAATATGCATAAGAGAACCCGTCTGTGCCAGGAGAGGTGCGCTTTTTAATGGACTTGATGACCGAGACAATCTCTTTTTCAGTGATAGGGGCATTAAGAAAGGCCAACTGATCAGTGGAGAGAGTGGGAAGGTTAGCTTTAGAAAGGAATGATTGTATAGACTCAGTGGAAGGCTGGACAGTGTCCACCGACTCCCTCAGGTTGTACAAGGTGCTGTAATAGTTGCCAAATTCCTCCGCTATCTGGACAGGATTACGAATAATGGAACCTGAATTATCATGTATACTAGTAATTTTGGCCTGTAATTCCCTTTTTTTGATTCTCCTGGCCAGGAGGGCCCCGGCCCTGTCCCCCATGCTGTAGTATTTGGAGTTAGTTTTCCTTAGGTATTTCTCTGCCGTTACCAATAAGCATGCCCTCAGTGACCGTCTAGCCTCCGTTAACTCATCCTGCGTGGATTTCTGAGGA
This sequence comes from Allobates femoralis, assembly GCA_033576535.1. Classification (NCBI taxonomy): domain Eukaryota; kingdom Metazoa; phylum Chordata; class Amphibia; order Anura; family Aromobatidae; genus Allobates; species Allobates femoralis. Next base: position 118,735,852 of record JARQOC010000003.1, read on the forward strand.
GAGGTTCTATAAGCAAGGTCAAGGAGCTTAATCCTAGCCAGGAGAGCCGTAACCTTTGCCTCACGTTCCCGTTTAACTCGGGAGGCCAATTGGATTAGCACCCCCCTGAGGACCGATTTGTGGGCCAACCAGAGAGTCTCCGGCCCAACCTCATCATTATCATTGGATAAGAAGTATTGCTCTATCTGCGTCCCTATATGCTGAGTATGAGAGGAGTTAGTTAAGAGATACTCATTCAGTCTCCAACGAGTGGGGGGCCGAATGGAAGCAGGGTCAGCTATCTCCAGTGAGATCTGTGCATGATCAGACCAAGAGATTGTCGCAATTTCTGCGGCTACACAGTGGGTTATCAAGGAGTCGTCTACTAGGAAATAGTCGAGCCTGCTTAATGTGCCATGGCGTGAAGACATGAATGTGTATTCTCAGTCGGTGGGATGGAGACAGCGCCAAATGTCGTGCAAATGGGACTGGGCAACAAGGGCCCCCAAATCACCCCGGAAAGTCGAGGGATTGGAACAGTCCAAGCGTCTCTCCATGGGCGCGTTGAGGTCCCCAGCCACCAACCTACATCCCCTAGCATGAGAGGCCAAGACCGAGAGGAAGTCTCTAAGAAAGGCACTTTGCCCCTTATTCGGGCCATACACAGAAGATAAAGTGTAGTATACATTATTAAGAAGACCAATGACAATTATGTAACGGCCCTCAGGGTCAGCAATCTCAGTGATGAGAGAAAAGTCAACATTTTTGTGAATAAAAATGGCCACTCCTGCACGTTTACAGTCAGCAGAGGCAAAAAACTGGGTAGGGAAATCACGAGATGCCATTCTGCGGCAGTCCTCACGCAGCAGGTGCGTTTCTTGCAAAAACAGCACATCACTCCTGGATTTCTTCAGCTGACGCCACACCACGCTTCTTTTACCAGGGGAGTTCAGGCCATTTACGTTAATTGAAGAAAGTGTGAGAGTCATGGTGGGATCCAACAGAATCTATATGAAACCAGTGTGCTAGTAAAAGGCAGGACAAAGTCCATGGAGCACCCCGTGAGGATATCTGCAGCTACAGGGCAGAGGATGGGGAAGGAGAAAAAGGGGAATGGAAAGATAAAAGAACATATCAACAGTCCAATGTCCAGAACAGGCATGTCATCCCAATAAGGGAGGAAAAAAAGGGAAAAAAAAAATTATTCCTGAGTCTGAGTGCACGGCAAGAGCAGCACCCAATGGGGGTTACTCAGTTCTCGTCCAAACAGAGAAATTAGGAAAAGTGGCAAGAGCGCCAAGAATGGAAGGGGAAGGGGGAGATATAGATAATGGGAAGGGAAGAGTAGTCAGAGGAAAGGAGCAGGAAGAGAGCGAGCAGAAAAGGGGAATAGGGGAGGAGAAGAAGGGAAAAAAGGGTGAAAAGGAGGTGACTTCAGACTAAGGGGGGGAAGAAGGGGAGCAAAGTAGAGTAGTAGAGGGAGTAGAGGGTTAACAGGGGGGTGGAGTGTATGTCAAAGGGGGGAGATAGGGGGGGGAGAAAGGGGGAATTGTTCAGTGCTAGGAGGGAATGAGAATGAGAAATTCACCTACCTATTTAAAGGCAGAAAGAAAAAGGGAGAGAGGATGAGAGAGAAAAGAAGGCAGAAAGGAAGAGAAAAGGGCGAGAACAGAGAGACGGCCAGGAAAACACAGCCTAGAGCACATAGGTGCAGTGTGGAGAGAAAGGAACCTGTATTTGTCGAGTTATCAAACTGTAGACCACTCCGGATCGATGCGGCCTCCTGGCCTGGGTCTTGGAGAGGCGGCAGGAGCAGTGGATTGTGATGTAGATTCAGGTGGCCACAGTCCCCATCGAATTAGATTCTTCTCTGCGTGCGGAGGAATGAGACATGGAATCAGGGAGCCATTACGACGGATCAATAGCTTGGTGGGGAACCCCCAGCGATACTGTATTCCATGATCTCTCAGGATTTTGGTGTAAGGCCTGAATGCCCTCCTCAAAGCCAGGGTGCCTGGAGAAAGGTCCGGGTAGACTTCAAGAGAGGCATATTGATCCTGGAGGTGCGGGCTCTGCCTGAGGACACGGAGGAAGTCCTCCTTTAGTTCGAAGTAATGGAGCCTGGCTAGCACATCTCTAGGACTGTCTTCAGGGACCGATGGAGGCTTAGGGACCCTGTGAATTCTATCCACAACCAGGAGCTCCTGAGGGGTTTCAGGCATCACTGTTTTGATGAAGTCTTTGAGGTATGACCTTAGATCAGCCGCCGCCACCTGCTCTGGTATGCCTCTGAGCCTAATGTTGTTGCGGCGCGATCTATCTTCTAAATCTAAGGTCTTTGCGGATATTCTGTCTGTTCTGCTCTGGAGCCGGTCATAGGAGTCCAGTAGCTCATTGTGTGAGCGAACCACCTCCGCCATTTTCTGCTCCAATTTGTCAACTCGTGCGCCCAGCTCCGCAATCTCCCCCCGCACCTCCGCCACCATAGCCCTCATATCCTGCTGCAGGGAGGATCGGAGGCTCACCAGGAGATCCGCCATCATACCTCTGGTGAGTGAGGCATCCATTAGTTCAGCGTCCCCCAGGTCTTCAGCCTGCACTGTGGCACGGCGCGCAGCTCTCTGTGCACGAGGAGAGGAGGGAGGCACCATCTTGAGAGAGCTGTTACTGGCTAGGAAATAGTCGGTGACCCTCTTAGGGGATTGCCTCACAGGAGGTTTTGTTTTGCCCATCAGTTGCACAGGCAGTTCAGGAAGCTCCGTGCCGAATTTGAAGTGCCCAGGTTCCTTCACTTTCTTGTTATGGCTGCTTCTGTGCTCAGGCTGTGCAGAGCTCCTGAGTTACACAGCCAGCTCCATTGCTGCCAGGACACGCCCTCCCCTTTAAATTCTTATACGCATGTTCTGCTTCTTTAATCTATTACTCTCTAATTGCAATAAGAAGAGCTTTTCAATTCATTGTCACCAATTTGAGACTTACTTTTCAGTTGTCTGTATGATAAATAATATAAAAAACAAAGTTAGAAAATAAACTTCTAGGACCTGATGAAGGTGGGGTAATTACTTTGAAAAAGCAAGTCAGAGTTGCTGTATTATTTTCCTTTAATATTATTAAAATTGACATGTTAAGAGTCTATCTCTTGCTAGATCATAAATTGCAAAGTCATTCTGACATTGATATTCTCAGTAAGGACACCAGCTTCTTCAGATTAATTGATCTATTTTGCTTATGTATTTTGGATTGTGAAATGTGGTGAAAGGACCACTTTAATATAAATAATGTATTAATGTGTTTGTGCTCTAAAATGTTGCCTAGGTTGTCATCACTGCCAAAGCTATGGCAGCTAGAATACTGAAGAAATAAAATTTTTGGCTCGACTAGAGGGTTATGTCATATCAAGTTAGCTTTATTTTTTATATATAGTTAATAATCTTCATTACTGCATGTTTAAAGGTAATCTGTCACCAGGTTTTTGCCACCCAATCTGAAAGCAGCATAATGTAGAAAAAAAGATACTGATTCCAATGCATCACTTACTGGGCGTCACAGTGTAGTTTTGAAAAAATTACTGTTTAATCAGCAGGAGTTTATCACTAAATGGCTGGTAGACCTGCTGCCGGGTAGTCCAGCATATTTATGAGCTCTGTATAACCCCGCCCAACTACTGATTGGCAGATTATTATATGCACTGTATATGCGCAGATAGCTGCAAATCACTGGTGTGGGCGGGGTTAAAGAGCTTCACATATAAATAACTACTAGATCTTCTACAGAGAAAACTATGATTTTACCAAAATGACAGCAAGCAGCACAGTAAAGCCCCCGTCACACGGAGCCACATCGCCGCCAATTACAGAGGCGACGTGGGGCGTGGCCTATCGGCGGCGTCATCGCCCTACTTTGCCTTGAAGTAAAGGGGCGATGTCGCCGGTGCCGGGAGGTCGCCTGGTTTCAGAGCAATTCTCTGAAACCAGGCGACCATTATGGGGCGATGTGCACACATCGCCCCATGTAACCAGGCGCCGGCGACCTGACAGGTTTCCAGACACCCCGGCGGCGATGCCGCCAGACAGGTCGCCAGCATGGAGCTAGAGGTGTCGCCCTGTGTAAACGGGGGACGACGACGCTGGCGAGGCGCCAAAAACGTTTGCGCACCCTCCAGTCACCGCCAACATCCCCAGCCCCGTCGCCTGGTGTGACAGGGACTTAAGTGATACATCACTGGAATCAGGGTATTTGTCTTTACAATATGCTCCTCTTAGATGAGGTAGCAAAAATCTGATCACAGACAGAGATGAGTGAAACTCTTGAAGTTTGGGTTTGGGCGTTGCAGCCAAATTTTTTGGCGCACTGTTTGTGATATCGAACTTGACCCAAACCATAATGGATGTCACTGATTGGCAGTTCAGCTCTCTTCCCATATACAGCCAGTGATAAGTAAAACATTTCCATTTGTGGGAGGGAATTTTATTTTTCAAATTAATTTTGAACACACACTACACCCAAAAACTGCGCTTTTAATCCCACAGTGAGCTGATCAAACACTACACATGGCTCACACTGGGCTAAGCCCCAACTGTACCCAACCACAGCGAAGCTCAACCCATGGCTTCGCAAACATAAAGCACTTGAGTTCCGAAAACAATCAGGTTTGCTCAACACCGGAAAATTAGACGACCAGAACCAAACCTTGAAAGGTTCTCTCACTTCAGTCATAGATTGACATTAATCATTAAGCAAAGTTGGATTGTTCACTCACTGTTTTGCAGTCTGGTTGTCAGTGCAAAAAGCAGGAATTTTTTTTCTTATATTGTTTGTCACATAGAAAAATTAAAATCATGTTTTTAAATATCTGAAGTAAATAATACATCAGTTTTCAAAGTTACTTTTCATTTCAAGAAGCCATATAACACCGCCACATAATATTGCAATTTATTTCCAAGGTAATGTCATAACATAGCTAAAATATATATATATATTTTTTATTGGGGATGATTTTAATGTAGCCATGTCCAATTGCAATTGCAACGTTTTCCACCCATTACAGCCAACTATTTATTAACATACATATTTATTGGTAATATACTTTTGAACTTGCTTTTTAGAAAATACTGATTGAAACTACAAGAAGAAAAAGATCTAGAAAACCTTGTGCAGAAACACAGTACAATCTGCCAAGGTAAGAATCTGTATTCAGGTAACTCATGTGGCCACTTAACTATTTATACCACCCACATATCTGATATAAGAATGCATATATTTATTCAATAGAGGAGCTAAAACTACATTACAATAGAAAATTGATGACTTTTCCTGTAAGCGATGAAAGAAAAAGATTTCTCAAAGGAAGCGCCGCTGTACCGTCTTGGCAGGATACTGGTTTTGAGATAAAAAAGCACTGTCACTCTATCAAGTGGGTTGTCAAATATTATAAGATATTATCCTTTTCAAGAGGGGATATTACCAGGAGAATGGATCACAACCCTACTAAATAATTCAAGAGCATAAAATGAAATAAAGGAGTTTCAAAAATAATGGCGTATTTTATTGCAAGCTTAGCAATTTAAGAACCGAAATGGCTTCATAAAATTTCAAGAGAAATTTGGGCAGATCGCCAATGGCCTCTTTGAGTGACAGAAACGGTAAGAGTTGACGTCCTTTACAAACCTTTCAGCAATGAGGAGCAATATATAGGACAAAACACATTCTAAGGTTTACTATTGTATAATTCACAACCGGTGCTTAAACATTTAATGCTGGATATTTACGCGTCAGTCTGTTGGCAAAGAAAAATTTATGTAGTCCCTGACTTGAATCACTATATTCCATCATCCCATTACTGAAAAGGTTCCTTCCATATTGACCGCTACTGTATAATGGAAAACATCAAAAGCAGATTGCAAGTGGTATTGATTTGTTCTTAAAGCCACAACTTACCTATAAATTGAACATTTAAAAAAAAACAACTTATCGCAGTGATACAATTTGAATATTATTATTTTACATGTAATCCAAGTATTTGGACTTATTTATGTGGATGATCAATCATGCTAAATGATTATATCTATAGCAGATTGAAAACTGGAAACTCCTCCCCTGAATTTCGCTTTTACGTCATTCACGTTCCCATATGTAGCACCAATCAATAAAAATACTGTGATAACGAATTAATATAGTTATTTGTACTTCATTAATAAAAAAAAATAATGTTACTGTTTAATTTTAATATTATTTTATTAAATTTAATAATTCTACTGATACAACACTTTTTTTGCACGATGAGCTGTAATCTTTGGTCACTATTCTCTGGTTTTGATCACTTTTTTTAGAGTTAAAGAATAATCACCTCAACTAATCAGGGGGTGCAAAGGATCCCAAATCCACAGCAAAGGCAAACCAAGGTTTGCAGTAGATCCAGAACGTCCATAAAAATGTAAGATTTTTATTAATATCCATTTAAGATCATTCAAACAAAGGAAGCGTTTCAGAAAAAAATATATTTCGAGGTTGATGCGTTTTGCATTGATACTTCGTACTTATAACCTGAAAATCAAAACTTGGCTTGGTACACATACCGCACAAACCAAAAACCACTGTGACAGGTAGGAGCTGCACTGGTGACCTACAGTGGGGAAAAAGAGTACTTAGTCAGCCACCAATTGTGCAAGTTCTCCCACTTAAAAAGATGAGAGAGGCTGTAATTGACATCATAGATAGACTTCAACTATGAGAGACAAAATGAGAAAACCAATTCTGAAAATCACATTGTCTGATTTGGTTAGACATTTTTTTTAAATTTTGTTGGAAAATAAGTATTTGGTCAACCTACAAACGAGCAAGATTTCTGGCTCTCACAGACCTGTAACTTCCTTTGTCCTCCACTCATTACTTGTAGTACTGTCACCAGTTTGAACTTGTTATCAGTATAAAAGACACCTGTCCACAACCTCAAACAGTCACACTCCAAACTCCACTATGGTGAAGACCAAAGAGCTGTCGGAGGACACCTGAAACAAATTGTAGCCTTGCTCCAGGCTGAGAAGACTGAATCTGTAAAAGGGAAGCAGTGTGTGAAGAAATCATCTGTGGGAGAAATAATTAGGAAATGGAAGCCATACAAGATCACTGATAATCTTCTTTGATTTGGGGCTCTACACAAGATCTCACCCCATGGGGTCAAAATGGTATCAAGAACAGTGAGCAAAATCCCAGAACAACATGGAGGGAACCTAGTGAATTACCTGCAGTGAGCTGGGACCAAGATTACACAAGCTACAATCAGTAACACACTACGCTGCCAGGGACTCAGATCCTGCAGTGCCGATTTGTTTGAAGTTTGCTAGAGAGCATTTGAATGATCCATGAGAGTATTGGAAGAATGTTATATGGACAGATGAAACTAAAGAAGAACTGTTTGGTAGAAACACAACTTGTCATGTTTGGAGGAGAAAGAATACTGAGTTGCATCCAAAGAACACGATACCTGTGAAGCACGTGGGTGGCAACATCATGCTTTGGGACTGTTTCTCTGCCAAGGGACCAGGACGTCTGATCTGTGTACATAAAAGAGTGAATGGGAGCATATATCATGAGATTTTGAGTGTGAACATCCTTCCATCAGCAAGGGCATTGAAGATGAAACGTGGCTGGATCTTTCAGCATGACAATGATCCCAGGAACACTGCCTGAGCAATGAAGGAGTGGCTTCGTAAGAAGCATTTCAAGGTCCTGGAGTCTCCAGATCTAATGTTTATAAAAATCCTTTGGTGAAAGTTGAAAGTCCGAAGTTGCCCAGCGACAGCCCCAAAACATCAGTGTTCTAGAGAGAATCTGCATGGGCGAATGGGCCAACATATCAGAAACAGTATGTGCCAACCTTATGAAGACTTACAGAAAATATTTGACCTCTGTCATTGCAAACAAAGGATATATAACAAAGTATTGAGTTGAACTTTTGTTATTGACCAAATATTTATCTTCCATCAAAATTTGAAAAACTATTTCTTTGCAAATCAGACAATGTGATTTTCAGGACTTGCTTTCTCATTTTGTCTCTCATAGTTGAGGTCTACCTATAATGTCAATTACAGGCCTCTCTCATCTTTTTAAGTGGGAGAACTTGCACAATTGGTGGCTGACTAAATACTTTTTTTTTCTCCACTGTAAATTCATGCAGCAACTATAGAGGCTACTACAGGAGACAGAAATTATCCAGCAGTGACCAAGGGGATATTGTGAATTAGTGTGTGTCTGTCTCTCTGCAAAAAGAAAAAGCAGTGCTTCTTATTAGTCCATTACGGTTTATTGTCAGACATAAACAGTTACTCCGGCTCTCTAGCTGATAACCATGACCACAGGTCACACTATAAAGTGTACATAGAAGATATTCCTTCACTTCAGCAGATACGTCAGTACACAATTATAAACTGACCCCAGTCGGCACACAAATTCCCCTTCAGGGTTTACCTGCTCTTGCAGCTTAGCAAGATTTCATAGTGGCTTCTGCCAGTCTTGCCATTCAGGAAGTGGCACACAGACATCACCCACCGGGTCTTTGATTTTGCTCCGTGTCGGTACCTGTCGTGAGTCCAGATCCACCGAGCATCTGTTACGTACTGGACTTATTGGAGCCCTGGCCAGCACCACTGTCAGACTGCTTGTCCGCCATGTGGTTCACAGCAAGGGTGAAGGATCCTGCTTACATCCAAGTCATGTGATCAGGAAGCAGTCACATTACATGCCACCTGTTACGTTCACAGGTGGAGAGCTGTGTTAACTCACACACACACGTGCTTGCATGCATTAACTCTTTTTTGTCATGCTGCCAGTCACAGTGAAAGCATTCACATTGTCATTGCAACAGACCTTCGTCTGAGTGATGTATACCAGCCATGTACAATATACCCCACAGTACATGCACTACAAGGTGAAAGACTTTTTAAGAAGAGGAGATCTTCTGTCAACATACTGTCATGTATGTTATTTTGAAAGTCTTGTGTGAAGATTATTAAAACCTTACCATCTACTACTGCCTGGAACAGTGTAAGGCTAGGGTCACACTTGCATGCATTTTTTTAAGACGCTTTTTTCCAGCATGCGTTTTTGGGCTGCATTTTTGCTGATAGCTGTGGGGCACCCTTTAAAAACGCATGCATAAACGCATGCAAAAACACATGGTACCATTTAGTGCCATGCAAAAACGCGTGCGTTTCCCATAGGGCCCCATGTTAAAAAAAACGCATGTGTTTTTGAAAAAGCACCAAAAAATGCATCATGCTGCATTTTTTGGTGCTGAACCAAAAATGCATCCAAAAAACGCATGGTACTTTAGACATGTGTTTTTGGCAATGGGGCATGCATTTTCTACATGGGGGCCTATGGATGCATTTTTAAATGCATTTTTCACAAAAGACATGTGTGAAACCTGCATGGAAAAAAAGCAAGTGTGACCCTAGCCTTATATAGCAGTGTGTTTGCTGGAAATTGTTACATCTCCTAATATATGGAAGGTGCTGGTTAAGCGTGCCCTGATTTATTCCTCCAAAATACAAAGAACTCTAGTTTACTTTGCCCAACCTCCCTATGCAGCATGGCAGACATGCATCAACAACCCCCCACTCACATGGTGAATGGACTAATTTGTAAGAACAAATGTTGTAAAAAAAAGAAGAAACCATTAAATCTCATTTTATAATAAAAAAATGTTTATGGCATCATAATAAGTAACCAGATTAATAGTGTAAAATAAAAGCAGTCCCTTCTTTAAACCTTGAGGGTAGGATGTATTTATCATAAGTAATCAACATGATTCCCTGTTATGGAGCGCATGGTACAATCTGACCCTCTCACTGAACTATTAACCTTTTTGACGCCGAAAAACTGAAAGTTTCTTAAAGAGAATCTGTCAAGTCGAACATCCATATGTAACTGATATAATTTTCTAAGCTCTCTCTATTCATGTATTTCTATTATTATTATTACTATTATTATTAATTTATTATTATTTATTTATAGAGCACTATTGATTCCATGGTGCTACCCATGAGAAAGGGTTACATACAAACAAGTTAAAAATACAATAAACAAACTAACAGTGACAGACTGATAGAAAAAGGAGAGAGGACCCTGCCTTTGTGGCTTTACATTCTACAGGGCAGTGGGGAGAGAGACAGTAGGTTGGATCTGCTCTGGTGGTGGTGGAGCGCCGGGTCCAGTGGTGGTGGAGTGCCAGGTCCAGTGGTGGTGGAGCACCGGGTCCAGTGCTGGTGAGGTGGCACTGTGGTCATTGAAGGCTGTAGGTTGATCTGAAGAGATGGGTTTTCAGGTTCCGCTTGAAGGTTCCGAGTGTCAAACGTTTTGGGGTGCAGAATTCCAGAGAATGGGGGATGCTCGGGCAAAGTCTTGCAGGCGGTTAGATGAGGAATGTGCAAGTGTGCAGAAAAGGAGGAAGTCTTGAGAGGATTGAAGATTACGAGTTGGATGAAATCGGCAGATAAGTGTGACGAAATGGACCCTTTAATATATAATGTAGGAGGATTTCTTATTCATCCAGACATATCATATTGCATTTTGGTTTGTAAACTTGTAATGGCCAAGAAGAATTTCCTACAGTATTTTCATAGATGACTGGTGTAAGTTTAGCAAGGTAATGTAATTATCTAACTTGCTTGTCATAGCAGGCCAGAGAACTTAATTATGCTAATCGTCCATTGTCTATTACCCTGTGAATGTTGATTGAGGCTCCAGCCACTATTGTGTTAATGTCATGGTTTGCAGACTGAATGTCTAATACTAACCTTCCATTGTATCACTGCTAGTTGCTATATCAATCAGCATTTGGATTGCAATAGTACTAAACTATGTTAAATGAGGATTGGAGTTCAGCCAATGAAAAGACTGTGTTATTGCACCAATCATGACGTCCCCAATATCCTACAATGAGGGCTGAGGGTATATAAGGAGGACTGTTCACTTTGACCAGCAGATTGGAGTTAGATTCTGTCTAGTGGCCTCAGTCTAGGGATTTTCGGTCCCGGCTAGAGGTCACTGGATTGGATACAGGCAGCTAATCTAGGGACTTCGGATCCGGTTAGCGAGCCATAACCCTAGGCCTAGGCATTTCGGTGCCGACCAAGGGGATCAGAACACGGACTAAAGAACCACAAGGACTTCAGTATCGGATTATCGGATTCGGCTGTGATGACAAAGACTACATAAGGACAAGGAAGCAACCCAGGTTGGGACGATACAGTCACCTGGCTACAGACTTTGCCGTGCTACATTCTAAACCCTGGTGAGCCAGCGGAAGGGTGAGACTCTGTTGCCTGTTACATTTATTTGCTGTGCTTGGTTATGCGTTATATGCTGTTAACTGTTTGGGGATCCAATAAAGCCTTGATATTGTGATTCCCTCACCCTGTGTTGTCTGAGTAGTGTTCCGCCCACGGTTAAGGAGCTTGGGCGTTCAGTTGGGGATGAGCCCTGGTCCACGCTGTCTTTGTAAAGGCGGCTGGGCCTGCGGACGAGAGCGCCCACTGACCCCCGGGTCTCCACAATTGGTGGCAGCGGTGGGATACTACTCAGCCTGGTTTATCCAGGGGAGCTGCAGGGGACTGGTGTTCGTGGACACCGTCCAAGGGCTCAACAACCAGGGAGGCATATAAGCATACCCAGCAGGCCATAGGTGAGGCATTCAGGTTTCGGACGTTGCCATGTCCAACCCCACCAGCTCAGCCATGGGACGAGGACTGGATAGGAAGTACGGCCGCTATAGGAAACTGCAAGTAGAGGTGGCATGTCTGTTCCGAGAAATCGAAGCCAAGGACACTGACACACGGTCGGATTTGATCCAGAGATTGGTCCAGTGGCATGCCCAGAAGGATGCAGAGAATGATGAGGACCCCGCCGAGATTGACCCAAAGGAATTAAACCGTGTGCCACATCATGGATCCAGTGACAGTTTGGAAAGACACCAGTTCCAAGCCCTGGAACTGCAAGAAATTGATCCTGTCAGCACCGTGCCTGAGCAGGGAGAGGACAAGTTGGAGGTTATGGACAACGTCCCTATCCCTGTTGCTTTGGAGACTGACCAGGAAGAGGTTGATGTGGGATTTGTGAGCAGCTTTCCCACACCTGTTGTTTCAGGGGCTAACCAGGAGGAGGTTGAAGTGGGGCTCATGGATGGCCCCCCGACATCTGTTGTTTTGCGAGCTGACCCAGGACAAGGACTATCCAGCCAGTTTGTCACAGCCATCACCAACATCCAGGAAGCCAAGCAGCACCCTGATGTGGATCTTGCTGCCCCACCTTCTGAGGATAATCCATGTTCCCAGCCCCCATCATTCTCCTCTGAGCCATCAACAGTGAGTAAACCTACACAGACTGTGGTCATTGACTTGTGGGGAATTGATAGCCAGACGTTTATGGGAGCCCAACTCCTGAATCCCATTTTACTGCTTGTCCACAATATGTCTGCCCATCCTGGGGGAGGTAATCTGGGGAGGTGTATAGATGGAAGCCTCGATTGCTGACTTCACCATTAAAAAAGACAATGCCGCCCAGAGGAGAAGGATAACCAGAGACTGATCACATCTGACTGCCCTGTCTGGCTAAATAAGAAGGGGGAGGAATGTGACAAAATGGACCCTTTAATATATAATGTAGGAGGATTTCTTATTCATCCAGACATATCATATTGCATTTTGGTTTGTAAACTTGTAATGGCCAAGAAGAATTTCCTACAGTATTTTCATAGATGACTGGTGTAAGTTTAGCAAGGTAATGTAATTATCTAACTTGTTTGTCATAGCAGGCCAGAGAACTTAATTATGCTAATCGTCCATTGTCTATTACCCTGTGAATGTTGATTGAGGCTCCAGCCACTATTGTGTTAATGTCATGGTTTGCAGACTGAATGTCTAATACTAACCTTCCATTGTATCACTGCTAGTTGCTATATCAATCAGCATTTGGATTGCAATAGTACTAAACTATGTTAAATGAGGATTGGAGTTCAGCCAATGAAAAGACTGTGTTATTGCACCAATCATGACGTCCCCAATATCCTACAATGAGGGCTGAGGGTATATAAGGAGGACTGTTCACTTTGACCAGCAGATTGGAGTTAGATTCTGTCTAGTGGCCTCAGTCTAGGGATTTTCGGTCCCGGCTAGAGGTCACTGGATTGGATACAGGCAGCTAATCTAGGGTCTTCGGATCCGGTTAGCGAGCCATAACCCTAGGCCTAGGCATTTCGGTGCCGACCAAGGGGATCAGAACACGGACTAAAGAACCACAAGGACTTCAGTATCGGATTATCGGATTCGGCTGTGATGACAAAGACTACATAAGGACAAGGAAGCAACCCAGGTTGGGACGATACAGTCACCTGGCTACAGACTTTGCCGTGCTACATTCTAAACCCTGGTGAGCCAGCGGAAGGGTGAGACTCTGTTGCCTGTTACATTTATTTGCTGTGCTTGGTTATGCGTTATATGCTGTTAATTGTTTGGGGATCCAATAAAGCCTTGATATTGTGATTCCCTCACCCTGTGTTGTCTGAGTAGTGTTCCGCCCACGGTTAAGGAGCTTGGGTGTTCAGTTGGGGATGAGCCCTGGTCCACGCTGTCTTTGTAAAGGCAGCTGGGCCTGCGGACGAGAGCGCCCACTGACCCCCGGGTCTCCACAATAAGTGCAGAGATATATGGTGGGGACAGATTATGGACGGCTTTATAAATCGGTGTTAGTAGTTTGATAGTAAGGAGAGAGGTGGATTAGTCGAGCAGCAGAGTTAAAGTCAGATGCAAAAGTGTTAGCAGGGAAGCCGAAGAGGAGGAGGCTGCAGTAGTCGAGACGGGAGATGAGGGCATGTACTAGTAGTTTAGTAGATTGAGGGTTGAAGAAGGGACGGATTCTGGAAATATCTTTGGGTTGGAGGTGACAGGAGGTGGCTAGGTTCTTTTTTTTATTATGCGATTCAGTATAGCTAACCTAGGAGCTAAAGGCCAGGTTACACGCTGCGATGTCGCAGCGATCCGACCGACGATCGGGATCGCTGGAACATCATTATCTGATTGCTGGTGAGCTGTCACACAGGCAGACTCACCAGCATCCAGCGACCAGCGAGAACACTGGTAACCAGGGTACACATCGGGTAACTAAGCATAGCGCTGCACTTAGTTACCCAATGTTTACCCTGGTTACCATGTCCCAGCGTGTACTGTGCGGCACTGGGCATTGGCCGGGAGGTCATTGATCGTTGGTCTCCCACTATGACACACGCCGATGCTGGCCGCACAGCGGGAGACCAACGATGGAAAAATGGTCCTGGCCATTTACCAATGATCAGAGATCAGCGAGCTGATCGCTGGTCGTTGGTACATGTCACACGCAGCGGCATCGCTACGAGGTCGCTGCAACATCACAAAACCGGTGATGTTGCAACGATATCATTAGCGATATTGTTGCTTGTAACGGGGCCTTGAGTCCCAATAAATTGGAAGATTTTTCAGATTAAAAATGACAGCTGTTATATACAATCTGATGAGGTTGATTAGCAGTATATAGTATGGGTAAATATTTATTGATAATACCTTTAATTTCATTAAAGTATCTACTATACATAGTTACAATTACTGATCCATTCATAGTTGAACTCTTAACCAACTTTTTTTTATAACAAATCATTAAGTAATTTTTTATCAACCATATTTATTGCTCTACATTGAAAGCAAGTATGTTAGCCGCAATTCTGTATTTCCTTTTTTCAGGAGGATGCAAGATTAAAAGAAGCAATTCTGTCGCTTTTTGAGTTACAGGAAATCTTTTGCTATATTTGACTTATCTAAACTATTAATATGGACATAGAGATGTAGACAGCAGAAAAAAAGTTCTACCTGTATGTCTCATATCAGATGCATTGTTATGGAGAAATAATCTTGTATCACTTTATATAAATGAGCTGTTCCAGGCTAAGGGGCGGATAGGGATTGTCAAGTTACCTCATGTCAGCACCTCCATTCACATGGCTTTGCTTTGTTATTACAGAGTACAGAGCAGTGGCCATGTGAACAGGAGTCAGACAAGATCTCACAGCAGCCGTTTGAGCTCATCAGGGTGAGGGCATGGGGTAATTTTATCACCTGTAATATGAATACAGGGTAGGCTACACCTCCTGAAGATGGAAGTGAGGAGAATGAGCTGCACACACAGCCTGTTGAGGACATCTTGTGAAAGTTTTTTTAATTGTTTCCTTCCTGATTTCATTAATAAAGTATACGTGAAAGTTGATTATAATCACTTTCTCTACATTACTTTTAAATAAAAAGTTAAATGACGGTTATGATTTAAAGGTGCATACCAGAATTAATGGTGCATGTAAAACCCCCGTCAACACATTTCGAATGCATATCGTTGTTGGTCATGATTAAGAATGATATGCATTTGAAATGTGTTGAGGGGGGTCACACTTAACATGCACCATTAATTCTATATTGCACCTTTAACTTTGAAATAGAAAAAAGAATTCCACATGTTTAAGAGCTGGATTTAATATCTTTCATTATCATCAAGCATTGATCATGACAGGACTGACATTCATGCTCCATGTGGACAAGAAATTGGGACAGTGAGCCAGAATTCTTTTTTCATAGAAAGAAATGTAGTCTCTGAAGTCCATGCAGTCTTTGAAATTAATGGGCTATTCTTAGAATCGGCTATTACTATTCTTATTTAAGGCTGGACCCAATTTTGGTACTGCTCCTGCACAGATAAATAAAGGGACCATAGCACTTAGCCGGCTTCACACCACAGTTTTAAGGATTCCGGCTGTCCGATGTAAACCGGACAGCCCTTGATCCGATTTTGGCCCCATAGTCTTCCTATGGGGCCGAATGGGGCCAGATGGCAGTGATTTGCCATCCAGTGCCCTGCTGTCATGGAGTATTCGGGAGAATTTGTTTTTTTCCCTCGGACACAAAACTGCAAGCTTGCAGCATTTTTGTGTCCGAGGCAAAAATCTGACAAAATCAGATCCACCCACATCCTCTCGGATCAGGAGCAATCTGGCGCCCCTAACATGGGAGGCTATGGGAGCCAGATTGCACCGGATCCGAAGAAAATCGGATCCGATGCTGGACGCCAGGTGCTGAGGTTCAGCGATGGCCAGCGCTGAACTTCAGCACTTGGAGAGCTCCAAGCAGAAATTTCAGAACCGCGGCTAGCTCCCCCGCAAGCCGCAATCCTGCAATTTCAGGACTAAACAGTGGCAGCAGCCGCACAGTCCTGATTATAACGCAAAACAGGACCGGAGGGCATATTAACCCTCCGGTTCCGTTTATCCAGGGCTGTCAGGCTGTGTCTGGTGCATCCAGCAAAGCACCGGACACAGCCTGGTACCACAAAATCGTGGTGTGAAGCTGGCCTTAGGAGAGCGCTCTGTTCCCTTCTATGTTTATCAGGCATAACACCATTTCCTGTCACTGAAAATTCCTGTAGGTCACTTCTTGAAGTGAAGAAGATTGTTGCTACAATATGTACACCACTGTTTATATATAGGACCTCTGAATCCCCTAAAACGTATGACAATCAAGTGTTCAAAGTAATAATTTATCACCCAAAGTGTTAAACTGGCCATCCACCTTGGAAATTATCCCATTAACTTGGATAAAGACAATAAAGTGGGCAAAAAAAGAGAATTCAAAATCACTGCAATTGCGTTCCTGGCGACATGAGTAATATATAGGAACCATTTTGTAGTCACCAAGGAAAGCAACTTTCCAGATATTGCTCATGCTAAATGGCTGTCTACTATTATACCTATACTCCTATCATTTTTTATGTGGAATTCAAGCAGAATTAATATAACTAATAGAATAATGTCCACGTTGATTGAAATTGGTAGTTCTAGCATCCATGGTCTCATAATGAGTGGCAATTGATTTTGCTCTGTTTCCTCCAATAATGTGTTTTTTCCTGGCTTTGTCATTTTGTTCCAAAATTAAACAGATACAATTATTGCTTTGGCAGTAAAATCAGAACATAGATCATAAACATTTTCAGAATGTCCACTCTACGAAATTAAATATGTAAAATAAAAATATGATTGAGATGACTATAACCCATATTATCGTATATTTATCATTAAAGCGGATTGCAAACAGCCTTATTATAACACAGCTTGATATTACTTGCATTTATGGCTCAGGATGGAACAAGAAAAATTTTCTCTACCTATGAATCGAAGTTATCCAATTATCGGTACTATGACAGTGTTCAAACAGAAAAGGGCTTTATTTGTCCTTCTACACTGTAAAAATGTATTTGTTTGATGGAGTGAAGAATTAGTACTTTGGTTTATTGTTTCTGTACTATTTAACCTCTAGTATTTTATAGCTTCTGACATAATAAACAGAGTAATATCTGCAGTCTGCCTGGTGCTAAGAGCTGTAAATTGAATCTGGTCTTCATAAGGATAAAACTTCACAGCAGGGAATCCCCAGGTCACAAATTGCAGAGTAGTCAACAATTGCCATTCTCAGCTGGTTTGCAAATTATGGTCACAGACAAAGTGAATTCAGACACAAGAGTTAAGCAGAGGGGCATGACAAGTTAGGAGGAGGAATTGGATTAGTAATAACCAAAAGTCACAAATCCGGAGAGGCAGGATGCGTCAAGGAATAGAAGGTAGATGAATGGTCAAGAATTTACAGCAGGAGTAAAATAAGAGCAAAAGGTAAAGAAATGGTCAAGAATTTACAGCAGGAGTAAAATAAGAGCCTAAAACAAAAGCCTGCAGTAAAATAAGGCACCTGATAAAAAAAATAACTCTGAAACACATGTTGGGAGTGGGACAGGCACACAGTGTACACTGACTACTGGCGGGATCACTATACATGTACAACAACCATGGATTAGTGGCTATACTAGATAGTGGCTGGATATATAGTATATTAAATTAACTGTTGGCAGCATCAGAATAAAGAAACTATAATCCTATAATACATACTTCTGTAGACAGTCATTTATATAAGCACTCTTTGATTAAAAGTGGATATTGTGGAATTAAGATAGTACTGAAATGTATGAGACCACAGTGAAAAGTGTCTGACGGGGCACACTGCCTTAGGATGCTTTTTATATTTCATTGTGAATTTGCTAAATAAAGTCTGAAGATTTCTGATTCAGGTGCCAGCAACCTTCTTTACTTGGACTTGGGCGGTGGCCAGCCGCCGCTATGCACCTGACCTGGATCAACACAGGAGGAGGGGTGAGCTTTCCACTTCCCATTCCCAACCAGCACTGAAATGTATGCACTGCAGTTTGTAGCATATATATTGTTATCTACAACCCTTATATAATACTAACACCATATATATCATACGCCTTGATGCTATTATATATATTTGCTAGCTGTACTACCCAGCTTCGCCCGGGTTAATAACTGCTGTTAACAAAATAGTTTTCAGCACTGATGATATCATCAATTTGGTAGGCTGTATTTTTTGCTTCAGCCTGATCAAGATGTGGGTGTGAGGAAGGCTCTTCTTTGCCATTCAACTGAATACATCCAGCACTGCGTCTCACCATAAAAATGTGATTTTGTGATGAGATTAGTTATTTTTGAAAGTTTCTGTTTGAAAACCCGAGCAATAAGGTCATGACGATTTTCTGTTTTTTGGCCTGGCAACAGGTGCCCCAATTTCCTCCCAGGCAGGATTGCAAGTAAAGGTGATGAAAAGATCTGGACGGCCATACTTTCTCACATAAGTCATTGCATCCTGTGTGTATTCATGCATGTGCCGTGGGTTTCCAGTGACAGTTAATGGAAGAATAACCATTTTCCCCAAATCTTTTGGATCAACATCATTTGCAACCATCTCTAAGGTGAATATATACCTCTGCCCTCAGCTTCTTTTTGATTTAGTCAGATATATAAAAGATGTTCACTCTCAATCTTTGCATACATGTCAACAATAAATTGGTGGAAGAGGTGTCTGCATTTCAAGATGTGATTTTCCTCTGCAAATCTTGTCATGATCCTATATGCATAGAAGTCCATGGCAGACACTTTTTTTCCTGAAGGGTTGCCTGTTGTAGGATCTGTCAGAGGTATTCCAAAGTGATAGCCATCATGTCCCTGACGAAAGGTGATTGGATATTGCAGAGCATCATAGGACCTGTGAGTTTCTGCTACTTGTTGCAAACTATTGTTCCTTTTCTGAAGCACAATGTCATGGCTTTGAAAATCATTACCTACAATCAAGATGGCTACCTCATCAAATGTGGGAGCATTGAAACGTCGCTGATGTTCACCTTGTGGTATTTTGTCAGCTCGAATGACAACCTTGTAATCATCATTTGGCAAGCATTCAAGTGCAGTCTTGAAAAGTTGAACATATGGATTGTTGGAGTGAAGGAACTGCTGCAAAACAGTGACAATATCAAGGGAGTGTTAGGAATTAAAGAGCATCTCCGCTGAGCCTCTGCTTCTGCATTTCCCATGAAGAAGAGTTGAAGAAATTGAGGTTCTTCTCCTTGTAATGGAAGCAGTGACCCAATTGAGTGGTAAACCTGTCCTTGAACTTTAAATGTCAGCATAAATCCTGTTGTAAATATTTCTTTTGTTGCACCAAATGATGTCATTTGGAAGCAGGAGTTGTACTTCCTAATGTTGTCCAAGAAATGCTTTGATATTGTACTGCAAACCCGTCATCAGAGACTTTAGGGGATCTGGTGGTGACAAGAGAGGTGGAAGTTTTATCTTGCCATTTGCACAGCATAAACCTAAATCTTTCCATTTCAGGGCACTGCAGTACATGCAGACCACATCCATTTTTCCTATCTGAACTTTAGGATTATCCTGATAGTATATGTCTGACTGGTAACAAAAGGCAGCATGTTTCAAATCTCCAACCATTTCCTGTGCCCTGGTGAAAGAAATAGCAATTCTCTTGGCAAGTCGGCCTTCTCTCTGCTGAGATGACTCATTGGCCCTTGAGGAAGCAGCTCTTCTTCTCTTATCTGAAAGCCTCACTCCTCAGAAAGTTAATTGGCTCTTGAGAAAGTGTGGCACCCTTGCAGGATTGCCACAGGTTACACTGGTGCAAGGAAGGACTGACACCTTGGTTTGCTCAGCACACAACATCTACCACTCCTAGACCTGAAGGGGGAGCTCTACTGGCTGCATTAAGTCATTTTCCCTTTAAGAAGATCCAGGCTGAGAGGAGGAGACAGTTAGTCCCAGGAAACAGTTAGCAGTTAGTTCAAGAGAGGAGAGGAAGAAAGGAGGAGGCTGAGCTGCTGGTCTCTGGTGAAGGATAGGACCAGGACCAAAGGGACGATTGTTGGCTGTTCTACCCCAGGGAAGGGGCCGGAGGCAAGTAGACGGAGATAGGGAACAAGAAAAGGGATCCAAATATATTCCCCTTTAGCACAACCGGACACTGGAGTCTGATGCTGTGAGCCTGCAGAGCCACAGTGAAAAGCCCAGCAAACTCAAGAGGAGTTTAACCCTGAGGATAGTGAAAAAGAGACTTTAAACTAACCAAACATAGGACCAGGGGCAAAAGGAGGAACCAGGACCCCTAGAAGGACCTCACTGTTAGTTTAAGATAGTAAAGAAGAGGAGGGTTCAGACTCAGGCAGGACTCATCCCTCAAGGCAGAGCACAAGATAAAGGAGGCCTCATTCCTTCCAAGGAGTTAATCCTAAATTGCACCAGGGACCTGGTTATTACTTTGGATTGTACCTGTTATGTGACCACCAGTAAAAAGGTACCGGAACAATCATCTCTGTGTGTCTGTGTGCCTGTTTAACAGCTAAATTCACCATCATCCTCCTTCACTGCCCTCCCTCACCATCTTCCTTTATTGCTGCCCTGAGGTAAAGCTCCACCTGTGGGGAGCTGTACCACACTTTGCTGCCCCCTCCATCACCTCAGTGGCCGGCTGGCAGCGCCGGTACCAAATTACCGGACACTACAGGTGGCGTCACGTTCCACTTTAAATAATTCCTTCATTCCCCTTCAAATGATCCCCAGGGCACGGCATCGGGATATCGTCCACCTATGACTCCCTACTCAGCAGACCCGGTGACCGAGTACCCCCCCACTGCCCTGGCTACATCATTTTCTGGCATCACGAACAGGATCCGAACCAGCCTGGTATTTACTAGGTGAAGTGCACCTTAAGACTTTATTTAATTGACTGTTTGTGCGGCCGCCATTACACCGCCTCAGAAATTACAGCTGCATCACAGCAGGAGAAAGAGCGGGAAGATAAGCCCCGCCTCCTCCACTCTGCGGGGATTGACAAAGCGCACCTCCTGCTTCAGAGAGACCTGAGGTGCCCGCTCCATCTGCAGAGCCGCCGACGGCTAGAGAAACCAGTTTCATCTTACAGGTTGGCAGCCATTAACTAGGGGGGCCTCAACATGAGTGATACGGATGATATGCGGGTCCCTGACAGGGAAGATGGCCAAAACGCAGTACCCGGAGCAGCAGCCCAAACAATGCCCATAACCCTGCCGTATGTACCAGGTGCCAAAAGGTTACCAACAAATGAGGGTAAACCTGGTACGTTAGCAACCTTTAAGCATAAGATGTGTGCAATGCGAACATGTATGCTATGACGCAGAAGCAGCAGGCCACCGTTGTGCTGGGACAATTAACAGGGCAGCGGAGCTGGAGGCTGAGTCCTGGAGTGATGCTGACAGGGACTCTGCTGCTCAGGTGTTTGAAAAGCGCACACAGTCTGAATTGAGGATGCTGTTTTATCAGTGTAAGCAGAGACCGCAGGATACCATCAGAGACTATGCCCTCCGTTTACAAGGGGCACTCCGTCCTTAAAACAGGTTGCCCGGCAAATGTACCGGAAGAGGATAAAATGCTTGCTGAGCAGTTTACAGAGGGATTAAGGTCAGACTATCACCGCCAACAAGTGCATATGTGGTATTGGATCACCCAACAGTGAACTTTAGTGACTTAAAAGATGTGCTATAACTGTGCAAAGAGATCCAGCGCCTGCAGAACCTTGCAAACCAACCCTGGCAGGTTAACGCTTCTCCCATAGACTTTAAACCTATTTCTGCAGAACCTGCAAAAGCAGAAAGTCAAGCTGTAGCAAATGATAACATGCAAAACCAGGTGCTGCAGTTAACTAAAAACATGGACTATGTATTAAAGCTCTTGCAAAATATGCACCACCATCAAGCAAAATCCAATTAGCTGATAGCCCTGAGGATGTCCCCTGGATGCAGAGAAACAAGTCCCGGGCAGGCAACGCACCATCCAACGTAGCCCATGCGCCCGGCAGGGGACCAACGCACCATTCCAACGTATATCCATGTCGCCCCGCGCAGGGGACCAACGCACCATTCCAACGCAGAGCCAGGGACTACACAGATGCTTCAGGACAACCCATTTGCCTGTGATGCAACAAACCAGGACACTTTGCAAGAGGATGTCTTTAAACACGAGATTCCTGGGTCCGAGGGCCAGCTCCCAGGAGTAGAGCAGCTGGGCCCAAGGACTGGTGTAAGCGGTACGTGGGAGGCCGTCCGTACCTCAACATTACACTAGAAGGAATCCCCATGTCGGCCCTTCTGGACACCGGGTCACAGGTCACTACGATCCCACATATCCTTTACAAGCAGTATTGGTCTGATGATGATCTTGAACCCCCAAACCCCAATTTTTATATTATTGCAGCTAATGGCCAACCACAGAAACAGGTGGGATACAGAGCAGCTACAATAAAGTTGGGGAGGGAGGAGTTGAAAGGTCAAGGGTTATTTGTTGTTGAAATACTCCTAATGAAAAATGCCCTTACATGGTTATTGGTACAAATGTTATTGAAAACTGCTTTGGAGAAGTGTTGTTTTTACTCCGCAGATTTCTCAGACTGCTAGTTATCGGCGGACAAGAGATCCGAGTAGACCTCATCCACAAGAAACAGGTAAATCTGTCTGGGGGAGAAATTGGCAGTGTGCGGGTAACAGACTTGGTTCCCATTGTACTACCATCAAAAAGTGAAATATGATATGGTGTCGAGCAACGATAGGTTGTAGAGGACAGGAATACCAGGCGGTTGTAGAGCCGGTATTTTCGGAGCATAGACCTACACTACTGACAGCCAGAGGGGTGGTGGATGTACGCAAGGGACAAATACCAATCCGTGTGTTGAATTGTGGGGCAGAGGAAGCAAAGCTACCCCGGTATGCTACTGTAGCAAAGCTGTATACTGTTTGTAACAACAACATACAGGCAGTAGAACCTGTTTCCTCGTCCTGCCGGGCAGAGGATAACGACTCTAAAGGACAGCTGGAGGAGTGGTGTCAGCAGTTGCATGTAGGAACTGATGCCACCCCTTCTCATCAGAAGCATGGAGTGTACCGGGTAGTGCAAGAGTTCGAGCAGATATTTAGTAAGCATCCATTAGATTTTGGAAGGATTAAAGGGGTATAGCATCGCATACCCACAGGAGATCATCCACCAATCAAGTTGATACACAGACCCATTCCACCAGGTCACTATCAACATGCCAAAGAGATGTGCTGAGGGGCTATTAAGAGATAGCAGTAGTCCCTGGGCAGCCCCTTTAGCCTTAGTCAGGAAGAAGGATGGCACAATGAGGATGTGTGTGGATTACAGGGAGGTCAATAAGATCACTCACAAAGATGCTTACCCGTTACCCCGAATAGAGGAGTCTCTTACTGCATTAAAGACTGCTAATTATTTTTCCACATTAGATCTCACTAGTGGGTATTGGCAGGTCTCCGTTGCAGAAGAAGATCGGGAGAAGACTGCATTCACAACTCCAATGGGACTATGCGAAATTCATAGCATGCCATTCGGGTTACGCAACGCACCAGGAACGTTTCAGAGAATCATGGAAAGTTGCCTGGGACACCGAAACTTCGAAACAGTGCTCTTATACCTGGACGACGTCATCGTGTTCTCTAGAACCTACGAAGAACACCTGAAACACCTAGCAGAGGTATTTGAGGCTTCAGCAAAGTACGGGATGAAGCTCAAAGCATCTAAATGTCACCTGCTGAAACCTAAAGTCCAATACCTGGGACACGTGGTCAGCACAGATGGAGTAGCACCAGACCCGGAAAAGGTAACAGCAATCCAGGATTGGCAGAGACCAACCTCCATCACCGAGGTACGTCAGTTCTTAGGGTTGGTTGGATACTATAGAAGATTCATTAAGGGCTACACAAAGATGGCTGCGCCCCTCAAGATCTTCTGATAGGCCAATCTAAGAAGAGAAGATTTATAGCAGGGGCTATATTCTTTAGCCCTTAGGGAGTGTTGTTTTGCAGCCTGAATGATCCAGCCTCTCTCTGTCTGTGCTGCTGTGATGTGGAGCTGAAGGCAGGACTAATGATTTGCATTCTGTGAGTGATAGAGAGGGGGGGGGGGCAAAGCCTGCACAAGCAGAGCAAACAGACATAGAGAGGGTGGATCCTGGAGCCTGCAAAACAACACGCCCTAAGGGCTAAAGAATATAGCCCCTGCTAATTATAATCACTAATGAGTAAGTATTAAAACGTTTTTATGCACTTTCACAGGATGCTTTTAGGAAACAAAAGGAGTGCGAGATTAGTGATAATATGCTGCAGGGACATGTTTTGGTAGCTTAAGAGACGTTCTGGAGGTGACAGGATCCCTTTAATCTTTCAAGTACTCGGTTAAAGCTATCTATACCCGAATATCCTACTTCTCACCCACCACTAGTCATTATCCATGTTTTAGATGATTTCTACACATTCACATAATTGTTTAAAATTGCAACATCTTTAAATGTTTTCTACATTCTGACTTTTCTCTAATGGTAATAAAAATTGTCTTTTGATGGTGTTCTGGATAAAATCCGTCAGATACTCTGTTCAGTATGACGTACAGCATAGATCTGTCCACTGTTTCTGCTTCCAAAAGGCATTAGAACTGGGTGGTAAGATATTGAATGTTTTAGACACAGTAAATTAACAGTAAATAACTTGTCAGATTGTCAATTTTCATCTTAATAAAATTCTTATTAACTTGTTACTGCTATCAGAATACATTAACATTCAATGTCAGTTTTGAAATTGTCACATTATGTGAAACTGACTGCAATTATACAGAAATGACTGATTCATGCAGTTTTATATTAAAGTCGCCTTAAAAAGAAAAGATGAAAATGTGTTTACTAATGTAGGGACCCTGCATAATATCTGAATTCTGCAGACATAAGTATATTATGAGTATCAGCCAGCTCGAAGATGAGAGGAAAGAATTTAAACAAATTAAGCATTTTCCCTCCTTTACATAACTGCATTCAGAAACAAATGTATATTAACATGTAGGTGTATAGGACA
This sequence comes from Allobates femoralis, assembly GCA_033576535.1. Classification (NCBI taxonomy): domain Eukaryota; kingdom Metazoa; phylum Chordata; class Amphibia; order Anura; family Aromobatidae; genus Allobates; species Allobates femoralis. The sequence continues at coordinate 118,761,193 of JARQOC010000003.1, forward strand.
GAAAAATACAGAAGGCGGCACTCCTAGATAGAGTTGAGAAACCTTCTTTTATTGGCCCATCAATATAACAATGTTTTGATCCAGTCTGAACTTTACTCAAGCAGTGACCGGACCGAAACGTTGCGGTATTCATGCACCAATAAAAGAAGGTTTCTCAACTTTATGAGTGCTGCCATCCTTATTTTCCTGTCCTGTGGAATCCAGTAACTGAAATTGCTTGAGAAGATGTATTGCATCCATCATTTTATATATATATAGAATTATATTTATATATACATACTTTATACATACTTTATATTTGTATTACAAGACTGTCTCTCTTCTCCAGTGAGCAGTTCAATGGTAAAGTAGAATATACTGTAACTGTTACTGTTCCATATAAAATTTCCAAGTTTCTTCACAGACAATATCACATTTACATAGTCCCCCTAGACTACATGTTTCAACACTACATGTGTCTTCCTCAAATCTGCAAGGACAAAAATAAGCATGTGCAGGAGATTTCATACACTCATTCACTATGCTGGTACTAGAAAATGATGCAGCAATAACCCAGGAGTTAAATATAAGATCCATATATGACTCTAGACAAATAACCCCGAGTGAGCAGTCTAACCCTTCCAGGGTGTTTTTTGCATACTCTCAAAAGATATTTATATATTGAAGAACAGCACAGAGTATTGTTTGCAATTAAAGTGCTTTTATTTACATATAGTCAAAAACATGTGACAAGACAAGACATAGGAAAGACACCAGGGGATTCCCCATAAATTACAGGTTCCAAAGAATTAACATTGTTCATATATACAACTGATCTATATCCAACACTAGGAAAAGGGTTATAAAGTGCAAAAGTCCACTTAAAAGAGATTGACTGTCACTCATATAGTATAAATCATACACCGAATGAAATCCATACAGTATACTGTTTTATATGCTTATGGGGGACCCAATTTAATCATAAGTCTCACTCACAGCTAATGTCGGGTGCATAGGGACAACTTTAAGTACTTTATACAACAGTCATCATGTGTCTAGTATATATAATAAAACCACCCTCTCCGTCAGAAAAACAGTGTTAGTTATAATGCATGTAATGTGCTGAAAGTACACAAGGAGAAGCTCCGAGGGAGGAAGGAAAGGTTCTTACATGACCCTACACGTGTTTCACTCCACTGGCTTCTTCGGGGCGATAGTCATCTGTAATCTGGCAGTCTGAGCCATGCTTCACTCGCCCTCCACCTCTTATACCCAGCACCGGCGCTGGCGTCCATCCGGACCTCCGGGTTTGTGACGTCAGACGCATGCGCAGTCAAACCGCCATCAAGTCCTGCCGGCCAATCCGATCATAGCATTACCGCACATTCTCCCGGCCCGGGACGCATCACCATGATGACCGGAACATGAGCAACAGCCTGCGACCGGACGGCCAGGCAGGGCGAGGCGGAAGGCTGCGCACTTAGTTGTTAACTCATGCCAGACTGGATGTAAATAGAGAAAAATGCATAGAAATTCCCATAATCCACCAGAAACAGCAGTAAATAACATCTTTAACAGATACATTTCAATTCAGTATTAGCGATAGGCGGATTATCCAGGGATTTAACATTGTAATATCCATCCAATTGGCCATGGATCTTCCTAGGGCGCAAAAGTGCAGTGTGAGCAGTTTGTAAGGCATAAATCCAAACTGTCATTTCAAAAAAATCATCCTAAAAGGTTATGTAATAACCAAGAGAAAAAAAAGAAACAAATAAAGAACAGATTAAAAGAATTGTTACGGTGGACCAAGGGTCAATTGCTCACAGAAAGGGTTCCTCGTTCAGACCCTGTGGAACAAGGGTATCCAGGACAACTATCCATTTGGCCTCTCGTTGGGCCAGGATTTTCTTTAGGTCCCCTCCCTGGGACCCCCATGCACCACATCGATCCCCCTGACTCATAGGGATGCCGGGTTGCATCCGTGATGTTCTTTGAAGTGTTTGGGCAACGTCTTCAAAACCTTATCCTCTTTTGCCTTTCCTGCTGCAATAATATCTCGGACGTGCTCCCTCACCCTCACTCTTAATTCCCGTGATGTGAGACCCACATGAATTTTAGAACAGGCACAGACGGCAAAGTACACCACATATGTGGTACTACATTTTATTCTGTGCCTAATCCCAAATTTGCGGGTCCCATCGGAAGAGTGAAAGTGGGTAGCACGCTCGGTATTTGCGCACGAGATGCAGTGGCCACACGGGTACCAGCACGGCACTGGACCCCGGGAGCCAAAGGGGGATACAATATGTGGTACATAGTGGCTGTCCACGAGGATATCCTTCACATTCCTGGACCTTTGAGGTGTCATCATAGGCATGTCCGAGATACATCTGCGTAACACCGGGTCAGCACGCAAGATGGACCAATGTTTTTGAAAAATGGAGCGCATAGTGCCCCATTCATGATTGAATGTGCCCACAAATCGTGTCTGTGCCTCCGATTTTTTCGGGCATACCCAAGCAGACGGGTCCTCTGGATGCCACGTGCCCTCCGATACCCACGCTTAATCACCCTGTTGGAATACCCATGATCGCTAAACCATTGCTTCAGGTCCACCTCTTGTCGTTCGAATCCCTCCTCTGTTGAGCATATCCGTCTCATTTTTATGAACTGTACTGTTGGAATTGCGCGGATGATTGTGGTATTGTGTCCCGAGGTTGCATGCAATAATCAGTTCACAGAAGTTGCCTTCCTGTGGACATTGGTCTGAAGGAGACCAAAAGGGTCCACCTCCATGATGATGTCCAAGAGGTCAATTCTCCACGAACTATATTTATAAGAAAGTCTGATGTTATACTGGTTCCGATTTAATTCACTCATAAATGTCTCGAGCTGCTCCGCAGTGCTCCTCCACAAGAAAAGGATGTCATCAATGTAACGCATCCAGCACTGCACATGGGCACAGCCCTCCACTCCAGTGTCGCCCAAAATTTCTCTTTCCAGGAAGAGACTGGCGTACGCAGGCCGCACCCATTGCAGTGCCACGCTCCTGCAGATAGATGATGTCCTTAAAAATGAAAAAATTGTGAGTAAGGGCAAAGCGAAGCAGCTCCAGAACAAGTGCAGCAACCTCACCATCCACGCCACCAGCCCTTAATAAGAAACGGACTGCATCTAACCCGTGTTGGTGATCAATACATGTATAGAGGGACTCGACGTCGGCGGTGACCATCAGCATATCTGGTTCCACAGAGATGCCATCAACTCAGTTCAGGATGTCCGTCGTATCTTTAAGGAATGAGGGCAAAGTTTCAGCAAGTGGTTTCAGATGGAAATCAATGAACTTACAGATTCGTTCGTGGAGACTTCCAATTCCAAAGACTGTAGGACGACTTGGGGGGGTCGAGGGCATCTTTGTGGACCTTGGGCAACAGGTAAAACGTGGGTATACGGGGACAGGGCACCAAGAGTCCGTCACACATCTTTTTGGTGAGGACCCCATTCTTCACATTCCCATCCAGTATGCCCACCAGTTCAATAATAAATTTTGGGAGTGGGTTGTGAGGGAGTTTCTTGTAAGTATTTTTGTCTCTCAACTGTCTTAAAGCCTCTTTCTCATATTGAGAAGACGGGCAAATCATGATATTCCCCTCCTTGTTCATCGGTTTAATGACAACATCTTAAAGTTCTTTTAACTCCATCAAGGCATCTCACTGTCTACATGTCAAATTATCAAATCTTCGACTTTCCCATTACTGAGATAGGACATGGCAGTTGGTGCTGATGAGATTCTATGTGGATAGAGGAGGGAGGATGAGGAGCTCTGTCTCTTGCTCCTCCTTCTATCTGTAGCTGCTCCCTCTGCCTGTAGCTCCTCTCTACCTCTAGCTCCTCCCTCTGCCTCTAGTTCTTCTTTCTACCTCTAGCTCCTCTTTCTGCCTATATCGTAGCTCCTCTGTCTACCTCTAGCTTCTCCCGTTCCCTCTTGTTCTTTCCTCCTCCCATCATTATAGAATCTCATCAGTAACAATTGTCTCCTATCTCAGTAATATAACACAGTTTTGACACAATTATGTCAGCAAAAGAGGAACATTTCTCCAATAAGATATCTCACAAAGTTGCTTATTTTCATGTGTACTGGTGAGTTATTAAACAATAATTAAAATGGTGGTTATGCTTTAAGTGGTTTTGATGCATCTCAACCTCATAAGGTATGAATTTTTTTATCTCTACTTTTTTATTATCACCCTATGTGACAGTCTGCATTTTTTTGCACAATGTTTCTTACTCCACTCATGGTGAGCAGGTCATCGTTGGATTCACTGACACAACTTTGGCATTAGAGTGTAACCAAATAAGGCTGGACTTGCATCTACATACATATTTTTACTGTCTCTTCAGTTATAGGTACAGAAAATCATAAAGAAAAGATATGTTACATGGTGGACACCAATAGAGTCTAATGGAGCCCACTGAATATAATAGAGCCCTATGAATTTGTAATTTTACCGGAAAAATAAGCATTATCTCAGTTTGCTGCTGTAAATTTTTTCCTTTGTTTTTTTCCAGAATCTCAGACAGATGCTCATAACATGAAATTTTAAACATAATCAATAATTATCTCAATTTTACAGCAAAATGCACAATAAAAATGTTGCACAGATTGCTTCATCCCGTGAGGTTATTGCTTTCATCTCTCCTTTTGTGATAGTCCTTCTTCTCAAACAAGACAGCCAATATAATCTTATCAGCAGGTGGAATATTCACAAAAGTAAAATCCTCGTGTGTGTAGATATTTTAGTAAGTACAGGAAAACAATGTGGTCCCTGATACATCCACACTGATTAAGAACTGAAAATACCAGAGGGATTTGTATTGTTTTATGATATCTCACAATAACAAGACCCTGTAAAATCTAAATATTTCACCTGCTTCGGAAAATTAATAATTAGCTGTGTATGCTACAATATTCTTTTGCCTAATGCATGACCACGTGACGAACTACTTTTAATTAGCTAATACCGGAATATACATAAAAACTGTTATTGATCTCTTCCAATCTTTGAGGAACTTGAGCAAAGACTTATAAAACAACATCCCTATTCAGCCTAATGATTCTCTCGCAAGTCTTTGTTTCCTACCTTTACTTGACATTGCTTCAGGTTATGAAGAAAACTTCTGAGATTTTCCCATTTTATATGCAGCCCTCATTTTTAACATATTCTTCTACAGTTTAGACTAAAAAATAAAAACAATGTGCTTGTAGATTTTTCTTTGTATTTAACAAAAACTTTGAAAATGAAAAGTACAGCTCTTGAGCCGCTGATCCCAAATATGATGCCCCAAGTGGCAAAACTGTATGATCTCCTTTGTCCTTTTGTGTCACATAACAAGTGAACGTCAAATAATTAAAAATGTGTGCTAAAAACCAGAACATTCACACTATTGACATTACAATAAATCTTTACCTTTGTGAAAAGTATTACAGCTAGTATTCCAGCTTTCATGCAACTTAAAGCAGCACTCCAGCATTTTCTTTATTGCAGCGCTGGAGTGGTGCTACTAATGCAGGATCTCTGCATTTAGTTTTTTTCTGATCATCTGGCATCTTCACCTTATATCATCAATGCTTCCATCGGTCCCAGACAGTTTGTGACATGCTGAATCTCTCCAGTGTTTCAAGAAGCGAGCTGGAGGTCATTTTTAAATGCAACTGTATAAGATCTTCGTTAGATTTGCATTAAGAGTCTTACCTTTGACTTCAGGACAGTCAGAAGTTGTGGTCATCAGATGCACCACGGACTAAAGTTTCATAGTTTACAGTTGAGGATGCTGGATAGTAAGAATAAGACTTGTGTCAGGGAGCTGGGGGTTTGTATTCTCACTCTGGGGAGACTCATAGTTATTGGTCACCCCAGGATAAGAATAGCAGCCCACAGCCTTTCCAGAAATGACACATCCATTAGATGTACTAAAGTGCATGCACACTTACTCAGGCGGAGATTATCAGTGTCATCAGTGTCAGTTGCTGGCATCTGTTTTGCTTGAATGCGGCTGTGGCATAGCTGGTAGTACTTGGCAATGTGCCCGCACCTCCAGAGGATGCCATATTTGCACATTCATCAAGTTGGGTATGCAAATATGACTGACGCCGCTGCGTGATTTGATACCAAGATGGAAGTCGATGACAATCAGAACAGTATGATTATGTAAGCAGATGTGTCTATATGTGTGTTATATATATATATATATATATACACAGTACAGACCAAAAGTTTGGACACACCTTTCATTCAAGGATTTTTCTGTATTTTCATGACTATGAAAATTGTAGATTCACACTGAAGGCATCAAAACTATGAATTATCAAATTATTATATGTGGAATTATATACTTAACAAAAAAGTGTGAAACAACTGAAAATATGTCTTATATTCTAGGTTCTTCAAAGTAGCCACCTTTTGCTTTGATTACTGCTCTGCACACTCTTGGCATTCTCTTGATGAACTTCAAGAGGTAGCCACCGGAAATGGTTTTCACTTCACAGGTGTGCCCTGTCAGGTTTAATAAGTGGGATTTCTTGCCTTATAAATGGGGTTGGGACTATCAGTTGTGTTGTACAGAAATCTGGTGGATACACAGCTGATAGTCCTACTGAATAGACTGTTAGAATTTGTATTATGGCAAGAAAAAAGCAGCTAAGTAAAGAAAAACAAGTGGCCATCATTACTTTAAGAAATGAAGGTCAGTAAGTCTGAAAAATTGGGAAAACTTTGAAAGTGTCCCCAAGTGCAGTTGCAAAAACCATCAAGTGCTACAAAGAAACTGGCTCACATGAAGACCATCCCAGGAAAGGAAGACAAAGAGTCACCTCTGCTGTGGAGGATAAGTTCATCCGAGTCACCAGCCTCAGAAATCGCAGCAGCTCAGATTAGAGACCAGGTCAATGCCACACAGAGTTCTAGCAGCAGACACATCTCTACAGCAACTGTTAAGAGGAGACTTTGTGCAGCAGGCCTTCATGGTAAAATAGCTGCTAGGAAACCACTGCAAAGGACAGGCAACAAGCAGAAGCGACTTGTTTGGGCTAAAGAACACAAGGAATGGACATTAGACCAGTGGAAATCTGTGCTTTGGTCTGATGAGTCCAAATTTGAGATCTTTGGTTCCAACCACTGTGTGTTTGTGTGATGCAGAAAAGGTGAACGGATGGATTCTACATGCCTGGTTCCCACTGTGAAGCATGGAGGAGGAGGTGTGATTGAGTGGGGGTGCTTTGCTGCTTTGAAGCTCATCAAGAGAATGCCAAGAGTGTGCAAAACAGTAATCAAAACAAAAGGTGGCTACTTAGAAGAACCTAGAATATAAGACATATTTTCAGTTGTTTCACTTTTTTGTTAAGTTTATAATTCCACATGTGTTAATTCATAGTTTTATGCCTTCAGTGTAGGGATGGGCGAATCTACTCGCTAGGACTCGTTACTCGGTGAGTAGTAAGGGACTCGCAGGACTCGGTACTCTGCGAGTTTCCCAGCGTTTACTCGCACGAGTCCAATGCAAATCAATGGCAAACGCTGACAAAACTAGGATTGCCATTGTTTGCATTAGACTCGGCTACTGTGCCAGTGATAACAGGGAAACTCGCAAAGTAACTGCTATTTCTTAGCGAGCCGAGTCCAGCTGTCTTCTCTGTGCAGCTCCAGGGTCCTAGAGCCCGCTTGCTCACAGACATGATGTAGCAGAGCTGAGATTGTTCTCAGTCTGCTCATTCCCTGTGCATAGACATCTATATCTATGCACAGGGGATGTAGCAGAGAGGACATCGCGTTTTGGACTACGTCGGACGGAAGAAGATTTTTTTAATTAAAGATGGAGTCCCTAATGGCTTTTTTTTTATTTCAAATAAAAAATTTTCTCTGTGTTGTGTTTTTTTAACCCTTTATTGGAGATTCTTAGTGGCTGGGTCAAACGTGGCCTGACATTAAGAATCTCGGGCTTAATACCAGCTTGTATAACAAAGCTGGTATTAACCCCTTTATTACCAAGCGTGCCACCGCCACCAGGGCCGCTGGAAGAGCGGGATTCAGCGCCAGAGGATGGCGCTTCAATGAACGCGCCCTCTTCTGGGGCGTCTGCGGGCTGCAATTTGCAGCGGGGGGTGCCCAGAAAGCTTGGGCATCCCTGCGCTGCGGATTCCAGCCCCCAGCTGCTTAGCTGTACCTGGCTAGACATAGAAATTGCGCGGAGCCCCACGCATTTTTTTTTTATTATTTCATGAATTTCAGAGTCAGAGTCTCAGAGTCAGAGTCTCAGAGTCAGAGTCTCAGAGTCTCAGAGTCAGAGTCTCAGAGTCAGAGTCTCAGAGTCAGAGTCTTAGAGTCAGAGTCTTAGAGTCAGAGTCAGAGTCTCACAGTCAGACTCAGAGTCTCAGAGTCTCAGAGTCAGAGTCTCAGAGTCAGAGTCTCAGAGTCTCAGAGTCAGAGTCTCAGAGTCAGACTCAGAGTCTCAGAGTCAGAGTCTCAGAGTCTCAGAGTCAGAGTCAGAGTCTCAGAGTCAGAGTCTCAGAGTCAGAGTCTCAGAGTCAGAGTCAGAGTCTCAGAGTCAGAGTCTCAGAGTCAGAGTCTCAGAGTCAGAGTCAGAGTCTCAGAGTCAGAGTCTCAGATTCAGAGTCTCACCCTCAGAGCCAGAGTCAGAGTCTCAGAGTCAGAGTCTCAGAGTCAGAGTCAGAGTCTCAGAGTCAGAGTCTCAGAGTCAGAGTCTCAGAGTCAGAGTCAGAGTCTCAGAGTCAGAGTCTCAGATTCAGAGTCTCACCCTCAGAGCCAGAGTCTCAGAGTCAGAGTCTCAGAGTCAGAGTCAGAATCTCAGAATTTCATGAAATAATTTAAAAAAAATGCGTGGGGCTCCACGCAATTTCTATGTCTAGCCAGGTACAGCTAAGCAGCTGGGGGCTGGAATCCGTAGCGCAGGAATGCCCAAGCTTTCTGGGCACCCCCCGCTGCAAATTGCAGCCCGCAGCCGCCCCAGAAGATGGCGCGTTCATTGAAGCGCCATCCTCTGGCGCTGAACCCCGCTCTTCCAGCGGCCCTGGTGGCGGTGGCACGCTGGGTAATAAAGAGGTTAGGGCCAGCTTTGTATTATCAGCTGGCCCTAAGCCCGAAATTTATGGCGGTCACGTCAATATTAGACATGACCGCCATGAATTTCTATTAAATTGTTTTAAAAAAAAACACAACACAGAGAAATTTTTTTATTAGAAATAAAAAAAAAAAGCCATTAGGGACTCCATCTTTAATTAAAAAAATCCTCTTCCGTCCGACGCAGTCCAAAACACGATGTCCTCTCTGCTACATGCCCTGTGCATAGATATAGATGTCTATGCACAGGGATGAGCAGACTGAGAACAATCTCAGCTCTGCTACATCATGTCTGTGCACAGGGAATGAGCAGACTGAGAACAATCTCAGCTCTGCTACATCATCTCTGTGCACAGACATTCATGTCTGTATACAGGGAATGAGCAGACAGAACAATCTCAGCTCTGCTACATCAGGCAGCAGGCGGGCTCTAGGACCCTGGAGCTGGGGCAGCCAGCACACAGAGCAGACAGGACTCTTATCTGTGCGAGTTTCCCAGCGATTACTTACAAAGTAAACGAGTCCAATGCAAATAAATGGCAAAACTAGGATTGCTTCAGGCTGAAGCTTCCGAGACACATCTGCGATTTGTAAATCTCACACTACTCGCTATTACTCGCTTCCCCATTCATTAACATTGGACTCGCTAGACTCGCAACGAGTAGCGAGTCCTGTGCTCGGACTCGCTAGAGTCAAGCGATTCCGAGTAATTTAGGATTTGCCCATCACTACTTTAGTGTGAATCTACAATTTTCATAGTCATGAAAATACAGAAAATCTTTGAATGAGAAGGTGTTTCCAAACATTTGGTCTGTACTGTATATATACACTCCCTGACAGAAGTTATGTCACTTATCCATGTTATGTAACTAAAAACTTATAACCTGATGTTAAATTCATCTATTGGTTGTATAAATTACTCTTTTGAAAGCTGAAACCCTCGTAAATGTAGTTTAGGTTAAGAAAATAAATTGGCATCATTGCTGAAATTTTGATCATTTAATGAACACAGAATGGTCAGATTTTGGCAAGAAAAAAGTTTTGTCGCCTGGTCATATAATGCACCCAATTCTAGTTTACATCCTCACTTGTGCTCAGTAAATGATTGGTTAATTAGTGGGTGTGTCTAAAAAGAAACCTAGCACCCCAGACCCTCACTTGAACTGAAATTTGAGCTCTGCCAAAAATCCACCCTGTGACCAAAGCCTTGATTATCAAGAGGCTGAAGACCAGATCCACTGCAGAGGTGGCTGGCACCTTTAATGTGTCTCAGCGTCAAGTACAAATAATTAAAAAAAGATTTGAAGAGACTGGAAATGTGTTTGACAAGCCCAGGTCCGGCAGACCCTACAAGACAACTGCTGAGGAGGAACGTTTGTTGGTTAAAAAATCCAAAGCAAAACCCTCTTCCACCGCAGCAGAGCTCCAACAGACTTGGTCACCTCAAGTCCCTGTGTCAACTAGAACAGTTTGTAGGACTCTGTCTCGAAATGGCCTCCATGGTTGAATCAGTGCCCAGAAGCCAGCACTAAACAAAAGGCAAATAAAAAACCGTGTGGCATTTGCAAAGTCCCACAGCCTGTTTAACAGATGGACGCTGGAAAAGTGGCAGAAGGTGGATTTCTCTGATGAATCTTCAGTAGAATTACACCACAACCGCAGCAAATACTGCAGCAGACCTACTGGAGCCTGTATGGATCCAAAATACACCCAGAAAACAGTTAAATTTGGTGGTGGAAAAACCCTGGTCTGGCATTACATTCAGTATGAAAGGGGTGTAAAATATTTGCAAGGTGGAAGGCAATATCAATAGCCTAATATATTAAGAAGTATTAATTACCTCTTATGTTCCAAATCATAAAAGGGGTCAAATTCTGCAGCAGGATGGTGCTCCATTTCATACATCCATCTCTACAACATAGTTCCTCCAGGCAAAAAAGATCAAGGTGCTCAAGGACTGGCCAGCCCAGTCACCAGACATCAACATCATTGAGCATGTTTGGGGAAGGATGAAAGAGAAAGCTTGGAAGACAAAACCAAAGAATGTAGATGAACTCAAGGAGGCATGTAAGACTGCTTTGCTATTCTTGATGACTTCATTAATAAATTGTATGAATCATCGTTGACCTGCATGGTTACAGTCCTTCAAGCTCATAGAAGTCACACAAAATATTAATTATGACTCTAATAGCACCACAACTTCATTCACCAATGTTATGCAACAAATATTTGTATTTTAAGTTATTTTTTTGTTTGAAAATTACATTACTTTCTGTGGGCGACAAAACTTTTGTCTTGCCAAAATCTGACCATTCTGTGTTCATTAGATGATCAAAATTTCAGCATTGATGCCAATTTATTTTCTTAATCTAAATCACATTTCGGAGGGTTTCAGCTTTCAAAAGAGTAATTTATACAATCAATGTATGAATTTAATGTCAGGTTATAAGCTTTTATCTACATAACATGGATAAGCGACATAACGTCTGTCAGGGAGTGTATATATATGTATATTCAGGGTGAGCCAGTTATATGGATGTACCTAAATAAAATGGGACTGGTTGGTGATATCAACTTACTGTTTGTTGCATATTACTATATGGGAGGGGGAAAACTTTTCCAGATGGGTGGTGACCATTTTTAAATCGGCCATTTTGGATCCAACCTTATTTTTGTCAATGGGAAGAGGGTGATGTTACACATCAAACTTATTGAGAATTTCTTAAGAAAAACAATGGAGTTCTTGGTTTTAATGTAACTTTATTCTTTCATGAGTTATTTAAAAGTTTATGACCACTTATAAAATATGTTCAAAGTACTGCCCATTGTATTCGACAGTCAATGCAACCCTCTTCTCTCACTCTTGACACACTGATAGCAACACCACAGAAGAAATGCTAGCACAGGCTTCCAGTATCCGTTGTTTCAGATGCTGCGCATCTCGTATCTTCGTAGAATAGCCAATTGCCGTCAGATGAGTGATGAGGCAAACTTTATTGTGAATGGTGAAGTTACCAAACAAAACCATCACTATTGGTCTGACACTAACCCACAGTGGACAGATCCCTCCAAGACTGTTGGAACACAAAAACTGATGGTATTGTGTGCTATATGGGGTACAAAGATAGTGGGGCCATTCTTCATCAATAGAAATCGCAATGCCACTGGAAATCTGAATCATGTAGAAATAACGGACTTCTCAGGGAAGTCTGTTCACACATTGCAATAGACTTCTTAGCCATACGCTTTTTCCTTGTAGACATGAAGTGCTGGTGTGCAGCAGAATCTCTTTCTAGTAAGTATGTGTATTTTCATGCTAGCACCCACCACTAGAGGTGTGCGCCCATTTTGTATATAATATATTATATTATATTGTTTTTGGTTGCAGCACCCTCCCCCCACCCAGTAGCTGCTGTGAGAAACTATACATAGTCCTGATAATCTCCTTTATAAGCAGGTTTTAATTGCACACAGGGCATTATCCCATTCACACATCCAGACTGCAGACATAAGGTTTTTAGTTAGGACCCAGTAGAGTGAAAAAACCTTGAAAGCGGTTACTGGGCTTCCAAATGTCATGGCCATTGCATTTCAACTAATTTTTCACATTATCCTTAGATAGCTTTCATTAGCTTTCCAATATATTCTTGGTTCCTGTTCACACATTGCAATAGACTTCTTAGCCATACGCTTTTTTCCTTGTAGACATGAAGTGCTGGTGTGCAGCAGAATCTCTTTCTAGTATGTATTTGGCGTCCATGCCCGAAAAATAGTTGTTCACTATGGGCCCGAACTTTACAGTTCAGGTTCGTCCGTCACTAATTTTCAACATTATAAGGCAAATTACAGCTTGAATTTGAAATCTAGAATTGTTTTACTTTAGATTAATTAAAGAGTTTTCTGCCTATGCCCAATGTACACACAAAGCTGTCAGTTAGTCATGTGGGCGGATTACACAGAGTTTAGAATTTAGAGAGCTGGTAAAATGGTAGCAGATAAACAGCAATTTTGTCAAAACTACAGCAAGCAGCACAGTAAGTGATATATTGCTGGAATTGAAGTCTCTGCCTCTACATCATGCTGCCATGAGATGGCATAGCAAAACTCTCATGACAACTGCAATTTTAAAGAACAGGTAAAAGCAGAATTATTGTTACTTATTGGCTGAACTCACAAAGTTATGATGGGATATATCATGTAATACACTTATCCTTATCCTGAAATACTCGGAATCGCTGGACTCTAACGAGTCCAGGTCCGAGACTCGGTACTCGTTGCGAGTCCAGCGAGTCCGAATAGTAACCTGTACTTTTGCAGTGTATCTATACAGATACACTACAAAAGTACCCTAAAAGTTAATCTAAGGGTTAAAAACAATAAACATTAATACTCACCTCCTGTACTCCCGTACCTTATGTACCGGGACCGGTACCGAAGACCTCCGGCTGTTACAGGACCTCCTAGACCACTGGGAGAAGATGGGGAAAAGGACCTTGCAGTTCAGCCAATCAGCATACGGCTAACGGTCACATGGGTTTGTCATGTGGCCGCAGTGCAGCCGCGTCACAACCCATGTGACCGCTAGCCGCATGCTGATTGGCTGAACTGCAAGGTCCTTTTCCCCATCTTCTCCCAGTGGTCTCAGAGGTCCTGTAACAGCCGGAGGTCTTCGATACCGGTCCCGGTACATAAGGTACAGGAGTACAGGAGGTGAGTATTAATGTTTATTGTTTTTAACCCCTTAGATTAACTTTTAGGGTTCTTTTGTAGTGTATTTGTATAGATACACTGCAAAAGTACAGGGACTCGCTACCCCCGAGTAATTCCTAAGGAAACTCGGCGAGTAGCGAGTCCCCCGAGTCCGCTACTATTCGGGCGAGTCCCGAATAGTAGCGAGTAATTCGCCCATCCCTAATCCTTATATAAAAAAAAATACAGAAGTAAGCTTTTGTAGATATTAGGGAAAAAGAGGAAGAACTGTATAGTATTTTGTTAGTATGAACTTCATTGGGGCTCAAAACCCCAAAAAAAGCTCAAAACCGGATCAAGAACCGCTGCCCATAGGAGCCCATTATATTAACCGTATTGCACTACATGCAATCCGGTTAACGGCTCCGGATTTGCAGCCTGCGTGAAAAAAATCATGCAGGCTGCAGTTTTCGCAGCAGTTACTCTGCCGCAGCCTTTTTGTTATAATGGGCTCCTATGGGAGCCCATGCGACTGCCACAAGGCATATGTGAATGCCTGTGGCAGCCGGCGGCTTTGTTCATCCTTGCTGCTGCAGGGATGAACAAAGGGTTAAATAATAATTCGTGTGGACAACATGTCTCTAGGGGTGTACACACCCCCCTAGAGACATGCTGTCCATACAACCCCGCAATGGCACAAAAAAATTGCCCTGAGGTTTAAGGCGAAATATTACATGCAACAGTCACCACACAAGGTAGCGGTGCTGGCTGCGTGTCAGTTGTGCAGTACCGTGCGTGCTATTAGATGTGAACACAGCACCGCAACCGCACAATAAATTGCCCTGAGGTTTAAGACGAAATATTACACGCACCAGTCTCCATACAAGACAGCGATGCTGGCTGCGTGTCAGTTGTGGACTACCGTGCGTGCTATTCGCTGTGAACACAGTACTGCAATGGCACAAAAAAATTGCCCTCAGGTTTAAGGTGAAATATTACATGCGACAGTCACCACACAAGACAGCGGTGCTGGCTGCGTGTCAGTTGTGCAGTACCGTGCGTGCTATTTGGTGTGAACACAACACCGCAACGGTACAAAAAATTGCCCTAAGGTTTAAGGTGAAATATTACATGCAACAGTCACCACACAAGACAGCGGTGCTGGCTGGGTGTCAGTTGTGCAGTACTGTGCGTACTATTCGGTGTAAACACAACACTGCAACGGCACAAAAAAATTGCCCTGAGTTTAAGGCGAAATATTACATGCGTCAGTCACCACTCAAGACAGCTGGCTGCATGTCAGTTGTGCAGTACCGTGCGTGCTATTCGATGTGAACATAGCACCGCAACCGCACAATAAATTACCCTGATGTTTAAGACGAAATATTACACGCGCCAGTCTCCATACAAGATAGCGGTGCTTGCTGCGTGTCAGTTGTGCAGTACCATGTGTACTATTTGGTGTGAACACAGTACCGCAATGGCACAAAAAAATTGACCTGAGGTTTAAGGCGAAATATTACATGCAACAGTCACCATACAAGACAGCGGTGCTGGCTGGGTGTCAGTTGTGCAGTACTGTGCGTACTACTCGGTGTAAACAGAACACCGCAACGGCACAAAATAATTGCCCTGAGGTTTAAGATGAAATATTTCATGCACCAGTTACCATACAAGACAGCGGTGCTGGCTGCGTGTCAGTTGTACAGTACCGTGCGTACTATTCGGTGTGAACACAGTACCGCAATGGCACAAAAAGATTGCCCTGAGGTTTAAGGTGAAATATTACGTGCGACAGTCACCACACAAAACCACTGGCTGCGTGTCACTTGTGCGGTATCATGCGTGCTATTCGGTGCGAACACAGCAACACAACAGCAAAAATTTGGCCTGCAGGGGTAAATGTGACCCCAAAAATAGCTGGGTAAACTGTCACTACTCTCTGCCCTTTATACTTTCTGCTCTGAGAAGAGTTGAAATATTGCTGACTGTACTATGTGGTACTGTAATGCTCCTGCCTGTCTCCCTGCACTACAGTCACCTAGTACTACAATACTGGTAGCTCTCACAAGAGCTTTTGGTTTTTACAGAGGTTTTCTGCACAATTTGCACAAGTATATAAACGAAGAAAGACCAGAGAATATAGCTGAAATCGGTATATATTTATTTTTGTTGTAAACATATTTGGAGGGCAGATGAGGACAGCAAGGAGCCACCTAAAAACAGCAGTAGAAATATAACGCTGATTGTATGCCCAAAGTCTCAGGTACATAACAAATTGGCACATATACAGTTAATGCAAGTATTACACAGGCGACAGAAGTTACAGCAACTCCAAAAAGGAGTAACAGAATATATGTTAATATAGTAAATATGTATATATAAACAGTCAAAGCTCGTCAGCTTGAGACAATACATAAAGATAGCAAAAAGTTACTATCACAGTATACAGATACCCATAGAACAACAAATAGCTGCAATACTAGTTAATCCACATAGCCTACACCTGCAAGTAATGGAAGTCTAAACTGCCAATAGTTACCAAGCGTTACTACTGCCGTGAAAGAGGGCGCCCAGGGCAGGGGAAGGTCAGGGCAGTGGACCCCAGATGAGGATGGCAAGGAGCCCCCTAAAAAACAGCACTACAAATATAATGCTGATTGTATGTACAGTCTGCACAAGCACAACTCTCCCTATCAGCTGCTCACACTCTCCCTACACTAGCTGTGTTCTGCATGCAATGTGCAGAAAATGGCGGCGGCAGAGCTTATATAGATGCTATGAATCATAGGCTATGACTCATGCATGACGCTGGGCGGCCAGCAAATCATAGTAATGCCGCAACCAAGAAGGCTGTGGCATTACTGAGATTGGCTAATGCTGGGCGGGAGATCCGAATATTGCAAGGTGAGTAGTGAAATACTTGCTATGATTCAAGTACAGCGAGTACCGCATTATTCACCGAGTACCGAATACTTGCGATTATACTAGCTCATCCCTACAGACTATAAGACGCACCAGATTTTAGAGGAGGATAATAGAGAAAAAAAAGCAAAAAATGTGGATATAATGCACTGTTATGGGGGAGATGTACTACTGATACTTGTGGGGGTAATTTCCCTTCCTGGGCCTATCCAGGTAACATATGGCCCCCCATACTGGTAGATAATCCCCATCTTGGATATGGCCCCCAATCCTAGCCCAATATAGCCCTTCATCCTGGGATATAGCCCCCATCCGGAATATGGCCCCCCATCAGGTATACAGCTTCCCCCATCCTGGATATCGCTCCCCATCATGGGATACAGCCCCCATCCTGGGATATAGCCTTCCATGCTGGTACATCATCACTGTGCGCCCTGCACCAAATCTAGTGATAGGGAGGTGTACCCTTCTCTAATTTAATATGCACTGCATCCGTTCACCATCTCTCAGCGTGGCTTCAGCACTGAGGCGATGAAGGCGGGATGCAGTGCATATTAAATGAGCATAATGAGCGGGAGCACGTGAACTCCCGCTGCCTCAGCAGCCTCCTGCAGCCTCTTCGCAACCCACTCCAGAGCCACAGCTCCCCCAGCACAGCCCTACAACCACACAGTTAGTATATTCAGACTATAAGGCACAACCCCACCTTCCCCCATAATTTTGGGGATGAAAAGTGTGTCTTATAGTCCAAAAAATATGGTAAAATTTCAGGTCCTGCACTTATGATCAGTCATAATTTTGTAATGACTCAATTCTAGATAGACTTCTCTCCAGAAATCAACAAATGGAATTATACTGGACAAGCTAAATCTGGTAAGCTACAATAGATATAAGACATATTAACTAAATTGCTAAGGTGATGAATCTCACTGGTATAAGGAAATCTTGAAAACAATATGTGCTCTTGAGACGTGGAGTGAAACATTGTTCTAATAGGTTGAGTGGATACATTCTCACCATGGTAGGTGTCTTTTAGACCAATAGGAGCACTTGCTTGAAAGTGCAGGGCAAATAGATGTTTATGTGGCATTCTTTTGCCATGTGAAGGTAAAGAAGTAAGGTTGTGTCAGAGAGAGAGCATGTGTCTACAATCATGGAGGTAATACACGGAGGGCAGATGGCATGCGTGGTGTGACAGGCCATGAGTTTGTAGCTTAGATGTGGTTTGAGGTTCTTTTAAATTCAAGAGGTATGTTTAATTATCAAATTAAAATATAGTAGTCGTGGGCTTAATTTTTGGAAAGATGAGATCAATAGAGTCTGAGTAAGTATGGGAGACCATGTCAAGATTAAGGGAGACAGATTGTGAAACTTTGTAGGGCAGTGTTTTAAACTGGATCCTGAGAAATGGGAGCAGTGAGGCTGGCAGAGAGGAAGATTGGGAATACGGGAACGTGGATTAGTCGGGCAGCAGATTTAGGATAGATTGGAGTGGTGCAAGAGTGCTAGAAGGGAGGCCAGTGAGCAGGAGGGTACAATAATAAGAATAATAAGATATTTAAATTTGTCTCCATATATGACTTATTGCAGAGAGGCCATCCACCATTATTTTTTCGCTTCATTTATTAATTTTTATTGGATAATAAAATAATAATTTGTATTTATATATTGCCAACATATTTTGCCGCACTGTAAAATTAAGTAGGGACATGTACAAACAATAAAGACAAAACAAAGTAACAAATAGTTCAAAAGCCACTTGAGTAGTGAGGGCTTTGCTTGCAAGCTTACAATTCATAAGGAGATAGGGGGACACAATAGGTAGACCATGCTTCTTACGTACGGTCCATCCATAATTATTACACATGGGGGTTTTCATCTAATGCAGCATGATGTGGTCATGAGCACGGATCTGTCTAGTGCAGTTATCGCGTGCATGGAGGATGTGGAGAAAGATTAATAGGAGGAGCCGTTAATGATGAACATTTAGAGGGAAAGAATAGTGGAGAGTTAGTTTGGTGAGTTGAGGTAAAGGTAATAGGACTGTCTAAAGAGATGTGCTTTTAGAGAATGCTTAAATGGGATGCAAGATATTAGTCGCATTGTTCGAGGTAGTGCATTCCAGAACACAAGCACAGCACAAGAGTAGTCTTGGAGACAGAAGTGCAATGTTTGGTAATTGAGGATGTTGAATCAAAATGGGAGGTCGGTATATGAATGTTAAAAATGTCTTTAATTTAATTTGTACACTTTTAGTTTAAAAGATATTACACAAAGGAGCTTAGACTCTAGTGGTCAGATGTAATCTGCAAGGGAAATATTAATCAAGTGTTTAGTTTTCCTACAGTGCACCACAGGGCAAAATAAGCATTACACAAAAAAATCAATAATAGACTGTAATAGAGGAATGTGGTTGTAGTTCTTTTATATAGGGAATGGACTTTGTTAGCAAATACTACTCTTTTATAACTCCATCCCATCTGATTTCCCTAATAACAGCATTTACAAAACTGTAGTTTAAAACCCATAACAGACTCTATTAACAATTTAAATACACTTAGTAGTCCTAATTATTGGCGAGTTCAGCAACAACATTTTAAAATTTGATACAGTAGATATTTAACAGGATAACTATTATGAAGAAAAACTATATATACATATGGTAACAATAAATTAAGATATAAATATATTAATGTAGTAATATAGAATTTAATTGATTTTTAATTCTGACCAAACTTGTCCTAAAACCAAATTTCTCTGTATCCAGCACATACATAGAAATTATTATATACAACTAATTAGATTATAGCGCTTAAATGTAAAACAACACAATTAGAATTAGATGATTTAAAAGTTAAAAATGCCCTAACATGAATAATGTAAATGATTTCCCAATCAATCTAATAAATTGTGACAATAGATCACTTAGTCTTAATAAACTTGGATTATTCCAAAAATAATATTCAACCTCCCATTGTTCCACAAATGAATAATTCACGTCTTTTTCCCAAGTAATAAAACAAGGAGACCTATTGTAAATTCTGAAGAGTGAAAGCAAGACAAAAGATTTCTTTCAAATTAGTTTAATTGAATGTTACTGCCTTAGAGAGTAAATTATAGTAACCAGTGTCAATAAAACTTTAGAAATATGACAGATTAGGTTAAAGAAGGAAAGAAGGAAATGCCAAAGTCAAGAGACTTATTAATAGTCTACAACTTTAAGCCGGCATTTTACATGACTTTTAACCATCCTTAGTCTTCACTGTCACTACTTATTTTAGACTCACGGGAACAAATGGAACATTCACTAATACAGATAGAGCTGTCAGTCTGAATGAGTCATTGGCTGAACAAGCTCTGCTAGCGTCTATTGCCATGTACACTTGCATTTGCATTTTGACTAGTTAGGGTGCAATTGTTGTACTTATTTGAAATGTAGGAATCAAGTTTTTACAATAAATTGTATCAATTAAAGTCACTACAGTGAGAAAATATGACAAAGTTACTTTCTATTAAGTTTATAACTGAACTTACTATATATATATATATATATATATAATATATATATAATATATATATATTATGATAATGTAAATACTTGGCACTCTGCCAAGTGTTTACTTTATATTTTAAGAGAATGGATTCTACTTGTGTACGAAACCTCAGAAGTGCCATAATATAAATATTTGACTGCCAGAATCCCAACTAATTGTTAGGGAAAGTAACTATTTCTACCAATAAGCTAAATAAAGGGTGATAATTCCCTACAGCTTTCATAATGCGCAACGGCAAAACAGCACACCCAACCAAGCTGTACAGTAACGGCAGTTCCAACATTAGAGACCTCAACACCATCCACTGCACAAAGTCTCCTGCATGTGACTTTTGGAGATATAAAGCTTCTCTATATAATTAAATGAGTTAACTGCTTTCAATATTTCTCTAAATAGAGCCCATGTGAAGAAGAATAATGAAAATATAATGTTCTCTTTCAGTAGAAAACAGTTTATTAAATGTTGAAAATAAGAAACTCCATTCATGTTATGGGAGTTTGCTATCTGCATATTAGTCCAAGGATTTCCAGACATACATAGATTCCCGGAATAGCCAGAAACCGGGACACTTTTGTTCTTCATCCATAGAATAGTTTTTATGTGTCCTTGAAGCTGGAGAAACTTGCATAGATTATTAGGAATATAATAATTGTTTCACAGTTCTCAGTGAATGCAGCTATTGCTTCAATATCTGAATTTTGGGCAGTGGCTATAGACCACTTTAAATGTCATTGATTTATTAAGGCTTTGCAATGTGCCAGTTAAAAGAAATGTTGGCTGTATATGATTTTATTCAGTAGCAGTCCAGAAAAAAACTAAAAAAAGTGAAAAATTGTCACTCAGCACCGTCGAATTCCTGCGTTTGGCATCTTAATATGTTTCTCACAAATTCTGTGCTCAACAAAAAGCCTATATAAGGTTTTTTTTAAAAAATATTTAAATGAATGGAGTTGCTTACTTTCAGCATTTCTCAAAATATTTTCTTCTAAAAATCCAAATTTTATTTTTAGGAGTCCAGGCAGAGAAAATTCCCATTCTGTTTTAAACCAGTCACATAAAACGTAGACTTTCTCACCAGTTATATGATTGGCTTCATGGTTGCCAACTTGACTTTTTATTTTTTTCTGGACAGCTTATCAAAAAAAACCCAGACAGGCAATATATTTTACGGACATATTAGAAAAGCTTAAGAAATCATTATAAATCTTCCATGTCTACAACCCATAATTCTGATATAAAGACCTTATCTGCATTCACTGAAAACTGAAAGTACCCTATTTTTACAGACTTTCCTGAAATTTCTGGTCGTTTCGCATCCCAAATTGGCTTAAAGTGTAACCACTGTTTAAATAAAAATTTTTATTTACTAATTATGTAGAGGAAGTGATTTTGATAAACTTTCAAATATACTTCATTAGAAAATTCTGGTTGAAAACCATTCATAAACCTCTCACAAGATGTCCCCACTAGACTGGATCAGAAGCAGACATATGTTCATTCTCAGTCAGATCTGTATTCAAGCTTCTCACACTGAATACGGGGCATGCAACCATATAAAGATAAAATGTCAGGCCTACAGAACGTCCACACTGCTGACTGCAGCAGATGAGGTGACAATGTCTCAGATTACTTCAGGCTACGACACAGTTCTAAGCAATGTAAGAATGTCAGGATCAGGAAAACTCCACTTTCCTAGGCACAAGCTTCTAATCTGTCATCTGGCTCCACACAGCTCAGTCACAATCTCTATTAACCCTTTTCTGCTGTCACATCACACTGATCACAGTTATCAGCTGCTAGCCACACCCACACAGCCATAAAATGCAGTTTTTAAATAAGTAAAGAAAAACGTGAGAAAATAAGTCACAGGGTCCGAAAAAACATTAAGTTAGCTACTATATGACCTATCATTAACAACCAGTGCAGTATTGTTTTTGTTTTTTTTTTTTCAAAGAAATTACATTTACACTTTAAGAGCAACACAGCTACAAGAGAACTGTTTTCTATTTGACTACTTTTAGCATAATTTGTAGCTAGAACAAAACTTCTACAAAGAAAGCTATAACTTTGTATTTGGTTAGGGCTGTGTATTTAAATCATAACCATATTCTGACTGATGAGACCTGAGTTGAAGAACAGAAGAACGTCCAGTGTCGGAAACATCAACTTCTGAAGAATTGATTTCACATTTACTAAAAACATACTAGATATGTATAAAAATGTAAACCCAACCAACAATTTACAAATCTTTTCTGGCTCCTTAGCCTTCTAATACATACATTAGCATAACAAAATCTTTAGCTTCCCATAAACACTGACAAATCATTTTTATGAAAAACAATTAGGAAATATGTTGTTTTCTGTTTATTGTGTATCTTCTGATGTGCATGAATACATTTTGCACAGGAATGTGTCTTTCTCTGTGGCATGGAATATTAATCAAGGAAATGTTCCACAGTGAGCTGGTCTTGGCTTAAAGATTCATGAAAATCAGAACAGTGGATGTGCTCAAGCATCAAATGCCAGCTGTATATTCACAGTGTCTTTTTTTAAAAGTTCTTCCTGCTCCGAGGCTAAGATAATGTCACTTAAAGTGTTTGGAAATCACTGTGCATTCATTGCAGAAATGCTTGTCTAAATAGTAAATGAATCCTTAAACACAAGTGAAGCCAGGTGAAAGAGGAAGCAATCCTGTAAATATAAAACCGGCATTTTTATTTTTCTATAAAATGTCCATTGAACATAGTTTATTGGTCCATGAAAGGCAAAAATTTTATTGCACAGAAAATTATTTTCTAAATTAGCATATGCTCTAACAGCATAAAATAGATTACCAGAGCCACAAACGCCCTCGAGCATCTCATGTGAATGATAATCTTTTCAACAAATAAAACACAAATGGCTCTGCATAATCTGTGCACAATGCTATACTCTGTGGAGGGATGGCTTAAGGTTGTAAACGCGGCTCAGCTGCTCCAGCAAGTTATACTACTGAGTTGAAGTTTTTCATAATTAGGATTATAGTGTAATTGTAGAAACAGGATTTGCTTCCTATTATGTGCCTCAGATGTAGACTATGGTTTCATAATTAATAGAATACCTACCTCCTATGCAGCTTCTATCAGCAGCAATAGAGGGTAATTTCTATTTTACTGGGTTTTTGTTTGCACAAGAAATCTAACAAGTAGACAATTCGATATATCTGTGCCAGGAAGGTATTAGTGTAGGCCACACTCACCAGACCGTGTGTACTCTCCTTAGGCTAGGGTTACACTTGGGAGTTTGCATCCGTTTGCAGGATACATTAAGGATCCTTTTTCCTTGCCATTTTCATGTTGGCTCCATTAACTGATGCGTTAACGCATGGTACATACATGATAACGCATCCATCAAAAACACATGCGTTTTTTCAAAAGCACCAAAAAACGCTGCAGACCACGTTTTTTGGTGCACTTGCAAAACGCATAGCATCAAACGCATTGCACTTTTGCAATGCGTTTTTTGCATTGGAGACTATGGGTGCATTAATGCATGCATTTTTGCAGATTTACACATGAAAATAGCGCATGCATTTAGCAAATGCATGACGCAAGTCTGACCCTAGCCTAACAGTCCAACAAAGTAACAGAGTGATTTTGGACCTCAGTTGACAATAGAGGACAATATCGAAAAATGATTTAATGCATGTATTCTAGGAAGGTAAGCAGGAAAACGGAGTAGTCTTCCACTATAAAAATTCCTATCAGAAAGTAACTATCCAAGTGCCCCAAACTGACACTTGCAGTGGACAGTAGTGTGAGGGCAGATCTGGACTTCATACATCACTTTAAGTCCTGAGTCACACTAGCGTATGACATGTGTGAGGATTGCATCGCACTGCCCTGACTGTTCGGCAATCTCCTGAGCTGAGTATGTCAGCTATATAGAAAGACATAAAACTGTCCAATTTGTGTCCAAATAGCTGGAAGCCAGTCTTAGCAATTTCATGCGAACAGAAGAATTTTCCAACTTCAATGATTCCTTAAAAAATCCATAATTTATTTAAAGTTTAAAGAGACATGTACAGGCACAAAAACACTTAAGGGTAGTGGGGGGGATAAGAGGGGGTCCCGGCTCTGTGTTTTAAGCACTGGATGTGTTCTTTTTCAGACATCATGAGGCTTGAAAAATAACACATTCAGTGTTCAAAATGTGTAGCCATCAACCTCCTGTGTTTTTATGCCTGTTCATGTCTTTTAAACTTTAAATATAATATGTAAAAAAAAGTGGAGAATGCGTTTCTTAGGAGCGCTGGAGCACAAAGGGACAGGATTAGAAGTTAGATGACATAAACCTTTATTAAGTAAGCTCTCTATACAACATAATGCGTTTTGATAGCCACCACTATCTTCCTTAGGTGGTAATATACCACCTGAGGAAGATAGCAGTGGCTTTTGAAACACGTTTTGGCATATAGAGAGCTTACTTAATAAAGGTTTGTGTCATCTAACTTCTAATCCTGTCCCTTTGTGCTCCAGCGCTCCTAAGAAACGCATTCTCCACTTTTTTTTTTACCTTTGATCCTCCCTGCACGGGTGAGCAGTGGAAGCAGCTTCAGGCACATACCACTATCACAGTGACAGGACCTGCTGTAACATCTCAGTGGAACACCCCATTGATCACGTGGTCCGGTCACTTGACCACCGCTGGGAGATCCTCCTCACTGTGATTTCCTCTAAGCGGTTCCTTCAGCAAACATCCTCACTTGGATGCCCTAAGCTTGGTTGTGCAAGGTCTTGGCACAACCTCCCCAGGTGAGTGACATACCAGTAGTTCAACTCTGCCCCCCACCTCGCAGGTCCTCACAATTTGCGCTCCTGTTTTCTTTGCTTGCATGTTAAATATAATATGGACTTTTTATGGAACCCTTGAAGCTGGAGTATTCTTCTCTTCATATTGGTTTGCTACACCTTTACTCAGGACGTGTTTCCATGCAGCAAGGACTCTTCCATAGAGTGAGCTGACTATTTCCATTTTTTTCCACTTTCATGCGATCCTCACCTGGCAGTGTCTCAGCCTAACTCTTGCTAGAAGGATCTTTCCTAGCATTGCTCTATTAGGAGGTATGCCTTAGGGAATTGCTGTGTAATCCCTGTTCATTTGTTAGGACAGAAAGCAGCTTGGGTAGTCTCACTATGGAGCAATGCTGGATTAAACATAATTTGTTTTGATGATCACACAGTATCTTTTTTCTGAATTCATCTAAGTCCTTGGACAATCTGTTATGTTAGAGTAAGCTTTAAAGATAAGACATTTGTTCTTATGGGAATAAATGGAGATAAAAAATTAGAGATCAGGAAAAATTGGAATTTACCTATTTGTGGTGATTTTTCAGGGAAATTTGATTCACACAATATCTATTCTCCACAAATGTAATGTCCTTTAAAAATAGAAAAAAATAAAAAATAAATACTCACCTCACTTGCTCACCTCTTCAGCTCTTTTGTTTCTCACCAGGCATTCCTAACAGCAACCTTCTAAAGCCTGCAATCCAAAAAGAAAGAAGAGGACGGCACTCGTTGGACCGGTGAAGACAGGTTTCTTTATTCCAGTCGCGATATTACATCAGGTAGAGGGTGCGGGGACGGAGGTGCAGGGATGATGGAGCCCGTTTCGAGTAGTGCTTACTCTTCAACAGATCCTGTGTACCGTATCGCGACTGGAATAAAGAAACCTGTCTTCACCGGTCCAACGAGTGCCATCCTCTTCTTTCTTTATGGATAAAAATGACTGCATCTTATGGCTGAGCAACGCTGGACCTGGTTTTGTGCCACATTTTCAGTTCCAGCAATTTAAGGTCAGTGCCCGGCTTTCTTTTTATATGCAAATTTGCTTCTAATGCCTGCCATTGTGTCAAAATTCTGGGCCTTTCTAAGATGGAACTTCCTTCTCTAATGAGGCCTTGGAGTGTCATACATATGCATGGAAGGTCTCAACTTCATAACATGTGGTGCAAACTTACAAGTGCAGGTGCAGAACTGTCCCGGGCCTTATCAGAGCATAAGTTATGGTCATCAGAAAATATAGCAAGGTATGGATGAACAGGAAAACAGTAGCACATTCCAGCACAAGCCTTCTGATAAAATGAGCAATGTTTATGGAACGTTTGAAAACAAAGAAAACACATATTAAAAAGGCGACACATGTCAGGCAGCTTGAGCCCGTCTTCAAAGCATACAGAATATTAGGGAAATGCTTCTTTATATACAGAATTTGGGAAATTATGTCAAACACAATAGCTAATGAAAAACAAACATGTATCAACCAATGTAGGGAAAAGCTGTTACACATTCATTTTTTTTTAACCAACTATTTTTATTTGCAAATATCCAAACAGATATAGCAGTATATGATGCCGGAGATTCACAATTTTCAAAAACAACCCAACAGAGATAGAGCAAACCAGCAAAAAAAAACACCCACCCCCAATCCAATGCATCAACACTAAGGTATAAGGATCCAGGTTAATCAAATCACTTCCGATTCTGTACATAAAAATTTATAAGTACACTCCTCCCCTTACTCCTTTTGGATTACAGTCCCAATACTCTGTCTGTTACACATTCATTAAAGAACAAGATGCAGGTGAGGAAGAGGCAGATGAATGTTCAAATGGAATGAATTCAGTTCACTCTGTAGTAAAATGTGAATTTATGAGTATATATATTTAACAAAGTGTAAATACAATAATGCTTACTGCAAAAAAGGAATGAATTAAACAAAAAGACTACACATGTAGATACAAAGGAAAAATATAGGAATATGAATGCAGAAAAATTCATACAAAACACATGAGTGCCATTTCTACATACAAAATAATCTGCTACTATAGAATCTAATAGAAATCAATCAAATAAAATGAGATTATAAAACATTACAGATGTACTTAAGGCTGGTTTCACACCTGCATTTGGATGCGTTGGTCGGCATGTGATCATGTGCATGCTAAAGATCGCCCTGCATCCTTATATTTAACATGAGGATGCAGAGTGCATGCGCAGGCATCCGTTTGTATGTGTTTGCATCCCTGCATGTCTTTTTAAAGTGTCCACAGGATGCATCTTGTTGCGAATTTGTGGTGCATGAGGCTGCATAAAATAAATGCATGCATACTGATGCATTGACACAACACATGGAGTGCAATGGTGGTGCATCACCCTCCGGATACCTACAGGTAGAGATGGATGCGCTAACATGCAAAATGTCTCTTTCTCATCCCGACCATAATATCATACCTTTCAATGGATATTTTCATTCATGCGGATCCTCATAAACAACGCACTGCTGACATCTGTCCATGTCCATACTGGCATGCGTCTGTGCATGTACACACAGGCAGATGCATCTGGAACACTAGTATGAAACTAGCCTAATATATATACAAAAAACTTTTCTGAGATTCATTTCTTTAGAAATGTGTATGTCTAAGGTTAATATCCAAAAAGCTTCCATCAACACAACAAATTTTTGGCAACCCTCCACTCTTATAGGTTCCTTACCATTTCAATTGCATTAAAAGAGAACCTGACAAGTATGTATAGTGAACATTCACAAATTCAAAAATAGGGCAAATACCATAAATGAAGAAATGTTTACAAGTGACGTCTCGTAAGTTAATGCTAATGCTTTAATCACTGGATTGTTTTTATCCAGATCTAAGTGAATAACCAACAGTAAC
Source organism: Allobates femoralis (assembly GCA_033576535.1). Taxonomy (NCBI): domain Eukaryota; kingdom Metazoa; phylum Chordata; class Amphibia; order Anura; family Aromobatidae; genus Allobates; species Allobates femoralis. The sequence goes on from JARQOC010000003.1 coordinate 118,789,194, forward strand.
ATGGCTTTAGGGAGCCTATTTGGGTCATGCCAACTGGGTGTCAGTACAGACAGTTATTTACAGTTCGGATTCGGCATCACTACACGTGCTTTATAGAGATATTATTGTCAGTTCATTCAGAAATTTGCAGTTTGCCACATCCTGCTTCTTTATATGAAATCAAGATCATATTTAGCTCACTAGTATATTGTGAAGATCGCTGAATTACAACAAAAATACTTGTGCCTATATTTCCTTATGAAATGAAGCCCTTGAACACAGACATCTTTGATGTTGTATTGTACTTTGAAAGCGAGAGATACCAAATCAGAAATAGAGACATATAGTGGTGTTTTCAATGCAGCAGCCTGGGAATGGTGTTACAAGTGACCGGTCCTCGGTAAGTTTAATGCTACTGCTTTAATCACTGGATTGCTTTCTTATCCAGCACCCTAGCTGAACTCAACCCCAAACAGTAACATTGACTTCTCAGGGAAGCCCGTATTTGGGTTTCTGACCAAACACTGGGTGTTCAGTACAGACCACGTTCTTTACAGTTCGGATTCGCGCATCACTACACAGTGCTTTATAGAGTATATTATTGTCAGTTCAGTTCTCAGAAATTTGCAGTTTGGGCCACATCCTGCTTCTTTACTAATGAAATAATGGATAATATTTAGCTCACCCTAGTATATTGTGAAGGATCGCTGAACTACACAAAATAATCACTTGTGCCCTATTTATTTCCTTATGAAATGTAAGCTCCTATGAACACAGCACATCTTTTGTTTGTATTGTACCATTATGAAAAGCGAAGAGAAAACCAAAGCCAGAAAATAGGATGACAATATAGCTGGTGTTTTTCATGCACAACTAGTCCTTAGTCATAGTATTAAGTTATGGATGTGCCAGAAAAACATGAGTTATGTTGTCATCTCTTGATTTTGTGAAACCATTTTTATATCTTTTTAATCTGAGGGCATAACATTTAAGATATTAGTTTCAGAAGGTTGGCTTTCTCCTCTCCTTTCTTTTTAAATTGCAAACAGCCGTGCGACCGGCCAAGTCTGAGTAAACTAAATATCATTGATTTCACGATTGTTGCATCATGTTTTACCCTGTACTGTCTAATACTGTTGGCACATGTTTTCTCTTGGGTGAAAATCCCTTCTGAATATGTTGGTGCTTTATACAGTTACTGTAGAAAGATTATTAATAATATTATTATTGTACTACTGAGAATCAGTAGGAGTCTCATGGATTAACCTTTGGGGTTTTGAATATTGATTTATTCTAATTTAGAAGGATAATAGTAGAAGAATTACGTATTAGTGAATATGCCACTATTTTAATACGATGGATTTTATGAAATCTATCAAAAACAAACAAACTTGTATGCATCCTTTTTAAGTATGAGGCATGTGGAGGTATCCATCTAAAATCCATGCATTGTGGTACTATGGTTCATCATAGCTTGATGAGTGGTATGGGGAAATTTTGCAATACATTAAAGGTTTTAAATAACCCAATGTGAATACTGTAGTATTAAAACTTTAGACTCAATGTTGTTAGAGTTCAACAAAAGATTAGCATGGCCTTAGTCCAGGGTCACCTCACTGGTCAGGCCAGATCCCTGCAAACTTCCTACTATATGCTGCCATCTCCTATTCCTTCCTTCTGGTTAGGAAGCCAAGCGTTGTCATCATGCATGCATGACCTGGTGAACAATAACGTAATCAGAAGAGGTGCCATGAATTCTGGCAAGTAGTGAGAGGTTTGCTGGGTTCTTGTGTTGAGTAATAACCTGGCCGCTCCACCAGGGTATTACAAATCTTTTTGCTTAACTCCAACTGGAGTAGATATTTGAATCTAAAATCTTTCTAGACATGTCTATGTCAGCAATAGAAGTCTGATTATTACGTAGTGAATCAGTTTACAGTGATGCAAATTCACAGACAGCACATTGTAATACTCCCCGTGATAAAATTATCAGTTGAACAAACGAACAAATGGGTCAAACCTGTTTGTAATCACATAAAAGACGTTCATGCAATTTCATGCAAATATTTGATACAAAATGCTTTGTGTCAGAAGATAAAAGTTGAGAGACTGGGAAAGTCTAAATCACAAATACATTTAGCTGTTATATTCATATTCAGCAGACAACTAATGAATAACTGCCAAGCAAATGTTCACAGCTGCATGTTCTGCACAATAGACTTTCAATTATTGCTCAGCAGTGCCACCCTATACACACTTTACACATTATGCAAATCAATGAGCTTCTAATGGAAACATCTAGTTTTGAGTTTCAAGTTAATTTGCATAAATCAGCTATCTGGCCTCCTTCCTGATACCCCTATACTAACAATTTATCTAACACTCCGTACAAAGGATAATTTTATAGTACAGGAGTTCTTGCTCTTCATTTATCATCTAATTGGTATTTCATCCGGTCATGAGTTTCTCTTATAAAGATTTATATTTCTGTATGCCAACTTACAGCTGAGCCATGATTTTAGTAGGCTGCACCTTTTTGCAGAAACACTTTTTTTAATCTCATATGGCCTTACCATTATTCAGATTGCTGGAAAGCATTTCATTCCCTCAAAGAGATTACAGGAGTCTTTTGTTGAATCTACATAACAGAAATGCATTAAATGAGAAAAAGATTGATATGGTCCAAAAAGGCCATACATCTTTGTTTGCTAATATACCATAGAGTGAAGTTCAGTGCAAATAAATCTGAAGATACTGGAGTTTTAGAACCGGAATTACATATTCATTTGTATCAAGGTTTTTGATGCAGTTATTTGTTCCAAGCATATAAGTGGATTTACAAAGAGAGAAACATAGCCTCCAATTAATCAACGCTTCTAGCCCAAAATTCTAGCATAAAAAGCTTTGAAAAATTGCAACATTTTGCACATAGAGTAGTTGCTTAAAAATGTTTTGACTTTGGTGTTCTCATGCCAGTTTTACCAACCTCTGCCAAAATAGGCACAGATGAGGCAGAATGGGGCCATGGTGCGGATGTGAGCCACAATTTGTCTAAATAATGACAAACTGGACAATCCTTATACCAAAAATTCTTCTTCAGTCCCTGAGGCGGAGGTGAGGGTCAGTTATCAGACACTCCTGATTCATTAAGCCCTACCCGACATTAGATGTACCGGTCATCCTATATTGCAGTGAGTTTCCATGAAAGGATATAACGGTACATCCTGACAATCATGCGAGTACATGAGCTGCTGCGCGATCGTCGCCGGAGCTTGGATAAAATGATAAATGAGTTTAAACTGTCAAAGCCACGACTAATTCCTGCACTGCTACTAGCTGTTTAACTGATTAAATCTTGCAATCAGTAGAGATCACAGCATTTAGAAGCTTGAGAAAGGGAAGGGGCTCCCTCTTTCAACCGATTGGGACCAACATGATGTGATTACAGAGATAAAATGGTTTACACTACAGCAGGAGACCACATAACGACAAGCCAAAAAAATTAATCTAGTTTACTGGCCCATTAAAAATTCTGATCTTTATTGAAGAATTAAAATTGTCATAGGACAAAAATAGAAAAGTGTAAGTTAAAACATCTTTCTGTTAGGATCCCAATTGAAAGCAAACATGTTTCGGACCTACGGGTCCTGACTCATTGCATGCCATACAATCAAATACCAATACACTGGATTATTTTTTTCTACTTGAAATCTAATAAAGTTCATGTATCCCATTTCTGGACAGACTGTCTCCATCCATATAGTTAGCTGACCCTTTTGTTCTAATGAGCCAAATAGTGACCTCCTGATCTATCAGCTACGGTAGCCTGTTATCATTTTACCAACAGTGAATGACATAAAAAACTATTTCTGAATTGAAAAGTGATCAAAAATATTATGTGCTTGAATATGGTACCAATAAAAGTTTCAACTCATCCCGCAAAAAACAAACCCGCACATGACTGTTGGCAGAAAAATGGAAAAAAAAATTAGCTCTCAAAATATCTTGATGCATAATCTTTTTTAAAGTGTTTTAGTGTGTGATAGTAGCTAAACATAAAAACCCAATATAAACTTATTCTGGCAGCCACATGGGAGGTTTGAGCCTTCAGGGGTTGCTGGCAACTTGCACTTGATTCCCCTGCGTACACAAAGTTAAGGTTTTGTGTCTCCCATGGAACAAACCTTCTTGGTGTAATTACTTGTTACGCTAAATAACAATTTATATAGTTACAATATATTAAAACACCAGTAATAGTACCTTCACTAATAAACAATTAAACCCACAGTTTCCTAACTATATTACACACCAACAATATGTAACAATAATAAACCCACCTAACTAAAAAACTATCCCTATAGATAGTTATATTTATGGAGGGAAATGGTATGATACTTAGCCATGTGTTTCTGGCCTTACCTTAGTCAAGTTCCAAGAGAGAGAATGTGACACTGGTCAAAAGTAATTACGCAGAGTATCAGAAAACTAACTGAAATAAATGAAATGTAAATATAACAATTATACTACTTACTGTTAGTAAAGAGAGGTCAAAGCAATGCTTGGTAAGGCCCAGGAAATAACACAGTACAGCAAAGTGTTAACAGAAACAAAATCCATTTCAAGCCAAAGTCAGGAAACCAGAGAGACAGAAACAGAGTACATAGGTACAAAACAGAAAGAGAAGTCAGGTCACTAGCAGAGGGTCAAGTCCAGGTAAGAAACAAAGTTAGGCAGGGTCTGGTTCAGAACACAAAGAAATCAAATTGTACACAGCCAAAAGCAAATGTACAATTGACCCAGAGCACAGCTGCAAGCTAGTTTAAATAGGCTCTTAATTAAGTGAGCTGAATTCAGGTGATTGAGGCATAGAGCCAGCCCAGGTTGACAGTCTCCACAAAACTAGAACAACACTGGCAATGTGGAGATTGAGACAGAGATTCAGACAAAAGCACATTGGGAAAAACCCTAGAAGGGGCATGTCCAAGGATCATTCCCCCATTGGCTGCAAGCTGTGATATAATGGGGCATGTGCATTGCTTTGTAACCCTGCCCCATCCCAGCACATGTGTTAGACTACTGATATACAGATATGCTATAAAAAGTATATCTATAGTGAGATCTCATCCTGAAGGCCAAATAAAAGCACAAGAAACCTCAAAGAAGGAGTGCAGCAGTATCTTTTTATACTTTGTACAGCTTGGCAAATTGAAGCATTGCCCTTACTGATTTTTGCACCCTATGCAAATGGTCGTGGTATATATATGTCATTTTAATTATTAATCTTGCCAACAGTTCCCCCTCAATAGGGGCCTAGTGTTATATATTTGTAAAATGGCCCCAACATATGCATATAGTATAGTAGGACCATAATATGTCCATTTTTAACAAAACAAATTATATTGCAATCTGAGAGTCCTCAGTGGTTGATACCTTTTAATGGCTAAATGAAAAGATGGTAAACATAGCAAGCTTTCGGAACACTGTGGACCCTTCATTAGGCTGATAATGACACAGATTCTTAAGACACATACATGTATACTATACTTGAACAGGATGAGATGGAGCAGTAAATACGACAGGTGACATAAAGCAGAGTCAGGATGGGGGGGGGGTGATGGAGCTGGAGAAGTGAAACCAAAATTCTTTAACAAAACAATCTGAGAAATAATGACTAAGCATAGATCCTACAGACTGTAACTGATACATCTGACATTTGTTTTTCTGTTGGATACATAATAATTTGTATCAATGTTGTACAATTTCTTTTTGGACTGTTTATATATATTATACAGACCCTTTGTATTAACATAACACTGTTGTAAAGCTTCAGTTAGGAAATTGAATAATCTTTGTGATTGATTGGCTTGTAATGTTTCAAACCTTTGCATGTAATTATATATGTGTTCTAATTCTAAATACATGTTATCAAAGCATTAAAGCAAGTACTCCTCGTGACAATTAGTTGCCATTTATTGCCGAGCTTGATTACTTTGATGTTCAATTATGTTCAAACACTATAGTTTTGGCAAAGACTTTGAAATCTGTTAATGGGTACTTGTGTAATTTAATATATATAAAATGTTTTCACATTGGATATGGAAATATATCATCAAAACATTGCAAGCATATACATTTCCCCTATTGCTTGTGAATGTAATAATGCATTACAGCTGTATTACTTATTTTCTGTTTGGTTTCCTTTAATCATGATTACCAATTCCATGCAATGTTCATTTTATTCAATTATCTTTGTTCTTTATTAATGTGGACATCTCGTTTTAATACACATGCATCTTTATTACAAAGGCCAGAGACACACGGTTTGATATACAGGTGAGATACTTGCATGAATCTCGCATGCCTCACCCACCACGGTCACTGGTTCTCTGCATAGGAGCGTGTCGGCTGCATGGAAACACATGCAGCTGACATGCTCCTGCCAGAGATCCGGCGACCATCCTGGGTGAAGCACGCACATTTTCTGCTGCAACTTTTCATCCTATGGCAGAAAAACACAATGGCGTTTTTGGTTCAGATTTGGTGCAGATTTGTGTCATATGGTTTTACTAATTAAGGGTGCCTTCACACTTGCGTTTGTCTGCCCTGCGCATTGCGACAGGCGAACGTAAGCCGATAGCAAGCACCACGCGTCCCTATGTTTAACATGGGGACATATGGTGTATGTGTTCGGCTGTGGATGGCCGTGTGCACCCATTGCTCCCCATGTGTGATGCTTGCGTACAAATCATACATTCTCGTCTGCACCATCAACATAACATGTTGCGTTCATGGTGCAGAGGAGAATGTATGATACAAATCACACATGGGGAGCAATGGGTGCGCACGGCCATCCGCAGCCGAACGCATACACTGTGGGTCCCCATGTTAAACATAGGGATGGGCGGTGCTTGCGCTCGGCTTGCATTCGCCCCCCGCAATGCGCAGCTCAGGCGAATGCAAGTGTGAAGCCACCCTAAGTCAATTGCTGGAAGGACTGAAAAACGCAGAAAATCTGCACCAAGAATTGACATGCTGCAGATTTTTTCGACAGCAAATCTACACTAAATCTGCAAAGAAAAAATAAGTAATGTGCACTTCAGAATTCTAAATGGGCCTTTTTACATCTGCATTTCTTTTGCGTTTGTGTTGTAATACGTATTTGACAGCATGTGTGCCAAAAACACATTGGAAATGCATGCGTTAATGCACCAATTGGTTTCAGTGCAAAATGCAATGAAAACGCATGCAAAAACACGCTATTTTCAGAAAACGCAAAACGCATGCATTTTGCGCTTTCTGAAAATAACATGTGTTTTTGCATGCGTTTTCATTGTGTTTTGCATTGAAACAAATAGGTGCGTTAACGCATGCATTTCTCTGCATTTCTATGTGTTTTTGCAGTGCAAAAGCACGTAGGAACAGAAATGCAACCCCCTTAGGTGTGAACTGTGCTAAAAACTTTGCTGGCTTCAGGAAAGCTGTGCGGATTTGTCATAAAACTGCAGCAAATCTGCACCAAAACAATGAAAAATGGCCACATGCTGCAGATTTTTTTCTGCACCAAGTCTGCAGCATGGAGCACAATCTCTAAGGCTAGGGTCAAATTAGCACCATGGATCTGCTATAAGCTAACATTTTTCATTGTGGAATTTGTAAAAAACGCATACGTTAACAGATCCATAGGCTTCAAAGCTAAAAAAGGGTTGTAAATGAGCAATGTGTTTGACGCTATGCGTTTTTGCATCAGTAGCTAGAAACGCTGCTAGCAGAATTTTTGGGTGCTTTTGCAAAAACACATGCATTTTTTAAAGATGGGACCCTATGGTAAACGCATATGTTAACGCATGGTACATATATCTACCATGTGTTAACGCATGCGTTAATGCTAGCGTTAATTTGACAACAAAATACCAACAGTAAAAACGCATAGCATTAACCCAGGTTTCCCTCCAAGTGTGACCCTAGCCTAAGGACATACTTCGTATTGTGTTAGGGCCGCTTCACACTGCGGCATGATCCCGACCGGTTCTGTCCTGGAGGCCCCTGACAGCTGCGGACCGGATCATAACACAGGACTGGGGGGCTATTATACCCTCCGGTCCTGTGTGCAGTGCACGCAGTTCCCGCGGCTGATAAGTCAGGATCGTGGGCGCCGCGGTCCTGACCTGTCAGCGGCAGCAGCTGCGTGCACTGCACACTGGACCGGAGGGCATAATAGCCCCCCAGTCCTGTGTGATGATCCGGTCCGCAGCTGTCAGGGGCCTCCCGGACAGAACCGGCCCGGATCATGCCGCAGTGTGAAGCAGCCCTTAGTCCATACTGAATTTGGGCATTCACATACATCACATGACTTTCAGATTACATTTCTTAACAATGACGTAACAGAAGTAGTAAGAAAAAAAGAAGAAATACATCAGCACAAATTAAACATACTGGACAACAATATTAATCCAAATAAAAAATACATGCAATTTAGTTGCCATTTACTTTCACTGGAAATGAGTGCAGCTGCAATATCTGACAAGGCACAAGAGTGGCCCTGCTTCTGAGAGAAATGAAGAAACTTTTTCTAATTCTGTACACCCACTTTAAGCAAACACATTATAGAATTACATTGATTTGAACAAAAAAATCATTGATAGATGCTGCTAAGAACTTTTAAGTGATTGAGGAGAAAGCGCATTTTACCATGGATCAGCCGAAGTCTTCAAAGCAAAGGCTGCTAAATTCCGAGATAAAGAATCTCATGCCATGAAGAGGCTTTTATGAGAGTACCTTTACCGTACATTTAATGATCTAGACAACACTAACCATACTTAGTCTGTGAATCTAAGGTCACTGACTAAAATCATATACGGTAATTTCTCATTTCAGAAACAAATGGCCATTTCCTAGCAACTGATGTAATGTTTTCCATTTAGGGATAATGGCAGGAATTATCCTTGAACATCAATGTCTAATGAAAAAAGAAGGCAGTTACATGTCCAAATGACTGCATCTAATTGTTTTAGATTTTAATTTAAATCTTTTGTAGGTTTCTTATTTTTATGCTTTTCTAGGTATGAGTCATAGTGGAGGACAGATCAGAGGAGTTGATAATGTATATGTTATTTACCTGCAGATACAGTGATAATCAGCAGATACATAATGTGTAAATCATTTCTGCTGGATAACGGAAAAGCATGGAGGCATGAAGTAAATTAAGTTATATTCACCCTGTAGCTGTTGTCATCACTTACTACAGAGTGAACATGCTGTAATCTCTCCCGGACATACTGTGACACCCTGCTTGGGACTCATACACTAATATGCAGACTGTCAATCAAAGTGCTGGGGAGTGAGTTCAGAGCACTTAGCCTATATGCACACCTAGCGCCTTTGGTGCATTTTTTAATACTTTTTACTTGCAGTTTTTAATCAATTCTTTAAAGGAAATCTGTCAGGTCAAAAATCCATATATAATTGCTGAGGATTGCTACCTAAAGGTGGCGCTAGAGCTCATCCACTTCTTCATTGAAGTAACAATTTGCATATTTCCTAGAGGAGCATTGTGGCTTTAAGTCTCCTTATCAACTTATCTGTCTCCTTGTGGCTGCAGGCAAACTCCTCTCCATAAGGTAGAAAGCTAGTTCCCCAGACCAGATCTTAGCCTCTCATACAGCCAGATCAGAATATCCCACACACTACACTGATGAGGGGCAGTTACCCCGAAACGCAGCGTCTGTAGTTTGTGTTCTGATCTAGCACAAATCCTTGGTCATAATAAAAGGCTTGTTAAAGAGTCGACTATAACTTTGAGGATTGCTACCTAAAGGTAGAGCTAGAGTTCATCCTCTTCTTCATTGAAGTGACAATTTGTTTATAACTGCTATCATTTTCTAATTCCTCGCTCTAATCTCTCTCTATTTATGTATTTCTATTATTGATATTCCCCTCCTATCCTCTGTAAACTTCAAATAAAGATATTCATTCCATCTGTCACTCACAATGAATGATCCACTAAGTTCTCTGCTGTCCACTCCCCATAGCATGAATATGCATGTCACAAATTCTCACCACATCCCTGCACAGGACATCAGGTGGGGGCTGTATTCTCCTCTCTGCTCTTTGTGTTTGCAGCATCAAAAGAGGTCAAATACAACAGAGAAACTATCACAGCAGGGATACCTGCTTACTGGAACAAATGTAATCTAGATAAGGCAGATCTGCAATAGCTGTCTCCCTCTGTGTCCTTAAAGTGATCCTAAACCCACAAACTGACCCCCCCGCATCTTTAGACCTGTCCCTGCACCCCCACTTATCATTTCTAGCCATCCCTTTTGCAGAAAAAATCGCTTTTGTAAAGTAGAGAAAAAGTTATATTACTTTGTCCTGTGTGAGTTCTCTGTTTCTGAGAAGCCGCAAATAGGCGGGGCCTGTGTGCTGCTGCCTTGTAATTATGCACGCCCCTCTCTGCTTCTAAGAGCCTGGCCGCGTCATGAAAGGGGGCGGGGCTCCGGCATGACGCGATTTAGCCCCGCCCCTTTCATGACGCGGCCAGGCTCTTAGAAGCAGAGAGGGGCGTGCATAATTAAAAGGCAGCAGCACACAGGCCCCGCCCATCGCGGCTTGCTCAGAAACAGAGAACTCACACAGGACAAAGTAATATAACTTTTATTCTTACTTTACAAAAGCAATTTTTTCTGCAAAAGGGATGGCTAGAAATGATAAGAGGGGGTGCAGAGACAGGTAGAAAGATACGGGGGGGGGTCAGTTTCTGGGTTTACGATCACTTTAACAGCACAGAAGCTCCAATGGAAACTGAAACCACTCTGCACTTGGAGCAAAGGGAGGAGGGAGCTGCTGAGAGACAGGCAGGAGATGCTGAGTGGGAGTGCATAATTACATGATGGTATAACACAGCCAGGACTAATCGTCTCTGTTTATAATGGACAGGACTAATGCAGCAGCTCTCTGCAGGGTCTGACAATGCTGATAACATGGAAACTACAAAGGGTAGAATAATGATTTTACATGTTTTTAAAAGGTCTGCAGAGGCCCTGTTAAAGGATAATATTAGTATAAGGCTAGGGTCACACATGCGGTTCTATTTTCAGATCCTGATCCGGTTTTGAGCATTTACTGTAAAATTTGGAGCCTGCGGGAAAAATCATGCAGCCTGCGTCTATCCCGGGGGTTCCAAAACCGGATCTGTTTTTTTTTATAATGGGAGTCTTGCGGTACTGGATCCAGATGCGGTTTTTATAATTGCAAAAACCCACATTCCAAAACCGGATGCATTAATGCATCCAGATCCGGAATGAGGGTTGTAATTTTACTATCAAATGATAGTATGAAGGCACACGGTAAAACCGCATCCGGTAATGGATGCGATTACTGGATTATGCCTTTTAAGTGTGACCATAGCCTAATACTGAAAAATGATGTGACAGTGTCCCTTTAAGTAAAAACACATCCCAACAAAGTCTATAGGATTTCTGAAATGTGCCCACCCTTAGTTTTTTCACCTGCAAATTGTGGTGCAGAAAAGTGAAGCATCATGTTTATTCTTTATGTGTTTTTCTGATAGCCTATATGATAGAAACATATGAGAAAAAATGCACAGAAAAATGCACCAAAAAAATGTTAAATTATAAAAATGCATTCTTTTTTTGCAGCATTTTGCCTACCAGGATATGTATGTTTTTGGTGTAGAAAAAAAACGTCTAGGTTGGCACATAGCATTACTGTATAGTGAGCAGTGACTGCTACATCTATATCCACCTTACAGAGAACCAGAAGGGAGTGACTGCAGGGAGAAAATAACTTTATGTTTTACCTATAATCCTGACAGACTTGATTTTAATGCTATTCCCCTCACTTCTCAGTCACATCACCTCTTGTAACTCGAGTCTTCTGTTTTCTGTGTCTTCTTTACTCTGTGGTGTTTTGATTGCTCACCAGGCCTAACACAACATGATGATGTACAATGCCGTCTGCTTGTCATGATATGACCTGAGGCCTAGTCAATGCCTGAAAAGTCGAAGCAAAAAATTGAAGGCAAGACTGGAACTAGATGGAGAATGCAAGTCAGTAGAGCACCAGGGGGAGATCTGTAGTGCCAGGACTGCACGGGTGAGAGGTAAATATAATTTATTTTAACCTCTTCCAAGCCTTAAAAAGTAACAAGAAAGATGGTGGACAGTAATTTGCCTTGTTTTTTACATCGGTTTGTAGTCCTTTTTTACATAAGATTTCCTCATACAATATAAAGTTTAAGAATATTTATAAAGTGAAAATTAATACTTTTGAAGGATTTTTCTACAACATTTTTTTAAAACTTGCATGAGTGAAGTGTTCTAAATAGTTTTATTGACCACTATTTCCATTTTAGTGCTGCCAGTCCAACATTACGCTATAGTTATTAATATTTTTATAAATTGTTACTGTTATATATTTTCTTATAATTCTAGATGAACAGAATTCTAAAATCTCTATTAGTTTATAACTTGTTTAGAACAGATTTTTAGTAAAGCACTGGTAGTTTACTATAGTGTTTCCCTCCTGCACTTTTACCACTATTAGGCCCTGTGCATACATTTTTATCACATTTTATATGCATTTTTTTCTAAAAACTACACGTAAATCGCGATATCGGCGTCCAACTCCAATCTAACTCCGACAAAAAGTCACGTGGTTCGGGAGTTGGACCCGATATCGTTCGTGCGTTGTACGGTTTGAACGTACAAGGCGATGCTGGAACGATGCCAAAACGATATCGGGGTTGAATGAGCGTGCTATTCAACCGCCCGATATCGCATGGCCGTTGTAGCCGCATCGTCCCGTGTGACAGCCCAACTCCGATGTGTACGCCGACGCTACCCATTAACTCCCATGTTAAATGGTCGTTACTGGGTTGGTGGGCGTACACATCGGAGGGACGTTGTTTCCCGATATCGCAGCGTGTAAACCGCCGATGCGATATCGGGAAAAGCGCTCAAATAATGCGCGCTCCCGCGCCGTTGCCTACGATATCGCCCCGATATCGGGACGTGTAAACCCCCCATTCTTTCAGGCCATGTTCACATGTCCAGTATTAGTCAGTATTTTACTACAGTATTTCTAAGCCAAAACCAGATGTGGAACAATCAGAGGAAAAGTATGATAGAAACACGATCACCATTTCTGTATTTATCACCCACTGCTGGTTTTGGTTTCCAAATACTGAGGTAAAAAACTCACCAAATACTTACTGTTTGCATTTGACCTCATAGTTTTTGCAGCATTTTTCCACCCCAGAATGCATGTAAAACACATGGAAAAAAAGCATACAAAATGCACTAAAATATATGTCCAAAACACTCATCTAAAATGAATGTTTTTTTCTGCCAAGAGATGCAGATTTGGTGCAGAAATTTCTTTGTGCTTCTCTTGCTCACTTACAGCTATTTACCATGTACCATCATGGCATTCATGGGATCATCTGTGTTCATCCTGATGTGGCTCAGGTGTGAACTTAGATGACCTTTCTCACAGCACCGGGTTGTCAGTACGAGCCTGCTATCGCTGTGAGCAGATGTGTGTCTGCTTACAGAGATATGCAGCAGAGCTAAAGATGCTCCCTGTGGTTTATGTAGAAGAGTTTTGAGTTAGTAAAGATGGCAACCAGGGATGTTTTTTGTGTTTTATTGTAATTAAAATATTTTTTCTCTGTGTTATGTTTTTCTTATGTTTACTATAAATTTATAGGGGTCAGGTTGAATATTGGCCTGACACTATGAATTTCAGGTTTAGTGCCAGCTGTCAATACAAAGCTGGCATTAGCTCCTTTATTACCCAGCATGCACCCCCACCAAGGCCGCTAGAAGAGCCGGATAAAGTCACTGAAAATGGCGCTACAAAAGAATCTTAATCTTTAAGGGCAGCTGCAGGCTGCAATTTTCAGCATGGGGGTCCCAGAACACTCATGCCTTACTGTGCTGAGAATCCCAGCCCCCAGATGCTTGAGATTTACCATGGCTGGCAATCAGGCTCATGCATTTTATTAATTAATTAATTAAATAGTTAAAAAAATGGGCTTCTTAGTATTTTGATTGCCAGCCAAGGTAAAGCCAGGCAGCTGGGGTTGGAAGCTCATAGCTGTCTGCTTTATCTGCCCTAAGAATCATAATACAGTGGAGTGCTATGCAAAATCTTTTAATTATTTATTTATTTTTACAGTACTATGATGTCAGTCAATGGGTGAGGAGTCCAACTGACTAATCACGTACACTGTCATAGAGAATGGGCTTCTGTGATTGGCTGCCGGAGAACCCTGAAACCAGACCATACATTCTAGCATCTAGAATGTATGGGTAGTTTCCAGATTACTCCAACAGCCAATCACAGATATCCATTCTTTGTGACAGCATCTGTGCTTGGCTGTTGGGTTCCTCTGCAGTGAATATCCAGGAAGTTAATGAGCGGCCCCGGAAGTAGAGCTGCTGTTTAATAAATATAATCTTTAGTTTTACAGCTACACGCCCCCAAACCCGAACCCAAACTGTATCATGGACTTCCCAGGGAAGTCCGTGTTCGTGATCTGTGCCCAAACACTAGGTGTTAGGTACGGACCCCAAACCTTAGAGTTTCAGTTTGCCCATCATTAATTGAGAGTTAAATAGTTTTTAATTGCAGTGATTGCGTTAAAAGGTTAAGTTATAGGTACTATCATATTTATCCATGCCATTATCATTAGTTTGTTCTGTTTTTCATAGTTTTTGCCTTATACCAATTCCATTCAAAATCAATGTCAGATATTGATTAGTTGATACTCAATAAATTAAACCTGAAAATTATTTTTTGACATATTGGTTTCAATGATCATTGTAGGTTTTTCTTACTCTATGAGATTGTATCCTTAATTTTTTCCATGAGTGTATCTTTTCTAATTGACAAATATACAGAAATTTGCTGCCAAAGTCTACCAAGTACAGAAAAAAAAATAATATTCCCTTGTTCCCTTTTTCTTGCACAATTAGACAGTATGGCCAGGGTCACATCGGCGTTTTTTGTTTAAAATCCTGATCAGGTTTTGAGCTTTAAAAAAGCTCAAAACCGGACCAGGAAAGGCTCCTTATAGAAGCCTATGCAAAACACCGGATGGCTTCACAAGCCATCCGGTGGCCGGATCCGGCACTGCTGCCTGCGTTTAAAATCATGCAGGCAGCAGTTTTCGCAGCGTTTACCGGGACCGCACTGCGGTCACCGGATGGCTCAGGATGTGTAATCCTGAGCCATCCGGTAACTGCATAGCTTGCGGTTCCCGATCTGGCAAGTTAATAAAGAGTTAAAATAGCTGACCTAAATGACTTTTTGAGGTCTGTAGGGGGGCTTAGACCCCCTACAGACCGGCCGGCGACTTCTATAGTGTTCTTCTACAATTTCTCAATGGTCACAGGCTCTTCGGAGCCCGTGCATGTAAACCAAAGGTGCCCCCCCCCCCCGTATCACTATACAGGGGTGCATAGACACCTGTATTACAAATAAGCTGTATTGATGTCTAGTAATGGTTAAATGTGTACATTTGCATTGTAAGTATATACTTACAACATTCTTTCGTAGGCAGAGTGAAGGAAATCCATGGGCGGGGCTGTGTGCAGCAGCCTCCGCCCGCTCCTTCTTGATGCCCGCCCCCTCTGGCCGTAATCCAGTCTTGTGAGGGCGGGGACGTCGTTAAAGGGGCGTGGCTAACCGCGGCACATAGTTAGCCACGCCCCTTTAACCACGTCCCCGCCCTCACAAGACTGGATTACGGCCAGAGGGGGCGGGCATCAAGAAGGAGCGGGCGGAGGCTGCTGCACACAGCCCCGCCCATGGATTTCCTTCACTCTGCCTACGAAAGAATGTTGTAAGTATATACTTACAATGCAAATGTACACATTTAACCGTTACTAGACATCAATACAGCTTATTTGTAATACAGGGGTCTATGCACCCCAGTATAGTGATACGGGGGGGGGGGGCACCTTTGGTTTACATGCACGGGCTCCGAAGAGCCTGTGACCATTGAGAAATTGTAGAAGAACACTATAGAAGTCGCCGGCCGGTCTGTAGGTCAGCTATTTTAACTCTTTATTAACTTGCCAGATCGGGAACCGCAAGCTATGCAGTTACCGGATGGCTCAGGGATTACACATCCTGAACCATCCGGTGACCGCAGTGCGGGATTCAGCACACATTTTTGAAAAAAATGTGTGTGCCCGCCATTGCGTTCACCGCATCCGGATCCGGATGCGGTGAATGCAATTTAGGTTTTCAATGTGACCCTACCCTATATGAATATTCAGTTGTAATTCAGGTTTCAGCATGCTTTACACAGTAGTGCAATTAAATGGTCACATTAAGTTATATGGTTCCCATAAGAATTTAAAGTATTTACATGCAAATGTTCACTATAATAACTAACAATATTGCAAAGAAATTTTTTTTTACTTTAGTAATTTACCTAATTCATTTGATTGTATTCAATTTATGTCAAACAATAATGGCCGCTTTACACGTCCCAACATCATTTCGATATTGTATACAACGGCACGGGAGCGCACACTTTTTGGGCAGAAATCCAAGATCGCATAGGAGCTGTCACACAGGGAGATATCGGCAGGCAACACAACTGCGATGTCTACGCCCCCTTGTACGCATGAAGCAGGGAACAACCATTTAACATGGGAGAGAATAGGGAAAGTTGTTCTCCAAATCGTTGTTGGGCTGTCACACAGCACGATCCTGTCAGATCATCCATCCAATATCGGGCAGTTGGAGAGCCTGCTCATTTCTCCCTTGATATCGTTTTAGCATCGTTCTTGCATCGAATTGTACATTCACACCACACAACGCACGAACGATATTGGGGCCAACGGACGAAGCATGTGACTTTTTGTCGAAGTTGGACGACGATATCGGGACGTGTAAAGCGGCCATTAGGCTCTAATTCATTAAAGTGTTTATGCAGGAAAACACTCTATAAATAGCAAAATTGCCAAATTTGCCATTTTCACAACAATTTTGGCCAGCAAAATTGGCAGAGCTGGCTTGAGACTGGGTGGGACAGTGAGTAGTAATGTTCACTCACCAAATGCATTATATGTTCTGGGGTAGCTAATGCGAAAAAAAGGTACTCAAATTATTGATTTGAGTCAATGAGCACATCACTTTTAAAATGTTATATGTTCTGCGTTTTTCTAAAAAAACATTGTTCACAAATGTGTCTGTTACTGAGCAATGCTCCATTGTCGATATAATTCACCCACTTTATAGGTGGGACATATTAATATGTTGATTATTGCACAGCTGTGCAATATTTGAGAGAAGTTCTTTTGTGTACATGGAAAGGTCTTTGATCTTCTAGTTCAGTTCAAGAAAAATGAAAGCAATAATAAGTGTGTTTCTGCTATTATATTTTTAGAGATTGGTATATATATATATATATATATATATATATATACCATATATTTCGGATTAAAATACGCATTTCTTTCCCCAAAATTGGGGGGAAAATGGAGGTGCGTCTTACAATCACCATCTTGTGTTTAAAAAACAAATCTTACCAAGGCAGGGGTGGGGGCTGTAGCCGTGGAGTGGAAGTGCCAGAGGCAGGTTTCAAAAGCCCACTGAGGATGGGGGCAAAACTGCGGGACTGGAGCAGCATGGGGAGTCCTGGTGGTGGCATGCAGTGGGACATTTTCTGGAAGTCTCAATCTCTAGCAAGCAGTTGCAGCTTATGAATGAATCCAGGCACATAGAAAATGGCTGTGCTCACCACACGCTGCTACAACGACTCTCCCAGCCCCGCAGCTCTGGTCCTGCAGCTTTGCCCCTACACTCCATGGACCCATGAAACCTGCCTCTGGCACCCCCACTCCATGACCACAACCCCACCCCTTGGTCCATGGAGGGCTATGTACAAGAATAGGTGATACATACACCAGTATGGGGATATATATACCAGGGTGGGGGTCATGTACCAGGATGTGGAGTCATATATACCAGGATGGGGGCTATGTAGTAGTTGGGTGAAGCATTTATTGTCAAACTACTGTGTTTTCTCGTTTTAAATCATAATGACAACCAAAAACATCCAAATGACCCTTAACAAAAGTTCACATACCCTGGTGATTTTGGCCTGATAACATTGACAGAAGTTGATACAAATGGGTTTGAATGGCTAATAAAGGTAAAATCCTCACATGTGACCTGTTTGCTTGTAATTAGTGTGTGCATAAAAGCTGAGTGAATTTCTGGGATCCAGACAAACTCTTGCATCTTTCATACAGCCCTGGAATGAAAGTCATGCTACCATGACACCAGTTGAAATCCATCAGTATTTACAAAGCAATCCTTCCACTTATTGAAAAATAAAAGCAGAATGTGGTGGAGACGGTACAATGGCACACATGTGCTGGAAGTGCCCAAAAATCTCCCCCTTTTGGCTGATGGTAGCGAGCCTGCTATGAACAGTTACGGGAATTAACACCCCCTTATTGCCCCAACTTGCTGTCCTAAACAATGGCCTTGCATGCTACCCTCCGCACTGTAGACAAACTGTAGCGTATATTTTGATGCAGCCAGACTGTCGCTTGCAGCACATTGGAAGTCTCATATACCCCAGCACTGTCGTCAGTAATTGAGAGAACTAACTCAATTTTCCATCATGATTACTTCCTTGCTCTGGATGCTAGGTCTACTCGCCAAGCGAAAGCTTGCTGGCACATTTGGGCGGCTCATCCGTTGGCCGCTCCAATTCCCCTGTTTGATCCCCTCAGTTTCGCAGGTGCCTTCAGGGGTATTTATCCCCTTATGTGATATATGCCAGATCTCTCATTGCCTTTTTGTTTGCCTGTAACACATGTACATAGAATCCGATGATCCCTCCTGCCCTTCTCCCACTCTTCCCACTAATTTCTTCCCTCTCCCCCTCTGACCCCCCCATACTCCCTCGTTTCTGTTTATTGATTTGTAAAAAAAAGTTTGCCATTTGTCTGGCATTTTATGTTTCTGTTTGACAATTTTCAATAAACATTTATTGAAGGAAAAAATAAAATCAGTTGGTTCAACTTATGGCCACACAAGGTGCCACACAAAAAAATCTCTTGATGGATAAAACCTGTGAACTGTCTAAAGACAGCTATTGTCGCAAAACATAGTACTGGCACTGGTTACAGAAAAATTTCTAAGCAACTATAGATTTTATTGAGCACTGTTGGAGCCATAATCTGGAAGTGGAAAGAATATACGGTATTTTCACCATAAACCAGTGACAACCAGGTACCGTATATACTCGTGTATAAGCCGACCCGTGTATAAGCCGACCCCCCTACTTTTGCCCCCAAAACCTGGGAAAACCTATTGACTCGTGTATAAGCCGAGGGTGGACCCAGCACAAGTATACAGCCCCCAGCAGTGTGGTATACAGCAGCCTCCCCAGTGGTAGTATACAGCAGCCCCAGAGGTATATACAGCCCCAGAGGTATATACAGCAGCCCTTAGGTAGTATACAGCAGCCCCAGTGGTGTATACAGCAGCCCCTGAGGTAGTATACAGCAGCCCCAGAGGTATATACAGCCCCAGAGGTATATACAGCAGCCCTTAGGTAGTATACAGCAGCCCCAGTGGTGTATACAGCAGCCCCAGAGGTAGTATACAGCAGCCCCAGAGGTATATACAGCCCCAGAGGTATATACAGCAGCCCTTAGGTAGTATACAGCAGCCCTAGTGGTGTATACAGCAGCCCCAGAGGTAGTATACAGCAGCCCCAGGGGTGTATACAGCAGCAGCCCCAGGGGTGTATACAGCAGCAGCCCCAGGGGTGTATACAGCAGCAGCCCCAGGGGTGTATACAGCACCAGCCCCAGGGGTGTGTACAGCAGCAGCCACAGAGGTATACAGGCCCCCCCATCAAGATCCAGGGCCCCCCCTCCTTGCTCGGCAAACCTGTAAAGTAAAATCATACTTATCACTGTCCTGTCGCGCCGTCCCGCTGCTGCCGACATCACGATCCCGTGCTTCATTCACCGTCTTCCGGCTTCCTGTGGTCGCGGGCAATGACGTCATTGCCCGCGACCACAGGAAGCCGGAAGAAGACGGATGAAGCCGGGATCGTGATGTCGGCAGCAGCGGGACGGCGCGACAGGACAGTGATAAGTATGATTTTACTTTACAGGTTTGCCGAGCAAGGAGGGGGGCCCTGGATCTTGATGGGGGGGGCCTGTATACCTCCGGGGGTTCTGTATACTCGCGTATAAGCTGAGGGGGGACTTTTCAGCCCAAATTTTGGGCTGAAAAACTTGGCTTATACGCGAGTATATATGGTACTTCCTGCAAGACTTCAGGAGAGAGAGAGGAATTAGCAGAAGAGTTGTCCAAGAGCCACAAATCACATCTGGAGAGCCACAAAAATACCTGGACTCAGCAGATACAATTGTTTCAAAGAAAACAATAAAGTAACAGAAAAATACACTCAACCTCTATGGTCTGAATGCAAGCCCCCCTACGCAAGACTTCATTGGTGAACAAATAAAACGTTCAAGCACATTTCATGTAAAATCAGCAACATTTAGGCAAGTCTGGGTGAATATAGTCTGGTTAGTTAAGACCAAAATTTTACTATTTGGATGCCATAAACCATCCCAAAGCAAAAAATGAAGGTTGGGTGTGGGAGCATTATGGTGTAGGGATATTTTACAGCATACTGCACTGGCAAACTTCATATAATTGAAATAAGGATGAATGGACAAATGTACTGAGACATTCTTAAAAAAAAGTCTGCAGTCATCTACCAGGATGATGAAAATGAAACGATGAATATTTCAGCAAGACACTGATCCCAAACCCATAATCAAGGAAACTCTCAATTGGTATCATAGAAAGAAAACAAAACTGCTATATTGGCCCAGCCAATCACCCGACCTAAATCCAATAGAAAATGTATGTAAGAAGCTAGTGCTCAGAGTTCATGGAAAAAAACAATGGGACCTTCAGGATTTCAAGACTGTGCGGAAGAATGGGTCAAAATGAAACCTGAGCAGTGGAGGAGACTAGTTTCTCCATGCAGGAGGCATCTTGAAGTTGTTATCACCAACAAAGGCATGTATACGAAGTATTAATTACATTTCAGTAGGCGTCTTCCATACTTTTTTCCTGCGTCAATTTTCATTATCACATAAAACTTAATTTATGAACATCTAAGGTTTGAGTTCTTTGCCTCTGTGAATTGGATGGGTTTCATGTCAATAGCACCTTTAAGAGATAAAACCAAAACTAAAAGAAAAGCATAACAGCACAGATAGGGTCTTATCTGGGAAGACAAGTACAGTAATATGGAGGTCTCAAGGCTCACCTTAGGGGGTTGTGATCAGTCACAACCACCATAAATTCATATCACAGCTGGAGTGGTCCCAAGTAGAAGGTATACGAAATTCCAGGACATCAAATATCGTGAATCATCAATTTGTTGAACAGGGATTTTGGTCTAATTGTTAATGCGTTTAAAGGCTCTCTGGCCCCCTCCTCAGGAAAAACCAGCATGGTTGAGAAATTAACCAACATTTATATTCAACAAATTGATGACTCCCGATATTTGATGTCCTGGAAGTCTGGCAGCGCAGTTATTAACCCTACATCCATCACTAGTTGGTAATAGCCCCTTTAGAAATATACTTACTTAGTAAATTGATGACATGTTCAATACTTTTTTTTCACGCACTGTATCTATTATAATAAAACCCTAAGGCTACTTCCGTCAGGATGTAACGGTATGGTACATCACATCCTGGCTGAAGTAGCCTCTACACCCACTGTGGGTGTTCTAATATGGCCACCCGCACACACACTAATACACACATACACTCATACACACACACAGACACACACAGACACACACACTTTAAAAGCTCTAGACACATAATATTGAGGCTAATCTGCTAATATCATATATAAATCTATATCCTCTTTCAATGCTGTTATAATTTCTTAAATCGTCATGTATGCCATCATTTCTGTCCAGGCCGATTTCATGAGTTTAATTTTTTTTTTTAATTCTGTGGCTGCAGGGTTAAAAAGCAATGTCTGACTTTCATTTGATCATTTTCATAGATTTTTATTTTATTGTTATTTTTGTCAGATTCAAGATATTTCTTTGACCAATGTGGGTTTTCTTCCATTTAACTAGGGGTACCAACAATTTTGACCACGTGTGTTAAGGCCACTTTACACACACAGATATCTGTGACCAACTTCTGAACAGATCTCTGGTTGTAGTGAAATCATGGACACATTGTTCCATTTTGTGGCTGTGTACAAATGTAACAATGTGTCCATGATTTCACTGCAACCAGAGATCTGTTCAGAAGTTGGTCACAGATATCTGTGTGTGTAAAGTGGCCTTTAGAGTACCGTTACACGTCGCAACATTCCATGCAATTTCACTTGCAACTTACTGGTTGCAGTGAAATCATGGACACATTGTTACATTTGTACACGGCAACAAAATAGATCAATGTGTCCATGATTTCACTGCAACCAGTAAGTTGCAAGTGAAATTGCATGCAATGTAGCGACGTGTAAAGGTACCCTAAGTAAACAGTACAATACAAGTAATGTCCTTCTGGTCTGTCTGAAAAAAAGGGCCTTATGTAAAGGGAATGTCTAATCGGAAAATTATGTTTTGCTTGAATTAGGTTTTCATGATAAATTAATGTTTTTTAAACACATTAATATATCATTTTTCGTTTTTTAAACAACTAAATTAAAGCATTTCCAAAGACAACACTGTTTCAGAGGTTTTACCTCTCATCAGTTCAGAGTAGGTGTATGATTTATTGACATTTCCATATGCAACATGGTGTCCGCTAACAATTTGAATGGAAAATTAGCTCCAATTTTAGTGGATACCATGTCATGTATGGAGAGCCCCTGTGAGCTCCTCAACAAGTGACCCCATTTTCAAAAAAAATTTCTTTTAGCCTCAATTTTTTCATTTTTACATGGGCATGGGATAAAATGGATCCTAAAATTTGCCGGACAATTTTTCCTGAGTATACCAATACTTTATATGTGGTCATGAACCAGTGTATGGGTGCATGGCAGGGCTTGGAAGGGAAGGAGCGCCGTTTGACTTTTTGAATAGAAAATTAGCTCCAAAAGTCAAATTGTGCTCCTTCCCTTCCGAGCCCTACCGTGCATCCAAACAGTGGTTTATGACAACATATAAGGTATTTTTGTACTCAGGAGAAATTTCCCAACAAAATTTAGGATCCATTTTATCCTGTTGCCCATGTGAAAATGAAAGAATTGAGGCTAAAAGAACATTTTGTTGGAAAAATTAAAATGTCCATTTTTTTTTTCCATGTTGCTTTAGTTTCTGTGAAGCACCTGTAGGGTTAATAATCTTCTTGAATGTAGTTTTGAATAGCTTGAGGGGTGCAGTTTTTGGAATGGTGTCAGTTTTGGGTGTTTTCTGTCATGTACGCCTCTCAAAGGAACTTCAAATGTGATGTGGTCACTAAAAAAATGGTTTTGTAAATTTGAGAAATTGCTGATGAATTAGAACCATTCTAACTTTCTAACAAAAAAAAATTTTTTTCCATAATTGTGCTGATGTAAAGTAAACATGTGGGAAACTATTTTGTGTCACATAACTGTCTAGTTTAACAGAATAAAAGTAAAAAATTTGAAAATTGCAAAATTTTCTAAATTTTTGGCACATTTTTGATTTTTTCACAAATAAACGCAAAAATTATCGACCTACATTTAATACTAACACAAAGCCTAAAATATCACGAAAAAATTATCTCAGAATCGCTAGGATCCGTTAAAGCGTTACAGAGTTATTACCTCATGAAGGGACACTGGTCAGAATTACAAAAAATGGCAAGGTTTCTAGGGTCAAAATAGGCTGGGCAGTGAAGGGGTTAACACATGACACAATGCTGAACCTTTGTATCTCTGGTAGAGCACTTTTACGGATTGTTGGGGAGTCGATGAGTATGATTATCAAAAAGCATTTGAACTACATATATACTACGGTAATGTGCTACTTTTCTTTTACAACATGACCATATGAAAAATAAGCCTGCATATTAAATACTAATAAAGCATTCTAACGGCACCTGAAGATGTCCGTGTAGATTGTAAATACACAGTCTGGCCAGTGGGTCTGTTGACTTAAGCATATTTCTATAAAGCTGGCACACTTGGGTTGGAGACTTGCCGACTAGTGATGAGTGAGTAGCGAAACATTCACACTCACTATTGTCGTAAGGAGTAATTTTTTTATACTTGCCTATTCGTCCGAATAGCGAGTCTAATGTTAGTCAATCAGTGATTGGCTCCACCCACACTCATTCGGCTATAAAACTAGTCTTTCTGAAGCAGGGCAGGAGGGTGGTGTTTTTTGCATCTCTACTGCATAAAACACCTTCTTGTGCCCCCCCAGAGAGAGTCTAACATTCAATCTGCTCTCACTGAGGTGCCAGTTCACTTTGTGCACTGAAGTGAGCTGTCAATTTGTGTCAACACATAATGATCAGCACATCACTCACGAGTACAATACTGGACAAATAACAAATATCGCTAATACTGTGCTATCCGTGCGAGTAGCAAATAAAAACAATTACGCTCGATCAATCCTACTACCGACCAGTCTAAGCCTGGTGGTCTGATCTCAGATCGATTTATATGGACATTTGAATACAAATAATACTATTTATTCACTTATATAGTGCCATTAGTTCTACAGCACTTTACATATGTCAGCAACACAGTCCCTATTAGGGCTCACAATCTAAACATCCTATCAGTATGTCCTGGGAGTATGGGAGTACACTGAAGAAAAGCCATGCAAACACAGGAAGAACATACAAGCTCCTTGCAGATGTTTTCTTAGTGGGCTTTGAACCCAAGACTGCAAGATTGCAGTAATTACCACTGAGCCACCACATGCATCTTTACATGGAATAAACTTTTTAACTGAAAGCACTTCTAGAAAAGCAGCAGTAGCTTTCAAAGTGCACACATGACAATATCCATTTAGGTTTGGAAATAGGAAAAGATGAGTCAATATTTTTTTGGATTTACCATTTCACTGCTTTGAAATGTCATTTCTAACAAAAGCTAAATAACAAATTGCCGTCCTTTATGAATATGAACTCTGTTCAGAAATAAAACGTTATAGAAGGCTGTCCCTAAAAACGGTGACTACAATAATAAGTTTCAAGAGCCACTCGCTAATATTAGAATATGTCAGAAAGTTACTAGAAAAAATGCTTAATATCAAATTGGTATCAATAATAATAAAAATGTGATAATTCAGACACCCCAGAGACCTCCAAAGACTACAGCCTGGAGCTCTGTACGGTCAAGTGCAGGAATTCCCTTAAGATAAAATATCAACCTGAAAGAGCTACATGGTGAATTCTGCTTGGACTGACAATAAACATTCATCTGGAACTGCAAGTTCACTCAACCATCACCATCATTTAAAAGATGAGTCTGCCAAGGCCAGAAAAATATATAAAACCAATGCTTAAAGAAAATCAAGTGGAGAATTTACTAGTTCTCAAACTTTTTTTTTCTATTTCCCTTTTCCTTTCATTTTCTCTTCACTCATATCTTTCTTCTCCTCACCGACTATTTCCCTACTTCTGCCCCATTCTGTCTATTTATCAGCTTGATTCTTTTTTTGATTTTCTTTCTTGAGCTCCCTGCTCATTTTTATTTTCTTAATATGCAAACATAAAACCTTCTAAAATGTAAACTACCGTAATAAAATAATGTCCTGCAAATATCAATCATTTCTACTCCTGTAAAGTGTTTTAATATGTGGAACGCACTTTTTATACCTTATATGTTTCTTTTAAAGCTGCATGACAATTGATACAGTTTGTGTTACAGCTTCAGACTTTACATCTGAGGCCGGCATCACACTGCGGCACAATCTGATCAAGGATGTCAGGGGTGAGCCTGACAGTTCCGGACCGGATTTGCAAACAGAACCGGAGGGCAAATATGCCCTCTGGTACCGGTGTGCAGAAGCTCAGCTATCTCCTTCAAATGGTGCTGACCCGCTTCGCAGGGGACAGCTCCCTGGTGCTGAAGTTCAAGGTAACTCACGCTGAAATTCAGCCGCAGATGTCCGGTTCCTGGATCCTCCCGGATCGGGGAATCCGATCCCATAGACTCCCACGTTAGGGAGCGCCAGATTGCCTCGGATCTGGAGGATCCAGGAGAATCCGGGAGGATCCAATTTGGGGAGATTTTTCTCCTCTGACACAAAAATGCTACAAGCAGCATTTTTGTGTTTGGGATAAAAATCCGAATTGCCCGAATCCTCCCGGACAGATGAAACCGGATGGCTCCATCCGGCCCCATAGGGCTGCACTATAGTAAAATCGGGTCCGGGGCTGTTAGGTTCACCCCTGATAGCCCCGGATCAGATTTCACCATGGTGTGAAGCCAGCCTGATCTTTCACAAATCTCTAATCGTGCTTAGTAATACAGCTATTTTCCATTGAGGTGAACGTTCAGCATAACAATTGTGCATTAAGGGGTAAGTTTTCTCCTGGGAAGTGACATGTCAGGTCTGGCATTCCAGTTGGAGACTTAGGACTTGTGCCCACACTGCATTTTTTATGCTTATTTTGAAAAATCCGCATCAAAAACAGTAGGTATATTGTGAATCCAGTCAAGTCTATGAGAGTTCACAAGTGCTGTGCCAACGTTGCATTTTTTCATGTGTGTTTGGTGCAGATTTTGAATGCAGAGAAATTTGTGATGTGTCCAACCTGGGCAAATCCATATGATGCATATGTCTTCCTCAGAATAATAATCAGGTAGTAGCCTTGCACAATGTTTTCTTTTGTAATGTGGGAACAGTGGCATCCAAAAATAATATACTTTGAAGGTTTGTGTATCAATGTAAACCCAATTATATGGTATTTTTGCATTATTTCTGCTGAGTCCAAAGCTGTGAAATCAATTGCATGGAAGAACTGGTAGCAACAAATAAGGCCTAAGCGTGTATATGTATTTAACACATTCCCAGGCCCCGCTCAATGTGTTCTTGTGAATTCAAAGATAGTATTTGATGACTAAACAATATGATTGTTTACCAATTTCAGTCAGCAACTCCAATATGGTCGGAGCATTAGTTGGGATGAAGAGTGGCTACACGAGCCATCAGATTCTTGAACAGTTACCCTATGGCATAACTTACTCCAGAATTGTACATCAGTCCCTAACCAGAGTATACATTTCTTGAAGACGCACTGTATTTGTAGGATGTGCCTCATTGATTAAGTGGCATGCACCTCTTTTGAGCGGGGCTGCTAGAGAAATATGTGCCTAATTCATTGCATGCACAAACTAAGTCTTAATACATCAGAAGCTATGAGTTTGGTCTTTGATACATTTTAGCTGACCCTAAATATATAAATAAAATGTTCCTAAGTGCAGCTTTTCTGTCTGACATTGAGAGTAGTGATGAGCAAGTGGCGTAATATTCGTATTCGCTATACTTGTTATGAGTACTTTTTAATACTCGCATATTCGTCCGAATAGCGAGTCCAATGTTAGTCAATTAGTGATAGGCTCCGCCTACACACATCTGGCCATAAAAATAATTTTTCCAGGACAGGGCGGGAGGATGGACTTTTTTTACATTTCTACTGAATAAAACACCTTGCTGTGCCCCCCAGAGAGAGCTTAACATCCAATCTTCTCTCACTGAGGTGCCAGCTCACTTTGTGTACTTAAGGGAGCTGTCAATTTGTGTCAGATCGATAACGATCGACACATAACTCATAAGCAACAGCAATACTCGCCGAGTAACAAGTATCGCAAATACTGTACTATTCATGCGAATAGTAGTGATTACACTCGCTCATCACTAATTGAGAGGGAACACTGAGTTATAGCAGACAAAACACCATTGTTTTATATAGTTTTGACCATCATGTCAATGACAGTGTTTATGAGGTTCTGGGTATAGTTATTCAGTATATTATTTTGCAGTTTTTCTGGAATGATTACAATAAAGCATGTAATCCTTCTGCACCTGCACAGTCACTGAACATGCATTTTTAGTTTTAAAAATATAACATATGTTGCTTGACATAATCAGAATTGGGTTATGAGTAATGCCAGGATATGTCTAAATCGCCAAGGAAGATTTTCAGGGATGTAAAATAATAGTTTCAGATTAGGCTCCTTATGGCGTGGCATACAGCCTAAATGTCACAGATACTTTTCTGCACACCTGTGACAATTCAGAACTAGTAGCAGGGGACAAGGTGTTAAAGAAATGTGGGAAAAGCAGCCAACTGTACACAGAAAAAGAACAAAACAGAATATACAAATGACATCAATGAGCTCTATGGTGATAATGACAATAATTTATTCTGCTGCAGTCATCCAGCCTTCACACTCATAATAAGTACAATGTGTACTTCTCTACAAGGAATCAGTGCAAATCTGTCTGTCAGAGACACTTGAACGTATCCAGGGTGAATAGGAACCCATTGTTTAAAGGAATTGATTGTCAATTGTTTAAACTAATTTAAGGAACATATTCCTTTTTCCTTATATGTTTTTGTTTGATGATACATTTGTGTATTCTACTTTCCATAAATGATTATGTTGCACCCAATTTGTTTGTGCTTCTGTTACCAGAATATATAGATATCTTTTGCAGTAACCACATAGACATCCAATAAGAATAGAAAGTATCAGACCCATAAAGGTTTCTATTCAATAAAGGAAAAAGTGTTTGTAGGCCTTCAAATAGGACCATGCATAAAGGAAGCAATAAGATCAATAAGGACGCACGTCAAAGGCTACAGAGAGTCCATCTGGAGCAAACTATAAATAAATGAAGAAGACCACATCCAAATAGGGAGGAAAAATTTAAAAACCAATTCCTTAAATCTGCCATCATGCTACGTTTTGACCTGTCATAGGTAAAGCCTGGGTTACACTCTTCAATGTCTCAGCGATCCGACCAATGATCCGACTTGACCTAGATCGCTGGAACATTGCTAATTGATCGCTAGTGAGGTGTCATATGTACAGATATCGCGAACGACGCAGCGACGATTCCACGACAAACGAATGACACTTGCGGTCGTTTGATTGTCTTTGGCCTTCAGTTCTGAATAGGCGAAGTCGTAAACGACATCGTTATCAAGGTTTCACACTCACCGATGCTGCAGGTTGGACGGACGATGAACGACTGATTTAAGGTCGAGATCATAAACCTCCGATCAACGATCAGCCAAATTAACGTTGATCGTATCAATGTGTCACACGCAATGACATTGTTACGACATCTTTGCTTCACCCCAAAAGCCATGACGTACCAATGATATTGTTAACGATATTGTAGCGTGTAACAGGCCCTTAAGACCTATAACAGGTCAAAACGTTCATGATGGCAAATTAAATTGATCTTTTTTAAATTTTTTCACTCTATTTGGATGTGGTCTTCTTCATTTATCACAAAGTTTTTAAATTATTTCTCTATGGATTGTGCAGGGAGTGAGGGGAGGTGAGTTGTGGCCATCACACATTTTGTGCCAATATACAATCAAAATTCACCCACATTCTTCTCAGTAATTGCTTCAATAGGAAATCTATGTTGCCATTCATATGGTCTTGGATTGTTCCACCACAGATTTGAAAAATAAGAGTTACTATACTTATTGAATTGGTTTCCAAAGAGAAACCAGTAGGGTTAAGCATGATCAAACTAGCTCAAATTAATGTGACTAATACACATGGAGACAGTACAAAGCAGAAACAGATTTTCAAAGGATAAATTTGTTAGGCTGGGTCACACACACAGATATTTGTGCAGATATTGTTCACAGATCTCTGGTTGCAGTGAAATCATGGACAGATTGCTCCATTTGTACACAGCCACAAAATGGAACCATGTGTCCATGATTTCACTGCAACCAGAGATCTGTGAACAATATCTGCACAAATATCTGTGTGTGTGACCCCAGCCTTAGATGAACATGTCCTTAAAGTTTAGAGTGGTATAAGGGGTTACTGCAGAATGTCACCGCAATTCAATTTCACCTTATAGAGAAGCATTTCTAAAAATTCAATCCAAAATACATACCACCATCGATGTATAGTTTCATCCCCAGGATCACCGGTCAAAAGGTTCTGAGTCACTGAGATACTAAATGCATTTTAACAGCCTGTAACAAGAAACATATATATTGATATTATTTTTATGTTTACTGTTTGATACAATTTTAACTTTACACGCTGTTACATGGTGGTCACATGTCAAATACATAAAAATAAAATGTGCATTTTTAATTTTTACCTTTTTTTTCTAGAAATCAATAATGAAAGAACTGCTGGGAATGATCATGATGCCAATCAGTAATGCCTCGCAATGCAAAACAAATCCTAACCTAAATCAAAACCTATAATCCCCCTCATTGCCTTGTGAAGGAAAGTAAGTGACTGTGATTCAATGTCAATAAGTATAAGATTAATGTATTCAATATTTGGAGCCACTAGCTGCCATCAACACTTCTCTCGACCATCTGCCTTCAATACTTTCTCGTTCACCCAAAGCCGACCTATAAAATCGATATCTGAACTTTGAATGATTTTGTGGAGTGATGAGAAAAGTGACAAAGCACATTATAGAATAAGGAGAAACGGGAGAAACTTTCTTTTATCATAGAGGGAAGTCTGCTCATGGCTGCAGTCCTCACAGTACAGTGGTGTTCTATATAAATATAACTGTACGGAGATAGTAAAGAAAGTATAATGTCTACTAAGTGAAAGTGTTAGGCCCCTTTCAGATAGGTGTTTTTGAAAAAATGTGGCAGATTTACCGCATCTGCTGCATCTGCTGCCTAACAACTGCACTTGCAGCACACTTGCGGCAAGCCCTACGCATTGTCTATAGGGCTTGCTGTCAGGTGTGGCACTTGCAGCCACGAAAAAAAAACACATCTGTCGCAACCGCACTTGCCGCACCTGCCGCAAGCCCTATAGACAATGCTTAGGCTTGCCGCAAGTGCGCAGCAAGTGCGGCCGTTAGGAGGCAGATGCGGTAAATCTGCCGCATCTGCCGCATTTTTCAAAAACGCCTATGTGAAAGCAGCCTTAGAAAAGCTAAAATTAATTTGCCAATTCATACTTGAACCAATTTACTTCCCAAAAATCAAACCTCGAAACATGACATTGTACTTGTAAAATAAACACCTCCACCATTGGAGCTGCATTCTATGATACAACAGCTGGACAACTATAGGTTGGAGACCACAGGTTATTATATCAAACGAATGTGTAAACATTTCATATTTCATAATATTAGGGAGCTCAGATATGTAGAATATGGTCATTATTAACCTGTTAAAACTTGGTAAAAATCAGCAGAGGACAGCATCTGCTGGTATAAAGGAAAGCTTTTGGGTAAACTGTGATCATGATTTAGGCTGTGATCTCTGGTGTTTTAACTCCTTCACCACCCAGCGATTTTTCGTTTTTCATTTTCGTTTTTGCTCCCCTGCTTCGAAGAGCCATAACTTTTTTTTTTCCGTCAATATGGATATATGATAGCTTGTTTTTTGCGGGACGACTTGTACTTTCAGATGCAGTCATTTATTTTACCATGTAGAGTACAGGGAAATGGGAAAAAATTCCAAGTGCATTGAAATTGCAAAAAAAGTGCAATTACACGTTTGTTTTTTGGTATTTTAGTCGCCATGTTCTATCTATCTATCTATCTGTCACGCTTCCGGGGGAAGGACCCACTGGGCCGTGGTACCGACCTACCTGGGAGCTGGTCCTAGTTTAACCAACCCTATACAGGATTGCCAGGGGCAAGCCCAGGGGTCTAAATACCACAGCTGCTAGTATCAGGGGGGCGGCTCGTAAGGTCAGTCTATGCTACGGCACAGCTAAGGATTCCGTGATAACAGGGTGCAATGCTAGAGAACAGGAATGGTGCTACTGGGGAAGAAGAACAGCAAGGAAACAGAGTACAAGGCTGGAAGAACAGGAGTGATGCTACCGGGGAAGAGCACAGCAAGGGTTCCAGGAAACAGAGTACAAGGAAGGCCTGACCCACAGTCAGCAAGGCAGAAGCAAACTGATTTAATAATCAGGCACCTCCCATTAGTGGAGGTGGCCTGATATACCAGAGGTAGAGCAGCTTTTGGTCGAGGAAGTGTCAGGTTGGACCGTGCTGACCCCTAGAGTCACAGGGAGGAGTGCACTTAGTACGCCGCTGATTGTCACATGAATACGACCATTGTAATGTGCTCATGTGTGAGCCCGGTGGTCAGCTGACAGGAAGGGAACCCGGCAATGGCTCCAAGACACAGTACGCCTGGACGCAGGATGCCCGTCTGCAAAGGGGCAGAGGATGCCGACCCGGGAGAGGTGAGCTGGGGAGCGGTGCCAGGGGACCTAACACTATCTATCTATCTATCTATCTATCTATCTATCTATCTATCTATCTATCCTATCATTTATCTACCTATCATTTATCTAACTTTACACATGTTTTTATACATAAAGAGCATTCATTTCAGTACCATGCATTTTTTTTTGGAATGTGTCACACTGATGTCACATGTATCAATACAAAAAAGGTGGGGGAACAAGAGGCGCAATAGTGCCCTATCACTAGTGACACTCAGATGTGAGTGGTGTAATGCAGTTACACTCACCTATTCCAGTTGTGAGACCCACAACTGGTTTAACAGCATATCACAGTATCAGCTGCTGCAGGACCTCCACCGACCACCTCCAACGTGGAAAATCAGCCAGAAAATATGGGAAGCAAGGTGTACCACGGTCCGCGCTGCTGAGCTCCACAAAATCACCTGGGATGCAAGATTTGTAGCAGTATACTTCTTTATTCCTTCCTAAGCGTTTCGTCGCCCTTCCTGGCACCTTCCTCAGGGATATTCCAGTGATTTTGTGGACTCAGCAGCGCGGACCGTGGTACAACCTTGCTTCCCATATTTTCTGGCTGATGTCACATGGACATAATACACACACATGCAGAGAACACATGGAAAGCACACGGATGACACATGGATGACATATACATACAAACGGATGGCCACATGGATGATCAAATTGGAATGTGCCACGAGTGTATTTTTTCAGTGGTTGTGTGAAGGGAGCCTAAGATATGTTTTCATAGAATTACTATCTGAAATGAACACAAATAATATCCTATAGTTAATTACATTATATTTATTTTTACCCATTTTTAACTAATATTTTTCTGTATTCCGGGAAAATGTTATGTTAAGTCCATAATTCACTAAATATTTATTGAAATAATAGTACCACATCAAACGTATGAGATTGTCTCAATCCTTAATAGATAACATAAAATTTATAAATCCACAAAATAACCTTCTGGTTTTTGTTACTTTCAATGTTATTAAAGCTACATAACCCACATAGATAGATAACACAAGAGTATAGAAGATTGAAAAGACTCCATTAACATCTAGCATTTAAAAGATATATAGAAATGTTGCTAAACTCGATTAAGGTGTTCAAGAACATCTCACAATAGGATGAGATAGCACCCTATTTACTTTAAATTTCAATGGATATACTGCAGGTTATATACATTTTTTTCCCACAAAGCTGTACAGATGTAGCATTTTCTAACTAGGCGTTCATACCACAGTGCAGAAAGATATAATGATACAGAGAAGTGTGGCTTGACATGTTCAGTAATGGGACATGATCAATGTATTGTTCTATATTACAATTTTCTGCATTAGGATATTTTTCTGCATCATGATAGAGGTAACAGATTGCACAGTAGGGTGAGATATCTTTGTGTTTTAGGATAAGACATTATTGCAACCTAAAGGGTTCTTTTTAGGAGGGTCTTACATTCCATGTACCATTTATAAGACTGATGTCTTCTTATATAGTAGAGGTAATGAATAAGGATTTTCCTGATAACCAATATATGTCAGGTTTAGAAACAGCCTAGTGGGGACATCTGGAAGGTTTTTGAATGGTTTTCTTCCAGGTTCAGATTTCACTTATAAAGTATATGTGAAAGTTGATTATATTTACTTGTTCTACATTATTATTAAATAAAAATTTAAATGGTGGTTACACTTTAAGTGCACTTTCCCACCTGCTTGTTTTCCCTACATCTCCACCCTTCTCTTACTCTATGAAGCCAGAGCTATCAATCAAAGAAGAGAGGAGAGTGGAGATAGAAGGAAAAAAAAAGCAGGTGGGAGCTGCACTTACATGATTGGTCACTAAGACAGAAAAACTCAGCATTCAAAAGTATGTTTTGAATCACTAAAAAATTAATGTCGCAATCCAATTACAACTAATTAATGTTTCAATCACATATTCCAGACCATTGTCAGAATGTAATGGGATGCTGTGGAAGGTTCTGTAGACAAGTGATCACAAACACCCTGCACATGTGGCAACTGTGCTCATCTTCCGGAACCTCTCCTTCAACTGGAATCTGTTACATTCTGATAAAAGTCCACAATATGAGGCCAAAACATTAATTATTTGGGTTACCACAATAAATTTCACTGATTTCAGTCATCCTTTTGAGTGCCGATATCTCTCTTAGTAATTACAGAATGGATCCCTGCTTGGGGGCCATCTCTTTCACAGAATCATGTATATTTCCATTTATTAAATGATTGGACACACCATGATGTACCAAGCCTCTGTACTTGATTTGAACAGTCATTCTGTGCTGACAGAGTCCCTTTAAGGCCACTTCTGGGAAAACTATGTGTGCAATGTTTACTACTGCATTGCATGTATATAGCTTGGATTTCACTAATTGTTTTTCATAGTCTGTATATGGACTGACCGACCTGAACTTAAACCCTTATAGTCACATGTGATGCTGTGATTTAGGGTTGGGAAAGCGGCAGGGAGTCCAGGCAATGAATACTGTATATGGATGACAAAATATGCTTATTTGAACCCAACCTAACAAACTAGAAAACATTGCATTAACACAAATATTGCTTAATTACTGATCTGTTAATATTATTTTAAATGTCACTTTTTTGAAAGCCAGTCCGCTTTTTAAGTGATATAAATGAACTTTATTTATATATTTGTACATTGAATGCAAGACAAAAAAAGATTTTCTGAAACTAACAAAACTGTAATCATTTGTTCATGTTAAAGTAATAAGCTGCCTTCTTACAACATATTCTTAGTATAGTAACACATTAAAGGAGATTAAGTAAAGTATATTCAAAATGTTGCACAAATGCTGTATGATGAAAAATGTATTTGAATGTTTTTACTCTTTCGTGCTTTTTATGATTAAAAGGAAAAAAGACTGGCAAGATGAAGTGATACTATGGAGCAATTTCATCAAAGATGTGAATTTTTGGGTCACAAAATATACATGTAGGAGTTTATGTACACATTCAGTATATATGCCAGTAGTCATAGTACTCATTCAGGTTTGAGCAGTTATTTGTAATGGTACCTTTACACGCCGCTACAGGATGGTGGAAACAACCGGGTAGATGAGACAAATGTATCTTGCACCGCCAAATCAACCCGCGGTCGCGGCGTGTAAAGACGGTTGTTGCCACCCGTCACTTGAGGCACCTGTTTCAGAGCAGAGCTCAATAACAGGTTGATTTCAAGGCGATGGTTACGGCCTGTATCGGCGTGTAAATAAGGAACAAGAGGGTTGATTCGACATCTTGCTATCTACCTGGGGCGTGACACAGGCTCCGGGAAACCGCCCCCCTTCAGCGATCATTGAAGGAAGCTCCTGCGTTACGATAGGTAGTCGCTGCATAGGGCGGCATATTTAAGGAGCTGACCAGTCACACTACACAATTGCTCGAGCGTCATGTATTAGTCAGCCTCCTGCGCTGGCTGGCCAATCATGATGCTATTGCATTGTCCAATCACCGTACGAGCGTCTCGTAATCCACAATTGTGGCACGCCTATGTGTTTTCCCTGCTGCCTTTGTTCCGCCCATATTACCTTGTTATAGCGGCATGTAAATGAGGTAAGGTGAGCTACAGAAGGTAACTTGTGGCACCCGGCGGTGTATCCAGAGATAGATGTAACCTACCGTAGCGCACCTTGTTGCGGCCTGTAAAAGTGGTGCGATTACCGTTTTCAACCGTTTGTGCGTGCTCGTGCACGTGAAGCACCCGGTTGTTTCCACCATCCTGTAGCGGCGTGTAAAGGTACCATAAGATAGTGGAAAATATGTAATAAAAAAAAAGAAAATGAAATATCTATATGACAATAGTTTTTCTTTGTTTTCCATTTTAGTAAGTGAAACCATTAAAATGGGTTGCCACACCTGTTGGTATGAGAGCAATGTGAAATGGCACATTGATGCTGTGGTAATGAACACATAAACTCTAGAATAAAAATAATGAGCAAATACCCTGCAGTAAGTAAAGTAGTAATTATTAGTAGTTCAAATAAACTAAATAACAAAGGGTACTACGTTAACACTATTTTGAGCATAAAAGCCTTCCCACTGCAACAAGGTGCAGTCAATAGGATGGTCCTTAACACTAATTTATAGTAAGTGAAAATATATTGGTATAGAATATGACTACTAACTATTGTTTGTGGGTACAACTATTATTAAAAGGGGGATGCAACACTCTAATACCCCTCCCTCCCCGGCTTGTGAATGGCTTTTGTTCTTTGCACAGTAGGTGGTTGAGTGCAATGCAGCACAGTAGAAAAGCTTATAGGGAACCCACTCCTGCAGCTTCCTACTACAATACTAACCATCCCTCTCTGATCTAAATATGCATTCTAAATGTGCAAAATCGATTTATAAACTTACATGTTCCTAGCTGTGTGGGTGTTCCTAGACAGCTGCCATCAGGTGAACAGTCTCTCCAGAGTTGCTCTCCCCTTGCCTCGCTGCTGCAATCACATCTTGGTGGGCATGATTATTAATTCAGGAATTAGTGTCCTCTTGTTGTAGTCTCTGGGGTCACAGTAATTGTGCACTGTATGGCAGATCATTGCCATACAGCGCACCATCCATGTTGGCATCATTTGGTTGCCATGGTGATCGAAGGAGCAGCGGCACAGAAAGAGGGGTGCGGAAGGAGGAAGATGGGTGGCAGGCTGGCACAGGACCGGAGGGGACAGATGGAGGAAGTGAGCTGACACAGGAGGGCAGGATAGCGGAGAAGGGGAGTGGGCACAGGAGAACAGAATAAAAGAGGAGGGCAGCGGGCATAGGAGGGGATCGGATGGAGGATGGAGCAGGCGGGCAGGCACATGTGCCCTGCACGGCCATGCTTGCACTGATGTGAGTGATAAATCCCATCAGATCACTCCCATCAATGCTTGAGGGGCGATACCCGCCCCCCTTCAGCGCTTCATCCTATGGAAGGAGCTTTGACAGCCCTTTACGTAGATGCATAATGACGATCACTGGTATTGGCTGTTTAACAGCCAATTACGGTGATTGTGGGGGTGGGGTGGGGAATGCACCCTCCCTGACATCAAGCTCCGGTGTTCTGTGGAAAGAATCACAGAACAAAGGGGCCCAATTGCAGTTACCGTGGCTACGGGTGCCATGATCCTGCCATGACGTTGTGGAATGTCACAGGTCAGGAAGTCACCGATTTCTATGATGTTGCACAACAACACAGGTCAGGAAGGGGTTAAGTAAAGAAATCTGCTGCACACTAAACACCAAAATTAATGTGAACTAGCATACTGGCTATCAAATGAATAGCAAGCTAATGTGTAAAACTAAGGCAATGGGTATATGGAAAAGAACATGGCAGAAATTGCTTCAGATTATAGAGAAAATTGAGGAACTTAGCTTAAGCACATCCTTTTCCATATACCCATTGACTTACCTTTACACATCGCCTTGCTATTCATTTGATACCCAGTATGGTAGTTCACATTAATTTTAGTGTTT
Source organism: Allobates femoralis (assembly GCA_033576535.1). Lineage (NCBI taxonomy): Eukaryota > Metazoa > Chordata > Amphibia > Anura > Aromobatidae > Allobates > Allobates femoralis. The sequence continues at coordinate 118,827,128 of JARQOC010000003.1, forward strand.
AGTGTGCAGTGGATTTCTTCACTTAATTGTAATGTTTTTTCTTGCTAGCACTTTCACACATAGGTGTTGCCAGTTGATATTTAATGTTTTGTATCACTATATTTTTCTGACTGTGCACCCTTTCCCCACCCTGTGGCCATGCTAATTCCTCCATTTTACCATACCCAGGGTCCTGTACATATCCTTCAATGCAAGTTTTAATTGCCTTCAGAGGCATATAAAAACCCACATATGCAGTTGTATACTGAAAGTAGAGGCACAAGGTTAGAACACCTTGGCACGGTTATCGGGCTCTTACACAATGGCCAGTGCTTAAGATAAGTTTCTCAATTTTCTCTATAATCTGAAGCAGTTTCCACCATGTCCTTTTCTTTAAACACATTTGCCTTGCTATTCATGTGATAGCTAGTATGTTAGTTCATATTCATTTTAGGTATTACATTAAAGGAACCTGACCCCAGAAACGGACCCCCCAGCATCTTTATACTTGTCCCTGCACCCCCTCCTATCATTGCTAGCCATCTCTTTTGCATAAAAATCCGATTTGGCAAAAATTAGAAATGAGGTTATATTACCTTGCCCTGTGTGGCTTCTCTGTTTTGAAGAAGTCGCAAAAGGCGGTGCTGGTTCTTTTCCCCACCGCCTGCAGCATAATTATGCCCGTCCCGATGGGCGTGCTAACAAGCTCTGAGCCTTGGCACATTATCCAAGGAGCGGTACAGCCAGTATGACGAAAATCGCGTAATACCGACTGTACCACCCCTTGGATAATGCGCCGAGGCTCAGAGCTTGTTAGCACGCCCATCGGGGCGTGCATAATTACGCCACGGGCGGTGGGGAGAAGCAGCCAGCACCGCCTGTTGCGACTTCTTCAAAACAGAGAAGCCACACAAGGCATGGTAATATAACCTCATTTCTAATCTTTACCAAATCGGATTTTTATGCAAAAGAGATGGCTAGCAATGATAAGAGGGGGTGCAGGGACAAGTATAAAGATGCTGTGGGGTCCGTTTCTGGGGTGGGGTTCCCTTTAAGTCTGTTTCATAGTTTGAAAAGTATTAATAATTCTAAACAGTAGAAAGATATTTTTCAAACCACTTTTTCTATTTCTAATACCTGTGGATGGAAAAATCAACATTTTGGAGAAATTCCAAGTATGAATTGTGCCAATTTATTAATTTTTCTACATTTATCCTGACAAATGCATGTACGGTATATTTTGTTATTCAATATACAAACATACAATGCAGCAATGCTTTTATAGCAGAAAAAACATTTTAGTCTATTATTGAGCTCAATTGTACTAAAAAGTATTGTTAAATATTGAATTTTCATGCAAAATGTTTCCAGCTTTTCAATTTTTTTGCACACATCATCAACATCTCTATTTTCCAGTCATGTACTCCATCTTGGCTATACAGTACCTCATAACTATTCATTAATGCAAGCCACAGTCCAGAAGTAGGCTTACCAAACCAACAAATACAAGGTTGCAGCTGTACAATTACATTTGTGTAGACAAATACATTTGTTATTGAAACTCGCCAGTGAACTGCACACATATTTTATTAGTTATTTAATTCCTTGTGCATCTGAGTCCACCAATGTTCATAGTTAAAATGGATAAGCTGCAGCCAGGGTAACAAATGGCAGAAATAAAACACAAATATGGATGCCAGACATAATGCATGATCATTGATAGGGCCCAGGCAGCGTCACATGCAGCAGCTCACTGCTATCTTCCCACTGTTTTCCCACAATTACTTTATCTTGCAGGGAAATAGCGGCTTCCCTTCATCGAATGTAATGGCCATTAGGTCTTGCAAGTAAAACAACTGTTTCCCTGGAAGCTAAGTGATTATGCAGGGAAACAGGGAAAAGATTGTAATTGTAGAAATGTATTGTGCTTAAGGTGAAATATCTGCTGCATGTCGACACACTATATGAAGCGCAACAACCACTTCATAAAAGCAATACTGTCCACAGCCATCAAAAAATTGGTTACTATTTTCACATAATGACAACCATGGTGCTAATATATTAATGTGCACAACATTATTTATTGTCTCCATATTACTAGCTATTGTATATTATGACAGGAAGAGTGCTCGTATCATCCCATGGAGAGTGCTCACAAAAATCTTTATTAAAGAAAGTCCAAAAGGAAAACCAGCACTTGAAATCTTCAATAAAAATGAAACGTATTCATTCATAAGCATCTGCCTCAGCATCACTCAAATCACTCAATGAATCTTGGAAGTGTGGATGGTTCCTGAGTCCTATGATTTAAGGACCATCGAAAATACCCCTCATTAGCTTCTGCATTGTCAGGGTTGGAAATTTTCTGCAGATGTAGTCAAAGCATCTTACATCTTTGTTTAGAACCTTTATAAACTGTTTTGTTAAAAATAATTTGATGTGCAGTTGTGGTGAAATGATCTGATTCATATTAACGGATGGCTCTGCAATGACATTCTTTTCTCCCAGAGTCAAATGAAAAAGGGATACTGTCATGAGGTAGTAAGGAATAACAGGGGAACAGGGACTCCTAAACTGACCCTCAGGTTAGGGGAGAAGCCCTATCTGTCCCTTATTCCAGAGTTACCTCTGACGGTGAGGATGTCTGAGCCACCATCCTTGCCTTGCTCCTGGCCAGTCATGGTCTAATACCTCCTGGCAGAACAGGATTGGTAAAACCCCACAAAAATAAAACAATGGGGAAACCAAAGATACAGCAATATACACAGAGGTATAAGACAATATGTTCACAGGAGATAATAAAATGCAGGGAGGAATACCAGATCAACAAACAGCACTTCAAAAAATCATCATGAACTGGATGACCACAGTATATGGAATAGTATTGCAAAAGCTATAAGTGGCATGGGAAGACAGATTCCACCATTTTAAAAAGGCAGGGAGCAACTGTGTTAGGTCTCCCAGACCATGAGATCCTACAAGTCATCAGAGACTAACTCCTGCTAGCCCGCTCTTTAATGAGAACACAGCTGGTCAATGCCCAAGACAACCTGTGGAACTCACAAGCATCAGAGAAACCTCAGTGTGGAGCGTCAGAATCTGTAGTGTGAACAGAGCCAGATGCCGCCATGACACTGCAAGTTTTGAGACAAACGCCATGTGACAGATAGTTAGTGTGTCTATTCTGCTGTCTTAGGAGAATATTCACCACCATTATATCCACACAGAATTGCCACAGGTGATCGTGGTATGATACTTTCTGTAGGACTAGTGCAATTGTTTTTTGTGTTTTCAGTTATCTTAGTTGTAGTGACCTATTGTGATTGATCCATATTTGTTTCCAGTGTATAAAAGCACACATTTTATTCTTTGTTTAGAACTGTTTATGTATCTCAGATTGTCGGGCAGTTATGTATTTGATTTATACCTTAATACGTATTTAAATGTCCATTGCAATTAATAGGTATTCAAGTATTTTTCACATATCATACAGATTATCTTTGATTCTACAATTAATACTCTGTAGAGGAAAAAAATCCCAAATTCATGTGTGAGCCACAGTATATTATCTCAAAAAGTAGGGAACTTGAAGCTGCCACTCTGATCACTTGTGCTGTTCAGAGCCGTGCATCACAGCACGGCTCTGTATAGTACAAAATATCATCTCCTGTGAATGCCAACGCTCAGCCAGCATGCACAGAAAGTTCATCATGACAGAGACAGGGGTCATCAGCTGACCACTTGCTGTCATGACAATCAGCACCCCATGATTTGGTCACAGGGCTGCAGATGGATGAGGTGAATAGCACGCTTCCTGATGACATATGTTAGATTGCGCTGTCAGAGAATGACAGCACAATTTAAATACTTAATGGCGATGGGATTATTTCCAATCTGCTCACCATTGTTAGAGGCACATCTTGGCTGATTTGATCAGTTGGCATGACAGCAACAGAAGCAGGCTCAGCGTGTGAGCCCACATCAAAGGCATCAGATTACTTGGGAATAGGTGTTTTGCGATCCGCGCTGCCAGACTGACTCGCATCAAAGAAGACACTTGAAGATGAAGTGTTGATCAAATCCTTCTTTTATTCACCGACGCGTTTCGGTGCCCACCTGGCACCTTCATCAGGGTCCCCTGATGAAGGTGCCAGGTGGGCACCGAAACGCGTCGGTGAATAAAAGAAGGATTTGATCAACACTTCATCTTCAAGTGTCTTCTTTGATGCGAGTCAGTCTGGCAGCGCGGATCGCAAAACACCTATTCCCAAGTAATCTGATGCTTCTCCACGTCTGAGTGGTCGGTGAAGGTCCAGCAGCAGCCATCAGGATATAATTCCTAACACGTCTTCAAACCAGTTGTGGGTGACACAACTGGACTAGGTGAGTGAACCCCTGTTGCTCACCGAGCTTCCAACTTAGTGTCTAGTGATAAGGGCACTATTGCGCCTCTTGTTCCCCCAACCCCCCTTTTTGTATTTATCACATCAAAGGCAGGGACACGACCTTTGATGTACCAGTACACCCAAGGTCATGAGGGGGTTAAAATAATTACATTCATTTAGTCTTGAAAAGAGATGAATAAGGGGATACATAATTATTTTGGACAAGAAAAAAATGGTCCATTCATAAAATATGGTCAAAAGCTGTTCTCCTGTAAAACCCCTTTAATTGACAAGAGGCCGCTTGCTATGCCTAGAACAAGAAATTAAATTCTGGTGGATGGTTCCCTCTAATAGAACATCCCACATATTTTCATATTATTTCCCTCCTTTATTTAGTATGCCCAACTCATCCAGGGTACTTAACTCTACCTAAATTTAGAGTGAATAAGGCAAAAAAAATCTTTATCACAGATCATATCATAGAAAGACGCATAAATATATACAGATTTGGACCAGCTTGCAATACTGTTCTTCAATCTAAATAGACTTCAACACACACAGTACGTATATGAGCATATGAAAAATACAATCATCTTTAATGGCCTTGAACACTGTTCCTACTCTTTTCCTTAGGAGAAACCTAGATTCCTGTGGTAGAACACTATGCATTCAACAATCACTTGAAGATTTTATATAATGACCTAGAAAACTATACTGAAGAAAATGAACAAAAGAAAATATGCACTTTTTAGATTTGCAGCATTTCCTTGTAGGATTATGGGCATTAACTTGTAGAAATACTGACACAAGCAGGTAATCTTAGTGTAGCTATTTTAAATTAGAAAAAAATTAGAAGCTCATTAAAATAGATCATGCCTAGTATAACTGTAATTGAAATCTATATTAGTGACCAATTTATTGCTATACTGCCATTTTATTATGCCTCAGGGCTCACACAATTGAGTCACCATTCCAGAATAGCTTGATGTTCACTAATCATACATAGACGACATAGGAAAATGAGGCCAGAGAATCGCAACATTAATTCATTTAAATGCAGCCTAACCTGTAATTAATGGACTACATAGACAATGAGACTAATAGAATTATAATATGCAAAAAGAAAGATCAATTGCATTCAGTTGTAATAAAATACATTACCTAATGGAGAACATAATGGCTTATCATGCCTAATGTGCATTTTACTCTGTGAGTCTTTCACTGTAGGGAATTGTAAAACATGTACTAACCCATCATAAATAAGGAAAAATTGCAATAAATAATTGCAATAACACGAGGAGCTAAGCTATGTGAACACAGGAACACGTTGAGTATTATCTCAGTATTTGTAGGCCAAAATCACGAGGTGAAAAGTATAAGAGAATCATGTTAACACGTTGCATATTTGGTAAGTTTTTTACCTCAGAATTTGTAGCCAAAATCAGGAGGGGAAAAGTTTAACAGAAACACGTGCACATGTTGAGTATTTAGTGTGTTTTTTACCTCAGTATTTGTAGCCAAAAACAGTAATGGAGCAATCAGAGGAAAAGTATAATAGAAACACATCACCACTTCTGTATTTAATCATCCAGTCCTGGTTTTGGCCACAAATCCTGAGGTAAAAAACTCACCAAATACGCAACGTGTGCACGTGGCCTTAGCCAGATCTAGGAGTGTACTTCGGCCACGTGCACACATTGAGTATTTGGTGAGTTTTTTACCTCAGGATTTGTAAGAGAAAACCAGGAATGGAACAATCAGAGTAAAAGATTAATACAAACATATCACCACTTCTCTATTTATCAAGCACTGCTAGTTTGGGCTTACAAATAATGAGGTAAAAAACTCACCAAATACTTAACATGTGCACGTGGCCTATAGTTGTGAAACACCCAAAATCCCAAGATTTTATTTCAATTTTAGATTATAGTTTAAGTTTAAAGGCAAAACAAATTTTTGACTTGTAAAAATAGTTTTAACATTCAGTTAGAATTTACTATGCTGAGGGTCTGGGTCCCTCTCAGATGCCAATCATAATCTTAGAGATTTGTGTAATTATCCACTAAAATATTTTCAGAGATCAACAATTTGTGTGGAGTGCATGACAAATACTGTGACTAGCCGTGACAAATACGTTAGAGGAAAATAAGTAATGGTAATGTAAAATAGCAAACTCATTATACTAACCAATAAATGATTGTATTTTCGTAGGTAACAAATGTTTATTTTTTTTTACCAATTATTGTAGGTAAAGTTTACACAGTTTTAATGCCATGTTGATCAGATGCTGAATAAAGTATTCTCTTTCCTAATAGCTCATTAATGAGATTTAATCATCTCACTTGTAGACAGATGGATATAGCATGCGACCACATGTTCAACACCAAGCACTACGTCCCTGAATGACAAATATTACAGATTATACTGTCTACATTTCTTCAAAAGAACTTACTCTTTCTCATCATCGCCTTGAAAAAAACATGAGTAAATATATACAGTATACAGTATGTTATGTATCCCACATATATATTTATATATACACACAAATATATACATATATATTGTATCTGCATATACATACACATACTTTTATACCTATATATAGATGGACACTATTATTTCCCTCTCATAAATGCATCATAATTTTTGATGGGCAAACACCTAGTATTCAAGCACGGACCCCGAACATGCACTCCCCTGAGTAATCCTTGTTACTGTTCGGACTGTTGTAAAAGAAAGCAAAACAGTGATTAAAAACAACATTGTACTTACAGAGGACCGCACACTTGTACTTCCAGGCTGCTCATTAGCCTCCGGTTTGTGCACTTGACTCTGCCTCCAAAAGCCAATAACAGATGCCCACTCCCTATGACAATATCTGTGAATCAAAGAGATGACGGGAGTGCTGGTGTACCACGGTCCGCGCTGCTCCAGGGTTAAATAAACTCACCAAAGAGCCAATTAGATTTCCATCCTTTTATTCCTCCTTTCTCCTAAGCGTTTCAGCGCCACACCCGGCGCCTTCCTCAGGGATATTATATATATATATTATATATATATAATATCCCTGAGGAAGGCGCCGGGTGTGGCGCTGAAACGCGTAGGTGAAAGGAGGAATAAAAGGATGGAAATCTAATTGGCTCTTTGGTGAGTTTATTTAACCCTGGAGCAGCGCGGACCGTGGTACACCAGCACTCCCATCATCTCTTTGATTCATACCACTATCCAGTGGTTGGTGGAGGTCCTGCAGCAGCTGGAACTTTGTTTCCCAAACGCCTTCAAACCAGTTGTGGGGATCACAACTGGATCAGGTGAGCGGCTTCACAGCACCACCATATTATACTAGTGTCACAAGTGATAGGGCACTATTGCGCCTCTATTCCTCCTCCCTATTTTATTTTCACAATATCTGTGAATGGATGTTGTGCCCTCACCCACTGTGTTGGCATCTGTGATTGGTTGTCATTGACAATGAACCTGCCATCATAGGGGTGTAAAATAAATAATTAAAATAAAATTGTTTAGGGGGCTTCACTGTATTTTTGATCACAAAGCAAATAAAGCAGATACCACCAGCTGCCTGAATTTACCCTGGCTGGCAATCAAAAATACAATGGAGCCCATTTTTTTTTTAATTATTTAAATAATAATTAAAAATGCATGGGCTTCACCCTATTTTTGATTGCCAAAGTAAAAAAAACAGGCAACTGAGAGCTGGTATTCTCAGTGTGTTGAGGCCCATAGTGATTGGTCCTTCAGGCTACAAAATATTAACCCGCACCCACCCCAGAAATTGGCGCATTTATTAGAAGCACCGATTCCTGGCACATTACCTGTCTTTCCCGATGCCCTGGGTCTCCTACAAGCCTGAACTTTATCAATCTGGGCTTAATTTTAGCTGTCAATACTCAGCAGACATTAACCCCTTCTATCACCCGATACCACTGGGCATTGGGAAGAGCCAGGGAAGGCACCAGGAATTGGCACTTCTAATAAATGCGCCAATTTCTGGTGCAGCTGTGGGCTGCTATTCTGTAGCCTCGGGGCCCAATAACTATGGGCCTCAACACGCTGAGAATATCAACTTCTAGCTGCCTGTTCTTTTACCTTGGCGGACAATCAAAAATAGAGCAAAGCCCACTCATTTTTTTAATTATTTATTTAGATAATTTAAGAAAAAAATTGGCTTCTCTTCCATTCCCTCAGTATGTCAGCGCCATTCTGGCCATATCATTAGTTTAATATGGATAATCCTAATAACAGGGTCATTTTAAATGCATATATTTAAAACAAAAAAGCAAGAAATAGCTAAGAGAAAAAAACACTGACAACTAAGGTATGTCGATTTGCATGCAGAAAAGACTTGCATAATATTGATTTACATGCACATAATTATATTGCTCCACCAATGTGAAGCAAACGACTTTAGTTTCATACAATATGCATACACAAGGCTGATAAATAGAATAGATAAGTTTGAAGGAGTCCAAATGTGAGCAGCTTTTGAAAGCAAATATTAACTCAATAAATTGATGGAAACATTGCATAGTAATCAAGGATATAACGGTTGGGAAAATGCAAATAATTTTATCTAAAAACAAACATGCAACAACTCATTTCGATGAAGTTATTTAGCAAGTCAGATGAATTGTTCACAAAATGGTTGGTTATTTAGAATTACATTAGCAATTTTCTTGAAAGTCAGAATGTATCGTGGCATACAATATGCCAAGACTTTCATTATATTTCTGTGTCATAGTGATTTATATATAGCTTTTAGTCCAGAAAGAAAGCACACATTACAAATTGCATTTAATAAGAAATGTGAATGTTTATGGTTGCCGTGCATATATGCAGATAATCTAAAGGTCCTTGCAGCTGCCGATGGTTACAGTTACCAACAAGCCTGCAAAGAGGTAGAACATTATATAAAGGCCCTTCCATATATGCTGTCTCACTATCAGATGACAAGTTACTCTTATCTTGTGACTAGTGGCAATTTAACTAGTCTTGCAATACTTTTCTAATATAGGATAAACTGTAAAGATGAGGAGCATACAATAGGGGCATAAATGTGAGGCAATGGGTGATAGAGACAGAGTAAGAAGCTCACGTTAGGAGGCACAACCGCTGTATAACTATGACTGCTGCATGTGCCACAAAGTGATTCATGTGTGCAGCACTGGGGTTGATTGATTTTTCCTCTTCTCTGGGCAGACCTTTCGGCTGTAAGCCAAACCCTCTCACTTCCTAGTATCTCTTTCAGTTTCTGGCTCTTGTGCACTGTCACTACATTCCAGTCACAGGATGCCTGACAAACCTGAAAGTAAAAATAAAAGGGAGGGGTGGAGTATTTGGCTTACAGCTGAAATGCATGCCTACAGAGGAAGAAAAAAAACAACCCACATAGTGATGCAGTGCTGCACACATAAATCATCTACTGCCCTATTTTCCAGGAAATGTACGACTTTTTTTCTCTGCAATCAAACATGGAATCATTCAAGATAAGGTATGATTACATTCAGTATCCTAGAGCCTTTATGGCACTGCCTTCACATTATAGCCCTAAATCCTGCTGGTTGGCTCCCTTTAAATGTTGTCTTTTAGTCTGGCTTGACAAAGGTATTTTAGGGTTGAAATGTCATTGATTTTGCCTGAGATGTAATAAAGGGAACCTTTCAACAAGTTTTTCCTGTTTTCATGTTGGACTGGACACACAATGTACAGTGGCTGCAGAGCAGAATATTTTTTTTTCTTTTGACTCAAAGTTTTCGATAATAGCAATGAAATATTTAGCACCTTATGAAATAACTTTAGTTAAGTCCATGTAGGTGTTATTAAATATTTTTCATTAGGGGCGTGTACCTGTGCCTCCTTTACCGCACAAAAAATATTCCGCTCAGCAGCTACAATTGCATAGTGTGGCCAATTCAACATTGAAAAATTTAGTGAAAAGAAGGATCTAAAAGTAAAAGAAATCTCCAGTGCCTTAGATACAATCACGTCGGATTTTCTGGCCTTTGGTGATGAGCAATCCCTAGTAAGCATGAAGCCATACGAGTGGTGAAAGGGATTTTACAACAAAGTAAAAATAATAAGTCACTAACATGGGGGCACAAGGCCCATTTCCCTCCCTATTAAGTACTAACACATAAATAAAAAGTACACAGGACACTCTTAATGATAAAGTAATGGCTGAGGTGCTATATTATGAGATTACCAATAAAATAAATAATTTATTTTATTTAAATTAATAACCAAAAATAATTTAATTTTATTATAAATAAGTTACATTTTTAAAACTTCAAGAAACAATCAACTTGACTTGAAGGGGTGACTTTACCCACAACATATTTTGAATCAAACCACCTGAATCTGTTAAGCGATTATTCTTATTAACATTCTGTCTTCCACAGGGAGAATGCATCGGTGTCAGGTTCTCCCCAGCAGGAGTATAGTCCACCTTCCCACCCATTCGGACTGTTCAATCAGAAAAAAACACACTGGGTGAGAAGAAACCAGTCAAAAACAGTTCCACTGGTTCCAGAAACATAGCCATCGGACAAACTTTTTAATATATTAATAACAGCCTCATAGAACATATGATACTATAAGTGTCTTTTACCAATAAATTCCCACTACTTTCTCACATTAAAATTTGAATGACCTCCAAAACTGACAAAACCTGAAAGAGGGAGCAGGGAGGACCTCTGTTCCCACGTCTACCCCACACTAGCACTAATGGGGTCATTCCAGGGAAAATTCAGCACATGGAAGCGGGACTAAAATACTAAACTACAAAAGTTGCTTGAGCTGCAACTGATTGTCTGCAGTATTTGCAACTAGATATACATATATATATAAGGCTGGAGACCCACTATACGAAATGCATGCGAGATACTTACATGAGTCTTGCAAGACTCACCAAGAACAGCCCCTGCCTCCCTGAATGGGAGCGTTTCAGCTGCCTGTATTTCTGTGGAGCAGATAAGCTTCCATTCAGACAGGTGGCGGCCGTTCTGGGTAAGTCATGCAAGACTTATGCAAGTATCGCATAGTGTGTCTACAGCCTAACATATAGCCTAGTGTCTCTCGAATGCCTCCTGCAGAGAACAATAGGTTAACCTCTTGATGATCAGGTCTGGATATCTTAGCCAGAGGGAAAATCTTGATCTTGTGTCCTACTGCTTGGTGTCACCTCCTTCCGCTAGGCTTACAGCTCACTAGCTTAACTATACAACAATGGATCTGTCAGTCAAGCAGGGGTAGGAAGCGTTAGGTATGAAATTCTGCCTGGGTGGCAGACACTTGGGAAATGCTCCATTCGCATCCAGAGCACTTCAACTACAATTACATATGGATTAAAATATTGATTTCTCAGTTATGGAGTGGCTTTATAAATAAAGATACTGTCATATCTTTAAAGACCGACATGACAATATAAGTAGTTTGGTGGGATTCTTCCTTACAACAGATTCCCGTTAAAATTTAAGGTGTTATTTTTTGGGTGTATTTAGTCATAAAATACAAAGTAGTATTGGAAGTAATCTTCATCTGCTCAAATATCCATTATTTAGGAATTAGATTTCATTAACATAGTTACTTCTAAAAATTGTAAAATTTATATACAAAATGTTTGCTTGTATCGGCTGAAACTCAGATTTCCCTGATAATATAAATGCGTCATATTTCATTTCATAGATAATTAATTTTGACTTTATCATAATTTTCAGCACTTCTTTTAATTAGCAATCAAACTTTTTACCATATCTAAATCATATCTAACAATTCTAGATGAATTTTTAATTGTATTTATTTACATGTATTGTATAATGGAAAGATGAAGCCCAATCTCACTAAGATCAAAGGATATTTTGTATTTTATTTACTCTTTTAAGGTTATAAGGGCCCTTTTGACAATACATGTAAAGGTAGATAGAAATGAACAGACAAATGCAAGATAGCTAGATAGATTTATTTGTGTGTGTTTTCTTTCTGTTTTACTATACTTTGGCTGTCGGACGGAGTTCTGTGAATACTCAAAAGATATGGGCATAACAGCGCATTGGGTCCTAGGAGCCAGCCACAAATTATAAAGTACAGAAAAGAACATAATAAATAATTAAATAAGGAATTAGTATCAGATACATGGGACACTTCTGGGAACATGGAGATAATTATACATTATACAGCTCATTTATCAACAATGCTGGGAAGCATTCCAGGTTTCACTATCCTCCATGGGGAAAGTGAACAGACTGCATTACAGGTTATCGAAGACTTACATTCTTGGCACTTTACTAACAGTTCAAGTAACAGGTGCCACTCAAGGGCACACAATGCAAACATTTTGGGGATTCAATAACCCTCTAAATATGTTTATATGTGTTTTTTAATGCATTACTTGACATACCGTACATGATTGTTTTTCAGAACCATTTAGGCTCCTTTCACATAGGCGTTTTTTTTAAAAATGCAGCAGATGCGGCATCTTCCACCTAACGGCCGCACTTGCTGCACTCTTGCGGCAAGCCCCATGCATTGTCTATGCGGCTTGCGGCAAGTGCAGTTTTGCCGCAAGCGTCAGATGACGCAGTTGCGGTCGAGAAAAAAACGCTGCTGACCGCGTTTTTTTTTGTGGCCCCAAGTGCCGCATCTGCCTCAACCGGCAAAAACGCACTTTCCGCACCCAACTGCAAGCCCCATAGACATGCATGGGGCTTGCGGATCAGATTCGCACGTGTGGCCGTCAAGTGAAAGATGCGGCAGATGCCGCATTTTCTCTTTTCTCAAAAACTCAGTGTGAAAAAGGGCCTTAGATAGATCGTAAATATTATCATTCTGCTAAGGTCAGTTATGAAGCCTTAAAACATACATGCTAACGGTATAAATACAGAACAGAAAAGCACCATTCCTGCTTTTTTTTATTGCACTGCTGGAGTGGTGCTTTAAATGTAAGTCCCATGCCCCTAGTCTTATACTGATCTGCTGCCATCTTTATCTGTTTCCAGGGTCACTCTGTTTGGTCTCTAGCAATTTCTGACCTTTCAACTGCTCCAGTGTTTCATGAAGCGTGCTGAAGATCAAAACTTAATGAAAGTCTATGAGGGCCTCATTCTAGCCTTATTCTAGTCTTCCTAGAGTTGCATTGATGCTTCTATTGTAACTTCTGACTTCTGGACAGTGAAAAGTCATGAGTAGAAGATGGCACCGCGGAATTGCCGGAAAAGTATGAAGATGATGACAGATGAAGTATAAAACTGGGGGCACAGGATGTCTATTTAAAGTACAACTCCATCGCTAAAATAAAGACAAAACTGCTGGAGTGGTGTTTTAAGTAATGGCATATTCTTCTTAATACATCATGTGCATTTTGAACTATTGGCCAAGTATGAAAACAATTGTGTAGTTATGCATAAACATTTTCACCATTTTCAACATTTCACTAAGCTGGTGTAGAGTAAATTTTATACCTGCACATTGAGACTCCTATCCAGTCTAATTACATAAAACTGTTGTTAGAAAAGCGCAATAGTGTCTTACCTTTCAACAATAAAGGAAATAATGTGGCGTGTTCGCTCACCTTTTTCAGTTGTGTCTCAAACATCATTGAATAAAACCTCAAAGATAGATCTAGCTGTTGTGGAAACCATGAATCAAAGATCAATGGGGGATGAGCAGGAACCCCAGAGTAATGTGGTTACTGCTGGATAGCTAGTAAAGGAGCCAATATAATGGATGCAGTTATGCAGATTATCACCAGTATATTAGCTCCTTTACTATCCATCCAGCCGCACAACAGTAAGGCCATGTTCACACATCTCTTCTTGTAGTATTTAGTGTGTCTCCGCTAAATACTTAGCTTTCCCAGAGCAGACAGGGAAACGCTGCTTGGCTTAAGCGGGCACTAGGCAGCCTTGTGTGTTACGATCAACATCAGGTAACCAGGGGCTGCGTCACCAGGAAGCGGTGGTGCTCACGCATCTCTGTTTCACTGAAAAAAGCTAAGTATTTACTGGAGACACACTAAATACTAGAAGAGAGATGTGGGAACATGGCCTAACCCCATTATTTTGGAGTTCCTGCACAACGCCCACCTATCCATTTTAATTAATATACCTACTGTATGTGGCTAAGTTAATATCTTCATAAATATTTACCTGTAACTTGATAAGTGGTTTGGGAAGGACACTGTATGTTTTAAGGCATCTATTAAATCTCTCAAAAGGGATTGTCTCAACAGCATTCATGGTTAAAATTGCAGTGTTTATAAAAAAAAAAAATCTTAAAATTTTAAACTTATTCAAAAAAACCTCTCCATCTACAAGCATGGATACATTTTTAATTTAGTTTAATGGTCATTGTCTATGTTACTTTCCATTGCTGCAGTACCTGGCCTATCACGTGCAATGTTTACATGATCTTCTCCATACAGCACTGTAAGCAATGATGGAAAACCTGGATCGCTGTAGCACATAATCCAACCAGCTTTAATGTCTTTACAGGCTTCTGATGCCTCTACAACACAGGATAGTGCACCGTTCAGTTCAGCGTACAATCATGCCCCTGGTCCAAACTTCCAGTATTCAGGAGTAAACTGTTCCCAAAAAACAAGAAGCAAGAAGGATAGGAAATGATGGGTCCACAAAGGTGACATGTGAGAAGAATCTTTTAGGTAATGGGGTCCATAATTGTATCAACTTCTTTTAGGACTATTCCCAATTCAGAAATTTATTGCATATCTACAGGAAATGAGTTAAAGGGAACTTGAAATGTGAAAAAAATGCTATTAAAGGTACCGCTAGGATATAGGTGAACAATAAAGTTACCTATGTCACGTGACTGCGATCCTTCCACATCGTTAGTGTGTTGTCACACACAAGGATATCGTTAATGATCCTAAATTTGGCTACGCCCCAGTGATGCGGAGAGGAATATATGAACATGTTATATAGCGGCAGGAATAGAATTATGAACGATATCGTTCAAAAAGTCACACTGAACGATGTTGCTGCTTCCCAGGATGTTAATTGGACGACGAACGATAGATTTGAGGTCAGGATCTCAAATTTTGGTTGAACGTTCCAACGATTTTTCCTTCCAACATCGTTCGTTTACACGCAACGACGCACAAACAAAATCGTTTGAATGATCACAAATCCCTTACGTTTCAACAATATTGTTAACGATATCCTAGCGTGTGAAGCTTCCCTTAACATGCAGATATGGGGTTAAGATAAAAGTTAATAGTATTTGAATATGCCCAATGTCCAGTGGCATAATGATCGTGGTGCTGAGACCGGGCCCAGACCTATAGGAGCCGCCCACCATGACCGCGATCGCAGCTCGGCTCCGACCCTCCATGTGTCAGAGGAGAGGAGGAGAAGGGAGGGAAGCTTCCTGCTTCTGATCCCACCCCTCTTCTTCTCTGATCTGCTGTCGGCTTCCTGCCCTGCACTGCGCGCTCCACTGGGAAGCCTGCGACGGTAGTATTAAACCCGATCCCACCCGCTCCTCACCTGCGGCCAGCACCTCCCTAAAATCCCCCCACTCCTCACCCGCGGCCAGCAGCAACCCCCACCCCCCTGCTCCTCACCGCGGCATGAGGGCTGATGCACTTTTGGGGGGGCCCGGTCTAAATATTGCACCGAGGCCCACCAGACTCCGGTTACACCACTGCCAATGCCTGCACTTAGAGCCCCCCTGGCGGGAGAAAATTAACTTTATTCCTCCTGGCAGCATTTGGATTCAGTTAAGTGGCAGCTGTAACCATGCCCCTGCTACTGACTGACAACCAGATCTAATGTTCACCTGGCTGTCAGGCAGTTACAGGGGCCACTTACTGTGCAATGAGGGGTGATTGATCCTGCCCTCATGACTAGTAGATGAATGTGTCCTTGCCATGAGGAATAAAGTTATTTTCTCCCAGCAGTGAAGGCATCAAGCAGGTCCACAATGCTATTAACCTGTAATTAACCCCATAACTTTTAATAGCATTTTTTCACATAACAGAATTCCTTTATAGGACTGATGCAGGTCTCTTTGAGACCTAGATCTAACTCAATAGCACTGCTCCTTTTCCATATCAGTGTATATGGAGAGGACCTTCTTCACTAAATTCTATGGGAGTTCTGAAAAAAGAATTTAAAATAATGTTTTCATAGAAGAAAACTGGAGAAGGCAGGTTCTCTCTCAATTCATTTCAAGGCAAGATAGAGACCCTTTCTTCAGGTCCATTCAGGTCATGAAACATTTCTTGTACTAAAAATATTCTGCAGGTAATCAGTGATAGAACTAATATAAAATAAAAAAACAAATGATAAAATTTGTTAATTTTATTTGGTCTGGAGCTGCTATCAACCTTATGGAGACAGCGAAGTAGGTGAGGAGATTGTAAGCCACTTCCCTCCTCTCAGATATATGCAAATATGTAAATTTGCACTTCACTAAGGAAGCAGAGAAACTCCAGTGCCACATTTAAGCAGCTTCCTCAAAGTCATAATTGCTTTCCAACAAGCTTTTAATATAACAAAGGGATTTGTGCCAGATCAGAACCCCAAACTACAGACGCTGCGTTTCGGGGTACCTGCCCCTCATCAGTGTAGTGTGTGGGATATTCTGATCTGGCTGAGTGAGTGGGCTAAGACAAGATCTGGGAGCTTGCTATCAACCTTATGGAGACAGCGAAGTAGGTGAGGAGATTGTAAATTTTATTTTATTTAGCCTATTGGACAGACACAGCTATAAACAAAACAGTATATGTAATACTAAACAGTAAACTAGACACTTAATTATCAAGATTGCATTGTTTTTGGACTGACCAACTCCAGAATTTTGTAATTCTTTCAAGTTAACGGATTGAGTTGAAGTGTTAACTGCTGTGTGTAACTTAACACGATATGCCACCGAAAAAGAGAGACTCAATTTCTTCTCAACTTAATTCATTTGTCATACACGTGTCAGCTAAAATAGACTGTTTGATACAGATCCCTGATTCAACAGTTACACCTGTCATATAAAGTGAAATCTGATGATAACATCTTTATTAAATTGTCAATGTTTAGTCAATCAAACTGATTCATGCCAGGAACATAGACAGAAGACACAAAGATTACAAGTGAAATAGAAAATAGCAAATATTTCTCCCCTTAGAAAATCTTTATACATGTTTGTATTTAGTTCATATAAAAAAACTGTGTTATTCAATGTTAATTTTACCTTAATTTAATGGATTTTAATATCTGAAACATGTGGCCCAATCTATGGGCAGAATGTATCAGACTATGGCAGTATGATTTCATCCACATGTGTTTAAGGCTAGGGTCACACTTGCGGTTTTTATAAAAAAAACCTGATGCGGTTTTGAGCTTTTAAAAAGCTCAAAACCAGAGACTAAACGCTCCTCATAGGAGCCTATTTTAAAAACCAGATTGCTTTACGAGCAATCCCGTTACCGCCTCCAGCTCTGCAGCCTGCGTGAAAAATCATGCAGGCTGCAGTTTTCGGAGCGGTTCTAAGCCCCGCAAAGTGGGAACCGGATTGCTCAGGATGTGTAATCCTGAGCAATGTGGTCACCGTATATACTTTGCTTATCCTGGCTGCCGCCGGGATAAGCAAAGTGTTATCAGTGTTTAATAAGAATACATTTTATTAATAATTGTGGCCATAATATCTCTAGGGGGTGCCCACCCCCCCTAGAGACATACCACCAACTCAGGTGGGCATATAATGATTTAATTGCTGATGTACAGTAGCCGGCTCCTGTCGGCTCTGTACATTTTTATGAATGAAGCCGCCGGCTCCCCTGTGAGCAGCGCTCATACTATACCTAATGTACATATATTATGTGCGCTGTCCAGGGTCCTGATGGCTTACACAGTAGATCTATGGGCAGCGCACAGCCCTAGATCTACTGTATAAGCCCGCAGGACTTCAGACAGCGCACATACTATACGTACATTAAGTATAGTATGCGCGCTGCTCACAGGGGAGCTGCGGCTTCATTCATAAAAATATACAGAGCTGACAGGAGCCGGCTACTGTACATCAGCAATGAAATCATTATATGCCCACCTGAGTGGGTGGTATGTCTCTAGGCTGGGTGGGCACCCCCTAGAGATATTATGGCCACAATTATTAATAACATTTATTCTTCTTAAACACAGTTAACAGTTTGCTCATCCCAGCAGGGATGAGCAAACTGTACGGTAACCGGATTGCTCAGGATTACACATCCTGAGCAATCCGGTTACCGCATTGCGGTTCCCTCAATACATTTTTGTTGAAAAATGTGTGGGA
Organism: Allobates femoralis; assembly: GCA_033576535.1. Lineage (NCBI taxonomy): Eukaryota > Metazoa > Chordata > Amphibia > Anura > Aromobatidae > Allobates > Allobates femoralis. The sequence goes on from JARQOC010000003.1 coordinate 118,845,790, forward strand.
CCGCAATTGCGTTCACCACATCCGGATCTGGATGCGGTGAACGTAATTCTATTTTAAAGTGTGACCCTAGCCTATCTCTGAAATACTGAATGATTTCATTGTAAAACAAAGTTTATTAGTTGCCAGGAAATGAGCTACACAGGAGACTAGTGGGGCAGCCATGTTCTTGGTGGCTTCTCCACACCTGCCGACAGTGATTAGACAGGTCTCTTCTGCATGTTTAGGGAGGGACCTGTCACTCCACACATTGTTTGTGCTGTCAGTCTCTATTTAACGTTTCATTTAGTGATTTTATAGTTTGTTGCATTATATGAAGGATGGCAATGATAGTTATCAACTAATAATACACTGTCAGACAGGTAAATATTATTTAGGTATAAACAGCTACAATTGCCTCACTGTGACTTGGGTTATAGTACTTTGTCCTTTCTATTTCGGGTCTCCAACCAAAATCCCGTGACTTGCGGCTGACAAATCCAAGGAAGTAATCTTCAAGTTTATTCCATACAAATATTAAAAGAATATATCAGATGACTTTATTCCAACGAGTTTCTGGCTATACTGCCTTATTCACTGAGATCTCATTGAATAAGGGCATACAGTATAGCCATAAACGCGATGAGATATGGTCTTTGATATTTGTATGGAATAAACTTGAAGGCCTCAATATTAAGGGACTCACCATTCCTTCCTTGTAAATATTATTTAGCAAAAAATAAGAAAATGAACTATTAAAACTTTTCTTATCTGAATACGCAATATTTCCTGTATATTCTGATTTTCTTGGATTTCCTGAGTTTTCTATAGGTCCTGTGCTTTTTTTACACTGTGAATCTAAAGTTACCATATTTTCCAGTTAGAATATACATACGGTACTAAAATTGACCTAATGGCTTATGGGCTATATTAACAGCGTCCTTTATATAAACTATAATATTTAGTCACCAGCCATCCTGTCCTAGTCAATCAAAAGAAGGTAGTTTCTGCAGTGCTTTAACAGGTCCAAGTCATTGTAGTGAAGCCGATCTACATGCACTACTGTGCATTGCATTGGAGATCAGTCCCATTCAATTGCTTGTACAAAGCCTTTGAAATCCACAGGCTTTAATTTCTGCTGTTTGGCAGAAGACAGTATGGTGGAAATTAGTGAACCTAGTATAAGACCCAATCTCACCTTGTTTCCAAAGAGCAGTTTGCTTTGGCTCATATATAGAGAACAATAAAGTGTATAGTATGCAGTGTAATGCTGAAAAGTACCAACCAATCTACACATACAGGTTAGTTATACTATAAATTGTAAGGTTCAGTTATATTGCACTAGATAATGTGATGCTTTGATTTGCAGTTGCCAATCTAATGCAAAATCTTCCAATAGCATGTGGCATAGGTCAGCTTTGTCTGTAAAATTAATAATAGGTAAAATGATAGTAATTAGTAAAAAATAAAATTTAAAGATTGGCTAGAAAAGATGGAATAGAAAAAAAATTGACCTAAATTTCCAATATTTTTGACCTACATTAGTCTTTCGTTAACTGCTATAACTTGAAACTATATTCCCAATAGTTATTTTATTAGCTAAACGTTTTGAAATGTGTGTAATATTGCACACACATAATAATTGATCATGGTATGTCATATTATGCATCCTAGTAAGCCATGGCACCATAAATAGAGGCAGTTAACAGTACTTCTTTTACAGTGTGGGCATTATGGCACATCTTCATCTTTCTGCTCCTGCTCTCATGCCTGTGAAACTGAATTCAGGCATAACACAGAGGTGGACTTTTACTTAGGGCAAACAAGTCATTGGACTGGCAAAATATACGCTTGAAAAAGATGGATAAAGTCACCCTGTGACCAAATGTATACCAAACAGACAGTACCTAACTCCCTAATATTAAAACCTTACCATGAGATAGAACAGACCTCAAAATGAATAAGGCTGGGGAATGACAGGGTCTTGATAATAAAAAAGAAGAGGGGGGGGACAGGAGGCGCAATAGACACTAATTCTAAAGTGATGAGAAAAGAAGGGCCACTCACCTATACCAGTTGTGATACCCACAACTGGTTAGTAGACCTGGTAGGATAGATATCCTGATGGCTGCTGCTGGACTTCCACCGGTCTCCACACGTGGAGACGAAAACAGATGCTTTGGGGAAAGAAAGGTGTGCCACAGTCCGCACTGCCAAAGTGTTCCGCTTTAAAGAATGCAAGTAGACGATGTTCAAATCAAACCTTCTTTTATTCTGCAACGCGTTTCAACGCCTTTCCTGGCGTCTTCATCAGGGATCCCTGATGAAGACGCCAGGAAAGGCGTTGAAACGCGTTGGAGAATAAAAGAAGGTTTGATTTGGACATCGTCTACTTGCATTCTTTAAAGCAGAACACTTTGGCAGCGCGGACTGTGGCACACCTTTCTTTCCCCAAAGCAAGGGTCTTGATAATGGACAATATAGATGGGAAGCATTATAAATTAAATGCCCAGGGAGAAGGGAGACATGAAGGGAGACACACCCTATTTGTATTATATACTAGAGATTAAAGCAAGCAAAAGAATAAAACATGCATGTATACCAGCTCATACTTTGGTCAGATTCTTTGGCTTTGCTTTAGTCAAGTTGATTCAGAAGGGGTTGACCTAGTGGTGAACAACCCTTAACTGTGACACTTATTTTCAGTAGTTCTTTAACTTTTTTGCCCATTAACATTTTTTTTTTTTACAAATGCAAAACATACAGTGAGCTTTATTTTATAATGTGGGGTATGCTTGGATGTTGTGGGATCTTTTTGATTCATTAAAGAATTGCAAGAAATCTGGAAAAAACATGCTAACTTTAAAATAAAACAAAAAACTGTGCTAGAGCTTATTTTGTTTTGTTTTCTTGTATTCAGTATCAATAAGATGCGTCTCCCCCCTATTTTGAGCTAGGCATTCCATTTATAATGCTTCCAATGGCAGTAAGTATCGGCCCAGCTCCGCGCATGCGCAATGCGTATATTGAAGCCGGGTAGCTCATGTGATCCAGCCCATAATGCACCAGGCCCGATCACGAGATCGGGCCCATAATGCACGAGGCTGAATGTGATGTACCAGCCGGTGAATGATAGGAGAAGAAGAGGGCAGGAGATTCCAAACACCGGAGGAGATCAATACAGAATAATGACGCCCAGCGGGGTGTGCAGTGAAGCAGCAAGGAAGGGACAATGGAGCCTGAAGCCGCCTTTTCAGTCGCCTGACTGAGCGACGTCCAGTAAGTTCAAAGTCATTTTTCTTCATCTTTACAGGGCGGATTTACAACAGAGAGGGATGGTTAAGGAGCACCTAGGAAGGTGTAGGGACAGCTAGTGTTTAGGTCAGGGGGTTAATTCTAGGTGACAGGTTCCCTTTAAAAAAAACAACTACTGGACAAATAAAATGGTAAAGTATGTGCACCAAAAGTAGGTTTAACTTTTTGCAGGGAATGAGAATAATAAGGCTATGCTTTTATTTTTTCTTATAATTTGCAGGGCAGGTACTCGATAAAGTGGTTTTCCTTGAACAGTTCCGAGTCCTCTATAGCTTCTAACTGCAGCCATTGAATATTTGCTCAGGCATACGTAGCGTTTTCGTGTCTATGGAACTTATGCCCCAGAAACATTGAATTGAGAATGAAGTGGTGCTTCATTTAAAGTTATCTTGACTGTGACAATTTAGTGAGAAGGAATGAGGACTCCAGAGGCCATTATAGTAAATCCTAGATTACTGTGATCACTACCCTGCAGCAAGATGTCAGACCACACAACAGCTCTTCAGTATGGTAATAGTAATGAACATTCTGGATACTAATCCTGGGTGTATACTGGATACCACTGCCATGTTTTCTTGGTGAGAAGTAAATGTGAGAGCAGAGGTAATAATTACATCTTTGGAATATGTCTCTTTGGCTTCCCACACAATATAGATGTGTGGGTGAGATTTATGATAACAGAGTCTCTTTAAATAATATATTACTCATCACATATTAGCTCTACTATTTTCATGGCTTATTCAAATATATGTGTCCAAATTTAACTTTAATAGTAATTGATAGTTTTATGAGATAGCTTTTACATATCAGGTATTTGCATTCAACTTGCCTAATGGCAATGATGAAGACACAATATTGCTGTGGATGATTCAATTAAACACGCTCATGCAATGTTACGGTACTTGGTAGATGCTAATTAAACACACTTAATTTTTGGCATTATCAGTACTTTTAAGATTTGGAGACTCGTTATGCTCAGAGTTATGAAGATATTGCAAGAAATTATTATAGACATAAAGAATTGCATCCTGTCATTCAAAGAAGGTAATGTACAAAGCAGCAATCACCCTTATCTGATGAATTGGGATGAAACTGCATTAATGAGACCTCTACTATACTTTGTATGGCATCTCACTCTTCACATGAATAATATTTATGAGTTTGATGCCACTATTTAAATAGATGCAAATTGCAAGAGAGATGAGTAATAGAGATTATGCTAAAATATCAGGCCGTTATCGAAGAATTATTGCGAGAGATGTTACAAACAAGAACCCATTTGTTGTTGTGCTAGTTCTTTCTCTTGCTGTGATTAAAATCTAATACTTTATCACACTTGATACAGTGGTATGTAAATTTAAAGGACTTGCTTCAGAATTGGATATTTCTTATACTTGCAGAAATACAAAAACTTTCAAATTTACCTATTATTAAAATACTCCTACTGACTTATGAGTGTACTTGTTAAGCATAAGTAATTTTTAGTCCTAAGTAGTGCTGCATCCACAATGTCATACTCTAACTGTATGTAACGTAGGATTCAAAAGGTGAAACTTCAAGATAATCATGTTTGGTAAATGTGGTGCTAGTCAGTACACAGTTAGGTCATGAGGAAGCATTATTAAACATTCCTAGGTCAGATACCAAGAGAGCAAATCATGGACTAAGGGAATAGACAAAGATGTAGTCAGGTCACAGTCTGGAATCAGAACACAAGGAGGATAGTAGATCAAAGCAAAGAGAAAAGGTACATGTGTGATCAAAGGAGGTTCAAAATCTGGTAGCAATAGATCAGAACATAGCACAAATGAACAGACCCAACAAGCACCAGTGAGCAACAATCTATGACTGGAAGAAATCTGGGACTAACTGCTCAGCTAAATTGCTGGACAATCATTGGAAACATGGAAAACCTGAATAAACCCAACACCTCCCAGCATAAGATTGGTTCGATCAACACTCCGTCAACTCAGCATTCCTCAGTACTAGATTTGATGACTGAACTGTCACTCACCTAACTAAGCACAATCCTTATTGCATAGTGCAGCAAAGTGTTGCTTATGGTGTTAAAGCCACACTGAGTGGAAGAATCATGAAAGTAACTTTGGCGTGTGACATCTGGGAGATGGGTTGTCTTGTGGAATGAAACATTTTGCACCGGAAAGTCTTGGCCATAGCTACTCCACGGCTCAAGAAACTTTCTTAAATCATTGATTTATGTGAGGTTTGTTTAAGTTTCGCCAGGGTCTAAAAGATTTGCAGAGGTCTTTTGAAGAGAGTTTTTGGTCCATGTGAAGACAGTTGGCAATATGTGCATAATAATTACATTGACACTAAATCAAAGAGTAGGATAGGTATTCACCATTTACCCTGCCCTCCAAATAGTGACCAATAAATGGACAATCTATGTAGTCAATAGGACAATAAAATGATAACATAAAGTAGAAGGTGCTGCCATGCCAGAAAGCTAAATGAAGTGTAGTCATAGCAAAAACTCAATTAAATCAGGAATCAAGGAAGACTGAAGTAATAAACTAAAAGCCAAGTCACACTCAAAACCCAAAGTCATTAAAATGTAATGGCCACAGCCAGTTTACCCCTTCGGCATGAGCAATAAATGACATGGCTGCAGTCAAAAAGATGGAAGTTTGAATCTACAGCATGAAAGTGATATCTTGAAATGAAAAAGCAATGCCTTATGAAAAAAATCTTTCTGTATAATTAAGGCTAGGGTCACATTTGCAGATTTTACATGCTTTTTTGGAGACCTGCGTTTATAAAAACATATGTAAAAACGCACCCATAGGCCCCCTTGCAAAAAACGCATGCCCTAATAGCAAAAACGCATGCCCTAATAGCAAAAACACATGCTTAATGTGCCATACGTTTTTGGCATGCGTTTTTGCACTTACGTGAGGAGTTGCCTTCAAAAACGCATGCAAAAACACATGGTACATTAGTACCATTTAGTACCATGCAAAAACGCATGCGTTTTCCATAGGAGCACATGTAAAAAAACGCATGCGTTTTTTAATCAGCACCAAAAAAAGGTTCATGTACTTTTTTGGGTGCTGATTCAAAAACGCATGGGTGCCTAAAGGCACCTAAAAAAACATATGCAGAAATAAAATAAGCATGCAGAAACGCATGCTTATTTTTAAGGCACTTAAAAAACTCATGCCAAGTGTGACCCTAGCATAAGACGTAGAAGCCAGATGAGCAAGGGTCATAGAAGCCTGTAAAGATAAGAAAAACATATGGCCGCATTATTATATTATGTGGCACTGGAGAGAAGATTGGCATTTATGACACCTTGTATTCTTCTAGCACCATACCACAGCATTATCTAAATGTAGGTAACTAAAGAGCTATTTAGTACCTCTCCCAACTGCATTGTAAGTAGTGAACTATCATCCAGTAGTGCTATGTGTCATCATTCTGCACACTACTCACAAAGTCTAGAAGGACCTGAATGTTAATGTTAGCCACCTTCTTGATATGTGAGAAATCTTGAATGTCATATGCTGATCTAATAAAGTTATAATCTTCACTGCAATCCTTAGGAGTCCCATAGTTCTCTGTACAATACTGCATTGAGTGCATTGAGTGAGAAGTAAGAGGCATTGATGATCTAGCCTTGGGGCCTGCCTATCAGGTATTAGCAGTCTCATGCATGCCCAGCAACAATATATGTCCAATTAATTAATGTTAGACATACACCAGTTCTGCCAACATCTAAAAAACACACATTGATGGTGTGACAGCCTCTGTCATTTCCAAATGGGTGGAATTTGAGGTACTAGATTATTCCATTAAATGGAGTTACAATAACAAAGATGAAAAAGAGAACTATGTGATGAAGATAACGTAGCACTGATATATGAACACATCTTTAAAAATATTATTGGGGACTTCCGGTTCCGGCTCTGAGGGAATGGCAGCGTGAGGAAGAAGCTCCGGAGACCGCGCCACTTACCCGCTGACAACACCAAGCCAAATGCCCCAAAGCACCCCAAAGGCCCGGAGGGGACCCCCAAACCATCGGGGACTCTAGATCGCTATGTGCTGAGGAGCACAGGGCGCGAGGAGCCGGAGATCGTGAAGGGCGGGAAGCAGAGCGGGACCGCAGCGAAAATGGCGGCCGCGGGAGGAGGCAAAGCACAAGCAATGAGGAATACCAAGCGCAATGGTGTCAGTGCTCGCATCTCTGAGACGGGAGAAGTGGGAGAGGATCGCCATGACACAGAAGCTGCACGAGGAGACCGTAGCAGAGACAAGGAAGCAGAGGAACAGCATCACCTGGACTCTGCAGAGGTATTGGAGGAGGGATGGGAGATCTCGCTGCAGAGAGGGACACAGCATGTGGAGGCAATGGAGGGGACAGGACTGGCATGCATTACAAGTCCCATTGATGTGGCTAAACTGGCTAAAGCTATAGCACCCTATATAGTGGCTGACATAACCGCAGCCCTGAAGGACACGGTCACAGAAGCCTTATCGGGGCTAAAGCAGATCACAGAACAACATGGAGAAAGGCTGCAGGAGGCAGAGAGGAGACTGGGAGAGGCTGAAGATAGGATTGTGATCATGGAACGACACATAGCAGCCTTACAAAAGCACTCTGCATATACGGAGGAAAAAGTGGATGATCTTGAAAACCGTTCCAGAAGGAACAACCTCGGGATGGTTGGTTTACCAGAATCTTTTCTGCCGGGTCAGCTGGATGTGATTTGGGAAACAGAGTTACCTAAAGTCGTGGGTCTAAAAAGACAATGCAAAGTGGAAAGAGCCCACAGGGTGGGACCCCGAAAGATCCAAAAGAGGGACCACGCCAGATCATTGCCAGATTCTTGGACTATAAGGATAAGGAAGCCATACTGAGGGAATATAGGTCCAAGAGGATCCCACTAGTACTACAAGGACATAAAATCAGACTATATGAAGACTACTCGCAGAAGTAGCACGTAAACGGAAAACCTTTAGTGCAGCTTGTACCCTTCTATACAGGCGAAACATAAGTGTTTCAATTAGCCTTTCCTGCTATTCTGAGATTTAGAAACAGCCAAGGCGAGATGCTGTCGTTTATGAATGCTAAGATGGCCATGGATTTTCTGCAGCAGGAGCCACTATCGCCTCAGAGATCTCGGTCAACGACCATAACATGTGACTCACGGCCACCTTCATTGCAGCGCTCTTATGCAGAAAAGGTGTCGGCAACCAAGGAGGGAAAACAACCACCGTACAAAGATGACAAAAGTCAGAGAGCACAGAAGCAAGCTTGGATCAGATGACTTTGAGACACCATTTAGATACCTGAGAGGATGACGATCAACTCTTCTAAACTATTGAATTGGACGATATGGAACGTTAATGACTACCAACCATTTACAGGTTTGAAGAGTCTCCCGCAGGGAAAGGCTCATCCCCATCTTCTGTCTTCATTTTGGTAACAAGAATGCACAGTTGCACTAAATATAAATAAAAAAAAAAAAAAAAAAAAAAAAAAAAAAAAAGGGGGACAGAATTTGAGGGCTTACACACTAATAAGAAGCTAAGAGTGCTTGAAGGGAGAGGGGGGGGGGGGGGGCGAAAGGCATAAGTGCCCAATATTAACAAAGGCGCGGGAGCAGCTGTCTTTTTCTGCAGCACAAGGGAAGTCACGAGAAACAGTATACAGCCAAGGAGAGGGGGGATTGCCTCTAAGACTCCTTGAGAATGGGAAGAAAGGGGGGGTAAATGTTTGTTGGAGTGCATTGTTGAATTTCATGTTTATGTTACACAAAACTAATGGTCCTACATTTCAAATGTTGGTTTTTCAACTATCGGTTATTGGGCATTCAAGTGTGGTAAAGGTAAAGGTGAAAAAGTTGGTTCATACAAAGGGCACAGGGTGTGAAGGGATAGGGGAATCAAAAAATGTTACGAATAATCTCATGGAATGTGAAGGGGCTGAGATCTCCTAATAAGCGCTATATGATTTTACGCCACCTTAAAAAATTAAAGGCTGATATAGCTCTTCTTCAGGAGACTCACCTCCAAACACACGAGCTACATTTTATGCAGAAGCTGTGGGTGGGGCGGGGTGGATATCGGGGGCCCGAGATAAAAAAGCAGGAGTGCTGACGCTGATCAATAAACATTTAGCCCACTCCGCGATATCAGTATCCCATGATTCAGAGGGGAGAAGATTACAAGTGGTGTTACAACTCCAAGGTCAACAATTGAGTATCCACAACATCTATGCACCCAATACCTCTAGAACTCAATTCTTCACTGACCTATCAATTTCTATTCTGGAAGATAGGGAAACTAATCTTTTAATTGGAGGGGACTTCAATGAAGTGGTGTCGCCAGATATAGATAGGAAAAAAGGGGGAGGGAGAGGAGAGCCGTTCGTCCAAACAACAAAAAATAATGATCTTGCAGGGCTTTTGGAGACAACGAGACTAATTGACGTGTGGAGGGTATTGCATCCACAAGAAATGGATTATACACATTTCTCACACCCCCATAGCTCCTGGTCGCGAATTGACCTATTCTTAGCGTCTGAGTGCTTGTGGAGGAGGACAGAAAATGCTACATTAGAAAATATGGTCATCTCCGATCATTGTCCGATATCTATCGAAATAGCAGAGACGCACCAAAGAGGGACAGATTTTTTATGGAGGTTTCCCTCACACCTAGCAAAAGACGGAGAATTTAAGACAAAACTAAAAGAATGGTGGAGTGGTTTTGCGTCTGATAATATAGAACACAAAGGAGACCACCGTCTCTATTGGAGACGGGTAAGGCAGTACTTAGGGGTCTCATACTGGCACACACCTCCAAGCAAAAAAAATTATAAGAGAACGATACATAACGGCCAGTGACACAGTTTCCTCCGCATATAGGTCGTTCAAACATTCACAAAACCCCAGCGACAAAAAAGTCTGGGTAGAAGCCAAAACAGAGTTTGAGATGTGGGCCAGTAGGAGAGAGGAGATGATAAAGGGGCAATTAGAGACGGATCTTAATAGGTTTGGCGACAAGGCGGGCCGCTTGCTAGCAGGTCTAGCAAAAGGACGGCGACTACCCAACCCAATAAGGGCACTCCGTGGAAAAGGGGGACTCGTCACGACAGCACCCAAGGAAATAAATTCCGTGTTAGAAAAGTATTATAGGGATTTATATGAGACCTCGGACGTATCCATGCGGGAGGGGATGGATTGGCTGGATAGGGTTCCCCTCACTCCGGTCACGGAGCTTGATCTGGAAGATCTGAATCGACTAGTAACGGAAGAAGAGGTGGACCACACAATAAAAAAGTTGGGTAATGGAAAAGCTCCGGGACCGGACGGCTTCACAGGGGAATTCTATAAAATCCTAAGAGAGGAAGTGACCTTACCATTGACAGGCTTATTTAATAACATCCTTGCGGGAGAACCCATATCGGATACTATGAATATGGCATACATCAAAGTATTACCAAAGGGGAGGGAGGGGGGATGACCCAGCAAACTTCAGACCCATTTCTTTAATAAATCTTGACCTTAAAATATTATCTAAAATTATGGCGGAGAGACTGGCGAAGGTACTACCAAATTTGATTCAAAGCCACCAAACGGATTTGTTAAGGGGAGGTCAGCGGTGACAAATGTACGTAAAGCCCTCTTGGCATTGGATGCGGTACGGTTTGGAAAATCAGAGGGAGCAGGAGACCCAGCCATGGTCACATTAGACGCTGAAAAAGCATTCGATAAGGTAAGGTGGCCATGGCTGGGTCTGGTACTTGATCGCATTGGGCTACAGGGGAGATTTCGTCAATATCTAAAGTCTTTATATTCTAGACCTACAGCTAGAGTTCATACGCCAGGCTTTCTGTCCCCTGCGTTTCCTTTACAGAAAGGTACTAGACAGGGGTGCCCGTTATCACCGCTCCTGTTTGACCTGGCCATAGAACCTCTGGCAAGATACATGAACAACTATAGCCCCTTCGAAGGTATATCAGTAGGGGAGGAGAAACTGACCTCTGCCCTGTTTGCGGACGATATATTATTGTTCATGAACAATCCAATCCGTGACCTCCCTACACTGTTGGACACTTTGGAGTGTTACGGTAGTTTCTCAGGCTTCCGGTTAAACAGGAAAAAGTGTGAACTGTTAAAAATTAGAGGGGAAGAAGATAAAGGAGGGCATTAGGGAAGTTGGGTATACCAATAGCACGCACACACATCAAATATTTGGGTCTGAAACTGGGAAGGACGTCGGAACTAACCTATACCCTTAACTATGGCCCGCTCATTGAAAAAATCGAGAAAGAATTGAAAAGATGGTTGGAATTACCATTATCACTGTTAGGACGTAGTCATTTGGTAAAAATGATAAGTTTTGCCAGACTTTTATATCCTCTACAAACTCTACCTCTGCTACTGAAAAGGGTGGATGTAGTCAGGTTGAATAGAGCATTCACGAATTTTTTGTGGAGGGGCAAAAGATCGAGACTGAGTCTGAAAACCATGACCCGAAGAAAGGAGAGAGGGGGCACAAACTTCCCTGATATTAGGGGATATAATCTGGCATGTCTCCTTAGACATGTAGCGGAATGGTTTAAAGATTCAGAGAGATATTCGGACAAGGAATTGGAGATGTCATATTGTGCTCCTTGGGAGAGATGCTCACTACTTCACACGTCAATGGGCGGGGCTACCGACGCATATAAAAAAGTCAGCAATTTTTAGAGACACTATCCAGTCTTGGAAGGCGGTTAGGAAGAAATGTGGTCTATCTTGGAAGGTGTCCAAATATCTCGTCCCATGGGCCTTCCAGACTTCCCAATGGGGAGAGAGAACGCCCTTTTTGATAAATGGAAGCAGAAAGGGATACATAAGATGGGGATTTGATGCACTTGTCGGAGGCCAGATGGTTGACAAAACATGAAGTGATAGAGACATATAACTTAGATGGAGCTCAGGATTTACAGTTCTTTCAATTGAAATACCATGTTATGGCCAACTTGAGGACCTGACAAGGGAGTCTAAAAGTAATATCTGGATAGGATACTAGCGTTAGATATAAATCAACTCACAATCTCTGAAATTTATGGGACACTTAGAGAAACATTGTTACCTAGAGAGATTTCGGCACCCTTCCAAAAATGGCGCAAATCTTTAGAACGAGAAACAGTGGAAGATAGTATCTTGGCAGGCTGGAATAAAGTGAGGCACAATGTGCTGAATGAGCAGTGGCGGGATTCTCAATTTCGCATAATGCATGGATTAATATATGGCTTTAATATTCCAACAACAATAACCAATCCTGACAGGAGAAACTGCTGTCCTAAATGCGATCAACTCAAGACGGACATGATCCATGGTATATGGAACTGCCCGAAGGTGCAAAAATTCTGGTCCTTAATTAGTGATTTATGCACACAAATATGTAGGATTACCTTTGAATTAACCCCAAAAATTTGGGTATTTCAAGATCTGGAGGCACCACAAGGTAGAGGGGAGGGGCTAAAAGTGGCTCATGTTTTAATCCTACTGGCGAAACGCTTGTTGTTGACCCACTGGATTAAACCAGATATGCCCGGAAAATCAGAGGTGATCTTGGGTTTAAAAAAAGCGCTTGAAGTGGATAAGAGAGAGGCTCTTCGGGACAAGGAAAATGGAACCAAAGGGTTCATGGGAAAATGGAGAGGTTTTATGGAATCTCAATTGTCAGCCGAAGAGATTCGGGAGATAATAATCCCAATTAAGAACACCTCATGGTATCTCCTGGAAGACCTGGGGGAACTTTGGGAAAATTGGAATTGTAAAATTGCTTGGAAACAGTAATACGGTTGAAAAGATGGACTAAGCTCATTGTCACCTGGTGTCCAGTATTGACCAAATTTTGATATTTTGTGTACCACCTATTGAATTGTTCAGACAATATGTACTCGTAGGTTTCTTTTTCATATATTGTTTTGTAAACTTGTGTTTCATATATCCATGATGCGTAATGTAAAATTTTTTGAAAAATACCAATAAAAATGAGGTTTGAAAAAAAAAAAAAATATTATTGGTTGTGTAAGTGAAAATCATTTTGAATTGCTTCAGCCGGATCTCTGCTGTATGGAGCTGTGTCCGTCGCCCGATCTCTCCAGACCTCCAGTACAACAGAGCACAGATCCTGGGGAGCGGTCCTCCCTATACCGCTCAACTGGCTCTATGGTACTGGAGGTCTGGAGAGATCAGGTGATGGGCACCGCTCCACATAGCAGAAATCCGGCTGAACAGAACAGGGACCAGGGCTGCGGACCCCACCTGCACTGCACACAGGGTGAGAGGCACACACATGCAGCGGTCCCTGCTGCAATGACACAGTGTGCCGGAATCGCTTTCACGGCAGCGGTTTCGGCGCCTTGTATCAGTGTACTGGGACCGCTGTTTCGAAGAGAGGGCTGGGGCGGCCAGTAGGAGCCAAGGGGGTGGTGGCATTCAATAGTGTACAGTATTGAGGGGGCGGGCCTGTATGTCCTGGGAATAGGGGAGGGGGCGTGATTGTGCTAGAGTAGGTGGACACGACTAGTTCTCCATTTACATGCACAATCACGCCCCCTAGATGATCCCTGCCAGCCGCAAATGTGTTATATCTAGGAAACCCTGCAAAATGTTGACAACATGTATATTGCAGATTGTCAACATTTTGCAGCCTAGATATACATATGAAATATTGCAAAAGCCCAGACAACCCATTTAACTAAATATTGGCATGGATATACCAGCCCATATGCCCCAGAATTCTTGTGAGTATTGTACGAAGAAATGATACATGCCGTCAGTTAAATGTTTCCTATTTTTGTCATCTTTCAGATGTAGGGTTGTAATGTATGCATTTCTTAAAATGTGTGCCGTTAGTCAGCAAAATATGATGTAAAGTATCAAAACCATGAAGTGACATACAGAAGAGAATATTCTACAACATGCCAAGTGAGCTGCACCAGATTTATCACTCTAAAGGCAACATTTACAAAAAAAATTGCTAGATTTTGCAACATTTTTACTGTAAAATCATTCCTATCTGTACACAGCCCATCATTGCATCATGTAACTTTGCAAAGAAGATTTACAAAAGACAGATGAATTATGATTTCCATCTTGTGAACTGCACAATGCCTCTCCAGTAACAAGAAACACAAAGGAACCTGCATCTTATAAGTGGATTCACATGCTTTATACTTCTTAATAGTATAAGTATCAGGTGCGGGTCTCTCATTCTTTTTGATTTGTAAAGGCATTAGTTGGAATACATGCTCAGAGGCTCTCCAATATATGTGACATCATGTCATTTAGCCATTAAGGAGTACATGGCAAAGGCCTGTTTTCTAAAAAGTTGATGTAATTTTGATGTTTGTGTGGCTGCATTGGATAGAGATAGTCAAACAGACTTTTTTCTCTTGGAGTAAAGCTAATTTGAATAAGATTTTTCCCAGGTGAAATCTCCTGGCCTCTAAGTCTCCGAATACCTGAGTACAACCTCCATAAGGGAAATAGTACTCCTAGACTTTACCAATTGGTAATGCCAAAAATAAAACTGGTGGTCCCGTGCCACCTGTTTGCTCCCTGTCAGTGTCTCACTGCAACAGGTCTACTGGGAGCATGTTGGGTGGCCCAAGCCACATCCTTGAAATTCTTAAAAGGTCAGTGTGCCCTAAAATGGAAGTATTTCCAGCCTATTGCAGAGAACCACAGTGTACATAAAGCACCTTCCCAATTGTGATTAGCCTGAGCAACGCAGTCATTCCCTGAGTAGTTTTCAGATCTTCGTCATGTATATCTCTACCCTGTACCGTTATCCGGTACCTTTATCATCCTAGAGTAAATGCACCTGCTGTACCACATACAAGTCTGCACAAGCCTGCTACAATTGCTATTTTCCAGCTTCAGCCACCCAGCCATACCTCCTTACCTAGAGACTCTGTCTGTAAGAGCCGGCCCCTTGAGTCAGTTGCCGTGGCATTGAGACCCCCAGAGCTGCACCTTGCGACTACCTACCAGCTAAGCCTATTTTCATCACCTGTGGCTATAGCAAAAGTCTCGGTGGTACTCCCATGCTTGCTCTTCCAGGCAATGATTGGTGTCAGCTCCTGAACACACGTCCTCCTTTGTGTGACACCCGTGAAGTCAATCTTTGCTGTATATGCATTTGCATTAATATTTATTAACATCTGGAATTTGTTACATTTTAATAACTGTTGCAGTAAAGAATTGCTACAAACTTTAAATACAAAAACTTCAGATTAACATTGTAGTAAATGTAATAACAATAGTATTCTTTTAGTACCATGTCTGTTTTTCTTATTATAACAGAATAATTGTTTAAAAAGCATCTGGACACATTTTAGTGTAGGGTTGCAGTCCCTTCAAATATCTTTGATTTTATGTAGTATGTAGGCATGTGTAAAGTTTATTTCTGAATGAGCCTGAGGTATTCCAATATACTGTGTCTTTCTCAATTGTATTTTTTATCTTCAAGCTATTTTCTCCAAGGATTACTTTCAGAGGATAATAGTTTGTGTAACATAGTGTGGTGGCATAGAGTATCCCTGTGGTTATGTAGTATAGATCCTCAGGGGACTCCATGTGCCACTGTACATCCTCTTGTACATCACTCTCTTGTATGCATAAGACCTAGCACTACTTAGATACACTGGTAAGTTATTTCCAAGATCTTAATGGGACCGTAAATATAAGCGTCTAGCTTTGTAATCACATTATAAAATGCTTCAATAAATTTAATCTGTTAAAGTCTTGTAGTGCTTTGTTTCGTGTTCCTAATTCACTACCTAGATTTTTCCCATGTTGGTCACAGCTAAGATCGAGATATCTATGACTAATGAGGGGGAAAGACATTTAAAGTGGTTTGAGTGTTGTATAAATGAGAAATAAATGAAGTTCAAACAAACATGACAACTAACCTTAAACGACTTTGCTAAGAAAAATGTAAAATACATAACAGAATGTGCCACATCCATATTGATGTTTTACAGATAAGAGTCAGAAAATCCCATTTTCACCACTCATCAACTTTACAATGCTTAATAAGACTGAAAATGCGATCTAATTCATTGGAATCGAGAATATGTGACAGAATTTCAGAGAGTAAAGGCTGAAAACCTGAAAAAAGGAAAAAAATACTCCGGTCCCTTTCAAAGACATGAATAGTACTACTTAATGCCTCTACATATGAAAGGTAAACTGTCATGAGGATTTTCTGATGTAAATTGAGGATAGCATGAGGTAAAGGTTAACACACAGAATTCACACTGCTTGCTGTAGTTTACTTATAATGAAAATGTTATCACTAGTGGATTATCACTGCCAAATCTGCAGCTCACGCAACTGCTAGTCCAACCATGCCCCCTCTGTGATAAACAGCTCACAGTCAATAGACAATGTAAACACAGAGATTTATATGGGCGAGGTTAGCTTTCTCAGCTCTGATTCATCCTACAGCTAAGTACTCAGATTGTGTCACAACTGCTGCACACAGTAAACTATGTTTAGCTTAACTTTAGTTTATCTTACAAAAAAGCAGACTGTCTACCAATATCCCAGGGCAGTCACACTGTAGAGGGATCAGTTTTATTCTTATTTGCATAAAAATAGACTACAAGCAATGGGATGAAACATAATGGGAGGAGACACAGATTAGATATTAGAAAAAAACTTTTTAATAGTGATGGTGATCAATGAGTGGAACAGGCGGCCTTGAGAGGTGGTGAGTTTCCCTTTAACTGAAGTTTTCACACAGAGGATGGACAGACATCTGTCTGGCATGATTTAGTGAATCCTGCTTTTTGCAGGGGGATGACCAGATGACACTAGAGGACCCTTCCAACTCCACCATTCTATGAGTCTAAGTCATATATCTTTGGATTCAGGGTCTCTTTTCCTACAGTATGCTGCTCTTAGATGAAGTATCAAAAACCTGGTAACAGATTATTTTAATATAATAACACTGGTACCCTGGTGAAGGGCCATGTTTTACCATAGAAATGGTTCATGTGCATTCATGACACAATTAGAAACTCTTTGGGCCCGATTCATCTAGATCAGTGTTTTTCGCGCCAGTCTTGAAGACAAGATGTGCTGGAGTCAGATGCTTCTTATTCATGAAGAACCATAGAGGTGGCGTGCACCTCTGTGTGTGCAATGCAACAAATCCTTCTCCAGTCAAGCCGGAAGTAAGGTTTATGGCTTAACGAAAAAAGCTTTCAGGAATCGGGTTCTGTCTGTCGCCACATGAAACTGGAGGCACTTTAAAGATGCAGTATGTGCCCTTGTGTTTCTATGGGCTCTGTATCATGTATGTGTGGTGGTAGTAAAGTCCAAACAAATGTTGTGTAATTGAGTGTTACATTTTTAACTCCTTTCTGGCATATGATGTATAGCGTTATTTTGACATCATCTGCCCCTAACAGCCGCAAGTGGAGCTCTGCCCCCATTGCTGGTAACCTGCCAAATGCCACTGTCAATATTTAACAATGATATCTACAGCTCGCTGCCCAAGGACTAATGGTACCTTTACACGCAGCTACAGGTAACAGGTTTTCCACAGTAACTTACTGGTTGCAGTGAAATCATGGAGACATAGTTCCATTTGTACACAGCAACAAGATAGAACCATGTCTCCATGATTTCACTGCAGCCAGTAAGTTACCTGTGGAAAACCTGTTACCTGTACTGTGTGTAAAGTGGCCAATACTGTTCTAACAGCTAATCAGTGATACGGTGTTCACAGGTTACGATGTGTTGCAATGACAGCTGTGGGCTGCAAAAGACTTCCAAGCCTAACATGACCTTGATTTTTTCTATACAGCTGCAGTGTTGTGTCATTACTGTGCTTAATTTAGGGCATTGGATGAGCATAGGTTCAGTTCCCCTAGTTAGACTAGAAAATAAAGTAAAACGTTATGTTTTTTTAAAAAATAAGAAAAATCTTAAAGTTCAATTCACTCAACGTTTCCTTCTTTAAAAGTAAGGAAGTAACACCAAAGACTTGAGGATCACTATATCTGTAAATGTTTAATCTATCCAAATATAAAATCAATGAACTCACTGAACAAACAGTGTCATGAAAATAAGAATAATTGAAGTGCCAGAATAGCGATTTTAAAATACACTATGCATATTTGATATACAGTATTTTTCGCTTTATAAGACACACCTGATTATAAGATGCATCCCAAATTTAGTGAAGGAAAAGAGAAAAAAAAATATTTTTTTGTGTAAAATGGGGTACATCTTATAATGCCAGTGTCATCTTACAAATCATATATATATATCTCATTCTGATCAATATATAAACCCCATCCTGGTACATAGTTCCCCATTCTGGATATGGCCCCCTGTGCTGGCACATGTAACACCTTGTGCTGGCACATATGCCCTCTAGCTGGCACACAAAGACCCCTGTGCTGGCACATATAGCACCCCCTGTGCTGGCACATATAGCTACCCTTTGCTGGCACATATAGCCCCTTGTGCTGGCACATATACTGCCTGTGCTGGTACATATAGCCCCTTGTGTAGGCACATATATCCCCTTGTGGTGGCACATATGCCTCCTGTTCTGGGACATGTAGCCCCTTGTGCTGGCACATATGCCCGCTCATGCTGGCACACACAGATGCCCCTGTGCTGGCACATATGCCCCCTGTCATGGCACATAGAGCCCCCATGTACTGGCACACATGCCTCCCTGTGCTGGCACATTGCCCCTTGTGCTGGCACATATAGCCACTGTGCTGGCACATATAGCTCCTTGTGCTGGGACATATGCCCCCTGTGCTGGCACATATAGCCCCTTGTGTTGGCACATATGCCACCTGTGCTACCCAATATAGTTCTTTGTGGTGGCACATATGCTCCCTGTGCTGGCACATATGGCCCCTTGTGCTGGCACATATGCCTCCTGTGCTGGCACATGTAGATCCTTGTGCTACAACATATGCCCCTGTGCTGGCAATATTCCCCTGTATGCACATATGCCCTTGTGCTAGCACATATGCCCCTGTGCTGGCACATATGTCCCCTGTGCTGGCACATTAGCCCCTTGTGCTGGCACATTGCCTCCTGTGCTGGCACATTGCCCCTGTGCTGGCACATTATAGCCCCTTGTGCTGGCAAATATGCTCCCTGTGCTGGCACATATGCCCTCCCCTTCTGCAAATGCCCCCCATCACTTTATATTCCCCCCATGCTGGTGCACATATAGTGAAATAACAAACGTTTTTAACTCACCCTCCGCTGCTGGCTGCGTCGCTCCCAGCTCCTCGGTCTCTTCCTGTTGCTGCGCCCAATCTGATCATGTGACCAGGGCACACTGTGTCATCACTGTGCTGTGCTGATGACGTCATTGGATGCCTGCACACACAGAAGAGACCGAGGAGCTGGGAGCGTCTGAGCCAGCAGCAGAGGGTGAGTTAAAAACGTTTGTTATTTTACTATGTGTGCACCAGCAGGGGGGGAGGTAGCGTGAT
Organism: Allobates femoralis; assembly: GCA_033576535.1. NCBI lineage: Eukaryota > Metazoa > Chordata > Amphibia > Anura > Aromobatidae > Allobates > Allobates femoralis. Next base: position 118,865,588 of record JARQOC010000003.1, read on the forward strand.
GGCGGGGCCATGTGCGCGCCAGCCAGTGGGCATATAGAGAAAGGGGGGGTGAGTGCAGGCACATGTTATATGCACGGCTTTCCCTGTCCACATCTTGGCGCAGCTTCAGCACCGAGCTGATGGACAGCATGTGCAGTGCATATTACATGAGGCTAATGACTGGGAGCACATGACTTTCCACTGCCTCTGCAGCTGCTCCAACCTGTCCCAGCCCCTGGACACTGCTCCAAAGTGGACCCCCCCATCCTTACAGTACATGTACATTTGGATTATAAGACACGCCCCCACTTTCCCCCAAAATTGGGGAACAAAATTACGTCTCATAATCGTAAAAATACAGTAATTGTATTGACATAGAGAATCATATTGCCAGGTTAATTTTACTGTATAATGAATTCTCTAAAAAGAAAATGCAAACAAATTGCACTTTTTTTGTAATTTTTCTGCATTTGCAATTTTCCCCCCAATTTCCAGTACATGATAAAAAGGATGGGGTCCTTCAAAGGTACAACTCATACCACAAAAAAAAAACAAGCCTTTATACCGCCATGTAAAAGAAAAAGTGTTATTGCTCTTGGAAGAACGGGAGGGAGTATAGTACAAAATGCAAAAACGGAAGTTACAGGAAACTCCATAGATTTACCTTCAAAATTGGTGATATTCATTTGTGCTGTAATTTTTTATAAGTAAATTCTATTGATATCATTTTTACTTAAAACTTTTGAATTAAAGTTAGTCCAAAGAGGATATATAATCGCTAAGAACTTTTCAAAATGTAAAGGATCTTCTTGAGTTAACGTATTGCTTAGTTTGCTTTGGCAAAAGAATATTAAAGTTAGTTGCAGTGGAGAGAATTAGTTTTATTGCCTGTACTTTCAAAGTGATTAGATTTCTTTTCAGTTAGACACTTTCATAGATTTTACAATAAATTAGAATGTCCTGCTAAGTTTAGCATATTCTATTTGATTCAAAATTAATTAAATTTGAATGTTTTGGGTTCATTATCATCTTTGTATTCGCTCCACAACTGGAAATAATAATTGATTAGAAATCACTATTGTATTAGTTACTCCGGAGCTAGCTGGGGGGTGGTAATGAATAAAATGTAGTTAGACTATAAGTATCTTAGTATTGGATGTGTTGCTGCTCAAACTTCCAGGCAAGATTCTTATGTGAGCTTACCAAATTCTAGAATATTATCAAATAAATTGGATATATCATTTCATTTAGGAAGCTTATATTTTTAATCTTTTTGATCAACTTGATTTATCAATAAATATCCTGGCAAAAGCACAGGTGAAATTGAAACGAAAGTGTAGTGATTTCATCAAAAAAGGGGCTGTAGCGCTAGGTTCCTATATCCAATTTATTTAATAATTAATTAGAATTATAGACATTATTTGGTTTTGGTACTCAAACAATAAAGATTATTCAAATACAATCATACATGTGTTTATATTCTTTGGTTAGAACAACCTCATAGATGTGAGTTCCATAATCTTTTATGATGATGATGATGATCATGAAACCTTTCCTCTACACATAGAGGATAATAATGATAAATATTTATTTTTTTATAGCACTATCCCATAGCGCTTTACAAACATTTCAACACTAACCCCATTGGGTATGTCAGTATGTCTTTGAGGTGTGGGAGTAGGCTGGGGAGCCTAGAGGAAACTAAACAACACTAGGAGAACAGAAAAACTCCTTATACATGTCGTCCTTGGTGGGATTTGAACACATGACCCCAGCCTGCAAGTTTCAGGTGCTCGCCATTGAGGCACCGTGCTGTCTGGAGGATCCCCCCCTTGTCCAATTACAGGACAGGTATAAAAAGATCATTGAAGAAAGATTTCTGAATTGTCCTTTTATATATTTTGTATAATTTACAATTATAGTTACCATGGTTTGCACACATAATTTTAGTATATTTGTTATGGACAATACAATATTTATGTATTATAGACGTTTAATTTTTGTGAACAGTTTTAAGCCGGTTTCTGCTCTTTTTAGTGAATAGTAATTCTTATATTAAACTATGATACTTCTACTTTTTGAAATGTAAATCCATTTACATTACTATTTAGATGGTGTATACCTTTTCGACAATTTTACTGTAACTTAATCTGGAAGCAGCACTCCAACATATTTGCTTTGCCCATATAGTGCAGCATATGCTATTATACTTGTGCATGACTTATAATAATAATAATAAATCTTTATTTATATAGCGCCAACATATTCCACAGGACAGCACTTTACAATACAGTGGTTCGTATGCAAGCGGTCATAGGTAACATTAAAAAAATATACAATATAGTAAGTAATTAAAGTAGAGAATCAATGTAAAAAATCCAATACACTAAGTAGAGAATCAAGTAAAAAGTACAATAATTAAAGCAGAGAAACAATGTAAAAAATTCAGTACAGTAATTAGATACCTTACAATAGCATAGAATCAATGTAAAAAGTACAATAAATAATTAAAGCAAAAATAATGGTGACCCTGCTCAAAAGAGCTATACAATCTACAATGAGATTGGGATTACACAAGGTACAGGGGCTTATTACAGTGATGGTCCAGGCATCTTGAGAAAGTGAGGGATAGAAATAAAGTTACATGAATGGTCATCAGACAATCTGTGTAGAGCTTTTGGGTTAGGTGGAGTTTGAAGAAGAGTTATGCCCAGAGAGATAGTGAATGGGCTATATACAGTATAAAGAATTTGTATTAGGGAGCATGATAGGCCACCTTAAAAATGTGTTTTTAGGAAGTGTGTAAAGCTATGCAAGTTGTGGATAGTCCTGATTTCTTGGGGTATAGCATTCCAGAGAATTGGTGCAGCTCGGGAGATGTCTTGGAGCTGGGAGTGGAGGATCAGATGCCTTCTAAATAAATATTTTAGTTGTTGTCAATTTAAACCTATAATTGTGCATTCCTCACTACTTTCTTATATAGTTACCTCAATGCAGACTAAATTATCAATGAAGTCTTTGGCTTTGCAGATGGCTGGAGTCATACAGTACCGTATTAGAGTTCTTAGTATGTCCCTGTGATTCAGTTTCACAACTGCAGAGGCTCAGAGTTTTCTATTTAATACAGCTTCCACCTGTCTCCCTGGCTCCTGCTTGTAACAGATTTCTCCTCGTCAGCTATTACTAATAGTAGGCAAAGGAGAGCAATTTGAGGCTTCATCTTTTAAAAATGCATGGGATTTTGTACATAACACAGTATAGAAAGTCAGTATGAGTCAGCAGAGTAATCATTGTATGGACTCAACTATTATATTATTGCTCTTCAGCTGCGTATTAGGACATATAGAAAAACAAACAGAGTGGAGCTAGGTGATCAGAGAAAGTGTCTGATATGTGCCTCAAAGGAAATTATAGGATTGGATGTAATCAATAGCAAGTCAGAGACCTATCTCCTGTTTATGATGGCAAACAGTAATTGAATGATATGCCAAATTCATTGGAAGGTGTATGCCTCTTAATAAATTTTGGAACATCTTACTGCAGCATACAGTTCATCAAGATTGGCATATAAAAAACTAGTCTTGATGATTCGGGTACAGTATGTCACACTGGATGTTTCACTCAGTATGAGACATTTTAAACATTCAAGTATAATTATTTTGAATTACAGAGATCTATTGTAGGGATGTGCAGATCGATCCATGGAAGATCCACTAGAGTTAAATTTTCATGAAATTTGCCTGTCCCCATGAATTTGAACATTTTGCATTTCGATTGCAAGGGTCGCAAAAAATAAACTATCCAGAGTACCATTTCACACATTGCTAAAGCATCAGCAAGCAGGCTATGATGCTTTCAATGGGAAGATTAAAAAGGTAGCAAATTCAAATATCAAAAGATACACCCATTTCTTTCCATGGTTGGAAGCAAAGCCGAAAAGACACAAAAGAGCATACTTTGGTGTATATACACTGTTTTTTAGCAGGGAGGAGGCAAATCCATTCTACTTTTTAAAAATGATACATCTAACAAACATAATCTCTCATGCATTTTCTATGTTTTTATTTTATTCTGTATATACCAATTTTGCATTTTATAAGATACACGGATTATAAAATGCACCTTAAATTCAAAGAAAGACAATCGATAAAAGAATCTTCATGTGAAAATGGGGATCTGTTTGTAGCTTACCGGGGGGTGGGAAGTGGTGCAGGAGCAGAGTCAAAGGAGGCATTGTCATCGCTGCAGGAAGATGCCAGCAGGAGCAGAGTAGCGTGATGCTGCAGACATTGCAAGACAGGAGCCATCCTGTCAATGCTATGAGCGTTTGAATGGCAGGAGGAATCCCAGTGGTTATATTGAGGTAAATGTCAGCAGTGCAGGCTTCAAAGCACTGGCGTCAGATGCAGTGCATACACAGATTGAGATCTTGGCTCAATGATGATCTGATACCTTAACCCTAGAACGCGCAACCATAGAAATCTACACTTTCACATACCTGGGGCCTTTTAGGTCTGTGTGCAAATAACATGGAGTAACTCAAATAGAAATACTTTTCAAAGTTTATTTGAGATGTGAATATTTCAAAACATTATAATTATGTGCATAAAACAAAAAAAGTAATTACACCGGCTTAAAACCCCAATATATGCATTCTATATAATTCTATTATATATATATATATATATACAATTTTTTTGTCTAAAAGTTTTTATATAAAAGTTGTAGTAAACATGGTGCAGGAATATTTCTTTTCAAAAACTTTCCTTTTCAACTTTACTCATTACCCCAACAATTTTCACATATTATTTTTTCTGAAGAATGTTCCTTGCAGACATTTTGTCCACAAGTAGTACAGAAACATTCAGATTTCCTTTCCTTATTTGCGGGACAAATATAACAGCGCTTCTTTTTATCTCTCTTGCCTCTGTATGTTCCTGAAAATGTATACCACATCGGATCAAAGCTTCCATAATTTGCCTCGGCAAGCATTTCATGTTGCTTCGTTCCATCATGGTAGGCATCAGAAGTTCATAGCAAAGTTCAGTCAAGAATAGACGTCTCTTATCATTCCTGTTGGCATGGAATTCTGGATGAGTTTTACTATAAACAATATAGCTATTGAGGGTTGACACATCAAGGATATTATAAAAAATGACTACAGGCCAACGTTTTGTCTGCCTCTTGCACGAATACTCTCCAATCATTTCATTCATTTTGTCCATACTTCCATCATGATGCATTGTACTCAGTAATATCACAGATTTTTCTTTCTTTGCTTTATAAGACACCATTGTCGCTTAATTGCAGAAACCACAGACACTCTCATAAAGTGGTCGTTTGGGATTGTGCTTCATGATTGGAGGAATTTCGTGGCGGTTTGATTTCATAGTACCAACAAGTGCGAGTTTTTTTCTGAAGCAAACCCCACACTTTCACCACAGTCACCTGGATGTGTAAGCATGGCCAGGGGCAGTACATGTCTCTGACTGGGCACTGGGAGATTCTAGTGGTTGCAGGAGTGGGGTTGCTGGACCAGTCTTGTCATACTCTTGGTGTGGGAGTAAAACGTCTGTATGTAGCAGTTCCTCCACTGCTTCTGCATCCTCCACCTTGTCTAGGGCCTCCACCTGCCCCTAAAACCTCTCTGATAATGTGACATGCGTTCCAACTGTGCAGAATGAATCTCTGTGGTTCAACAACTTGCATCACTATCGAGGTCTTTTGGCCTGCCGGATAACCTCATGATATGCGATGTGCCAACATGATAGAATTCCATTCTGCACATGTTGCAGCAACTGTGACAGCAGCAATGAGCCCTGGTGCAGTATGTCATCATATAAAGCCTGGGCCAACGTGATCCTAAGGTGGGGCAAATCACGCTAGGGGAGGGGGTCACCGATCAAGGACCTCTGCACCCTTCTGCACAGTTTTGAAATGGCGACTAAGATGTTTAGCGATGAAGATGCCATTATAAGCATGAGTATTCTGGGCATATACTTGCTGAAGCACACTTTGACCAGTATGCAAAGTCAAGTGATGGATCAAGAGGAAGAGGATGAAGTACAGGAGGAGGCATATACAGAATGGATAACAAGAACTGAAAGGTCCAGACTGTTGTCAGCACAGAGGCAGGTGGCATTGGAGGGTGGAGGAGAGGGTTTGACGAGAGCTCACGGTAGCAGCCAAAAAGTTGATGAAGGTGCAGGAGCCACAGAAGAAATGGAGGAAGAGGCAATGTTGACTGATTAAAGACTCAGCAGATAAAGGAGATATTGGTCATGTTTCTGCTGTGTGAGATTGGCGGGAGAGGACGGAGGAACCAAGCAGGAATGTTACCCAGTCGCAACCAACACAACAAGGACTTGGGCCTCCTGGATGCACAAGACACATGAGTGCCTTCATGCTGCACTACCTGCAACATGATCTGCGGATTGTTAAAATCTGAAGTAATTCAGACTACTGGGTTGCCACACTGTTGAATCCCCGGTACAAAACTAAATTTGGTCAAATTACTCCTGCCCTGGAAAGGGACACACACGTGCAGGAGTATCAAAAGAAGCTTTTAGACAATCTGAGGACTGCTTTTCCCCAAAGCAGAAGTAGTGGACAGAGTGTTCATTGCAGTTCTACACTTCCAACCCAGGGAACATCCAGTCATCGTCATCAGAGAAACATTACCAGCTGCAGTGTACCTGTTACCAGCAATTTCTGAGAGTTATTTAACAGTTTTTTTTAGGCCATCCTTTGCAATGTCAGAAGAAAGTGCAAGTCTGACATATAGGGAATGCCTAGGATGGTGCATGAATATCTACAGCTCAATATTGATGCCATGACTGTGGAACTGGAACCTTGTTGATTTTGAGCTTCCAAACTGGGAAAGTTACCAGAGTTCATTTTGTCATGTCTGGCAGCCAGTGTTCTCTCAGAATGTACCTTCAGTGCTGCTGGTGGTGTCCTGACGGATAAGCGCATCCAGCTGTCAAGCAACAGTGTACGTTGCCTTACGGTTATCATGGTGAACAAGTCATTGATCTCCAAAGACTTTTGCACCCCACTACCCAGTATCGGAATGGGGAGACTAGGCGCTGGTGTACTTTTCAGGGTGCATTACACTATTTCACATCTGGGGCAATTGTTGCCACTTTAGTGGTGGCTGTGCCTAATTTTTTGAAAGGTGGGGACTTTTGTTAAGGTCTTTTTGCTGTATGGTGCATTACTAGAGCAGAGCTCCCCATGCACAATACCTGCTCATGATGGTTGTGCACCAATTCATAAATAATAAACCTTGAAATGCTGGCCCTATGTTTCCTGCCTTGATGCTATTGTGGCCCAATACAAAATCTACAAGATGCGTACCACTTTGCTGTAGTGTGACACATTTTTTTTGAAAAGTGGGGACTCTTGTTCGGGTATCCTTGCTGTTTGATGCATGACTGGAGCAGGGCTCTCTGAGTGACATGCCTTCATCTGTTACTCATCCTCCATTTACTCCTACTCTTTCTTTTACTTAATGTAGAAAACTGCTACCACTTTTCCCCTGTGAGTCATCAATCTGTCAATTCAAACTAAGTTTTACACACCTCTTAAATTCATGTGAATTTGAGCCACCTCCTATTTTAAACTTATTTTAAAGAATGTGCAGGCTGGTACAGAACGTATCTGATGCACACATGCTATGCCATGACACTATTTGTACTGTAGGTAGATCGTTGTCTTTATTCTTGGGTTCTGGCAGTAATATGAGCAGTTTGGCAGCTTTTGGGTCCCTTTTACGGTGTTTTCTAGTCCCTTGATTTTGCCTCCCAACATTCCACATTCAGCAAACAAATCTGAATTCGAAAACTGTGGTGTTTGCTCATCTCTAGTAGCAATGAGAAAACTGATAGACAGTTTTACCTCCAATTAAAGAGGAACTCCCTAAAAAAGGCATGTTGTTGGGTTGCTGATCCATCCTTTATTTGGCATTTTGTTCGGAGAAGGACTTTTTTTTAGTTGTTTTAAGGTACCGTATATACTCGTGTATAAGCCGACCCGTGTATAAGCTGACCCCCCTACTTTTTCCCCCAAAACCTGGGAAAACGTATTGACTCGCGTATAAGCCGAGGGCGGACCCCAGCACAGGTATACAGCCCCCAGCAGTGTGGTATACAGCAGGTCCCCAGCACAGTATACAGCCCCAGCAGTGTGGTATACAGCAGGTCCCCAGCACAGTATACATCCCCAGCAGTGTGGTATACAGCAGGTCCCCAGCACAGTATACAGCCCCAGCAGTGTGGTATACAGCAGGTCCCCAGCACAGTATACAGCCCCAGCAGTGTGGTATACAGCAGGTCCCCAGCACAGTATACAGCCCCAGCAGTGTGGTATACAGGTCCCCAGCACAGTATACAGCCCCAGCAGTGCCATTATACAGCCCCCCCCCTCACAGTATGGTGCCCCCCTCCCTCACAGGATGGCCCCCGCATGCAGCGCTGTGCACATACATTACCTGGCTATCAGCTGTCACCCTCCGGTGGTGGATCGTTCTCCTGGCTCCGGGCTGCATCTTCATCTGTGTCTTTAGGTTTAGGTTCAGCGGTGTGAACCAGTGATCTGCCTGCTGTTTCAGAGCTGTCCACACTTCTTCTGCTTGTGGGGTTTGTCACCTATGCAGACTAGCTTCAGCACAGCCTGTTGCCGCTTCGCAGAGGCAGTGCTGCAGTGCTTCCAGCTTGGGACTGGTGTGGAGGGTACAGTGGATGAGGATGCGCAGGAGGAGGAGGCTGAGGAGCATGACAGAGGTAGGGCCTGCTATCCTTGGTGTGGGAAGGATGTGTTCCGTCCCTCGCTCAGACTGGGTCCCAACCTCCACAATATTAACCCAGTGTGCCGTCAAGGAGATGTAGCGGCCTTGCCCACAAGCACTCGAAATGTGAGAATTTAGGACTGTGGCATGTGGGGCGTTGGCAGCGTATTTGCGCCTGCGTTCAAAGGTTTGCTGAATGGATAATTGAACGCTGCGCTGAGACAAGGACGTGCTTGATGGTGGTGTTATTTGTGCATGGGCAACTTTAGGTGCAGAGCCGGAGGCTTGTTCGCGGCCAGCATGGACAGGGGATTGGCTCGCACGCACAACACGCGAAGACGTAGCAGTGACATCAGCAAGCACCGCTCCTCGACTCTGTTGTACTTCCCACAAAGTCGGGTGCTTGGCTGACATGTGCCTGATCATGCTGGTGGTGGTCAGGTTGCTAGTTTTTGTACCCCTGCTGTCGCTGTCATGGCAGGTGTTGCAAATGGCCTTTTTAGAGTCATCTGGAGCCAACTTAAAAAACTGCCAGACTCGGGAAGACCTAACATTTGCACAGGCACCTTGAGTCGTGTTGCTGTTCCGGGGAACGGTTGCCTGCCTTCTGCCTGCGGACACGACCCTGCTTCGTACTGCCTGTTGGGATGCTACGCCTCCCTCCCCCTGTGCACAGCTGTCCTCGCCCTGCATATCCTCCTGCCAGGTTGGGTCAGCTACTGGATCATCCACCACGTCGTCTTCCTCTTCCGCACCCTGATCCTCCTCCTGACTTCCTGGCAATTGTGTCTCATCATCGTCCACCCCTTGTTGAGACACGTTGCCAACGTTCCGTTCGTGAGAACGTGGCTGCTCAAATATTTGGGCATCTGTACATACCATCTCATCACCCACTTCAACAGGAGCTGGCGAGAGGCCAGATTCTGCGAATGGATACGTGAACAGCTCTTCCGAGTGTCCTAGTGTGGGATCAGTAATGTCCGTGGACGCGTACTCGGCCTGGTGGTAGGAAGGAGGATCAGGTTGGGAAATGTGCGGTGCAGTATCACGGCTACTGACACTTGACCGTGTGGAAGACAGGGTGTTTGTGGAGGTGCCAATCTGACTTGAAGCATTATCCGCTATCCAAGTAACAACCTGTTGACACTGGTCTTGGTTCAAGAGTGGTGTACTGCTGCGGGCCCCAAGAATTTGGGACAGGACGTGCGAGCGAGTAGATGTGCCCCTTTGTTGTTGAGAAATTAGTGCTTGCACACGACCTCGGCCTCTGCCTGGACCACCATCACGTTCACTTCCTTCTTCCTTGCCAACGCTCTTGCCAACGCCCTTGCGCATTTTGCCTGTATACAGCGACAACAGTCTGGTGACTATTCAGGTCACAGGAAAGTTGGTTTTTAGAACCTACCTGTATAAAGCTAGTAAGTACAACAGTCTGGTGACTGTTCAGGTCACAGGAAAGTAGGATTTTAGTCCCTAACCTGTATCAAGCTAGTAAGTACAACAGTCTGGTGACTGTTCAGGTCACAGGAAAGTAGGATTTTAGTCCCTAACCTGTATCAAGCTAGTAAGTACAACAGTCTGGTGACTGTTCAGGTCACAGGAAAGTTGGATTTTAGAACCTGCGTGTATCAAGCTAGTAAGTACAACAGTCTGGTGACTGTTCAGGTCACAGGAAAGTAGGATTTTAGTCCCTAACCTGTATCAAGCTAGTAAGTACAACAGTCTGGTGACTGTTCAGGTCACAGGAAAGTAGGATTTTAGTCCCTAACCTGTATCAAGCTAGTAAGTACAACAGTCTGGTGACTGTTCAGGTCACAGGAAAGTTGGATTTTAGGACCTGCATGTATCAAGCTAGTAAGTACAACAGTCTGGTGACTGTTCAGGTCACAGGAAAGTAGGATTTTAGTCCCTAACCTGTATCAAGCTAGTAAGTACAACAGTCTGGTGACTCTTCAGGTCACAGGAAAGTAGGATTTTAGTCCCTAACCTGTATCAAGCTAGTAAGTACAACAGTCTGGTGACTGTTCAGGTCACAGGAAAGTAGGATTTTAGTCCCTAACCTGTATCAAGCTAGTAAGTACAACAGTCTGGTGACTGTTCAGGTCACAGGAAAGTAGGATTTTAGTCCCTAACCTGTATCAAGCTAGTAAGTACAACAGTCTGGTGACTGTTATGGTCACAGAAAAGCTTGGACTCCGATCTGGATCACCCTGCCTATATCCTCCTAGATTAGTTCTGAGAAGCACTGTTGTGGTCAGCAACAGTTTGCAGCCCTGCTCCGGATCTACCTATGAGGGCCGCAAATCTGTCCCTAAGCAGCAGCAGACACTCTCCCTACACTCACTGTCTGGATGGCTGTGTGAAGAGCACATCGTGGCCGGGTCTTATAAAGGCTCGGTTACGCTGTGCAGGCCGGCCAATCACTGCAATGCCACAACTAACAGGGCTGTGGCATTGCAGTGACTGCCAGCCAATCCTTGCATGTGGGCTGGCTCTCTAAAGAGCACCAACATGCAGGGATGAGGACCACGAGCACAGCACGAGTATCGCGAGATTACTCGGTACTCGCCGAGTAGCCCGAGTAAAGTGATACTCGTGCGAGTACCGAGTAGTCACAAGCATACTCGCTCATCACTAGTGTTCATATATCCTTTTGATGCTTTTTCACTTTATTTTTTACATTTCATTATATTGCATAATCACAGGAGTAATCTAAAATATTTTTTTTTCCTCCAAAGCAGAGTGCCACATGTGTTCATGGGTTGTCTCTGTTACTGAAGTTTTGCCCATTTTTAATTAAAGGGATTCTCGCTGCCTGAACCATAAGGACAGTGAAGAAAAATATTGTCTGCATTTTTTTAAGCCATATACATTTTATTCTAAAGCACTTTGCCGTTTATGAGAAAATGTAGTGTTAAAAAGGAGCCAAGGATCTCATATGACTAGTCTAAGAGGTGGATGCTTGACTTGATCTTCCTGTCCACTTACTTAGACTGACAGGTCTCTCGTTAAACACACAGATAAAAATCTAAATATTTCTCCTATGAGAAAGGAGAAAAAAAAGGGAAGCAAATTAGAAATTACAAGGAGTAAGGGTATGATCAACTCACACTCACCCTTATGGAGATGTAAACAGCACATATAACCCCTGCCCCTGTGGCTGAATGGCTCAGGGCGGTACGCTGCTTTAATGGAAGGTTGTGGAGAGTTTATTTGCGGAAGACATCACAGAAATAGATGTTGCACCAAAAAATTGTTCGGCTGAGCGCTCCCAAGAACCAGAAAATGCATCCATAAAAAAGGCAAAATATTTTTTTATAAAAACTTTTTGGCATAACAATGCATTTCAACTCATGTAAAGCCTACATCAAGTAGAAAATAACTTAAAATGGTATAAAACACAACTTGAGCTTATTTGTAAAAAGGTTTTTATAAATAAGCTTAAGCTGTGTTTTAAACCCTTTTAAGCTATTTTATTACCTGATGAAGGCTTTAAATGAGCCAAAATCCGTTGTTTGCAAAAAAATGTTTTATAAATAAATAAATATTATTATTATCATTCTTCATAGATGCACTTTCTGGTTCTTGTTAGCACCTAGTGGAATATTTTGGAAAACATAAATATAAGGAGACATCATTTGGTCTAGAAAAGGGGGTCGGGTAAATACTGCGAAAGACCAAGCTCTTGGATGTCATCATTGTTATGATTTTATAGCAACTTATACAGGAAAAAAGCAACACACTAAAAACTATAACTGACCCTACCGGTTCCTGTACAGACTATAGTCCCTAAAGGTTTCTGATTGAGCTGTGATAGCCCTGACCACAGACTAGAAATTGGTAACTCAGACTTATTCTTCTTGAGCAGAGCGCAATTTTCCTAAAGAAGGGAAGGTGCTCAGAGACAGAAGTTGCTCCTGAGTAAAACAAACAATGAAATACAAAATACAAGATTAGGTATATTCTGCTAAAGAATATGCTATCTATTTTCTAATAACACACAGAAGATAGGTGCACAGTAAAGATCAAAAACAGAAAAGCTATTTACCCTGGCTGGTCTTCCACTGATTGGCATAAACAATAGCAATATGTTTGGACATCTAAATGAGAATATCACAAGCAGGAAATACCAGCAGTGGGAAAGTTTTTAAAGTTGCACATAAAAGGTGATTGGGCAGACAAATGAATAAATGAATGTACCTATTAACCTAATAGAACTAAAACAGGGATAACAGAAAGTAAACACCCAATGAAAAAGGTGTATCCGCCATGGCTCGGTGGACAAAGAAGCAGAGCATAGGCTCAAGGGTTTGAATCCAAAGGTATGAATGACAGTCAGTTTTCTCTTAACCCTAGAACGCATACCCATAGAAATCTACACATTCACGCACCTGGGGCCTTTTAGGCCTGTGTGCAAATAACACGGAATAACTCAAATAAAAATACTTTTCAAAATTTATTTTACAATTGCAAAGTAAGGATGCATTCCCAGTAGCGCTGGGGTCCGCCAGGAGGGGATCTGTAATGGATCTGACCTCCTGGTGACCCCAGCTAAGGCTGGCGGAATGACTGTGCCATTGTAATTTTAGATGTCAGTAAACTAAAAAGAAAAAAAGAAAAAGATTACAATCAGGCTTGTGCACTGTAAACAGTATGTGATAAGACTCTTTGTTAGGGTCCCAGCACACCAAGCGATATAAAGCAGGTAAAGTGCAGCCCCCCTCCTCTTACCTCCAACAGATCACTTTCTTGTAGTGCAGTAGAAGCCTCTGGTTTTGGAGCTCAGAAAGTTTCTATTTCCAGACAAAAGAAAGCTGACTTCTTCCTCCAAAGCTCCAGCAATTAGGACAAAAAGACCTGTGATGAGGTCAGAGACACATGACTTTGTGAGGGAGCCTCCCTTCCAAGATCACATGACCATGTTGACATGCAGAATCCACACTCTTCCCAGAGTCATAAAAGTTCTTCCCCAGCAACAATACAGACAAAAAGACTGAATATCACATGTAAACCTAGTACGGGCCTAAAAGGCCCCAGGTGCGTGAATATGGGGTAGTCCCAAAAAAAGGTTGTTATACTGAAACATCTGTAACATAAAAATATATGAATAACTGGAAATTACTAACAACTATATACCTGAGGATTACCTAGAAATTCAAACTAAAGTACTTTTACAGAAAATAGAAAACAAGTAACCTGGCGGGCCTGCGAGGCCCCAGGTATGCGTTCTAGGGTTAAATGCCACAGCATTTTATTGTACAACTTACACTGGTGTAATAATACAGCCATATTGCTTGGGGTTGGGGCAGCTTGAATATTCTGAAAGTTTCCCTATAGCCTATAAAATAAGTCAATGGCCTATCTACATATGCGCCCTTCAAGAAGGATAACAGATTAAAGCTTTTCAGTTGTGTAGTATTTTTGTTAATAGTAAAACTGCAACGGTAATATCCACTATATCAACAGTTCCCAAAGATGGGGACAAAAATAAAACATTCTTATTGAAAAAAGGAATATGCAAACATGCTTTTAACTAAATAGTCCTTAGTATGAAATAGGATTTTATCCCGAAACCCCTATTTGCGTTTATGAAGATGGAGATACAGTACAGAACAAGACAGCTTCTTAGGATTTCGCTGCCAACTTCATTTTATTAACCCAGCCTTGTAAAGTAAGCAGTTTTACTTCTAAAGTACCTCTTCAAGTTATTGCACATTTTAGAAACCTTGATTCTATAAATCTGTGGCAACAAAACTGACATCTATGAAAGATTCACTTGATGTATATCTTAACTTTAATAAACAGATGGATGAATAAATGCTTTACTGAGGACTATATTGAGCCAGTCAATATTAAACTCATCTGTTTAGCAATTTCTACATAAACATGTCGGCATAAAGGGATGAGGTGAATAGTTAACATTGCTGAAGTACAAATAAAATATAAATTAGACAAGCGATCAGACAAGTAGAATGGCTCTCAGATACAGAGGGAACATAAAACCACAGAATCAATACTGACAGTTGACCTTTGACCTATCGCTTCTTGATGGCATAATTGAATGTCTGCAGACAGATACTGACAAGGATGATTTTGTGTGTGTGCAATAAAAGGTCTTCACCTAAGGCAGCATTCTCTAGTTCTGTAAGTCAAGAGCGAACATATTGTCAAAGTTGCACCCAGATAATAACATATTAAGAAGTGAAACAAAAAAATGTAAGAAAGATCTAACTGACATGATCTATGGTAATGTAGAGCATATATGAGTCTGTTTATTTTTTCCTATCAATATACAAGGACCCAGATATAACACATGCAAATGTAACAGTTGTAGTTTGGCCCTGGGCATGTGCACTGCACCTGATCTGGAGACACTGTGTCCTGGACGCAGAGTGTCCTCTTCTGCAGGAAGCCAGTGATCGCTGCAGGTGAATGCAGCCATTCTGTGCCCACGGTCAGTGTTCAGGGCACGGTGGCTTTTTCCTGCCTATGACTCCGCATGGCCAAATTGACATGCTGCGGACAAGCAATGGCACGGAAAGCCACCCCTTGTCAGTTATACCTATGCAGGAAAGAAGCACAGTAGACACAGAATTTCTGTAAATCCATCCACTATGCTTGTACTGTACATTGCAGCATTATGAAGGTAGCTCAAACATGCTGTGTCCATAATGCTGCAAACACCGATCGTGGGAACAGAGCCTAAGGGTCCACACATCAGTAGTCTATAGAAGACATCAGTTTTGTAAATTCCACCTTGTATGTGGGCAATAAATCCATTATAGATTTTGTCTTAACATGCAGGAGCTTCAAAATACACCTATGCCAATTAAGTTTGACAATTATGCTAAATCTTTGTTAAAAAAAAATTGAGAAACAATCAAATGTGCAAAAAAACTAATTAACATCTTAATGATCAAGGACACAATATTAAGTCTTTGGTTGTGTCCCGCCCCCTAATGCAGGCTGATGCTTTGAGCTCACTTTCTTCCCTCACATCTCAGCTGATCTCATAAGCTGAGATGTGTAGCTAACACCACTGAGTGGATCAGTGATGTGATCGGTGTTGTTAATCCTTTGGATTGCGCTGTCAGTGACTGACAGCACGATTCATAGCACCGTGGCTGGGATCATGCCGTTCTCCACTGTGATCGAAGGTCCTATGATGCGATCACAGGACCTCCGCTGTTACCCGGAAAACCCCAGGACATCTGATGACCCCGGAGCTGTCCTAAATCATTTCCTGCTGGCAATGACCCAGTGACGTCACTGGAAGGGAGTGATCATTCTCCCTATGTTTGTATGGGTTGTGGCCCATCCAAACACAGGGGAAGCGATCAGACAGTGAAGTGCAGAGGCCCTATAGAGAGCAAAATAAAATAAGAAAAAAACTAAAGTTTGTAAAACTATGAAAAAAACAAAAACTTCAAATCACCACCCTTTTGCCCCATTGAAAATAAAACTATTAAAAAAAATACACACATTTGGTATTGCTGTATTCACAAATGTCTGATCTATCAGATTATTAAATCAATTGATCCAATCTGTAAACTAAGCAACTGAAAAAAAGTCCAAATTCAAAAATTAGGTTTTTTTGGGTAGCTGTAAAATGCAATAACAGGCGATCAAAACAGTGTATCTATCCAAAAAGGTGTGATTAGAAACATCAGCTCAAGATGCAAAAAATAAGCTATCACACAGCCCCAGATCCTGAAAAATGAGAATGTAATGGGTCTTGGAAAATGGCACAAAAGTGTAATTCTTTTTCTTTAAAAACTTCTGAATATTTTTTTACCACTTAGATAACGGTAAAAGTATACATATATGATATCTACAAACTGGCACTGGCCCAAGGCACCATACCGACATGTAGGTTTTACCATATAGTGAATATAAAACCCCCAATAAAGTGTAATTGCACTTTTTTTGCAAATCCACCGCACTTGGATTTTTTACCCATTTTCCAGTACACTATATGTCAAAATAAATGATGTCATTCAAAAGTACAACTGGTCCCGCAAAAAAATAAGCTTTGATATGTCTATATTGACAGAGAAACAAAAATGTTATGGCTCTTGGAAGAATGGGAGGAAAAACAAAAAAAGGAAAATCGTCTGGGGGTGAAGGGGATAAAGTTAAATTTATATGGCTGTATCTCACAGGCTGTACATAGTAGACAACACCTGGACAGCCCGAGAGTCTAATGGCCTGAAATTAAGCTATTTTGGTTAGAACACTGTGATCAGTACGGGCATTGCTTTCAGTATAGAAATAATGAAATATGCCCATCATAACCAGTCATAAAGAACATTTTTACACACAGACTACCGTATATACTCGTGTATAAGCCGAGTTTTTCAGCCCAAAAATTGGGCTGAAAAGTCCCCCCCTCGGCTTATACACGGGTCATACGGTATGCTGTGGGGGGGAGCTGTGACCGGGGGCTGGAGGAGGCAGGAGGGGGCCGCGGTGACCGCAGGCGGTCACGTGGGGCCGCCTCATTAGTGCAATGAATATGCACGGCATCCCCCTGTCCATCAGCGGCGGGGGGATGCCGTGCATATTGCACTACACAGCCCCCCTCCTTAATATGGGTCCCCCAGTGGTAATAAACAGCCCCCCCCCCCTCCTTATCATGTCCCCCCCCGGCTGCGGCAGCTGTTAAAATAACAAACACTTTATACATCACCTTCCGACGCAGCTCTCCGCTCCTCCGGTCCTCAGCGTCTCCGCTCGCGGCTTCTTCTTCCTTGTTGTGCCGGTGTCATGTGACCGGGCGCAGGAGATGACGTCATTTCCTGCGCGCGGTCACAAGCCGGCACATCAAGGAAGAAGCCGCGAGCGGAGACGCTGAGGACCGGAGGAGCGGAGAGCTGCGTCGGAAGGTGATGTATAAAGTGTTTGTTATTTTAACAGCTGCCGCAGCCGGGGGGGGACATGATAAGGAGGGGGGGGCTGTTTATTAATACTGGGGGACGCATATTAAGGAGGGGGGGCTGTGTTCTACCACTGGGCCTGCTGGATACTACACTGGGGCTGTATATACCTCTGGGGCTGCTGTATACTACCACTGGGGCTGTATATACCACTGGGGCTGCTATATACTACCACTGGGGCTGTATATACCTGTGGGGCTGCTGTATACTACACTGGGGCTGTATATACCTCTGGGGCTGCTGTATACTACCACTGGGGCTGTATATACCTGTGGGGCTGCTGTATACTAACTACTGGGGCTGTATATACCTGTGGGGCTGCTGTATACTACCACTGGGGCTGTATATACCTCTGGGGCTGTATACTACCACTGGGGCTGTATATACCTCTGGGCTGCTGTATACTACCACTGGGGCTGTATATACCTCTGGGGCTGCTGTATACTACCACTGGGGCTGTATATTCCTCTGGGGCTGCTGTATACTACCACTGGGGCTGTATATACCTGTGGGGCTGCTGTATACTACCACTGGGGCTGTATATACCTGTGGGGCTGCTGTATACTACCACTGGGGCTGTATATACCTGTGGGGCTGCTGTATACTACCACTGGGGCTGTATATACCTGTGGGGCTGCTGTATACTACCACTGGGGCTGCTGTATATACCTTTGGGGCTGCTGTATACTACCTCTGGGGCTGCTGTATACTACCTCTGGGGCTGCTGTATACTACCTCTGGGGCTGCAGTATACTACCTGTGGGATGCTGTATACTACCACTGGGGCTGTATATACCTCTGGGGATGCTGTATACTACCACTGGGGCTGTATATACCTCTGGGGCTGCTGTATACTAACTACTGGAGCTGCTGCTGTATATACCACTGGGGCTGCTGCTGTATACTACCACTGGGGAGGCTGCTGTATACTACCATTGGGGGGCCTGTATACCACACTGCTGGGGGCTGTATACCTGTGCTGGAGTCCACCCTCGGCTTATACACGAGTCAATAGGTTTTCCCAGGTTTTGGGGGCAAAAGTAGGGGGGTCGGCTTATACACGGGTCGGCTTATGTAATTTGAAAACACCACTGCACTTTGTAAAGCAGTTTTTCAATATAAAATACATATGAATCTAGTCTGCAGAAGTATAAGCCCTTCCTGTATATTCCCAATTCCTTCTGAATCCACTACTGACTTGATCATGAAACTGCAATAGAAACTGCCATAAAAACTGTGGCATTAGGGATGAGCAAACCAGACTTTAAAATTTGTAGTTTGTACCGAACACAGACTTTTTAAAAAATGTTATTTCTTGGGTTCTGAGTTCGGGTGCTTTACATATGCAAATAATTCGAGTGAGCATCGCTGTGCTCGGGTACTCTCTGTGCTCCAGTACACTCTGTGCTCGGGTACACTCGGTGGTCAGCCCAGAGAGAGCCAGGTGCAGTGTGTGAATGGCTCTCACTGGGGGTAAAATCAGCGTTATTGGTGTATACAAAGAAAGGTTAAATGACAAATCCCCATCCTCCCTCTTTCAGAAAGGCTCTGTTTATAGTGTGCGGAGAACCAAACTGCCCAATCAGTGACTTTGACTCCTGAGAGGAATAAGGTTGATTTCCTCCAAACATTGGAGTTTTCAGTGCAGCGGCTGCACAGCATCAGATCGCTATTAACCTAGAGATTAACTCCATATCTGCAGGCTAATACCATTTTTTAAACGGCAGGTTCCCTTCAAAGTGTACATGAAACTGGGAAAGTGTTTTTATATGTCACATTTGTTCAAACTGTGACCAAGGTGGCCCTTGCAGTTCACATTGCATTTCTGTGTGTAAGCAGTTAAAACAAACCCATTGCAAAATTACGTTAAAAATCCTTTTGTCAATGAACAAGAATAAATGCAAACATTGTAATATTGTAGAAATGTCAAATATAATCTACCCTTTGAAATGACAAGTATTAAATTCTAATGCATTAGGTATGTACTTCCATGCTGATATCATCAAGGACTTATTGCAATATACTGTATGTATATATGTTTATATATATATATATATATATATATACATATATATATATATATATATATATATATATATATATATACTAGCTGTAGTACCCGGCTACGCCCGGGTTAATAAATAACTGCTGTTAGCTATAACAAAATAGAATTTGAATATGTTATA
Organism: Allobates femoralis; assembly: GCA_033576535.1. Taxonomy (NCBI): domain Eukaryota; kingdom Metazoa; phylum Chordata; class Amphibia; order Anura; family Aromobatidae; genus Allobates; species Allobates femoralis. The sequence continues at coordinate 118,885,477 of JARQOC010000003.1, forward strand.
TTAATGACCTGTAGGAAAATAGAAGCTGAGCTGTGATTGATTGCTATAGGCAGCCTAATAAATCTCCAGCCAACAGTAAACCCTCCGCCTGGCCGGGTAGTATATGTTACCTCACACATACACATAATAGACAGCTCATGTGACTGACATCTGCCTTAATTCCCTATATGGCACATGTGTTGCATATTGGCTGTTTTTAATCAGATGTTTATGTTTGGAAAATAAAGATAGCACACGTATGAGGCGAGTTGTGTGAGGTGATTTGTGCACATCTGTGTCTGTCTGTGTGGTGTGTGTGTCCCTGGGGTGTGTATGTGTGTGTCCCTGTGGGATGGGGTCTGTGTGGTGTGCGTCTCTGTTGTGTGTGTCTCTTTGTGGTGTGTGTGTCCCTGTGGGGTAAGTGCATGTGCCCCTATAGGGTGTGTATGTGTGTGTCCCTGTGGGGGGGTCTGTGTGGTGTGTGTCTCTGTTGTGTGTGTCTTTGTGGTGTGTGTGTGTGTCCCTGTGGGGTGAGTGCATGTGTCCCTATAGGGTGTGTATGTGTGTATGTCCCTGTGGCAGGTGTCTGTGTGGGGTGTCTCTGTGTTGTGTGTGTCCCTGAGGGGTGAGTGTATGTGTCCCTATAGGGTGTGTATGTGTGTGTGTCCCTGAGGGGGGGTCTGTGTGGTGTGTGTCTCTGTTGTGTGTGTCTCTTTGTGGTGTGTGTGTGTGTCCCTGTGGGGTGAGTGCATGTGCCCCTATAGGGTGTGTATGTGTGTGTCCCTGTGGGGGGGGTCTGTGTGGTGTGTGTCTCTGTTGTGTGTGTCTCTTTATGGTGTATGTGTGTCCCTGTGGGGTGAGTGCATGTGTCCCTATAGGGTGTGTATGTGTGTGTGCCCCTGTGTGGGGGTCTGTGGTGTGTGTGTGTATCTGTGTTGTGTGTGTCTCTTTGTGGTGTGTGTGTGTCCCTGTGGGGTGAGTGCATGTGTCCCTATAGGGTGTGTATGTGTGTGTGTCCCTGTGGGGGGGTGTCTGTGTGAGGTGTGTGTGTCTCTGTGTGTCCCTTTGTGGTGTGTGTGTGTCCCTGAGGGGTGAGTGCATGTGTCCTTATAGGGTGTGTATGTGTGTGTGTCCCTGTGGGGGTGTCTGTGTGGTGTGTGTGTGTGTCTCTTTGTGGTGTGTGTGTCCCTGTGGGGTGAGTGCAGGTGTCCCTATAGGGTGGCTATGTGTGTGTGTGGTGTGTATCTGTGTTGTGTGTGTCTCTTTGTGGTGTGTGTGTGTGTCCCTGTGGGGTGAGTGCATGTGTCCCTATAGGGTGTGTATGTGTGTGTGTCCCTGTGGGGGGGGTGTCTGTGTGAGGTGTGTGTGTCTCTGTGTTGTGTGTGTCCCTTTGTGGTGTGTGTGTGTCCCTGAGGGGTGAGTGCATGTGTCCCTATAGGGTGTGTATGTGTGTGTGTCCCTGTGGGGGGGTCTGTGTGGTGTGTGTGTGTCTCTTTGTGGTGTGTGTGTCCCTGTGGGGTGAGTGCAGGTGTCCCTATAGGGTGGCTATGTGTGTGTGTCCCTGTGGGGGGGGTCTGTGTGGTGTATGTCTGTGTTATGTGTGTCTCTTTGTGCTGTGTGTGTCCCTGTGGGGTGAGTGCATGTGTCGCTATAGAGTGTGTGTGTGTTCCCTTGGGGGTGTGGGGGTGTCTCTGTGTTGTGTGTGTCTCTTTGTGGTGTGTGTTTGTTCGGGTGCGTGGTGAGTATCCAAAATTGTTTGGTGAACTGGAACGCGCAGGGTTAAAATTTCGCCTCACAACATAGCCTATGACGCTCCCGGGGTCCAGACGTGTGACTCTGCAAAATTTTGCGGCTGTAGCTGCGACGGTGTAGATGCCAATCCCGGATATACACACATACATGCACACATACACACATTCAGCTTTATATATTATATATATATATATATATATATATATATATATATATATAACTATATGTATATCTAATATATAATTCCCCTAACGCACTTCTGTAAGTTTTGGCACTGTTTCCGTCGTCATGTCCGTGGGCGCGCGACTCGCACGCGACTGACTCGCAAAGCCTAACTCGCAAAGTCTCACTCGCTTGCAGAATAGGCGGCAGTGACTCGCAAAGCCTCACTCGCAATGCCCGCGAAGCGGCCATTGCGAGTCCTGACTCGCAAAGCCTCACTCGCAATGGCGTTGCGAGTCCCTGCAGAATAGGCGCCACTGACTCGCAAATCATCACTCCCATTTGAGTGCACATGCGTATTTCAGCAAAGTAGTCACCAAAAAGGAAATTTTTTTCTCCAATAGCACCCCCATCCTTCTTGGTCAACAAGAAAATACAAAAAAAAATTACAACAGCACCAAACCCCCCCCTCTTTCCCGGTCAAAGCAAAAACACAAAATTTTTTTTTGATCTTCCTCTTGGTCATTTGGTGAAAAATGACTAAGTCCAAAAACGTTTCACACACACAAGGGCCATTTTTTGGCATGTGTTTTTTTACTGCTAAAAAAAAAGCAAATTGTGTGTGAACAATGGCTGTATTATATATTTGATTATATAGGAATTATCAGTATCTAATATATAATTCCCCTAACGCACTTACGTAAGTTTCGGCACTATTTCAGTTGTTGTGGCCATGGGCGCGCGGCACCCACGTGACCTGCGAGGCATTGCCCGCGCAGCGGGCATTGCGAGCCGTTGCAGGGGTAAATTTGAAACTCGCGGTAAATTTGAAAATTTGAGGTAAATTTGAAACTCAAAGTCCTCCATGTATCTCCATGGGGAGTGAGGCGCTATTCTCATTGGTCGGCGCCAGCACACAGCGACCAATGAGCTTCGCGCCTCACTTCCTATGGAGATACATGGAGGACTTTGAGTTTCAAATTTAACGCTGTAAGTGAGGCGCTATTCTTATTGGTCGGCGCCAGCACACAGCGACCAATGAGCTTCGCGCCTCACTTACAGCGCTAAATTTGAAACTCAAAGTCCTCCATGTATCTCAATGGGAAGTGAGGCGCTATTCTCATTGGTCGGCGCCAGCACACAGCGACCAATGAGCTTCGCGCCTCACTTCCTATGGAGATACATGGAGGACTTTGAGTTTCAAATTTACCGCTGTAAGTGAGGCGCTATTCTCATTGGTCGGCGCCAGCACACAGCGACCAATGAGAATAGCGCCTCACTTCCTATTGAGATACATGGAGGACTTTGAGTTTCAAAATTACCGCTGTAAGTGAGGCGCTATTCTCATTGGTCAGCGCCAGCACACAGCGACCAATGAGAATAGCGCCTCACTTCCCATTGAGATACATGGAGGACTTTGAGTTTCAAATTTACTCAAAGTCAAACTCAAAGTCCTCCATGTATCTCAATGGCCAGTGAGGCGCTTCTCTCATTGTACTCATGACAAGAGCAACATTAACCCCTTACATTCCGTTTTATTTGTAATTTCTATAACACAGTGTGTAGTTGTACTGCCACTGCGAAGTTAACCCCTTATATACCATTTCTGCCTTAACTCCATACTTTGTATTCTCTATTACTACTGCCAGTAGGAACATTAACCCCTTATATTCCATTATTGTTGTTATTTCTATTACACAGTGTATAGTTGTAATGACACTGCGAAATTAACCCATTATATACCAGTTCAGCATTAACTGCATATTTGGTAGTGTTTATAACTACTGCCACTGGTATATTAACCCCTTGAACACCATTTTGGATATAATTTACAGCGCTGAGTCTGTTGTGGGAGTGCCTGTGGGACATTAACTCCTTCAATAACATTTTTGATATCATTATAAGTTCCTACTCTGTTATAGTCCTGTTAGTCGAACATTAACTCTTTCTACACCTCCACTATATTGCTACCCTCACAGTTCTGCCTACATCGCCTACTTAGTCATATATCTGGTGTTTAAGTCTATTATTTAAAACTCTTAAAAAAATTATATACAGATTCTAGACTCTCGATTCTTTAGAATCGGGCTCACAGCTAGTATATATATATATATATATATATATATATATATATATATATATATATATATATTTATATACACACAATTACAAAATTAAGACAAAGTGTTTTCCAAAGAGTACCAGTATGTCTACTCCATCACATCTTTATATATTGGTATTGCCATATCGCTACAGAGTTTGTAAAAGTGTATTTAGTTTGATGTAACCTTTAAAATAATGACATAAAGTCAGTAAAACTAATTCAAATAGATGATGATTGTCTAAGGCAGGGGTCTCAAACATGCGGCCCGAGGGCCGCATGCAGCCCCTGGGGCTTCACTATGCGGCCCGCGGCACCTTGGACAACTTAATGATGCATCACCCCAGTGCATGGGACCACTGCAATCCCTGCTGTGTGATGACTTCCGTCCACGGCACTAACAAGCTCTGCCACTCAGCAAGATCAATGCAAGCTGCTAGCCAATGAGAGGCCTGCAGCTGATGGCAGAATATGACGTCACATGGGGGGCCTCTGCCTGGCAGATTGCATTGATCTTGCAGAGCAACAGAGCTTGCCTGAGCGGCGGCTGGAGGAAGTCATAGCACAGCGGAGGCCAGGAGTCAGCATAGCGGGGACTGCGCCGGCCCCCTGCACTGCAGCCATGCATCATTAAAGTGAGAAAAGTGTGAGTGTGAGTGAGGATGTGTGTATAAGTGTGTATGAGGATGTGTGTGTGTGTGTGTGTATGTGTGTGTGTGTGAGTGTGAGAGAGTATGTGTGTGTGTGTGTGTGAGTGTGAATGAGTGTGTATGCGAGTGTGTAAAAAGAAGGTAAAACAGGATGGAGGGCATCACTATAAAAGTAGATCAGGATGGGGGACAAACCTAGAAAAGGGGATCAGGATGGGGGACATCACTACAAAAGGAGATCAGGATGGGGGACATCACTAGAAAAAGGGATCAGGATGAGGGACATCACTAGAAAAAGGGATCAGGATGGGGGACACCACTACAAAAGGGGATCAGGATGGGAGACATCACTAGAAAAAGGGATCAGGATGGGGGACATCAGTAGAAAAGGACATTACTACAGGATTGGGACATTACTACAAGAACGGGATCGGGATTTGTACTTTACTACATTGAGCAAAAAATTCTGGTATCACTAAAAATATCACTTAGTCCTACAAGGGATGCGGCCCCCTGCTATAAATGTTGTCCTATGTGCGGCCCACCAACCCAGCCAAGTTTGAGACCACTGGTCTAAGGAGTGAAGCTTGGTAGTATTTCAGATGCGGTCACGCATCTACAGACTCTACACGACTCTAGACGACTCTACAGACTGTCTTCAATATAATAATGCCAGAAATTGCAATCTGAGCATGTGATGTCCCAGGTGCCATTTTACGTATTGAAGCATGCTGCATATTCACTGCTCCTTACATCCATAATCCCAAATTTAAAGCAGTGAATATCCCAGCAGCTTGAATTCAGTTGCTGACATCAGAGGACGATGCTGTGCATCAAGGGAGTGGTGGGAAGGTGAGTAGATTTGCTTATTTTTTGTCTGTTGCATGACAGGAGTCATATACAACAGTATGGGGCTATATATACCAGGGTGAGAACCATATATACAAGGAACAGGGCCATATATACCAGGATCCAAGATGGGGCCAGGATGAGGGCCATATATAACAGGATGGGGCCATACATGCAAAGATGGGGCCTGGATGAGGGGTGTATATAACCAGGATGAGGGATTATATATACCAGGATCAGACAAGGATTGGGAACATGTAAAGCAGGATGGAGAACATTTACACCAGGATGCAGGACATAAATATAGAACCTAGAAGGAGCCCAGGATGGGAGAAATTAGTCATTATAATATTTTTTGCTTCTATTATTTTCCATTTTCCTCCTGCAAAACCTTGGTGAGTCTTTTAGTCCAGTGCGTCTTATGGTCCGAAAAATATTTGTAATTTTTTTTGTGTGTGCAGATACCTTATCATGTATATCATACAATTATGATATAAATTTGTTTATTCCTGCAGCACATTTCTTTCCTCCCCATAAGTGGATTTATTTAATTTCAATACATTTTACTATAAGTATTACTGTCATTTGTATGGTTACAATGTTATTTTGCATAGTTAACAATACCTCCAGTATTCAATACGGTTTATATAAAGGTCAGCACATCTGTGAGTTTCACAGTAAACATTGCACTACGGACATGCTTTCTTTTTTAATAAAGGTCTATTTCTCTAGAAAGACTTTTGTGTGAGAATGAATCTCAGCACTGGGTTACTGTACTGAATCAATGAAAATCCATTTATATGAAAGTCCTAATATAAACAGAAAATCTTTATTTCATAAACCTTGGTATGAACTCTTACAAAGGGATGTATCTTCACCAACAATAATAGTAAAAAATCACAAACAAGTCTCTTTGCTAAAATGAAAAGTTAATAACAAACATAAAAGAAAAGCAAATCTCCCAGCCAAGAAGTGATCCACATTAAGATGCCTCCTGCCCTTGATGTAAGTGTAAGTAACTGGTTAAACTAAGCAAAAGTATACAAAAATATACAAAGGTGTGGTTAAGATCATTAACTAATATGGAAAGAGGGAAGATGTTTGCAGCATTTTTTGGGTCCCGTTAAAAAACGCATAGCAGAGCAGTCACATTTGAGTCCAGGATCCGTTAACAGCGTTCCCCTGTGTGTGGTGCAAATCACACTCCCCACTGCCCGCTGTGTAGCGGGTATCCATGGAACACAGCGGTTTGCTAGGGGCCACGTTCACCGCTATGCAGCTTGCATAAAGGCTGCGGAGGGGGATAAAAATTCTAAGGTTTCCTGCAAACCACGCAGGAAACTTACAATCTGTCAAGTGTGACCCTAGCCTAAGATTTGCATAGCCTAGGGTCACACATAAGCCCTGGATCCGTTATTTGCATCAGTTTTTTAACTTTAGAATTCTAAGTCCAAAAACTGATTCTGGTAACGGATCCTGGACTCAAGTGTGACTGTTCTGCTATGCGTTTTTTAACAGGACCCAAAAAATTCTGCAAGCAGCATTTTTTTTGGGTGCAGTAAAAAACAGATCTGTTTTTTTAACATGGGGCTCTATGGGAAATGGATTCGTTAACAAATGGCACATATTGACACCATCCGTTAACGGATCTGTTTTTGCTGGCATTTTTTGGCAAAAAATGGCAAAGTCCAAAAAACGCATAGCTGCACAGGAGGCTGAAAAACCATCCTTAAAAAAATGGATTTGTTATTGAAACCAGTGGAAAAAACTGATTGGAATGTGTGAGCCTAGCCATACTGACAGCAAATGAAGCAATGGAGAATTGTGTGACTCCACTCAGTCTGCCGGCATCCCCAAGCTGGATGTTCCTTCCCGACTCCAATTTTTGCTTTAGGGCTCCCTACTGTTATCTTTTTTAATGTTTTCTCATTTTACTAACTTAGGCTAGGGTCACACTTGAGTAGTGCCATCTGCTAAAAGGATGTGTTGAAAGGATGTGTTTTTCTCCGTGGCATTCACATGACATGTGTGTACAGTTTTAACACATGCATTACCGCATGCGTTAACACATGGTACATGCATGTACAATGTGTTAACGGATGTATTTCCCATAGACTCCAATATTAAATTAACACATCCGTTTCCCAAAACGGCCCAAAAAATGTTGCAGACCGCATTTTAATGTGCGCTAAAAAAAACGCAAAGTGCCAAACGCATACTAATTTGGCCATGTGTTTTTTGTATTGGAGTCAATGGGTGCATTAACGCATCCATTTGCAGACATTGTTAGATGAGAAAAACGCATCCTTTTGGCGGACGGTTGGCACTAGTGTGACCCTAGCCGTAGTATGTAGACATACTTCGAGACATAATAACATGTAGAAAGAACATAAGCGTGTGCTCATTTATCCATTCAATTTCTGAGCAAACAAGCGCTGGCAGGTATGTTTGAAGGGCGGCACAGTGGCACAGTGATTAGTGCTGTTGCTTTGCAGCACTGGGGTCCTGGGCTCAGATCGCCACAAGGACAACATCTGCAAGGAGTTTGTATGTTCCTCCTGTGTTTGCATGGGTTTCCTTCGGGTGCTCCACTTTCTGCCCACTCTCCAAAAACATACTGATAGTGAATTTAGATTGTGAGCCACACTGGGGACACTGATTACCGTATATACTCACGTATAAGCCGAGTTTTTCAGCCCAAAAATTGGGCTGAAAAGTCCCCCCCTCGGCTTATACACGAGTCACTGTATACTGTATACAATGTATACAGTATACAGTGCCCCCCCCAAATCAGTATACAGGCCCCCCCTTGGGTAGTAATCCTGTAAAGGAAGAGATTAGTATACTTATTCCTCCGCTGTCCCGCTGCCGCTGTCCCGCCGCCGCCATCGCGCTCTTCCGTCTTCATCCAGCGTCTTCCGTCTTCTTCCGACTTCTTCCGGTGGGCGCAGGCAATGACGTCATTGCCTGCGCGACAGAGGAGGAAGCCGGAAGAAGACGGAAGACACTGGATGAAGATGGAGGAGCGTGATGGCGGCGACGGGACAGCGGCAGCAGGACGGCGGAGGGATAAGTATACTAATCTCTTCCTTTACAGGATTACTACCCAAGGGGGGGACTGTATACTGATATGGGGGGGCTGCTTTATATACCTCTGGGGCTGTATATACCTCTGGGGCTGCATATACCTCTGGGGCTGCATATACCTTTGGGGCTGCATATACCTCTGGGGCTGTATATACCTCTGGGGCTGCATATACCTCTGGGGCTGCATATACCTCTGGGGCTGCATATACCTCTGGGGCTGCATATACCTCTGGGGCTGTATATACCTCTGGGGCTGCTGTATACTACCACTGGGGCTGCTGCTGTATATACCACTGGGGCTGCTGCTGTATATATCACTGGGGCTGCTGCTGTATATACTACTGGGGCTGCTGCTGTATATACCACTGGGGCTGCTGCTGTATACTACCACTGGTGCTGCTGCTGTATACTACCACTGGGGCTGCTGTATATACCTCTGGGGCTGCTGTATACTACCACTGGGGCTGCTGCTGTAGACTACCACTGGGGAGGCTGCTGTATACTACACTGCTGGGGGCTGTATACTTGTGCTGGGGTCCACCCTCGGCTTATACATGAGTCAATAGGTTTTCCCAGGTTTTGGGGGCAAAAGTAGGGGGGTCGGCTTATACACGGGTCGGCTTATACACGAGTATATACAGTAATCATGTAAAGCGCTATGGAATTAATGGCGCTATACTGGAGAATATATTTTATTATAAATATTACTGGCTGAGTGACCCAGGATGTGTGGATGGCAACTACTTAATTCCCACAATGTGTTAATTAATCCATAATCAAAAGGCTAAGTATAATGAACGTTCTTCATGTCAGATTTAAAGAGGGGACATTTTATTTGAGGACCATGCACCCTAGTCTTATTTTACAGTTTCTTGGGATTGTACTTAAAATATATGACATAATTTAAACACAAAGTTTGACATACACTTGACTAATTAGCAGGGCTGAATATGGCATTCATGATTCCTCAGGTACTTTAATTGTTCATGTTCCTTGCACATTTTTTTAAGGTTTGGGAGAATGAAAATATCATTATGGCACTTAGCCGCACTTGACCACTTAATGTGCACCCATATGATATGCTTGCCTTGATGGTATGTTTAACATCACTAAAAATGTTAAAAGTTAACTCTTTTATAGCCAATCTGGTCAATCATATATTTTTAAAAATAAAAAAAATTGCCCAGTATCAAAAAACAATGTTATGCTTGAGAACAATGAGTTGAATTTTAGTTCACAACTTTGAAACATCCATATCTGAACATGCTCCTACTATCTCTGTCTTTGTCTCTTGGTAGCACTGCACTAATACTGTGGATGCCATTTGGTGATGATAGCATGCTAAAGCTCACTTTTAGGACAGCTGGGTCAGCTTGGCAGCACTACCAAATGACAGCTGGTGAAAAAACCTGAAAGGGTGATGTCGACACCCCAAACAATATCCAAATTTAGAAACACCAGGTAGCACTCCAATTCAAGTGATGAATAAGTGGATCTTTACTGGATAATGGTGACGTTTCAACAGATTGCTCTATCTTTCTCAAATTTTTCTAAGTTTATATATATATATGTATATATATATATATGTGTATGTAAATTATGTATACTAAATTCAAAAAGCAGAAGGTACTGGGCACTAACATACAATTGAGTCCAAGCCTGTACCACGTCTATGTGACTAACGCCCAGAGTGCAGCCTTGCGGTGCTGGTATAAACAAATTCCATTAATGTTCAAGAAGACAAAATAACCGCACTCACCGGCTTTTGATCTTTGTTTTATTCACAGTCCATATCCATATGCGGTGACCATGCACTCCCCTCCCTGCTCATCATGGTCACCGCATATGGATATGGACTGTGAATAAAACAAAGATCAAAAGCCGGTGAGTGCGGTTATTTTGTCTTCTTGAACATTAAATTATGTATACATTGTGTGCAGAATTATGAGGCAAATGAGTATTGTGATCACATGATACTTTTTATACATGTTGTCCTACTCCAAGCTGTATGGGCTTGAGAGCTAACTACCAATTAAGTAAATCAGGTGATGTGCACCTCTGTAATGAGGAGGGGTGTGGTGTAATGAAATCAACACTATATATAAGTTGTGCATAATTATTAGACAAATGCCTTTCCTTAGGCAAAATGGGTCAGAAGAGAGATTTGACGGGCTCTAAAAAGTCCAAAATTGTGAGATGTCTTGCTGAGGGATGCAGGAGTCTTGAAATTGCCAAACTTTTGAAGCGTGATCACAGGGTCGCAAGAAGCGTGTTGGGCAAAAAAGGCACAAAATAACTGCCCATGAATTGAGGAAAATCAAGCGTGAAGCTGCCAAGATGCCATTTGCCACCAGTTTTGCCATATTTCAGAACTGCAACATTACTGGACTGTGAAAAAGCACAAGGTGTGCTATACTCAGGGACATGGCCAAGGTAAGGAAGGCTGAAAATCGACCACCTTTGAACAAGAAACATAAGATAAAATGCCAAGACTGGGCCAAGAAATATCTTAAGACTGATTTTTCAAAGGTTTTATGGACTGATGAAATGAGAGTGACTCTTCATGGGCCAGATGGATGGGCGAGAGGCTGGATCAGTAAAAGGCAGAGAGCCCCACTCCTACTCAGATGTCAGCAAAGTGGAGGTGGGGTACTGGTATGGGCTGGTATCATCAAAGATGAACTTGTGGGTCCTTTACGGGTTGAGGATGGAGTGAAGCTCAACTCCGAGACCTACTGCCAGTTTCTGGAAGACAACTTCTTCAAGCAGTGGTACAGGAAGAAGTCGGTATCATTCAAGAAAAACATGATTTTCATGCAGGACAATACTCCATCACATGCATCCTACTACTCCACAGCGTGGCTGGCCAGTAAAGGTCTAATAGAAGAAAAAATAATGACACCTGATCTGAACCCCATAGCGAACCTGTGGACCCTCCTAAAATATCAGATCTACAGGGAGGGAAAACAGTACACCTCTCGGAACAGTGTCTGGGAGGCTGTGGTGGCTGCTGCACGCAATGTTGATCGTACACAGATCAAGCAACTGACAGTATCTATGGATAGAAGGCTGTTGAGTGTCATCATGAAGAAAGGTGGCTATATTGGTCATTATTTTTTGGGGTTTTATTTTTGCATGTCAGAAATGTCTTTTTCTAAATTTTGTGCAGTTATATTAGTTTACCTGGTGAAAATAAACAAGTGAGATGGGAATATATTTGTTTTTTATTAAGTTCCCTAATAATTCTGCACAGTAATAGTTACCTGCACAAACAAATATTCTCCTAAGATAACCAAATCTAAAAAAAACCCCACTCCAACTTCCAAAAATATTAAGCTTTGATATTTATAAATCTTTTGGGTTGATTGAAAACATAGTTGTTGATCAATAATAAAAATAATCCTCTAAAATCAACTTGCCTAATAATTCTGCACACAGTGTATATATATATATTCAGTCCAATGTAGAAAAAAGAGAATCGGCCCTCACCTTTTTAGATGCCAAATCCTTTATTTCGTCTTGCTCATCTTAGCATAGACAAATCAGGCGGGGAGAGGGAGTGGGGGTCGGCGGACGACTGCTTGCCGTTTCGAAGCTCTTGCTGCTTCAACGGGTCCATATATATATATATATATATATATATATATATATATATATATGTGTGTGTGTGTGTATGTAATGCATAAATAGAGTTGAAACCAGTTACACACCCCATATACATATACACATGTATGTCTTTGTCACTATCTGAAATAGAATTGGAATAAACCTTTCCCATTTTAGGTCAATTAGAATTACCATAATTACTCATATTTGCAAAATGCCAGAATTATGAGAGCGAGTGAATGTTTTATGGCATTTTTATTACTTACTGTGTCCCAGAGATAAATGTGCTTTTGTCCAATAAGTGCATATCAACCCAAGAACATAACCAAATGAACTTGTGAAGATGATGGTAGAAGCTGGTAAGATTGTGTAATTATCCACACTGAAACAAGTAAAGTACTAACATGAGCTGAAAGGCCACTCTGCCAGGAAGAAGCCATTACTCCAAAAGAAACATAAAAAAGCCAGATTAATATTTGCGAATGCTCATAGGAACACACACCTACAGTTTTGGAAACATATGCTAGTGGTCTGTCGAAACTGAAATTAAACTGTTTGGCCATAATGACCATCGTTACCTTTGGAGGTAAAAGGGAGAAGCTTTGAAACCTAAGAACACCATCCCAACTGTGAAACATGGGGGTGGAAGGATCTTGTTGTGGGGTTGTTTTGCTGCAGTAGGGACTGGTGCACTTCACAAAATAGATGGCATTATGAGGAAAGAAGATTATGTGGCAATACTGAAGCAGCAAGTTACAAGATATTTAAGGAAAATAAAGTCAATGTTTTAGAGTGGCTATCACAAAGCCCTGATCTCAATCATATTGAACATTTATTGGCAAAGCTGAAAAGGCAGGTGCGAGCAAGACGACCTACAAACATGACTTAGTTACACAATTTCTTTTAGGAGGAATGGGCCCAAATTTCCACTATTTTAACTATTGCAAAAAGCTTGTGGAAGGATATCCAAAACAATTGACCCAAGTCATACAGTTTAAGGACTATGGTACCAAATACTAATGAAATGTATGTAAACTTGTGACTTTGCAGAAAGTAATACAAAAACCTTGAAATGTTTTCTCTCTCATTATTCTGGCATTTGGCAAATATTAATAATTATGGTAATCCTAATTGACCTAAAACGGGAAAGGTTTATTCTGATTTCATATCAGATAGTGAGCAAAACATGTGTTTGTGTCTTTTTATATAGTTTATGTAAACGCCTGGTTTCAACTGTATATATTGTGAGGTATATCGGAAATGTATATACCAGTGTGTATCACACAGACAGGAGTCTGCTGTGATCTAAATTCAGCATGGCTTTCTGGCACTTATTATTAAACAATGGTCAGATAGCGATGAGAGGCATTGACCATCATAGTTCCTACCCATGGGTGTGTCAGATCACATATAGAGGACTCCTTCATGATCACATGGGCTCTAATGTCAGACAGGTGCCGTTAGATCCAGTTTACTGTTTGTTTCATGTGGCATTTGTGTATGCTGCAGAGTAGAGCTGGCCAGGGCTCCTGCAAGTGCAGGTGGTAATTGAAGCCTGATCGATCTGGACTTATGACAGGTACGGACATGGAGCAAGTCCAAGATCTGGTGGGTGGTCCCTGTGTGCCGCTTCCTGGAACAAAAGACTGAATCATGCTAACCTGCAAAAGCAGGTAAACCCTAAGTGGAAATTTGTGTGCTGATTGAGGTCAGTTAATAATTGAGTGCAAGTATAACTGCTGAGGTCAAGGACTATATGCTATGTACACTTCCATGTGTGAACTGTGGTCTCTGCTATCGGCTGCACAGCCGGAATTGCAGTTTATGACATTTAATAAACTGATGGACTATGTTTTATAAGAACTGTTGCTGTGTTTTCTGAATATTGCGCAGTGAACGAGTGTCCCCCATCACATTCAATAGCGCTACCTCACAATATGTACACTGCATGTCTCATGTATTTTAGCGTAAGCTTAATAATATCTCCTGAGTGTTTGTACTTGTTGCACTAAAGGATCAGATGTTCATCACTTGGGCACTATTTGACACAATCTTTGCCTGGGTCAAGCTTTAAACAGCAGAATATGGCTTTAAACCTTACATGACATATTGATCCCGCCTGGCTTGTTAGCACGCTGCTCCTATACTTGCCCTCAGAGAGAAAATGTAGAGTATAGTGAGTGGGAAGAAAATCATAAGTGATTGTCATTGCTTTCTTTTATGTTTTGTTACAATCAGTTGCTGTCTAAGAAAGTAGAAATAATATTAGAATCACAGAGTACAGTATAGAAGTTCAACTTTCTCCTTGCATCTCTCAGATAAAAGAATCAAAAACAATTGCTAAATACTGGAAGATTTTTTACAACACTTGCAGTTTTCAAGCAATTTAAACTCATTTAAATGCAAATGATAGAAACCTTGAAGATATGTACCTGGAATGTAACAAAAGAATATGTCTGGAAGCAAAACCGAACCTTGATTAATCAAACTGAAGTTGAGAAATAAATATCTCTTATGCAGCTGAACAGATTTGCCATTGAAGGTAACACATTGAGCACATTAATAGAGCAATGTTATATTACAAAGCATAGGTTGGAAGATAACCTAAATATTACAGTATGGAACAAAAATAAATCACCATTGGGTCATTCCATGTCAAGTGATCCAAAAATGAATATTTTTTTTCCCTGACGTCCTCAGATTTTTTAAATTTTTTTTCTATATGAAGAACAACTTTAGTTAATTACAAAAAAAAAGTTTTGAATTTTTTTCTTTATCAGTTTATTTTTTACAGATTTTTAAAGTTTTAAAAAACTGCGAATTTTGGCCTGGTATGGCTTTACATTTTCTATCATATCTCGGGCTAGAAATAAGATAGAGAAACAAAATAAACACCAATCTACTCAGAACTGTGCAGGCTTTCACCAGATATGTCACAAGAGGATCTTTGTTAATATTTTACCCATGTGATCGCAAGCGCAAAACTTTAAAACGCATTTCCGAAAAATCGGCGCGCTTTAAATATTTCAAAAACTGCCCATGTGTCTGCTTTGCTCTTAGCCACATCTGTACCAAATTTCAAATTGGGATCGCGATGGGATCATATTTTAAAATATTTTAATATTAATAGCGTCAATGGGTCATTCTATCTCAAGTGATCTAAATATGAATATTTTTTTTTTACCTGACGTCTTTAGATTTTTTTTATTCTTTTTCTTTATGAAGTACAACTTTAGTTAATTACAAATTAAAAGTTTAGAATTTTTTTCTTCATCAGTTAATTTTTACAGATTTTTAAAGTTTAAAAAAAGTGTGAATTTTGGCCTGGTATGACTTTACATTTTTTTATCTCAGGTTAGAAATAAGATAATGAAGTGGGAGAGGCATCATTTTACTCAGAACGGTAACCGCTTTCATTTGATATGTTACAAGACTATGTTTCTTTATATCAAATTCAAACTATTGACGGGCAATTGTGAAAAAATGACTGATTGTGTTCTTGGTTATATTTGTGCAGAGATTCAACTTGGGACCTGTCAAATTTATATATTTTTTATTTTATGGTTGTATGAGTTATCACAACTTATTGAATAAAACATTTATATGCAACAAAAAAGAAACACAAAAAAACAAATCCCATAAGTGCCAGGATAAATACATCTTAATCATCAGAACACAACGCTCAGCATTTTCAACTTGAATGTATTGAACAAACCAAAAGAAGAAAGGTGATCATATCCTCAAGTTTGATTAAACAAGATTAAAAGAACAAAAAATGTTAACCCCTATTTGTACATATAAATTTGTTTTCTATTCTATCACTAAACATGTGATTTATGAAGTGTTTAATAAGAATAGTACAGTAGTTAAATCATCGTTCTATAAATTATGAACTAATCAAACAATTAATAGTATGTTTTTAAAGTGGCATTTTATCAATTTGTCCCTTCTAGTGGGTGAAATGTAATCTTGTCCATAAACTACTAGCAATCGCCATTTCCTTGTGTGTCAAAGAGTATGTCCGGCCTGTCACGGTGTTAGGCTCCGCCTGAGTTAATATCTGATTTTTGTGCACTTTTAAAATGTCTGGCTTTCTTGGATACACAAAGGATGGCGCTGGACCAGAACGATGCAATAAAGTCAATTCTACTTCTTCATTTTCACAATCTTTGGAGAGTACAGTAGCCAGCCACCAGCGCCAATCATATTCATATTTTTTCAAAAGGATTGCAACAGTGTCTATGATAAAATGCTGTTTCTTGAGAAGTAGCAGCCATTGCTGTGTGGGAAAAATACATTTAATATTAAGTAAGGAAGATAGGTAATAAAAATAAAGATTTACAGTACACTTGAGATAGAACTGTATTACTATAAAGTGAGTTTTAGGGCTAGCGCGCACAGTTTTTTCTGTCTGCAGATAAACGCTGCAGTTTTGGCAGCTTGTATTTCTACCAAGTTTTTACCACATATGCGTTAGTTTTTTTAATCGCTAGTGAAAAAAATGGCAGTTTTTTTTATATAAATGATAAATGCTGCGTTTATTGCAGCGATTAAAAAGTAGTTCAAGCAGTGATTTACTCTTGAGTGTTTCCAAAAACACTGCATGTGGTGAACCCCATAGAAATCAATGGGGCTGTTTTTCTGAATGATGATCCCTAAGAATAGCACTGTGTGTATTGGCCCTTAATAATAAAAGCATTAAACTATTAATATATTTACTCATCCATATTTTAGTACACAGCCTTGATGGCTTTGTACAGACTATTGTTTGTTCAGGAGTGAAGATGTCCAGACATGTCAGGACATGAAAGGTCTGAACGAGCTGTCTTACTTCCTGAATGCAGTGGGTAGACACTTAACATGATTGACAGAGCTGCTGGCCTATCATCTGCTCTGCATTCACTGTCTATCCCTGTGCTTTCTCAGGTTGAGCCCTAACAAAGCTTTTTCCTATATGTCCTCTCCTGCTTCAAAGCTGTAACATATCAAAATAATACAGTAATGTCTAAAAATAATGGATTTGATAAATATAGACCCCACGCTTTTAGACCACAGGTTGAACAGATCTGAATTCAAGATTTTTGAATTGACACTATAATAGTTAAATATTTTAAAATATGATCCCATCACGATCCCAACTTGAAATTTGGTACAGATGTGGCTAAGAGCATAAAAGACACATGGGCAGTTTTGGAAAATTTTTATTAAAACATTTTTTCGGAAATGCGTTTCAAAATGTTGCGTTTGCGTTTGCATGGGTAAAAAATGAAAATTAACAAATATACTCTTGTGACATATCTGGTGAAAGCCTGGACAGTTCTGAGTAGATTGGTGTTTATTTTGTTTCTCTATCTTATTTCTAGCCCAAGATAAAAAAAATGTAAAGTCATACCAGGCCAAAATTCACCCTTTTTTTAAAATTTAAAAATGTGTAAAAAATTAACTGATGAAGAAAAAAATTCTAAACTTTTAATTTGTAATTAACTAAAGTAGTACATCATAAGGGAAAAAAAATAAAAAAAATCTAAAGACGTCAGGTAAAAAAAAATATTCATATTTAGATCACTTGATATGGAATGACCCATTGACGCTATTAATAGTAAAATATTTTAAAATATGATCCCATTGCGATCCCAACTTGAAATTTGGTACAGATGTGGCTAAGAGCACAGCAGACACATGAGCAGTTTTTGAAATATTTAAAGCGCGCCAATTTTTCGGAAATGCGTTTTAAAGTTTTGTGCTTGCGATCACATGGGTAAAATATTAACAAAGATCCTCTTGTGACATATCTGGTGAAAGCCTGTATAGTTCTGAGTAGAATGGTGTTTATTTTGTCTCTCTATCTTATTCCTAGCCTGAGTTATGAGGAGAAACGTAAAGGCAGGCAACAGCGAAATTCGCACTTTTTCCGAACTTTGAAAATCATTTTAAAAAAAAAATAAATTTTTTAAAAAAATTTTCTCTTCACATTTTGCATTGTCTGACATGCTATTATCAAATAACAAAATCTCAAAAGAATTAAAAATATAGAGGTAATAATCATTGGTTCACTTGACATGGAATGACCCCATTGGAAGAAGTCTATCAAGGTGAGCTACCGTCAAATTCCATCAACAGAAAATACTGTATTAATGGCCAATGAAACAGAACAGAAAATAACAACTTTGTAATGTTGGAATGATGACTTGGGAATTCCTAAAGTAGTTGCCTCCTTTCACCTATTTTGTTCTCACTGCCTCAGTCATGTGTGGTCTTAATGGTCTTTACTTACTCTCTCCAGGTCCAGCGCTGCCTCCCTACCACTGCCCTGGTCTTTGTTAATTGGATACAGCAGTGACATCCCATCAACAGCTCTGTAGCCAGTCATGAAGATTAATGGCACATACTATCCACCAGGGTTTGGCCACTGAGATCTGCAACTGGATGCAGCACTATAGAGTTGACCTCACTGCTTCAGCCTCTAAAAAAGACAAGGGCAGCAGTGCAGAGGCAGCTCAGGATCCAGGGAGTGTAACAGCTGAAGTCTATGTTCACACAGTGCATTTTTGATCGTTTTTTTTCTGCTGCATTTTTCTGCTGTAAAACTTAATCAACTTTTGCAAGAAAGTGCAGCAAAAGATGGATCACCTATTTTTGATCCGTTTTTAATCCACTTTTTCGGGTGCGTTTCTTTTTCCCCTATATAGAATGGTTTCAATGGGAAAAATGGATCATTCTTCTTGAGGATCACTTTCAAGGGAAAAAACGCAGCACATTTCAAAAACACAGATTGAACAGCAAAACTTGAAAACCCATCGTCTTTGCTGGGACTCCATTTGAGTGATCCATTCACTATATTTTCACTGCAAAAGGATGCAAAAATCAGATAAAAAAACACACAATGTGAACATAGCCAAATGTATCATATTAACCAGGTGCAGACCTGAGTACAGTACAAGACTTTCTGACCGTAAGCCTCAATAGAACATTTAGCTCCTATTTGAATGCCAAGTCAATAGTTCACCACTGCATGCACATCCTAGTAATTTTTTTTGCAGATAAAATGGATGAAGCTAATGGCATAAAGCTGTGAGCAATGAACATACTTGCATAATGGTGTCAACATTTCAGGATAATGGACTTGGCTGTTCTATTATGGATGTAGATATTCGAATCTGACAATATTAAAATTTGCTAAATCGCACCAATTTTACAGAGAAATTTGATTTGCAGTTTTTTTCTGAGAATTGAGTGTTACATACTATGATATAGGGTCTCTTCAAACCTCAGAGCATGATAAATGAAAGATGTAAAATATTATTAAATAATAAAATTCACCTCACCACTCACATGTCTTGCCATCCTCACAATTTGCCATCCCGTCCTCTGTGTCTATACTTTACCCCTTCGTCCATTGCGCACATCCACCTTGGCTTCTGGCTCCACTGTGCCTTAGACACCATTTTGTGCTCTATCACTTGGGCGAAGAGCCAGTGGCAGACGCAGAGAGAACAAGGTCCCTGTGCAAGAACAGTGTACGGACCTTTGCAGTGTAATAGTTCTGTCTATGACAGTTACTGTGTGTTGATTTGAAAGAGGAAATTGGCTCCCTTACCTCTTGGGCCCCTGTGCGGCTGCACAGGCTGCACTAATGATGTGTCCACCCCTGAGAAGAGCATCCAAACATCATGCCATGCACCACAACAGCATGGCGCAGAGAGATTACACAGGTCTTATTAAGTGTGATGATATAGCCTAGGGTGTAGAAGCCAAAGGTAAACTACATGATGGGGTTGGGCCACAGGGTCATTTGTATGGCCAGAGTCACACATACCAATCCGCTTTTTTGAGGCTTTAGAAAAATGGATCCGTTAAATTGAGGCTGGGGTTACACATGAGCCCTTGGTCCGTTTTTGGCTTCATTTTTGTTAATTTTTTTTTCTAAGTCCAAAAACTGACAGAAAAACTGATTGGATGTAATAAACACCCTGTCCGTTTTTTTCTGCACTTAAAAACATTGCTATGTCCGTTTTTGAGCCAAAAACGTTGCTAGCAACGTTTTTGGGGTCCGTTTTTCAAAAAAAAAAAAAAAATATTTTTTTTTTTTTTTTTTTTAACATGGGCCCTATGGAAAAACGGATCCGTTTTTTTGAGGTGCCTTAAAAAAACGGATCCGTTTTTTTGAGAATTTGGTCAAAAAATGACTAAGTCCAAAAACGTTCAGGGGTGTAGGAGGCACAAAAAGCACCCAAAAAAAAATGGATTGGTCATGGAAATCACTTCCAAAAACGGATTTCTATGTGTAACCCCAGCCTTAGGGTGCCAATAGTGTCTCCTGAGCCCCTGGCCATTTTTTGGGCTTAGTCATTTTTTCACCAAAAACGCATATGCTTTAACGCATGGTGCCTATATGTACCATGCGTTAACGCATGCATCTCCCATAGGGCCCCATGTTAAAAAAACCATGCATTTACTGCTGAACAAAAACGCATGCGTTTTAGAAAAATACCATGCATTAACGCATAAGCGTTTTTGGACTTAGACAAAAAAATGATAAAACTGATACAAAAAATAGATCCAATGGCAAAAACTGATGCCATGTGTGACCCTAGCCTATGGCATTCTATGCTTAAGCAAAATGTTATCTTCAATTGTCCCACAATTAAGTGAATTTTCACTGAAAGAGTTGGAGAGATTCCATATTCTAGAGACTTGTTGCAAAATTCAAGGAGAATTGAATGTGCTCATCTCTAGTTATGATTTGTTATCATTGTGATAGAATTGTCAATATCTTTTAGGATATTTTTTACTGACTTTCCTGGGAAGTCAGATATCCAGCAGTTTTATTTTTTATGAATATATTTATATATAACATGATTGTGTACAGCATTATTCCTTTTAAAAAAGTTCTCTTATGAGTGCACATGATCAGTGTTAGCAGCGTTTTGGATGCAGTGTGTTTTTGTTCCGTTTTACAGTACAAGCACAGGTCTTATAGGAATTTCAAGCCCACAGTGCCTCTTTTTAATAGTGTATAAACTGAGACAATGTGCAGCTTTCCGTACCACAGCATGTCAATTTATGATATCAGCAGGAGAACACAGTGAAAATATGCTGCATACAGAATCCTGATCGTGGGCACGGACAGTGCGTTCTCCAACACACGGAAGATACGCTATATGATGAATCCTGATCAAGGATAAAGGAATATCACTGCACTCTCAGAGTCATATATGATGCAAAGTGAAAAGTTTTATTGTATTTGGACAACAAGCGACCACTGACACCGTTTCGGTCCACAATATCGGACATTTCTCAAATTGTCACTGCGGTAGTTATAGGCTTTGTTGAGTCTGGGGTACTCAAATGAACCATCCCTCTAGTATCATGCTGATCCACCATAAGTTCAACAGTAGTCCCAGCTCTCATAAATAGTATAACACAAAGATCAAGATAACTCCCAATCTTAAGGAAAGATTCCACAATCCAGATAATTATTAAATTATCCTTTATTATTTCTTTATATTAAAAAATACATTAAAATTCAGAACATTCCCTCCGGGGGAACACAACAGAGACTGAGCGTATATTTTACAAAACCATAGTATAAATTAACACCATTGCCACAGTACAAGTATATGAATATAACAAACATATTACATATCCACCATCCTCCTAATGCACAATGGTAGTCATATCAGGAATGTGGTATTAGGACCAAATACACTATTAGTCACTATTATCACCGGGATCTCATACAATTTCCCAAGTTCCAAATGCCTTAGCGCTCTATTACCTCTACTATCCATGTACATCAGTTTCAGGTTATTTAAGATGTTTCTATCTCTTACTACAAGGTAAGGTTCATACCTGTTTGTAAGCACGATCAGCGTCTGTGGTCCCTCCTCCCCTCTGGGATAGTAGAGGTAATAGAGGACTAAGGCATTTGGAACTTGGGAAATTGTGCATTAGGAGGATGGTGGATATGTAATATGTTTGTTATATTCATATACTTGTACTGTGGCAATGGTGTTAATTTATACTATGGTTTTGTAAAATATACGCTCAGTCTCTGTTGTGTTCCCCCGGAGGGAATGTTCTGAATTTTAATGTATTTTTTAATATAAAGAAATAATAAAGGATAATGTAATAATTATCTGGATTGTGGAATCTTTCTTTAAGATTGGGAGTAATCTTGATCTTTATGTTATATCAGTTATAAGGGAAGCAATTTTTAAGGGACTAGTTTTAAGTTAACTCTCATAAATAGTGTAGTTAGTAGGGCAAGTATAGGGTAATGCATATAGTAACGTGGTTTGTGCTGCCCTGCGCTCCCGCGCTGTGTCTGGTGTGTATCCTGATCAAGTGCATGGACACTGTGGTCTCCCACACAGGAAAAATACTCTGGGTCCAGAATCCTGCTTGTGGGCACGGACAGTGTGTTCCCTGACACAGGTCATTAGTGTCTTTGCAAGAGAAAACAAATATGGATACAAAGTTGCACACTCCTTTAGATGTTTTTGATGCAAGGTTTATTATGAACAGTCTTTGCAAGAGAAAACACACTGCGTCCACAATGCTCCCTCATCCAGATCGTGTGTACTCTCCCTTAGGGTAGGGTCAGATTTGGGAGCGTGCATCCGTTTGCAGGATGCATTAAAGGATCCTTTTTTTTTCCTTGCCATTTTTCTGACATGTGTGCATACTTGTTGGCTCAATTAACTGGTGCGTTAACGCATGGTACATGTATGTACCATGCATTAATGAATCCGTTAATGCATCCGTTAACGCATGGTACATACATGTACTATGCATTAACGGATGTGTTGCTCATAGACTCCCATGTTAAACAAAAGCATTTGTTTTTATAAAAGCACCAAAAAATGCTGCAGACCGCATTTTTTGGTGCACTTGCAAAAACGCATAGCGTCAAACGCATTGCACTTTTGCAATGCGTTTTTTGCATGGGAGCCTATGGGTGCTTTAACGCATGCGTTTTTCAACATTTGCACATGAAAATAGCGCATGTATTCAGCAAATGCATGATGCAAGTCTGACCCCAGCCTTAGATTCATCTTTATCCATTTATTGTTGAATATCATTAGCAGGAGCATCTTTTGTGAGGGAAAATCTGGTTTTGGATAACATAGAACTTTTTTTTACATGAAAAAAAAATGCAGTTAAAGTTATTTATTTTTAAATGCAGATTTCATCTCTTTTCATCCATATTTTCAATACCACAAACTGTCTTACCTATTGCAGCAAAATAGGAAGAAGCACCAATTAAAAAGAGCTGTAACTGGGCTTTGCTTCACCAAGGAAAATGTTTTGGTTCATTTTCCTCATCCAGTCTCTTAATTCCCTGCCCCAGGTGAAGTGACATGGTGTTACTGGTTCATAGGGTATCTATATTGTTTTCCTTGTTCCTTTCTCCTATATCTGCCGTATTCTCTTTGGTCTTTCTCTAGTCTGTCTTGTCCTACTCTGTCTTTTCAAATTCACTTTTAAAAGCTTTCTCTTGCAGGTTCCCACTTATAATACAGACTTTGACTTGTAGAGTTAAGCATCTATTTATATCTTTTACATGAAAGCAAAGTATAGATCTCTAGTTGCAAAACTACTGTACTGGAAGGAAAACTAAAAGAGTACATAATTTACCATGCTTAACAAAAATGGTGGCTAGTATACATTATGCAGGTACACTCATAATATACTTTGAAGCATAAAACAAAAGTAATGTACTAAACTAGCGACTAACATAACCAAAGAAAGTGTAATTCCATTTATCTGTAAACATTCTTTCTTCCCTGGACCTCTTGATAGGCTTTCATGTGTATTACATTAAAATGTCTGATAGTCACTTTTAGTTTCCGAGCTAAAAGTAAAAAATCATGTTTCATTTTTGCTTTTTGTTGTTTTCTACAGAAGAGATATAGAAAATCTATTGCATATTCATGAGTTACTTCACTGGAAACACTGATGCAATAAAAGAGTTTACTGCATCTTTATTAAAAACCTATGTAAAAGCAATCTTGTGTGTCTAGTAAAAAAATGCATGAACAAGGAAAAAATACACAAGGACAATTACCTTTTTCTCAGTGTAAGGCCTTAGTCATACGTCTGGGTGGCATGTATGTGTGGTATCCATTCTTTTACTGATACAACATGTTCCAATTGAAAACTATGGTCTTATTCCCATAACTGTTCTTTTCTTGCAGCATGAATGACAAAGACCAATACAAGTCTTTGGGTCCATGATAGGGACGTACAGCATACAGATGGCATCAATGTATAATCCATGTGATGTACATGTCTAACATTGCAAAGTATAGGAAAAGCTTTGTAATTCACTTATTTAATGATCCATCCATGAAACACTGATGACAGAAAAGAAATAGATTTGCGCCAAACTGCTTGAAAATGAATGTGTGGGGTCGGTCAGAGATCCCCTTTGCTCACCTTCTCTTGTTGTGCCTGACCGCACAACTGGTTTGTGGGTTTGGATTAATCCCAGCTGGGCTCTCCGCAAGGGCTCCGAGCGGCAGGGTAGAAAGAAGCACATAATCCCGGTGGATCTCGGTGCACGTGACAGCTCAGGGGGAGTGGTGGTATGACGTAAGCCAG
The DNA here is from genome assembly GCA_033576535.1 of Allobates femoralis. Classification (NCBI taxonomy): domain Eukaryota; kingdom Metazoa; phylum Chordata; class Amphibia; order Anura; family Aromobatidae; genus Allobates; species Allobates femoralis. The sequence continues at coordinate 118,910,269 of JARQOC010000003.1, forward strand.
GTCCTAGAATCCAAAGCTGCTAGGTATCACGCTTACCAGCGGGGAAGGAAAAATTGCAGCTCCAAAAAGACAAGTGATATTGTCAGCGCTAAGGTAACAGTAACCAGGACTCGGCTCATTCAAATATTACCTCTCGGCTTTAATAGTTCAGTATGAGGATCCCTTTAGCCACAACGCGTTTCAGCGCCAATTGCGCCTTTCTCAAGTGATTCACTTAAGAAAGGCGCAATTGGCGCTGAAACGCGTTGTGGCTAAAGGGATCCTCATACTGAACTATTAAAGCCGAGAGGTAATATTTGAATGAGCCGAGTCCTGGTTACTGTTACCTTAGCGCTGACAATATCACTTGTCTTTTTGGAGATGAAACACTGATGACACATGGATGGTAAAAACAGACACATGAATGTCAAACTGATGACAAACTGATCCACAATATTGCTGAAGCTGGTACTATTTTTCGAAGCAGGTGTTTAAACACAGACATTTGAGTGATGCCTTAGTTCTGGAGAGGACCTGGTTGGGTGGCATAGGGGCTAATATCCCACTACCCCAGGCTGAGGAACATATATTGCAGATAGAGGTGGTATATCGGAGCTGAGGAGCAATGTACTACAGGTTGAGATAGGTCTGAGATGAGCAAACCTGAAGACACCTCACAGTTTTTAAGATGTGGCCTTGCACCCGCACTCTGCAGCACGTTTGGATTGGATTAAGAGACACCAGTGTCCATGACTTTGACACCTGGTGAATTGATAACTCAAACAACAGTATTCATATAATTAAGTATTTCTGTCTGTGTCCTCTACTTTATGTGTCTCTAGTTGTGTCACAAAAATGCCAGTGCTCAACTGGTTATGTATTTAAAGTGGCACAGATGTGTTCTGAATCTTTTGAGATGGGGATATGGCAATTGATTTTGGTGAACTGTTTATCATTTATACAACAGGGGTGCACTTTGTTGGATGTTATAGATTGTGCTGGGGGTGATTAAATTATTATTCCCCAAAATTGAAGCTATCCACTATTCATAGAATAGGTGAAACTCACTCATCTGTGGGGGTTTTACCACTGGGACCATTAGGGACCTCCAGCAATTCAAAAATTGGCACTTTGCTGCCTCATCCTCAATGGAGTGAAGGTGCATATGACAGACCTGCACTCTATTCCCTGTATATGGGACTGCTGGAAACAGGCAAGCGCTATACTTAGCAATCTCACAGAAAACACATTGAGTGGAGGCTGCACAAGTGCACCTACATTCTGTGGAGGACCTGTTCTGGAGCCCCCCATTGGTTGGACCCTCAGAAATTAACATGTTATTCTCTGTACCATATAATGGATCACTTAATTTTTAGGGAGAAAATCTAACATGACAACTACCCCATAAACCAGAGGTCCCCAACTCCAGTCCTCAAGGCCCACCAACGGTCCAGGTTTTCATTATTTCCTTAGAAATTTGACAATTGGTAATTCAATCTCCTGCACAGATGGTGATTCCAACTGTCAAATGCCAAGGTAATCCTGAAAACATGCACTGTTGGTGGGCCTTGAGGCCTGGAGTTGGGGACCTCTGCCATAAACTATTCGTGACAAACATGGATAGAACTAGTATAAGAAAGCTTAACGTCTTCTTGAGCCCTTACCACAGTGGTTCTTAACCAGATTCGATCGAACCCCAGGGTTATGGTGTGTCGGTCTCAGGGTTTCGGCAGAGCCTCCGCCACGGAGGTCAACACACTCCCGGTGGCTGCATGTAGATTTATCACTAACGAAGGGTTCGGTGAATGTGCATATGAAACTGGTGGGTTGGGTACCTCAAACAAGGTTAAGAACCACTGCCTTAGCATCAGATAAAATAACACACACCGAGGATGCAGCATAAGTACTGACCTTATCCTAAAACTTGTGGTGGGCAAAGAAATAGTTTATATCATATATTCTTAAAGACACAAAGTAAATTGTAAAATTAAATGATTTTTACAAGCACCAAAAATAATTGTTAATAAACATTTTTAGGTGGAAAAGAGCTCATTTACAGTGCTGAGTTGCATTGCAAATTCTTTTGGGTTCTCTATGGCACAGTGTCAGCACAGAGCTTGGTGTGGCAGTTTGTATTCTGTCCATGAATGTGTGCTGATATAACCATTCATCTTTATGGGAGAAAAGGAAATAGCCAAGTTAGCATGACCTGTGTTCAGGAGAAAGCTGTTGGGCCTCGAGGCTACATAATCACCTTTTGGTTTGCATGCAACGTTTTGGGCAGTGTTTGCAAAAACGCATGCATTTTGCGTTTTCTGAAAATGACATGCGTTTTAATATGCGTTTTCATTGCATTTTCCATTGAAATCAATGAGTGCGTTTTTGGATGTGTTTCCAATTCGTTTTTGGCACACATGCTGTCAAAAACGCATTGCAACCCAAATGGAAAAGAAATGCAGATGTGGAAAGGCCCCTCTACTTCTTTCTCCGTAGTCGTCCCCTTAACCATCCAGCAACCTCCGCTTCTTGTGGGTTCTTTGTTTTGTCTTCTTTCTTTTATTTGTTATCCTTTATCAATGCCTCTCGTCACTTCTGATCAAGTCTTCCATTCATTAACCCCATGCACCCATATGTCAATCACCAGAAGTAGGATTAGGAAACAGTGTTGGAAGGATGGGTATTGGGAGGAGGATCCATTAGAGGTGATTATAATGTTTTTTCTTAACTCTTTATTGAAAATTTAATTTGCTTTGGATTTAGAATCGACTTTCCACGCTGATTTGAGAGAATTAATTCAAATAAATGTAAGGAGATTAGCTCAACTCTGGGGATTATCAAGTCAAAATTCAATAATTGGCCTAGACTAGCATAGTAGAGCTGACTTTGTGTGAGAAGGATGAACAAGTGTTGGTATTTCCCATATCTTTTTTTTTTTTTAAATAGTGATATTTAATAATGTCTATCATGTTAGAAATAGAAATGAGTAAATCTTTTGAAGTTCGGGCAGTGCAAAACGTTTGATGCGCTGTTCGTAACCCCGAACTTGACACGGACTTCAATGGAAGTCTCTGATTGGCAGTTCAGCTGTCCACCAGCTATAAGTAAAACGCTTCCGGAAATGGAAAGCATTATATCTTCTTTCCAAATTAATTTTGGACACACAGTACGCCCAAAAGCTGCTTTTAAGCCCAGTGCGAGCTGATCAAACACTGCATGTGGCTCACACTGGCCCAAATACCAACTCTACCCAACCACAGTGCTACTCGCTCTAGGGCTTTGGAAATATAAAGCACCCCAACTCCGAAGCTGAACAGGTTGGCTCAACACCGGGAAGTTCGGAGACCCGAACCGAATCTTGAAAGGTTCGCTCATCTCAAGTTGTAAACAAAAGGAAAATACATTTTTACATAAAAACATACATAATATGTTATAATGAAGGATAAACAAATCAGCTGGGTTCTTATAACGACTTAATTATAACTAAACTGAGTGAAAATACTTAAAAAAAAATATCTCAGGCATCCAAATATCCTTAATCTACTCATCAGTAACATTCTATAAAATGAAAGTATTGCTGCTGGAGCTCTGAATGCCCCTCTAATTTAAATCTCCTCTAATCTACTGCATACACTTCCTAACAAAGAATCATCACTTTCTTCTAAAACGTATCCTTTCTTTCTGTAATTAATGTAGTCCTGTAGTCAACACAGCTGTGAAACAAGACGATTATAACTGTCAAGTGGCAAGAATCCTGGCACATTCCCAGCAAGTGTAATAAAAATGACTATTCTCCTGTGTCTTTATGAAAATAGAAATGATTTGTGATGTTTCTGAAAACCAATTCTTAGATCAGTTTCACTCAAAATATTTAGAGAACTTTTTTCTGACAAAAACTGGAGATTCAAGTAGTATCACATACAAGTTGTAAAATCATGGATCATGTTGAGCAATGAAATAGAAATTGATGCAGAAATGAACCGACTATGTGAAAATGACCTACAAACAATTTAGATGCATGCAAAATGTATAGATTTACACAACCTTCCTCTGCAAAGACAATGTATAGAGGAATTAGAAATCTTCTAAAATAAATACTTATAGCTGGACCTTCCTTCATCGAGGACAAAGAAATATTTCTCCCTAGCTAAGGCTAGTGATGTAAGTAGAGACTGATGGGCCTTGATGCAAAATTTGGACCTGGGCCTCCACTTGCATGATCGTCAGCGTCCCAGATCCTATGAAGACATACGTGTCCGTCTCTCCGTGAAATAATGTCTCCATGCATTCCTGTGATAATGTCCCCCTGACTCTGTTCTGAATTAATGTCCTCCATTCTGAGCCCCTTCCTTGTGTAATGTCTCCATTTCCTGGTATAATCCCCATCCTGGTATAAATTCCCCCATCCTGGGCCCTATGCTGGTATAATCTCTCCATTTCCTGGTATAATGTCATATATCCTGGCCCTTTCTTGGTATAATGTCTTCCATCTGGGGCCCCTTGCTGGTATACTGTTTCCCCACCCTGGTATACTGGCCCACATCCCGGTATAATGGCCTTTATCTTGGGCCCATTAAAGTAATGATGTTCCCTTTATGTGACTCTTCTCCAATAAATGTAAGAAACAAACAATTCTCATTCTCCAGCTCCTGCAACACACAGGCTCCTCTTTTGTAGCCGACACAGAAGCCAGCAAATGGCTTTAGCGTGCAAGTGACAGGCAGTGCATGATATCAATTGCCATGCAATGCCTATAACTAGCATGTCCACATCAACTGCCATCCTCTGATTGGCCAGTGGCATGTATTGCAGTGCAGGGACACAGTGGGCCTCTGCCACAATACATTTCAGCTATATGTATGTTCTCGGATGCACTTTTAGCTGAAATAGCTGTTGGGATCGGTGCGCTCTCCTTGAGATTTAGACCCATAGGGGTCACAACTCCTGCAATTGTTACACTTGGACCAGGGGCAAAAACTTGTTTGCACCACTATGGCACTATCTGGCACATGTGCCCTTCTACCACCCTAGTTGAATTTAACACATAAGGTAACTTAAAATAGAGTTATTACGGTTTAAAAATAATATCTATATTCACAGAAATCTTAGGGCTAATACATAAAGGTTTTTACATCGCAGAAGTGGTCTAAAAGCCAAATTCATCAAGTCCACATTTTCTAACCTAAAAATGCTAGAATTATTGGTGCAGTGCACAGAGCTGCATGCGACTTACTAGAGGTCCCAAATTAATTAAAGGGAACTCCAGTGAGGGAAAACTTTTAAGTACAGTTCCTGCCCTCCTACATGATGAAACAATGCTGTACACTGCAGTTCTAGGATTTATAGATTGCTTATAAATCAATAAAATCATACCCGCTCCTCTGCTCTATCTCCCACCTCAGGGAACCCAGAATCTACAGCCTGGCAGCTTCATGTAATAGCAAAAACTAAGAGGTGTGCCGGGGGCATGGATGCTGGTAGCTGCATATCAGCCTATTTTCACACCCCTTCACAATTCTGTTTAGTGAGGGGCCGTGGCAGGGGGTGTGCAGAGATTTAGGTTCTCGGAGGTGGGGTCCAGAACAGAGGAGCAGATATGAGTTTATCAATTTAATAGAGATCTATAGATCCTAGAACGTCAGTGTACAGCTCTGCTTCATCATGTAGGAGGGCAGGAACTGAACTAAAAAGTTTTCTCTCACTGGAGTTCCCCTTTAAGTGTTGTGTGCCTCAAATTGAAATTCAGCACTGTATACTCTGTCAAGACTGGTGTAAATATTACAATTCTTCAACTTCAGGCCCCATTGTACCAACCAGACAATCAGTGTCAGTGGTTATTAGTATTTGGAAAGCAGTTTCCTAAATAACATTTCTGTGATGATGCTTCTTTAGGCGATGGACAGTAGTATCACATATTGTATCACACCATGGCTGCAGTGAAATACTAAAACACCTACAAATTTGTAATCAGGTAAATAAATAACATAATTGAATAAAAACTAATATAGCTTATTTGAAAATACATAAAATTACAAAACACAATATAAAATATTAAAATTATATATTGTAAGAAGTAAAGCTCCTGGAAAGTTTCATAATACTGTTCTGTAGCAGCTACCACTGATGAGACTGAACAGCAGTTATGTTAGAATGGTCCCTTGATATAAAGACGTGACCCACACATTCAATCTAATTTTGATGCAAAAATGCTACCAAATGTTGACGGGAATGTGTCAGCAGGTTTTCACTGTGGTAACTGAGGATCACATGCCGCATGGGTTATAAAACAAAAGGCAACTGTTCGACTCTTATCAAGCTCTGTTTAAACTAAAGACTTTATCTCCCAGTGATTATTATTACAGGACTATGTATTCACACACATGGCAGTCTAGCATGCTCCCTGCCGTGATTAACATGTCACAGTAAATGTAAAATCTCTATTGAGAGCCTGGTGTTGGTGGGTACAGAACTCCCAGTTCTGCTTCATGCTTAAACTTCAGTGCTTTGCTTGTGAAAGTACGGCTGCAGCCAGAAATCTAAGTTAAACCTCATTAGTTACAGAACCTCTTTGTTTACAACATGCCGCTCTCACATGAGGTAGCAAAACCTACTGACAGATTCCCTTTAATTTCCCTGCAGTCTCATTATAGGAAAATGTTAGCATCACTTGGTTCTCGTTGAAATGAATGGTTCTTCAGTCAAAGTGAAAGTCATTTTAATTTTTATTTTCTAAATCAATAGCACACATGAAAATAAGTAACTTTGTAATATATCTTATCAGAGTAATTTACTTATTTCTCTTCCAGATTTGATCAGTCATTATCACAATTCTCAACTTTGAGATAAGATGTCTTCAGTGAAGACTTTCCCATTACTGAGATAGGCGATGGCAGATGTTACAGATAAGAAATAGAAGCGGAAATGGGTGTAGCTCTGCCTCTAGCTCCTTCCTTTTCCTCTAACTACTTCCTTGGCCTCTAGCTTCTCCCTCAGCCTCTAACTCCTGTCTCTGCCTCTAGCTCCTCACTCTGCCACTAGCTCCTTGCTCTACCTCTAGCTCTAACCTCTGCCTCTAGCCCCTAGACTACCTCTAGTTCCTCCCTCTACCTGTAGCTCTAACCTCTACCTTTAGCTCCTTCCTATACCTCTAGCTCCACCCTCTACCTCTAGCTCCTTCCTATACCTCTAGCTCCAACCTTTGCCTCTAGCTCCACCCTCTACCTCTAGCTCCTTCCTATACCTCTAGCTCCAACCTTTGCCTCTAGCTCCACCCTCTACCTCTAGCTTCTTCCTATACCTCTAGCTCTAACCTTTGCCTCCATCTCCTAATTTGTTTTCTACTTTCCTGCAATATACTGAGGTTCCTTAATATTAGTATAACAGTATATTTACTGTGATTCATACCAGCATTCAACAAATTTATACCCCTTAACCCTTGCTGTGTACCTCTTCTGCAATATGCTGAGGTTTTTTAATACTAGTATAACATTAAACTGGCATACATTGCAATATTACATCCTACTAGTACTTAGTTAAGCACAAATATTTTTGGATTGGGGTGCTACATTAGCGTTTTTTTCTCTATATGTGTAGTGGGGTCTAATGGTCGTTAATATTATTGAAATAAAATTGTGGTAATTCTATCTATTTTCTGCTATTAATGCACAATATAAATTAAAATTGTGGGGGTACAGTAGTCAATATTAATATATGTATATATCAATAGCAATATCCAGTTGTGGTTAAGTACCATAATTTTTTCTGTAGTTGCATACAATTTAATATAAGTTTCTATATCATCGCTGGATCTACCACTACTCAGTAATGAAAGTTACTATGGGATTTACATATATAAGCATTGAAACTGATATCTGCACAGACAATATTGTTGTTTTGCAGTAGCTGTGAAGTTACTATAAGAGCTTAAAAATTGGCTCATTCATGTACCTTTTATGATTATCTTCACCTTTTGTACCGCACATATTTAAATAAAGTTTTTTCAATTTTTATACATTTTGGGCCTTTCGATCATTTTTTTCTAGCCTTCTTCTTGTTACCTCTAGCTCCTACCTCTGCCTCTAGCTCATCCCTCTGCCTCTAGCTCCACCCTCTGCCTCTAGCTCCCAGACTACCTTTAGCTCCTCCCTCTGATTCTTGCTCCTCCCTCGGCTTCTAGCTCCTCCATCCTCCTATTGTCACAGAATCTCTAATTTAGGCTAGGGTCACATCTACGGCTTTTTTTTTTTAAACCTGATCCAGTTTTGAGCTTTCAAAAAGCTCAAAACCGAATCAAGAAACGCTCCCCATAGGAGACAATGCTAAAAACCGGATTGCTTCACAAGCAATCCGGTTTCCATCTCCGACTCTGCAGCCTGAATGAAAAATCATACAGGCTGTAGTTTTCGGAGCGGTTTTAGCATCTGCAATTCGGGAACCGGATTGCTCAGGATGTGTAATCTTGAGCAATCCGATTACCGGATAGTTTGCTCATCCCTGCTGCTGCAGGGATGAGCAAACTGTTCTGTGTTATGTAAAAAGTATTTATATAATAAATAAATGTTTGGTTAAGGTCTCTAAGGGGGGCCCAATCCCCCTAGAGACCTTACACCCTCTCAGGTGGGCATATTATGCTGTAATCTGTTCTGTGCAAAAGCGCCGGGCTCCTCAGAGCGGCGCGCATAACCCCACAAACTGCTTCCCCGTATCTATATACCTGTCCCTGCACCCCTCTTATGATTTATAGCCATCCCTTTAGCAGATCCTAACGATTGTGTAAAGTATATAATACAGGTTATAATCACCTCCTCCTCATGTGTGTGTTCTCTGTTACTGTACAAATGTCCAAAGGCAGGGCTGTCTGCAGCTCCCTCCTCACACTTATTAATTATGCACGCCCCCTCTGGGCTTGCTTCAGTGCAGAGAGCCTGGCCGCATCATGAAAGGGGCAGGGCTAAAATCGTGTCATACTGGTAGCCCCGCCCCTTTCATGACACGGCCAGGCTCTCAGCACTGAAGCATGCCCAGAGGGGGCGTGCATAATTAATAAGCAGGCGGAGGGAGCAGCAGACAGCCCCTCCTTTGGACATTTGAACAGTAACAGAGAACACACACATGAGGAGGAGGTGATTATAACCTGTATTATATACTTTACACAATCATTATGATCTGCTAAAGGGATGACTATAAAGGATGAGAGGGGGGTGCAGGGACAGGTATATAGATACGGGGGGGGCAGTTTGTGGGGTTATGCGCGCCGCTCTGAGGAGCCCGGCGCTTTTGCACAGAACAGATTACAGTATAATATGCCCACCTGAGTGGGTGTAAGGTCTCTAAGGGGATTGGGCCCCCCCTAGAGACATTAATCAAACATTTATTTATTAAATAAATAAATACTTTTAATATAACACAGAACAGTTTGCTCATCCCTGCGGCAGCAGGGATGAGCAAACTATCCGGTAACCGGATTGCTCAGGATTACACATCCTGAGCAATCCGGTTACCGGTTCCCGGATTGCTGAAGGTATGATGACAATTGCGTTCACCACATCCGGATCTGGATGTGGTGAACGCAATTCATGTTTAAAGTGTGACCCTAGCCTTATTCTAAGATACATAGACTAAAATGGCTGTTTTCCCATTCTTTCTATAACAGCACATTCACTCATTTTCTGCCTCCCATCTTACCACAATGTGACCTCATTGACCATTCAGACCTGCAGCATTGCTTGAGCTGCTCTTTCATACTCTGAACTTTGATGCTACAAACAGTGAGAACATTGATTCTGCTGAATCGGAATACAGGGGCCCTAAATCTGGTCACAATGAGGGGCTTTATACTGCAATCAGGGACTTTTTCCCTAAATAAGTGGCCAGTGGCCACCACTGATAGACTGCAATAGTTGCCAGAAACCTAGCCAGAAACAGACAACTATAACATTAAAAAATCTCTCTGTTTTTAATATCATGGAGACTTTATAATAAGTGCTGAACACGCATTTTGCAATTTACTTATTGATGGCGAGGAGACAAATATATTTAGATTATTGATTATGAACCCCAAAATGGTCATTGTCTGACAATAACATCTTCTTTACAGCCATGGAGGAACATGTTGGCACAATTTAAGCAACAGGAAATGAATGAATAATATAATCTGTATTATATTGTAGCTCTTTGTCTGCATGTTATATGTTTATTAGTAATTCATAACAACTTACAAAATTATTAGAATTTTTCGCAATGTCAATTTTACTCTTTTCATGCATACATAAGGTAAACATCGCTCTTCTTAATCATTATTACCATAAACATTTTCTAATTAGGAACAATTAGAGTTGCCAGAATCCTCGCTCCGTGGAAGTTATTTTAATTATATTTTTACAAACACATTTCAAAAAGAAATCTGACATGTAGACAGTTTTCACTATGTGATCATTTGTGTGATTTTTTTGTTCCTTTGCAAATTAGGTATAAATGAGTTAACTGGTTCATGTAATGTATGTATTGTATCTAATTCTACTTGCATCTTTTTACATAGTACTTACATTCTGCAGTGTTTGGATCGGGAATTTCCAGAGTAAACCCACACCAACCTGGTGAATATACAAAATCTTTTGTGCTTGGTGATATATGTCTTCATGATGCCCATACACCCGTGGCCCCGAATGTCTCAAAATGTATGGTAGGTTAGAAAACAAAAATACTCAGATGGGATGGGGAGGATTCAAAATAAGAGCAAAAACTGGTCTCTTTTAAGCTAGTGACTTGTCCTCTTAACCCCTTCACCACCCAGCCTGTTTCAACCTTACTGACCTGGCCATTTTTTGCAATTCTGACAAGTGTTCCTATATGAGATAATAACTCGGGAACGCTTCAACGGATCCCAGCGATTCTGGGCTTCATGATAGTGGTAAATTTAGGTTGATAATTTGTGTGTTTATTTGTAAAAAAAAAATTGGAAATTTGCCAAATTTGAAAATTTTGCAATTTTCAAATTTTTTATTTTTATTCTGTTAAACCAGAGAGTTATGTGAATAGTTAAAAAATAATATTTCCCACATGTCTAATTTACATCAGCTCAATTTTGCAAACAATTTTTTTTTTTGTTAGAAAGTTATAAGGGTTCAAAGTTCATCAGAAATATTTCATTTTTCCAGCAAAATTTACAAAACCATTTTTTTAGTGACCACATCACATTTGAAGTTTCTTTGAGGGGTTTACATGACAGAAAACACCTAACAGTGACACCATTCCAAAAACAGCATTCCTCAGACTGCTCAAAATCATATTCAAGAAGATTATTAACCCTTCAGGTGCTTCACAGGAAGTAAATCAACATGGAAGGAAAAAATTTACATTTTAATTTTTCCAACAAAAATGTTATTTTAGCCTCAATTACTGCATTTTCATAAAGGTAAAAGCATAAAAAGGACCATGAAATTTGTTGGGTAATTTCTCCTGAGTACATGATACCTCATATGTGGTTATTAACCATAGTTTGGACACACGGCAGGGCTCGGAAGGGAATGAGCACCATTTCACTTTTTTTTTTTTTATCCATTATGTTTTTATTGTTCAGTAATAAAGATATACAAACAGCATTAAGCATGAAATGTCAACATCGCCATTTAGCAACAGCTATGGCGTAACAACGCTTAAGGGAGGGGAGTATCAAGGAAGGGGGGAGGAGGAGGAGAGTATGGAATGGTAACTAGGGGGAGAGGGATGGTAGGGGGAAAGAGAGTCTGACACCAAATAGCAAGCCAAATTACAATTACATCCAAAGTTTAAGTTAATAAAAAAAAAACCTTAGTGTGTACGACCAGGAGTTTCCAAAGTGTCAGTGTACTGGTTCTGCTAAAGGGTGGGAAGGCCAGCTAGACCATATATTAATCACCCTGTCCCTTCTAGAGGAGTCAAGTGATAGCCAGTATTCATGCCTAAAGGTAGAGTTTAATCTGTCAGCAACATCAGTTATAGTAGAGGATGGAGCGATTTCCACCTGACAGCTAAGCACATTCTGGAGGCTGTTAACACTATAGATATGATAGGTCGGAAATCAGGGTGTATCTTGTCCACTCCTATATTTAAAACCGCTAATTGTGGAGTGAGGGGGATCTCCAGGCCTGTAAGAGAGGAGAGGAGTCGCGAAATCACCGTCCACAAAGAGGTCAGCCTGGAACAGAACCACCAAACATAAGGGAGGGTACCGGTAATGCCACACTGTCACCAGCACAGTGGGGATAAAGCCGGCCAAAAGAGGGCCAAGCGAGAGGGAGAGTAATACCATCTGAGATGGATTTTTTTCAAAGTTTCCTGATGAAAAACACACCTAGTGGCAGTCTTAACGATCTGCAAGCAAGCACCCCATTCCTCATCCGTGGCTTGGAAAGAGAGATCCTCCTCCCATTTGGACATATATGAAGGAGCGGTGAGGGACATGTGGGAGCCAAGGGTATGTTCATTTTATTAGCTGAGGCAAGTAAATGCCTTTTCTGCATGTGCTGGAACGCACATTTGGCTAACTCGGGATAGACTGCACATAAAGCCTGAAAAGAGGGGAAAGAGCCAATGTCCATTAGGTCTTCCAGGGTCTGTAGGCCTGAGTCTAGGAGGGAGCGAAGGTGTAGATTCGCTATGTGACGGGATATCGCTTTCAAGCTAATCAGGCCCACCGAGAGCGAAATCCAGGAGGGTACCACGCTTCTCCACAAGGTCAAAGTGGACTCTAAGGGAAGAAGGGGTGTCTCCAAATGTGTGGGCCTGAGTGATTCGGCCTCAAGGAGAATTCGTAGCAAAGACCCATCACTATAATGGGATTCAATGTACATCCAACCTGATTTTTCAAGCAGCAAAGCCCACCATTTCTTGGATGATTCTAAGAGAGTGGCTTTATAATAATTAATTATGTTGGAGACTCCCATTCCTCCATCAGAAAAGGGGAGGTACATTATTTTCCCCGCCACCCGCGATTTCTTGTTCCACCATATATAGGCATTTGTTAAAGACTGTGATCTCTTGAGAAATCTAATAGGGATGATAACAGGAAGTGCTCTAAAGACATGCACAATTTTCGGGAGTATGAACATTTTAAACGCATTGATACGAGCTATATATGACACGTTAGTTACGCTGTGTTTTAAAATGTCCTCCGCCAGGTCTGCACACAGTGCCTCCAGATTAGATGAAACCAACTTGTGGGAGCCTACAACAGTGATTCCGAGATAAGGAATACCCTGGCTTTTCCAAACAAATGGATAGGCTGCCTTCAAACGTATCCGGACCTGCCCCAGGACCCCAATGGGAAGGAGCAGCGATTTGCTTGCATTAAGCTTATAGTAGGATACTAGTGAAAACTTGTGTATGACTGCCATGATCTCCTTCAAAGAGAATTCCAGATCCGTGCAGGTAAGGATTACGTCATCAGCGTATAAACCAATGACATAACTTTGGAAGCCCAATTGGAGACCCACGATGCGGCCATTGGTGCGAACGGATTCAGCTAAAGGTTCCATCAAAAAGAAAAAATTACCGGAGACAAAGGATAATCCTGACGGGTACCATTAGAGATAAAAAACGGGGCTGAGAGGAATCCAGAGGATAGCACCCTCACATTTGGGTTCGAGTAAAGCAAAAGGATCACTGATAGAAGGTCCCTCTTCAATCCCAAATTTGGCCATGACGGCGGCGAGGTATCCCCAGTGCACCCTATCGAACTCTTTCTCCGCATGCAAGGACAGGAATGCACTGGGGACCCCTGTCTTTTCCATAGCTCCAAGGATGTTCAATACATGACGGATGCCATCATCGGCCTGTTTCCCGGACATAAAACCTACCTGGTCTATATGGACCAGGGACGGTGTGATAGTGAGTAACCTGGCTGCGAGGAGTAGCTACCCGGTTCGTCCTTAGGTTTCCCAGGTTTTGGGATCGTAACTATGGCAGCCTGAAAAGCAAGGGCAGGTAAGGATCCCCTACTTTGCCATGCGGAAAAGTTGCGAAGTAAGAACGGGGGCGAGTATATGGGAAAAGGTTTTATAATAGACATTAGGGAACCCATCAGGTCCTGGGGCCGAATGACGTTTGGCGAGTCTGATGGTTTGGGCAATTTCAGACAAGCTGAAGGGGGCATTAAGGTAATCTAGTTGTTCCTGAGAGACTTTCGGGAGGGATATCGAATCCAAGAATGAAGCAATTAAGTCAGGGGTAGGACATGGGGTGCCAGTATCGTCCTTTAAATTGTAAAGTTTAGAATAATATGTTGCAAAAGCTTCTGCTATCTGGGTCGGGTCACGCACCAGAGCGCCGGTGTGGTCTCGCATGGAATCTATGACAGTCTGAACTTCCCTCTGTCTGACTCTTTTCGACAAAATTGAGCCTGCCCTGTCACCACCTGCGTAAAATGAGGTCTTAACCTTCCGTAGGTTTTTTCATGTAAATCAAGTAGGAAGGCCCTTAACTGTATGCGCACCTGGAAGAGCTGGTTAGAGACTGAAGCAGATGGAGCTATTGTATTCTGCCGTTCTAGTTTATGTAAGGAGTCTATCAAGAACACCCTATCCTGTGTCCTTTCCCTTTTAATCTGAGAGGCTCTTTGTAAAAAGAGGCCTTTGGCAAAGGCCTCATGGGCCTCCATTAATATCTCATCCAAGACCTCACCATTATCATTAGAAGAAAAATAACCCATCAGGTGTTTTTCCATCTCTACACAAAATGGAGACAGAGTGGTGGGATTTAACCTCCGCTGCCAATGTGGACGGGGCCTGCACGCCACGGAAAGCTCCAGGCTCACCGGTGTGTGATCCGACCAAGTCAGCAGGCCAATCTCCGCCGAGACACAAATAAGCAGTTGATCGCTATCTACCAGGAAAAAATCAATCCTGGAATAGGACTTGTGTCGTCGGGAGAAATGGGAATAGTTCCGCTCCGAGGTGTCCAGGTACCTCCAAACGTCATGTAGGTGGAGTTCTTTACACAGAATACTAATATGTTTTCTCCTCGTAGAGGACCCAGGAGAGCAATCCAGATCCGACGAGGGCAAAACGTTGGGAGTCATCACACAGAAGCAATCCACCTTCTGGCCAACCCTCCAGATTCTGCAGGACTGAATTATTGAATTTTACAGGGGCCTGGTTAGGAGCATACAGATTCACTAGGTTGTAAGGGATTGAGCATGACAGAATAGTAACTAAATTCCTTATAGAGGTGAAAAGTAACTGTAGTTTTAACAAATATGCATACTCCGGCTGTTTTGGAAGGACTATTGGCAAAAAAAGCTGCAGGAAAAGAGCGGTGTGTAACCCGGAAATTATCCTCTTTGAGAAGATGAGATTCCTGTACGCAGAAAATATCCACGCCCAGGGATCTCGCCTCCCTCCACATTAAAGATCTTTTAAAAGGCGAATTTCACCCATTTACATTTAAAGAGACAGTTTTCACCGACATATTAACATGTCTCAAGCACTAGGAATACGTGCACGGGGTCAGTTACTCTCTGGGGGAAAGGAAGAAGGACAAGGACAAATTGACAAACAAGACGTACAAACATAGAGAAAAAAACTCGAATGTAAACTGGCAAGGCAGAGACAAAAAGAAAAACAGCTCTCTGCAAATGGGACAAAATTACATGTCAGAGAAAAACAAAAAAAAAAAAACTCTGAGATAATACCAACCAGGGGAAGGAGGTTCGAAAAGCATCCTAATCAGACTGGGAAAAATCTCCACAGACTAGGCCCTCGCACGGCACAGCAAAGAAAATGTCCAGACAGCAATGTCAGAGAAGGTGATATGCCAGTCCACTCAGGTCGCCAACTTCCAACCAGGGATTTGAGGAGAGAGCTTCCAGTCATGCAGTGCCTTATCTAGCTTCTTTGGAGAGTAGAACATGTATCTGGTGTCATCAAAAATGAATCTGACCTTGACTGGGAAGCCCCAGCTGTAACAAGATGCCATGGTCCCTCAGGATTCTGCACTTCGGAGCGAACTCCTGTAGTCTAGCCAGGGTTCCCACTGAGAGATCAGGGAAGACCCCAATGTTAGAATATAGGTCTGCCACGGAGGAAGGCATGTTTGGATCTGAAGAAGTGTAGGCAGGCAAGCATGTCCCTAGGTAAGTCCTTGTGGACATGGGTAGGCTTAGGGACTCTGTGAATCCTGGCTATTTCAAGTGAAGTGGCCTGGGTATCTGGCAGAACAGCAGCGAGGAAGCCAGTGAAAAAGGCAGACAGGTCAGAATCACTAACAGACTCTGGGATCCCACGGAGCCTTACATTACATCTACGAGACCCGTCCTCCAGGTCCCATAGTTTCAATTGCTGAAAATCCATCCTCCACTCCAATGCACCGAAACTATCTGCCAGATTGTTATGGGCGGCGGCGTACTCCACCATTTTCCGCTCAATGTGGTCTGTGAGGTCCCCCAGGCCTTGCTCTTCCCTCCTTATCTCTCCCAGCACTCCCTTAAAGTCCTTATGAATTGCCTGTTGGAGGGAGGACAGTAAACGCTACATAGTTGCAGCGGTTAGAGGAATTCCCTCTCCCTCCACCGTATTCACCTCTCTGGTGCCTCCAGAAGAGTGGGAGGATGCCGAGCATGAGCGAGGCAACTGCGCTATCTTTGACTGCAGTGTGGCCTCCCTGCCAAAGAAATCAGTCATTTTCTGCAGCTGGTCGCCTCTTTTGCCCGACCTCTTGGCATTGCGCAATGTCCTGAAGGTACCCGCTGTAAGGCAGTGCTGCCAGTGCCTGTGTGTGCCGCAATATATCTGCGCAGAGGCTCAGTGCCGTCGGAGCTCCCCGCTAAGCAGTCGACTCCAATAGCATCCAGGCCACGCCCCCAACATTTGACTTTTTCAATGGAAAATTAGCTACAATTGTTAGCAGACACCATGTCTTGTATGGAGAGCCAGTGTGTGCCTAAACATTGGAGCTTTGTCACAAGTGATCCTATTTTGGAAAGTAGTCCACTCAAATAACGTATCTAGATGCATAGTGAGCACTTTGTACTTCACACATTGATTCGTAAAAATGAAAAAGTACTTTTTTTCACAAAAATGTTCTTTTAGCCTCAATTTTTTCATTTTCACATGTGCAATAAGATCAAATGGATCCTAAAATTTGTTGGCCAATTTCTTCTGAGAACACCTATACCTCATATGTGGCGGTAAAGCACTGTTTGGGTGCAAGGCAGGGCTCTGAAGGGAAGGAGTGACATTTTGGAACACAGATTTTGATGGCATAGTCGTGGGTGTCATGTCCTGTTTGGATAGCCCTTGATGTGCCTAAACAGCAGAAACCTCCCACAAGTGACATTTTGAGTTAACTGCCACGGAAAGATCTGCTGACTCAGCAAGTGATGTCATCACTCCCCTTTGGCAGTCTCTCTTTGCCGCGAGGTACGTCACTCCCTGCGGTCAGTGTGATTGCAGACTCTGCTGGGAAAGGACACTTGTCCTTCCCCTGCAGACTCTGAATGAAAGATCATGGAGGGTTATGTGGGAGTAATAAAGATGGAGTTGAGTTATGTTTGCTTTTTGTTCTAATAAAATTATTTTTCTCTGAGTGTTGTATATTATTTACTATACATTTCTTATGGCGGCAACATTCCCTGTTACGTGGGTAAAAATGCATGCGTTCAGATTGCAACCGTGTTTTGCAATGCGTTTTTTACCTTGTTTGCAAAGTGTGTCTGTCATACTGCATTCACTGGCCAGCAGTTTTGTGTTTCCATCATTACCCTAGCATTACAGCCTCCTTGCACACAGTCAAGAAACACAGTGCCAGGAGCAGCAAAACAGCCCTAAAACATCTTTAACCTCCAGCACATTTGACTGTAGGTACTGTGTTCTTTCCTTTGTAGGCCTCTTTCCATTTTCAGTAGACAGTAGAATTATGTGCTTTACCAAAAAGATCTATCAAAACTATGCCAAAAGGATTTCAGCTTACTCATGTACATTTTGTCAGGCTTCAGTCTAGCTTTTTATGTCCCTGTGTCAGCAGTGGGGTCCTCCTAGGTCTCCTGACATCTTCTCATTCAAATGTCAACAAACAGTTTGCTCTGACACTGATGCACCCTGATCCTGTAGGACATTTTTAATTTCTTTGGAACTTGAGTGGGGCTGTGTATCCACCATCCTGACTATTCTGCTTTACAATCTTTTATCAAATTTCTCTGCCATTCCAATCCAGGTAGTTTAGTTTAGATGCCATAGGTTGTAAACTTCTTGATTATGTCGTGTGCCAAGGAAAAAGGAACATCAATATTTCTGAAGATGGACTCGTAACCTTCAAATTGTTAATATGTTTCCACAATTTTGGTTCTCAAGTCCTCAGACAGTTTTCTTCTCTTTCTGTTCTCCATGCTTAGTGTGGCACATACAGGCATTAATTGCAAAAATGTAGTCAACTTCTCCTTCTTTTATCTGGTTTTAGATGTGATTTTCATATTGCCTACACCTGATTCTTGCCACAGATTAGTTTGAGTGAGCATCGCATGCAACAAAACAAAGTTTTTTTTACCCTAAATTGATGTCAACAATTTTGTCCTACCCATTCTTGGAGTTCTGTGTAAAATTATGTCCAATTTGCCTTTTATTCTCCAATTGTTTATGTTTTTCAACATACACAAATTATTAAACAAGTGTATGACAAAACATGTGTAATTATAATAATTTATGGGAGAATTACTTTATTTTCTGGAACAATTTCAAGGGTGCTAACACTTTTGGACACGACTCTATATTGGTTTTCTTTTATGTTTTGCTATTTTTGCATAAGAGATTACCATATTCTCATAACCATCACTTTCACATTTTTTGTGTAGGTCAACCAACATAATTGCTAGTTTTTTGTAGGAATATGTTGTGCTTTTCCTAGGTATTTATTAGTACTATTTTGAGAAACAAAACTAAAGTTTTTTGATATTTTTTATTTATTTTTTAGCAAAGCCTAACGAAAACAACAATTAAGGCTTGATTGTGCTATTGGGTCGTCGCTGGCAAGGCCAGGAAAGGAGACTCAGGGCCACCATTAGGGTACCCCTGAGACAGGGCTAGCTCATGGCTCCCTAGCTTAAGGGATAGGTCAGGCACCCTGGTTTCCCGTTATCCCATGGTCATCATACCAATGGCTCATGCACAACTACTGTCAAATGCCATCGCTGAGCCATGACTGTATGCTTTATTGCAAGAAGGCACTTGCGATCTAAATATATATTTATGTTAATATGGCTATCTTCAGGAAGGGGTCAATGTGACCAATAAGTATTGTCCTGCACAAGCCAATAAGGGAAACTGTACTATATTTCTACCATTTTATAAAATTGTTTTAAAAATGGCATCAACTTTAAAGAATTCTTTTGTTTCCAAGAGGTGATGTACATTTTAAGAAAACCATTGGCAAGTAATTAAATTGGATTTTAAAGATGGGTAGAGGTAGAGTAGAGGAACTTTGTGAAAATCTGTTATTGTTGGTTCACAGGAGAATCTACTGACTTTATCTAGTTAAATATATCAAACTTATAAAGCTAATAAACGTTTTGACTCTAGAAGTTTGTGTAACATTTATAGCTGTAAGAGATATAGTAATTACAGTTCCTAATTATAAATGTGAATCAAAGCAATAAGAATTTATGAAGTAGGTAATACACACTTCAGTCTTTTTCCTCTAATAGCTTTCATTAGAATTGCTTTTGAAATGTAGCTGGTTAGACTTAAACACTTTGATCTTTGAATGCACCAAAGACATTCATCACTTACAATTTGTACACAATGTATAGGGAAAAAAAAAGTATCAGAAGAATTGTTATTTCAAAAGAATAATTTCAATGGGTTGTTCAGGGCTTTTTTGGTCTCTAGCTATAGGACTTAAGAATAGTGTATCGGGCGAACCTGCCGAATGTTCAGGTTCAGACTTTTTTAAAGATCGAGTTTGGGGCCGAACATGACTCGAACTTGAGTCTGAACCCCAAACTTGGATTTTATGAGTCGAGGGTGGGGAAGCTGTAAAAAGAAATAAGAAAGTGATTAAACATAAGCATTATACTTACTGGCATCCTCCGCTTGTATTTCCGGGACCATTCATTAACTTCCTGGATATTCACTGCAGGAAGGGCACAACAACATAACACATGCTAGAATGTATAGGCTCGTTTTCAGATTATTTCAACAGCCAATCACAGACACCCACTCTCTGTGACAGCATTTGTGATTGTATGTTTCGCCCTTCAGAAGTGAATGCCCAAAAAGCTAATGAGCGGCCCCAGAAGTACAAGTGGGAGGATGCCTAGACGCCAGTAAATATAATGCTCCTGCTTAATCACAATTATTTTTTCTTATTACAGCTCACTGGCCCCAAACTGAACCCAAACTGTAACACAGACCTCGCAGCGAAGACCACATTTGGGGTTTGTGCCTGAACACTAAGTGTTTGGTATTCCATTCCTACTTAAGAACTAGCATGTAGGAAGTTGTAACCACCTGCCTGATCTATCCAGCATTGTCTCAGATCACACCTGCTAGTGATTATGCTGCTAAAATAGTGCGGACAGCCCCTTTGACATCTAACTAGTCCCCTACTCCACAGTAACATTAAATAGATATTAACACTTCTATAAATAGCGCTCTTTTCAGTAGTTCTGGAAAATATTTATTTTCAAGTAAATATACAGTAATTGTTGCATAAACTAAGTTCCTTAAAGGACTTTTCCCAGAAGTGCAAGTTATCTTTTGCCTTGTGGATATGGGATAACTTACTGATCATTGGGGGTCTGACCACTAGGATACTCAACAATCCTGAGAATGAGACTCTTTTTTCATTGTAGTATTATTAGACCTTACATATTGGGGAACAAACTTGCAGTTTGTATAAGAACTATTTTATAACATATATAATGTTTTGAACAGCTTGAATCTGGGGAGTAGATGGAACAATTTTGCCATTGTTTTGAGAATTTATTTTTTATGGTAATAACTGCGCTATACATATATTCTAGGGGTCTATATGATTATACAGTTTCAACCATTTTTATTATCTTTTACTGGCACATATGGCCCCATCCTGGTATATATGGCTCTCATCCTCAGCTCATCATGGTATAAATGGCCCAATCTTGTAATATATGGCCATCATCATGGGCCCATCCTGGTATATTTGGCCTCATCCTGTTTTGTATGGCCCTCATTCTGTACTTATCCTGGCATATAAAGGCCTCATCCTGGTATATATGGTCCTTATCCTGGGTCTATCCTGGTATATATGGCTCTAGCCTGATGTATATGGCTCCCATCATGTTGCAGACAAAAAGATCGATCCTTCCCACCACTCCCTCAGTGCTTGGTGTACTCCGCTAATGCCAGCAACTGACTTTAGAGTTTAAGCAGGACAGTACATGTTGCCACTGCCATACACACCCACTTACACCAATGTCAGTTGCTGGGATATTTTCTGCACTCAGCCCAGGATTTTAAGCATGGGGAGCACTGAATATCCATTGTGCATCAGAGGTATGACTATTTTCAATAAAATGCAGCTGGAGGTGGCACATAGCCAGACATCGATCTCTGGTGCCGCTATAGTTAATACAGTCTGTAGAATCCTCATATCTCTACCAAAATGGCTCCAGTAGCAGTGTAGAGAAGTGAATATGTAGTTTCGTAAACAGTGGGCACATGTGTTAGAACCAGTGCCAGCTCCTGCCTCCTGCCACCCTGGTCCTGCCTCTTGTGAATCCATGCTGCTGCCCTCTCGACAGTCAATCCTTGACTATAATAGGAACCACACATTTTCCTGCAAACTTTGGGTGTAAAAAAGTGTGTTATAGTCGAAAAATACGGTATATTATTTGATTAAAATTGCTGCATTCCAATACCCAAAACAAATTCCTTTATTTCTTCCCTGCTTTATAGGTCCAATCTATTTGTAAGATGTGTTCCTGGATTTTTGTTAGCATTTTGGGACACATACAATGCTCACTTTCCTTTTAAAACTATTTTAAGAGGCAAGAAGAATAGAAATCAGCCTCTTCTTATTACAATGTTTACCATGTGAGATAAATAATGTACATTTTATAGCATGACTTAATGTGATGGATCATTTATGTCTTCTTTAATATTTGGACTTTTTCCATTATGAAACATTTCGTACAAGAAAGAGCTATTTATTTCTACTTAAGGCTTTGTTTTTCATGCTTTGATTAATTTTTTTGGGCACTTTTATATCACATTAGAAGCATTTTATGCCTATTAATTTTACTCTGACAGGTGGACTATTAGGTTTGGCATCTAACTAGGGTCTAATGAGGGCCACGTGCACTGTTAGGCAGGAGAAACTGCTATTTTTAATAAGTGATTCCTCATCAGTTAAGCAGGATGCTGAGCTGCATTCAAGAAAAGCTGTTATGACCTTTTCCTTTTCCCAAGAAAATCTTGAGTAAAGCAGTGGGGATAATTGTTATGAAGAAGTGAAAAATATCTTATAAAAATCCTAATAAACTTTTTTTGAGAAAGTAAAAAATGTTGTACCGTGATAGCCAGTATATAGAAAAATATTGGAATCTGAGAGTCCTCAGTGGTTGATACCTTTTAATGGCTAACTGAAAAGATGGTAAACATAGCAAACTTTTGAGACACTGTGGTCCCTTATCAGGCAGCTAATGACACAGAATCTGAAGACACATACATATATACACAAGCAAATGAAACAAAAAAAAAAAAACAACAACAGTTTTAGATGTTATAGTAAATGCGACGGGTGACGTAAACCAAAGTCAGGCTAGGGAGGAAGAGATGGGCCTGGGGAATTGAAACTAAAAGTCTAAGATAAACGGAACCAAATTGTATAATGGTCATATGGTAGTGGTCTGTGGAGAACTGAAAATACTTAAATGAGTTGAGGAAAACAATAAAGGGAGGCAAGGGTGTTCATATAAGAAGTGTCAAAAGTTCATTGTCCTCAAACTGGAGTCTGTTGGAGATGGGATATCCCCAAAAGTCTTTTCAATTTATATAAAAATGCATGAATCTGTGATGTCCCCGAATGCCCATTCATGTTCTATAAAAAGCCATTAATTTATGATATATTTAATTCTGTTTTGAATGTGTCAAAGGTCGTTATCAATTTGTATTCCCAAATTCTTCTCTCTCTCTGAGATTTGAAGTTGCTTTTTAAGATCAGCAGCCCCATATCGGTTTCACTGTGGTCAGGGCTGGAAAAATGTTTTGCTACAGGCAGATTCATATGCTTTTCTTTTATTGAGTGGCGATGAGAATTCATTCTTGTCCTGAATTTTTGCCCAGTTTCACCTATGTACAAGCCAGCTGTTGGACATTTGGTACATATGATTAAATACACCACATTGCTTGTGGGGCAGCTGAAGTGATCTGGGATCTAGTAGTCCTGATCTGTCCCAAGAATCCTTATCTTGTCAGTTATAGATGGACAGGCTTTGCACTTTCTCTGGTTGCAGGGATAGGTTCCTATTGCTGTTGGAAAGGACAGGGCGCTTCTGACAATGATATTTTTTAGATTCGGAGGTTGTCTAAAAAACAAGAGTAGGGGATTCGGAAATATTGATTTTAGTCGGGTATCTTTTTGTAGAAGTGGTTGCAGTTTCTGTGCAGCTCCTCTTAACACCTCCAGACTTGGATTGTAGGTGACTACGAGAGGTACTCTGTTGTTTTCTTCTCTAGTTTTGCAGTGTAGGAGATGATTCCTTGATATTCTGGTGGCTCTTGTAATCTGGTTCTCGATTGCTCTTGGATGGTAGCCCTGGTTCAAAAAGGTCTTTCTGAGGTCCTCAAGGTGATTGTCTCTATCGGTAGGGTTGGAACATATCCGATTGTATCTTATGGCCTGGCTATACACAATAGAGTTTTTTATGTGTTTTGGATGAAAACTGTCGCATCGGAGATATGTTGGACGGTCAATTGGTTTCCGGTACAGGGATGTCTCTATTTCATTATTCTGTAGCTTAATGATGGTGTCCAGAAAGCTGATTTCAGTGCTGGAGTAGTTGAGTGTTAAGTTGATGGTGGGATGAAACTGATTAAAGTGTTCATGGAACATCTTCAGCTGTTACTCAGACTCTGTCCAGATGATTAAAATGTCATCAATATAATGGTAATAAGCCAGATGCTTCACTCTCACGCAAAGACTTAAATGGGTACAGATGCACATATGTGAGATGTATCTGAGGAATGTGAGCACGGTCTCTGTATAAGCAGTGGTAGATAGATAACTTACTACCTCCTTTCCCCATGTGTTACCAGCCGCACTTATATTGTCCAGGAATAGGGATGGGCGAACATCCCTTCTTTTGCCGTGTTCGCGATTGTAGCAGCCCTGATACAGCAATGAAAGTGTTGTTAATTCTCCTGATCATTCTTACTGGGTCCGCGTTATACGGTACAGCTGTGCGGCGGCGCAGCGTCACTTCCGGGTTGCCGGGGGATGAGTCATGTGACCGGCTCCAACAGCCAATCACATTCGGGAAAAAGATATGTGACGACCCGGAAGTGAAGCAGCGCGCATCACACCAGAAAGCCTGAACATGGACCCGGTAAGTATAACAGCGGGATTAACACTTTCATTGCTTTAACAGGCCGCCCCGCTCCGAACACGGGGCAATAAGAGATGTTCATCCATCCCTATCCAGGAAGGATGATGCAATGGTTCTATTTTAACTTGTATATTTACAGTACCTTGATGATATAGAGTTCAGATGTCAGGGAGAAGATGAATGATGAGAGTTGTAGAATGAGGTTGGAAGGTAGAGGTAAAATGATGCAGTTTCCAGTCTTTATGTACACATAACAAAATGGCTCATCATGAAGAAACTTGAAGCAGTATGTGAGGCAGAAGAAGGAGGAGTTACAAAGAGAGAGGCATTATGGGAAAATCATAATACAATCTGTAGAAAAACATATACCCATTATAAGAATACCTGCAGGTGGCAGCAAAGAATAGCAATCACAGTAACTATACTATCTTCTATATATATCACAAAACGACAGCAGCACTCCAAACAGATCTTCAATTGCCTTTAATCCGGCCTACAGGGCGACCTGCAACGTTTCAGCCACCAAGTGGCTTTTGTCTAGCAACTAGTCTCAGCCCTCTTGCCTCTTTTTAAAACCCACACCATGAACCGGTGGTGCCGTCCTCCCCTTCGTCGTCGACTTGATCTAAATGGAACAAAGTCAGTAGATTTTACATATAATCCCAAATCACTCCTTTTATTTCCTAGAGGCCAAACACCACCTTTCTTTTTCCACCCCGGTTGTGGTTCCTTCTGCCAATTATACACATTCCCCGATTTATAGTCCTCCATGTCTCTTAGCCATTTCACTCGTTTTGTTTCCTCTAAATCCTTCTTTAATTTTTCCACTTTACTAGAGACAGTCTCTATAAACGTTTTG
Organism: Allobates femoralis; assembly: GCA_033576535.1. Lineage (NCBI taxonomy): Eukaryota > Metazoa > Chordata > Amphibia > Anura > Aromobatidae > Allobates > Allobates femoralis. The sequence goes on from JARQOC010000003.1 coordinate 118,935,657, forward strand.
CACTCTTCCTCACTCAAAATTGCTTTTAAAGATAACACAGTCTCTTTTATATCTGCTTGCAAACGTGTAATCTCTTCTTGCAGAAACTCCATATTTAATAATATGGTGTCCAGAGAATATCGATCAGACATAGCAGCAAACTTATCACACTACATAGAGTTCCCCATAAACAACGTTGGTCTCACACCAGACCTTAAACCCCTAGGGATCCTTTTTGTTCGATAGTATTGGCCTAACGTGGCCACATGCAGCTCAAGGGAAACAAGTCTTTTCATGTCATTCTCATACTTGCGTTTTATATTAATCACAGAAGGGGCACTCAAAAATGCTGTATCCTGGTCTGCGCCCTTAAGGATCCGTTCCTCATCATCTGGAGAATAATGCATCGCTCCTGGCTCCATTTCAGTAGTAAACCGGTGCAAAATCTCAAAAATTGGAAATATATATAAATAGAAAAACTTTGAGCAGCACCTAAATAATCATAAAGAGGCCGCAATGGAGACTGTCATCACACTACCTGGGAGGAGGAATCAACCAATTAAGGTTAAGTAAGAGACACCATCAAATTAAGTAACTTAGATACACTGTACAATGATAAAGTTGTATAATAATATAGATCACTACTATATGGTGGGTTGTTAGATATCAGAAGGTTCACATATTGAATGTATAATGTGTAAACTGTATAATGAGTGTAATTGAAGCACATGTATTATGTAAATGGTGTGGGTTTTAAAAAGAGGCAAGAGGGCTGAGACTAGTTGCTAGACAAAAGCCACTTGATGGCTGAAATGTCGCAGGTCGCCCTGTAGGCCGGATTAAAGGCAATTGAAGATCTGTTTGGAGTGCTGCTGTCGTTTTGTGATATATTAAACAGCAAGGATTGGATTGATTGACAGATTTGCACCCAGTTTAGGTGCTGCTCAAAGTTTTTCTATTTATAACTATCTTCTATATAGGATGATATGTATTTAATGAGGTCTAGGACAGCACAATGGGTGCAAGTGATCTGAGACTCGCAGACACCCACAGTATGGTGTGATTTTTTTCTTTAGCCTGTACAGGGTTGAGGAATAACTCATCGATCTGAGATTTCCTCGCATTGCACTCGTATGAGTCACACACCAGTGTGACTCCAGCCTTAAAGTTCATTTTTATTTTTTTCATGTCACTTCAATTCAGAATTATGCAGATTCTCCAGTGCAGAGGAATAGACATCAGCATTAGTTTTTTTAGTTTTACCTAATACTCCATCTTGATGGTGGGTTTACACACACCAATTTCTGTGTCCAATATCTGAACAGATCTCTGGTTGCAGTGAAATCATGGACATATTGCTCCATTTGTACACAGCCACAAAATGGAACTATGTGTCCATGATTTCACTGCAACCAGAGATCTGTTCAGATATTGGACACAGAAATTGGTGTGTGTAAACCCACCATCACAGTTTCCTTTTTCTATTAAGTCCATTTGTACCCTGTTATTTCTCACCTTTTTAATCTAAAGTGCTTTTACACATTTTATTATACTACACTAACATAGAATCTTTTTTTTTTCCTTACATCTACATGATTTGAGCAGTGTTGTTGAACAAAGACACATTATTATAATAGGGAAAGTTTTGAAGAAGTCAAAAATGCTAAGTCTTAATGGTTTATTTCAAAAAGGAAAGTAATATATGTCAATAGGCCATTTTGATTCCTAGATCTTTTGTCTGCAGTCTGACAATCACGCCTTGCCTTTTCTTATGTATTCCTGAGTTAGATGTCAGTAGCTTTTTCATAAAAGTTTAGCCAAAATTCTTCAGCTGACCAAACCAAAGAATGAAACTAGGGATGGGCGAATCTACTCGCTAGGACTCGTTACTCGGCGAGTAGTAAGGGACTCGCAGGACTCGGTACTCTGCGAGTTTCCCAGTGATTACTCGCACGAGTCCAATGCAAATCAATATCAATCCTAGTTTTGTCAGAAACGCTGACAAAACTAGGATTGCCATTGTTTGCATTAGACTCGGCTACTGTGCCAGTGATAGCAGGGAAACTCGCAAAGTAACTGCTGTTTCTTTGCGAGCCGAGTCCAGCTGTCTGCTCTGTGCAGCTCCAGGGTCCTAGAGCCCGCCTGCTCACAGACATGATGTAGCAGTGCTGAGATTGTTCTCAGTCTGCTCATTCCCTGTGCATAGACATCTATATCTATGCACAGGGGATGTAGCAGAGAGGACATCGCGTTTTGGACTACGTCGGACGGAAGAGGATTTTTTTAATTAAAGATGGAGTCCCTAATGGCTTTTTTTTTTTATTTCAAATAAAAAATGTTCTCTGTGTTGTGTTTTTTTAACCCTTTATTGGAGATTCTTAGTGGCTGGGTCAAACGTGGCCTGACATTAAGAATCTCGGGCTTAATACCAGCTTGTATAACAAAGCTGGTATTAACCCCTTTATTACCCAGCGTGCTACCGCCACCAGGGCCGCTGGAAGAGCAGGGTTCAGCGAACGCGCCATCTTCTGGGGCGGCTGCGGGCTGCAATTTGCAGCGGGGGGTGCCCAGAAAGCTTGGGCATCCCTGCGCTGCGGATTCCAGCCCCCAGCTGCTTAGCTGTACCTGGCTAGACATAGAAATTGCGCGGAGCCCCACGCATTTTTTTTTTATTATTTCATGAATTTCAGAGTCAGAGTCTCAGAGTCTCAGAGTCAGAGTCAGAATCTCAGAATTTCATGAAATAATTTTAAAAAAATGCGTGGGGCTCCGCGCAATTTCTATTTCTAGCCAGGTACAGCTAAGCAGCTGGGGTCTGGAATCCGCAGCGCAGGGATGCCCAAGCTTTCTGGGCACCCCCCGCTGCAAATTGCAGCCCGCAGCCGCCCCAGAAGATGGCGCGTTCATTGAAGCGCCATCCTCTGGCGCTGAACCCCGCTCTTCCAGCGGCCCTTGTAGCGGTGGCACGCTGGGTAATAAAGAGGTTAGGGCCAGCTTTGTATTATCAGCTGGCCCTAAGCCCGAAATTTATGGCGGTCACGCCAATATTAGACATGACCGCCATGAATTTCTATTAAATTGTTTTAAAAAAAACACAACACAAAGAAAATTTTTTATTAGAAATAAAAAAAAAAGCCATTAGGGACTCCATCTTTAATTAAAAAAATTCTCTTCCGTCCGACGCAGTCCAAAACGCGATGTCCTCTCTGCTACATCCCCTGTGCATAGATATAGATGTCTATGCACAGGGAATGAGCAGACTGAGAACAATCTCAGCTCTGCTACATCATCTCTGTGCACAGACATTCATGTCTGTACACAGGAAATGAGCAGACTGAGAACAATCTCAGCTCTGCTACATCAGGCAGCAGGCGGGCTCTAGGACCCTGGAGCTGGCAGCCAGCACACTGAGCAGACAGGACTCTTATCTGTGCGAGTTTCCCAGCGATTACTTACAAAGTAAACGAGTCCAATGCAAATAAATGACAAAACTAGGATTGCTTCAGGCTGAAGCTTCCGAGACACATCTGCGATTTGTAAATCTCACACTACTCGCTATTACTTGCTTCCCCATTCATTAACATTGGAATCGCTAGACTCGCAACGAGTAGCGAGTCCTGTGCTCGGACTCGCTAGAGTCAAGCGATTCCGAGTAATTTAGGATTCGCCCATCACTAAATGAAACATAAAATGGGTTTAAAGTGTTTTTTTAAAGGGAACCTGACCCATAAAAATCGCCCCCCCCAGCCTATAAATATTTGTCCCTGCACCTTCCTATAAGGTTTCTAGCTATCCCTCTCTGTCCTATTTGTGTTTTGGTAAAGTTGAAAAATACAATTTATTACCTTACAAATGTGCAGCTTGTGCTGCTCTAAGGAGTCGCAAAAGGCGTTCCCTCTGCCTCCTTTTCGCCGCCTCCTCAGTTGTTTTTCATGCCCTAATGGGTGTGAAAATGAATGCAGATGATCCTGTCTTGGATCAATGGGTGGGCTTGCCGGTATGACTCATATCGCGTCAATTCAGACGCTGCTGATGTCGATACACCCTTTGGGTGTATCAAAGGACCTCAAGCTGCGCATTGCGCATGCTCGAGGTATACTTTACCACAGCTCATGTGTTACAGCAGCTACATTTTGTATGTATGGAGCTCTATCCTATGTACACAGTCAGGGATATCAGGGGTGGACATATCATTGGTGCAACCTGTGCAGCCACACAAGGGCCCAAGAAGTAAGGCTAGGGTCACACTTGAGGCTGCCGGACCCGCTACAATCCTTGAAATTGTGTCGCTGCGCATAGCGGTAATGCTATAGCGTTTTCTGTGGAACGCAGCCCCATAGTAACCCGGTGTTTACCTTAGTAGTGGACACACACCAAGCTGCAAGATGTGTGCTTTGTCTGCAGCGTTTCCTGTGCGCTGTGATAAAGCGCACTCCCTGTGTGACCACTGTTAATGTAAAAAGAGGGTGGCTATGGGGCTCTGGATCACATGCTATGTACTGTGGCTGCTTTTCAAAGATTTTGGCGGCTCTGTCACCCTCAAATATGACCATAGCCTAAGGGGGCCATTTCTATCTCCAAAGCATGTGAAATAGTGCATTTAAATGACTTATTGGACTGAAAAAGGCCCATATATTACTCTTGCACAGGGCCTATTTTCTGTCTGAGTCCTCCAGTGCCGGACATAGATTTTAATATACAGTTGTGTACAGCAGCATGTGAGACATCTAGTAAGAAGAAACCTATATATCGACTTGAATAAAATTGATAGTCATCTGAATGAACGCCTTACCGTAGGAGAGCGTATTTTTAGAGTTGAACGGATCTTCAGTATCACCGTTCTCTATAATATACTTTTTTTTGTAGTGCTGTCAGGCTTTCTACAGTTAAGCCTTATCAGGAAACCATTACTCTTTCCATTCTCGATTTTAAAGACTTCTGTCTCCGTTTCATCGCCTTTCATCTGATTCTATTCTTTGTGAACATAATATATGTACAGTAGACTCATTGGTTCTTTACGGAAAAGCACAGAATAAATGATACAACGCTGACTTGGAAAAACTGTTGTAACAAAGCCTTGAATGAATTACAATAATGCTCCGTAACAGATGGAAGCTTCATACATCTATAGATTTGTCTTTATATGAAAAAGATGACATTATTTTCTTACAGTTCCTTTCTTTTCCTTTTTTTACTCAGTAAATACTTTAGTCAACCCATTCAGGTCCAGAGTATTTGGATCTCCAAATGTATCCAATTTGATTCCTTTTCTTAATGGTCGATGTGATTTTTATGACATCTTTGTGACAATATGACATCTTTTTTACTTTATTCCCAGAGAGATGAACATCATTTTTTACAGCTGCTCAAGAAAGAATTAAAAATGAAAGGGATAAAAGTAATTGGGTGGAAAGAGGAGAAGGGGCTTCCGACATTTAATGAATGTCCACTGGTTGCAATATCACAAAGCACTCACTGATTGCCTGGTCTACCAAGCATTGCTCCTATGTTTCAACCAGAGCTGGGGTGCGTGGGGTACTCGGTCACCGGGGCTTCTGTGTGGGATGTCACGGGTGGTCGGTATCCCCGGTGCCGTGCCCTGGCGAACAATTGTACCAGGTGTTGTTGGTAAACGGTGGGGGTAAAAGGGGTTATTTACAGGGGGACGTGACGCCACCTGTAGGGTCTGGTAAGGTGGTACCAGCGCTGCCAGCCGGCCACTGAGGTGATGGAGGGGGCAGCAGTGTGTGGTACAGCTCCCCACAGGTGGAGCTTTACCTCAGGGCAGCTATGATGGTATATGAGACGGTGAGGGAGGGCAGTGATGGTAAATGGTGGTGCAGTTCTTACCCCTCTGCTGTAGATGTTGATGATGTTCAGTCCTCTGAGCTGCGGCAGGAAGAATAACAGAAACCAATTCTTGTTTAACTTTGCTTTACTCGGTACCGGCTGATGGCATAACAATACACGGTACAGTTTGGTTTAGGGTGCTGTTACCAACTCAGGATTTCTCTTAAGGAGTCTTTAGATGTTCCTTCTCTGTCTTTCAGGGTTTCTATTCTCTTTCTAGATCTTTCTGTCTTTCCCACCTTGGAAGAGCTCACCCGCCAGTCCTGCAGTCTGTGTCTAGTAGGCTTAAATTGACTATTACCGGTCCAAATGGGAACAGCAGGAACGCACAAGTTTCCCACCTGACACCGGGTTTCAGTCTTTCCTCACTAGTGTAGGACCGTCTTTTGGGCATGAGGGGTGAGGTACCTTGTGGTGCTGTCAGCAACCCGGTCTGGTTGGGCCTGCAGCTCGTCGGCTTCGCAGTCAGGGCTGAACTCCTGGCTGCCTCGGTATCCGTGTCACCTGTGAACCCTCAACATGACCAGCTGGTTCCTACCAGTCTAGGTCCGTTGCCATCTGTCCTGGGCCCCCACATATAGTTGGGGTACCCTCCACTCAGCTCAGGCTGCCAGGCGTGACCACACTGTCTGCCTTCCCAACGCCGTCTGAGGTAAAATCTTAACTGTCACTCTGCTCTATCCTAAGCTCCGCCCACCACCTGTGGAACCTACCATAAAGTCAGTTTCCCCTACACTAAGTGGTGCGGTCCTAAGTGAGTGCTAAAAATAGACTCCATAAGCATTAAATCGTAACCTGGCAACTTACAAGTAAAAACACACATTTTATATTCAAGTGTAATACCATTCTGTGGCGCATACCTGCAGGGGCGCCACACACCCCCTTGGTGAAACACACCCGTCCGCGGGTGTCAAACCAAACCTGGAATAAAATGCATTTTATATATAACATTTGAACATTTAACAGATATCAACAATAAGATTGCTTCTTTTCTTCCCTATTAGGGAGGCGCACTGCTTATAACGTTACTTTAACTTTGACTATAATCTAGTCCATACTGGCCCAACTGGGACCAGGTAGCAAGTTCCTTGATTAATGTCCATCAAATGCTGAAAAAGGAAAAAGAAACAGTGCAATGCAAGGGAAATATGCATTTTAAACAATTCTGCTCACACTTTGAACAGTGCAATACCGGGTTAACTCTTTATTGCTCAACTTACTGACCCGGATTGCAAACCTCCCACTGAGACCTGCATGGCGTTTATTTATCCCCACAATACAGGTCCCGGTCCAGGTGGCCCTGGGGAACTGCAGATAGATGGACTCTCCTTTCTCCAACCGCTGCTGCTGATGCTGGTACCGCGACCCTCCATAGCTCGCGGGGCCCGGCCTCCTCCGTACCACCGACGGCTCCTTCCTCCTGCAGATTCTCCTCTTCCTCCCTGACACTGACCTGGCCGCTTTCCCTTGCATTCGGCTCCTCCATCAGCTCGGGCTCCTTCAGGAACTGGATGAAGTCCTCCGCCTCGGTGATATCCTCCTCTCTGGGTTCCACAAGGGGTGCATAAACTGGTCCCAGGGAATCAGCAGCTGGGACTGCCATTGCCTCACAGCCGGTTACAGGTAACGGGTCCGGAGCCTGACCAGGTATATTGAGTCCGCTCCCGGCCGCATCCTGCTTAGTTCGTGTAGTCCAGAACCAGTGTGGGCTGGCGCTCGACCCGCCCCCTTGGTTGATTGAGAGCAATGGGGGCGGGGAGACTTTTTGGCGCCTCTTAAATGGCACACCCCTAGGCCGGCACATTGTTGTTTCTGCACTTTTAAGCCCGCCACAAAGTTCTAATGGGCAAGTCCTTCGGGCTTTTCCGGAGCCCGCCACTGCCTTCGTCACTCCTCGGCAGAGCGAAGGGGGCGGGGCTTATCTTCCCGCTCTTTCTCCTGCTGCAGTGACGCAGTTTGAATTTTGTGAGGCGATGTAATGGCGGCTCGGCACAGTTCTTATAATCCACACAGTTAAACAGTAATAAAGTTCTTAAGGCACACTTCACCTGGTAGGTACCAGGCTGGCTCATCCTGTTCGTGACGCCAATTTGTTTCAACCAGAGCTGGGGTGCGTGGGGTACTCGGTCACCGGGGCTTCTGTGTGGGATGTCACGGGTGGTCGGTATCCCCGGTGCCGTGCCCTGGCGAACAATTGTACCAGGTGTTGTTGGTAAACGGTGGGGGTAAAAGGGGTTATTTACAGGGGGACGTGACGCCACCTGTAGGGTCTGGTAAGGTGGTACCAGCGCTGCCAGCCGGCCACTGAGGTGATGGAGGGGGCAGCAGTGTGTGGTACAGCTCCCCACAGGTGGAGCTTTACCTCAGGGCAGCTATGATGGTATATGAGACGGTGAGGGAGGGCAGTGATGGTAAATGGTGGTGCAGTTCTTACCCCTCTGCTGTAGATGTTGATGATGTTCAGTCCTCTGAGCTGCGGCAGGAAGAATAACAGAAACCAATTCTTGTTTAACTTTGCTTTACTCGGTACCGGCTGATGGCATAACAATACACGGTACAGTTTGGTTTAGGGTGCTGTTACCAACTCAGGATTTCTCTTAAGGAGTCTTTAGATGTTCCTTCTCTGTCTTTCAGGGTTTCTATTCTCTTTCTAGATCTTTCTGTCTTTCCCACCTTGGAAGAGCTCACCCGCCAGTCCTGCAGTCTGTGTCTAGTAGGCTTAAATTGACTATTACCGGTCCAAATGGGAACAGCAGGAACGCACAAGTTTCCCACCTGACACCGGGTTTCAGTCTTTCCTCACTAGTGTAGGACCGTCTTTTGGGCATGAGGGGTGAGGTACCTTGTGGTGCTGTCAGCAACCCGGTCTGGTTGGGCCTGCAGCTCGTCGGCTTCGCAGTCAGGGCTGAACTCCTGGCTGCCTCGGTATCCGTGTCACCTGTGAACCCTCAACATGACCAGCTGGTTCCTACCAGTCTAGGTCCGTTGCCATCTGTCCTGGGCCCCCACATATAGTTGGGGTACCCTCCACTCAGCTCAGGCTGCCAGGCGTGACCACACTGTCTGCCTTCCCAACGCCGTCTGAGGTAAAATCTTAACTGTCACTCTGCTCTATCCTAAGCTCCGCCCACCACCTGTGGAACCTACCATAAAGTCAGTTTCCCCTACACTAAGTGGTGCGGTCCTAAGTGAGTGCTAAAAATAGACTCCATAAGCATTAAATCGTAACCTGGCAACTTACAAGTAAAAACACATTTTATATTCAAGTGTAATACCATTCTGTGGCGCATACCTGCAGGGGCGCCACACCTACCTAGCCAGAATCCTATTCCACACTGATGAGGGGCAATACCCGAAACAGCTGTCCGTGGATTTATACCTGGCTCTGGTAATTCCCTTGTCACATCCTTAACTCGTAACTGAGTGGGATATTGACTAAAAGGGCCACTTAATATGGTGGTTATGGTGGTCTCCGCAAGGATTCCACCCCAGGGCTAGGTCCTTCCCTAGAGGGATATCTGGCTAGTCCGGTATTTGAGACTCTTAATCGTGGCTCCATGGACTCCATATTCACTGGTTCCAATAATCTTGGATAATAGTCTGATGGACAGGAAGCGTCTGGAATTTGAGGAGGTAGGTGTAATCCAGGGTACTCAAAAGTAACCCTTTTTTTTTTAACCCTTCAGCAAAGCAAACTATTTTTATTTTTGCATTTTTGTTTTTTCCTCTTCTTCCCACAACTATAACTTGTTTATTTTTCTGCCCATATAGACATATTAGGGCATGTTTTTTGCGGGATGAGTTGTACTTTTGAATAACACCATTCAGCTTACCACCTAGTGTAGGGTAGAATGAAAAAAATTTCCAAAATCGGGAGAAACAGTGAAAACAACCACACTATTTTGGCATGGTTTTTGAGGTATTGTATATTTTGTACTAGAAGTGACCTTACAGTAGGATTCTCCTCATCAATACAATTTCGGCAATACCAAACATATATTTATTAAAGTTAGTGTCGAAAAAATATCAGAAGTTTATAGAACCTAGGTAAGTGGGCGCCATTTTGATGAACTTGCGCAGATCAAATTACAAAAAAAATCTGTATTTTGGAGAACATGGATTTCTGTAAAATTTGAATAGTATTTGATTCCACTCGAATAAACTCACCCAGATCTAATATTTCCAGATTTTTTTAGGTTTTTGTAAATTACTTATGTCATAAACATTTAAAGAAACAAATGTCACTTTAAACAGTTTAAAGGCGTACAAGATTCAATAGATTTTTAGCAATACAAAAAAAAAAAAGTAATTTATGTCGGTGCTTAACTAATTTACTCCCATTGTTAATACACAAAGGATTTTTTTATGCAAAAAGCTTTAAAAAGATGCATAATTTAGTGACTTTTGGTATTCTCTTGCAATTTTTGCCCACCTCCGCCAAAGTGGGCAGAGCAGGGGTGGGATAAGGGCGTTTCATACATCACAAATATTACTCCAGTGTCGAGGCGTACATGGAGATACATGTTACTCGTCCAACACATTTGTTTCATCATGAATCAGGAGCATCTCACTCCAGCAAATCTCCTAATCAAGACCGGCAATAAAAACGCCACCATTGAAGTATCAGGCCAAAAATGTTCTCTTTCCCTAAGCACTTACAATAATTCATATTAATTTGCTGTATCTGTATTCACTTTACTTATTTGGTCTTGTCTGGACATTTCACATGATTTTTGTCACCTGAAATCTCAAAACTGGGTTTAAATCACTGCATTTTCATAATAAACAAATTATCCAGAATTGTTTACTGTTAACCTGTAATTATATTTATTTTTTGCGCAATTTAATTTTACACCATTGCTTAAAATTGCATTAATTTGCTACAAACAGAAAGAGAATTCTAGCTGTATATCACCTTGTATATTTATCTAATCATTGTGTTTATAAATTGAGTTGCATTTCCGTGTGCTATTACATAAAGCAACAATAAGTGCTGTCACCTGCTAATTAATTGACATCCTCGGATTATTCCTCTCCTCCGTTTATAAACAAAAACAAAGGAACTTTGAATAATTACATTATGATTTAATCAAGAATATGTCAAATATTATTGGCTGGAAATTAAATTCAACGTAGTAAGTTGCCTACCTACGACAATTCATTGATGTTACTATATATTTTCTCATTATCAAGGGCAGGGGCTAATGGAGAGAAGGTTAACAGGTAATGTATAGTGCTGCCCATTGGTAGTTCATCACTGGGACAATGAAGAAAAAGTGCTGAGGATTCAGTCAGTAATAAAGGTGAGACCAATAATAAGAAGGGACGTGGAAGGACATTCATCTGTGATCAGAAGATGATGCTCTTGTCAATCATTACCACAGCATGAAGGTAAACCTGGCTTAGGCTGGTTTCATACTTGGGTTTGGTCCTGACCAGGTGCATCTGCATCTGTTCTCAAATGTGAAAACACATGCCACCGTAGAGTTTTTTTGCCTGATCAGGCATAGGAGTTTGTGTAGAAATTACATTGCCACCATGAATTTTTAGTATTTTTAGTATTGGCATCCAGAAAGATTTTCTTTTTTTCATTGTTATCCATCGAAATTCTGATGCATCCTGATCAGGCATGCGTCCCTATACTTAACATTGGGCCGCTGGGACATCACATGGCATCAGGTTTTTGACAGATGCAGACGGAGTGTGTTGTTAATGAGGCCACATCCGGCCATCGGTGAATGCGGCGAAGTTGAATCAGTATTTCACACTGAGCATGCCCTGAGTAGTTTGAGCATACACAATGGCTGATGTATTTAGATTCCAGGGCAGCCCATGTGGAGAAGTCCTTGCTTGGTCGGGCACAGTCTAGTCCGGGAAAAACAAGCCGATAGCTATGAAGAAAGCCATGGAAAAGTCCAAAAGTATAAAAACCCCCTTCTTTATTAAAAAGTAAGCATAAAACTGGTGAACAATACCAGAGTAGCATGGGGTAAGAGGGGGAGGAGAAGTAGGTGGTTTAAGGACAACAGCTGTTTCGCTCTCTTGCACTTCAACAGATAGAGGATCTTAATAGCACCTTTACATATAAGTATCATGTAGATTTTTCTGAATTAAGATATCAGATTGCAGATATCAAGATATAACTTTATTCAACTATCTGTGAGTTACATGCCCATATAGATGGCTTAGAAGGGTTTATCCTACCAACATCCCTTAAAATAGTATAGTATGACTCAAAGTCAGTAAAATTTCAGGGATATTAGTCTATTCATTTAAGTAGAATAACTAATAATAAATTAATTTCACCTCCTTTGGGGCAAATGAAAGCGAGAACAGGTGCATTAGAGAGCTTACAACAAGCCAACCTTCAAAATGGGAATAGTTTTATAGATGTGTCTCCCAGCACAGTCTCGAGAGCACAGCGCAGATACCATTACATGGGCTGTTACACAATTAAGTCAGAGATAGCCAGAGGAGGGTATCAACCTGGAAGCAGAGCTACTAATGATATCAACGTTTGGAAACCAAATCCAGAAGGCCAGTATTAGAGACTGATGTCCTCTATTGGAATCTGTCCACACTGATGTCACTGTGGAACTCAAATGTAAGAAATGTACCATAATTGTCAAGTCCACCATTAAAGATCAGAGATTAGAGAGCAGGTTCACATTGAGACATGTGACAGATACAAGAGTATCCGGATGTTGTGGTCAACATTATGCTCCCTGCTTATTATTCAGCATGAGCATTTTTTAGGAAAACATATTCTTGGTCAAGATCTATGTGATAGCCAGTGGTACTCTAACTGCTGTAAACTACTGGGATAAAATCCTTAGTGTCAGACATTATGCCAAAGTTTCCTCCTGGTCAAGGACAATACCCAGCCTTCTGTGCCCAGAGTAGTAAGCACTTCCTGGATGATAAAGGCATTGTTATCACATTAGTCCTCACATTTCCCAGATCTAAATTCAATTTTAGACCTCTGTAACATTATGTGTCAGTGCATTCGATATTGCAAGTAGTACAAATCACTTTCCAGGAGCTTACTGATGCCCTAATCCAGATATATAGAGAAATGGAGAAAAAGGGGTGGGCGGTTCAGGTACAGCGATTCAGCAGATCTCCTGGTGATTAGAATTTAGTTTATTATCACTACTTATTTCCAGAATGGTTCCTCTCCTTTCTAAGGAGCACCTGAGGAAGGGGACGTCCTGTTTCTGAAATGCAATGTGCTATAAACTGAATTCTAATCACCAGTTGATGTCCTCAATCGCAGAACCATTTGCCCTTTTTCTCCATTTCTCTACATTCTAACAGCTCCTATCCTGGTGGGTATGGAGCAGGCAAGCAGTGCATCAGCAGATCTGTAAGTAATCTCACCTGTGCCTGTGCTGATAGGTGGTCTGTGGTGTTTTGGAGCCAGAAGCTGATATGGCAGTCAGACCAAGATCCTCTCGCACATGTGATTCTTCAGCGTTGTGTCTGACCAGCATGACAGTTGAGGTTTAGTTTAATCTTCGGATTTTTAATGGCTATTCTACTTAGCTGATCCACACAACGAGCACTATCTCTTTCTCTCTAATCCAGATATGGGGAAGGTTTCACACGCTCCTTACTGTATACATCACCATACTAGTCACATTATGAGCTGCAGAGATGAAATTCATCAACATTACATCCCCCTGAGAATTACATTTTTCCTGACATTTTTGAGGTCGATGATTTTAGTGCACGTTTACCCTTGACATAATCTTTAATATCGCCATAATTTTTGCATAAAAGCTGTAAAAAACTTAAAAAATAGATAAAAATCTCTATTTGTCAGCGTTACAGGCTATGAAACAATACTATAATCCTACGTAGGCTATCAGCATGAAATGATCTTTTTTCTGTAATCAACTAGCCTATAAAGTCTATCAAATAGGATCATGCTTTATTAAAGTGAGATAAGTATAAATTACAACAAATATGTCCATGTTCTAACAACCACATAAAAGTAACAATACAGTGGCTGTCATTCAGAATCAAAGCTGAAATTTTGCACTTCCTTTGACATTATTTTCAGTATTTAAATGCAAATCCAGATTTTTATCTCTTAGTGGCATCTATTAAATAGAGTTCTCAATCCCTTACTTTATGAGTCATCTACAATGTTCAGCCAAGTTAGAAATAGAAGAACATCTGCCAATAGGCAATTGTTTTCCTGTAACTTAGAACTGAGTTTGCCCACAATTATAATTCCTGGTTTTAATAAATATTTTGGTAAATGCAAATATGAATCCCTTGTATACCATTAATGTAAATTTGGATTTTTATAGGATGTAGCAATGAAAATTGACAATTAATGGCTAAATGCCATCTTGGTAGAAATAAATTGAATTTCTATTGAGGTACAGATCCCAAGATTTTGTACTAAAATATAATATATGAAACATTGGCTTTTCACTTCACTTTATCACATGGTTTCCACGTTTTCCATCTTTAGCCTAATGACATATAGGTTTATTTTTATTACTATTTTTATGAAAGTTTGGATCGACAACAAATTTGTCAGATTTGGTAGTTCTGCATCTGAGTAGGTACATCGTGCTTCTGAGCATACTCTGGTTTCCAGTCAGGTTGCCCTTCACCAGCCATGAGTGGAAGGGTGTCACCTCCGGGAGGTGTAGCTTGCACAGTAGATCACTCTGACCGTGTACTTTGCACTAGTAGATGTACTCCTGGTATTGATGGGAGGTGAGATGGCATTGCTCCCAGTGATTTTGTCACTCAGAGGTCCCAGGACGCCGGGTCCCTGGTGTTAGCTGTTGGCAGAGAATATGGGATGCTGTATCCATTGAGACAGTCAGATGGTGAGAGGTTGCCTCTATTTAGCTCTCCTCCTCTACTAATTTGAGTCTGTGGACAGAGGGTGAAGAATGCTTGTTTCCTTAGTGAGGTCGGATATCCGCTGGGAAGCAATATTAAGCCTGCCACTTCATCTCCTTAGTTGCTGATTAATTAAGTTATTTTGGGTGCTGACATCAGGGCTTCCGTACTGCTGAGGCTTGGTTGCTTTGGCCTCAGCCTTGGTTCTGCATTGCTTTCCCTTAGTTCCCTTTGTATTTGCATAGTGTTGTGCTTTTGGTGTTTGACCCAACTAAGTGTCGGGTCACCAGCCACCGTGCTGTTCACTACCTGGGCAGAGCTCAGCTAAGCATCCCCTTGCCAGGACTGGGAGCGGGTTAAGAGTTTAACTCATCCTCAAGGGTGTGGGGCAGTGTGATGGCTAGCGCCAAGTGTGTCTGACAGGTTGCACTTGCTGGCGAGCAGCTGGTCAATCCACCATCACCCAGTGTTACAAAATTCAAGAATTAATGGGATAGCTCTTAACCTAGGAGAGTTATCCATAATCAAAGTCAGTTTAATAGAAGGGCTGAAATTTATTTCCAAAACATTTACCCCAAAACAGTATTTTTAATTTAGTTTGTATTACTTAATGAAGTTTCCATAAAATACTGTCTATAACTGAAACCAGACTACAAGCATCAAATGACATTCAGTAAATATACAGGTGCATCTCAATGATTTAGAATATCATCAAAGAGTTAATTAATTTCAGTAATTCAATACAAAAATTGAAACACATATTATAAAGAGTCATTATAGAGTTATTTATTTCAAGTGTTTATTTCTATTAATGTTGATGATTATGGCTTACAACCAATAAAACCCAAAGGTCATTATCTCAGAAAATTAAAGTAGGGAGGATGAAGGGTCTAAGAGATAAAATATGACCTAAATAGTTATCAGAGGCTTCACCTTCTGTGGTTGTGAGAGTCACAACCACTATAAAAACAGATCACTGCTGCTCGGCTGCTACAGTCCCCAGCGTGGTGCATATAGAGTAGAGAGGATAAAGGGTTAAAAAACACACTGCCATATTCAATGAGGCATCAAATGGTGAATATAATATTAAATTATTTTATTAGTCAACACATTTCAGGGCTTCATGGTGCCTTCCTCAGGACAAATCAATATCATATAGCCATGTTTCAGGGCGTTTCAGTGAGCCTTGAAACGCGTTGACAAATAATTCAATATTATATTCATCCTTTAAAGCCTCATGGAATATGGCAGTGCGGCTTTTAACCTCTTCATTCTCCCTAATTAAAATTTCTGTGATAATGACCTTTGGGTTTTCATTGGCTGTAAGCCATAATCATCAACATTAACAGAAATAAACACATGAAATAGATCACTTTGCTTGTAATGATTCTATATAATATTTGCATGTCACTTTTTGTATCAAATTACTGAAAAAATTAACTTTTTGATGATATTCTAATTCATTGAGAGGCACTTGTATTATAAATTATAAGTACATATATATGCAATAATTAAATAACTTAATTTAGATAACTTCATTTAGCACTAGCTCAAACAAAATTGACATATTTTACTCTTTTAGCTACTAAGGAAGAAAGAATGATAAGGAGAAGGTGAAGTAGAATGAATAAAAAGAGGTAGAAAAGAATGAAAAAGTGGTAGAAGAGCATGAAAAGAAAAATAAGGAAGATTATAAATTTATAATCAAGAGGTAGTGCTATCAAGATGTAATATCAAGAGGTAGTGCTATCAAGATGTAATATCAAGAGGTAGTGTTATAATCAAGTGCTATGGAATTAATAGCGCTATATAAATGAATAAATAGTATTATTATTAGGTGCAAATAGTTGCTATACAATAATAATCATAATCGAGTTTAAAAATGGAATCAAAACTATAAAAATCATTGTAAGGCCCCTTTCAGACAGGTGTTTTTGTCCAGATCCGGACAAAAAAACGCATCCGGTGAGGGTCCTGCCTAACGGCTGCACTTGTGGCACACTTGCGGCGAGCCCCATGCATTGTGTATGGGGCTTGCAGTAATGTGCCCCGGGTGCGGCAAATGCGGTCCTGAGGAAGGTGCCAGGAGGGCACCGAAACGCGTAGGAGGCAGGAGAAATAAAATATTTCGTTGGAAGTTCCATCTTCAGTGTTTTTTCTTTGGAGTGGATGATCGTGGCAGCGCGGACTGTGACACACCATTTTCTTCCCTATCATCAAATGCGGTTGTGGCAGATGCGGCAGGTGTGGCCGCGAAAAAAAAACGTGGTGAGCAGCGCTTTTTTTTTCGCGGCCGCACCTGCTGTAACTGCCGGAACCACACTTGTCACACCTGTCGCACACTTACCGCAAGCCCCATTCACAACGCATGTGGCTTGCTGCAAGTGTGACCGTTAGGCGGCAGATGCGGTAAATCTGCTGCATCTGCCACATTTTGGAGAAGACGACAATATGAAAGGGCCCTAATTGATATTTATTCTTAATATTTTAGCTTTTTTGCTATTGTTGCACCCACTGAATAAAAGCATTTAGCTCCTTATATGTATGACAGACCAATTAGTTGTCTTGTTGGAGTCTTTTCTTTTTGAGGCTATAACGCATACATAACTGGTAGTAATCACCATTTATTGCTTCACTACACCTAAACTTCATAGCTCTGAAATGTACATGGTGTATTCATTCTCTTAATCATATTATGAGCCCTGTGTTGATAGTAGAAGATTTTAATTTAAACATTAGTCTTCCCTAAAGGCAATTATTAATATTGTCCCTGTCCTTTCATTTTTACATAGTACAACACACTAAAATATTTTAACATTTCATTACTTTATTGCTTTTGGCTCAGTTTTCTAATTAAAGCAGCTGTCCAGCATATTACATAATACTGAGTTAGCTAGCACAGTGATGTGGGAGAACACAGAACTGCTGTAAAAGGCTGTAATGCATTTTTTAGCTATTTCATTTCAGATTTTATTTTTCTTTGAGCAAAATATAATTATGTCAAACAACTGAAAAACAAGTTTTCCTCTACCAGTTTGTAAATTTTTTTATTGATGAAGCCTTTTCTTAATCCAATTTAATCAAATTAATCTACCGTACTTTAAACTTCATAGAATCATGTAATGGTGGAGTTGGATGGGACCTCCTCGGTCATCTGTTTCAACCCCTTGCTCAAAGCTCGATTTACTAAATCATCTCAGTCAGATGTCTGTCCAGCATCTGTGTGAAGACTTCCATTGATGGGGAACTCACCACCTCTTGTGGCCGCCTGTTCCACTCGCTGATCACCCTCGCTGTCAAAGAGTTTTCCAAATATCTAATCTGTGTCTCCTCCCATTCAGTTTCATCCCATTGCTTCTAGTCTTTCCTTGTGCAAATGAGAATAAAGCTGATCCCTTTACTGCATGACCCTAATTGCAGAAATAGACTTGATATTGGGGGCAACTTGTTTTAGTAATTTCAAGAAAATTGAGTAGAAATATTTATTTGTAATGATGTCATACTGGTGGTTACGTGTTAAAGGGACTCTGTCAGGTCATTTTTCAGTATAATACTACTAATACCACTGAATAGTAATTAGACAGATCTTTCATAATATGTAAAAATCGTTACTGTACTCTTTGTAGTTCTCTTGTTATAAGCACCCTCACACCCAGCAGGCAGATGGCTTTAGTAGTCTGGTCCATTACTTTTACTGCTGAGTATTCCACAATATGTAAATGTTCTTTTATTATTCACCCCTTCCCAGGCAGCTATTCCCTCTCTCCCCCTGTGCATTGTCTCACTGCTAGTTTCATTTCATTTTGCTGTACTGCACGTTGCTTCTGATGGGAAGGAGGAAGAAATGACAGGCATGTATCAGATAGCTCATCTAGGTAAGGCAATCTCCATTTGTTGCTCTGAGCAGAAGCTGTGCTGTCTGTGAGAGATTCTGTGTGTTTATTTAAACATTTGTTTTGCTGCATACAAGGAGAGCAGAGACAGAAGGATACAGCCCTCCCCCCCCCAGGGGCGTAACTACAACAGGTGCAGGTTGCAATCGCACCTGGGCCCTGGAGCCTAGCAGGCCCCGAAAGTCCCTTTGGCCTATAGAAAAAGACTAATGCTATTAAAGATTTGCAATAATTGGTGGCCCCATTGGACCTTTCGCATCGGGGCCCATGAGCTTCAAGTTACGCCTCTGCTCCCCACATATGAAGTGATTTCCACTGTTTGGTTGTATGCTTACAGAGGAGGGCAGTGCAGTGGTGTTACTACATGAATATTCATTCCTTGGGGAGTGTGCAGCAGAGAAGTAATTGCTCACTCACTGTGATGGACAGATGGAATGAATCTCTTTATTTGCAGTTTACACAGAATAGGGGTTAGTATATATAAAAGAAATGCATGAATAGAAAAAGATTCATCAGAGAACTAGAAAATGATAACAGTTACATATGGGTTTTTGACCTGACAGACTCCTTTTAAAAACTTCTGAAGAGAATTATTTAGAAAAACGAGTTATTGACAGAAATAATGTGATCAGGCAATATGAAAAGCATTCTCTATCAAATCCATCAATTTGTACTCCAAAATCCAAATTGTGCTCCTTCCGTTCTGAGGTATGACATGTGCTCAAACAGCAGAGTACAACCATATAACATCTTTTGAGATACTCATTAGAAATTATGTGTATGGGAAGGGGAGGAGGGGAGGGAGGTTCTCTTATTATGCCTCATTACAATTTAAAATTTTTTGCATTTCTATGAAAAATATTAACTTTTTTCTTTCTACTTTGCTAGTTTATGAAAAGCCTACTTTGCTAGTTTATGAAAAGCATAGAATAGTACTTAAATAATATTTTGAATACTCCATGAGCTAAACTTTTTTAAAATGGGGTTATTTATATTGTGCTTCTAAATTATCAGTCCCTCAAAAGCACTTGAAAATGTAATCGACCCCTAAAGACATGTATTTCTGAAGGTTTCTTGAAAATCTCATAAATTGATGATAAACTTTTTAAAAGCTAATGTCCTCAAAAAATTAATGAATGTATAAAAGATGATGGCAACATAAATTAGTCATTTAGGAAATGTTAAGCACTAACTATTATGTGCGGTATGACTACTTGATGTAAGGGCAGAAACATTGAAAGTCTGAAAATTACAATTGCTGCCTATCGTTTTTGTAATTTCAGGATTCTTTATTAATAAATTAAAAAATTGCTTATATAAATTAAATACTAATATAAAATACAATATATCACATTTTCTGGCATGCCAAATTTATAGCTAAGTAAAATGACACATGCCAAATTTGAATTTTCCAGCATAAAATTAGATTTTAATGTTTCCCATTTTGTTGATCTGATATAAGTTTATAAAATGTAGACATATGATTATGTAGCATATATGAAGATCACATTTTCTGGTTTGATAAAATTTTCTCTCCAGAGTCATTGGGTATGTCTCTCTCCCCTCTATGGTATAAGCCCTTATGGTCAGTGAGGTCCTCTTTCTTTCTCCTGTAGTACATAAGACCTTATAGTCAGTAAAGAGTAATCTAAGTAATCTAATCATGTGACCGCTCATATGCGATTTTCACAGTGGTGCAAACGAGCTGCTTTTCCTAATTCTCTAAATATTCAGTGATTATGAAAAGAGGAGCTAGTCAGCATATGACCATAAGTATGAAAATCATATGAATGGTCATGTGATGGCTGCTGGAACTGGCAAGCAGTGCCGAATCCTTACAGCAAGTTTATTAAATGCTGTTAGGAATAAGCAAGCTACAATGCTGAATTTTATGATCAAAAAGGTTGATCATATTTGTGATAAAGTCTGCATTCACTCTATGTGACTGCAGTCATTTGAATTCCTACAATTTACGCACTGCTACCTGTCAGGATTCTTCAGTGCCAGGGGCAAGGGTTGTAAGTCATGTGACCGCAGGTATGCAATTTGCATACCTTTGGCCCTATTTAGACTAAATATTTATGACCTCCCTCAAAAGAGTTGAATCAAGTGAGGCAGTGCACGTCTAGTCAGCACAAATCAAATACTTGCAGTCCTCCCAGACTAACTGCCTGTACCTGAGAATTCTGGCAGCATGCAGTGTTGTGCTGTTAAGATTCATAGGGTTAGCTGAGTTCACAGCTAACTGGTCTACCAGTTTCTTTCAACATGGTGAAATTAGGAGAGCTTTAAAAGAAATTTTTAAGCTTCCTTGAGTTTCCAAGTGTTGGGACACCTGTACGATGTGATCTTTTAGGAGAATGCCAGATGTAGCAGCATCTGTGAAATCCAGGAACCCTAAAATCTTCTTTAAACATCCATTTAAGAGAGCTTTAAATGTCTTTATTATTTTGTAAAAACCTTTATTATTGCAGAGGGTCAACAGTGTGCGTTGCCACCTTTTCTACACTTATCTGCTAGCAATTCATATACAGATAGCATATGTCCATTATTTGCTTAGTTAACATACAGTCATGGCCAAAAGTATTGACACCCCTGCAATTCTCTCAGAAAATACTCAGTTTCTTCCTGAAAATGATTGCAATCACACATTCTTTGGTATTATTATCTTCATTTAATTTGTTTTCAATGAAAAAAACACAAAAAGAATTGTCCTAAAGCTAAATTGGATCTAATTCCACACCAAACATAAAAAAGGGGTGGACAAAAGTATTGGCACCCTTAGAAAAATCATGTGATGCTTCTCTAATTTGTGTAATTAACAGCACCTGTAACTTACCTTTGGCACCTAACAGATGTTGGCAATAACTAAATCACACTTGCAGCCAGTTGACATGGATTAAAGTTGACTCAACCTCTGTCCTGTGTCCTTGTGTGTACCACATTGAGCATGGAGAAAAGAAAGAAGACCAAAGAACTGTCTGAGGACTTGAGAAACCAAATTGTGAGGAAGCATGAGCAATTTCAAGGCTACAAGTCCATCTCCAAAGACCTGAATGTTCCTGTGTCTACCGAGCGCAATGTCATCATGAAGTTTAAAGCCCATGGCACTGTGGCTAACTTCCCTAGATGTGGACGGAAAAGAAAAATTGACGAGAGATTTCAACACAAGATTGTGCGGATGGTGGATAAAGAACCTCGACTAACATCCAAACAAAGTTCAAGCTGCCCTGCAGTCCGAGAGTACAACAGTGTCAACCCGTACTATCCGTCGGCGTCTGAATGAAAAGGTACTGTATGGTAGGAGACCCAGGAAGACCCCACTTCTTACCCCGAGACATAAAAAAGCCAGGCTGGAGTTTGCCAAAACTTACCTGAGAAAGCCTAAAACGTTTTGGAAGAATGTTCTCTCTTTTTGGGCAAAGGCATCAACATAGAGTTTACAGGAGAAAAAAAGAGGCATTCAAAGAAAAGAATACGGTCCCTACAGTCAAACATGGTGGAGGTTCCCTGATGTTTTGGGGTTGCTTTGCTGCCTCTGGCACTGGACTGCTTGACCGTGTGCATGGCATTATGAAGTCTGAAGACTACCAACAAATTTTGCAGCATAATGTAAGGCTTAGTGTGAGAAAGCAGTGTCTCCCTCAGAGGTCATGGGTCTTCCAGCAGGACAATGACCCAAAACACACTTCAAAAAGCGCTAGAAAATGGTTTGAGAGAAAGCACTGGAGACTTCTAAGGTGGCCAGCAATGAGTCCAGGCCTAAATCCCATAGAACACCTGTGGAGAGATCTAAAAATGGCAGATTGGAGAAGGCACCCTTTAAATATCAGGGACCTGAGCAGTTTGCCAAAGAAGAATGGTCTAAAATTCCAGCAGAGCATTGTAAGAAACTCATTGATGGTTACCGGAAGCGGTTGATCGCAGTTATTTTGGCTAAAGGTTGTGCAACCAAGTATTAAGCTGAGGGTATTAAGCTGAGGGTGCCATTACTTTTGTCCGGCCCATTTTTGGAGTTTTGTGTGAAATGATCATTGTTTTGCTTTTTGCTTCATTCTCTGTTGTGTTTTTTCATTGAAGACAAATTAAATGAAGATAATAATACCAAATAATTTGTGATTGCAAGCATTTTCAGGAAGAAACTGAGTATTATCTGACAGAATTGCAGGGGTGTCAATACTTTTGGCCATGACTGTATATGGTCTTAAAGGTCTGTTGGCAGTCATAAAGCACTATAATATGGATATTGCTTCTTGAACATGTGCAATCCCTTTTTTCCTTTCTTTCCATAACTTTAGAATACAGATGTTTGGTATGTGCGCATGTGTGTTATAGCATTAATGTTGAGGCTGTCCATGCATTGCCCACTAACTTTATTCAACATTCCAGATGAATTTGTGGTGAGCTGAAAAAACTATTTTATTTTTCTCATTTCTCCTCCAAATATGTCAGGCTTCCATCGTCAATACACCCAACCACAAACACAGGTGTTACCTGTGGCATGGGGAATGGGATTTGTAAATCAGGTGACTTCTGAAACCCACTCAATGGAAAGATTAATGAGGAGCTAGACAACAAGGGCAATCAATAATATCCTGTAAGCTATTGGGGCCTGGTGTTGGAAAAGACGGGCCCCTAGGCAATCAAAAAACGCAGCACCGCGGAGGCCGACGCCATCTTGAGATTGCCACAAAATGCAGCAACAACGTGTACAGTGTGCTTGCAGTCTAAACTGGACACCTGGTGGAGGAACAGATTTTCCTCACTACCCCAGGGGCCAAGGGTACTTCACCGCAACCAGAGCAGCACGCAGAGGAGACGCCCACATATGAGAGCTAGAATACGACTGCGCATCTCGCATTGGGCCTGATTTGCAGCGAGATCAGGATTTTATGCTGGTACCGCATGCCTGAAAAGATCCCACTGGAACGAAGCTCAGAGTCAAAAGAAGATGAGCCGTTCCTTATGCCAGTTGGGACCTCCAGTGGTCAGAGTTAGGATCTTGCAGTATGCTTTACCCTATTAAACTTGCATCTTGTGGATCGGCAAATAGAAGACAAGTAGGATGATGAGGAGGGAGTATTGGCAGAAGCACCTGTTTCCCTGCTTTCCATAGTATACCCACCAGAAACCTTCAACTGGGAGAATGCCATGTGGTACCCTCTACCCACTGCCAGCATGTACTCTTATAAGAGCCACCCAAGGCTTTGTCATTTCTGAAAGAAATTATGCTCTCAGATACCTTTGCCCGAGAATGGGAGCAGAGATCTAGGTGTAATCACTTTGAGGAGCAATGTACCCAGGGCCAGGTGGTGACCTTCTGCCATTTGATGGCGTTTGGATTCCTACCCAAAACAAGACTGGTGACCAATGCTATGTCAACCAGTTCACCCTGCAGCGGGACCATCTGCCTTCCCGACTACACACCCTTGATGTTGGGGAGGTGGTCACCTTCATGAAGGTAATGGGCTGGAAGAGGAGAATGTCAACAAAGAGTGACAACAGGAGGCCGACATGGAGAGGATGGAATGTCAGCTGTTGACCAGGTCTGACCAGGTTATCCAGCCAGCTGGAGTAAAACCCAGAGGGGCCAGAGAGCCTGAATGGCTTATTGGGGTTGCCTGAGTTCCTCTAGAGGTGGAAGCCTCTGATACCTATTTATATTTTATCTCTCAGACCCTCTATCCTCCCTAGTTTAATTTTCTGAGATAATGACCTTTGGGTTTACATTGGCTCCAAGCCATAATAATCAACATTAACAGAAATAACACTTGAAATATCACTCTGTTTGTAATGACCCTATATATTATATGTGTTTCACTTTATGTTTTGAATTACTGAAATAAATGAACCTTTTGATGATATTCTAATTTATTGAGATTCACTTGTAAATAGATGTTAAGAATAGATGGATGTATGGTAAGTATATATAGATGTATAGATAGATGGAAAAAATAGATTTCGAGATAAATGAATAGATTGATTTATAGATAGGTGTCAAACAGCTATATAATGTCCCAACCCCCTAAATACTGTTTGCTTGCACCCTTCAGTGCTTTTCATGATGCACTAAAGAGTGTTTTAGCCTTGTATTTAGCAAAAAATAAGTAATTAATTAAAAAAAGACATATGGTATCCCCTATTTTTTTCAAATTATTTATAAATAATAAGATTAATTGAAAAAAAAAAAAAACATCCTAGGTTCCACTCATTTTGGATTACCAGCCAAGGTAAAGCCAACAGCTGAGGTTTGGTATTGTCAGGGTGGGAAGGGCCATCTTTCATAGACCCTCACCACCCTTACAATAGTAGGCCCCAGCAGCCCCAGAACTAGTGCCTCCATAAGATGTGCCACTCCTGGCACCCTGCCCCAGCTCTTCCCACTGTCCTGGTGCAGTGGCAGTCAGGGTAATAGAAAAGGTTATTGACAGATGAGTCCCCTGAGTGAAAATACCAACCCTCATTTGTGTGCTTTATCTTGGCTGGCATGAAATTTGGGGGGACCCCACTCTACTTTTCACAATTATAATTTTTTTACAGTAATCATAGCTCCCTGAAATGTGCTGAAACATGATAATATGATATTGATTTGCCCTGAGGAATGGACCAGAGAGCCCCTAAATGCATTGACTAATAAATCATTATTATATTCACCCTTTGATATCTCGTGGAAAACGGCAGCGTGGTTTTTAACCCATCATCCTCCCTATTATATATGCACCACGCTGGTGACTGCAACAGCCATAATTTGCTTTTACAGTGGTTGTGACTCTCACAACCACACAAGGTGATGCCTCTGATACCTATTTAGGTCAGATTTTATATCTAAGATCCTTCATCCTCCCTACTTTTATTTACTTAAATAATGACCTTTTGAGTTTTCATTGGCTGTAAGCCACAATCATCAACACTTACAGAACTAAACACTTGAAATAGATCACTCTGCTTGTAATGACTCTATATAATATATGTGTGTCACTGTATGTATTGAATTACTGAAATTAACTTTTTGATGACATTACAATTTATAGAGATGCGACTGAATAATATATGTATATATATATATATATATATATATATATATATATATATACATACTGTATATATATATATATATACTACCATTCAAAAGTTTGAAAGAAAGGCACATTTTTTTCAATGAAGCGAATATTAAATGAATCAGAAATACACTCTATAGATTGTTAATGTGGTAAATGACTATTCTAGCTGCAAACGTCTGGTTTTTAATGCAATATCTACATAGGTGTTTAGAGACCCATTTCCGACAACTACCACTCCAGTGTTGAATGGTAAATTGTGTTTGCTAACTGTGTAAGAAGGCTAATGGATGTTTAGAAAACCCCAGAAAACCCTTGCACAAGTATGTTAGCACAGCTGAAAACGGTTTGGCTGATTAGAGAAGCTAAAAAAATTGACCTTCCTTTGAGCTAGTTGAGAATCTGAAGGAAATGAAGGCTATTCCATGCAAGAGATTGCCAAGAAAGTGAAGATTTCCTACAACGGCGTGTACTACTCCCTTCAGAGGAGAGCACAAACAATCTAACCAGAGTAGAAAAAGAAGTGGGAGGCCCGCTGCACAACTGAGCAACAAGACAAGTACATTAGAGTCTCTAGTTTGAGAAATTGACGCCTCACAGCTCCTCTACTGGCAGCTTCATTATATAGTACCCGCAAAAACCAGTGTCAATGTCTACAGTGAAGAGGTGACTTCGGGATGCTGGCCTTCAGGGAAGAGTGGCAAAGAAAAAGCCATATCTGAGACTGGCTAATAAAAGGTAAAGATCACACAGAAGAACATTTGTGAGACACAGAACAACTGAAAAGATGCTGGAAGAGTGTCTGACGCCATCTGTCAAACATGGTGGAGGTAATGAGATGGTCTGGGGTTGTTTTGGTGCTGGTAAAGAGGAAGATTTGTACAAGGTAAAAGGGATTTTGAATAAGGAAGGCTATCACTCCATTTTAAAATGCCATGCCATACAGTACCATACCATACCCTGTGGATTGTGCTTGATTGGAGCCAATTTCATCAAGCAGGCAGCTGGTATTCTATCTGTAATGGAGCGGCCTCAAAATTGTCTGGGTGACCTCAAACCTTTGCACAGTATTGTATATATATATATATATATATATATATATATATATATATATATATATACCGTATATACTCGTGCATAAGCCGACCCGTGTATAAGCCGACCCCCCTACTTTTGCCCCCAAAACCTGGGAAAACCTATTGACTCGTGTATAAGCCGAGGGTGGACCCCAGCACAGGTATACAGCCCCCAGCAGTGTGGTACACAGCAGCCTCCCCAGTGGTATATACAGCAGCCCTAGTGGTAGTATACAGCAGCAGCCCCAGTGGTATATACAGCAGCAGCCCCAGTGGTTAGTATACAGCAGCCCCAGAGGTATATACAGCAGCCCCAGAGGTAAAAACAGCCCCAGTGGTAGTATACAGCAGCCCCAGAAGTATATACAGCCCCAGTGATAGTATACAGCAGCCCCAGAGGTATATACAGCAGCCCCAGTGGTATGGCTTATATTGGCAGCCAGCCTACTTACATACACATACCCATACATACACACATATACACACACACACACACACATATACACATATATACACATACACACACACATACACACAGCTTCCTACCTTGTCACCCCGTTCTGCAGTGCCTCCGGTGTCCTCCGTGCCGACCGCTGTGCTGCCTCCTCGATCCTCTTCTTCTGTGCTGGGATGTCCTCTGTGCCTTCCGGTGTCCTCCATGCTCCGTTCCCGGTCTGCTGTGCCTTGTGGTTCCCCCTGCTTCGGTTCCATCATCATCGGTGCTGGGGGCCGCCATCTTCCTTCTTCCCTCCGCCCCCGGCCAGTGATGTCAGAGCAGGCCGCGCTGTGATTGGCTAGCACCCGTGACACGTGATCACGGGTGCTAGCCAATCACAGCGCGGCCTGCTCTGGCATCACTGTGACATCACTGGACAGGGGCGGAGGGAAGAAGGAAGATGGCAGCCCCCAGCACCGATGATGATGGAACCGAAGCAGGGGGAACCACAAGGCACAGCAGACCGGGAACGTAGAGCACGGAGGACACCGGAGGCACTGCAGAACGGGGGACAAGGTAAGAAATACTGCGCAGCGCCCCCCCCCACCCCCCGCACCCCCCACCATAGGATTACCGTATTGACCCGTGTATAAGCCGAGGAGGGGACTTTTCAGCCCAATTTTTGGGCTGAAAAACTTGGCTTATACACGAGTATATACGGTATATATATATATATATATATATATATATATATATATATATATATACTGTACTGCATATATATATGCATACATACATAAAATCCATTGCATTAGTATTGTCCCTTAAAAATGTTTGGTTTAATGTTTCTAAAGCTAAAGCAACCTTTCATCTTCCATTTACCGCCACTATAAAAGAGATTCAAAGAGGGTAAGATTGTATAAAGTCCATTTCCAGTACAAGTATAGGCATGCAGTATGCTTTTAGTCATGTCAATATGCAATGACACATGCTTGTGCCTGAAGAAAATAATGCTGCATGTACATCTGTGTGGGAGGCTCTATTCAGAGTCTGCATCACAGTTTGTATCATATTATCAGGAAATAATCGTATATTATGCTGTGCAATATTTTCCAAGAAAAGTATGGAAATCATCACCAAAACCCTGCAGCCCCTTATTATAGTCAATAAAGTCTATCAGCTATGATGTCTTTCATGTGATGGATTCAGCATTGATTACAATTACATACATGAACTTGAGCTTTAGTAGAAAATTGTACAATGTGTTATTCTTTTCTCATTATAATATTTTGTAATTAACAGGAATCTGTCACTACATTTAACTTATATACACTATTATTATAGGCATACAGGTTAAAAACTGCTAAAAATAAGTATACCTTTATGTCTAATATCAGATGCCTTGTTGTGGAGAAAACATCTGTTATCAACTTATATAAATGATCTGTTCCAGGCTATGAGGTGGATATTGCCTGGAGCATAACTCCGCCTCCTGAGATTGTTATAAATAAAAGGAGTTGGGCCTTCTTCACAACATGTTTTTTCCTGTCTGTGGGGTTCCTGTTTTTTGCAGGACCACAGGAACAGGAACGGACTGGAATGGATGTGTAACTCCGGATGCCATTTCTGTTTTCGGATCCAGGATTTTGAGGCATCTAGACACAGAAAGAGCTGGGAGCTGTACTTTCACTTTCGCAATGTATCTACATACATAGCGAAAGTAAAAGAAAGAAATGTTTAAAAAAATGCTCACCTCAACGCCAAGTGTCCAGCGATACGAGGTGTTCACCTCCGATGGCTGCAGGACCTCAATCAGCTGACTGGGCAGGGCGGCAACCAAATCAGCTGATTTGTCACATGACAGCATTAGCTGAGCGGTTTAAATAGCCCGCCTGCCAATTTGTTTGCTTTCATGTGACACATCAGCTGATTGGGTTGCTGCCCCACCTGGTCAGCTGATTAAGGTCCTGCAGCCATCGGAGGTGGACACCTCGCATCGCAAGACACATGACGGAGAGGTGAGCATTTTTTTATTTTTAACCATTTCTTTCTTTAATTTTACTTTAGCAGTGTATGTAGATACACTGCTAATGTGAAACTACACTGAACAGAGCAGTAATTAGTGTACTGAACATGCTCAGTACACTAAAACCGGATCTGAAAAATGATCCTGTTTTTTTTTTAGATCCGAGCTCCATAGGCCCCCATGTTATTTAAATTGGACAGCGTCGGATCCAATGCTTATTCAAAATTCCCAGGGGGCAATGCGTCTAGGAATTCACTGTGATGAGCGCTTTAGCCGGCTCGCCACAGTGTTTTCTTGGACTGGTCTCCCTGTGATCAGTGAATACTTTGTGTTGGTGGTCTACTAGGCATTGCTCCCACCTAGCCAGAATCCTACTCCACAATGATGAGGGGCAACACCCCGAAACAACTGTCTGTGGATGGATACCTGGCCTTGGTATTCCCTTGTCAAATCTTTAAGGTCGTAAAGAGCTGAATATTGACTGAAAGGGCCACTTAATATGGTGGTTATGGTGGTCTCCTCAAAGAGCCACCCTATGGCTAGGTCCTTCCCTGGAAGGATGTCTGGCTAGTCCTGTGTTGAGACTCCAAAACGAGGCTCCACATACTCTATCTGCATATTCTAATCAAAAGTTCACATACCCTGGTGATTCTGGCCTGATAACATGCACAGAAGTTGACATAAATTAATTTAAATGGATAATAAAGGTAACATCCTTACCTGTGACCTATTTGCTTGTAATCAGTATGTGCATATAAAAGCTAAGTAAGTTTCTGGGATGCAGACAGACTCTTGCATCTTTCATCCAGCTGCTGAGCTTTCTGGATTCTGAGTCATGGGGAACACAAGAAAATTGTTAACAGATCTAAGGGAAAAGATAGTTGGACTGTATAAAACAGGAAGAGAATACAAAAAGATATCCAAGGAATTGATAATGCCAGTCATTAGTGCTTAAACTGTGATTAACAAATGGAAAATCAGTGTCTCTGTAAAAACCAATCCATGATCAGGAAGACCAACAAACATTTCGTCCACAACTGCCAGGAAGATAAACCCACATATAACATTAGCGGAAATACAGGACTCACTAAAAACTAGCAGTGTGGCTTTTTCAAAATACACAATAAGGAGGCTCTTGAAAAAAGTGGGCTGCATGGTCGAGTCGCCAGAAAAAAGCCATTGAAGCGCAAATGCAAGAAAGTATTTCGCCTACAATATGCCAAACAGCACAGAGACAAGCCTCCAAACTTCTGGAACAAGGTAATTTGGGGAATGAGACCAAAGTACTCAGTAACTGAGGAGCACAGAGAGAGGGGTACTCGGTACCGTGATTGGTTCGTTGCTGTAACGGGGAATCATGGGTGGTCGGTTTCCTGGTTCCGTGCCCTGGCTCTCAATGTTAGAGAGGGAAGGGGGATGTAGGGAAAGGTCGTGACGCCACCTGTGGATCCTGATAACGATAATACCAGCACTGCAGGCCGGCCACTGAGGTGATGGGATGCAGCTTAGTGTAGTACAGCTCCCCACAGGTGGAGCTTTACCTCAGGGCAGCGAGGATGGATGAGGGGAGTAGTTGTTCTTACCCCTCTGATGATGCTGTGGCCCTCTGGGCACCGGAGGGAAGGAATGACAGACACCGATTCAACTCCGTCTTTTACTGGTAGCGGCAGATGGTATAGTAAATGGTACAGTTTGGTATAATAGGGAGGTAGCTGCAGGTTCAGGGTGCCCTTATGGAGTCTGGGGATGTTTGGATGTTTCCTTCCGAATGGCTTTCGGGGTCTCAGTCCTTTCTACTCTCTCTTTCCCACCCTTAGGCAGAGCTTCCTCGCCGATCCCCTGGCCTGTTACGGATAGGTGCGGTTTGTCCCTTTACCAGTACGGACTGGAGCGGTGGAGCTTGAACCCTATCGTCACCGGAATCCGGGCCGATACCTATCGGTGTCTTGGGCTGATTATGGGACCGAGGAGGAGGTACCGTTCTCTGGTGCAACGACTTCCATGGATTGGTCCAGTGGCTTGTCGGTTTACGGTCAGGGATAGACCACTGACCATCTCAACTTCCGTGTTGCCAGTGTTGACCCCAGATGGGTTCCAGCACACTCCAACTGGTTGTGGATCATCTCCCCCTGTTCTAGGTCCCCTTCTTGAAGAGAGGTGCCCTCTTATCTGCAGCCCTGTAAGGCAGCCCTGTCTAGCTGCCTTCCCAGTACAATCTCTCCTAACTAACTAGAATTCTCACTTGTTCCTGGTTTTCCCACACCAACCTAGGCTCCACCCCCTGGGACTTACTGACTATACAGTCTCACTATCCTAAGGAAGGAAAAGACAACAAGTTGCGCCACGCTGACCCACACTTTGAATAAGGGTTAATCAGAGATACACTCACCTGGAACTGTTGTACACCGCACAACAGGGAATGGGGTACAGGTTGAGTGTAAGATCTGTCTGTTTTTCCTGAAGCGACCTTCCTCTTGGCTTCGTGTAGTAAGGCTCCGCGGTCGGGCCGACCGTGTCCAACGGGTCTGAACACTTAATCCCAGGGGAGGCAGTTCTATTGTATGTTCAGCAGGGTCTCTCCTTCAGCAGCTCTCATACCACACCCCGAAGAGAGGAGGATAATGACAAGAAGGAAATATAGTATGGAAGTGAGCGCTAGAAAAGACCAAGGAACTGAAAATTAAGAGAATTACCTGTAAGTTTATTAAAAGGTGGGTGGAGCGAGCCCTCAGCCACAACGCGTTTAGACAAACGTCTTTCTCAAGTGGATCCACTTGAGAAAGACGTTTGTCGAAACGCGTTGTGGCTGAGCGCTCGCTCCACCCACCTTTTAATAAACTTACAGGTAATTCTCTTAATTTTCAGTTCCTTGGTCTTTTCTAGCGCTCACTTCCATACTATATTTCCTTCTTGTCACTATCCTAAGGGGCCTAGTGTTGTGTGTTAGTACAGACTCTTTAAGTTAAAACCCCAAACCCACAGTTGCGGAGGCACTACACCTGATATTCGGGGTGCAGTAATTCCCTGTGGCGCCTAGCCGTAGGGGCGACACACAAGTCTATCTATAGTAAATATACTCGTCGCTGTTGATAAAAATGTTTTGCTGTCCTGTGGAGACTCGGATTAGTCAGCCTATTTCGCTGACTCCCGCAGATTTTTAAAACTTGGAGTTTTGCCCTACGCCGTTTTTTCCCCCCCTTGTTAACTTACTATTTCCTACCCTTTCCGTTTCCTAATTGAGAGGACTGCTTAAACTCTTCTTGCTTTTCCTCTCTTGTACTCCAGGTTCATTACTTTAGTGGCATTTTTGTTATACTAATTTTTCGATACATCTCTATTGTAATCTACATTGCACTTATGATGAATATTCCCCTTTCCCTTTTTACTTCTGTTATATTCAGAAAACCTTAATAAAAATTATATTGGTTAAAAAAATATGAATGTGTGATTGGTGAAGACATGGTGCAGAATTGGAGTTTTTCCAATACTGGGTGGTGGAAATGTAGAAGGTTTGAGGAGTGGAGGCTGTCTTTTTGACTTGCCGCAAGTGCCGGATTAGCCGGAGTCGGGAAAAACTGCAAGTAATGAATGGCGAAAATCGCAAGAAAAATCTGATTGGCTCTTGTTTATTGCTGCCGGTTGGTTGGTCTAAACAGTCCCTTACAATACAGTTGTTTTTCACAATTTCCTTTTATCTCATTCCATCAGACACTGCAGTTCTTCATCATTGTTCTATGTGCCATACCATGACTCTTTCTTGCTCTCTTCTAAAACAAAGCACATGTAAATGTAATTTCTTCCAGAAAGACAGGCCAGGAATACTCATCTTAATTAATTTCCTGCCATAACAGAATTTCTCTACTGTCTGAAGACACAATACAAAGTTGGCAGAAATAAGTGATGAATTTAAGCTTTATTCTATATCCGGAAATTGAGTCACAATAATAACTTACCGCAAACTATACTGGAAATCATAAATGGAATGATTGAGGAGAGCTCTTTATATTACATAGCCAAAGAACATTTTATTTATTTCCTCTCAGTCAGGGGTAGATCATCAAATGTTAGGAAGTATATCTGAAAATACTACCAGCTCCTTTATAAAAATGATAAAAGTGTATTTATTTGTAGTAAAGCCCTGTATTCAATCATCAGTTGCATACAACTTTACATCGGAATAGGAAACAAATACTCCAACATAGTTAACCATTTGGTGTCTAATGTCAAGGGCTGTAATGGATGTATTTTACTATGTTTATAGAACATTGGGTCAAAGTAACAATGAGAACGTTAGAAATTGTCTCTTCAGGGAGGAAGTAGGCCAACTCTAGTACCAACTATTGGAGGGAGCAATCCTAAAAGTCATAATTGACTCATTAAAGGGAACCTGTTACACCCCCAGGACATTTTATGCTGTGCCCAGCAGGTTATACATGATGTAAATGGGGTACTAGTAACCCCTGTATATGCCCAGGCGTGCCCCACATACCTGAAATATGAAGTTATATTCTCTCTGGAGCTGGACTTAGATTGAGTCATGGAGGCAAACTATAGAATTGTATGGAGCAAGGCTGCAACCCCAAGATGGGGGTTCTGACCGCAATGGCCAGTAACATGTATACTGCAAAACTGTGGTCCATTCCCAGTTTAGAAAAAGAGAATCCTTGAAGCACACAGTGAGGGCGCAGGGAAGAATGATACGTCTACAGTCACACAGAGTAACTGCAGAATTATTATTTTAGATTAGACAACCCCTTTAAACCCCAGTATTGAATCCCTATTCCATCATTCCATCATGGCAAGTTAATTATTAATATATTATGTACCATTCCTGACAAAACCATGGACTCCACTAGTATAAGAAAAGCATGTATGAATTTAAAATACAATGTTGTTTCTGAATATTAAAAAAATGTTCAACTTACTGTATCTTTTGGATGCACTGTTTTTCTCCACATTATGGATTAAAGTGGGGGGTGCATCTTGTAGTCCGAATATAAGAGTCAGTGTGGGAGGGTGAGATGGTGTTGAAGTGGGGTCAGAACAGACAGGAAATGGTCCCTGCTGAAGAATCCAAAGGCTGGAGCAAGCATGTGTGCCTGCTCATTAAGGACATGAATATTCACTTGTTCCCCACACCCACTTCTCAGCACTGAAGACAGTGCTGAGAGATAGACATGCGGAACAGAGAGTACTCGATTACTAACTGGCACACGTGGCTGCTCCCCAGCTTCCTGAAGCTGCTGGGGAAGATTGTGTGTTGGCTCTAAGGAACCGAGGTGCAGGGTGCAATGGTGGCAGCAAGTGAATCAGCACTGCACTTGTGCTGAGTCAATGCGGTGAAGACAGGGGCAGAGCAGGGCATGTTTGGAACCTTAGGACAGGTACTTTGTTACAGAGTTCCACGGTCCCAATACTCAAAGAAACGTGTCCGGCTGAGCTCTGTCGCCATGCACAAATCCAGGAAGAGGCCGGTCTCCAGAGTGCTGCAGTAAATGAAGAGACAGGGCTGCAAGCCAGGAGCATCACAGCACAGTGCACGCCCCCCACTTGTCCGGCTTCTTCAGATCAAGTGCTACTGTGATTTACTGTAATGAAGAGGCAGGGCTGGAGCATCACATAGCGCAGTACACAGACCCCTCCCTGGCCCTCTCTCTTCATTACAGTACATCACATCAGAGCTTGAGCTCAAGACCGGCCACTTCCTGGATTTCAGCATCACGCATGGCAAAGCAGGATATAATAAAGTGCACATACCTTAGCTGGAGAAGCTATTTCTACATAACATTAACC
This sequence comes from Allobates femoralis, assembly GCA_033576535.1. NCBI lineage: Eukaryota > Metazoa > Chordata > Amphibia > Anura > Aromobatidae > Allobates > Allobates femoralis. The sequence goes on from JARQOC010000003.1 coordinate 118,970,636, forward strand.
CATCATATAGTATTTACTTTATTACACTTTAGTAAAAAAAAAGAATTCCCTATTTTTCACCTCTAAAACCTCAGGGCGTCTTATAGTCTAGTGCGTCTTATAGCCCGAAAAATATGGTACAATACTATAAATAAGAATTATAGCAGAATTACTACTAAAAACAACAATAATAACAGAAACACATCTTAAAGGGAACCTGTCACCTCCATTAAGCCCCCCAAGGCTATCACTACCTGTCTCTGAACCTTCCTATTACTACTCTATCCCTCTCTGTGCTAAATGTACCCTGAAACTGTGTAATAAAAACTTTTTATCACTTACTCATTAGTATGTTAATGATCTAGGGGGCTACCATTGCTAGCCCCCTGGGCATCCTCTCTGTGTCCCGTGGCTGCCACCTGTGTAGTTTATCACACCCCGATGTGCATGATATTGACTTCCAAATGCGCACCCCCAGTCTGGCTCGCTCCGCTCCGCAGAGATAGGGTATGACACCGAATGTGTCATTTCCGATACTCCGCAGTCGGACTTCAGGCTGCGCAGTACGCATGCTCTATAGAGAACATTACATCAGCTCATGTGTGATGAGCTGACGCAATGAGCTCCACAGAGCATGCGCAATGCGCAGCTCTGTGGATGAGCTGCGGAGTACCGGAAACGACGCGTTCGGTATCATACCAGTATTCTTCAGAGCGGATCGAGTCAGGCTGGGGGCGCACATTTGGAAGTCAATATCACGCCCATTGAGGCGTAATAAACTACACAGGAGGTGGCCACGCGACACAGAGAGGACACCCAGGCTAGTAATAGCCCACGTATCTTTAAAATATTCAAGAGTAAGTGATAAAAAGCTTTTATAACACAGTCGCATGGCACATTTAGCGCAGAAAGGGATAGTTAGAGTAGTAATAGGCAGGTGCAGGGACAGGTAGTGATAGCCTGGGAGGCTTAATTGAGGTGACAGGTTCCCTTTAAGTAATATAATAGTAACAACGGAGATACAACCATTTGTTAAACACTATGTTTTTGGGTCAGGAGATTAAATCCTCACAAATATAATTGGTTCAATTTAATAAATTATGTTGCAGAAATTCAAGAAAAAGAAACAATTTAAAACTAATGAATTTATATTTGATATCAACAAATGTTTTAGTGTATTTCTAGTGTATAAAGAAGCTGCTACCTAAATAAAGGGAAGAGATTTAATCAGGAGGTTGGATGCACTGATGGAACTATAGATTGATGGAACTATTCAGGAATCCCCTTGTTCCAAATTAAAGTCTTGCAGGAAGATGCAATTTTCATAATAGATAAGTCATGTCAGAAGCTCAGAAAGAAAACTGAACTGAAGAAAGAAGATTGTTTTCTTGCACAGCAATCCATCTATATGTTTTATGAAGAGATGCTGCTTCTCTGAGATTAACTACAATACCTAGGCTTCTGTTCCCGTTCTCTGCTATATAATTTTAATATAAAATAACAAAGAAGTAAACAAAAGTTGTTTGTGCCAATGAAAACAGCATTTTAAAAAGTTCTGTTTCCTCTTTCTCTCTGTTGCATGACAGTAATTTGGATATCAACTACTATATGAGGAACATATATTAGGGCCGGGGTCAGCACCCGGTGTTAAGGGGCCGGCCATATGGGACTTTAATAGTCACGGGCGAGTCAGTGTCTTGGCTGCGGAGCACCTCTGGTTTTGCAGCACATGCCCCAGCCAGGTCCTCAGTGCAAGGGATGATGTTTGGGATATTGTGGTGCACAGTACTCACACGTGGGACAGCAGACTCCACTGTCTCACTTTCTTTGGACCCTTGCAGGCTACTGGTTGCAACTCTCTCCTCGGTAGCCATCACACATAATTCAGCTGACATCACAAACTTCTCTTCAACAATAACTTTACTTAACAATCTCGTCTCATCATATAACTCCACAGTATATGAGACATAACATCTTCCATCAACAAAGTTCATAACATAGTGGACATGCATCTTGTCTTTCCTCACCACCTGCTTGCTGTCTTAGGTATTCACAGCTCATTCTCTCTGCAGTTTCGAACTCTATCTCTTTCCTATCCAGCGACTTCTTGTCCAACTTCCCCTATACGGAAGGGGGTTTCAGGTGCTCTCCGAACACCAGCCCTGAGCCTTATGCTCCAGACACCAGAAATAGTCACACTCGGATTCTCAGAGTCCTGTTCTCCCGAAAATCAGACACACCAGGCCGACCAGCTTGTCTCTGTCCTCTCTTCACTCTGTCCACACACTAACTCCTCCTGAAAACTTGTGTCTTTCTCTTATAAGCTCATAGACTGGCAACTCCCCCTGTGACTCATCCAGACTTAACCATTCTGATTCCTACCATAGTCTCTGCTAGATTCTAACCTGTCACCTACTTAACAGTCTGATCTATTTCCTACAATTTACTAAAATATCCTATGTGCTCATAACTAGCTCTGCTATATCTAAAATTAGTGCAACATAACATCTCTTATCACTATATAACAGTCTTCATAATACACTATATCACCGGCGCACCTAGGAAAGTGCCGGGGCCCTGGACAGCTTGGGAGCTTGCTCACCATCAGGGACAGGCAGCCCAGCAGCAGCTCAGTGATTGATACCACATGGCTAATTTTGATGCGATGTGCTTTAGGCGTATGACATGCAAGTTAGCCTTGTGGTGGCACCTGGGGCAGCATCATCCTTGGCCGACTGCAGCAGTGTGATGAGGTCATCAGACTGTAACCTGACCACAATGCTGCAGGCTATGAGGAGAAGAACGGAGTCGACAGCAAGGATGCGACAGGGACCATTGAGGAGGACATGGGAGAATGGATGGAAGGGGCATATAATTGTTTATTCCTTTTAACTATGTGCGTCGTGATGGAGGATTATATGTACCATGAAATGGCCAGAATAAGGATATATATACCAGGATAGAGATCATAGATACCAGGGTGGGAGCCATATACCAGGATGGGGGACATATATACCAGGATGAGGATCATATATACCAGGATGGGGCAGATATATACTAGAATGGGGGACATATATACCAGGATAGTGGAGATATATACCAGGATGAGGGACATATATAGCAGGATGTGTACCATGATAGGAACATATATACCAAGCAGGGATACTGTACATAGGGTATATGAGGGCAGGGATGCTGTACATGGGGTATATGAAGGCAGAGATGCTGTACATGAGGTATATGAGGGCAGGCATGCTGTACATGCATGGAGTATATGAGAGCAGGGATGCTATACATTGGGTATATGAGGGCAGGGATTCTGTACATGGGGTATATAAGGGCAGTGATGCTGTACATGAGGTGTATGAGGACAGGGATGCTGTACATGGGGTACATGAGGGCAAAAATGCTGTACATGGGGTATATGAGGGCAGGCACGATGTACATGCATGGGGTATATGAGGGCAAGGATGCAGTAACTGGAGCATGGATGCTGTACATAAGGTACAGTATATGAGGGCATGGATGCTGAAAATTAGGTATATAAGGGCAAGGATGCTGTACATAGGTTATATGAGGAAAAAAAGAGAATGTTGCGCCACACTGTGTGATTAGATGAGAGAAGGTAGGTGAACAATTCCCCTGCTCACCTGATTCTGTTGTGCCGACCGCACAACAGGTTGATGAGCTGTGGTTATTGCGCTGGTCTCCACGTTGATTCAAGGCTCGATGTGATCCACGTGAACCGCCGGTGTCCGGTGCACGTGACCGCTGAAGGGGAGTGTTGGTGTTACGTCTGAGAGGTCCTGGGTGCCGAGCTGCAGCTTATCACGCTTCCCAGAAGGGAAGAAGTGAGTGACCGAGAATGGAAGTGATATTGAATCAGCGCTCGAGGCAGGGACCAGGACACCACTCTAATATAAATTACCTTCAGGCTTTATTAGTACTGTTAGGGAATACAGTCTCCACAACGCGTTTCAACGCACTAAGCGTCTTTATCAAGTGACTTGATAAAGACGCTTAGTGCGTTGAAACGCGTTGTGGAGACTGGATTCCCTAACAGTACTAATAAAGCCTGAAGGTAATTTATATTAGAGTGGTGTCCTGGTCCCTGCCTCGAGCGCTGATTCAATATCACTTCCATTCTCGGTCATAGGTTATATGAGGGCAGACATGCTGTACATGGGGTATATGAGTGTAGAGCTTCTGCACATGGGGTGTATGAGAGCAAGGATACTGTACATCGGGTATATGAGAGCAGGGATGCTGTACATGGGGAATATGAGGCTAGTAATTCTATACATGGGGTATATAAGGGCAGGGTTGTTCACTCTTTGAAATTTAGATGTGGATTTCAATGTGGAATCTGATTGCATTCCATGCTAAAATCAATCAATCTATCTAATATTCTTTTTTTTCCAATAAAGATCAATCCACGTGCTGTGTCTGGAAAAGGCAGTGGGATCCAAGATGGCCGCCGCATAGAGAGGACGCATCTTTCAGCACTCTCACTCTTCACCTGCAATCTGGCTCCATTCTGCTTCTGAGAGCATCCGCAATCAACATTTCTGTGCCCATCTACTGCACACGAACCTGGGGTCTTTATAGAAACCAATCTTGGGCCTGGTGGTCACCGGAGAAGCACCTGGTGAGGTGTCTGGCGCGGCCTTCCACCCCTCTATTCCTTCACCAGACACTGAAGAGAGCCTGCTGGGTGGCCTCCGAGCATCGCATTAAAGCACACCGGAGGAAGGACTCAGTGGCATCTCCCGCTGCATCACTGCTGCGATCCGGGATACAGGCACAGACAGCCCCCGGAATCGGCGGGGGAGGACGAGGCGACCGCAGGGTCACGTGTGCGCTGGACCAGCCGCCATTGAGTGTGGGGCTTCCCTGTGCCTGCGGCTTCCTGCGCTTCCAGGGACTCTGGACTGGGAGTGAGGCAAGTCATTCCTATCCTTCAGCCTGAGGTGAGGTGCGGAGTACGTGGAGAGGGGGGAGAGCCGTGGCAACGAACCATAACACCTGCTTCGGGGGACAGAGGGAGCACAGAAGCAAGTGCAACACCACCCTTATTGACTGCTCCGTTACCCCCCCATTCCTAGGTGGCCCTCTCTTGTAGCTCCAAGAGGTCTCTAGAGCTGGGGGTCCAACTGGCCCCTGGTTAAGTTGATCTAAAGATAATAGGAGATGTTACAGCTTCAAGTGGGGTGAGAGGGGAGAGTGCCTATTTTATTAAGTGACTGCCTTTGATCCAAAGAACGGACCCCCCTCCCTCCTCTGGTGACTGGAGAGTGGTGATCTAATATCACACAAAATTATTGAATACGCTCCCCCCCTACACGCTGCAAGTCGTAATATCTCTCTGTCCACTGCAGGAGGATCAGAGGCACAGCAAGGACAGAGTACTAAGCAGTCCAAGTGAGGGGAAAACAAGCATATCTCTCCAGAAAACAGGTATCCAAGTCTAACCCATCCCCATGTTTATCATATTGGCACATAGACCTGCACTCCTTCAACATCTAATACCTGGTGACTCTGAAGTTACCAGGAGGATTTCACTAACATTCAGCGTCTCCCACTCCCACACCTCCTCCTCGCCCTACCCCCTTTCTGTCGGAGTCCCCCAAAGTTCGGTCCTGGGACCCCTACTTTTCTCCATTTACACTCTCGGCCTAGGGCAACTCATTGAGTCCCACGGCCTCCAGTACCACCTCTACGCCGACGACACCCAAATCTACCTGTCCGGCCCTGACATCACCTCCCTACTCTCAAAAATCCCACAATGCCTTTCCGCCATCTCATCCTTCTTCTCTGCTCGCTTCCTTAAACTCAACATGGACAAAACTGAATTCATAGTCTTCCCCCCAAGAAATTCCACCCCACCTCCCAACCTATCCATCTGCATCAACAACTGCACCCTCTCCCCAGTCCCCCAAGCCAAGTGCCTCGGGGTAATCCTTGACTCCTCCCTATCCTTCAAGCCCCACATCGAGGCCCTCACCACATCCCTCCGGCTCCAGCTCAAGAACATCTCACGGATCCGCTCCTTCCTCACCCACGACACTGCTAAAACACTCATCCATGCTCTTATCATCTCCCGCCTTGACTACTGCAACCTCCTTCTCAATGGCCTCCCGGCTAACTCCCTCACACCTCTCCAGTCTATCCTCAACTCCGCTGCCCGACTAATCTACCTGTCCTCACGCTACTCCCCTGTCTCCCCCCTCTGCCAAGCTCTTCACTGGCTCCCCGTCTCCAAGAGATCCCAATTCAAAACACTAACCATGGCGTACAAAGCCATACACAACCTGGCCCCACCATACATCTCCGACCTGGTCTCCCGATACCTACCCTCACGCAACTTCCGCTCCTCCCAAGAACTCCTCCTCTGCTCCCCCCTCATCACCTCTTTGCACAACCGAGTCCAGGACTTCTCCCGGGCATCTGCCTTACTCTGGAACTCCCTGACCGAACACGTCAGACACTCTCCTACCCTGAGTAGCTTCAAGTGTCACCTGAAGACTCACCTATTCCGTCAAGCCTACAACCTGCCATGAGACCCAGGCGACCACCCCATACCTTACATTCCCCCATCCTATTGTATCCTAAACTGCCCCTCTTAGACTGTGAGCCCTCGTGGACAGGGTCCCTGCCCCTCCTGTACCTGTACGTCCTGATCGCCTAGATTTAGTGTACTTGTTCTTGTCTCCCTCATCCTCATGTAAAGCGCCATGGAACCTAATGGCGCTATATAAATAATAATAATAATAGCATCTATACAAACACCTAATTTGTCACAGTGCCTGATATTATATACCACTTACCACCAGCAGAGGGGGCTATCATACCATAGCATATCCGCAACTTGCTCTCACTGTGAGACCACCCTTTTCTATATCTTGCTCTACTCTCACAACAATGTCTACCTAAAATTAAAAGAATAATTCTCAGTAGATTGTTACAACCCTCTGACCAAACAATGGGGAAATCTACCATAAAAACCCCCTGTACAGTGTCTAAAACCACCAAACCAGTCACAAAAGCTGATGTTGATAAACTCTTGAAACAACAGGCAGATCTCGCTGGTTATCCTAAACCACCGAAACGCATAACCCAGCTTGTTGAGGAAGAATCAGACTCTGATGCCGAAAGTGACTCAGACATATGCGATGGAGCGAGGGATAACAAAATCACTCGATCCTTCATAAAACGGATCCTGGCCAAAGCACTGGAACCAGTACATAAAGAACTGGCGGAAATCAAACATCACATGGTACAACAGGGCCATAGACTAGACACAGTGGAACGAGTTCAAATGACCACATCCCAATAGTCTAATAACCTACTCGAATGTCTGAATTCCCATGAAAACCAACTACACGCTATACACTCTACTCTGGAGGATCACGAAAATCGTGAGCGTAGAAATAAGGTCTTCCAGAGACAGTGGCCTTGGAGGCTCTACCTTCAGCAGCTCGTGAAATTTTTACTAAATTATTACTTGAACATGACCCCAAAGACATTAGACTGGTCAGAGTCCACAGAACCCTCCGCTCAAAACCAAACAACCCGGACCCCCCACGAGATGTACTGTGTCGCTTTTTAGACTTCAGAACAAAAGACCTCATTCTGAGAAGGGCCTGAGAATCTGAAAAAATTGAGTACGAAAATTCCCAAATCCAACTATACCAAGACATCTCGGCCATCACCCTAAAGAAGAAACGACGCCTCAAACCTCTGACTGACATTCTAATACAAAGAGGATTTTGATATCAATGGCTATTTCCCTTCAGAATCTTTATTTCAGCTAAGGAAAAGAGACTAACTGCAAGAACATCTGCAGATATAAAAAGAACATGCCAAAATTTAGACATCACATTGGAGACATATCCTGATCTAGAATCCCATCACTCGGCCTCCACTCTCCATCCTCTTCAGCTGCCGCAACCATGGCACCTAGTGGAGACACCGAAAGCTCAGCGACTGAAGAAGAGACTGGCCAAGACACTGCCACCGAAGGAGGGAGGAGAACCTCCGTGAACTCCCTCCTCGCAATAGGAGGACCCTCTTCTACTCCGCTAAATTTCGCCTGTTGGCGGATATAATGCTAAGAGTAATGTTCTCAATTAGAGATAGTGCGTCTCTTCTCTATAGTGTTAGAGCTATAACTTCTGAACAAGTTGAAAGATACTATAGCTACCTTAGCCTCTTTAAAATGACCCCTGTGGGTGAAACCGTTTGACTATTTAGATATGTTTTAATTCAAGATGGAAATATTTACTCCGAGTACTTTAAATGTATATACCTGTATACCTATTCCCCCCCCCCCCTCCTCACACATCCCTATACCCTCCCTTATCTTCCCCACTACCCTCCCCCAGGGATGCCCCCTCTTCCCATTGTTATTCATCATGGCCTTGGAACCCTTATTACTCAATATTCAGCAAAACAGTGCAATAACCGGTATAACTCTAGGGAAGACACATCATAAAACGGATGACTTACTTGTACTTATGACCAACCCCCTAAAAAGCTTTCCGGCTTTGATACAAATCTTTGAAGAATATAGCACGCTCACTAACTTCAATATAAACACCTCAAAGTTGGAAGCACTTGATCTTATCCAATTCTATCTAAACTAAAAATGCTCTACAAGTTCTCATGGCCTAAGACCTACATTACCTACTTAGGTATCAAAATAAGTAGAACACATAAAGACTTACTGCCCCTTAACTACTATCCCTTGTTAGATAAAGTCAAAACAACTATGAAAACCTGGCGTGGTCCCTTTTTATCGTGGTCAGGTCATAAAAACATTTTTAAAAGTCTAATACTCCCCAAGTTTAATTACCCTTTTTCAATGCTCCCTATACATGTCCCTGCAGCATATCTGAGACAAGTTAATTCCTAATCCTCACCTATATGTGGAAGAATACGAGACACCACATTAAAGGGATCCTGTCACCTCCAAAACGCCTCCTAAGCTAGCAAAACATGTCCCTGCAGCATCCCATCACTAATCTCACACTCCTTTTGTCTCCTAAAAGCATCCTGTGAAAGTGCATAAAAACGTTTTAATACTTACTCAGTGATTATAATTAGCAGTGACTATATTCTTTAGTCACCAAGGTGGGCTGTTGTGCAGCTCCAGGATCCACCCTGTCTCTGTGTGTTCTGCTGTGATGCGCAGGCATTGCCCTCCCTTCTCTCTATCACTCACAGAATGCAAATCATTAGTCCGGCCTTCAGTTTCAGTTTCACTTAAGCACAGACAGAGAGAGGGTGGATCCTGGAGCTGCAAAAGAACACCCCCTGGTGAGTAAAGAATATGGCCCCTGCTAATTATAATCACTAATGAGTGAGTATTAAAACTTTTTATGCACTTTCACAGGATGCTTTTAGGAGACAAAAGGAGTGTGAGATTAGTGAATGGATGCTGCAGGGACATGTTTTGATAGCTTAGGAGGCATTTTGGAGGTGACAGGATCCCTTTAACTCACGCACATTAACTCTACCAAGAGTAAGGGGAGGCATGGACGCACCTGATATCACGACTTATTATTATTCGGTGATCCTGTCCAGAACAGTTGACCTTATAAGGAACTCACAAAACAAATTATGGGTAGACATTGAAAATAGGATCTCTACTCATCCCATTAGATCTTTGCTGCTCGTCCGCACTGAATGGAACAACTACCTGTGAGGCACCGCCGGCATGATCCTCATGGCCGGGGCGCGTCACATGCAGGATCGAGGTATGATCCTGTGCACACTGGCCGGTTTGACTGATAATGCTGTGTGAGCCAACTTTGAGACACAGGGTTTCATGAGCCTAATGAGCGGCAGTGAGAGTGGTAGGAGATCGAGGAAGCCTTAAGGAATGAGGGCTGAGTGCTGACAACCCAGAACACAGGGAGTTAACCTGAGCTGTGTGAAAGGCTGATTAACAGCAGCTAAGGGGGTGTGTCCATGTGGGAGTGGCTGGCACGATAAGAGGCTGCCAGCTGAGTGATTACAGATTAGATCCATTCTCAGCCAGACAGCAGCCTGAGAGCTGAGCAGAGCCAGTCTGTGTGAGGGACTGGGAATGCAAGTCCATGCCGCCATTTTGAGATGGTGAAGGGAGCATGCTAGCTCCATGCCGGTGCCGAGGTCCGAGGTTGTGAGCACCTGGTGGGGAAGCCGTGGCTGAACCCGGTGGAGACTGGTCCGGGCGTGGGTTGAACTACGTCCGGGAAAGGAGCCTTGGGGGACGCTTGGTGGACCCGTTATACAGGTAGCGAGACCCGGATCCGTGCCCGGTAAGACAGCGGTTCCCGTGTAACGGAGTGAGCTGTGTGTGAGTAATGCCAGGCGGGCATAACCGCTATTGGGTCCGACTAGGCAGTCGGTAAAGGACCCGTTGATGTATGTAGGGGCTTAGGCAATGGCCCTGAATGTAAGATGATGACCTATGTAAGACCCATGTATAATAATGTGGGGAGAGAGTGACCCAGCTAGTATGGATGATGTTGGAGACGTTCCGTCTCTGAGGGACGAGAGGGAGGCTTGCCCTGCTGCTTGCAGAGGGTACCCGTCCCTCAACCACGACCTCTAATGGTGTGGGTGTGCCTGTGGTGCCAGACACAGGGGTAATAGGGCTCCTAGTAGGTATCGGATGAGGTTCCCGTGTACTATGGTTTGCCAGTCCCTGTAATGGGCCATGGAGGGGCCACAGTCCATGGATGTGGGCTGTGAGCAGGTGTGTGATCCATGGACGTTTGAAGGATGGATCACATACGGTATGTAAGGTCCCGGTCAGGCAGGAATCCTGACTACGGGTGAATGTATATCATCATGCAGGGGGACTAAAGCCAGGCGGCAGGTACCGCCATTGGGACCCACAGGGCCCGTTGAGGCGTATGTAACGAAGGTCAGAAGCAGGGGTTAAAAGGGCTCCTAGAGTGGGGACACCATGGTTGAACCAGGTGGACTCTGACCGGGACGTAGGCGGAGATACGTCCAGGGAGGAGCCCCTTGGGAATACATGACATACCCGGTACTCAGGTTGCTCAATCCCTGTTATGAACCCGGAGGGGTTATCGTCGAAATATATCAAATGTATGTATTATAAAGGTACTGTAAGATGTGTAAGTAGGCCGGAGGCCGTAGCCACCACGGGAGCTGTTAGTAGAGCTCCAATGGGGACAGAGAGATGGTTACAGGTCCCGGGTTACTATAAGCGTTATGTGCAATATATGTATTATGTAATGTTATATGTAAATGTATGATGTGTTTATGTATGGTGTTTTTAATCAATGTGATATGTGTCAAACATGCTACCCGGGTTATGTTGTTAATATGTGAAAATAAACGGGTAGACATTGGTTAAACTTATAAACACGTGTTTGTTGTCGTTTTGCAAGCGGGTTCCCCGGTTGCTACCTCACATACCCGACACAAAATAACCGAATTACTCGTATGATGCTATGCGTATGGTCCAAAATGTGCAAATATTTAACGCCACCATCATCACCTCTCCTAAAAGTATCAGATATACTAGCAAAACCAGATCAACTGAATAACCCTAGGGACACACAAAATCAACAACTTAAGAACATCACTATAGATCAGATATTTGCTGAGGGAGCCCTCCTCCCTCTGACGGAAATGCAAAAAATACCAGGACTTGAGTCATTGAATGTTCTGCAACACAAAACTCTACAGATTATGCTTCGCAAGATGAAATTCCATCTAGAAATATCATGCGACCCTACTATATTTGAGACCCTCTGCGCTAAAATAACCAAACCCACCAAAATTCTTTCTACGATCTATAAAGAGATAATAGGTAAAGATATATGCTTAAAGAGAGCTTATCTCTCCCATTGGGAGAAGGATTTGGGATACCAATTTGCTAAATCACAAATACAACACATTTATACTCATTCATATGGGCCTACAAAATGTGTAAAAACTCAGGAAAACTCCTTTAAAATTATTACTCGATGGTATACTACACCTCAACAGGCTAGTTTATGGCTGACAAAACCACTGTCGAATAGTTCACATTGTTGGAGATGTGGAAATGCCAATGGGGATTACCTCTATATTTGGTGGCTTTCCCCAACGCTTAATGGTGGGGTTACACGTAGCGATATCGTCCCGATATCGCATACAACGCCGCGGGAGTGCGCATTTTGGGAGCACTTTTCCCAATATCGCATCGCCGTTTTACACGCTGCGATATCGGGAAACAACGTCCCTCCGATGTGTACACCCAACAACCCAGTAACGACCATTTAACATGGGAGTTAATGGGTGAGGTGCGAGTACACATCGGAGTTGGGCTGTCACACGCAGCGACGCTGGTACAACAGCCATGCGATATCGGGCGGTTGAATAGCTCTGCTATTCAACTCCGATATCGTTTTGGCATCGTTCCAGCATCGCGTTGTATGCTAAAATAGTACAACGCGCACACGATATCGGGTCCAACTCGCGACCCACGTGACTTTTTGTCGGAGTTGGGTCGGAGTTGGACGCCGATATCGCGGCGTGTAAACCCACCATAAGAACTTCTGGAACACAACAGAAGATCTGATACATGAAGTAATAAAGCACAAAATTAAACTAACCCATGCAACACTGATAAGACATATAAACAGCATTATATTGGGGGTGCAGCTTAGCAGTGTGATGGGTCGGCAGTTTATGCACAAGTGGGTGGTTTTTAGGTTTGCTTTTAAGTCTATTGACACAAAAAAATTGATTTATGCAGGTATTACAATATGACTTAATGATGATTGTGATCTGTTTAACTGATACGCACAATATGATGAGTGTTGTTTGTGTTGGATATGTAAATGACATGTTCATGCTATATTTGTCTAATAAGCAATTGCTTTGTGTGCTTTGTGTGTTTAAAGAAGACCTGTCACCCCCCTGCTGCACTGCAAACACTAAATTCAGCACTGAATGCAGCATGTGTGCTGCATTCAGGGAAGGACTCCCCCATGTTTCTAGCCTCCCTGTAAGCTTTAAAAAAGACACCAGAAAACTTACAGTTAAGTAGTCTAAAGGGTGGGATCTTATTAAGAGGTCTTCACTGCTGGCAAAGTCCCCCAGCCTCTTCCTTGTGTGTTCCACCCCCTCTATGTCTATGCGCCACCTCCTGTTTGTCTGGCTCTGCCCTCCTCTTCTGCTCCTGATGTCACACAGAGCAGGAGCAGAAGAGAAGGCCAGACCCAGAAGAAGAGGAGATGGCAGGAGACACATAGAGGGGGAGGAACACAAAAGGAGGGGGCTGGAGGACTGTGCCAGCAGTGAAGACCTCTTAATAAAATCCCATCCTTTAAACTACCTAACTGTAAGGTTTCTAATGTATTTTTTAAATCTTACAGGGGGGCTAGAAACATGGGGGAGCCCTTCCCTGAATGCAGCAAATATGTTGCATTCAGTGCTGCATTTAGTTTGCAATGCAGCAGGGGGATGACAGGTCCTCTTTAATGTATAAGGCTCTGTTCACATGTCCATTTGTCTGCTCTTTTTTTAGAAACAAAGTATTAGGGCTCACTCACACGAGCATATACATCAGACAGGTGTTATCTGATGTTTTACTATGGAGCAGTGCCGTCCAGCAATTTTATTCTCATGCCAATTAGGCATGGGGGAAAAATCATTGCATGCCACTATTGATATTGCATACAGGAACCTGCACACTCGTTCAAGTGTATGGGTGTGTGCGAACCATCGGACTGCACTTGGATGTCATTAAGCCAACAAAGACAATGGAGAAGACAGAAAAATTAAATTCTCCACCTTCTCCTCACCTGTGATATGATTCTCACATGCGAGAGAATCGGATCACAGTAAATGAAGCTCTGATCAAACTCTGATTACAGTCTGAGCCAAGTATCATTACGGTAGTACAATCTTCTGATTTTCTCGCATGACAGAAGCTACATCCATATAGATGCCAGTATAGAGGTTTGGGACTAATAGCCAGTGTCAAGAAGTTCACTGCACACTCTAAAATATCATATAAAAATAAAACATTTATTTATACACCAAATATATCACAACATTTCTGTGGAGGAGTTAGGGAGATACTGTTGGAACAATAGCAACAATAAATGTGATGTTTTGAACTTCCCCGGTTTTTGTCTATGAATCGCAGCACAAGATAATAGCTGTGACTAAATTCTAAAAAGAAGCATAGAGGAGAAATCACTTTCAGAAAAAAAAATGTATGGCCTTACCTTCTAGCATTATGCCATGCCACAACCTCCCTATGCGTAATAACAGTGGGGCACATCTACACGTCTTCCATATACCATGCAGAGTTTGTAATAAGATAGGTATCTATAGAATTTCATTTTGATCATGCAAATAAATCTAATATATGACTTAAGATGCATAGTGGCTCAAGGGCTAGCATTACAGGCTTGAAGCACTGGCATCATGTCCACCAAGAGCAAAATCTGTAAAGGGTTTGAATTTTTTCTTCCTGTGTTTGTGTGGGTTTCCTTTGGGTTCTCAACTCTCCTTCCACAGTCCAAAGTTATACTCATAGAGAATTTAGATTGTAAGCTTCAATAGGGACAGTGATAATCACATCGGTGGAATTAATAGCGCTAAATAAGTGAGCAATATAAATGGGAATTTTCACAGCTCCCCATTCCATATATCTATCCCTTCCTGCCGCTGTTGCACTAAGGCTGGTATCCCACTACCATTTTTTGCAATCTGGGTGAATTCATCTGAAGCCGTGAGCATCCAAATCCATTTTCTCCCCCATTAACTTTCAAAGGCGATGCAGGAACATGTGGGTGCATGCGGTTGGATACAGTTCCTGACGGATCCGTCTGAGATCATATTTTATCACAGCTTGTAATGTTTTTTTGAGTTTTTACAATAATTGGATCCAGGCCTTGTGGCCTAAAAAAAAAGATTCTCTATTAAACCTGGATCTGACGGAAGCCGGATAGCGCTTGATCCAAATGCCTGATCCAGGTTTTTTGACAGAGCATGCCCAGAAGCCAGTTTCATACGATACACCCACTAGCGGTGTGTAATTTTTCAACAGATCCGTCAAAAAAGAGTGCATAACCTGATGCAACTGAATGTTACTGCAGCCAGATCAATAATAACACCAGTGCGGGAAAATCCAGTTGCATCGGGTTTTATAATTGTGGGGAATACAGGGTTTAACGTATCCCCACTGAATAAAAAAACTCGCAGTGCGAAACCAGTCAAAATCAAAAATCAGAAAACATACGCTGCAGTCTGGTCTGGGGTCTTAAATTATTTAAGAATATGAATTAACGTTACATGTCTAAGGGCCCTTTCACATCAGCGTTTTTTTCAAATCGCGGCAGATGCGGTGAAAAAACCGCATCTGCCGCGATTACCGCATACCGGCTGCACTTGCGGCACGGTTGCGGCGCAGTTGCGGTAAACGCCATACAAGGTATAGGCGGACTTGCGGCAGGTGCGGCAAGTGCGGTTTTGTCACTTGCGACAGGTGCAGCCGCGAAAAAAACCGCGGCTGACAGCATTTTTTTTCGCGGCCGCACCTGCCGCAAGTGCCAAAACCGCACTTGCCGCACCTGCCGCAAGTCCGCCTATACCTTGTATGGCGTTTACCGCAACCGCGCCGCAACCGTGCCGCAAGTGCAGCCGGTATGCGGTAATCGCGGCAGATGCGGTTTTTTCACCGCATCTGCCGCGATTTGAAAAAAACGTGATGTGAAAGGGCCCTTTGGGTGCTTTCACACTAGCGTTTATTTGAAATCGCGGCAGATGCGGTGAAAAAAACGCATCTGCCGCGATTACCGCATACCGGCTGCACTTGCGGCACGGTTGCGGCACAGTTGCGGCAAGCCCCATACAATGTATAGGCTAGCTTGCGGCAGATGTGGCAAGTGCGGTTTTGGCACTTGCGGCAGGTGCGGCCGCCAAAAAAAACGTGGCTGACTGCGTTTTTTTCGCAGCCGCACCTGCCGCAAGTGCCAAAACCGCACTTGCCGCACCTGCCGCAAGCCCGCCTATACATTGTATGGGGCTTGCCGCAACCGTGCCACAACCGTGCCGCAAGTGTAGCCGGTATGCGGTAATCGCGGCAGATGCGGTTTTTTCACCGCATCTGCCGCGATTTGAAAAAAACGCTGATGTGAAAGGGGCCTAACTCTGCCATCACTAGTGTTTTCTGTTGCCCCATCCCAATTATTGAAGGGTGGGCAGAGATGCAGATGCCCTGGCTGCTTAGGACCCTGAACATCCAGACTACTACTACTCAACAATAACATTCTTACCTTTATATGTGCATATACTAAAAGCACTAATACTTTTATATTATCATTGATGGAACTAATATCTGTCTTCTAGAAACAGGAAATTAATAACAACAAAAAATAATTAAAATGAACTGAAAAATAAACTTGCATATAAAAGAAAGTTGGGAAGAAGAACATTCAACCATGAGGTGCTTGTAAAAAATAAATACATAATTTAGATGTTGTCTCTAGTATGAGTAGAGAAACCAGTGGGAGGTTAAACTACAATAGACTGAAACACCTTATATTTTATTATTACTGAGATCTTTTTATCACATACAAAAGAATATATTTATTTTATTAAACTGAATAAAAGCAACCCTATCTCACTGAAGTACCATACCCAGCTGAGATATCCATCATCCTACTGGATAACTGTGCTAATCCAACAGTCAGTGTGAATATGTAGGAAGGTCCTGATCATGGATTATTTAATAAGTATCTCCTGATTCATGACACACAGCTGACATATTCTTATATTTCTAATATAGATGAATCACCTGAGATGATTTCAGATGTTATTCTCTTTATCCATAATTATATTCATTTTGTAAAAAGAGCATTATATAGGTTCTATATATAGATGAACATACTAAATAAAGCTACTAGACCTTATAGCAAAATACATAGCATGTGCTCTAAAGTATTATTAATATTATTTATTTATATAGCACCATTAATTCCATGGTGCTGTGCATGAGAAAGTGGTACAAATACAGGTATCGTAAACAAATTAACAATGACAGACTGCTATACAGTATGTAAAGAAAAGAAAGACAGGGAGCTCACATGAGCCGGACCTGGTCGTCTAGGGGGTTAATAAATGGCCAAATGGTGACTCACCTATTGGGGTTGTGCACCCCCTGCACAACCCCGGTTAGAACATAGAGCTGAGGTTCGGCATGGAGGGCAGGAGTCCAGGTCTCAGTGCTAAGCGGCGTTTTCCGGAGCAGATCATGGGACCCAATCACGTGACCAAGGTGAGCATTGCAGTTTCCACGTCATCAAAGGTCCCTTTTGCTCTGGGGATTAGCAGCTCTGTAGCAGCTCCCACCGCTTACCCAGGATTGGGTATGTATGCATAGAAGTAAAACAAAGAAACACAGTTTTAGGAGCGCTAGGGCAACAAAGAAGAGTGAAAATTTGCTGTAGTTTGAAAGCATAAACTTCTTTATTGTGTTTCCTTGCATGCCACAATGCATTTCAATAGTCACTGCTATTTTCCTCAGGTGGTACCTACAACGCGTTTCAATAGCCACTCCTATCTTCCTCAGTTACCACCTGAGCAAGATAGCATTGGCTATTGAAACTCGTTGTAGCATGCAAAGAGACACAATAAAGAGGTTTGTGCCTTCAAACTACAGCTAATTTTCCCCCTTCTTTGTTGTCCTAGCACTCCTAAAACCACATTCCTTTGTTTTACTTCTAGACTGTTATACAGGGATGAGGACACTGCCCCTGAATGTGTGACACCCCTGCAGGGATTGCCACAGGACCCACCGGTGCAGGGAGGGATGTACACCCTGGCACACACAGCACCAACACTTCCCACCCCAGACCTGGAGGGGGAGCTCCACTGCTGCCCTTAAGCCAGGTCCCTTATAAAGGTCCAGGTCTGAGCTAGGAGTCAGTTCAGTCAGTCAGAAGGTCAATCAAAACAGTTAGGACAGAAGGTCAGCTAGGACTGACGAGCCTAGAGGAGCTGGTTGCTAGAAACTAGGCCCAGAACCAGAGAGGACCGACCCAGCTGTGCAGTGCCCTAGAGAGAGGAACGGAGGCCAGTGGGAGCACAGGAAGAAGAAGAGGAACATAGTGGTTACCCTTATCGTTCACCCAGATGCCGGAGTCCGTGCCTGGCATTAACCACTTGTGGCAGAGAAACCCAGAGGAACCAGGAGGATCTAGTTCCCGTAAAGATCAGGAAGCACAGTGCGCAAATGCGACCAGCTTAGGACCAGGATCCCAAGATAAGGTCCTCACCGGCAGTTGTGGAAGAAGCATCCTTAGGAGAAAAGAGCCGCAGATCTAGATTCAGGCAGATCTACCCAAATCATCGCATACACAGACAGAGGAGGCCTCACAACTTTCCAAGGTGGACATCCAAACTGCACCGGCCACCTGGTTACCCTCTTGGACCGTACCTGCACAGTGGCACCAGTAAAAGGTACTGAAACAGAGACTGTTGTGTGTGTGTGAGCCTGATTCCCCTTCGCTGCCTGCAGTGATTATAGCAGGACTGCAACTATAACTCCCCTCATCCACGCCGCCATGCTCAGCAAAAGCTCTACCTGTCAGGAGCTATACTACCTCTGCTGCACCACACGATCACCTCAGCGCCCGGCTGTAGCGCTGGTAACCACTTACCAGACACCACAGGTGGTGTCACATATAATCCCCAATCATCATCCCCATTGAGTGCCCAGGGCATGTAACCAGGACCCGACCAGCCATAATCCCTACCAAAGCCACAGTCCCAGTATCTGAGTAACCTCTTCCCTGCCAGCCCGACTCACATGCGTACATTCTACAGATAATGTGGAAGTAAACAGAAGGATGGGGATTGTAGTAGCTCCAGTGGGGTGGTGAGGCTGCATTTCTGGTGGGGTGAGGCTACAGCTCCAGTGGTGAAGGTAAGGCTGCAGTTCTGGTGGTTATGGTGATGTGGCCTCTCCGGTGGTGGTGGTGAAGGAGCTACTCCAATAGTGGTGGTGAAGTGGAAGTATGGTCATTGCAGGCTATAAGCTTTCTTGAAGAGATGGGTTTTTAAGTTCTGCCTGAAGGTACTGAATTGGTGTATAATCGTATGTGTTGAGTGCCAGAATTCCAGAGGATGAGGGATATTTGAGAGAAGTCTTGCAGGCGATTGAGTGAGTGTGAAGGAGAGTAGGAGGTCTTGTGAGGACTGGAGATTAAGTGATGGAAGATATTTGGAGATTAGTATGGAGAAATAAGGAGGGAACAGGTTATGGATGGCTATGTAAGTCAGTGTTAGTAGTTTGAACTGGATTTGTTAGGGATTTGGGAGTCAATGGAGGCATTTACATAAAGGAGAAGCAGAGGTATAGCGAGGAGAGAGGTGGATTATTCAGGCAGTAGAGTTAAGGACTGACTGGAAGGTGCTAGACTATTCGCTGGAAGGCCACAGTGTTACTATACTTGTTAGGTCATGTTGACACTAGTGTGTGCTTTTGTATTTGACTTGTGCAATTATCTTAAGAACACTTATCGCATCTGTTTAGTTTGCTAAATTGTAAATCCAATTTCTACAGTTAAAGAGGACCTGTCACCCCCTCGGGCTTTCCAAACTGAAAGCACCACTTAATGCAGCGTGTCTGCTGCATTCAGGGAAGAGGTTGCCCATGTTTCTACCCCCCCCCCCTTTATCCTGTAAAAAACACTTTGTAAAGTTTACAGATAGAAAGTCCAGAGGGACTTAGAGATTATGCAGTCCTCGCTGCTCATGGTGGTCTCCCGCCCCCTGCCTCTCTGTGTTGCCTCCTGCCAGTGTGTGTGTGTCTCCCTTCCATGCCGGTGCCTCATCATCTCAACGTACGCAGGCGAAGAGCGAGGAATTGTTAGGAGCGTTTTGCCGGCGACTGAAACGCCTCTGCCCTTGATGTCAGTGCGGAGCCCGCCCTGCTAGAGTTTATGCTGTATGCATATGGCAGGGTGGGCTCTGGCTCTGACGTCACGGGCAGGAGGTGTTTCAGCCACCGGCAAATCGCTCCTAACAAGTCCTCACTCTTCGTCTGCGTAAGTTGAGATGGTGAGGCGCAGGCAAGGAGGAGAGACACCCACAGGCAGAAGGCAGCACAGAGAGGCAGGGGTCGGGAGGACCACTGTGTACAGCGAGGAATGCATAATCTTTAAGTCCCTCTGAACTTCTTATCTGTAATATTTATAAAGTGTTTTTTACAGGTTACAGGGGGTAGAAACATGGGAGACCCCTTCCCTGAATGTAGCAGACACGCTGCATTCGGTGGTGCTTTCAGGTTGGAAAGCACCAGGGGGATGACAGGCCTACTTTAAAGATTAATAATTGCTACATTTTTTCATAAATCAATTATATAAATGGATATAAGATACTGTGCAATATATTTTATAAAAACAAAGCTTCTTTCCCCTCTTAATTCATTTATTTCCCTCCAGTCAGGATATCCATTGAAGGATCAGAATATTTATTTTGCCTACAAAAGTCTATAGAGTAAATAAGGGGAAGGAGCATGAGACAGGCAGAGGCATAAACACACAGAAACTGTTAATGCTTGAAGAAAAGTGTAATTCTCATGTACATACATGACAGCAAATTCTGAAATTACCGTACACTTAATTGGTTCAATAATCATGCCTCTAGCCGAACAATTGTCACAACATTGCCATTTGTCTGTCCCAATTCTCAGAGTTGATACTTTTGGAACATGATTCCTAATACTCATTAGCAAAGTCCAATATAGTCTTTCGAATTTTTAATTTCTCTATGTGTTTGTTAGAAGTAATAGAATTTCTATTTATCTCATAGTTTTATTGCCAGCTACACTTAACGCCTTTGTCAACATTTCTGTTGCGTTTAAAGAGGACCTACAGTATCAGTAGTATTTTGGACGCTAAAGATGAAGTTGTAATAGTATTTTGAAGCTGATTAAAATTCTAACTTTTTTTGAAGAAATCTATTGTGTCGTTCTTCTGTAATCACCTGTGGAAATGTTTTATGCCAATGAGACGCAAGTGCACTGGGGCTGGAAGCAGCACTTGGTCTTCTCCAACCTGTCAGAGTACTATCTGCACTTCCACTTACCTCCAATTTATGACTGATAGGTCATTCCTTTTTCATGACCTGGCTCCTGTAGCCAAAATTTTGTTAGGGGCTGGGCATGTGACCTGATATCACTGAGCTGAGAAATTGATCTGTGCATACCTTTATTAATAATGTAAAAATATGGTAAATAGAGACATGACTTTATTCAAACAGTGAGCTATTACCTCATACAATATTTCAGCTATTATTCGTTTTTATCATAAATCACAGCCTGACTGCACTATTACAGCAAGGCATATATTTCTCTGAAATGTTCTGACATTCAAGAGAAAATAAAATTAGAAGATCCGGTCAGGGACCATAATCAGAGAAGAGACTAGTCCAGCACCACACCTTGCTTGCTTCTTCCAGGGCTTGTCACACGTCAGTAAACTTGTGACAGTTGTGGGTCTTGTGTAAAAATAAAAAGGGTTGGGGGACAAGAGGCGCAATAGTGCCCTATCACTAGCGACACTAAAGTGTAAAGGTGGTGCTATGGATCCACTCACCTGGTTCAGTTGTGTGACCCACAACTGGTTTGAAGGCATCAACAAATAAGCTGCTGCAGGACCTCCAGCGACCACTCGCACGTGGAAAAACGTCCAGAGAAAAGTTGGGATTGAAGAGGTGTATCACGGTCCGCGCTGGGATGTCCCTGAGGAAGGTGCCAGGTTGTGCACCGAAACGCGTTGGAATAAAGAAAAGAAACTGCTTTTGAAATCCTGCCTTCCATGTGAGTGTTTCTTTGGGTATAGCAGCGCGGATCGTGATACACCTCTTCAATCCCAACTTTTCTCTGGGAGTTGTGGGTCTTGGTAATTTTAAATGTGATTAATTTATTTTGTACCAGCAGGGGTTAGGGCCCTTTCACATCAGCGTTTTTTTTTAAATCGCGGCAGATGCGGTGAAAAAACCGCATCTGCCGCGATTACCGCATACCGGCTGCACTTGCGGCGCGGTTGCGGTTTTTGCCATGCAAAGTATAGGCGGACTTGCGGCAGGTGCGGCAAGTGAGGTTTTGCACTTGCGGCAGGTGCGGCCGCGAAAAAAAACGCGGTCAGCCGCGATGTAAAAAAAACGCTGATGTGAAAGGGCCCTTACTTTCTGGTAGCTTTTGCTTAGTCTAGGTAAAGTGATACTAATCGGTAACCACACCACCTCTTTTTAAGTAGTCACATGACCCATCAACTGACTCTAGTTACAGATTTACTCTTTGCTGACCATTCCTGGAGTGTGGAGGTCTTCTGTTGTTGCAGTAGACCTGCTGTCTGGAGCAGAGCCATTTTTAGCCTACGTGTCTGGCTGCTACTCTCAAGTTTGTTGGATAATTATTGTCTATGTCCCTAGCCTATTTACCTGTCCCTATGCCTGACTACATGAGTGGTGCAGTCTAGTGTACTCACCAGCCTTGACCACGCCCCCTGATGAAGGAGAGGCCGACATGCGCATTGGGGCGCACGGACCTGGGTACTGGGACTTGAATACCGGATACTCTCACATACCTCCAAGGTAAACTATTTGCTGCATACACACCAACCCCCATTGACTGCCCCTCTGACACCCTTATTGAGAGTAGGTAACTCATAGCGCTGTTGAGATATAGTGCTATGAGACCATGAGGTAGTGGGTATATATCTATCACCCAGTTAGTTGGTGAGTTATCACCATAGTGGTGCACTTATCAGTACTGGAAGCATTCTAACCCCACACTGTCTGCCCCATGCTACATCTATGGGGAGAGATGAGATAATACCACTATATATATATGTAGTGATAATTGATTTTTGAAGGTTGGATTTAGATCACCTTGGCAGTATATTATGTATTATGAGAGAGTCCAGTAATCTATTTGACAGAGTATGTCACTATATCATGTTCGTCCCTTTTGTGTGAATGATTGTGACCACACTTAAGTGAATAAATCTTATCAATAGAACGATATGTTGTATAGTATATGTGACCTCTACTACAATTATTGTATAATAGTCCTAATAACCCTGTCACCGTTGTTGTAAAGCACTATTGCACTTTAATTTGCACCTTAATAAAAATGAATTGACTATATTCATGAGTTGTGTCGCATAGTGTGTTGTTGAGTAAATTGTGGGTAGTGCGACCACTGAATATTGTATGTCCATGTACAGTTCTGGAACTATAGATTCCAAAAAAGTGGCGGGGGGAAAGGACCTACATAGGGCTTTAGGGCAGCTCAGGGACAGACATAGGCTAGTGTCAGGGGGTGACCCATTCCCCACTTCTTACCATTAGCACCTTCCACTCCCAATACCATCCCGTTGTCAACCCCATTATGTTACACCTTACGCTGGGAGTCGTATATCCCAACGTGACAGTGCTGCTTAAGATGATTGACAGATCCCTCACCTAAAGGGGGGCTATGAGAAGCTGGCCTGGATTACCACCAGACTAGTCTCATCTCTGGCATTGAACCTCATCCAGAGCTTTTCAGAGAAGGTATGATCAGACCATGTCCCGGTGTGATCAGACACAGCAATTACACAGAACATAGCAGGGGAACAATAATAAGATTATCTCAGCTCAACATTTTTTTCAACACATCCAATTGTGTAACTTATTATGATTCTCTGATCAAATAATTACTGTAAAATCTATTTTGTTCTTGAGAAAAATTATTTAATGACCCATGGTCCTGAACAGGTTAAACTTCACACTTCGTAACCTCTTGTTTATATTAAACATTATTTTTTACTTAAATCTGAAATTTATTTCAAATAGTTTTTTTTCTCAATTAGGGATTAAAATGAGTATATCTATTTTAGGAGAGCTTGGCAACTGTAATGCGTCATTTGTGGCTATAAACTTATCTCATAGGATGCATATGCTTTACAGAATACACATGGAGAGTTTTTAATTTTATCTCTTCTTTCACATTGCTATATTTAGCCAGCGCTGGCTTATCCACATTCTGCATTAAGCTCATGTATATAAAACAACTCAAAAAAGATCTTCTGCTTACGAATGTATCAGTGACTACACGACTAAGTGCTTGCTCCCCATTCCTGAAAGGTTCAGGATTTATTTACTATAATATGAAGTTTGCTGAAAGCTAGATCCTCGTAAGCCTGCGAGTAACTGGTAAACTTGGATTTTTATCTTTTTTTTATGTCCAGGGATTTTCATAAAATGTTTTACAGGATTTAACAACTATTTTTTAATGCAAATATAAAAAATATGTTACTTAAAATAAACATGCCAGTAGCTTTTTAGAAAGAAAAGTGATTTGCTTTGTTTTACATTTAATGAAAACTGTCATTCATTTAGTATTTATTGCAGGAATTCTACTTAATTTTTTCAGTAAAATAAGTAAAAAATGATTAATGATTATGCATAACTTTAAAAAATTCTTCTTTTAGTTGTAGCTTCCTGTCCTCTCCAACACCAACAGGAACATTTCCCTACAACTGGAACAGGTGCAAAACCTGTCCATATATAATGACAACCAACAAGATAGATTCCCAGAACAGATCAGGACTACACAATCCAAAGTACCTTCAGCTGCACCCCAACCAATGTGGTGTACTTACGGTAATTATATGTATTAATTGTGTGAGTGTGAATGTATATAGGGAAGACAGGGCAGAAACTTAGAACAAAAATAAATTCTCATCGGCACACAATAAAAGAAAGAAGAAGAGATCTACTTGTGCCTAAACACATCTGTAGCCCTGATCACACCATAATGGATATGAAAATACTAGTTCTGAAAGTCAACTTCAGATCACAAAGAATCATGAGAATCTGGGAATATAAACTTATGATGACCTTTGACACATTCAGAACAGGAATGAATGTGTCGCATGGATTTTTGTGTTTGTACAACAACTGAGGAATCTTCAAGTCTTGGGCTGGCTTCAGACTGCGTGTCTGATCGATCCATAGCTGTCCGCTTGAGGCAGACAGCCGCGGTCCGGATCAGCACACAGGACCGGGGGCTATTATGCCCTCCGATCCTGTGTGCAGCCGCACGCAGCTGAACCAGCTGACAGGTCAGGACCGCGGCGCCCGCGGTCCTCACGTATTAGCATCGGGAGCTGCGTGCGCTGCACACAGGATCGGAGGCATAATAGCCCCCGGTCCTGTGTGCTGATCCGGTCCGCGGCTGTCTGCCTCAAGCGGACAGCTACGGATCGGATCAGACACGCAGTCTGAAGCCAGCCTTGACCAACCACTAATCAAAGGACAATAAAACTATCTGTGGCTCTTATCTCTGAACTTTGATATTTTACTTCCCCATCTGCTCTTCCCCCTCCCAAGACTGAGCACTATATTCTGCTTCACGTCACCTGTCTTATTTACTGCATTATCCAACCCTGCATTTGTATATATGTGTGTGTTCAGATATTGTGTCATTATTAAGCCTGATGAAGAGACCATAGAGTCTCAAAAGCTTGCTATTTTTTTATCATCTTCTCAGTTAGCCATTAAAGGGTATCAACCACTGAGGACTCTCAGTTTTTAATATTATTCTTTCATCATGTCATTACCACTTTCCCATTGACCTTACAAACACCACACCATGGGCATAAATATTTCACCGATGTGACCCCAATTTCTAGGCAGGAAAACATGTCACATGTCCTAGCATGACACATCATTTTATTCATGTTACAAATATTTATATAGAACTGACCTGAGAAAATAAACAGCTATTGTTCATCAAGTCCGCCACAGCCTTTTGTCTACCTCTGTTCACATCACGTCTGGTGAAATTTCAGACACACAAATGACACAAGGTATAACTTAACATACCCGGTACAACAGTGGTGCAGCACACATACTCTAAAAGACGCTTTACACGTCGCAATATCGACTTCAATAACGATTTCACAGGAGCGCGCACGTTTTTGGCACTTGTCCAAATTCGCATAGGAGATGTTACACAGGGAGATATCGGCAGGCAACGCAACTACGATGTCGTACACCCCTCTTGCACACTGTGTCTGAGCAACTCAGGGAACGACCAATTAACATTGGAGTGAATAGGGGAAGTTGCACTCCAAATCATAGTTGCGCTGTCACACAGCACGATCCTGCCAGATCGGCAAGCCAATATTGCACGGTTGAAGAGCATGCACAATTCAAAAATGATATCATAGTTGCATTGTTTTGGATTCGCGTTGCCCATTTACACGACACAACGCACGAACGATATCAACTGCCCCTACCACGTGACTTTTTATTGTAGTTGTGTTGCGATATAGTGACGTGTAAAGCGGCCTTTAGAGCCATGTACTGCTTCAACATGGAAAAGGGCCTCAGGAAAAAAGAAACCGCCTTAGGGTATGTGCAAATGATAAGGGTTTGCAGCGTTATGAACATAATGCCATGTTGTGCATTACCAGCATAGTGGATGGGATTTCTAGAAATCCTATGCTCATTGTGCTTCTATTGTACGCATTGTTATTTCAGCTGTGGTTCAGCGGGTTGCTTCCGCATCTCCACAGCATGGTAATTTTTTGCTGCAGAATATGAAGTGATCTCCAGCGGGTGAATGGAGGGTAAAGCCATCCTGCCCCAAACACAGATCATGGATACAGAGCAGCTGTGCTCACTCTGCACTCACCTACGGCTTCCCTCAGATCCGGAGACACTGCATCCAGGACACAGTGCCTATGGATAATCTGTACCCCTTAGGGTTTGTAAAATGTGCACACAACGTCATGGGCTAAGTTCCCACGATGAACTTTTAATGAGTTTTTGATGTTGCACCACTTCTTGTATCATTTCTGGACCTATTATGTAGATTAAGTTATCAGCATTTTTTACATGTTTTTATGTGCTTTTTTTGCATGTTATTATAAAGTTTTTGACTATGTGGTCTTTGTATGATGTTAGTATGTCATGTTTTAAACAAAGCTGCTTTGTTTTTGATATTTCCTGGCATTTGACTTTGACAAACCTTTATTGACATTATTTGTGGGATACATGCATTTTTATGTGTTTCTGCAGTGGAAACTCACTAAAACGTATGTGTATTTTATAGTACATTGTTTTCTTCAACTAATGCAAGCCTATGGGGAAAATCTGCATAAAAAACTCAGCATACCTGCAAGAGAAAGGGTAGGGTCACATTGCTAAGCTAAATTGCATTCACCGCATCCGGATCCGGATGCGGTGAACGCAATGCCGGGCACACACATTTGTTACAAAAATGTGTGCAGAATACCGGACTGCGGTTACCGGATGGCTCAGGATGTGTAATCCCTGAGCCATCCGGTAACTGCCGAGGTTGCGGTTCCCGGCTATTGGCGGGATCCGCAACCTTAATAAAGAGTAAAATTGTTGATCTAAATGACTTTTTAAGGTCTGTAGGGGGGCTTAGACCCCCCTACAGACCGGCCGCCCACTTCTATAGTGTACTTCAGCTATATCTCACGGGGCACGGGCTCCCCGGAGCAAAGTGCCCCCCCCGTATCACTATACAGGGGTGCCTACACCCCTCTATTACAATGATGCTTTAATGATGTCCAAAAATGCAGTACAAAAAGGATTTTAGCAATCGCAATGTAAGTTCATACTTACATGCTGTTGTAGGCAGAGTCCCGAGAAAACCATGGGCGGGGCTGTGTGCAGCAGCCTCCGCCCACTCCTTCTTGATGCCCGCCCCTCTGGCCGTAATCCAGTGTTGTGAGGGCGGGCACGTCGTTAAAGGGGCGTGGCTAACCGCGGCAAATAGTTAGCCACGCCCCTTTAACGACGTGCCCGCCCTCACAACACTGGATTACGGCCAGAGGGGGCGGGCATCAAGAAGGAGTGGGCGGAGGCTGCTGCACACAGCCCCGCCCATGGTTTTCTCGGGACTCTGCCTACAACAGCATGTAAGTATGAACTTACATTGCGATTGCTAAAATCCTTTTTGTACTGCATTTTTGGACATCATTAAAGCATCATTGTAATAGAGGGGTGTAGGCACCCCTGTATAGTGATACGGGGGGGGCACTTTGCTCCGGGGAGCCCGTGCCCCGTGAGATATAGCTGAAGTACACTATAGAAGTGGGCGGCCGGTCTGTAGGGGGGTCTAAGCCCCCCTACAGACCTTGAAAAGTCATTTAGATCAACAATTTTACTCTTTATTAAGGTTGCGGATCCCGCCAATAGCCGGGAACCGCAACCTCGGCAGTTACCGGATGGCTCAGGGATTACACATCCTGAGCCATCCGGTAACCGCAGTGCGGCCCGGTAAACGCTGCGAAAACTGCTGCCTGCATGATTTTAAACGCAGGCAGCAGTGCCGGATCCGGCCACCGGATGGCTTGTGAAGCCATCCGGTGTTTTGCATAGGCTTCCATCAGGAGCCTTTCCTGGTCCGGTTTTGAGCTTTTTTAAAGCTCAAAACCGGATCAGGATTTTAAACAAAAAACGCCAATGTGACCCTACCCAAACTGTAATATTGTGGATTTGAAACACGCACCACAGGTGAGTTTACATTGAGTTAAAAAGAAACACAGTGGGCAGGAGATTGCTATAAATCCCATCCACTTTACTGGAACTGTAAGATGCTGTGTTTTTTACTAACAAAAATGTGCAGCCTTAAAACTCACCAAAAGCTTATTGTGGGAAAACAGCCCAAAGGTAATACTACACACAGGCTAAAAACAACTTGACTTGTCATGGTTTGATGAATTTTATGCTTTTCTGCTCAAAATAACGTTAACTAAGCACTTTATGTTATTTATATATGCTTTTTTTTCTTCGGCTTTGTAAGCATGTTTGCTTGAAAAACCACCAGCAGTTTCTTTATTGTTAAACAGTGTAAAAAAAAAAAAAATGTTCAGAAAATGTAAGTAATTAAGGTACTCCCAAAATATTAGAAAAACTTAAAAAAAATTATGTTAATAAAGTGTCCAGGGAAATAATAATAAAAAAAACTCTTTCAAAGAAACTTTGAGAAGTGTCTTCCTCTTGATACTTGTTGGGTTTCATCATCCACAAAAGGCGTCATGTGCGCATACACTTAGCATCACATAAATCTTTAGAAAAAGTATTTCTAAAGTCCGTTTATGATACGAAACGTAGGTCTTCTGACTAGTCAAGATGGCGTTAGTTCCCCAACTAGTCAGCCCAGCATGTTATCACACCCCTGTGGGAGAGATATCATTACTTACAAGAACCAGTATTACTGCCAGAACTTTACAAGTTTATGCATGCGAGCATCTTTGTTCCCATAGGGTGCGTGCACACGATCAGTGTACGCAGCGTTTTGGACGCAGCGTCTTGCAGCTGCATCCAAAATGCTGCGAAGTACTGTACTAGCATAGTGGATGGGATTTCAAGAAATCCCATCCTCACTATGCGTAACCCACCCGTAGCGGCTTTGGAGCTGCGGTGCGGGTTGCCGGGAATCCGCTCCTCCTCCGCATGTTTATTTCTGCGGAGTCGGAAGCGGCTCCTATCGGGTGCATGGAGGGAGAAGCGGTCTCCCTGCAGCTACTTGCGGCTTCACTCAGGTCCAGAGGAGCTGCGTCCAACATGCAGCTCCTCCAGACCGTGAGCACGCACCCTTAGACTAGGGTCACATTAACGTTATTGGCTGCACTAGGGTGGCTGCGTTAAAAACATAGCTTTTGGCAGCCTAAACGAAGTGCTACTGCACATGGTAGCGCTGTGTTAACGCTGCCAATGCTTACCTATGGTGACGCGACCCCTAGAGCGGCTCAAGCGACGGCATCTGAGTGAAATATCAAGCTTTTTCCTAGCACATGAAAAGACGCTTTCAACAGCGTTTTTTCTTGCGCTAGGAAAAAGTGTGAGATTTCACTCAGATGTCGGCATTTGAGCTGCGCTAGGGGCCGCGTCACCATGGGTAAGCATTGGCAGCGTTAACGTGGCGCTACCATGGCGGTAGCACTACGTTTAGGCTGTCAAAATCTATGTTTTGGGATAAGCGTTACTGCGATCTTTTGGAGGCAGAGTAAACAAATCAACTGCAGTAAAAGAATTTGGTTTGCTACAATTTTTTTAGGCTTGACTACTATCATACTAAAAATGCTATTTTCAAAATAAAGGTGTTCTGCATCACTGAATTTGGAGGGCTGCAGTTTTTATACTTTTATGTCAAAAGAGTAATGTGAGGGCTTTTTTTGTAGGATGAGTTGGAGTTTTTATTGGTACCATTTTGGGCCACATAGGCTAGGGTCACATTTGAAAAGCACATTGTGATTACGGCATCCAGATCCGGATGCAGTAATCGTATGTGCCTTCAGACACATTTTGGCTTTAAAATGTGTCCCTAAACCCGGATCTGGTAACCGGATTGCTCATAATGTGCAATCCGTTTGCCGTATGCCTTGTTCATCCCTGCTGCCACAGGGATGAACAAAGGGTTAATGTTAATATTATATGTGGGCAACATGTCTCCAGGGAGTGTCCACCCTTTCTAGAGACATGTTGGCCACATACAGCGGCATGTGAGGGGTTAAATCTCTTTATTACAGTATTGCCGGCTTTTGTCGGCTTTTACAGTTTTATCAATGACAGCTGGCGGCTCCTCGCTGTAAGGAGGAGATACAGTATGTAATGTGCGTACTCTACATGCCGCTATCCATGGTCCTGAAAGCTTTAACATTAGTTCTATGGTGAAGCGCTGTCTATAGAATTTAAAAAATTGGAGAAAAACCAGGGCACTGCAGGACCTGACTGGAAGAAGCGGCAGCCCGCCGCGAAACGGTGCCCGTCGTCATTTGCACTCCCTCCCCCCATCATGTTACGTCTGTAACTCGGTTGCCATGTTCACTTCCCGGCACCAATAAATGGAAGATTTTCATAACGGTGAGTGCCGCATTTTTTCTACATATTCACTAGCTGTCTATAGAATGTTAAAGCTTTCAGCACATTACGTACTGTATCTCCTCCATACAGCGAGGAGCCGCCGGCTGTCATTGATAAAACTGTAAAAGCCGACAAAAGCCGGCAATACTGTAATAAGGAGATTTAACCCCTCACATGCCGCGGCAGCAGGGATGAACAGAGCATACGGCTACCGCAGGCATTCACATGTGCCTTGCGGTAGCCGGATGGGCTCCCATAGGCGCCCATTATAGCATCCCTGCTGCAGTTTTCAAACCGCTCCGAAAAACGCTGTCTGCATGATTTTTCACGCAGGCAGCGAAACCACAATGCGGGAACCAGATTGCATTAAGTGCAATCTGGTTTTATAATGGGCACCTATGGGCTGCGGATCCTGATCCGGTTTTGAGCATTTTTAATGCTCAAAACCGGATCAGGATCTGCAAACCCGACCACAAATGTGACCCTAGTCATAATGCTTTTTGATCACTTTCTATTCTGCTTTTTGTTAGGCAGATTCAAGAAGAAACAGAAATTCAGGATTTTTTACACCATTCACCATGTCATAAAAGTGATAAGACAACTTTATTCTTTGGGACAGTACAATTAAAGTGATACAACATTTATATTGTTTTCTTTAATGTTTTTCACTTTAACAGCATAAAAACAATTATACAGTTAAAAAGAATTGTTTTTACATTGTGTATACAGAGAGCTATTGCTTTTTTATATATTCACTGATGGATTTTATTGGCATTATGTTTTTTGATATTTTGTTGCTCTTCAGATTTGTAGGTTTTTTACATTTTTACTTATTTTTTTTTTTACTTTTTTACTTTGGTGATGTTCCACATAGGTACTTTTACTAGTCTGATTGCTTTTATAATCCCATGCAAAGCATCAGTATTTCAATTGATTATATGTCAGTACTACACTCACAACACTGACCGTTCACCTAGCACACCATGCATCTGGCATGGCGTGCAAAGCTTTCCGTAGCTGGGTGACCCAAGGGTCATCCTGACAGCGACCCTGAGTTCCCACGGCAAGGATCTGGTCCCTGTGATCACAGCACAGGGGTTTTAATCACTTGGAACTGGAGCGCACTCCATTCCCAGCCGCATAAATGCTGTAATTGACATTGATCGCAGCATTTAAAGGGAACCAACCACCTCAGATGACGACTATAAGCTGTTAATACATGTCCCTGCACCCTACCTACACCATTCCACCTATGTTTTTCTTAAGAATATTGATAAATGTAAACCGAAATAAACACTTTATAAAATTCCATGCCTGTGTACTTCTGGGCGTCTCCTTCTGGGTCAGTTACTAGAGGGCTGTGTCTCCAGCAGCATGACTGGCTTCTCTAGCCCTCCCTCTTACTTTGCAGGACGTCACATGAAGGGCGTGATGTTATCTATTAGTGGGCGGGCACGCAAGGCAGCTCCCGTCCCTTCATGTGACGTCCTGCAAAGTAAGAGGGAGGGCTAGAGAAGCCAGTCATGCTGCTGGAGACACAGCCCTCTAGTAACTGACCCAGAAGGAGACGCCCAGAAGTACACAGGCATGTAATTTTATAAAATGTATATTTCGTTTTACATTTATCAATATTCTTAAGAAAAATGTGGCGCCCCTGCAGGTATGCGCCACAGAATGGTATTACACTTGAATATAAAATGTGTTTTTACTTGTAAGTTGCCAGGTTACGATTTAATGCTTATGGAGTCTATTTTTAGCACTCACCTAGGACCACACCACTTAGTGTAGGGGAAACTGACTTTATGGTAGGTTCCACAGGTGGTGGGCGGAGCTTAGGATAGAGTTAGAGTGACAGTTAGGAATTTACCTCAGACGGCGTTGGGAAGGCAGACAGTGTGGTCACGCCTGGCAGCCTGAGCTGAGTGGAGGGTACCCCAACTATATGTGGGGGCCCAGGACAGATGGCAACGGACCTAGACTGGTAGGAACCAGCTGGTCATGTTGAGGGTTCACAGGTGACACGGATACCGAGGCAGCCAGGAGTTCAGCCCTGACTGCGAAGCCGACGAGCTGCAGGCCCAACCAGACCGGGTTGCTGACAGCACCACAAGGTACCTCACCCCTCATGCCCAAAAGACGGTCCTACACTAGTGAGGAAAGACTGAAACCCGGTGTCAGGTGGGAAACTTGTGCGTTCCTGCTGTTCCCATTTGGACCGGTAATAGTCAAATTAAGCCTACTAGATACAGACTGCAGGACTGGCGGGTGAGCTCTTCCAAGGTGGGAAAGACAGAAAGATCTAGAAAGAGAATAGAAACCCTGAAAGATAGAGAAGGAACATCTAAAGACTCCTTAAGAGAAATCCTGACTTGGTAACAGCACCCTAAACCAAACTGTACCGTGTATTGTTATACCATCAGCCGGTACCAAGTAAAGCAAAGTTAAACAAGAATTGGTCTCTGTTATTCTTCCTGCCGCAGCTCAAAGGACGTAACATCATCAACATCTACAGCAGAGGGGTAAGAACTGTACCACCATTTAACATCACTGTCCTCCCTCACCGTCTCATTACCATCATAGCTGCCCTGAGGTAAAGCTCCACCTGTGGGGAGCTGTACCACACACTGCTGCCCCCTCCATCACCTCAGTGGCCGGCTGGCAGCGCTGGTACCACCTTACCAGACCCTACAGGTGGCGTCACGTCCCCCTGTAAATAACCCCTTTTACCCCCACCGTTTACCAACAACACCTGGTACAATTGTTCGCCAGGGCACGGCACCGGGGATACTGACCACCCGTGACATCCCACACAGAAGCCCCGGTGACCGAGTACCCCACGCACCCCAGCTCTGGTCGAAACAAATTGGCGTCACGAACAGGATGAGCCAGCCTGGTATCTACCGGGTGAAGTGTGCCTTAAGAACTTTATTACTGTCTAAATGTGTGGATTATAAAAACTGTGCCGAGCCGCCATTACATCGCCTCAGAAATTCAAACTGCGTCACAGCAGGAGAAAGAGCGGGAAGATAAGCCCCGCCCCCTCCGCTCTGCCGAGGAGTGACGAAGGCAGTGGCGGGCTCCGGAAAAGCCCGAAGGACTTGCCCACAGTAACTTCGTGGTGGGCGGGCTTAAAGTGCAAAAACAACAATGTGCCGGCCTAGGGGCATGCCTCGGCCCCTCAACAAACATAGGCCATTCAAGAGGCGCCAAAAAGTCTCCCCGCCCCCATTGCTCTCAATCAACCAAGGGGGCGGGTCGAGCGCCAGCCCACACCGGTTATGGACTATAAGAACTAAACAGGGTGCGGTCGGGAGCAGAAGCGTGATACCTGTTGAAGCTCCAGACCCGTTCCAGTTACCCGAGACCAGGTGTGAGGTTATGGCTGTCCCCAGTTTCAAACAACTGGTGAGGGAAATAGAACAGGACATCTTAATGGACCGCGCAGAATCGGGTGTGTTGCTACGAGAGATGGACGGTGAGGACGGTGCCTTTTGGAGGACTGCCCTGGATGACTTACAAACTCAAATCCGGGAAGTGACCGAGTGGACCGTCCGGCGCTGGGGAGCAGAGATGGTACTCCAGTTAAATCGTAGACAACGAACTGCAGCGCAAAGAGAGCGAGAACTCCGGGTGTCGGTGGCTACCCAAACCGACCGCCTGGTGACCCCTGAACTGCTGGTGGACATCTTGGAACCGGTTCGTGTGCCCTTTGTGGAGTCCGGAGAAGAGAGAGCCGTTGAGGTGAGAGACCTCATTCAGTTCTTCGAAGAGCCTGAGCCGAGACCGGAAGAGCCGGAGGAGTATAGCGGTGACCAGGTCGGTGTCAGAGAGGAGGAAGGAGCTGTCGGCGGCAATGAGGAGGCCGGACCCCGCGAGTCATGGAGGGTCGCGGTACCAGCACAAACAGCGACGAGTCAAGGGAGGAGAGCAGCGTTGCGTACTGAGAGCAGCGAACAAACATGGCAACCGGTGGGCCGTCCTTGGTTTACCGAACCTGAACCAGATGATGAGGCTGAACGACATCGGAGACGCGAGGTGTGGTATTCAAATGAATTTGAGACCCGTCAGGCTCGTGTTATGGCCCGTAACCAACCCCCACTGCCTATAGATCAGCGTAAACGGGGGTAGTTACCACCTTCAATCTTTATACCGGGTATGGTTTTGCCAAGGAGGAGGGGCTTTACCAAGAAGTCCATGTGGGTCGGAGGAATGTAGAGGAACACTTACCCCAGGGCCATCCAGAACGGGACTTGTATCGTGGTGATGTGATCACCTACGAACGTCACGCAGGTCCCAGGGGTTGGTTTGCAATCCGGGTTAGTAAAGTTAAATCATAAAAGTTAACCCGGTATTGCACTGTTGAAAGTGTAAAGTTTGGTTTAATTGTTGAAATACATTTGTTATTTGATTGTATATAGTTATGATTTTTAATTCCTAACAGACTTGACCTGTTGAACTTTTGAACTTTCCCTTTTTCTTATTTTTA
The DNA here is from genome assembly GCA_033576535.1 of Allobates femoralis. Classification (NCBI taxonomy): domain Eukaryota; kingdom Metazoa; phylum Chordata; class Amphibia; order Anura; family Aromobatidae; genus Allobates; species Allobates femoralis. The sequence continues at coordinate 119,006,022 of JARQOC010000003.1, forward strand.
AAATGGACCATAGCCACAGGACTGGTAGTGGCAAATCCCTGTTTCAACACCCCTTAAACAGCCTGCAGCGGATGGACTAGCGCTGTATGGACTGGTAACCTGTTTTCTTATTTTTCCTTGGTTTTTGAAAATTTTTCATTTTTAAGACTCTGTTCAATAATCAGAGACATGTTACCTGGTCCCCGTTGGACCAACAAGGACTAGACTATAGTCAAAGTTTATTAGTTAAATGCAACGTTATAAGAACTGAGCCTCCTGCAAAGGAAGAATACAAATGAACGTAAGATTTTGTTATTTTATGTTTGAAAGTTACCTGGTTCACTTGTTAATAAAAATGTTTTAAATGTTCAATGTTATATGTAAAATGCATTTTATTCCAGGTTTGGTTTGACACCCGCGGACGGGTGTGTTTCACCAAGGGGGTGTGTGGCGCCCCTGCAGGTATGCGCCACAGAATGGTATTACACTTGAATATAAAATGTGTTTTTACTTGTAAGTTGCCAGGTTACGATTTAATGCTTATGGAGTCTATTTTTAGCACTCACCTAGGACCACACCACTTAGTGTAGGGGAAACTGACTTTATGGTAGGTTCCACAGGTGGTGGGCGGAGCTTAGGATAGAGTTAGAGTGACAGTTAGGAATTTACCTCAGACGGCGTTGGGAAGGCAGACAGTGTGGTCACGCCTGGCAGCCTGAGCTGAGTGGAGGGTACCCCAACTATATGTGGGGGCCCAGGACAGATGGCAACGGACCTAGACTGGTAGGAACCAGCTGGTCATGTTGAGGGTTCACAGGTGACACGGATACCGAGGCAGCCAGGAGTTCAGCCCTGACTGCGAAGCCGACGAGCTGCAGGCCCAACCAGACCGGGTTGCTGACAGCACCACAAGGTACCTCACCCCTCATGCCCAAAAGACGGTCCTACACTAGTGAGGAAAGACTGAAACCCGGTGTCAGGTGGGAAACTTGTGCGTTCCTGCTGTTCCCATTTGGACCGGTAATAGTCAAATTAAGCCTACTAGATACAGACTGCAGGACTGGCGGGTGAGCTCTTCCAAGGTGGGAAAGACAGAAAGATCTAGAAAGAGAATAGAAACCCTGAAAGATAGAGAAGGAACATCTAAAGACTCCTTAAGAGAAATCCTGACTTGGTAACAGCACCCTAAACCAAACTGTACCGTGTATTGTTATACCATCAGCCGGTACCAAGTAAAGCAAAGTTAAACAAGAATTGGTCTCTGTTATTCTTCCTGCCGCAGCTCAAAGGACGTAACATCATCAACATCTACAGCAGAGGGGTAAGAACTGTACCACCATTTAACATCACTGTCCTCCCTCACCGTCTCATTACCATCATAGCTGCCCTGAGGTAAAGCTCCACCTGTGGGGAGCTGTACCACACACTGCTGCCCCCTCCATCACCTCAGTGGCCGGCTGGCAGCGCTGGTACCACCTTACCAGACCCTACAGGTGGCGTCACGTCCCCCTGTAAATAACCCCTTTTACCCCCACCGTTTACCAACAACACCTGGTACAATTGTTCGCCAGGGCACGGCACCGGGGATACTGACCACCCGTGACATCCCACACAGAAGCCCCGGTGACCGAGTACCCCACGCACCCCAGCTCTGGTCGAAACAAATACATAGGTGGAATGGTGTAGGTAGGGTGCAGGGACATGTATTAACAGCTTATAGTCGTCATCTGAGGTGGTTGGTTCCCTTTAAGGCTGGAAACTGCCCGAAGCCGTGCAGAACCCACTTCCGACAGCTTGGTGTCCCCTTTTTATAATATTGATGGCACAATGCTAGGATATGTCATTAATATTTATTTGGCCTCTAGAATTCCTACAAATCCTGCGAAAATGATAAAGTGTCATAGTAAATTAGTAGAGGTTACAGAGGTCAGGTGGCTACCAATTATAAAATCATAACAATCTAGTGATATTTGTATATTCTAAATACATGTACATATATTATAGTGGTGAAATCAGTGCAATTAATGCAAAGGTCCCAATGACTAATCAGGTACTTTAATGAATCAGACCAACAATTATAGGATGGGTTAATAGCCAATAGGGGTAAGGTTCATCCTACTTAAATTGCTGTTTGACACCAGTCCATTGCTAGTTGCTGTACTGTACTGCATTTCTGGGACTCTTATATAGGCTGGCCCATTGTGTTTTGACTGATGTTCTTCTTCTTTTTGATATTTTTTTCGTATCTGGTTCTGTCTTTGTCTTCATCTTCCTTATATTCACTTTTCCTGATGACACCTGCTTACTCTAACTACACTGCTGACATTCAGTTACTGTAATAATATTTTGAATAAAAGCTCCCTTTATTTTTTCGTTTCTCCTTTGTTTTAATAGGACATTTTCATGGATTTTTCAATTTAAACTAAGCATTTACTTAGATTGGCAACACTTTGCTGATTGGGGAAAATCATTTTCTTTTTTCTCTTGACTTTTTCTTTCCAAAGTTATGCCCACTGGTAATAATGAATGGTGCAAATATTCCCTTGAACCTCCACAGAGACGTTCTATGGTATACACCAAGTTAGTTGAAGGGAACATTTGCATCTTTATTTCCAGGAGAGCATAACATTAGAATGGAAAGTGAAAAACAAAAAAATATTCCATACTCAGTGAAGCATATCCAATTGAAGAAGGTTTAAAAGAAAAACAAATCAACTTAAAAGGTCCTATGCCATTAATAATTATAGATTTTTTTGATGTTACATGAAATTAATATATTAATTCAATTCTATACTATTTTAGGAATGTGGACTTCCTTTTCTTCTTCTTTTTTCTTGTCCTTGTTCTTCTTCTTCTTTTTCCTCCTCTTCTTCTGATATTATTATTATTATTATTATTATTATTATTAACAATAATAGCAATGATTTGGTATAATTGTAAGACAAAAGTTAATATTTTTGTTGTCTTTCTACTTAACACAAATTAATATTTATTATTTACAATTTATTGTATAATAACTGCGGAGACAGAAAATTCATAGTTTATTTCTTGGAAGATAAGTATACTGTATACTTTTCTAAGGCCCCTTTAACATCAGCGTTTTTTCGCTTAATGCGGCAGATCTGGCAGATTTATCATGTCTGCCGCGTAATGGCTGCACTTGCGGCAGACTTGCAGCAAGCCCGATTCATTCTCTATGATGCGGTAAAAGGTTTTTGCCACGATCTGACAACGGTGTGTACTACTGCCTTCAGAGGAGAGCACAAACAGGCTCTATCCAGAGTAGAAAGAGAATTGGGAGGCCCTGCTGCACAACTGAGCAACAAGACAAGTACATTAGAGTCTCTAGTTTGAGAAATCGACGCCTCACAACTTCTCAACTGGCAGCTTCATTAAATATTACCCATCAAAGGTCTGCAATTCTGTAATTGCTGCAAAAGGAGCATTCTTTGATGAAAGCAAAGTTTGAAGGAGAATATTTTTAATTTCAAATGAGAATCATAATTTCTAACCTTGTCAATGTATGGACTATATTTTCTATTCATTTTGCAACTCATTTGATAAGTAAAAGTTTGAGTTTCATGGTGTTGCCACCCTGCCGTCCTTGAAATTGTTATGGAAAACTAAGTATCTTCCGAGAAAATGATTGCTTTTCCAGGGCTTTGTTTACATCCATTTCTTGGTGCTTCTTGAAGTACAGGTGCATCTCAATGAATTAGAATATCATAAAAAAGTAAATGTTTTTCAGTAATTTAATACAAAAATTGAAACTCATATATTATATAGAGTCATTACAAACAGAGTGATCTATTTCAAGTGTTTATTTATGTAAATGTTGATGATTATGGCTTAAAGCCAATTGAAAACCCAAAGGTCATTATCTCAGAAAATTAAAGTAGCAAGGATGAAGGGTAAAAAACCACTCTGCCATATTCCACAAAGACATCAAAGGGTGAATAAAATATTGATTTATTAGTCAATGTGTTTCAGGGCTCCCTGAAATGCCCTGAAACAAGACAATATTATATTGATGTGTCCTGAGGAAGAGGCCAGGGAGCCCTAAAACTCAGTAATATGATACTGATTGTCCTGATGAAGGTACCAGGAAGCCCTGAAACTCGTTAACTAATAAGTCAATATTATATTCACTCTTTGATGTGTTATAGAATACGGCAGCATGTTTTTTAACCCTTCATCCTCCCTACTCTATATACACTGTGGACTGCAGCAGCCGTGATATGCTTTTATAGTGGTTGTGACTCTCACAACCACACAAGGTGAAGCCTCTGATACCTATTTAGGTAATATTTTATCTCAGACCCTTCCACCTCCCTACTTTAATTTTCTGAGATAATGGCCTTTGGGTTTTCATTGGCTGTAAGCCATAATCATCAATATTAACAGAAATAAACACTTGAAATAAATCACTCTGTTTGTAATGACTCTATATAATATATGAGTTTCAGTTTTGCATTTAATTACTGAAATAAATTGAGTTTTTGATGATATGCTTATTCATTGAGATGCACCTGTATGTTTAGGGTATTTGTCTTGCTGGAAGACCCATGACCTAGGATGCACAATCTCCTTTTTGACATGGCACAAATGAAGTAGTTACTAAGGGTGGCATCACACTGCGGTCAGATCCGGTCCGGGCTGTCATGGGTGAACCTGACAGCCCCAGACCGGATCAGCACACAGAACCGGAGGGCTAATATGCCCTCCGGTCCGATGTGCAGCCTGCCGCAGCTGCCGCTGCTGATGATTCAGGACTGCGGTTTGCAGGGAGCTAGCCGCGGTCCTGAATTATAAAGCAGCGTGCAGCCACAGGTGTCTGGTTCCCATATCCTCCCGGATCGGTGCAATCCGGCCCATAGGCTCCCATGTTAAGGAAGCCCCGGATTGCCCTGGAAGGATCCGGAGAAATCCAGGAGGATTCGGGGGAATTCGGTGGAATCCGGGAGACACCAATTATGGGGAGTTGGAAAAATCCCACTTCTTCCCGGATTCTTCCGGCGAGATGGAAGCCGGATGGCAGATAGTTGCCATCCGGCTCATCCAGCACTATAGGCTACTATGGGAGAAAATCCGGCCGGGGCTGTCACCCCTGACAGTCCCGGACCGATATCACCGCAGTTTGAAGCCACCCTAAGACAGTAAAGGCACTCCCCCATCTTCCAATTCATTTTGTTATATATACTGTCGAGCTTATAATTATGAGATAAAAGGAATAGCAATACACAATACCAAATGAAGCCTAAAATATTAGGTAATATAACAAATATTATACTGATCAACAAGGATTTTTTTAAATGAATACTGTCGGTTGTTCTTAGGGTACCGCTACACAACGCAATATTGCATGCAATTTCACTGGCAATTTGCTGGTTGCAGTGAAATCATGGACACATTGTTCTATTTTGTTGCCGTGTACAAATGTAACAATATGTCCATGATTTCACTGCAACCAGCAAATTGCCAGTGAAATTGCATGCCATATTGCATCGTGTAACGGTACCCTAAGAGTATTTTTGTGTGCTGAATTCCAAAGTTAGAATCAGAATTTTCCTATCTGGCACCAATTTTCCATTATTTTGTTTTTTCCAATAAATTAAGCCTACATTGCCCCGTCATAAATTACTTTAGCTTTTTAGATACTGGGATTGTTATAACTTTGCACTTGTAAACCACGGCACATGGCATTAGCTGCTCCAGTGGAATGGAAGGAGCCAAGAGACCAACAGAATAAAGATTACATTTAAAGTAAAAGAAAACATTGAATAAAATAAAACTGATACTCAAAAAGGACTGTGAGATTATTAAAGGAGTTCTCCAGTCTAAAATGAGAATTCTGCAGTCACTCTATGTGACTACAGACTTATCAATCCTCCCAGGGCAAGCACTGAGTGCTGCAAGGATTCACTGTTTCCAAATTGAGAACGGACCTCAGTTATGCAGTATGCATGTTCCTGGTCACTGTGGGCCAAGCCCCCGTCTAGTGGGCATGGCCTCTCTCAACACACCTTTATGGAGTGAGGCCGCACCTACTAGCCTTGTTTTGTCAGAAACATGCATACTGCAAAATTGCGATCCACTCCTGGTTTACAAAATGGTGAATCCTCACAGTGAGAGTGCTGAGACATCGAGTGACTGCAGAATTATCAGTTTAGACCAGATTATCCCTTTACGGTTTTCAGGAAAATTTTGATTGCAGATTTGAAATCAGCACACAAAAATACTTTAAAAACAACTAATAGCACACATTTAACATAATCTGTGCTGATCAGAGTGAGGCTGTTTTGACATCTGCAAGATTTTCACTTCCGGCAGATCAGGCAAACCTGAAATTTTGAACTTCAGATTTGCCTGATCTATCATTTTGCAAATATGGCGGCATTGCGCCATTTTTGTAAAAAGCAGATACGCCCCACTTGCAGCACACGTGTGGTAAGGTTGAGCTTGTGCTTAATGCATCGTAAATGGACCTCAGGACATGTGTGGAAACTTACATATTTCCCGAAATCCTGCACCTCCAGCACATTCAGCGCCGGATGAAAATTGCTGCTATCTGTGGTTTTAAGACACGTCAGAAGTGCCGGAAGTGCTGGCTACCTGCTGAAAATGTAAGTTTACGCACATGTCTGGAAGTCCATTTACAATGCATTAGCACAAGTGCAACCTTGTCGAAAGTGTGCCACAAATGGGGCGTATCCACTTTTTCTGTCGAAAGTGTGCGACAAGTGTCCCACATCTGTTTATAAAGGTATATACAGGGATTGGACAAAATAATGTAAACACCTGGAAAAATCAACAAAAGTTAGTTTAATATGGTGTAGGTCCACCTTTTGCGGCGATTACAGCCTCAATTCTCAGAGGTATGGATTCATGCAAGGTGATATCATTGGCCCGGCGGATCTCCACGAAATGGCAACCCAGATCATCACAGAACCTCCGCCATGTTTTTCGGTTGGGAGAAGGCAGTCTGGATGGAATGCTTCTTTCAGCTGTCTGCAAACGTACACTCGGCCGGAGGTCGGAAAATGAGTAAACGATGAATTTTCTGAGAATATCACATGTTTCCACTGCTCGAGGGACCAATTCTGGAGGTTTCTACACCACTCTAAATGCTTGGAAACATTTGTCATTGAGAGCAGTGGTTTTCTAATTGCAGCTCTTCCGTGGAATCCAGATTTATGCAGCTCCTGACGAACAGTTTTCGTGGAAACTGGGTTCTGTAAGTGTTCATTGATCTCAGCAGTCATTTTCGGAGCCGTGGTCTTGCGATCCTCTCTCACAATTCGCTTTAGAGTCCGATGGTCTCTCTCAGTCAACTTCGACTTTCGGCTGGACCTGTGCTTTGCTGCGGATGTTTATCCTACTCTTTCAAACGCAGTTATTACTTTGGAGATAGTACCTCTTGACACGCCAAGCATTCGGGCACTTTCTGTTACACTAGCGCCTGCCATACGAGCACCAACAATTTGGTCTTTTTGAAAATCCGAAAGGTCTGCCATTGGTATCAGGTTCTCATCAATGTTCTTACAATTCAGCAAAACAAACAGTTAATTTACATACATATCATTTAACAGAAATAATCAACTACAAAACATTAACATATGTCACGGCTTGCATGTTTATAACATGTTCAAAGATTATGATGCCAAAATGTTAGGTGTTTCCACTATTTTGTATATGTATACAGTATGTATATGTGTGCATATACAGTATATATATATATATATATACAGTGCCTACAAGTAGTATTCAACCCCCTGCAGATTTAGGCGGTTTGATAAGATGCAAATAAGTTAGAGCCTTCAAACTGCAAACGAGAGTAGGATTTATTAACAGAAGCATAAATCTTACAAACCAAAAAGTTATGTTGCTCAGTTGAATTTTAATACATTTTAAACATAAAAGTGTGGGTCAATTATTATTCAACCCCTAGGTTTAATATTTTGTGGAATAACCCTTGTTTGCAATTACAGCTAATAATCGTCTTTTATAAGACCTGATCAGGCCGACACAGGTCTCTGGAGTTATCTTGGCCCACTCCTCCATGCAGATCTTCTCCAAGTTATCTAGGTTCTTTGGGTGTCTCATGTGGACTTTAATCTTGAGCTCCTTCCACAAGTTTTCAATTGGGTTAAGGTCAGGAGACTGAATAGGCCACTCCATCACCTTGATTTTTTCCCTCTTGAACTAGGCCTTGGTTTTCTTGGCTGTGTGCTTTGGGTCGTTGTCTTGTTGGAAGATGAAATTACGACTCATCTTAAGATCCTTGATGGAGGAGCGGAGGTTATTGGCCAAAATCTCCAGGTAGGCCGTGCTATCCATCTTCCCATGGATGCGGACCAGATGGCCAGGCCCCTTGGCTGAGAAACAGCCCCACAGCATGATGCTGCCACCACCATGCTTGACTGTAGGGATGGTATTCTTGGGGTCGTATGCAGTGCCATCCAGTCTCCAAACGTCACGTGTGTGGTTGGCACCAAAGATCTCGATCTTGGTCTCATCAGACCATAGAACCTTGAACCAGTCTGTCTCAGAGTCCTCCAAGTGATCATGAGCAAACTGTAGACGAGCCTTGACATGACGCTTTGAAAGTAAAAGTACCTTACGGGCTCGTCTGGAACGGAGACCATTGTGGTGGAGTACGTTACTTATGGTATTGACTGAAACCAATGTCCCCACTGCCATGAGATCTTCCCGGAGCTCCTTCCTTGTTGTCCTTGGGTCAGCCTTGACTCTTCGGACAAGCCTGGCCTCGGCACGGGAGGAAACTTTCAAAGGCTGTCCAGGCCGTGGAAGGCTAATAGTAGTTCCATAAGCCTTCCACTTCCGGATGATGCTCCCAACAGTGGAGACAGGTAGGCCCAACTCCTTGGAAAGGGTTTTGTACCCCTTGCCAGCCTTGTGACCCTCCACGATCTTGTCTCTGATGGCCTTGGAATGCTCCTTTGTCTTTCCCATGTTGACCATGTATGAGTGCTGTTCACAAGTTTGGGGAGGGTCTTAAATAGTCAGAAAAGGCTGGCAAAAGAGATAATTAATCCACACATGTGAAGCTCATTGTTCTTTGTGCCTGAACTACTTCTTAATACTTTAGGGGGACCAAACAGAATGCTGGTGGTTTGAGGGGTTGAATAATAAATGACCATCTGAACTTACTTTTAACGTTTAAAAAAAAAAAAAAAATGTTAAAAATCTTTTTGGCTGCAGTGCATTTCCCACTTCCAGGCTGATCTACAGTCCAAATGTCACAATGCCAAGTTAATTCCGCATGTCTCAACCAGCTAAATCTGCAGGGGGTTGAATACTACTTGTAGGCACTGTATATATATATATATATATATATATATATTAATTATGCGGAGCCTTTCATCTCATAATAAGCACACCAGTACATAATAAAATGAATTGGAGGATGTGGAAGTGCCTTTACTGACTTAGTAATTACTTCATTTATGATTATTTATTCATGCACACATTTGATGACTGTCACAATATCCAGAATAAGAAATTAATTGCGTACATCACTAAATATAGATTGACCATGGAATAGAATAAAAGATAATCTATTTTGCATATGTTTATTATTTAACACTAGCCACAAAGTATAAATTAATCTTTATAGATCTGTTAATTGTCATCAGGGCGTTTTTGAATGGAACCCATGTAAAATAGAATGTTCATTCTTCAACTCCTTTCGACGCAGCCTATTTTCATTTTTATATTTTTATTGTTTCATCCCCTTCTTGAATGAATCACAACTTTTTAATTTTTCTGTCCACACAGACATATGAGGGTTTGTTTTTTCTTTTTTTGCAGGACAAGATGTACTTTTGAATGACATCATTCATTTCACCACATAGTGTATTGTTATACCGGGAAAAAAATTAACATAGGGAGAAATTGTGAAAAACGCCACTATTCTGATATGGTTTTTGGGAATTGTTCTTACAGTGTACATTTTGTGGTAAAATTTACCTTACAATATGATTCTCCTTATCAATGTGATTACAGTGATACCTAATATTTCCAGTTTTATTTTATTATTTAAGTGGTGAAAAAATTCAAAGTTTGAAAAACACAAAAGTTTTGGGTGTTCTGTTTCCTTTCTCCAAGACGTGTAAAGCTTTGATTTTACAGTAAATGGAACCACGTGATGTTATAAGGACGTTTTTATTGATACAATTTTGGTATCTACTATATAATTGCCGTAGGCACTTCCGTGTCGGACCCCGCAAAAGACCGTGGCTTTGTTACTCTGTGAGGTCACCACGTGCGAGCAATGGCCGCGAAGCGGCCATTGCGAGTCGCTGGCCGAAAATCGAACCAGAGGCTCGGCCACAAAGTTAGCGATTTACCGCTCATGTAGCGCGAGCAATGGCCGCGAGGCCATTGCGAGTCGCTGGCCAAGTTAGCGATTTACCGCTCATGTAGCGCGAGCAATGGCCGCGAGGCCATTGCGAGTCGCTGCCTGAGCCGCTGCACCTGCCGCAAGTCCCCCTATACTTTCTATGGGGATTACCGCAACCGCGCCGCAAGTGTAACGGTTATGCGGCAAACGCGGCAGATGCGGTTACACTTGCGGCGCGGTTGCGGTAATCCCCACAGAAAGTATAGGGGGACTTGCGGCAGGTGCGGCAAGTGCGGTTTTGCACTTGCGGCAAGTGCGGCCGCGAAAAAAAACGCAGTCAGCCGCGGTTTTTTTCGCGGCCGCACCTGCCGCAAGTGCAAAACCGCATTTGCCGCACCTGCCGCAAGTCCCCCTATACTTTCTATGGGGATTACCGCAACCGCGCCGCAAGTGTAACGGTTATGCGGCAAGCGCGGCAGATGCGGTTACACTTGCGGCGCGGTTGCGGTAATCTCCATAGAAAGTATAGGGGGACTTGCGGCAGGTGCGGCAAGTGCGGTTTTGCACTTGCGGCAAGTGCGGCCGCGAAAATCTTAAAAAAATTTTTAAAATATTCTAGACACCCGATGCATTTGCATCGGGCTCACAGCTAGTAGATGATATTTTGATTACTTGTTGCACCATTTTTTGGTGTACCGAAGCAACCAAAAGAATGTAAATGTGTCATTCTTGATTTTTTCATTAAGGATCACAGGTATTCAGCTCAAAGATCAATGTGGCATCTCCCAAAAAATCTTTCATACATCCTCATCATATATGTAAAAATTTAAAACTTTTTATTCTAGACAATCAATAAGACACAATGCATTTCAGCTAATTTTTCCACAATATCCTTCTTCAGGTATAGAAAATAAAGTCAAAAGCACAAAAGAAATGTTAATTATTTTTTATATTTTGATAGATCAGAGATTATTTTTATTTAAAATAATTATTTTATTTTTCATTCTATAGTGCCAACATATTCGGCAGCACTTTGCAATTCAGAGGGGACATATACATACAATATCAGACATTACAGAGTACCACAATTCAGCAGATACCAAAAGGAAAAGAGATTTCTGCTCACAAGCTTACAGTTTATGAGGAAATAAGCGAGGCACAAAAGGTAAATAGGAAAAAGTGCTTGTCATATATGGTCCAGCCATCAATATAATAAATAGGGGATTCAAATAAAGCTGCAAAAAACAGTTACCAGCCAGGATCTGGTAGAAAATTTTGTAAGGGTAAAATGGGAATGCTTAGATAAGTAAGGTGCAAGCTTAAAACTGTGGGTATTTGCAATTAATCAAATTGTCCTTAATGCCTTCCAGAGAATTGGAGCAGCTCATAAGAAGTCTTGGAGATAGGAGTGGGATATTTAGATTATTGAGGATGTGAGTCTTAAGTCATTCCAGAACAGGGGTAGGATGATAGACAGAGATGAAGGAGGGGATGTAGAGCAGTGAAGAACTGTTGAGGATTTTGTGGGTGAGAGTGATACGTTTATACTGAACTCTGTAGCGGATGGTAACCAATGCAATGACTGGAACAGGTAGAGGCACTTATGTAGTGCTTACAGAGAAATATGATCCTGGATGCTTCATTCAGGATGACTTGGAGAGGGAAGAGTTTAGTAAGAGGGAGACCAATTAGCAGAAATCTGCAATAATCCAAATGAGAATGAATTAGAGTGACAAGAGGAGTTTTGTGGAGTTAAAGGTAAGAAAAGGTAAAATCTTAGAGATGTTTTTAGGTGTAGGTGACAAGAGTAAGCAGGAGAATGGATGTGCAGGATGAAGGAAAGATCTTAGTTAACTATCACCCCAGGGTAGCGGGTGTGCTGTTGGGTAGTAATGGTAGAACCACACACAGAAATGGCAATATTGGGATAGTAGACAGTGGAATCACTAGGAGTTCAGTTTTTGACAAATTCTGTTTTAGATTAAGAAAAGCATTATTTGAGATAGCGGACTAGATAGGAGAGGTCCATAAGTTTAGAAATGAAGAGGTCTGTATTTAATGCAGTTCTGATTGATGGATATTTTTAATGTAATAAGTGTATGCTGGTGTGTTTGAAGGAGGGAAAAATACCCCATGAGAGAGGTTAAATATTTTAGTTAGATGAATAATGACAGCTGGGGAGAGGGATTGAAGGCGATGTGAGGGTATAGCATCACTGGTGCAGGCAGTAGGGTGAAAAGACACAAAGGAGCCTGACAAATTCCTCTTAATCAGTTCAAAGACAGGAAATTATCTAGATGAAGTGCAGGAGGGAAGAGAATGCATAATATTAGAAGATTGGGAGAAAATTTCGTGTTGGATATGGTAATATTTTTGCTTTTAAATAATTGGCCAGATCATCAGCGCTTGTTGGTGGTTGGGGCCAGTACTCTTTTCCCAAAGAGGAAATGAAAAATATCAGTCATTTAGGATTGCTTTATAGTGCGGAGGTGAGGGTGTTAAAGTAAAGACCCAGTCACACATAACAACGCACCAGCGATCCGATAACGATGTGCAGAGATCGCCTGTGCGTCATTTTTCCCATCTCTGGTAAAATGTCAAACAGGCATCTCACCAGCGATGTGAAAAACGATGCACTAGCGATCCAGAATTATACCGAGGTCGTTGGGAATTTTCACTCCGTAGCGTAGCATTGAGATCGTTAATAATTATCCCTGTCAAACACAATGATGTAGCGCTCCCAGCGGAAGCGCAACGACGTAGAAATGACCCAGAGCAATGTGTAACGATCAACGATCTCACAGCAGGGGCCAGATCATTGGTGCGTGTCACACAGAACGAGATCGCTAACAGGATCGCTGTTGCGTCACAAAATTTGTGACGCAACAGCGATCTCATTAGCGATCTCGATCTGTGTGACAGGGCCTTAAGTTTGGAGAAATGAAGGGCAAGGTTGTATGTTTTAAGTATTAACTTATAATGGATGAAATCTTTGACTACAGTGGATATCTCCACAGTTTTTGGGCGCACATGGAGCACCACTGGAGGAAACATGTTTGCAGCATGTGGAAAGGTTGCTGTTTGTGCCGAGTTGTTCTATGTGTAGCCATCTAGGGCACTTTGCAGTGTTTCATTATAATGTTTCAGAGCAGAGTCAGAACAAGAAAAGCAGGCAATTGGGGCTAACTTACATTTCTTCATAAGCTTCTGTACATTAATGGTACATATATTTCTTAAAGTGTGGTAAGTTAGAGAATCCTGAGTGGGTAGACAGTTGTTGACAGAATATGAAAGAAGGTTGTGAACAGAGAGTGAGAGGGTAGTTAGTAAAATAATTAATTGAGTAGAGCCAAGGGAAGATCAGGCTTATCGTATTCCCATCTTCATGTGTAGGAGAGTTAGTAAGTTGTGAAAGGCCATGAAAAGAGGTTACAGGTAAAAGATGAGTAGCAGGTGGGGAGAGGGGATCATCAATAGGTATAATAAAGTTCCCCATGATGACAATGGGAATGTCACAGGCTAGAAAGTGTAGAACCCAGGTGGCAAAGTGATCGAGGAATAGATGGGAAGTTCCTGGATGACAGTATACAGCCTCCCCTTGAAGGGCCTCTAAAGTCTGACAGTGTGGACCTCATAAGAGGGTAAGATAAGTGAGCATACTCGGGGATAACATGAAAAGCATATTTTATTTAAAGGAGTAGACCAACATCTCCACTGATCTGTTCTCAGGTTTGGTGGTATGTGAAAATTTTAGGCCACTATAAGAGAGAGAAGCAGTAGAGGTGATGGGCAAATGATGGATTCAGGTTTCAGTAAGAGCTATGAGATTAAGAGAATTTGAAAGAACAAAGTAATGGATATAGGAGAGCTTGTTACATGCTGAGCACAATTAAAGGAGACAAAATGCATGCAAAGAATAATTAAAGAAATTCATAGGGATTCTGAATGTAGCAGGGAAGGAGTTAAACTACCATTTCAAGAAATGTCTGAGTGCGGAGAAATATCTCCTGAGACTAGGAAGATAATAGAGAGAGTGAGCAGATGTGATTTGTGAAGGAGTCTCTTGTGTTGTATAGTAGGAGTAAATGGATCTGTATAGCTTTAAATTGTGAAAAGAGCATTACAGCTGAACATATGAGAATAGAGGAGAGAGGAAATTATATATATAGAATGAATATGAGTGATTGAAGCAACTATAGCATAAATAATACAAATACATTTGGTGAATACATTTAGCAGCACAAATAAACTAGGAACAAGATTTTTGATTGTCTTACCTCTCTCCTGCCCTCTCCAGCTGCTTTATTTAACTTCCTGGCACTTATAAAAATATGGCACATGGATAAAATCTGCAAAAGTGCCCTCCTGCACAAGTGACTTCTTCTTAGCTCTATCTAAATATATAGGAAAGTTTGTGCTTAGTCCAGGTCTAGTTTAATGTGTTAACAATCAATCAACTAACTTAAGATAACAGGAGGCAATTGGATGGAAAAATAAACAAGCTTGCAGGACTACATGGATCAAAGAATCTTTGAAGAAGTGAGATGACCTTACAGCATCAGGGAACAAACTCGGTAAGATGAATGAAATATGTAGTATTGATAGAGGCTTGCAAATAAAGGTATGAAGACGCAGGCTTTAAAGTGGTTAAACACATCAGTTGATTGAAATATATACCATTGATAGAGGCTTGCAAAGATAGGTTTGAAGATGCAGGGTTTTAAAAGGGTTAAAACCAGCAGATGAATCCTCTGGGACAACTCATTAAGTCCCATGGCTTCCAGTATCACCTGTAAGCTGATGACCCTCAGATCTATCTCTCTGGCCCAGATGTCACCTGTTTCCTGTCCAGAATCCCAAAGTGTCTATCAGCCATATCCTCCTTCTTCTCCTCTCGCTTTCTAAAACTCAACGTAGACAAAACCAAACTCATCATCTTTCCTCCATTTCACACACCTTCCTTACCTGATCTATGTATCAAAATAAATGAGATCACACTTTGCCCTGTACCTGAAATTCGTTGCCTTGGAGTAACCCTTGACTCTGCCCTGTCCTTCAAACTGCACATCCAAGCCCTTGCCACCTCCTGCCACCTCCGACTCAAAAATATTTCCAGAATCCATCCCTTCTTCAACTCTCAATCTACTAAACTACTAGTCCATGGCCTCATAATCTTCTGCCTTGACTACTGCAACCTCCTCCTCTGTGGCCTCCCTGCTAACACTCTTGCACCTCTCCAATTTGTCCTTAACTCTGCTGCCCAACTAATCCACCTCTCTCCTTGCTATTCCTCCACTTCTCCCCTCTGCAAATTCCTCCACTGGCTCCCAATTCACCAACATATCCAATGCAAACTACTAACACTGACTTACAAAGCCGTGCACAATTTGTCCCCCTCATATATCTCTGAACTAATCTACCGATATATTCCAACTTGTAATCTTCGATGCTCCCAAGAGCTCCTACTTTCCTCCACACTTATACGTTCCTCATCTAACCGCCTGCAAGACTTCGCCCAAGTGTACTGCATTCTCTGGAATTCTGCACCCCAAAACATCTGACTAACCCCTACACTCGGAACCTTCAAGCAGAACCTGAAAACCCATCTCTTCAGAACAGCCTACAGCCTGCAATGGCCACCTCCCCACCACTGAACCTGGCGCTCCACCACCACTGAACCTGGCGCTCCACCACCATCGGACCTGGCGCTCTACCGCCACCATAGCAGACCCAACCTACTGTCTCTCTCCCCACTGCCCCGTAGAATGTAAGCCTGTAAGGGCAGGGTCCTGTCTCCCCTCTGTATCAGTTAGTTTGTTCAATGTATTTTGAATTCGTTTGTATGTAACCCTTTCTCATGTACAGCACCATGGAATCAATGGCGCTCTATAAATAAATAATAATAATAATATATTCTGCTAATTCTAATGAATCTCTACTGCATCCCAACTTTCTATCATTATTGTTTTAGATCAATATTAATTTTTCTGCTTAATATTGAGCAGAATTAACTATGCTGACTAGCTGTTACTGCTAATGTACGGACTGAACTTTTACAAAGAAAGGTGTTAGTGAGTACAAAGTCAGAAGAATCAAGGTCGTTCTCAATCCAGTTCTCGGTTCATTGTGAGAATGACTGCAGATGATAGCAGTCATTCACTTATTATATTATAATTGACTGTGCCAGATGATATTCAAGTTGAACTATATTTTCTGATTAAAAGAAATAATAATAGGGGGCTTAATTGGATAAAAGACTCTTCACACCAAGGTGCCCAGATCATATGCTGTAGATTGTTGTCTAGGTGCAAATCATAGGGCCACGTCACACGGTTCAATTTTCAGAACAATATTGTTAGCGATCACATGCACGCACGATCGCTAACAATATCATTCACATCGTTGGTGAGCTGTCACACAGGCAGACTCACCAACGATGTGGACAAGCGAGAACGTTGGTAACCATGGTAAACATCGGTTACTAGGCGCCGTGCGGCGCTTAGTTACCCGATGTTTACCATGGATACGAGCTCCCAGCATAGGCTGCGAGGCGCTGGGAGCTCGTTCATCGTTGGTATGCCGGTTTCACACACAGCGATGCTGCGTGTCCACCGGCTGGCCAACAACAGATTTGTGAACATGTTCACAAATCTGCAATCAAACAATCAAACGATTTTTCAAAGAAAAGTCGTTTGATTACACGTAGCGACGCACAAACGATATCGCTTAAGCGATCAAAAAAGCAGATCGCTTAAGCGATATTGTTCTGAAAATTGAACCGTGTGACGTGGCCCATAGAGGTTGTAGAGAAGGAAAATATATTCTAAATAATATTGATAAAAATATGATTAAATAGTTATTTTTAAGAAAACAAAAAATATTCACTACAGTATAGTAAATCTGTTAGCAGATCCAAAATGTGTTCATATATTGCTAGTTATCAAGTAAAAATATAAACATTTTAGAAGCATCATTTCTAATGATTACTTTCTTTTGAATTGTGTGCACTCATACACATTCCAGTATCTTAATTTGACAAAAGTGTTCTGAACATTTATTTACTGTGCTTAATAGGTAGGCAAAGATATAGATGCCTTTCATGTTTGCTTACAATTTGTCTTTCTGCTGTTCCGTAAATTCATCTCTTCAGAAGTCTTAACAAATGTAACTGCAAAGTAATATTTGGCTCAGCATGATGTCTCATGTTCACAACTGTTCATTTTCCCATTTATATACATAACAAAAAAGAATTTTTGCATTAGATAAAGAAGGATTCCGCTCTCTACAAACAGTATAAAATGCATTTCATGAAGCTGAAATTTGCTAAGCGTCCAATCCTTATAGAAAACATATTAACATACTTTTTATTTGCCCGTTAGAAGTGGATTAAATGGAAATGTTGGTTAAAGCACTTAAAAAACTGGATCAATCCTAGCGAGTCTGTTCACATATTCGGGAACAAGAAAAACAGAGTCTTTGAAGAGCGCGGATACAAGCATAAAATAATAAATGGCCCGTTATTTTTAATGCCCCACACAACCCATGAGGATATTTACTTCTATATAAATATTTGGTTCAGGAAGTGTGCAGAATATTATTGCAGGCCACTCTATTGATTTCAACCTAAAATGTGTTTGATAATGTAAGGAAGCAAAATAAGACTACTCAGCTAGCTGAAGACATATGTCTGCTGAGGTGTGAAATTACATTTAACTCGGTAGCTATGAAAACATGTTTATGAAAAACTGTCTAACTTTTAAATGTGTCTTAAGCAAACTGTGCAGTATGCAGAAGAAAACACGGTTCTCTCCGTTACATTTTTATCTCTTGATTTATGTGTATCTGGAGCAATTGAAGATAACATTGATATACAGGACATGCTCTGCAGGTATAGGTAAAGTATTCAATGCCACCAATCTATTAAGGAGACATGAAATACTTCATTGATGTGGAATGATTTATGAATTCACAGTGAAAAAGAAACCTCCAGGTTGTTGTGGCGCTAGTCACCTTAAGGCTGGGGTGAGACTTGGTTTTGGACCCACATATCCAGGCAGCGCTAATACCGGACAGAGTTAACGACAAGCGCTGCGTGGAAGCGGGGCCCCATAGAAACCCGTTGCGTACCTTAGTTGCAGCTGCACACAACGCTGCAGGAGGTGAGTGCACAGGAAATGCAGTATTTTCCTGTGCGCTGAGGAAAAGCGTCCGTCTTGCAGCTCTGTGTGTGGCCAGACCACACACCAGACCAGGAGATCATAGGTATATAATTACATCTCAAACAATGAAAAGCCTGCTCTCAGCTATTGTGGGAACATATAACTCTTTCTCCAGGTGGTGCTGCCTGCTTATGATTGGTCAGCATCATACAATAGAAGAAGTACGCCACCCATGTGAAAACTGTCTGATAACACCTACTTGGACTTCAAAAAACTTACCTCATTATGTGCTAAACACTTTGATATAAAGTGAAGAAAATAATTATTTGAACCCTTGCTGATTTTCTAAGTTTGCCCACTTAGAAAGACATGAACAGTCAATAATTTCAAGGGTAGGTTAATTTTAACAGTGAGAGACAGGATATCAAAAATAAAATCCAGAAAATCACATTGTCTAAATTACATAAATGTATTTGCATTTTGAAGAGAGAAAAAAGTATTTGATACCTCTGGCAAACAAGACTTAATACTTGGTGGCAAAACCCTTGTTGGCAAGCACAGCAGTAAGACATTTCTTGTAGTTGGTGATGAGGTTTGCACACGTCAGGAGAAATTTTGGTCCACTCCTCTTTGCAGATCATTAGGGATGAGCGAGTATGCTCAGCGCTACTCGTTACTCGCACTAATATCTCGGTACTCGGGGTACTCGGCGAGCACCGAGTACTGCCAAGATGCTCGGACTCCTCGCTAATAATTATCGCTGTGACACAAATACACAGCTCCCTTCAGTGCACACAGTGAGCTGGCACCTCACAGAGAGCAGATTGATTGTTAGGCTCCCTCTGGGGGGCACAGTAAGGTGTTGTATGCTGCGGCAATTTGAAAAAGCCCCCCCTCTCCGCCCTTTTCCAGAAACACTCGGTTTATAACTGGAAGTCTGTGGGCGGAGCCTGTCACTAATTGACTTACAACGACCATCAGAAATTGCAGAGGAGATGGCTAAATATTATTTAAAATTATATAACTTAAAAGATGATCTGGGCACCCCTCAACCATCAGAGATGGGAATAAAGAAATACTTAGATGAATGTAATCTACCAAAAATTACAGAAACTCAGCTGTTACATTTAAACGCACCGATAACGAGAGAGGAAATTGGGAAGATTATAAAACAAACAAGAAAAGGAAGCGCTCCGGGGCCAGACGGGTTCTCCAACAGTTATTATCGAGAATACTCGGAGGAATTAGTCCCCTTCCTAGTAAGATGCTGTGAATTTTGGAGGGAAAGAGGCTTTATTGCAGATAGTAATCTTGAAGCCACTATAGTCACTATACCAAAAACAGGTAAACCACCAAACAGACCCCAGAACCTGAGGCCGATTGCATTGTTGAATGGAGATCTGAAGATTTTTACGAAATTACTTGCATCTAGAATAAATCAAATAATTTCTATCTTGATAAAACCGGATCAGGTAGGTTTTGTACGTGATAGGGAAGCCAAAGATGGTATAAGACGTATGGTAAATTTGGTACAAATAGCGGAAGCATCTGGTTCCCCCAGTGCATTCCTGTCATTGGACGCAGAAAAGGCCTTTGACAGGGTGCACTGGGGGTATCTTTTTGCAGTATTGAAAAAGTTTGGTTTTGAAGGATCAATTTTGTCGGCAATCTCTGCAGTATACTCGGCCCCTTCAGCAAAAGTATGGATTGCAGGAACAATGTCGGAGGTCTTTAATATAACAAATGGGACCCGACAGGGTTGTCCCCTATCTCCAATAATTTTTGCTTTATGTTTGGAACCACTTGCTGAGAGGATCAGGAACTCATCATCAATCTCGGGAATCATGGTAGGGAAAGAAGCACATATAATTAATATGTATGCGGATGATATAATTATTTCCTGTGAGAAGGTAGAGCAATCGATTAAGGCGATATTAGATGAATTGGAAGCGTACAGCAAAGTCTCTTACTATAAAATAAACGCTAATAAATCGGTAATATTACCCATAGCTATACCCTTAAACAGTAAACAATATATAAAAGAATGGTGTACATTTCAATGGGCAGAGAATGGGCTTCAATATTTAGGAATCAGGTTGACAACATCAAAGAAACTAATAACAGTGAATTTTACTATCTTGTATAGACAAATTAAAAAGGTGATTGAGGAAATACGTCAAACTACACTATCCTGGATAGCAAGAATTAATATCATAAAAATGATAGTGTTGCCTAAGATTCTGTATTATTTTAGATCACTTCCCCTCGAAATCCCTAAAAAATATATCACTGAATTACAAAGATTGATTAGCAAATTTATTTGGGCGGGTAAAAAACCCCGGATAGCGAGAAATATACTAGCCCTACCTATGGATAAAGGGGGAATGGGGATACCAGATTTAAGTTTATATCATAAAGCGTCCATAATAGGGGGACTCCGTGACTGGTGGCAAATGCGGAGAGACCATAAATGGTTGGAGATTGAGAAGGTCTATGCTAGAAGGGGCTCGACTCGATTGACAATGGAAGCGGAAATATTACAGCGAACTACAAATGTATCTCCACTATTGACAATGCAAGCGGCCTTACGGGTTTGGAGAACATTAACCCCCAATCATAATAGGTTGATGAGAGCATCATTATCTATCTTATCTATAGAACCACATATTCCATATTTAAATCTACAAAATTGGAACGAAGCAGGAATACATACAATAGGAGAGATAGAGGGAGCAATGGGAGTGTTACCGTTTGACCAAGTGGCTGGTAAATTTGAGGGAGTACGTAGATATTTTTACCAATATCTGCAAATCAGACATTATTTAAGTAAAAATTCATATGGAGGGAATGGAGTGCATGGGAAGGAAGAAGATATTTTGAGATATATTATGACAGGAGGGAATAATATGAAATGTTTATCTAAATGTTATAAAATTTTAAGTAGTCCGGTGAATGGGAATAAATTGGCCTACATGAAAAAATGGGAGCAGGAGTTAGGAGAGGAGCTAACATTGGAAGAATGGGGAAATAGTGTAAGGGAAATTAAAAAATACACTGCGTGTATAAATCATGTAGAGCAAATAAAAAAAACACAAATGAGGTGGTATTTATATCCGGATAGAATAGCAAAAATGAATATTAAGTACTCTAAATTATGTTGGAAAGGGTGCGGCCAGGTGGGATCCTTGATACACACTTGGTTTGCTTGCCCGGTTTTAAGAGTTTTTTGGACAGGGATGATAGAATTGATCAAAGAAATTACTGGAGAATCAATTGAAACAGAAATATCTCAGATAATCCTACACATGGGTATAAATAGGTTACCAAAACGAGTGAGAGGTATTGTTTCGCATGTGTTAATTGCTGCTCGTACGACGGTAGCAACTAAATGGAAAGAGGTTAATCCTCCACTTATAAAAAATGTAATAGAGAGGTTAAATATACAGTGTCAAAATGAAATGATGTTATATCAATCTAAAAGCAGAGGAGAGGAAATCCGAAAAACGTGGAGACCTTGGTTGATGTGTAAATATTACAAAGGTTAAGTTATAAAAGAGTGTATTTGCTTTTATAATGCTGTGAATAGGGATGTTATGGCTCCTTTTTTTTTTTTTTTTTTTTTTTTTTCTGTTTGTTACAGTATGTACAGGAAACCCCAAATAATGGTGATCTTGTAGTGTCTTGTATTGTATTGTGTTGGAAATTGTTTTTGTTTTTATGTTGTGTATTGTTTAAAGAAGAAAATTAATAAAAATTTAATAAAAAAAAAAAAACTAATTGACTTACATTGGGCTTGGTGCTCTGGCCGAGTACATGAGTATCTTGGGATGCTCGACCCGAGCATCGAGCACCCGAGCATTTTAGTACTCGCTCATCTCTACAGATCATCTCTAAATCATTAAGATTTTGAGGCTGTCACTTGGCAATTATTTCCTTCACTGTATAAATGTGGTACATAAATATACTCTTGTTAGCTAAAGAAGCATGGCCCCTTCCAGACAACACTGCATCCTTCAGAAGACTCCCATATAGAAAAATTTAAGACCATGCTCACTTGGCTAACTAGACTAGTAAAGAGGGGGACTTTATGTTAAATAGAAAGATGCATGAACAAAAGTAAAATAACGGCAGAAGAAAACTGTCATATAAACCAAGCAAAAGTTCCATAGCTACGGCTGTGAAAGGTCTTTGTTAACCCAGTAAGATTTATTCTTCTTAACTCATTGGATTTAACAAGCGAGACGTCAGAGTTGTAACTAAGTCTTTCATAATTCAAAGATTATTTAATATCCAGCCAATGCAAAAAGTCTAATTATTCTACCTGTGCAAAATCAATTTATAAACTTACATTTGGACTCCAGTGGTTGTTATGTTCTCAGATTAATAGACTTTACTTACTCTAACTTGTATAAGTATTGAAATACACACCTCTTCGTCTCATGTAACAATGCTTGTTCTGTAAATGTTTTATATAGTAATTTTACTTATGATTAAATTCTGTGGAAAGAAATCTTTCTTTGTTTAAAATGTAATATAATGTACTCATTTCAATGTTTTCCACTCTACCCCTCATTTTTTTTGTAGAGTTGTAATCTAAAAAGCATTCTCCCAAAAAATGTGCTTCCACAAGTCAACCTAACCTTCGATTATTCTGCTGTCATAGTAATTTTAACTGGAAAAAGTATTTTAGAAAATTGCAGATCTATCAAATAGTGTCCTGTATGTCTCAGCCAATGGGTACAAATTTAATTACAACGCTATATAAATCACTGAACATTTTAGTATTTGCTCTGTTTAAGCGTAATAAAGTTTTTACTTTTCGTAACAACACCTTACTTTATTCTCATAGATTTATCACTATCTAAGCACAACCGTATTATTAATATTAATAATAATAGCCTCAGTTAGTATGTCTGTATACAAATGCAGAATGATGATGGGAATAAAGGTGTGTCAAGGTCCGCGCTGCTCCAAGCTCAAAAAACTCACCAATGAGTCAGAATTTCATCAAGCAGATTTTCATCCTTTTATTCACCTTCCTCCAACGCGTTTCGGCGCCCCACCTGGCGCCTTCCTCAGGGAATATTACTGAGGAAGGCGCCAGGTGGGGCGCCGAAACGCGTTGGAGGAAAGTGAATAAAAAGATGAAAATCTGCTTGATGAAATTCTGACTCATTGGTGAGTTTTTTGAGCTTGGAGCAGCGCCGACCGTGAAACACCTTTATTCCCATCATCATTCTGGATATTACCACTGGTCAGTGGTTGGTGGAGGTCCTGCAGCAGCTTGGAGTACTACACGCCTTCAAACCAGTTGTGGGTTTCACAACTGCATCAGGTGAGTGGTTCCACAACACCACCTTGACATACTGTAGTGTCACCAGTGATAGGGCACTATTGCGCCTCTTGTCCCCCACCCTTTTATATTTTTACTGTATACAAATGCAGCATTTCAACCTCTTTAAGGAGGTTCCGTTACAAAGACTCGGTACTAATATTCTCAAGTAAAATGGCAGACACCCTGGTGAAAACACAACAGGTGTCGTTAAAGTAAAGGGGGCCTTGTGGGTACATTTTTTTTCGACAAGAAAACAGAATTCCTACTGCAGATGTATATTGCCTAAAAAGCCCCATGATTTAAACCAGATGAAAAGGTTTAGTGTAGATCAGAACAGATATATTTCTTGTATAAATAAGACTTAAGTGTTACTAAATGAAAAATTGTAATATTTATTAGAGGAATGTGGTATCTTCCTCCTCCTGCAGCATTACGCTTCTTTACCACTGTCCACAGACTGCCCATAAATGTTTAATGCCTCCTCAATCAGAAAATAGCTCATCTTCAATAAGACCGCAAGTGAAGACACTATGGACAGAATAAGAGAAGGTAGGGTTACAGTGTCTTAAAGATCAGAAAAATATTAGATCATAGTTGATCCAAACCTGCTGAAACAGCCAGGATTGGTCAACCTTCAAAATATATGGTATCCTCTAAATATTTGCAGCAGCATGATGGACCTTTAGACCCACAGTCCATACAACACATAGGCCAAGCGCAGTACATTGGGAGAAAAGGGGATAGGAAAGTCATTTCATTTTTTTGGAGAGGGGGTTAAGTTTATTTCATATGTGTGTGAGAAGTAATTTTGTGGCAATCGTTCTGTGTGAACGGGTAGTGGGGTATCAAACTGTGTGGGGAGACAAGGGATAGTGACTAGGCTTATCTTGATAGTGGTTGCATCATACATTGTGGAAAGTTGTTAGGGCATCATGTTGTGTACTGGGATCTCTAAGGGCATCATACTGGATAGGCAAAGCTGTGGTAGTATTATGCTGTGTGGGTAGTTGAGGAGGCATTTTACTTTGTTGAGGGAGCTGTTGATTAAGGTACATCTATAATTATATATACATATGGCTGGGGTTCCACTTGCAAGAGAAATGTGAGAGACTCGCGCAAGTCTCGCATCTCATCACTGGCATGGCCGTCGACTCTCAGGGCAGGAGTCTGCAGCTGCATGTATTTCTATGATGATGAACGTTCCTTGTCAGGAGAACAGGCAGCCATGCTGGGTGATGCAATTCAAGATTCGTGAGAGTCTCACACAAGTGGGACCTGGCCTAAGGCTGAATAACAGAAAAAGTATAATTTAGTGATCCTTTCAAACCTAACAAAAAGCAGAAAATTATTTAGTTTTGATTATTTTCTACTAGTAAACATACATGTTATCCTATGGTAACATGTATAAAAGTAAAACTGTCAGGTCAAAAGTCCATATGTAACTGCTATCATTTTGTAATTCCTTTCTCTAAGCTCTCTATTAATATATTTCTTCTATTTATATTCCCCCTCCTATCGTCTGTAAACTTCAATTAAAGAGAATTATTCCATCTGTTAATCATAGTCAATGATCCACTTAGTTCTCTGCTGTCCACTCCCCATAGGATCATTATGCATGTTACATCACAGCACAGGAGATCAGTGGGAGGGGGGCTGTATTCTCCTCTATGCTCTCTGTGTCTGCAGCCAGGAAAGAGGCCAAATACAGCAAGAAAAATGTCACAGCAGGGGTGCCTGCTGTGAGAAACAAATGGAGTCTAGATAAGATAAGGCAGACCTGCAATCACTCTCTCCCTATGTCCTAAACAGAATAGATTTCCTAAAAGTGAAACCCCAGTGCCCAGAAAGCAGTGCGAGGAAGGAGGGAGGAGGAAGCTGCTGAGAGGAAGTGCATAATTACATGACAGTTTAACACAGCCAGGACTAATCATCTCTGCTTATAATGGACAGGATTAATGCAGCAGCTCTTTGCAGAGTCTGACAATGCTGATAACATGGAAGCTACAAAGGGTAGAATAATGATTTTGCGTGCCTTTAAATGGTCTGCCTAGGCATTATTCAAGAGTAATATTAGTACCATACTGAAAAATGACCTGACAGTGTCCCTTTATCAGTAGCATCAAGCCAACAACTTGATTGTGCTCAATATCAAGTTATACAAATTATTATAAATTATTATTAATACTATCATAATAATGGTAATTAGATTTGGCCTGTTGGTTTGGCCCTCCATAACAGTCACAGTCTCTCATATGTCCCCTTGTAAACATTAATTGCCCACCCCAGATCTATATGATAAAATTGCTCTACATATAAGAGCTACAATTTTTTTTTTTTTTTTTTGTATATTATGTATGGCTTTTTACCATTTATGAATGAATAAAACGCATTAAGCAAAATTGGCAATAAAAAACACATCATGTTAATTAAGAAATGCAATAAGTACGCCTTGGAATAATTCATCTTGGCGCTCATCCACAAACACATGTTCAGTTTTGGACATTAATTAACTTTATGTCCTTTGACATGTGGGTATGGGAACAGCTAAAAATATCTAAATTAATCTTCAATTCAGAATATCAAATTATCTGTAACCATAACATTTAAAATCATGTACCAAGGTCAGATGCATGCTATGTAAACTTGTTTTAAGAGCCTACTTCCCCAAATACATGACATAGATGAATGAAAGAATAGGAACAACATGCACTTGCATCATAGAAGTAGATGAGTTTTACGTAAAATAATCCACAATGATGTGGAAAAAGAGCCTGAAAAGATTTGTTGAAAATTTTCAAAAGGAAGGAAGTAATAGTTAAGAAAAATAATAAAACATGTTGTACTCATTGACTTGAAACTAGTTCTGAAAGGTTCCCCCCTCAGCTTATACTCAAGTCATACAGTTTGCTGTGGGGTGGGGGGTGGTGACCGGCAGCTGGAGAAGGCAGGGGGAGGCTGCAGAGTGAGCAGACGGTCACGTGGAGCCCCTCATTAGTGCAATGAATATGCACTGCATCCCCCTGCCCATCAGCGGCAGGGGGAGTGCTGCATATTGCACTACACTACACAGGTTTTGTCACATTGCAGCGACCTCACAGCGATGTTGCTGCGTGTGACATTCCGCTTCGACCAGCGATAAGCTCACCGATCGCTGCGGAATGGCCAGGACAATTTTTCAGTCGCTGGTCTGACACAGTCACACATGCATCGGCATGTGTGACAGGGGCAACGACCAGCAATCCCCAGTCTGCGCAAGAGACCCTGAACGATCATAACGACCATCGGGTGTCGGCACAATACTGGGTGTTCACTGTTGAGTCTGCCTGTCTGACAGCTATCACATAGCGATGTGCCAGCGATCCCGATTGTTGGTCGGGTTGCTGGCACATCATTATGTGTAACCAGGCCTTAAGTTATATACTATGACAATATCTTCATACAGAGCCATATATCAGGTATTGTGATTCTATAGTAGTGTAACTCAGACCATGAAACCTATGGAGAATGAGAAAAGAAAGCTGTTCTTAAGATTCGACCAGTGTCAATATTCTTTAATGATTCTACATGCAGATTCAGATAAAGGTCATTGAAACCTGTAATATCCTTCATAAATGTAGCTGTTACTGTGATTTATTGGAATCTTAGTGTGTGAGACAATGAAGCAAAATATGAAAATCCATAAATATACAAAGGATCGCTTTTAAGTGACTCATTTACATGACAAAAATGTCTTGGCAAGATGTATCTCATCAATACTGATTATCTCATTGTCTCTGATGGATTTTCAGATCCGATTGTAACCTATTCCTTCCGCTGTCTATCCCTATGTACTCTCGGAAGCTTTGCAGCAGCACCTTGAGGGATGTTTGCATGAATATGCTGTATTAATTAATGCATGACAAATCAGTAAAATACCTACTTTTTCTAATCACATTTAAACCGTTTTGATCATCAACAGATCATTTATCAAATTACAGCTCAGGATAAAGTTTGCTTAGGGATTCGTCTCTGTCGATTTCCATACTTGCAATACAGCTTTAACCTTCACCAATGTCCCCTTTAAACATAGCATGTGCAGAGATCTTCTATAGCTAAACAATTTAGGTTTTATCCAATCTCCCATTGCTTTCAATGGCCAAAGATGGTAATAAAACTTGAGAGTTGTTAATAGACTCATTTTTTTTCTGCAAAAATTCAGAAAGATGACTACATATTAGATATTTGTATACAATTGTATTACTTATAAATGTATGAGATAGAAAATATTTCTAGCAATTAAAGGTTATAATACTCGGACAGAACATTAAGATTAGACTAACTAGAGGAGGGCCTAATAAAAACAAGCTTAGTACATTTAATTACAAGTTACACCAAAAGCTATTCCAAAGAGATAATATTTATTATAAGGGTTTTCTAGTAAAAATGATAGTTAAATATAAGTAAAATAGTAAGATATGTGAGTTACCAATATACAGACTTCTATTGTTCAAGCTGTCGCGATTTTACAGCTATTCACTTATTAGTGAAGTGTGTAAAGCGGGCTGGCTGATCAACTCATTTCCATATCTAAGGGTGCTTTCACATCAGCGGTTTTCGCCGATCGCGGCAGTTGCAGTGAAAAAAACCGCAACTGCCGCGATTACCGCATAACCGCTGCACTTGCGGCACAGTTGCGGCAAGCCCCATACAATGTCTATGCGGGCTTGCGGCAGGTGCGGCAAGTGCGGTATCAGCACTTGCGGCAGGTGCGGCCGCGAAAAATGCGCGGCTGACTGCGTTTTTTTCGCGGCCGCACCTGCCGCAAGTGCCGAAACCGCACTTGCCGCGCACTTACCGCAAGCTCCCTAGACATTGCATGGGGCTTGCCGCAACTGTGCCGCAAGTGCAGCGGTTATGCTGTAATCGTGGCAGTTGCGGTTTTTTCACCGCAACTGCCGCGATCGGCGAAAACCGCTGATGTGAAAGGGGCCTAAGTCAGCTCCTTTGTTATAGTTTCATAGTATTTCAGGTTGAAGGTGGTAGACTTTAAAGGAACCGCGGCTGACTGCGTTTTTTTTCGCGGCCGCACCTGCCGCAAGTGCCGAAACCGCACTTGCCGCGCACTTACCGCAAGCCCCCTAGACATTGCATGGGCTTGCCGCAACTGTGCCGCAAGTGCATCGGTTATGCTGTAATCGCGGCAGTTGCGGTTTTTTCACCGCAACTGCCGCGATCGGCGAAAACCGCTGATGTGAAAGGGGCCTAAGTCAGCTCCTTTGTTATAGTTTCATAGTATTTCAGGTTGAAGGTGGTAGACTTTAAAGGAACCTGTCAGCTCATTTATGCCCTCAAACATATCACTACCTGTCCTTGCAGCTTCCCACTACATCCCTAATTATCCCTGTCTGAGCAAAACGTGAATTATAAATGTGGAAAAATTGCTATTTATGACTTACATTCTCCCCCATTCTGAGGGCATTCCTAGATGTGTGGGTGACGGGTGGGCGGTCTCTCCAGTTCCATTCTTCCCCCTCGGCCCCAGTCAGTGTGATAATTAATTCAGAAGCACAGTCCCGAGTTTCAAATCCATAGGCTACTCCTTCCGTGTATGAAGCCGTGGTCACATCATTTCCGGTCCGGAGCATTGTAGGAGACTATTGGCTGTATAGGCCGGCTTTGGAATGCACATTGCCCATGCTAGAAAGCTGGCCAGTGTAAACAATACACCCCCACAATGTGCAGGATGGAAATTACACGAACACGGCGTCATACATGGAAGGAGCAGCCCATGGATTTGAAACTCAGGACCGCACTTCTGAATTATCATGCCCACTGGAGCGTGATACCATAGAGGGGGATGAATGAACCCAAAGAGACTACCCACTCATCGCCCACACATCTAGGAATGCCCTAAATTTTAAGTTATTAATAGCATTTTTTCCACATTTATACTTCACATTTAGCTCAGACACGGATTATTAGGGATGTAGTAGGAAGCTGCAGGGACAGGTAGTGATAGGTTTGAGGTCATAAATAACCTGACAGGATCACTCTAAAGCCATCTAGTTCAACCCATAATCTAACATGTTGATCCAGAGGAAGGCAAAAAAAATCCCATGTAGCAAACACTAAGCTCCACATTGGGGAAAAAAATGCATTTCTGACTCCACATACGGCAATCAGACTAGTTCCCTGGATCAATGCCCTATCAAAAAAATCTAGTACATACAACTAGTACTATTTTTTAAGAAAGGCATCCAGGCCCCTCTTAAAAAATACTAGTGAATCTTTCATTACAACATCATGTGGTAGAGAGTTTCATAGTCTCACTGCTTGTACAGCAACAATTCCGTGTCTGTGATTATGATTAAACCTTCTTTCCTCTAAACATAGAGGATGCCCCCTTGTCCCCGCCGCATGCCTAGGTGTAAAAAGATCATTAGAAAGGTCGCTGTACTGTTCCCTAATATGTACATTGTAATTAGATCAGCCCAAAGCCTTCGTATTTTCATACTGAATAACGCCAAGATTAATAACCTGTCTTGGAATTGCAGATACCTAGTTCTTTAAAAAACTTGGTCGCTCTTCTCTGCACCCGCTCTAGTTCAGCTATGTCTTTCTTATACACCGGAGACCAGAATTGTACAAAATATTCTAATTGTGGTCGCATTAGTGACTTTTATAGAGGTAGAATTATGTTCTCCTCATAAGCATCTATGCCTCTTTTAATGCATCCCATTATTTTATTAGCCTTCGCAGCCGCTGCTTGGCACTGACCACTAATTGTGAGTTTGCTGTCCACCCATACACTTAGGTGTTTTTCAGTAATAGCTTTGCAGTGTTCTACAATTAAGTACATGATTATAAATGTTTTTTACTTTGCCCAAGTGCATGACTTTACATTTATCCACGTTAAAGTTCAATTGCCAATTTTTAGCCTAGAGAAAGAAGCAGGAAATAGAAAATAGGGCTAGCTTAGCTAATAAAATAAACAGCCAGCTAGCCTTCCTCATAAACAGCTCTGGTCATATACTGACACATGACAGTTTAGTGACAAGACCAGAAGTGGAGCAACTATACCCTAGGCCAGAGGGAAAAAAATAGACTGAATTGACTACTGTCAGACACAGACAAAAATAGTTCTCTGAGAAAGAACAATAAATGACCATTTTCAGCCCAAGAGCTCTTAAAAATGAAAAATTTCACTGGCTTTGGACATAGAAATGGGCCCTCTCACCTCTTGTCCTGTGTGCAGCCACACCGATTGCACCAATGCTATGGTCTGCCCCTGGAACTACCCTACTGACTTGCTATTGTATATCTGGTTATTCAATAGGTCATTTAAAGTGATTTTGTTTAGACAAGCACTTGAAATAACAGTTCGGAGTTTATGTTTTAAATACCAGTTTTGATGAACAATGTACAGGAGTAAGATGTGCCAAATTAATTAAGAGACATACAGTTTTTCATTAATTAGACACATCTTTCAGCAACTATGTGCAACCCTAAAAATAAACTCTAGTCAAGAACTGGAGTACTTTTCAAATGTAATTTATGCCACTTTTGTGATGTAAATGAAGATGAGTTTGCCAGACATGCTCGGCCATCCCCTCTTCTCGCGAAGTTGCTTACTCCTTTCAAAATGTTCTCAGTGATGACAGAGTAGTATAAACACCAAAAGTAGCAAAAATGTTGTGACATTTCCAGCACTTTAATATTAGATAGCTGGCGATAGCTGCTTGATGATCGGTGCTCCTGTGTTTGATTCCTCACCATTTTCAAGAAATTAGTTTAAAAATAAAAGTGAGTCATCTTTGGGCGGCATAAGAACATTTTAACATACCGTATATACTCGTGTATAAGCCGAGTTTTTCAGCCCAAAAATTGGGCTGAAAAGTCCCCCCCTCGGCTTATACACGGGTCATACGGTATGCTGTGGGGGGGGGCTGTGACCGGGGGCTGGAGGAGGCAGGAGGGGGCCGCGGTGACCGCAGGCGGTCACGTGGGACCGCCTCATTAGTGCAATGAATATGCACAGCATCCCCCCGTCCATCAGCGGCGGGGGGATGCCGTGCATATTGCACTACACAGCCCCCCCTCCTTAATATGGGTCCCCCAGTAGTATTAAACAGCCCCCCCTCCTTATCATGTGCCCCCCAGGCTGCGGCAGCTCTCAAAATAACAAACACTTTATACATCACCTTCCGGCGCAGCTCCTCCGCTCCTTCGGTCCTCCGCTCGCCGGCTTCTTCTTCCTTGTTGTGCCGGTGTCATGTGACCGGGCGCAGGAGATGACATCATTTCCTGCGCGCGGTCACAGAAGCCGGCACAACAAGGAAGAAGCCGGCGAGCGGAGGAGCGGAGGACCGGAGGAGCGGAGGAGCTGCGCCGGAAGGTGATGTATAAAGTGTTTGTTATTTTGAAAGCTGCCGCAGCCTAGGGGGGATATGATAAGGAGGGGGGGCTGTATACTACCACTGGGGCTGCTGGATACTACACTGGGGCTGTATATACCTGTGGGGCTGCTGTATACTACACTGGGGCTGTATATACCTCTGGGGCTGCTGTATACTACACTGGGGCTGTATATACCTCTGGGGCTGCTGTATACTACCACTGGGGCTGTATATACCTGTGGGGCTGCTGTATACTACACTGGGGCTGTATATACCTCTGGGGCTGCTGTATACTACACTGGGGCTGTATATACCTCTGGGGCTGCTGTATACTACCACTGGGGCTGTATATACCTCTGGGGCTGCTGTATACTACCACTGGGGCTGTATATACCTCTGGGCTGCTGTATACTACCAATGGGGCTGTATATACCTCTGGGGCTGCTGTATACTACCTCTGGGCTGCTGTATACTACCACTGGGGCTGTATACTACCTCTGGGGCTGCTGTATACTACCACTGGGGCTGCTGTATATACCTTTGGGGCTGTTGTATACTACCTCTGGGGCTGCTGTATACTACCTCTGGGGATGCTGTATACTACCACTGGGGCTGTATATACCTGTGGGGCTGCTGTATACTACCACTGGGGCTGTATATACCTCTGGGGCTGCTGGATACTACCACTGGGCTGTATATACCTCTGGGCTGCTGGATGCTACCACTGGGGCTGTATATACCTCTGGGGCTGCTGTATACTACCAATGGGGCTGTATATACCTCTGGGGCTGCTGTATACTACCTCTGGGGCTGCTGTATACTACCACTGGGGCTGTATACTACCTCTGGGGCTGCTGTATACTACCACTGGGGCTGCTGTATATACCTCTGGGCTGCTGTATACTACCTCTGGGGATGCTGTATACTACCACTGGGCTGTATATACCTCTGGGGATTCTGTATACTACCACTGGGGCTGTATATACCTCTGGGGCTGCTGTATACTAACTACTGGAGCTGCTGCTGTATATACCACTGGGGCTGCTGCTGTATACTACCACTGGGGAGGCTGCTGTATACTACCATTGGGGGGCCTGTATACCACACTGCTAGGGGCTGTATACCTGTGCTGGAGCCCACCCTCGGCTTATACACGAGTCAATAGGTTTTCCCAGGTTTTGGGGGCAAAAGTAGGTGGGTCGGCTTATACACGGGTCGGCTTATACACGAGTATATACGGTAATTTATTTTTCAAATGCCTTTAAGCAGGGATTTAAATAGATTCTTAAGCTAGAAAACAAATTCGAGATACTGAAGCTCTGCATCTGAATGGCTGAGACCTTTAAACTTTAGGACTGACCACAGTCTCATCTTGAATTGCATAGAGATACTTTGGCAAGAGGAGAACAAACATGGAAATGTAAAAACAAGCACAACAATCTAATTAGGTTTAAAAAAAAGTACTATATACTAAAATTCCTTAATAATACCATGAAATAAATAATAAATAATATATAAAATAATCGAAAAAATCATTAAAGATTTGTGGCTTTTAAAGGGAAACTGTTAAGGTACCGTTACACGCCGCAATCTCGCCTGGAAATCCTAAAGGCGATATGTCGCCTCTGAGCAATCGCCTTGAAATTGCCTCATGGTTGTGGCTTGTGATTGGGCAATTTCTCGGTGATAAATTGCCTCTTGCCGGTCGACTGATTCCTGAACAGTGCTCAGTAATCAGCCACAATCGTTAAGGCGAGATTTCCGCATTGTGGCATGTGATCGGACGATAGTGATGGAAAGAGCGTCACCTAGGATTTCCGGTAGGCGTGCCACAGCGTGCTGGAGTCCACGCCCCGTCTGCGATGATTGGTGGTGGCTACTGTGTTCCCATTGGCTGTCAATTCACAGGGCGCCATATTTGAAGAGCTGTCCGTTCAGCACCACACACATCTTCAGCTACACAACCGTACGCAAACACAGTTCAGTTAGGCGCGCCATAGAAGAGCGCAAGCTATGTAGTCCGCGTGTATTAATCTGCGCTATGTCGAGTATAATGCCACATGCCACCTCAAATGTTGGCCTACACATCGTACATGGGTGCCATGGCCCACGCACTACAATAACCCTACGTGTGTGAATGTAGGTACACTTCAGTACGCACACGCAAAGATGTGTGCACACACATAGTTCAGCCATGGCAGCTCTGCCATGGCATGGACCACTGCAGGTACAAATGTCCATAGTGTTGTTTGTAGGTTAGCTGCAATCACCTACAAACGCACACCTAGCCATTGTTACTGTAATCCACTGTAATGCACAAGGCAGCTCCTGTGCGACACTTTAGTGGCTAGAAAATGTGTGGCAGGAGCCATAATTGATGACTCGTGTGTGTATTTGTGCCAAATTCCAACAGACAATGGCGTCATGTATTAGCCAGCCTTCCAGAGCAGGCTGACCAATCGTGACACTGTTGTGTTGTCTAATGAGCATGTATGGGGTGCGGTGTAAACCACTATGGCACGCCTACGTCCTCACCGCGCTGAACATGTACGCCCACATTGCCTTTGAGCTTGCGGCGTGTGAAGCGGTGATGGAATTAGGCAGGATTGCTTCCGTTGTTCGTGAGGCGATTTCCAAAGCAACACATCGCCTTTCTTTCAGGGAGCAATTGCAGCGTGTGAAGCCGCCATCGGCGATCTGAGGCATCCACGCGCACGTTAGATCACCTCATATTGCCAGGCGAGATTGCGGCGTGTGACGGTACCATTAGCCAGGTTTCACACCACAAACTATTTGTATGTTCATGTCATTTTTTGAAAGACAAGTCCAGAAATAACTGCAATACTTGTAATATACAAATAAAGAGCGACAGCACTCACCGGACTTGGGTGTACATCGGCTTTATTCTTTTTTCATATATTCAAAGCGGTTCATGTGGCTGTGTACAGGGGGTGTAGGGGGGAAGATGGGGGGGTCTTGAATAACGACGTTACTGAAGACGCCCCATACTCTCCCCTACACCCCCTGTACACAGCCATCTGAACCACTATGAATATATGAAAAAAGAATAAAGCTGGTGTACACCCAAGTCCGGTGAGTGCTGCCGCTCTTTATTTGTATTTTACTGGAACTGCACTCTGCGATCCGGAAATGTACCAGTGAGACCTGGGAACCGGCGGTGAAGCCAACAAGTGAGGCAGAGTGGAGAGCAGTGCGTCTGCCAAAGCAAAGTGAGCCCCGTCCGAGGGGCTGGAGGACGGAAACAGATTGGTGCCTGGCAGCTTGTAAAAGTTGTGATACCTGCAATACATTTTCATGGTGCGTCCATTCCTCTGTTACTACAAACTCAGTGTTTCAATTGATATAACATGGCATTGGTGGATATGAACCCTCTGTCACTCCAGCTCTATTCCCTGACTAATGTCGCCTCCAACTGCTCAATTTACAGCTTCAATGCTGTGTGAGTTTGAGCAAAGAAGGAGGAGGTGGAAATGGGAAATGGGCAGACAGTAGAGCTGGAGTCACAGAAGCTTCAAACCTTCCATAAGTATTTGCATTCTGATTAAAACTCTAATTTCTCAGTAAAGTAGGAATGACCATTTAAACTTGGGGGAGGGGGGTGTAATCTTGATGACAGATTCCCTTTAATTTCAATAATAATTTAAAAATGTATTTTCTCAGTTTTCCCTAATCTAAAGTATAATTAATGTTAGTAAAAAATCAACAGAATACGAAAGATATCATAGAAAACATATGAAAGGGTGCAAACATTTTTGGGTGGAATTGTAGTGGCTCTCCTATTTGCAGGATCTGTATTTTTTGCTTTCAATTTCCTGTTCTTCTGATTCTGGGTACGGTAATCTTCTGAACTGGACAAAACAGTTGAGCGCCACTTTGATATGATTTCTTCACAAGTAATGTGACAAGTAGTATTGTCGCTATATCTTTTCCATCTTAGAATCCTACACCAGAACGTCAAAGTGTAGATCAGAAAGCAGCATGATATATAATTACTTTGGAGCCAAAATAAGTTTCCCAGAGAGATAAATCATTGAAAAAGCCAAGAAAATCTATGTATTTTGTAAGATGAGCTAAGGTTAAGATACTGATTGAAATCTTGCATAAATTTTACCATGCACTAATACCAGAAATAATAAAAAAATATAGGGTTTGGTTTCTTCTAGGAAAAAAGGCATTCCAGACCCCAGAGTACCCATAAAATATAAACTGAATGCAGAAAACATCAGAAAACAGATTTACTTAGAATTCTTGTGACCAGTATACAGCAAGATGAAAAAGAATATGGAAGTACTCTATGGTTGTTTACATAGGTCAGCTAAGGAAAAACAGAACTGATGAACATAAGACAAATTCTTCCCAACTTCGATAACACATTTACTAACACATAAAGATTTCAATACCTAGGAGTCCTGAATTGTAATTTTGAGGATGCAATTTTGAGGTTGTGAGTTTAGCCACTTGTTAACTGGTAAACTGGTCCAGCTATGGTCTGTTTCATGGGAAAGGTGTTCTCGTTCTTTGAGGGTGGAGAAACGTTTATTTTACAGACATGAATTGATTCTCTATGTTCAATAAAAAAATATTAATTTCTAGTAGTTAATGGAAAACTCTGAGAGATGAAAAATTATTTGATTGTCCCTGGCCAAATAAACAATAAACATGAGATGCCTAGTGCTGTTTCTGTACCTGTGATTCAGTGTAACTGAAACTATGATGCTGCTTCTTAGTGTCCCCCCTCCCATCTGGGACATAATATCAAATCACTGTGTGTGGCTTGCCCCAGGATGTTCCTAGCTGCCAGCCTCCTGATATCTACCTCTATTCAGTTCAAGAATATGGGGTGTGGTAAGGACATGGCCTGATCCAGGCAGTTCTTAGGTGCCAGCCCCCTGATATCTACCTCTATTCAGTCTGAGATAGGTGGTGTGGGGGGGGGGGGGGTCTGCTACAGGTTGTTTGTAGCGGTCAGCCCCAATATCTGCATCAATTCACTCTAATAATAGGGGGTGTGGTGAGAACATGGACTTCTCCAGGCTGCTCCTAGCTGCCATCCCCCTGATTTCTTCCTCTATTTGTTCTGAGAATACAGGGTGTGGTGGGAACTCTCCAGGCTGATCCTAGCTTCCAGTCCCCCAATAACTGCCTCTAATCAATCTGAGAATAGAGGGTGTGAGGGGGTCTAACCTGCTCCTAATTGTTCCTAGCTGAAAACTCCCTGATATCTACCCCTATTTAGTCCAAGAATAGGTGTCATGTTGGGGCATGGAGGCGGTGTGCTCCCTTCTAGTAGCAGTCAGTGTTAGTTTATGCTGTGCCTGTTCCCCCTCCCCTCTCAGAATCTATGCCTGTACACCTTCATCACTGTCCACTTTCCTGGACATGTCAACAAGGAGATGCAAATACTGTACATGCTGCAATCTTCTGCTGTACAACTCATTACAGTGCATAATGTACAGTACAGACCAAAAGTTTGGACACCTTCTCATTCAAAGATTTTTCTTTGACTATGAAAATTGTAGATTCACACTGAAGGCATCAAAACTATGAATTAACACATGTAGAATTATATACTTAACAAAAAAGTGTGAAACAACTGAAAATATGTCTTATATTCTAGGTTCCTCAAAGTAGCCACCTTTTGCTTTGATTACTGGTTTGCACACTCTTGGCATACTCTTGATGAGCTTCAAAGAAGCAAAGCACCCCACACCATCACACCTCCTCCTCCATGCTTCACTGTGGGAACCAGGCATGTAGAGACCTCGCAAACTCAACCCCCCTCCTATCCGACCACAACCTGCTGACCTTCTCTGCCCTCTCCCCCCGCCACGCTCCCCCCTCTCCTGAAACCTCAAGCTCATTAACTTCCACTCACTCACGAGTCCTCCTCCTCTCTCTGACTTAGCCTCCTCTCATGACGCTGCGCGCCGCCACCCTCTACAACACCACTCTTGCCACAGCACTCGACCAAGCCGCCCCTCGCTCATACAACAAAACTCGTGCACACAGACAACCCTGGCTCACCACCAGCACCAAAAAACTTCGACGGATGTCCAGGGTAGCTGAATGGAGATGGAAGAAATTCAACTACGCAACGCACCTCGCTTTGTACAAACAGTCCCTCATCGACTTCAAGACAGCACTGACCACCACAAAACAAGCTTTCTTCCCGTCTCTCATTAGCTCCCTCTCCACAATCCAAGCAACTTTTCATAACCTTTAACCCCCTACTCCGTCCCCGCACTCTCCCTCTACCCTCATCACCACCGACGACTTTGCCAGCTTTTTTAAACAGAAGATCGAAAAAATCTGAGAAATCTTCAATTCCCCATCCACTCGGCCCTCCCTCTCTATCACCCAACCCCCCTCGACCAAAAGTAAGTTCCCCTCCATGACTGAAGTGCATCTCTCCTCCCTTCTAGCATGATCACACCTCACCACTTGTGCCCTCGACCCTCTCCCCTCCCATCTCATCCCTAACTCACCACTGTCCTTATC
The DNA here is from genome assembly GCA_033576535.1 of Allobates femoralis. Lineage (NCBI taxonomy): Eukaryota > Metazoa > Chordata > Amphibia > Anura > Aromobatidae > Allobates > Allobates femoralis. The sequence continues at coordinate 119,044,752 of JARQOC010000003.1, forward strand.
CCCGCCCTAACCCATCTCTTCAACATATCACTTACCACCGGAGTCTTCCCCTCATCCTTCAAACATGCCCTCATCACACCCATCCTCAAAAAACCCTCCCTCGACCCCGCAACAGTCTCCAACTATCGTCCCATATCTCTCCTCCCCTTCGCCTCAAAACTGCTTGAGCAACATGTCTACTCCGAACTGTCCTCCCATCTCTCCTCGTGCTCCCTCTTTGACCGCCTGCAATCGAGACCTACTGGACCCGCCAAGAGCAAGCGACACTACTCCATCCTTCTCCTCCTCGACCTCTCTGCTGCCTTCGACACAGTCGATCACTCCTCCTGCTCCAAATTCTAGAATCCCTTGGCATCACTGACCTAGCCTTCTCCTGGATTTCCTCGTACCTAACAGACCGGACCTTCAGCATCACCCACTCCCACACCTCCTCCTCACCCTACCCTTTATCTGTTGAAGTTCCCCAAGGCTCAGTCCTGGGACCCTTACTCTTCTCCATCTACACCCTCAGCCTAGGCCAACTCATTGAATCCCATGGCCTCCAATACCACCTCTACGCCGACGACACCCAGCTCTACCTCTCCGGCCCTGACATCACCTCCCTGCTATCCAAAATCCCACACTGCCTGTCCGCCATCATATCCTTCTTCTCCGCTCGTTTCCTCAAAGTCAACATGGATAAAACAGAGTTCATCGTCTTCCCCCCAAGTTGCTCTTCCCCCCTACCCGACCAAACCATCACTGTCAACGACTGCACACTCTCACCCCTCCCCCACGCCAAGTGCCTCGGGGTAATCCTCGACTCTGTCCTCTCCTTAAAGCCACACATCCAGGCCCTCGCCACCTCCTGCCACCTCCAGCTTAAAAAATTGAGATCCATGCATAGTTTGCGTGCTTCCAGGCGCTTGCAGATAAAACAAGCGACCGCACAAAAATGCAACATGCTACGTTCGTAGGGTGCACAAATCGTGCACATCCGAATGCAAACGCAACCGAACGCAGCCAATACGCAGGCACATGCGTTCCCATGTTAAACATAGGAACACAGTGCGCAAGCGTTTGGCTGCGTTCGGTACGCTGCGCTTGCAAACGCAAGTGTGAAGGCAGCCTAAGTGTATGTGCACATGGTAAGTTTTGACATGGAAAAATGCAGTGTCTACCAGTACCAGCAAATCGAATAAGATTTCAGAAATCACATGTTGCTTATATTTTCCTGGCAGATTTGACTCCGTTTCAGATACACAACTAGTCAATTCTTTAACCTTTTTTTATCCATTCTAGTGAATGGGATAAAAGAGCAAGCAAAAATATGGAAAAAGCAGCAAAATTGGAAGTATTTTACGTAGCAGTTTTCCTGCCCAAAAAAAACGGACACATTTTTACTGCATTTTTGCAAGCACTTTTGATGAGTTTTTTTCCATTCATTAAACTGGTGTAAAAAAACACAGAAAAAACACAGTTTATATGAACTCCATTTCTGTCTGTGCAGTTTATGACCTTTTTCAGTGATTCATCTGAACCCTGCTTAGTTTAAATTCAGATATCTGGGCTTGTCAACTCTAGTTTAAGTGGCCAGGGACAGAAGAACATTTTATCCTTAAGAGGTAAAACTATCAAGACTTTGACTGTCCTTTACTTTGATTTATAGTCAGTGATGAGCTATATGGTGTGATGATAACACCATACATCATTGTGTAGGCAGTTTAATATGTCATGTATTAATCATTAGGCTACGTTCACATCAGCATTTTTTGCAATTCTCGGCAGGTCCGGCATTTTGCCACATCTGCCGCGTAACAGATTAATTGAGGTTATACTGCGCTCGGCCTAACTCATTCCCTATGGGACTTGCTAACATGTGCAGAACTTGCGGTTTTGCCCTTGCTGTTGCCGCAAGTGCCTGATTGGCCCGATCATGGCAAAATCGCAAGTGCCGCACATGTACACAAGTCCTATAGTGATCAGTTACGCAGCAGATGCGGTAAAACTGATGGATCTGCTACCAATAGTGAGAAATGCTTACTTTTTCTTTTATTTAGCAGATCCTCAGAATGAATTACATGAAAGTGAAACAGAAGAAGTTCCTGCACTGCACTAAAACTGTCAGGCTGACTAAGGCTAGGGTCACACTTAAAAGCCACAATCCGGAAACCGCATCTATTACCGGACGCGGTTTTGGACTGCGCCTTCAGACTTCTTAAAATGGGTGAAAATCCTCATCCCGGATCTGGATGTATTAATGCATCCAGTTTTGGAATGAGCATTTTTGCAATTTTCAAAACCGAATCCGGAACCAGATCCGGTACCGCAAGGTACATTTATATACCTTGCGGTTCCGATCCGGTCCCATAGGCACCCATGTTACAAAAATCGGATCCGGTTTTGCAACCACTGCGATGGACACAACCTGCATGATTTTTACCGCAGGCTGCAAAAGCGGATCCGAAAACCGGCTTGTCATTTGGGCAATCCGTTTTTTCTATTGCAGTCTATGGGTTGCGGATCCTGATCCGGTTTTTAGCATTTTTAATGCTCAAAACCGGATCAAAATTTAAAAAAAAACAACGCAAATGTGACTCTAGCCAAAGATGGATGTTCATTCTCAGTTAGCTAAGGAAAGGTATTTACACTTCTCCTTTAGTGCACTCCACTCATTGTCCAGTAATGTTGACTGAACAGAAGAATTTCAGGCAATGATGCCTGACAGAAAAACCTGATGTCTGTGTTCATGTAGCCTGTCCTGCTATGTATCCTCTACAATGGTTACAAACAGATGGCTACTTCCATTTTTACCATCCTGACACAGTGCATGAGAAAAAGCATATCTTTCGCTAAATAAATGTATTTAGAAAAACTATATATATTTAAATGTGTATTATCTATTTTATTAAAGTCTCAGAGATCCCCTTTCAATGTTGGCAGCTGTGTAGTGATTGACATTTGAGTTCAAATGTGATTGACTAATTCTGAAAACAAACACACATACCCAATTATACAGGGAGTTCTCACATGTGCAAGCACATTCATTTAGTTTTATTATTTTTACTTTCCCCCTTAAAATGATTTCAGTTTATTTCCTAATGGATTTGTACAGATTATGAGGTTCATTAAAGGTGGGAAAAGTTATGAAATTATTTTTTCCTGCTATGATTTATTTTTGCCTTCTGTAAAACAAATCTTTGGCATAGCTCAAGAAGATTGTAGGTAAAATTAATATATTAGAGACAAATATATCAGGACCAGTTGAAGCAGCTGTCCGCTGCGAAACTGTCACCGTCGTCCACCTGACGTCCCTGCACCTCCCTCGCCTACAGCACGATCTCCTCATGTAACTTTGTCGGAATCGTCAAATAAACAGAAGATTCAACTATGGTGAGTGCCGCTGGTCTGTTTTCTTTTTTTGTGAGACAAATATATCTAATATATAAAGCTGCATGTGTGTATGTGTGTATGTATATTGTGTGTGTGTATATAAGGGATTGGCATCTACACCGTCGCAACTACAGCCACAAAATTTTGCACAGTCACACGTCTGGACCCCGAGAGCGTCATAGGCTATGTTGTGAGGCGAAATTTTAACCTTGCGCGTTCCAGTTCACCAAACAATTTTGCCCTATCTACATAATGGGGAAAAAGTGAATGGAAAAGTGTTGGAGGAAAATCGAAAGCTGCCAGCTACAGCCACAAAATTTTGCACAGTCACACATCTGGACCCAGACAGCATCGTAGGCTATGTTGTGAGGCGCATTCCAATTCACCAAAATTTTGCTCCTATCTACATAATGGGGAAAAAGTGACAGTTACCAGTTGACAATTGTGAATGAGAGGGGCTTAATGACAGCGCCAAAGACTAACAGCATATACCAGCATATAGTCACTAAGGTGGGGCCCCAACATGGGATATCCACCACGCACGGGGACATGTATACACACCAACTGCACACAAAGAGTAACAGCAAGTGTATAGTCACTAAGGTGCAGCCCCAACATTGGAGCTCACCACCCACCCGAACAAACACACACACCACAAAGAGACACACACAACACAGAGACACACAACCCCCCCCATGGGGACACACACACACCCTATAGCGACACATGCACTCACCCCACAGGACACACACACACACACCACAAAGAGACACACAACACAGAGACACACAACCCCCCTCCATGGGGACACACACACACCCTATAGCGACACATGCACTCTCCCCACAGGGACACACACACACACCACAAAGAGACACACACAACACAGACACACACACCACACAGACCCCCCCACAGGGACACACACACAGCCACCCTATAGGGACACATGCACTCACCCCACAGGGACACACACACACCACAAAGAGACACACACAACACAGACACACACACCACATAGACCCCCCACAGGGACACACACACATACACACCCTATAGGGAAACACACACCACAAAGAGACACACACAACACAGAGACACACACACCACACAGTCCCCCCCGCAGGGACACACACACAGACATGCTGTAGGGACACATGCACTCATCCCACAGGGACACACACCACAAAGAGACACACACAACACAGACACACACACACCACACAGACCCCCCCCACAGGGACACACACACACATACACACCCTATAGGGACACACAGACACACAACATAGACACACAAACACAGAGATACACACACAGACACACAACACAGAGACACACACAACACAGAGACACACACACCCCACACAGACACCCCCCCACAGGGACACACACACATACACACCCTATAGGGACACATCCACTGACCCCACAGGGATACACACACACAACCACAAAGAGACACACACAACACAGAGACACACACACCCTACACAGACACCCCCCCACAGGGACACACACACAACACCCTATAGGGACATATGCCACTCACCCCACAGGGACACACACCACAAAGAAACACACACAACACAGAGACACACACACACACACATACCCCCCACCAGGACACACATACATACACACCCTATAGGGACACATGCACTCACCCCATATGGACAAACACACCACAAAGAGACACACACACAACACAGAGACACACACACACCACACAGACCTCCCCCCACAGGGACATACACACACCCTATAGGGACACATGCATTCACCCCACTAGGACACACACACACACACCCACCCCAGGGACACACACACCACACAGACAGACCCAGATGTGCACAAATCACCTCACACAACTCGCCTCATACGTGTGCTATTTTTCATTTCCAAACATAAACATCTGATTAAAAACAGCCAATGTGCAACACATGTGCCATATAGGGAATCAAGGCAGATGTCAGTCACATGAGCTGTCTATTATGTATATGTGTTAGGTAACATATACTGCCCGGCCGGGGGAAGGGTTTACTGTTGGCTGGAGATTTATTTGGCTGCCTACAGCAACCAATCACAGCTCAGCTTCTATTTTCTTACAGGTCATTAATATGACATATTCAAATTCTATTTTGTTATAGCTAACATCAGTTATTTATTAACCCGGGCATAGCTGGGTAGTACAGCTAGTATAATATATACAAAGATTGACTAATTAATTTTTTCTTTTAATCACTAAAGGCCCCGTGACATCGCCGCCAATTACATAGGCGACATAGGGGCGTGGCCTATCGGCGGCGACCTCGCCCCTACGTCGCCTCATGTAAAGGGGCAATGTCGGCGCAGCCGGGAGGTCGTCTGGTTTCAGAGCAGTGCTCTGAAACCAGGCGACCGATCTGGGGCGATGTGCACACATCGTCCCATGTAACTGGCCGCCGGCAACCTGTCAGGCGATGTCCTGCATCACTGCTGGGGTTTTCAGACACCCCGGCGGCGATGCCGCCTGTTAGCTCGCCGTCACGGGGCTATAGATGTCGCCCCATGTAAATGGGGGACGGCGACGCTGGCGGGCGCCAAAAACGTGTCGCGCACCCACCAGTCGCCGCCGATATCTCCAGCCCCGTTGCCAGGTGTGACGGGGCCTTAAAAATAAGGTGATACAACTTCTCTAAAGAGAATCTGTCAGCAGGTTTTTGCTATGTAAGCTGAAGACAGCATGCTGCAAGGGTTAAAAAAACAAAAATCAACTGTGTCTCTCCTATCAGAGTTTGTGCAATTGTTTATGTAAACTATTTGGCATTATTACTCTGTGATTAACATTACAGGACTAAAGCCCCGTCACACACTACGATGTCCCAGCGATCCCACCAACGATATGGATCGCTGGGACATCGTTATCTGATCGCTGGTGAGCTGTCAAACAGGCAGACTCACCAGCGATCAGCACCAGCAAGAATGCTGGTAACTAAGGTAGCATTTCTCTTAGTTACCTGATGTTTACCCTGGTAAACAGCCTCCCAGCGCTGTGCGGTGCTGGGAGATCGTTCATCATTAGACTTCTGCAGTCACACACACAGCGGGAGACCAATGATAAATTTATGGTCCAGGGCATTTACCAATGACCAACGATGAACATACTTATCGTTGGTCGTTGGTAAATGTCACACAGAACGATGTCGTTACAACGTTGCTGCAACATCACCAAACCGGTGACGTTGCAACAATATTGTTAACGATATAATAGTGTGTGACGGGGCCTTTAAGGTTCACTTCGGAGATAGAAAAGGGTATAAAAATTGTGCTGCCCGCCAATAAGGAAATCAACATGGAGATCCAAGGATAATATAAGTAATAGATGTTATAACGCAATTCATTGCTATCCTGCCACTTATTCAGGTAAAAAATGTATTTGATTCTTTTTCTGAACAAGTGCCAAGAAAAGCGTTATAAAATCTATAACTTGTTGTTTTTGGATCTCCATATAGAATTCCTTATCGATCGGCAGCACAATTTATGTACCCTCTTCTATCTCTGAAGTGAAACTCTGTTATCAGTTAGGTTAGCAGAAGCTGATGATGTTTTTATAGTGGTTGTGTCTTACACAACTATATGAGGTGAGCAGATTCTTTGATCATTTTATTATGAATTTATATGGATAACACCCTATTTGTGCTTTTACTTCCTTCCAATTTATACATTACAGGACTAGAAAGTCACAAGCAAGGCAGTCTGACCTCCACCCTATTGTGATTGATGCAAACTGTATAGAGAGCCTGGTGTGGGCGGAGATAACTATCTTAGCTCTGCTGTGTTCCTGAAACTAAAACCTTTGTGTCAGAATGTCTGCCCCCTGTAATCTATGTGATACATCTATAGATTCAGGATCTCTCTGCCTACATTATGTTGCTGTCAGATGAGGTATCAAAAACTCGCTGATAGATTCCCTTTAAGCCTCCTTACTATAGTCTTTTCAAAATAGGTTAGAACATATTGATAAACCTATCTAAATTTTTAATTAACGTTATTTTCAGTTATTCTAATTTTAACCTAATTTCTTGTAATCACAAAATCTTTTATTTTCTAGCAAAAGCTAATTATAAAAATTGACTGGATGACTATTTATGAATGAAGTACATTATTTTTCCATATACCAACACTTAGGTGGAACTCTCTATAGGGCTGTCTTATTCTGTACACAGACCATTAACTGCCTGAGACTTCCATTTGTCCTGTGACATTGAGGAAGGAAATTGTACTTTTTTCTCTTGGATTTGCTCCAGTACTCAAATTGCTGCTACATTGCTTTAGCATTTGTCACCATTGATGACTTATTGTAGCTGATAAATGTGTCAGGTTTGTTAAGTTATGATACATGATGTTGCTTAAATATCTTACACAAATTCAATATTAATTCAAAATTCGTGTTCAATAGAAATTTCTTACAAAATGATGGGATGTGCAAAAATTAGATGAGGATCTAAAATTAAAAGGCAGGATTGGTCCTAATAAGATATTTTCAATTAAAGTTTGAGCAAAGTAATATCAATCTTCATTTATAACCCAAGTCAAGATTTCTAATGAACTTACACACGTGGACAGATTTTTCTCAAACTTTTTCATATAATGAGTTTGCCAAGTCAATAATGATGTAGAAGTGTGAAATCACTGTTCTATAATGGGATTTTGTTTAAAAAGAACCAGGTTTTACCATAATGAAATATATTTTTTGGAATAAAGTTTTTCTCAACATATTCATAGAGACCTACTACCGTATATGGTTATACAAAATTTTCATATTGTTATGGTGAACTTTAAAAAAGATATAATCATTTTTAAAGGGAATATGTATGAATTTCTATTTTACTGTATATACTCGAGTATAAGCCGACCCGAGTATAAGATGAGGCCCCTAATTTTACCCCAAAAAACTGGGGAAACTTATTGACTCGAGTATAAGCCTAGGGTGGGAAATGTCGGAGCCCCCCATCCTGGTATATAGCCCCTCATCACTGGTATACAGCACCCTCCATAACTGGTTTACAGCACCCTCCATCACTGCTATACAGCACTCTCCATCACTGGCATACAGCACCCTCCTTCATTGGTACACATGCCCCATCACTGCTATATGGGCCCCATCACTGGCACACACTCCCATCACTGGTATATAGCCCCCATCACTGGCACACACACCCCATCACTGGTATATGGTCCCCCTACTGACAGACACCCCCCATCACTAGAAATATGAGACAAAATTGCGAATAGGTTCTTATCGCTTAGCAGAGAGGGGCATATGCTCTATAAAATTGCTCACCTTGTATGGTTGTGTAAACTCACAACCAGTATATGCATTTGTACAGTTGCTGCTGGATCCACACTTCCACTTGCACCGTGGCAAACAACTGGAAAACAGGACGAAGTGTCGGTGATCCACGCTGCTGGAAAGAAAACCTGAACCCGGGAATTCTAGTGCAATTGTGTTTTTACTCCGATGCATTTCGGAGCAGTCTCTGCTCCTTCCTCAGGGATTATATAGTAAAGTATATAGCCCCCCCTGCTGGCACCCCCCATCACTGGTATACAGCCCCCCTTCTGGCACACCCCACTCTATCACTGGTATATGGTCCCCCTGCTGGCACCCACAATGGAACAATAGATCTTTAACCCACACCCTCCGATGCTTGCCTGCAGGCACCGGGCATCCTCCCTCCACTGTTCCTGTCTGTATGCTGGCTTCTAATCATGTGACTGGCACAGCAGCAATGACGTCACTGCTGCACCGGTCACATGATTAGAAGCCAGCATACAGACAGGAAGAGTGGAGGGACGAAGCCCGGTGCCTGCAGGCAAGCAGCGGAGGGTGAGATCAGTTTTTTATTTGATGTGTGGCAGAACGGGGGCCCTATACAGTGATGGGGGGCGAGATAATTTAGTGTCATGTAATGTGCTCCCCCCGCCGGTGATGGACCAGGGAATATGCAGTACATATTACATTACACCAATGAGCGAGCCCACGTGGCCTCCCGATCTCTCTCTCACCTCTCCCCGCCTCCTCCAGTCTCCAGTCATCCCCCACAGCACATACTGACTGACCTGAGTATAAGCCGAGGGGGAAGCTTTTCAGCATTGTGCTGAAAAACTCAGCTTATACTCGAGTATATACAGTATATAAAACTTTTTTATACTTAGTTTTATCATTTTTGTCTCCTTAAGGCCCCTTTCACATCAGCGGTAAGCGCTGATCGCAGCAGTTGCAGTGAACAAAAATGCAACTGCCGCAGTTACTGGATAACGGCTGAACTTGCGGTTCACTTGCGGCAAGCCCCATGCACTGTCTATGGGGCTTGCGGCAGGTGCGGCTAGTGCGGTATAGTTGCGGTTTCGGCACTTGTGGCAGATGCGGCCGTGAAAAAACCACGGTCAACCGCGTTTTTTTCATGGCCGCATCTGCTGCAAGTGCTGAAACCACAATTGCCGCACACTTACCACAAGCCCCATAGACATTGCATGGGGCTTGCCGCAAGTGAACAACAAGTGCGGCCGTTATGCGGTAACTGCGGCAGATGCGTTTTTTTTCGCTTACCGCTGATGTGAAAAGGCCCTAAGAGAATTGAAGAAGACTTGATCATTTACATTGACTCTTAAAAATTGTTTTTTAACTGTTACATTGATTATACGATCAAATATATAGGATTTAAAACCATTATTACCTATACTGTTCCCTTAATAGTCAACTATCTACATAATACATGCCTGACATGCAAAAGTTTACAGCCAGGCCAAGGTTCTTTTTACACATGCAGTTACTATCCTAATAAATAGGCCCTCTGCAATTCTATTGCATAGTGCCAATAGCTTTATAAACTGAGTCTACTTTCCCTGTTACATATCTTGGATGCTATGGTCACTAGTAAGGGGCTATTGATTAAATACCAATTATTTTCTTTTATTTTTTTGGTTCTGATCAGCGCACTAATGTCCAATGTTGGCATTAGTCTGGACATTTGGTTTGATGGGGACACGCTGCTACAATCATCTTTTGACATCTAATATATAAAGCTGAATGTGTGTATGTATGTGTGTGTGTATGTGTGTATATCCGGGATTGGCATCTACACCGTCGCAGCTACAGCCACAAAATTTTGCAGAGTCACACGTCTCGACCCAGGGAGCGTCATAGGCTATGTTGTGAGGCGAAATTTTAACCCTGCGCATTCCAGTTCACCAAACAATTTTGCCCCTATCTACATAATGGGAAAAAAGGGAAAGGAAACGTGTGGGAGGAAAACCGACAGATGTCAGCTATAGAGACAAAATTTTGCACAGTCACACGTCTGGACACCGGGAGCGTCATAGGCTATGTTGTGAGGCGAAATTTTAACCCCGCGCATTCCAATTCACCAAACAATTTTGCCCCTATCTACATAATGGGGAAAAAGTGACCGTTACCAGTTGACAGTTGTGAATGAGAGGGACTTAATGATAGCGCCAAAGACTAACAGCACATACCAGCATATAGTCACTAAGGTGGGGCCCCAACATGAGATATTCACCACGCACAGGGACATGTATACACACCACATGCACACAAAGAGTAACAGTAAGTGTATAGTCGCTAAGGTGCAGCCCCAACATTGGATACTCACCACGCACCCGAACAAACACACACCACAAAGACACACACACCCCCCCAAGGGGACACACACACACTCTATAGCGACACATGCACTCACCACACAGGGACACACACACACCACAAAGAGACACACACCACACAGACCCCCCCCCCACAGGGACACACACGCATAGCCACCCTATAGGGACACATGCACTCACCCCACAGGGACACACACACCACAAAGAGACACACACACACCACAAAGACCCCCCCACAGGGACACACACACATACACACCCTATAGGGACACATGCACTCACCCCTCAGGGACACACACACACCACAAAGGGACACACACAACACAGAGACACACACACCCCACACAGACACCCCCCCACAGGGACACACACACACATACACACCCTATAGGGACACATGCACTCACCCCACAGGGACACACACATCACAAAGAGACACACACAACACAGATACACACACACCACAGACCCCCACACAGGGGCACACACACATACACACCCTATAGGGGCACATGCACTTACCCCACAGGGACACACACACCACAAAGAGACACACACACCACACAGACCCCCCCACAGGGACACACACATACACACCCTATAGGGACACATGCACTCACCCCTCAGGGACACACACACACCACAAAGGGACACACACAACACAGAGACACACACACCCCACACAGACACCCCCCCACAGGGACACACACACATACACACCCTATAGGGACACATGCACTCACCCCACAGGGACACACACACACACCACAAAGAGACACACACAACACAGATACACACACACCACAGACCCCCACACAGGGGCACACACACATACACACCCTATAGGGACACATGCACTTACCCCACAGGGACACACACACCACAAAGAGACACACACAACAGAGACACACACCACACAGACCCCATCCCACAGGGACACACACATACACACCCCAGGGACACACACACCACACAGACAGACACAGATGTGCACAAATCACTCACACAACTCGCCTCATACGTGTGCTATCTTTATTTTCCAAACATAAACATCTGATTAAAAACAGCCAATGTGCAACACATGTGTTATATAGGGAATTAAGGCAGATGTCAGTCACATGAGCTGTCTATTATGTGTATGTGTGAGGTAACATATACTACCCGGCCAGGGGGAGGGTTTACTGTTGGCTGGAGATTTATTAGGCTGCCTATAGCATTCAATCACAGCTCAGCTTCTATTTTCCTACAGGTCATTAATATGACATATTCAAATTCTATTTTGTTATAGCTAACAGCAGTTATTTATTAACCCGGGCGTAGCCGGGTACTACAGCTAGTACCGTGATAAAGTAGAAGATGATGGCAATAGTTAATGATTATTGGGGTCTAATGTCAGAGATCACCATAATTCAGAACATTAATGAGCCTAATACTGCTTCTATATTAAATCACCCATATTCTAAGTAAGAAAAAAGCAGCTAAGTAAAGAAAAATGAGTGGCCTTCATTACTTTAAGAAATGAAGGTCAGTCAGTCTGAAAAATTGGGAAAACTTTGAAAGTGTCCCCAAATCCAGTTGCAAAAAACATCAAGCGCTACAAAGAAACTGGCTCACATGAGGACCGCCTCAGGAAAGGAAAACCAAGAGTCACCTCTGCTGTTAAGTTCATCCGAGTCACCAGCCTCAGAAATTGCAGGTTAACAGCAGCTCAGTTTAGAGACCATATCAATGTCACACAGAGTTCTAGAAACAGACACATCTCTACAACAACTGTTAAGAGGAGACTTTGTGCAGCAGGCCTTCAAGGTAAAATAGCTGCTAGGAAACCACTGCTAACGACAGGAAACAAGCAGAAGAGACTTGTTTGGGCTAAAGAACACAAGGAATGGACATTAGACCAGAGGAAATCTTTGATTTGGTCTGATGAATTCAAATTTGAGATCTTTGGTTCCAACCACTGTGTCTTTGTGTGACGCAGAAAAGGTGAACGGATGGACTCTACATGCCTGGTTCCCACCATAAAGCATGGAGGAGGAGGTGTGATGGTGTGGGGGTGCTTTGCTGGTGACATTGTTGGGGATTAATTCAAAATTGAAGGCATTCTGAACCAGCGTGGCTACCACAGCATCTTGCAGCGGCATGCTATTCCATCCAGTTTGCGTTTAATTGGACCATCATTTATTTTTCAACAGGACAATGACCCCAAACACACCTCCAGGCTGTGTAAGGGCTATTCGACCAAGAAGGAGAGTGATGGGATGCTACGCCAGATGACCTGGCCTCCACAGTCACCAGACCTGAACCCAATCGAGATGGTTTGGGGTGAGCTGGACCGCAGAGTGAAGGCAAAAGGGACAACAAGTGCTAAGCATCTCTGGGAACTCCTTCAAGACTGTTGGAAGACCATTTCCGGTGACTACCTCTTGAAGCTCATCAAGAGAATGCCAAGAGTGTGCAAAGCAGTAATCAAAGCAAAAGGTGGCTACTTTGAAGAACCTAGAATATAACACATATTTTCAGTTGTTTCACACTTTTTAAAGTAAATAATTCCACATGTGTTAATTCATAGTTTTGATGCCTTCAGTGTGAAACTACAATTTTCATAGTCATGAAAATAAAGAAAACTCTTCGAATGAGAAGGTGTGTCCAAACTTTTGGTCTGTACTGTATATACCGTAAAATAAATAATTTTTGTCCTAGGGGAAATTTGGAATTAAGACTCAAGATCCAAAATTCCTCACAAATGGCCAACAATTTTTGAAAATTCAAACCCCTTATGGGGCGTGACACCTGTTCTATATCATGGAAACGAAAGTTGGAAACATCCCCTTTGTGTTCATTAATAAAATGTTTTACTACTCCTGAATATGAAGCATTGCCACTGCTAATATTAGACAAATGTTCTGCAATACATTTATTTTTAGCTTTCTTGTAGTGCAACCAATGTACCGTATGTTTCCTTGTGTGCATAATATATTATGTACCAAATGGTGTGAATCACAGTTGACAAAAGAACCAATCTCATGTTTTACACTATGTGCATGTATTTTACTTAAACACACTGCTCTGGGAGTCCAAACAGAATGTCACTTACGTGAATTAAAAAATCACTGAAAAATATAGTCATAAAACTTAACATTTAATTCTTAAATAATTAAAAAATAGGTTGGAAGACCTATGTATAAAAAGGTTATTAAAATATAAAAAAGTACGCAAGTGTTCTGGAAACCCCTTAGCTAACTCTAAGATCAAATGATTGCAAAAATGGCCCCAAATAATATAAAAAATTGGCTAAATAAGTGAAAGATTCCAACATGATTGTGATGAATCTGATTTATACCGTGATACACCATGTATATATTTTTGTATAAATTCACCCAATAGACTGATTACTTAGAGATATAGTTAAATCATATCTCTATTTCCATCCAAATAGCAGTAATGATCTCACCGATCTGATAACCGTCCTCCAGGATAACTGATAATACAGAGTTGTACTTTGGAATATTGTCCTACTTCTCTTGACAACTAAAACCTCCAGCTCAAATCGGCACTTCTTTACATCATGCGCTCCTCCCAATCTTGGTATCTTTCCCTTACTGATCCAATTTTTTTATATTATTTTGGGCTATTTACCAATCATTTGATCTTAGTGTTGGTTAAGTACGGTACTTGTATACTTTTGTATATTTCAATAAACCTTTTATACAAAGATTTTCCTACTTATTTTTAATAATTTAAGAATTAAATGTTAAGTTTTATGACAATATTTACCTTTGATCTGGTCACTGTGTGATTTTTCGGATTATACTTAAGAGTAATATTATTGGCTATGAGACATTTGAAAACCAGTTTCCCATAATTCACTTTATTTTTTATCAATAAGGTCATCTTGCAAATGTCTCAGATTTTTGCTGTGCTATACCTTCAATTGGTTTTATGTCTTGTTAATGCATTTATTTTTTTCCTATACCAGTGGATGGATTTGCTGACCCTTTCACCCTCCAACTCGTATGGATCTGGATTGTGCCAAACCAGAGGGACAAGCCCCCAAATGTCTTAATCTTGAATGATCAGATTTTGTACAATGCGGTGAGCTTCTTTGTCCTTTTGATCATCTCTGTCACACAACTAGTTACTGTTCTTTCACCTACACCTGCTCTTACTTTATATTCACGCTTTGTGAAGGTCATTTTATGTAACAAAATAAAATAAAACATTCCATTTTTTGTGTTCAATACAAACATTAGTGTGAACTAAACTTAGGAATTGGCCTCTTAATATATAATTATACTAAGTAATGGTACTGTTGCTCATTTCTTATAAAACCCAATAATTGTAGCTTCAAACACTTGTCAAGTCAAATGGTAAGTAAACTGTCACATGTCACATAGTAATTATGTTTCGAAGAGGTGTCTGAATACCATAAGCAATCAATCACATGCTGAACAGTCATATATTAGCATTATTATTTTATGCCTCTCCAACATTGCTATATAGCTGTCAAGGAAAATCTTCTAAGATTAAGAGAGAATGATTTCCTTCATTACACAATACATACTTTTGTATTTCTAAACACTGTAAGCTCTTGCATTCATCAATGAATGTAATCCTTTGAAAATAATAAAATAAAATCATTGATAAACCTTGTGTACACATGATCCCCTTCTCAATGAGATGAATCAGATATTACTTAACTAACCAGGGTCTCTTGCCAAAATGTTCAAAATGCAAAGAAAAAGATTAGCTGAAGGGAACTTCCCGAAGGTTAATTATTGGTCTCAGGATCTGTACCTGGAGGTATAGATGGAGAAGAAAAGAAAAGGAATCCAGCACCAGATCTTCTACTAATAAAGAAGATTAGCTTTTAAAGGAGATCTGATGTTGGAATCCTTTTCTTCTCTGCATCTTCGGTGGGTGCCAGACACTATCCAAGCACCAGTGGACTTTTGGAGGGCATATGGTGAGCTATATCCAATCCCCTTTCCTTTTGATATAGCTGATGAAGGTCTACTGGAGCACTATGCACAGGCATAGAATCTATAAAAAGTAGATTAGAAAGTTATGTAACTTTTCATTGCACAATAAATAGGCTTGATATGTTGAAACAGAAACACAATGTAAATCAGACCATCATAAAAATTAATTAAATGTAGAAATGCATAGTATCTTCAGATTACAAGTAGAGATAAGAGAAACATTTGAAATTCAACTTTCCTGGCTTTGAAGAATTTTAATTTTCCCCAAATGATTAATTTGCATTAAATAAATTTGTTGTGAGATGCATTACTGCAAAATTTCTTAATGCTCGAAAAATATATGTATAACACAGGGATGGAGAGATACATTTTGTTTTAATAAGATCTTTATATGTATACTAGATGGTGGCCCGATTCTAACGCATCGGGTATTCTAGAATATGTGGGTGTGCGGCGGTGCGGGTGTGCGGCAGTGGCCCCCCTCAGTTCTCACCCGCTCCAGGCTTTTGTCCAGCCGCCTCTCACCCTAGCATGTCTTCTTCTTCTTCTTTCAACATAGACGTCAACAATTCCAAGGCCTCGGGGGCGGAGTTAACAGGGGGCGTCATAATAGGCATGTCCAAGCGCATAGCCCTGATGTGGTGGGCGTGCCTTTGTTCACAGGCCATTACAACGCCCCCTTTGGTCGCTCCACCCCCACTCCTGCGGCCTTTGAATTTCTGGAGTCTATGTCACGAAAAGAAGAAGAATGGCGGGGTGAGCGGCGGGCAGATGGAACATGGAGCAGCGGTCGGGAGGAAGCGGGTGAGCAGCGGGCAGGAGAACGAGCGGAGGGGGGCCCAGAGACCGGGCGGACTGTGCCTGTTTCGCTGTAACGGAAATCCCGCGTCGCTGATTGGTCACGCCCAGCCAGCCGAGAACAATTTTCGATGTAGGTTTTGCATTAGACAGTTTGACGTGAGTCAAAGGTGAGTGTAGGGCTAAGTGTGAAGTGAGTACAGGACAGAGTGTGACGTGAGTGCAGAAAAGAGTGTGACGTGAGTGCAGGGCAGAGTGTGATGTGAGTGCAGGGTGAGTGTGACGTGAGTGCAGGATGAGTTAAGTGCTAAGTGTGAGATGAGTGCAGAGTGAGTGTGGGATGAGTGCAGGGTGAGTGTGAGGTGAGTGCAGGGTGAGTGTGAGGTGAGTGCAGGGTGAGTGTGATGTGAGTGAAGAGTGATTGTAATCTGAGTGCAGAGTGAGTGTAATCTGAGTGCAGGGCGAGTGTGACATGAGTGCAGGGCGAGTGTGATCTGAGTGAAGGGTGAGTGTGATCTGAGTGGAGAGTGAGTGTGACCTGAGTGCAGGGCTGAGTGTGACCTGAGTGCAGGGCTGAGTGTGACCTGAGTGCAGGGCTGAGTGTGACCTGAGTGCAGGGTTGAGTGTGACCAGAGTGCAGGGCTGAGTGTGACCTGAGTGCAGGGTGAGTGTGACCTGAGTGCAGGGTGAATGTAGGGTGTGTGGATGTAAGTGGTCTGCAGTACCTGGCTCCTGGTGTTGTGTGCGCTTAGCTTAAGGACCTCTGGTGATGTCATAGTTATGTGACCTTGCTCTGGCCATGATTGTGACATCATCAGAGGTCCTGTAAGTATGTAATAAGCTGTTTTAACCTAGGTTTTTTTTTTTTAAATGCGGCAGTCACGGTAAAAAAAACGCATCTGCCGCATTTTCCACCTAACGGCCGCTCTTGCGCCACACTTACGGCAAGCCCCATGCATTGTCTATGGGGCTTGTGGTAAGTGTGCGGCAGGTGCGGCAATTGCGATTTTGGAACCACAATTGCCGCACCTGCCGCATACTTACCGCGAGCCCCATAGACAATGCATGGGGCTTGCCATAAGTGCACCGCAAGTGCGCCACAAGAGCTGGCGTTAGGTGGAAAATGCAGCAGATGTGTTTTTTTTACCGCAACTGCCGCATTTTTCAAAAATCCCCAATGTGAAAGCAGCCTTAGGGTGCCGTCACACGGGTCAATTTTTATGAACGATATTGTTAGCGATCACATGCACGCGCGATCGCTAACAATATCGTTCAGATCGCTGGTGAGCTGTCACACAGACAGACTCACCAGCGATCAATAGACCAGAGACATTGTGGAAACGATTTAAATATTGTTTCCACGATGTCTTGCTCCCACTGCCAGCCTGCGGAAAGCGGGAGCAGGCTGGTCTCCAAGGTAAACTGCGGGTATCTAGGCAGCGCGCGCTGCCTAGATACCAGCAGTTTACCTTGGATACCAGCTCCCAGTTACCCGCTGTGTACCTTAGATACCAGCCGGTGAGCGGAGGAGGCTGGTAACCAAGGTACACATCGGGTATCTAGGCAGCGCACGCTGCCTAGATACCCGCAGTTTACCTTGGATACCAGCTCCCAGCGCTTGTGAGAGGCGGTGGGAGCTGGCTTATCGATCATCTGCCGGTGTCACACGTAGCGATGCTGCGTGTCCACCGGCAGACCAACGATTGATTTGAGGACAGGACCTCAAATCAAACGATGAACGATCAGCCGACTGATCGTTCATCGTTTGTAGTGTCACACGCAACGATGTCGTTTCGACATCGTTCAAGTGTCACAAAACACGTGACTTTTGAACGATATCGGCAACGATATCGTTACGTGTGATGGTACCTTTAGGCTACGTTCACACATTGCATATGTTTGTGCGCTTTTTTGCGAGCGCTTTTCAAAAATACGCAATGCGCCTTGTGTCGGTCACTGTGTAAAAATATGCAGCGCTTTTATGGGAGAGAATGCTGCTGCGTAAAGAATTGACATGTTAATTCTTTACGTAGCAGCGCCTGCTTTTTCTCCCATAGGGGCGGCGCCGCTGGATCTGATGTCACAGAGGGGAGAAAGAATCCTGGTTCCTCCTCCCTCTGTGACAAGCGTGACTGCCCCCATTTGATTTTGCATTTCGCAGTGTATTAATATACACTGCGAAATCAGAGTTAACTAAAGGTAAATGTATGAAAAATAATGAGGAATAAATACTTACCCTCCGACGGGTGTTCGGGTGTCCGGGAGCTCAAGAATTGACCGGCTAGGACCTGTCGTGATGTCAGAGTGACTCAGAGGGGCATTCCTAATGCTGATTGGCCGCTCGGGGTCATGTGATATATATCACATAACCGTGAATGACCAATCAGCGTTAGGAACGCCCCTCTGAGTCACTCTGACATCACGACAGGTCCTAGCAGGTCAATTCATGCTGCGGCTCCTGGCTCCCGGACACCCGTCGGAGGGTAAGTATTTATTCTTTATTATTTTTAATACATTTGCCTTTAGTTAACTCTGATTTTGCAGTGTATATTAATACACTGCGAAATCAAATGGGGGCAATCACGCATGTCACAGAGGGAGGAGGAACCAGGATTCTTCCTCCCCTCTGTGATATCACGGGGTGGGAAAGCCGACAGTGAAGTCGGCTTTCCTGCCCGCTATGGGACTGTAGCGCTGTCATGCTAATGTGTGCGGCTGTTTTGCATACTCTGCGCTCATTGGTTGCCGCGGCTGGCGGCGACCATTGAGCGCTGGTGCGTGATTTCCGTGAGAGATAGAGATCCTTAGACGATTATACAGTGGATACTTATGCCACAAAAAAATGAGAAAAGTTTTCTAGGAGTGATACTTTTATAAGATTTGTATAAACCACTTTCACAGTAAATCTAGAGATGGAATTTAATTCTGCTTTACTAAGAGCCAATCTTGTGCCCAGGTATCAGAACAGACCCAATAAATTAGATTTTTTATCTTTTATTCCCTTGTTCTCTTTCTCTTTCTCCCTTTTTCTTCCTACTATTAGAGCTATGGCAGGTAAAATTCTATTTTAAAAGAGGTTTTAATCTATGCATAATCCTTATTTTGACAAAAGACAAGAATTTATATAAAATTTACACAATTTAGATATTTTGTTATGTAGGACTGAGGCATTAACCACTGGACCAGACTAACTATTGGTTATTACCTTGTGTCATTGTGTTGTCTCAAGCGGAATACAGGTAATGGAATCTTTATAAGTAGTGAAATGAATATGCATGCGCTATCTAATATGCCCGGGGCTGGAGTATATGAGCTTTCCGTGGCTATGATTTTTTCTGTATATTTACAAATTAAGCATACTTGTATAATGGTTTTATTTTGTAATCAGTACATTGCAAGTAAATGTTTGTGTTTTTAATCGCACTATATATTTGTGGGCGTTGACAATAAGTAACATTTCCCTATGTAAGAGGGAAATGACGTCAGACGCCAACTGGACCCGTTGAAGCTGTAGTCACAGCGAAACGGCTTGCCGTCGTCCACCGTCCTCTTCACTCCCTCTCCCCGTACCGTGTCACGAATGAAATATGTCCATTGACTGTTCGAAATAAAGGAGACACTGCTGCTAATGCGAATGGTGAGTGCCGCCTGCTTTTTTCTCCACTTGAACTGCAGGGCATTAACGGGAATACCGCAAGGCCTTGCTAAACATCATTAGCCCATTTATGATAGGTGAGAAGCATGGGAAATAGTGCTATGCATTTTATCTTTTTTTTAGGATTCTCTCAAATCAAATCCTAAAGTATTCAAATTCATGTGGAACCGAGAATTTCAGGAAGTTCCATGCACCTTCCATGCAATGATCCACTCATCTCTAGTTACAAAGTTAGTTTTGTGCTAAGCAGTAGCTTCTGGTTTATAGTGATTAGTTACTATTCTGAATATTTATACATTTCTAATATCAAGTCTGCTGATACAAGTGGCATTCATTAAAGATTTCCCCTGACCCACTTCTATTTATTGCATGATGCTTACACTGCACATTTGTAATGATATAAGTGTCTATAGGTTGTGTGCCAATTTGCAACTTTGAACTGATAAAGGTCTTACAGGTGTAGAAGTGGTGTGAGGTGATACAATGGACCCAGGAGAATACTACTTTACTTGAAAGGCAGCACACCAGGGAAGACGTGCGATGGGCTGAAAGAGGTTTATTGTGATGATTCCCATCATTTCATTTAGTCAAGAACTGGCTACGTCATTTCAATTGTGTTGAACTTTGGTGGAAACGGCTCCAATTCCAGGCTGACCTCATTCTGCTATCAATGAATACATCTTTCAAGTAAATGAAATTCATGACTGTTCTGTATTCCACTGGGTCCATTATCACACCTCATACCACTTCAGCACCTGTAAAAGAAGTGCAAATTCACTTTTATCATTACACATGTGGAGTTTCAGTATGCTGCGATAAATAGAAGTGGCTCAGGGGAAATCTTTAATGAATGTCCCTGGTCTCCCCCGCTACCAGACATATCCATCAAAGTCAACGAATGCTCTCTCCCCGGTCCCCCACACCAAGTGTCTTGGGGTTATCCTTGACTCCTCCCTCTCCTTCAAACCTCACGTCCAAGCCCAAGCCACCTCCTGCCACCTCCTGCTAAAAAACATTTCCCAGATGTGCTCTTTCCTTGATCATGACACGGCTAAGACACTTGTCCATGCTTCATCATTTCTCGCCTTGACTACTGCAACCTCCTGCTAACCGGCTTCTGTGCTACCTCCCTCACACCTCTCAAATCTATCCTGAACTCTGCTGCCCGACTCATCCACCTGTCTTCCTGCTACTCCTCGGTCTCTCCCTCTATCAAGCCCTCCATTGGCTCCCCCAGCCCAGAGATCCCGCTTCAAAATCCTAACCTTAACGTACAAAGCCATCCACATTCTGTCCCCTCCATACATCTCTGAGATGGTCTCCCATTACCTACCATCATGCAAACTGCTCTTCTCCCAAGAACTCCTTCTCTATTCCGCTCTAATTTCCTCCTCTCACAACTACATACAGGACTTCCCCCATGCATCCACTATCCTCTGGAACTCTCTTCCCCAACACATTAGACACTCGCCTACCCTGGGATCCTTCAAAAGACACCTGAAGACCCACCTCTTCCAGCAGGCCTACAATCTGCAATGAGACCCCGTCCACTGCACCGTCTCATGATTCGGCACTACCCCCTCCTACTGTGTCCCCTTCGACCCCCCCGCAGACTGTGAGCCTTCAAGGACAGGGTCCCACTCCCTTCTGTTCCTGTTAGTATGGACTACATGAATATATTGTACTTGTCCTCGTCTACCCTCCTATCATGTAAAGTGCCATGGAACTAATGGCACTATATAAATAAATAATAATAATATCAGGCAGGGTTCATTACATGACTTGACCACAAGGCAATGCCTAAAACTGCCAACATTAGCTAGTAATCGTATGTGATAAATTTAATAGACCCTTTATCCCTTTGTTGTAATTTTGGACCACTTCTTTTTATGCCTACCAAGAGGGCGTGTGTTACTATTCTGAATACCTAATTGTTCCTACAGAGATTAGTTAATATGCACTGATGAACTGTACATCTCTCAAGATCTATATTCAGCCCAAAATAAGGAGACGTGGGAGTTTGGCTCATCTCCAGTTAACACAATGAACACCAAACATAATTGAACAAAATCTCCACAGGAGAAACCATTTCAAGACACAGATCATTATTCTGCTGAGAACAAACTGGCAAAAAAAGTTTCTACACTCCTTGTCCATCATTAATAAAGCCAAAAGTGTCCCACAGGGTATAAATCACTTCACTGTGTTACAGAGGGGAAAGATTCATTGTTATCCGATGAAGGAGCTCGAAAGTCTTTGAATGAAAGATCCACAGCCAAGCCAGAAAATATTTTATTCCTGACATAGACAAGAGTTTGCATTTTTGTATATCATGTGCATGGGCTAATAGATAATATCTGTTTCTCTGGGATTTGTCATACATTGAATGGGCAGATAGACTGCTGCAAGCCAAATCTGATATACTACTTGTGCTTATTCACAAACCTAATAGAGACCTAGGCAGTCCCTAAAGGAGTAAACAACGCATTTATAACTATTCATGCCAAATACTGCTGACCTTAATGGAGCGCAACAGGTTCAAATATATTTGTTAATTATTAAAGAAGCCGAATGATGGAAATGTACAGTACTTTCTGCCATGGGAATGTTCTCCAATTAAAGTGGACTGCAGTGAGCTGAGATTTGGAGAATTGTGCAGCATGCATATGAGATGATTGCTGCATATAATGAGGTGTCAGCACTATTTGTCATTACTGCCGCACCTGAAATAGTCTCATGGATATAATAGGGTAACTGGATAATGGATGCCAACATTAAACATTTACAATTATAGCTTCTTTAATGACGCTTTTATTAGTTTAATTTATTTGTAAATTTTCAATAAAGTAGGTATGAAATAAATATCAGAGATAAAAATAAATCACCCTTAGCATTTTTACATGAGATTAACTTGTATGTTCCAATATTATTTTACTATATAGCATTGCATTACTTCTGCCATTTGACTATCTCCTTCCATTAATTCTTATCAATGAACAGCATAAACACCAGCAACCCAACTTTCCCAACCTGTGGCGTTAATGGTCAGTAGGGTGCTGATCCCAGGTTTTTCTTTATTATTTCAGTTTGTTCTGCAACCTTTTTCCCTCCGCATACTTACACCCACAACTATGTTCTGTATGTTTATAACAAAAAAAAACACTAGAACACAGAACATAAGAGTGCAATGCCAAAAACATTAACGTTACTACAATCCTCTTAGATCTTCATGTACACCATGTATGATGTCAGATGTCCTGTGGCTGTTATATAGTGACAGGAAGAAAGGGAGGGAGAGAGGGAAAGCGGAGTGTTTGGCTTAGAGCCTTTTAGGGGAATAATACAAATAAACCCAACCCCTTATAGTGATGCTGTGCTGCACTTATGCTAATGTGCTGCACAGGTTTCCCGGTGTTTGATAACACTTTTCTCGGCAATCCAAACCTTTAATCTTTGAAGTAAAGGTATGATTGCACTCAGTACACCAGAGCCTGTAAGGCACTGGCTTCACTTTATAGCCCTAAATCATGCTGGCTTCCCTTTAAGGTAAATTATATTCACATTATTGTGTATATCAAGCCTTTTTTGTTGCCATTGCTATATTTTACTTTAAATGTTTTTATGTTGACACTCTGAGCCACAATGCATGAGGATCTTCACTGTCATGTAATGGCAGGAGTAATAGAAAATGAAACATAACATTAATTATATTGTTAGCAACATATGTCACCCACAAAACATTGCACAAAAAATAACAATATGTAAATGAGCTTTAGACAGCCTTAAAATGAAAGGCTATTCATGCGAGAAATTGCAAGAAACTGAAGATTTCCTACAACAGTGTGTACTACTCCTTTCAGAATAGAGCACAAACAGGATCTAACAGAGTAGAAAGAAATGGGAGGCCTGCTGCACAACTGAGCAACAAGACAAGTACATTAGAGTCTCTATTCGAGAAATTGATGCTCACACTCCTCATATTGGCAGATTCGTTAAATAGCACGCAAAACGCTAGTGTCAACATCTACAGTGAAGAGGGAACTCCGGGATGTAGCCTCAGGCAGAGTGGCAAAGAAAAAGCCATATCTGAGACTGCTAATAAGGTAAAAGATTAATATGGGCAAAAGACACAAATATTAGACAGAGGAAGATTGGAACAAAGTTTTATGGAGAGATGATCAAAGTATGAGGTGTTGAATCACACAGAAGAACATTGTGAGACACCGAACAACTGAAAAGATGCTGGAAGAGTGTCTGACGTCATCTGTCAAACATGGTGGATGTGATGGTCTGTGGTTGCTTTGTTGATGGTAAAGTGGGAAATTTGTATGAGGTGGAAGGGTTTTGAATAATTAAGGCTATCACCCATTTTGCAATGCCCTCCATACCATGACGCGCTTGATTAAGCCAATTTCATCCTACAACAGGACAATCACCCAAGGCACACCTCCAAATTATGCATTACTATTTAGGAGAAGCATGCAGCTGTATTCTATCTGTAATGGTGGCCAGCGCAGTCACCAGAGCTCAACCCATTGAGCTGTTGTGGGAGCAGCTTCACCGTATGTTACGCAAAACGTGCCATCAGCCAATCCAACTAGTGGAGGGCTTCAGAGGCATGGGTGAAATTTCTCAAGATTACCTCAGCAAATAACAGCTAGAATGCAAAGGTCTGCATGCTGTAATTGCTGCAAAGAGGCATTCTTTGACGAAAGCAAAGTTTGAAGAGAAAATTATTATTTCAAATAAAATCTTTATTCTAACCTTGTCAATGTCTGGACTATATTTCTATTCATTTTGCACTCATTTGATAAACAAAGTATGAATTTTCATAGAAAACACAAATTGTCTGTTTGACCACATACGTTTGAAGAGTGTGTATATACACACATATACACATATATGTTCCCCATTCTGCATTGACATAATAAATAATATCATGTATCACTTAATCTGGGATCTAGTAACATAACATAGTAACATAGTTTTTAAGGTTGAAGGAAGACTTAAGTCCATCTAGTTAACCCATAGCCTAACATGTTGATCCAGAGGAAGGCAAAAACAACCCCATGTGGCAACACTTAACTCCAATGGGGAAAAAAATTCCTTCCTGACTCCAGATACGGCAATCAGGACTAGTTCCTGGATCAACGCCTATCAAAAATCTAGTATATATAACCGGTAATATTATAGTATCCTGATGGTCCAGCACATGCACAGGACTTAAGAGTCTCAACACTGCGCAATGACATCCTCATGCTGGGACTCTGATGTCTTGTACGTGCGCCATCATCCTGCTGTTTTGTAAACCACACAATTAAAGATCCCTGCAGTCTACAGAACAAAGAGCAGCAGTGCAGGAATATCGTATCTTCTTGCTCTACAGCAGAAATTAACTATATCTGTGCGCATGCTGATATAGTTAACAGTGGCAGTAGCTTCGGGTGGGCTGCTGTGATTGCAGGTCGACCGTTCCCTGGGCCCTCCTGGTTGCTATTCTACTGCTTTTACTCCACAACGCTTTAGGAACAAACTGATCCCCTAAATATAAATCTAAGTGTGGAGCCCACTGGGACGGGGTACTCGGTGCCGGACAGGGGTGCTGCTGGGGGATGTCACGGTGGTCCTGGTCCGGACCGTGTCCCGGGCCCGCACAATAAAATGGGGGGTTATTTACAGGGGATTTGTCACTTGTGACGCCACCCACTATATGCAGCCAGTGATGGGGCCGCCGCTGCTGCAGAACCTCCGGGAATGATGGGATAGCAGCTTGGATGGAATAGTTCCAGTAGGTAGAACTGGGTTCACCGGGGCAGTGAGGATTAAAGTCAGTGATGGTAATTGTAGGCTTTGCAGGAAAAGGAGATGATGTGGATTTGGCTCCTGACAGGGCTAGATGGAGAACTGACAGTTTTTCATACCTGAAATCAGACACAGACAACGTAGCAGGGTTCCCCCGGGTTTACTGTTCTTATTCTTCTGTCAAACAGGGCACGGTATAATACAGTTCTTTACAGCTTTGCTATATTGAATCCGGTATACTGAACCCACTGCAGCCAGTTTATCTTCCCTAGACTCCTCGGTCCCTCTACGTGTTCTTTCAGGCTCTTTCTCAGTGTTTCTCCTTAAAGTGAATTGCGGAGTGGCAGCTCGGTCCCTATTAGCAGCTTCCCCCTAAGTCTCTGGGCGGTAAGACGGGTCCTCTCTGTTGCTGCTGTGCTCCCAATCCTCTGGTGGGAATATAGATCTGGAGTCTGTATTCCCCGTCAGGTTGTCTGGGGCACCGGATTAATCTTCAGTTCCCCTCAGAGCTGACACTCTGGTTTCAGCCAAACCACAGGTATCCCTGTCTCTCAAGAGATTACCGGGTCCTTTCCTTCCCGTGTAACTTCTTAGTATATTAAGGAAGGCTCTCCTGTCAGTTAGTTGCTGGCCTGCTCATCTTCCCTTGACCTGATGGTACTGATCCTGTCTTTGCTGCTCGGCACCTGCCTACTCCTTCTCCTTCATCTGTTCTGCTCAGCACCACTGGCCTACTCCTTGGTCTTCATCTGTTCTGCTCAGCACCACTGGCCTACTGGCTAACCGCTTCCTGTCACTCCCTTATATACCCATCCGTTACCATGACTACGCTCTATCCACTCATATCTAACCTACCACCCCTTGTCTGCCTAGAGTCCCAGACTCCGGGTTAGGTCCCCATGCAGTGGATATATGTTTGAGGTGTTTGTTAAACAAACTGTCTACCCTCCTGCCTGGCTGCAGACTTTCCCTGTGGCCACCCTGGACGCAGGGGCGCCACATAAGTGTTTAGCTATGCAGGAGTTGACTACAATCAGAAGGTCCATCACACACAAACTTATATGAGACTCTAATGAAATTCTCCAACAATAGATATTCAGGACACCCATGAATTAAATCGCACATGTGCTACCTCCATGTAAATTCTGAATGTATCTTACAATGGGGTGTTATGTTATGCAATATATCATTATTGAGATCGACTCTTGAATATTGCAACTAAGAACTTTTTGCTTTTCCCATATAATCAAAGGGCCAATCACACTGAGCTACATAAACATATCATTTACTCTTAGAATTAATTAAATGTATGAGAATAAATTCCGTGAGAAGAGTCATCTAGAAGATTGTAAGAGTGATCAAAAGAGTGACAAAGAGTATCTTCTCTAGTGTTTTCTATTGGACAATAAGTGATAAGAAGATCAAAGTAGAGTGAGAGTAGACAAGCAATCTTTATGGAGTGGATCTGTACATACCATGTCACCCTTGTTTCTCTCTCTTTAGGATCTAGAGGTACATTATCACTGTTGTCAATAGTATAATTACTTGATACACAGGACATTTTATTAAAGAATAATCCACATAAGTTGAACATTTCTAAAAATGGGTGTTCAAAACGAATAATTCTAACTCCTCCCTGGGATGGTAAAACCTTGAGGAAAAAATAGTTACATTCATTAGGGAGCTGTGATGTAGGAAGAAAAAAGCACTGCAGCATCTACATTTATTGCTTTTTCTCTCAATTTACAAGTATTACCCATTTTTTGTATCAGTGATGAGAGATGAGACATGACTTAACAGTAATTTTGAATAAACTATTGATAAAAGAAAAGATGTAGATGCAAGTTGACAGGACAAGCCAACATAATAATGGTTACAAGTTTTCTAGATCCATTTCCAGGCTTTTGGCATAGTGATTGTGTCTTAGAACAATTTGCCAAGATTGCATAAATTTTTATAGTTTACCAAATTCAGAATTTGCTCATAGATGGTAAAGCATAATTTACAAGAAACTAAAGTTAAGTTAGATTCTTGGAAAATATTGGGATATTATCTAAATACAATTGAATAATGGTAATGAAAGTTACAGTCTAGTTGAAAATAATGGGCATTAAAATGGTGAAGTTATCACCAGATACTTGTAATGATCATTTTGGGTGTGCAAAAGTTGTCTTCATGTCGTCATCAAATCAGGCAAGGGAAAGGAATCCAGTCATGAGTCGGTGCTCCCCGTGAAAGTCAATGTGCTGGATATGGTGTAAATGCTGCTCTTCTCTTGAGTCGGATGATGTTTTTAGTTCCTGCTCTTCTCAACTCCCTCTTTTCAGTATGTCATATATATGTATGGGGATACAGAAAAGAGAGAGTTGTGAAGAGCAGGAACAAAAAACATCATCAGACTCTGGAGAACAGCAGCATTTACACTTGACCCAGCACATTGACTTACGTGGAGCGCCGACTCATGACTGGGTTCCTTTCCCTTGCTTGATATTTCTCCATGGACGCTTGAAGATCATCCAGTGCCATCCAGGAGCCGTGCTGCAGACCATTTCTTTGGGCTGGAAAAAGGTACTATCCACTCGCAAAAACATGCTCATTTCAGTCACAAATCGGTGAGTGTATCAGTATAAGTTTTATTTCCCTTTATTCCATGATTTCACTTAGATCTTGCGCAGCGTTGTCTTTTTTCATTTTTCCCTATCCGCAGGGTATTTTCTAGATGTATACGTCATCTAATCAGATTTTAGGAGGCCCAGCTTTCTCTTTCCTATCCAAGTTAAAAATCTATTTGACGTCTTTGAAAACTGAAAGAGAATTGTGGCATTTCATTTCCCTGAATAGCAGTAAAGTGAAATCTCAGGATCTTGAGTGCGAACTACGGTACATCCAGAGTAAAAAGTAAGTGAATAAAATGGTGTATACTAATGTAGGCTGTTTGGTACAAATATAATTTGAATGTCTAATGTGTTTATATAGTATATATTTCAGATATCATAGTATTCAGAACACCTAATATATGCTCATATTACAGAAAATAAGAATTTTAATTTCAGAAAATCAAAGTCAACTGTTTGTGCACATAAACTGACCTTTCTTGCTTTATGAGGATGAAGTCTGTTTAATTTCATGTTTGATTGGCTGGCTGGCATTTGGGAAATAAAAAGCTTACTTTACTATAAGTGACTTGGTAAAGGTCAGCTTCAGTATTTTAAACAAAACAGATCTTCCTTTGCCCATACTGATAGTGTGAAATACAAAAAAATACAAATAACCAATGCACTCCCCAACATAATAAATGTTAATTTACCTTGACAGAATAAATCATATTTAATGGTATTGTATGAAATTTCTCATAAATTATTTTCATCCAAAAAGTAATGCTAATATGAATAACAATAAAGATGAAAAATGCAAAAATAAAATTACAATAAAACACCTAAACAAATTAATGGTAACATCCTACAAGAGTGATCAAAGAGAGAATTTACGATTTGTTTGCAGTCAGTATTCACTTAAGTACTTAATGTATAATATATAACCCATCTGAGGAAATGTGAAAAATGAACTCAAACCACACTTCTACACATCGGAATTATGCTGTAGTTTTAGTAACAAAATAGAAGCTTTATGCATCCATCAAAACATGCACAGATGCCAAATAAGAATTATGTCAAATTAGGAACAAGATGCTGACATATAAAAAGAGAATAAAAAGGCAAGTGAGAGATCTAGGTTAAAACTCTTGGCTACTTTTTAAAATGTTATGAAGCAGGATGTAGAAATAGCAGGAAAAGGACATAACCTAAAGTATTCTTTACAATTATATATACACTAAACTAGATGGGAGCCCGATGCTCTCGCACCAGATGGTTGGTGACATGATGATGGGAGTGAGATCTGTGGCACTAGGGGCGGTGACCATCTCTACCCCCTGTGTTATCTCTCCCCTGTCCGCTGTTTTTTCCCTTCACTCTCCGCCTCCCTTGTGTTCCCTCTCTGCCCCCACTGTGGTCACTCTCTGCCCCCCTGTGGTCACTTTATGCCCCCCCATGCTTGCGCTCTGCCTCCTCCTGTGCTCGTCCTCATGTGGCAATGGCATGAGGAAGATGATGGCGCCATGAGATACTGGCGCAGTTACTCAGTTGAGGCTGTGCGGTAAGTGGGCTGTGGGCTGAACATGCTGAGCAGGCCGAGTGGTGAGCGGGCAGAATGGTGAGTAGGGTGAGCAGGCAGAGTGGTGAGTGGGGCGATTGGGTAGAGTGGTGAGCGGGGCTAGTGATGAGCGGGTGAGCAGGCCGAATGGTGAGCCTGGATGAGAGGTGTGCAATGGGAGAGCACAGGCTGAGCAGAGTGAGCATGGACTGAGTGCGGTGTGAGGAAGGTTGAGGGTGGTGGACTTAGTGTGGGCTGTGCGGGGTGAGTGCAGGCTGCGCATGGGGTGATGCAGGCTGAGCGGCTTGAGTGTGGGCATGAGTGAGTTTGGGCATGAGTGAGTTTGGGCATGAGTGAGTTTGGGCATGAGTGAATGTGGGCATGAGTGAGTACAGGTATGAGTGCGGGTGTGAGTGAGGGCAGACATAAGCAAGTGCGGGCATAATGAGTGCGGATGTGAGTGCTAGAACAAGTGAGTGTGGGCATGAGTGAGTGCAAGTGTGAGGGCATGAGTGAGTGCGGGCAGGAGTGCAGGTGTGCATGAGTGCAGGCATGCGTGCATGACTATGGGCATGAGTGAGTGCAGGCATGAGTGCGGGCGGGAGTGAGTGTGGGCGGGAGTACAAGTGTGAGTGAGTACAGGTGGCGAGTTAGTGCAGGTTTGATAAGTACAAGGGTAAGTATGTGAAGGCGTGGGTTGAGGGGGGAGAGTACCTTTCTGCCATGTTACAGGACCTTTGGTGATGTCAAAGTCATGTGATCAGTCACATGACTGGGACATCACTGCAGGCCCTGCCAGATCGGCATGTGTTATGGGGTGTGTCCGGGGATAGTGCTTTGCAGCGGCTTGTAGTGGCGGGATTTGTAGTAGTGGTCGCGATAATGGAGACCCATCACTTGTTTGTCCAATATGGCATCTGGAATACTTCTGGTTGGCACAGTGGATTATGGGATTCAGAGACATCCAGACAGAAATGGATGATGGAAAGCATAAGGTATTATAATAGATGTCCTAAAAAAACCTACCTGCCAGATCAAAGTTTACCTATATATAGGTAAAAAGGTTCAGTTTGCTTTCCACACTCAGGATCTAAGTACTCTTTCCTTATTATGGATACAATGCTCAATCCTCTCATGCTTCATTAAAACTGAAGTTATAGGACCAGAACTATTGATTTCCAGACGCTGGAATATGGTGAAGAGAAAAGCAGCTTGACTAAGGCCAGGATCACACATACCATCAATTTTTGGCTTAAATCCGTTTTTGGGATCATTTTGGACACATATGCGTTAACGTATGTGTGTGTGCATTTTTCAAAAAATGCATGTGTTTTCATGCAGCCTCCCAAAAACGCTGCTAGCAGCATTTTTGTGGTCCTTTCAAAAAATGCATGCTTTTTTAACATGGGATCCTAGGGAGATGCGTTAATGAATATGCATTTTTGCTGAAAAAATGACTAAGTTAAAAAAATGGCCAGGACCTCAGGGGCACTATTGGCCCCCTAAATTTAACGGATCCGTTTTTCGAAGGGCTTAAAAAAACGAATTTGCATGTGTGACCCTGGCCAATGCCACAAAATGGAAACCAGCTCAGCAGATATCATAACCTGCTAAACAAATATCCCTTTCATCGCACAGAGTACGAACAGGAGTAAGTGTAAAACATTTCAAAAATTAAATCGGAAACTTCAAACTCACATTACTCTCCAAATTCACCTTTTTGAAATGAAATATAAATAAAAGAAATTTGGTATCACTATATATATATATATATATATATACATACAGTGTATAATGTGGGTACATACAGGATAATGTTTAGGCAGGTATGGAAACAATTCTGCTAAGTAGGAAGACTTTCAGGGCCTGAAAGGTTAATAGTTTAATTATATCAATTAACAAAATGCAGTTCGAATGAACAAAAGAGAAATCTTTATCTAATCAATATTTGGTGTGATCGCCCTTGGCCTCAGTATCAATGCATCATTTCCTCTTGCTACACTTGCACACAGCTTTTGAAGGAACTCAGCAGGGAGGTTTTTCCATTCATTTTGGAGACCTAATCATAGATCTTGTGTAAATTTAATGTCACACAGACTAGATGATGCCTGCAGGGGCCATATTGTGACTTCCAGGACTTGTTCTTCTTTAAATGAAGATAGTTCTTAATGATGTTGGCTTTATAGTCTGAGGTTGTTTTATATTGATTGTATTGCCTAATGAATAAGTTTCTGCATGTATTTCTAGGCAATCCTTTTTCACCAAACTCCTAAATACTTATGCTGAAAAGCAGCCCCAAACTTGCAAGAAACTTACATTATCAGGGCATAAGAATCACAATCACAGAAGCCACCATCAGGCTCAGGGTGTAAGGGGCCTGCCAACCCTGTGTTTACTTTACTTGAGGACGCATACCAGCTGAAATGAATTGCGACACAGACACCTATTGGATCCCTGCACTGCAATACACGCAGCCAGCCAAATAAAAGCCCGGAGCTGACTTTGGCCTGCCTTGGTGTCATGCGTTGCTGACCACCCTGTGTGGAGGCCGTGGGGTACTCGGAGCCGGGCCTCCCTCTGGTGATGTCGTCTGGGGGATCGGGATGTCATGGTGGCATGACCCGGTCCGTGGCCTAGGAGTGGTCAATAAAAAAGGTAGAAGTCCATGGGATAGGGGAATTTATAGGGATGGTTGTCATCACTCCACCCATGGTATGTGGCTATTAGTGGCCGCCGCTGCGGTACAGGACCTCTGGGGATGATGGGAGTGCAGCGGTGATGGTTTCGCTCCCCACAGGTGGGGCGGGTCTCCTGGACATCCTGTGGGGTAGTTGGTGGTAGTCAACCAGTGGGGCAGGTCTGGCCAGAGAATGGGGTTGGAGTGCGATACAAGCAGGTTTTTACAGCCTGCGCGGCTTAACAGCTCCTTAGGCGGGAAATGAAAAGTCTCACACACAGTTCTGAGTTCTAAACCCGGTTTACTTAGCTTTCTATGCTCGCACCACAGGTTACAGATCAGGTTTTATTGCAGTCCAGATAGTCCTTAGCAACCAGGATGGCTTGTCCAGTACATACCTTTTATGTTCCTTCCTTCTTGGGTTGTTCTCTTCCTCAGCGCTGCCTGCTCGACTGACTCCTGCACGCACCTCCGCACACGGTGCCCCAATCTAGCAGCCACAGGTCCTGTCGGGTGACCGGCCTTGTCCCTTGACCCTAGTACGACTGCCTTCTCAGCAGATGTGCCGGGCGTGGGCCACAGCTCTTTTAGATCTCATGACCTCTGGTTCTGTGGTTGGAGATTCTCCTCGCCACATTCAGGGCCAGGTCGCTGGTGCTCACCCTGCCCTTCCACTTTGCTTCAGATTTGTGCGCTTGGGTGAATTGCTCACTGTCCATGCCCCTAGGGCTCCTTCTGTCTCTCTGCAGTCTGTTTCCCACTGGATGCGGGACGAGCCTCATCTCTGCTCAAGTCCTCCAGTTTTTTACTCTGCTACTAGCTCCGCCAGCTTTCTCTCCTCACCCTCTTCTGCCCCTTACTTTCTGCTTTTGTTCTTTTTCTACTTCCTGACTGCTTCCTTCTTAACTTTCCACCGTCCACCTTCCTCTCCCCGCATCCCACTGATTACCTGGGCCTTCCCACTATTGGGTTCACCCACCGTCTCTGGGACCAGGTGTGTCGGTTGTGTTTGTGAGTGTCTGGACTTACCATTCCATTTACTGTAGACAGGAATACCACACCCATGTATTGGGTGCAGTACCCCTCTGAGACAACCAAACCGCAGGGGCGCCACATTGCCATAGCAGGCACACCAATGTGAGCTGCTCACTGCAGTGGGACATGTAATGTAAGGAAAGTGAGTAGAATGTCATTTTTTTTAATGTGTTAGAGACTGTATGTGGATAATATATATACCAGGTTAGGAACAAATATAATAGTATGGTTGACATATTTATCAGGAACGGGTCCAGAATAGACTCATATGTACTAGGATGTGGACATTATTACCAGGATGGGGCTGACCAAAAGTTTGGACACACCTCATTCAAAGAGTTTTCTGTATTTTCATGAATATGAAAATTGTAGATTCACACTGAAGGCATCAAAACTACAGATTAACACATGTGGAATTATATACTTAACAACAAAGTGTGAAACAATGGAAAATATGTCTTATATTCTAGGTTCTTCAAAGTAGCCACCTTTTGCTTTGATTACTGCTTTGCACACTCTTGGCATTCTCTTCATGAGCTTCAAGAGGTAGTCACCGGAAATGGTTTTCACGCCACAGGTGTGCCCTGTCAGGTTTAATAAGTGGGATTTCTTGCCTTATAAATGGGGTTGGGACGATCAGTTGTGTTGTGCAGAAGTCTGATGGATACACAGCTGATAGTCCTACTGAATAGACTGTTAGAATTTGTATTATGGCAAGAAAAAAGCAGCTAAGTAACGAAAAATGAGTGGCCATCATTACTTTAAGAAATGAAGGTCAGTCAGTCAGAAAAATTGGAAAAACTTTGAAAGTGTCCCCAGGTGCAGTTGCAAAAACCATCAAGTGCTACAAAGAAACTGGCTTACATGAGGACCGTCCCAGGAAAGGAAGACCAAGAGTCACCTCTGCTGCGAGGATAAGTTCATCCAAGTCATCAGCCTCAGAAATCGGAGGTCAACAGCAGCTCAGATTAGAAACCAGGTCAATGCCACACAGAGTTCTAGCAGCAGACATATCTCTACAACAACTGTTTTGAGGAGACTTTGTGCAGCAGACCTTCATGGAAAAATAGATGCTAGAAAACCACTGCTAAGGACAGGCGACAAGCAGAAGAGACTTGTTTGGGCTAAAGAACACATGGAATGGACATTAGGCCAGTGGAAATCTGTGCTTTGGTCTGATGAGTCCAAATTTTAGAGCTTTGTTTCCAACTACTGTGTCTTTGTGTGATGCAGAAAAGGTGAACAGATGGACTCTACGTGCCTGGTTTCCACCGTGAAGCATGGAGGAGGAGGTGTGATGGTGATGGGGTGTTACACCAGATGACCTGGCCTCCACAGTCACCAGATCTGAACCCAATCGAGATTGTTTGGGGTGAGCTGGATCGCAGAGTGAAGGCAAAAGGGCCAACAAGTGCTAAGCATCTCTGGGAACTCCTTCAAGACTGTTGGAAGACCATTTCTGGTGACTACCTCTTGAAGCTCATCAACAAAATGCCAAGAGTGTTCAAAGCAGTAATCAAAGCAAAAGGTGGCTACTTTGAAGAAACCTAGAATATAAGACATATTTTCCGTTGTTTCACACTTTTTTATTAAGTATATAACTTCACATGTGTTAATTCATAGTTTTGATGCCTTCAGTGTGAATCTACAATTTTCATAGTCATGAAAATACAGAAAACCCTTTGAATGAGAAGGCGCGTCCAAACTTTTGGTCTGTACTGTATATACCAGGACAGGGGGTCATATTACCCAGGAAGGGGCCCAGGATGGGGGACATATATACCAGAAATGAGACATATTTATCAGGATAAGACTAAGGATGGGGCCATATTCAACAAGATGTAAAACGTATATACCTGATAGTGCCCCAGGATGAGGGACTTTACTACACAATGAAGGAGGGAAACCTCGTATGTTTTGATAGGATTCAGAATACTGCAAGAGCCTGTACATCTAATCAACATGCAAGGTAAAACTTCATGCAGAGGAGGGAAAATTTTGCACTGGGGCCCATGGGGTTCTAGCTATGTCCCTGTCCATTATGCTTCACTTTTCATGTAGAAGCTCATAATTATACGATTCTCTAACATTTTTGCAAATAAACTGCTGTTACAACTAAATACTTCACATTTTGACACAACTTCAGAGCCCTGTTAATATTTTTCTGCACCTCACTTCCTATGTTTTCTTACATAGTTGAGTCACTGCACCTTGCTCTATGTTTAAGGTATATCCAGGAGAAGCAGATGAAGGGTTAATGACCGTGCTGCCGAGAGCTACGAAACATCAGGAGTTAAAATTATAATTTTGGTTTATTGTCAAAGCGCTTCAAGGCTCTATGAATTAACCAATGGTTTGTCCTGAGGAAAGAACTAAAGAGCCTTGAAATGCATTGACAATAAACCCATATTATAACTTTAACTCCTGATGTTTCGTGGATCTCGGCAGCACGGCCATTAACCCTTCATCTGCTTTTCCTG
The DNA here is from genome assembly GCA_033576535.1 of Allobates femoralis. Classification (NCBI taxonomy): domain Eukaryota; kingdom Metazoa; phylum Chordata; class Amphibia; order Anura; family Aromobatidae; genus Allobates; species Allobates femoralis. The sequence goes on from JARQOC010000003.1 coordinate 119,081,370, forward strand.
GATATACATTAACTGCTGGGAACTGTAGCAGACGTTTATATGCCATTATAGAGACTTCTCACAACCACAAAAGGTGAACCTTTATAACAACTCATATAACAGATTAACTCTCAGATAAGACCCTATTTGCACTTTTTTATTCCTTCTAAGCAGCTTTTGCTCAGACATCGTGAAAGTATGGTTTTTCTGGCTGCAAATTTCAAGAAGACTCCTTTTGGCCAGACTTCTCCACACAGTAGATGGATGTACCTGGGTCCGACTGGTTGATTTCAGTTTCTAACAATTTAGTGGATGCTTTTAGAAACCTGATGGCATGGGACTGGACAGAAGACTGGGACATGGTTTAAAGTTCAAGTCTGTATTCACACACATGCAGTAAGGTAAATTTCAAATCCAGATAAGGGTAAAAGCAAACGGTGATGCAGGGCAAACAAGCCTATATAGTTTAAACAAATCTTAACATAGTCCAAATAATTAATGCACAGTGTGACCAGCACTGTAAACATATCTGCAGGAAACTGTTCACATTAGAAGCGTAGTATAACTGAGAAGTACAAAGTCCTGAAAACAGTCTAAAGCAGAGCAGTCTGTACTGCAACTAAGCAATAGACCAGTGTACACATAGGCTAGGGTCACACTTGCAGTTTTTTCATGCTTTTTTGAAGACCTGCGTCTTTAAAAACGCATGTAAAAACGCACCCATCGGCCCCCATGTAAAAAACGCATGCCCTAATAGCAAAAACGCATGCCCCAATAGCAAAAACGTATGCCTAAAGTGCCATGCGTTTTTGGCATGTGTTTTTGCACTTATGTGAGGAGCTGCCTTCAAAAACGCATGGTACATTAGTACCATTTAGTACCATCCAAAAACGCATGGTACATTAGTACCATTTAGTACCATCCAAAAACGCATGCGTTTTCCATAGGGGCCCATGTTAAAGAAACGCATGCGTTTTCTAAAAAAGCATGCGTTTTTAAAACAGCACCAAAAAATAGTTCATGAACTTTTTTTTGGTGCTGATTCAAAAAGGCATGTAAAAACTCATGGGTGGCTTAAGGCACCTAAAAAAACACATGCAGAAATGAAAAAAGCATGTAGAAACGCATGGTTTTTTTTAAAGCACTTAAAAAATTCATGCCAAGTGTGACCCTAGCCTTAGACTGGAATAAAGCCCTGAAGAGTCTCTTGCAGTGCAGCCCACACTAAAACTTATAGTCCTTTGGCAGTGTACACAGGCAACTTAATACAGTTTTAAGAGGAATATAACAATCCGTCAAAGTCCAGCAGGCAAGTAGAGCAGTTCAAAGCTGAAGTTGGAAAGCTGGATGCAGACAAGCTAGGACACAAATAACATTCAGCACAGCAGGTTACTGGGAGCAGGTAAAGAAAGAAATGACCCAGACTCTAGGAGGAGCTGGAAACAGACAGAAGGTCCAGAACAGCAGCCAGGAGTTTGAAATAGTAAAGGTCAGAGGAGCCAAGTCTGGAGCAACACAGAAAAGCCATATAGCTTACAACATACTCTGGCAAGGCATGGATCCAGGACAGGAACTTAAATAGGCAGAACAGACAGGAAGCTCAAGGTCATGACGAAGCAGCAGATGCCATCTTAGATAAGGCAAAGAGACAGAAAGCTCAATGGAAAAGCAAGAATCCTGATAAAGTTATGATTTGATGGCACTACTGGACATCTTCCTATCTAAAAGAGAAGTAATTATGATGTATCTTTCATCTGTTGAACTTTGTTTTCTTGGCCAACAACTGTGTCTATGGGCCTCAATGGTGTCACCAATGTGAAGAAATACAGGCAGATGTATATCCATCATGTAATACAATATCATCAGAAATGCATGTGATTAGCATAATATTTATTCCACAGCAAGACAGCTATCTCAAGCATACAGTTGAAACAGTTAAAAACTAACTTCAACGTAAAGTAGAACAAGGAGTCCTTGAAGTAATGATATGGCCCCACAAAATCCAGCATTGCTTATCTAGTCTAAGATTAGATGAAGGGATGCCGATATCCAGAGAATACCTGTGATTAGTTCAATAAAATGTTTGGTACAACTTCCTTGTCGAGTTCCTTCAAAAAACTGTTTGCAAATGTACCTGGAAGAATTAATGCTGTTTTTAAGGAAAAGGGTGGAAACAGCAAATATTGATTTGATCTATATTTTCTTTGCTCATTTACTTTGCATTTTGTTAATAAAAAATAAACTAATAAAACTTCTGTTTTTGAAAGCACTCTTACATTGTAGCATTTTTTTCACACCTGCCTACAACTTTTGCACAGTACTGTATGGATTTATATTTGTGTTGGGAAAAGCAGAAAAGATGTTTTTGTAAGTCTATTTCCAAAGACTGAAGTACAGGTGCATCTCAATGAATTAGAATATCATCAAAAAGTTAATTTATTTCAGTAATTCAATACAAAAAGTGAAACACATACATTATATATCTTTAGTATGTGAGGAAAAGAAACCGGGCACCTTCAGGTAAACTGCGGAATATAAAGCACTTTGTACCACCTTGAATTACTACTTTCGAAACCCTGTTCGCGGTGTTGCTACGCCTTATATTAAAGTTCATGCATATCATAAATTGTAGAGGAAAGGCGGCACTCACCGTTTGTTGCAAGCTTTTTCTTTATTGCATCAAATGAGGAGGAGGTGCAGAGGGCGCGGACGACAACACGCTGTTTTGGAGTCTCAGCTCCTTTGACGAGTCCATCAGATGGACTCGTCAAAGGAGCTGAGACTTCGAAACAGCGTGTTGTCCTCCGCGCCCTCTGCACCCCCTTCCCCATTTGATGCAATAAAGAAAAAGCTTACAACAAACGGTGAGTGCCGCCTTTCCTCTACAATTTATGACATATATTATATAGAGTCATTACAAACAGAGTGATCTATGTCAAGTGTTTTTAACTGTTAATGTTGATGATTATGGCTTACAGCCGATGAAAACCCAAGGTCATTATTTGAGAAAATTAAAGTAAAGAGTATGAAGGGTTAAAAATCGCGCTGCCATATTCCACAAGACATCAAAGGGTGATTATAATATTGATATATTAGTCAACGCGTTTCAGGACTCTCTGAAATGTACTGAAACATGACAAAAGTCATACTGATTTGTCCTGAGGAAGAGCCCAGGGAGCATTGAAGCGTGTTGACTAATAAATTAATATGATATTCCCCTTTGATGTTTCCTGGAATACAGCAGTGCAGTTTTTAACCCTTCATTCTCCCTACTCTTTATGCACAACGGTGGGGACTGCAGAAGCTGTGATATGCTTTTATAGCGGTTGTGACTCTCACAACCACACAAATCAATGTGCTCATGTAAAGTCTAGTGTGGGGGTCAAGTAGTCAAGAATCATTTCTGCTTCCTCCCCATTACAACTACAAACACCCATCAGGAACTAAATGAAGTAAAGGAAATTTCTCACTCCATTTGTTCTATCTAAACTATTAATATAGACATACAGTTATAAAATGCTGAAAAAATTCCCACCTGTCTGCCTCATATCAGTTGCCTTGTTGTGGATAAATCATCTTTTATTACTTTATGTTATTGAGCTCTTCCAAGAAGATAGGCGTCTGCTATGAAGCACACAGGAATGACTTTTTTCAGCATTCTTTGTCCTGTGTGCCTATATTAATAATTGAGGTGAAAATTGGTGACAGACTCCCTTTAACTGTAGATGCTGAACTGTGGAAGTGGGACTGGGTATTTTTCTGTTTTCTCTACATCCCAATGTTGGAAGCAGTCTGTTGATCTTCATTGGGCTCACACAGCAGAGAGGCGGCTTGGTATTCTAATGAATCCGGAAAAAAATGAATGCTAGATCTTTAAATTAAAATTCTTACTTGCTTTTTTTTAAGTATTTAAAAAATCACATGGGGGGGATGAGTGACCATTTGACAGCCTTGGTTCACTAAGGCTGTTGCCCAAACGCGTCAACTTGTAACTCACCCCATGATGTGATTTTTTAAAATAAAGCAAGAAAGAATTTTAATTTGAAGATCCCGTCTTTACTTTCTCCGGATGTCTAAGTTAACCTGACCGACAGGTAGCTAGGGTCTCCAACCACATGCATTGGACCGGTCAGGACATTAACTGGTGAGTGACACAAAATCCATTGGTATTTTAATACTGATCTCATCAAATTAACAGCAGAATAAATTATATCCATTACAAAATAGCATTATATGTCAATTCAATGCCAACTCTGACTCATACATACTCACAATACGCCTACTTAGAAAAATAAATGTTTATGACCTACTCACAGTCTATACGTGGACTGTTTTCTTTGCCGTCAGTACTGATATACTGTACACACAGTGTTCTTAACATTCCCGACAATAGAGGCTGTGTCCTTGATGTATTCCCAGTTTCCACATATTCTCTATAATACAGTACCTTTACTGTACAATGCATATATGCCTAAAGAAAAGACATGACATTGCAGCAAACAGATGAATGAGGAGTCGGCTCTTCAGTCTTCAGCTTATATTTTCAGCTCTCGGCTTTTGATAGAGTGAGTAAGTACACTGCACTGCAGCTAAATTGTATCTGTCGCTACTACTCTAGACAATCTATCTTTTATTTCTTTCCTTCCTGTTAAAGACAATCTATTACCAGGTTTCTGTAAAGTACAAAAGTCTATTACATGCCATCAAATCATATGATAAGTGGAAGTCTTATTTTCCACCGCACACAAACCGTTTGGTCCACTCATTAGATACGCCTGATGCCTTCTTCTTTTTAGGGATCCAAATGAGAACTAGACTTGTTTAAAAAAAAAATAGGTGATACAATGGATGTGACTCCTTATTACTCCATGGGAAATATACTGACTATATAGCTACAGTTCAGAATACATATACTAACATAAATAAACTTTTAAATATAATATATGTAACATATAAGAAATATAAGAAAATTATATTTATTTTATTGTTAAATATTTTTTTTCTTGAAAGTATACATTAAAGCAAGCATGGGCAATTCATTTTCCTGAGGTGTCACATGAGAGACTGACTGTTGTGGAGGGCCTATAGTTAGAATTGACTGGCGGCACCTATACGTGAAAGGTGCTAGCTAGAAAAAAAAACATTATATATGAGAGATCTGCTGCACACTGACACTAAATGAAGCTGAACTAGCATACTGGCTAATGAATGCAATGGCAAGGCTATGTGTAAAGTTAGTGCAACAAGCTAACTTGCATTAGCTTTACACATAGCCTTGCCATTGCATTAATTAGCCAGTATGCTAGTTCAGTTTCATTTAGTTCAGATGTTAGGAAGATGGTGTATCACGGTCCGCGCTGCTGCCCCAATGGAATGACGAGGAAATGCAAGGTTCCAAGAAGTCCGAGGAATGCAGGGTTCCAAAAGTAACAATCTCCTTTATTCCACCAACGCGTTTCGGCACCTATCCTGGCACCTTCATCAGGGTATCCTGTTCATCAGAATACCCTGATACTGAAGGTGCCAGGATAGGTGCTGAAACGCGTTGGTGGAATAAAGGAAATTGTTACTTTTGGAACCCTGCATTCCTTGTGACTTCTTGGAACCTTGCATTTCTTCGTGATTCCATTGGGGCAGCAGCGCGGACCATGATACACCATCTTCCAACATCTGAGCGTTTTTCCACATGCGAGTGGCTGGTGGAGGTCCTGCAGCAGCTGAAAACCAAATGCTACAACAGTTGTGGGCACACAACTGGATCAGGTGAGTGTACACCTGTTGATAAACTTACACAGACAGTGTCACTCGTGATAGAGGCACTATTGCGCCTTTTGTCTCCCCCTTTTTTGTATTTATACAGTTTCATTTAGTGGAAGTGTGCAGCAGATCTCCTCATATATATCTTGTGGACAGCCGAACCAATAGGCCATAATTAATTTAGCTCAACATTCACGATACCATACTCATTATTTTGTATATTATATATTGGTAAGACTTGTAGGACTTAATATTGAGCAGAACTAGTTATGTTGACATCCCCCTACATACTGTATTACCCACACATAGCACTCTTACATACAGTATAAGCTCCCACACAGGCCTCTTATATACCGATCAGACCCACACAGTCCCTATATACAGTGTGAGCTTACACACAGCTCTCCTTTATACTATATGATCCCCAAAACAGACCCCTACATAGAGTATAAATCCACACAGGACCCCCATATACAGAATCAGCCTCACACTGCACCTTTATGTAGTATGAGATACCCTATATAAAGTATCACCTCTCAAACTCTTCCCCAATATGTAGTATGAGAACCCCAATATAAAGTATCAGCCCCCAAACTGTTCCTCTATATACAGTATGAGAACCCCTACATACAGAATTAGGACATACACAGTCCCCCTATACACAGCATAAGCCTCTTTATACATAGTATGAGCCCTTACACAGTCCCTTTATATACAGTATGTACAGTACTTTCCTTATATTATATAGTTTTCTTATTCACCTCCACATAGCCCCCTAAAAGAAGTATGAGCCTTCAGATAGCCCTACTATAAAGCATGAGCTCTCAAAGGGCCCAATACATATAATATAACCCAAATATGCAGAATGAGCCCCCACATAGCCCCCTATACACCCTATGAGCCCCCACACAGTCCCCTCAGTAAAGTAAAAGCCTTCACACAGCTCACGTACATACAGTAAGAGCTCTCACATAGTTTCTTTATACACAGTATGAGCCACATATACCTTTACATGACCAATCCGTTCTTTCAGTACTGAAAAATCACGTTTTTATTTATATGAAATAAGGTTATACATCTGAGGCCTCTGTCATTACAGCTCTATTCCCCACCCATTGGGGGGTATGGAATAGAGCTGGAGTGACAAAGGCTTCATATCACCAGCCTTATTTGCATATATGTACAAACACTGATTTCTCAGTAACCGTGGAGTGGACTAGTCATGCATAGATATTTGTGGAGTTTATGAAAGAATTTCATGCCCACATAATTTGTTTGGGGTGTAAAATCATGTTGACAGATTCCCTTAATGTTAGTTGGCAACTCTGGCTGTGACACCTGCCTTGTGATCAAGGTTTACTTAGTGCCACTGCTACATCATAACTTATTACAAAGAGAATTGGATAGCATTGTGATCCCGTGAGTATTGTGACTGCATCAAGTAAGTAGTAAGATGTCCCACTGTATTATATTATTTTTGAAGACTTGCTTGTCACATTAGCAGTACCCTCACAATGTCAACCCATTTACTTGTGTAGCAGCAGTACTAAGGGAACTTTTACACATGACAAATCTTGTGGCCAAAGTCACATTATGTCTCTACTCTTTATACTTAAAATAAGAGCACATTTACCGCAATCCTAGATTAGCAACACTTTGTATTCTCTATGAAGTAACAGATCTGGATGATCTCTTTTTCCTCCCTCTAAAGTAAAATCTGGATTTTGCCATTTTCCTTGTTAATAGGCCCCGACCCCAGATATTCTGACACTATCCAATCAATGCTGACAGTGTCAGGCGGTCAGTCCTATTCTCAACAATGTTAAGTTAGCAATTTGTTCACAAGTCTTCAAAAGACAAAGAGAAAAGGATGGGCCACAATTACTTTATGGAAAATTGAAGTGTTTACTAAATTAAACATTAAGGAATGCAGACCTATTGTCATACATGGGGCCTTTCAGATCTCCAGATAGGAGTCCCCTGAATCCCAACCTTCATTGTACTGTGGTTGGTGTAGAGTTGGCTGCACAAATCTCTTCATTTGAGAGATTGGAGTTCAAGATATCGCTGAGATTACGTTGCTATTTTACTGGGATGTAAAGCTAAACAATGCAGCATAGGCCCCATATTGTGACACCCTTTTGCAGCCTATGTACCCCAAATTAATTATTTAGAGATGGCACAGTACAATACCCTTCACAGTGTACATATTAATGGGGTTTTTACCACCAATACAATACCCTTTTATATGCTTTCAAATATCAGAAATGTACTTTTCTAATTTTGAGTATTTAAAAAATCTATAGTTTTTTAGCACTTTTTAGAAGTATGTGGTGCTGCAGAACATTATCTGAGTCACGTGACAAGTCTGTCCGACCTGTCTGTGTCCTCCTAGTAATGGTCGCTCATGGAATCTACTGAGCCACAGCCTACTACAATCATGGCCGCCGGCTTCTCACATGAACGCGCATGGTTTGCTCGTGTGCACTGGCAGTTTTCTGACAGACTGGCTAATAGGTTGTGGAGCGTAAAGCTATAGACTACAGCTCTACACTCCAAAGCTTGTTATTAATCTGACACAGGAGCATCTTGACACAGGGAGAAACTCACCTGTCCTGCAGCCAGCAAAGCCATCCCCTCTAGGACTGAGTAACGGAGCCCTGCCTCCTTGAGCTGCATCAAGAAAACTAAGGAGCATCGAGCAGGGGCTAACCGGAGGGCAGAGCCAAAGCCACCCACTGGAGTGCTATGGAGGGGGTCCAATCAGAGGGAGGCATAAGAAAGGTAAGGGAGGCATAAGAAAGAAAACAGCAGGACAGAGAAAAAATGGAGGAAGTGAGGTAGGACACAAGATACAATCTGGAAGCAAGGGAGAGCTGCAGCCAGAAGCAGGAGAGAAACGAGAGACAGACACATACAAGAGACAGATGGGGACCACATCACTGTAAGACTTAGGAGCACTCAAAGGAACAGGGAAATGAAGTCAAAACAGTCTGGAGAAAGTTATGTGATGTTGGGCTGTGGCCCTGTCCACAGGCAAATGCTTCCACTGAACCTGACAGGGACCTTCTGGTGGCTGATGTCCTAGAAAAACTTAGATATGTGGTTGGAAAATACATAGATTGTTTTTAAGTGCATGTAGCTCCCAAATAAACCACCAAGATGTAGACAGATTCCCATATCAATATAGTTGGTACCTACCTATGACATTTGCAGTGTATATCTGGTCTCCCTTTTGTCCCCAACATGTGTTTCACACTCTTACTTTATCAGGGAGTCCAGAAACCTCTGACGAAGTAAGTGTATGAAACGTGTGTGAAGGGTATGTAAATTTGAGGTTCTGGATTATGTTTTGGTGACTAAGTTTACAGGTTACAAAAGGAGCTTATTTTATTGGCATAGTCTTATATCTGATATATTTAGCATTTAATAGTGTATTTATACCTGGCTACCTAAAGCACTTATTGTGATTTGTAATTTTTATATTTAATGCTAATAAAGATTGTCATTTATTTTTTAACTAAATTAAGTGTCACCTTGTCCTCATTTATCTTAAGTGTAATGGGGAAAATGTTGGTGCATTTTGAGTAATTGATGGTGACCAACTATTCTATATGATTAATGAAAATGTGTTTCTCTACAATGCAGTGACTTTTAAGGAGGTCACCGCAGAATGAAACAAGGACCACTCAGACAGTTAAACTCTTCTGAAGTAGATTAAGGGAATCTGTCAGCATATTTTTGCCACTTAATATAAGAGCAGCACAATGAAGAGGCAGATACCCTGATTCCAGCAATGTATCACTTATGTACTTGCGCATTTAATAATCCCGCTTATTATATTAAGCACTAGTAAACCCCCATGTAGTCCTTCATATTCATGAGCTCTGTATAACCCCACACACACGATTGACTTCTGCTATGAACAGTGTAACACAGACAAGTGTCATTAGCAGTGTGGGTGAGTTACACAGAGCTCAGTGTTCAGAGAATGGTAGATATGTATCAAATAAAAGGGATATATCAAAACCAGAAGCAGCCAGTAAGTACATACACTGAATCAGGTGAGCTCTTATCATGTTGCTGTAGATGAGAATTCCCTAAGTTTAAGAGATATTTAAAAGCCCGTCATTGCAAATGCTCAGTAAGTTCATATCACTGAACGGTCTGATATGTATCATTGTTGCATAATAAATTCACCAAGAAGAGATCATTGTAATGACATATATGAATAGTGAGTCTTATCACTTTATCATAGTAATTGTTAGAGTTTATGAGATCTTTAAAAATCAATATTTTCGAATTCCCTTAATTTAATTTCATTTTAGTACAATTACATCTTGCAAACATTTCTTATGTTAGATAGTTGATAACATTCAGAATAGATCTCTCATACAAATGAGTATAATTGTGAAGCACTTCATTGGCATGTATTATACAGCAAAAGTTGCATCCATGATATATTTCTATTCCATCTGCTTTTGCCTAATTGATCCTAATGAAAACAAAGTTGTTTAGTACAGACATCTTTCCAAGCAGAAGAAGAAATCTAGACAATACAGTCTGTTGTTATGTAAAGCTTATTATCAGTAGATGGCATTGTGTTATTTCTGATGTAGTTACATAACAAATGGTTGTGGTCTGACTTTTTAATATGCAAAACATACTTGTAGCAGCAAGCAAATTAGCGAAAAAAGGGATTTACTGGGATACAACTTCATTATGAAATGTGTACAACTGTCTATTTCATCCCATATATGATGCCATATGGAAGTCTGAGCAGTTTGCTGTGATAGCCCGGTATCTGAATATTCTTCTAAAGACAAGATGGCTGATTAGAGCTTTCCCAGACACCCAACACCCAGGTCACATGACCTAACAGCACTTTAGCGATCCACTCGCATATTTAACAGCATTTCTTCCAAATCTATTGTTTAAGTTTCAATAGGAAATCTGGGGCGTTAGAGAGTTTCTGCAATAAAAAGGGGGGGGACAAAGGCGCATAGTGCCCTATCACTAGTGACACTAATGTATATGGTGTGCTATGGAGCCACTCACCTGGCCCAGTTGTGGTCCCCACAACTGGTTTGAAGGCGTTTAGGAATCAATGTTCCAAGCTGCTGCAGGACCTCCACCTACCACTGGATAGTGGTATGTTCCAAGAGAAATGATGGGAGTGATGGTGTGCCACGGTCCGCGCTGCTCTGGTTCAAATAGCTCACCAAAGAGCCAAACAACTTTTCATCTTCTTTATTCCTCCTTCTCCAGATGGAGAAGGAGGAATAAAGAAGATGAAAAGTTGTTTGGCTCTTTGGTGAGTTATTGAACCCAGAGCAGCGCGGACCGTGGCACACCATCACTCCATCATTTCTCAGAGAGGTTTTCTGGCTTTTTATAAAATAAGGCCCACTCCCTCTGGGCCCACCCCGCTCACTACACAGAGGGGCGGGTGGGCTCAGCGGTTGCGAGGTTCCCATCAGCGCTCTTCATATAGCATCAGCATGGGCACAGGGGCAGGAGATGAGCACACACACCACAGCACTGAGAACAGTCATCTTCTCAGAGCTGTGGATCTAGTAGAGTGTCTCAGAAGCAGAAGACTGCTCGCAGTGCAATGCGGCAGTTCTATCAAAGTGTACATAGGAGAATGGAATGTGGAGGGGATGGGCATGCTGGAGACTGGGGGGCGGGCACGCTAGAGAATGTAGGGGGGTGGGCATGCTTGGGACTGGTAAGACTTGTTGCAGTATGGAGTGCTTGTAGGAGAGTGGGTTGAAATGACAAGTAATGATGTTTTTACCCAAGCTCCAAACATCCCCCTTGTCGGTCTCCTCCACACGCAGAATAGTGGTATTTATGTAGCCTTGCAAAATGCTCACAGAGTGTACATTACAAACTGTCAGCATTCTGCAGCCTAGATATACACACAGATTTGATAAAAAAAAAAAACAGACAACCCCTTTTACTCACTCCTCAAGTGCCTTCTTTGCCAGTAGCAGCAATACTGTATATGCTGAAATATTTATATTTGTATTTTATTTTTCTATTAATAACCACAGTGTGAATGCGCACCTACATATTACACTTATATTCAAAGTTAAGCTGGACCACATTTTCGGTTTTGCTTTGGTTCCGTGCTTTGTACAGTTATGATTGTGCCCTCCCCTTTAGGTTGTGCAGTTTATTTGTTTAACTTTCGTATACAGGTATAAAACACAGTCTTAGGCTGGGTTCACATTTGCAGATGCCTCGCAGCGTTCTGCGGAGGACATCTGCAAGCCTCTGCATGCAGACCGCAGCCCTATCCTTTATAATGGGGCGCACGGTGTCTGCAGATGCTTGAAGACCGCCGTGCGCTCCCATTTCCTGCCATGAGTGATCTGTGCGCATGCGGAGGCATGCACACAGATCACACTCTCGTCCGCACCGGGAACGCGACAGGTCGGGTTTTCCTAAAGGATAGTGCTGCGGTCTGCAAGCAGAGGCTTGCAGATGTCCTCCGCAGAATGCTGCGAAGCATCTGCAAGTGTGAAGGCAGCCTTACTGAGGTCTTTCCCTGTCAACATTTATCTTGAGGCCTGCTGACACATAACGATGAAGCTGCTAGAGTTAAGGACCATCCTGATTAGGTACACCTTTTCTCTATCGGAATGCTTTTATGACAAAAAAAATGTTAACTAAGCATCCGATCGTATTTACATGTATTTCTACTATTTATTTCTTACTGCAGGGCATCTATTCATTAGTTTTATTCTAGGTTATATTTATACTTTACATGTTGTGTAATAACATATAGCATCTGAAGAGCTCCTAATCTAAAACAAGTTGTCCTACATTTGCAAAAAGATTTCTTTACAGCAGCAAATGCAATAAAATAAGAAAATTATCAATTACCTTTTATATCATCCTGCTGCAAAGCTACTGCCTCGTTGGTCCTATGAGTCTGTGCTTCCTTATCCTGAAATAGTGCACTTATAGGTGCAACCAATCACTATACTGATCACTGTTGCTATTCTGTTGGTGCATGAGCTAGGTTTTACATTAAGTTAAACAGCTTTTGCCTTCACTTCAGTGCTATTGTTAGTCCTTCAGCAAGCTACTCTTCCATTTTACGTAGTTTGGGGTTGTATCAGCCAGTTCACATACGTAGGTCTGTCTATGAAAATGCAGCTAAAGGAAATAATAATAACAAGAAATTGAGAAAGGACAAAAATATACCAAAAGCATGATTATCTATTAGTACAGTCACAATCCAGAGATGGGTGGGAACAGTCTGTGTAAGGAACTTCTGGAGCTGGAGACTCGAAGTAGATAAACAGCTGGACACCACACTCAAACAATGAGTGACGATTTCATGTGATTTAAGTATACCCAAAAAGGAAGCAAAATGGCTTTCACAGGTTCAGCAGCAGTCATCTTACTAAAAAGAAAAATGACATTCCAGGGGTAAGAAGTGGAATAGCAGCATAATTTAGCAAAGTGATTATTAGCAGCCAAATGTGATCAATCTGCAGAAATACAGAGTAACACACACAGTAACCTATAATATTGTCCTAATCATTCAAGGTCTTGATTATGGTAGAAAGTGATGGAGCCAGGCACCGCCTGAAGGCCACTGACAAGTCACCCACACTTTTAAATGAAAAATAAATATATACACATGAATGTAAAAAATTAATAAAGTGTAGAATTAATGACATGTAATTCATATATATCACCTAGAAATCATCAATATGTGTCAGCTAGATTGGCAAAGTATAAACTGAAACTAAATGTGGATGAGTAGTCAATGTAACACCTTTAGTCAGTGACAAATAGAAAAATATAGTTAAAGGGAATCTGTCAGATAAAAATCCATAAGTAACTGCTATCATTTTCTAATTCCTTTCTCTAAGCTCTCTCTATTCATGTATTTCTATCATTTATATTTCCCTCCTATCCTCTGTGAACTGTAAAATAAAACATTAATTAAATCTGTCTATCACAGTGAGCTCTCTGCTGTCCACTCCCCAAGGAATTAATATTCATGCATCACTACACTGCCCTGCTCTCTGGGTTTATACTCTGTGACTGCAGACAGATCAGAAAGGAGGGGGGAGGAGGTGTGTGCTCTTGCTCTTAGCAGCAGCTCTGAGATTTTCATTATGTGAGCCCGCAAGGGCAGGGTCCTCTCTCCACTCAACACCAGTCTGTCACTGTTAGTTTGTTCATTGTATGTTTAATTTGTTTGTATGTAACCCTTTATCATGTACAGCACCATGGAATCAATGGTGCTCTATAAATAAATAAGAATAATGTGTATAGGAATGTGTGTTGTGTGTGCAGCCTGAGATATTTCTATGTGATTATAATAAGAACATTTGGTCAGCAGATACACACATTACATGTCTTCAGGAAAATCAACGTTCATATGATAGAAACTTAACAGATAGCACAGTGCAGCACAAAACACCTCATCCCTCCCAGCACAGAGAGGAGGGACAGAACACCAGCTTGGGTGGGAGTGGATATTTAAATAAAATTGTAACACAGTTGGACTATTCGGCTGTTAATATAATGGAGAGGACGACTGTACCAGCTCCCTGCAGGGTGTGAAAATGCTAGGAAATACAAGGAAACTACACATGGTACAATAATGATTTTACATGTTTTTAAAAGGTCTGCCTGTACCTTATTCAAGGGTAATATTAGTATCATATTGTAAAATGACCTGACAGAGGCCTTTAATGTCACAATGCTAACATATAATAAATACTAAATATGCATTCTATAGTAACCTATGAAGCAGTATCTTTGTGCCTGACACACGTTTCATCGTGGATTTTTCCAAGATGCCATAAGATAGACTCTAGTTTTGGTTACCTTTTAACTGAATCTTTGTATGTTATTCAAAGATAAACTTGATTGAATTGCAGATCTTGCATCCAACTGCCATTTGTAGGCTATTAAAATTCAAATGTGTTAGGGCCCTTTCACATCAGCGTTTTTTCAAATCGCGGCAGATGCGGTGAAAAAACCGCATCTGCCGCGATTACCGCATACCGGCTGCACTTGCGGCGCGGTTGCGGTTTTGCCATGCAAAGTATAGGCGGACTTGCGGCAGGTGCGGCAAGTGCGGTTTTGCACTTGCGGCAGGTGCGGCCGCGAAAAAAAACGCGGCTGACCGCGGTTTTTTTCGCGGCCGCACCTGCCGCAAGTGCAAAACTGCACTTGCAGCACCTGCCGCAAGTCCGCCTATACTTTGCATGGCAAAAACCGCAACCGCGCCGCAAGTGCAGCCGGTATGCGGTAATCGCGGCAGATGCGGTTTTTTCACCGCATCTGCCGCGATTTGAAAAAAACGCTGATGTGAAAGGGCCCTAAGACTACCACAAAGTTTTATGTGGATACTCATCTGTATAGCGATGATTTCACACTTATGCATTGGAGGCTTGTTTAGAAAACCCCATTGCAAATTCTGTAATCTTTACCAGAATAAACAGTGCACTAAGTTGCTTATTTGTTCTCTGTAAAATGAAGGGCACAATGATGGGAACCATATACACCCCTTTACAACTTAATGAAATTATTTATATGTCTATAATGTAAAGGATCTTTCCATAGCATGAATTTTGTTTTTCAACTATCACAGATCTATAAAATTATGCTTCACTTGATATTCATTAAAACAAAACCATGAGTATAGATATAACTTTACCGCGTTCAAGGACAAGGAAACAGATCAATAAATTGAAGTTGTCTAAAGGTGGAAGATATATTTACATAACTTGGCAACAGTCCAACCATTATGTTCTAGCGAAACAATATCCCCATCTGCAGTATTTCGTCTTTATCATATGTACACTAGCGGACAGTGATGTATCTCTATAGCTCATGAACACATATATTGAACTAAATAGAAACACAAAAAAAAACAAAGTTAAACAACTGTCAGCTGATTCTAGAATTCTATATAGTCCTAATGTATATATTACATAAGTATTTTATCAGTGATGACAAATTTAGGAAGAATTTGCAAATAACAATTAAAACTGTAAAAATTAAACAATTTATATGAATGACTTATGTAAGTGAATGGAATAGTAAAGTAAAAAATATACACAGATCCTTCAGTGCACCTAAAAAACATACTTATGCGTTATAAACTAAGTCTGAAAAATAAAAAAAATCATATATTAGTATTCTATGTGAACATCTAAAATACTGTGGGATCCGATAATGGAATATTTGAAGAAATACTATGATATATCAGTCATAAATTGCTCAAATGTCTCATAAATAGAAAATAATCTGAAGGAGTTTATAAATCTACAGTTATATGCCACCCACAATAAGTTACAATATATGTTCAATATACCACATAAAATGATTTGTTGCAAGACAGAATAACTGTATGGCTGTGTGAGCTGAGCAGTGATGTCAGAGTTTATCTAAGGATACAGCTGGCAGACTCAGCTGTAACCTCAGATGAACTCTCTGACGGCACTGGTCACACAGTGAACTTTCAGTTTGAGCATGCTACTAATGGTGAGCGGATGCTGTAATGTCTCCCTCCACTCACTGCAATGTAGCAGAGTTCAGATATTTTGCGAAACATCGTGCTGTGAATTATCATCTGAGGGTATGTTTGGAATTAATAAAGGGGTAAAAAAAGTCTGTGTGTTTTATTTAAAATAAAGGATTTTTCTCTGTTTTGTGTTTTCTTAACTTTTGACTAACCAGATTGGTAATGTACGGGTGTTATAGACATATCAATCTAGGGCCTAATGACAGCTGTCAATTCTCAGCTGTCATAAACCCCTTCTATCACCCCGATGACACAGCACAAGGGCATAGGAAGAGCGGGGAAAAGCACTAGGAATTGGTGCTACTAATGAATGCGTTAATTTCTGGGGTGGCTGGGGACTGCTATTCTGCAGCATGGGGGCTCAATGACCATGGGCCTTACCATGCTAAGAATACAAGCCCTCAGCTGCCTGGCTTTACCTTGGATGGCAATCAAAAATAGGGTGAAGCTCACAACTTTTTTTGGAATTACATATTTGAAAACTTGTAAAACAATTAATGGGCTCCCCTGTATTTTTGATCACCAGCCAAGGCAAAACCAGGCTGCTGGGGACACAGACTGTGGCCTTATTGAGAATCAAAAATATGGGGGATTTCTACACAACATTTTTGAAGTTTATTTATTTTTACACACCTATGAAGGCAGGTTTGTTGCCAATGATAACCAACCACGGACACCGGCACAACGGGTGATGGTGCGCACAGCCAATCACAGACAGTGTCACATAGAGTGGGCATTTTGGCTGTTGAAGGCAGAGTCCAGTGAATAAGGTTGATGAGTGGGACCTGGTGTTACATCCCACGGTCCTCGGTAAGTATAATTGTGCTGTTTTGCTTAATTGTACAGCTCCCCTAGCTGAACAGTAACATGAACTTCTCAGGGAAAGGCATGTTAGAGATCCATGCCCAACACTAGAGATGGGCAAACTTTTAGAAGTTCAAGTTAGAGTAGCGAAACAGGCATATGTTTGTCGAATAGATCGGCGTACAGTTCGCCAAACTTCTGAACCCCACTCAAATCAATGGGAGGCAAAACCAAGGGCCTAAAAAATACCTTTAAAGGGCCCAAGAGCTGCCAAACACAGCTCAAATTGTTTTACAGTAGAACCCTGCTGTTTTTGCTCAACCATTACCTTCCTAGAGTATTACTTACCAAGCTTTAGCTCCGCTGTCATCCTGCTTCCAGACCCACTCACCCTCTATGCTGGCATCCGTGATTGGTTGCCAGTACGGAAACCAAGCTGATGTCAGATTACTATAAAAATCACTAAATATTTAACTGAAAAAATTGGTGTGGCTTTCCCCTTCAATTTTGATATCAGCAAGATAAAACACACGGTTGTGGTTTGGTATTCTTACCCTGAGGAGGCAGATAGTTTTTGTACCCCAGCAGGGTATGAATAGCAGCCCACAGCTGCTCTAGAATATGGCTTATTCATTAGAAGTGCCATGTCCTGGCGCTTCATCTTGGCTCTTCCTACTGCCTTGGTGCAGGGGCAAACAAAGTTATAGAAAGGGTTAATGGCAGATTAGTTTCGCCAGCTGTCATCAACTCCTGTATAGTTAATGTTGAGATTTGTATAATACCCCCACATTACCAATCCAGTCATATATAAATAGCTGAAAAACAGAGACGCAGAGAAAAATCCTTTATTAGAAATAAAACACTCAGACAACCCGTTTTCAAGCTTAACAAAGGTGGGTCACCAGTGAAATATTGCCACATTGGGCTTATAAACTCCTAATTATTTTTTGTATATTTTTGGAGTGCTGCCTCTATTTTTTCTATCTATCTATCTATCTATCTATCTATCTATCTATCTATCTATCTATCTATCCATCTATCATCTATCATCCTATCATCTATTTTCTCTATGTATCAATCCTTTCAAGTATTCATACATCCATCCACTTGAACAGCTTAAAACTTTAGTAATTCTTAAAGTCTTAAAAGATTTTAAAATCTTTAAAAAAAAAATTGACAGGCCGCCCTTGGAGTGGGCACCTCCATTACATGCGCCAACTCACTGCCCTGGTGCGCGGG
This sequence comes from Allobates femoralis, assembly GCA_033576535.1. Taxonomy (NCBI): domain Eukaryota; kingdom Metazoa; phylum Chordata; class Amphibia; order Anura; family Aromobatidae; genus Allobates; species Allobates femoralis. The sequence continues at coordinate 119,099,716 of JARQOC010000003.1, forward strand.
CAAAAGGATAAATATATTTGAGTAAATGCCAACTGGGCAATGTCAGCTGACATCAAGCACAGAGGTTAGTAATGCCGCATCGTCAATCAGATACTCGAAATTACTAACCAAGCCAGTAAGGACACAAAAAATACACCAAATCCATATTTATTGGAAAATGAATTCCAATACATTCCTCTTTCACCATTTTTTTTAAAAATTCTAATCCATTTTTTTAAAGTCTCCCATTCCACCCAACCCCCAAAAAAGCATGTAAACAACAATTATAAAAAAGAACACAACCCAATCAAACCCTGAAATAGTCAAAGAATATGGGGGCAAGATAAGTGACTGCATTCCCCATATGGTGGGGCAGCAGGCACTGCATAGCTCCCGTGGCTTCACTGGGGTTGTCTCAGGTTACACAGTGGGTATCATGCAGCTGGGAAACCCACTGTGACCTTATATAACTTAAATGGCATCAGCACTCGTAACACTAGCTGTCGCATGAGAGCCACATTATCATGTGAGATATAGCAGGTATATCTTGCTGGTACCATCAGGAAAGCAGTGATGTCAGGGAGTACAGTGCAGTTCAAACTTGCAGGATAGACACTGTTTGACCCCTCGAGTCTGAACTGTAGTAATCTTTGTCATGGCACTGCTTGTCAAACTGTCACAGTGTCTGTGTGCCTGCACTCAAAGCATATGTGGGCTGCTTTCTGTGAATGTGACCCCCATATGCTTATAAGAGAGTCCAGGAAGAGCCACAGTTGTAGTGAAAGAGCTTAAGGATTCCTCTTGCCTCCTGGATACCCCCACAGACACTTCTAGGGTAGGGGTGGGCAACTTCAGTCCTCAAGGGCTGCAAACAGTGCACGCTTTCAGGATTTCCTTAGCATTGCACAGGTGGCAATTTAATTTCATGTACAGGTAATTATTCCAACACTCATTCAAAGAAATCCTGAAAACATGCACTGTTTGTGATGTGGCCAGGGCTAAGGGGGTACTCGGACACCGGGGCTGTTGAATAGGGAGTCACGGGTGGACGAGATCCCGGTGCCGTGCCCTGGTGATCATTTGAGGAGATGTTGATGATGGGGGGAAGGGGTATTTACAGGGGATCATGACGACACCTGTAGTTCCCGGTAAACTGGTACCGGCGCTGCAAGCCGGCCGCTGAGGTGATGGTGGGGGCAACAAAGTGTGGTGCAGCTCCCTACAGGTGGAGCTATTACCTCAGGGCAACGGTCTTAGTAATTGTGGATGAGTGGAGTTGTGCTGAATGGTGTTGCAGTTCTTATGCCTCTGCTGAGCTGCTGCTGATGCTGAGCACTCCGGGCACCAGTGGGAAGAATAATGGAAACCAGTTCAAGTTTAACTCCACTTTACTAGGTACCGGTAGATGGCAAAACGAAACACGGTACAGTTTGATTTGCAGGGTGATGTTGCCAGCTCAGGGTTCCCCTATGGAGTCTCTAGATGTTCTCTGTCTTTGTCTTTCAGGGACTCCTTCCTTCCTTACTTCTACCACCCTCAAGAGTCCCTTGATCTCCCACGGTGGGGCACAGTTGAGAAAAGAAAACACATTTTAGTCACAGTGTAATAATTCCCTGTGGCGCCTAGCTGCAGGAGCGCCACATTTGCAGCCCTTGAGGTCTAGAGTTGCCAAGCCCTGTTCTACAGGAGTGTGTGCTGTGTCTTTCATTTCCATACCTCATACCTTCAGGCCAGATGCATGTGGCTTGATCTTCAGCATCTATAGGGGAGTATTAAAGCACTTTTAACTTTTGAGAAACAGTCCAGAACACAAGGAGTGAGGTAAAAAAGTTTTACTGTAGCAATTAAAAAAAAAAAACACGTTGGTACATGATGTAATTTTTCACATTTATGTTACACAAAGCACTGATCATTTTAAAATAGGCACTTAGCACAGACTATAACATGTTTTAAAATAATATATATATATATATGTATATATATCTACACAGTGACAGTAATGTTTTCAGGGGAACACTGGACACACCTCTCACATACCACTACTTTTAAATCATGGCCATCCTCGGCCATAGTGGACATCTGGAACACATGAGGTCCCACAAGGATCAGCAGACTCCATTGAAATGAGGTACAAGCCACAAAGATAATTGGGCAAAGTCCATTAAGAGCACAGTCCATTAATGGCATTGTCCACTAAGGGCTTTGAGGTGTAGCCCGAAGGCTGCAGTATCGCTATTTCAGCAGGGAAAGCACAATCGGCTCTAAACTAGGGATGGGTGAATTACTCGCTACTATTCGGGACTCGCCCGAATAGTAGCGGACTCGGGGGACTCACTACTCGCCGAGTTTCCTTAGGAATTACTCGGGGGTAGCGAGTCCCTGTACTTTTGCAGTGTATCTATACAGATACACTACAAAAGTACCCTAAAAGTTAATCTAAGGGGTTAAAAACATGAAACATTCATACTCACCTTCTGTGGGGCCTGTACCTTATGTACCGGGACCGGTACCGAAGACCTACGGACGTCACAAGACCTCAGATCACCGGGAAAAGATGGGCTGAAGGATCTGTGAGATTTCAGCCAATCAGCATGCGGCAGAGCGGTCACATGGGTATGTCAAGTGGCCGCACTGTCAGCCAATCAGATTGCCAGATCGCTCATTGGCTGGCAGTGCGGCCACGTGACAAACCCATGTGACCGCTAGCCGCATGCTGATTGGCTGAAATCTCACAGGTCCTTCAGCCCATCTTCTCCCGGTGATCTGAGGTCTTGTGACGTCCGGAGGTCTTCGGTACTGGTCCCGGTACATAAGGTACAGGCCCCACAGAAGGTGAGTATGAATGTTTATTGTTTTTAACCCCTTAGATTAACTTTTAGGGTACTTTTGTAGTGTATCTGTATAGATACACTGCAAAAGTACAGGTTACTATTCGGACTCACTGGACTCGCAACGAGTACCGAGTCTCGGACCCAGACTCGTTAGAGTCCAGCGATTCCGAGTATTTCAGGATTCGCCCATCCCTACTCTAAACGTAAAAATAAAATTAACAATAAACAGGCCTCGCTCTTCTAAGAAGTACAAACTACAAACAGTCCTTATTTGGCCAACAGGGCAACTGCAGGAAGGGTCAGTGACTCAACAATAAGCCTTTTTTAGAGCAGTCCTCTTTAATCCGAGTTACAGCTGTCTAGTTCGAGGTAGCAACCGGGGAACCCGCTTGCATAACGACAAAACACGTGTTTATAAGTTTAACCAATGTCTACCCGTTTATTTTTCACATATAATAACATAACCCGGGTAGCATGTTGAACACATATCACATTGCTTATAAACACTTTACATAAATACATCATACATTACATAGAACATTGCACATATACATTCACAATAACCCGGGACCTGTAACCACGACTCTCTCCCCATTGGAGCTCTAACACCTGCTCCCATGGTAAATACGGCCTCCGGCCTACTTACACATCTTACAGTACATTTATGATAAATACATTTGTTATACTTCGACAATGACCCCTCCAGGTTCATAACAGGGATTGAGCAACCTGAGTACCGGGTATGTCATGTATCCCCAAGGGGCTCCTTCCTGGACATGTTTCACCCCATGTCCAGGTCAGCGTCCACCTGGTTCAACCATGGTGTCCCCACTCTAGGAGCCCTTTTAACCCCTGCTTCTGACCTTCGTTACATCCGCCTCAACGGGCCCTGTGGGTCCCAATGCCGGTACCTGCCGCCTGGCTTTAGCACCCAGCTTGATGACCTAACATTACCCCGTAGTCAGGATTCCTGCCTGACCGGGTCCTTACATACCATGTGTGATCCATCATTCAAACGTCCATGGATCACATACATTTCTTCCACACGCTCACAGCTCATCATCCATGGACTGTGGCTCCTCCATGGCCCATTACAGGGACTGGCAAACCATAGTACACGGGAACCTCATCCGTTACCTACTAGGAGCCCTATTACCCCTGTGTCTGGCACCACAGGCACACCCACACCATTAGAGGCCGTGGTTGAGGGACGGTTACCCTCTGCATGCAGCAGGGCAAGCCTCCCTCTCGTCCCACAGGGACGGAACGCCTCCAACATCATCCATACTGGCTGGGTCACTTTCTCCCCACATTATTATACACTGTTCTTACATAGGTCATCATCTTACATTCAGGGCAATTGCCTAAGCCCCTACATACATCAACGGGTCCTTTACCGACTGCCTAGTCGGACCCAATAGCGGTTATGCCCGCCTGGCATTAATCACGCATACAGCTCACTCCGTTACACGGGAACCGCTGTCTTACCGGGCACGGATCTGGGTCTCGCTACCTGGATAACGGGTCCACCCAGCGTCCCCCAAGGGCTCCTTTCCCGGACGTGTTTCACCCCACGCCCGGACCAGTATCCACCGGATTCAGCCACGGCTTCCCCACCAGGTGCTATCACAACCTCGGACCTTGGCACCGGCATGGAGCTAGCATGCTCTCTTCACCATCTCAACATGGCGGCATGGACTTGCACTCCCAGTCCCTCACACAGACTGGCTCTGCTCAGCTCTCAGGCTGGTAATCAGCCCACATCCTCTCAGGCTGATGTCTGGCTGAAAATGAATCTCTCAATCACTCAGCTGGCTGACTCTTATCGTGCCGGCCACACCCACACTGAGTCACCCAGCTGGGCTGCTATTCCTCCGGACACACCCACCTGACACACCCACCTGGGCTGTCAGCAATCACTCCTTACATCCTATTCCTCATGGACTCCTCGATTTCATGAGCCACTCATTAGTCACATTAAACGTTGTGTTCACAGTTGATTCACACAGCATTATCACAGTCAAACCGGCCAGTGTGAACAGGATCATACCCTGATCCTGCATGTGATGCGCCCCGGCCATGAGGATCATGCCGGCGGTGCCTCACACTAGCAACTTTATCAACCCTGCCTGGGATGGATATGGCCATTCCACACTTTAGTTTGCTATTGGACGGTCTAGGCGGTTTGCAGGGACTTATCCGGGGGCATTCTCCACCCCCACTTGACCGCCAGCACACCCCTTCATGGCCATTGCTGGAGAAGAGGATGGATGAATTAGGGGATAGTCATATCCTCTAGGAGACACAGGAGGAACTTGGGCAACCCAGACTGGCCTTTCAGGAACTCTCGTCCCTTGGGTTTTACTGCAGCTGGCAGGCTAGCAAGATCAGGCTTGGTCAGCAGCCAACCCTTCATCCTCTCCATGTCAGCCTACTTCTGGAACTCTTGGAAATCCTCTGCAGTGGCAACCTGACTTACCCCTTACCCCTACCGCGAACCACCACTTGTTGCCCTTTATCTTTATGAAGGTGACGACTTCTACAACATAGAGGGTATGGAATCATGAAGGTAATGCAACAGGCTGGACCAGTTTACATACCACCTATCACCAGTCTCGTCTTTGGCTAGGAACCCAAACCCCCTCTTCTGAAAGAAGGTCGCCACCCCGCCCCGGGTACATTGCACTTCAAAGTCATTACACTTAGGCACCAGCAATCACTCTCAGGTGAGGGCATCGTAGAGCCTAATTTCTTCCAGAAATGACAAGGGTCAGGGTGGTTCATGCCTATAAGGATACTTGCTGGGAAAGGGTAGGAGGCCCCACATGGCATTCTCCCAGTCAAAGGCCTCTAGTGTAGCTGCTACAGAAGGCAAGGAAATGGGCTTCTTCCATTACTACCTCTGGCTGCAGGTCTAATAAGGTCAGGCATGCTTTAAGATCCTGCCTCTGACCTGCGGTGGTCCGACTCCTAGCTGGCATATGGAACACTTGACCTCCTGACTCTGATCTCCATTCCAGTGGATCTCTTGAGCTCGCTGCGTATCAGGCCCAATGCAGGGAGTGTGGTCATACTCCTGGTCCAAAATTTAGGCATCTCCTCTGCGGGCCTTTCTGGTTGTGGTGATGGCAGGGTGGTGAGGAAGATTGCATGTTCCAGAGCAAGCATCTCTTGAGGTGAATCCAACAGGTCACCAAAGTGTGAAATGCAGTCACCCTGTACACAGTGTTGAAGCATTGTATGGCAAGCACAAGGAACCAATCACTTATAGGATATTATTGTTTGCCAATCTTGTTGCCTAACTCATCATTAAGCCCTCCATGGGTGACCTGCATAAGGCACCTGAATTACAAATCCCATTCCCCATGCCACAGGTAATACCTGGGCTTGTAACTGGGAGGAGTGATTATTGAAGCTTGACATATTTGGAGGACAAATAAGAAAAAGAAAATAGGGTTTTTTTTGTAGCTCAGCACCAATTCATCTGGAATGTTGAATAAAACTAGTGGGCAGCAATGCACGGACAGGTTCATGTTTAATGCTATAATAACACACTTGTCCACATGGCAAAAATCTGTATTGTAAATGTATGGAATAATAGGAAATAAAGGGATTGCACATTTTTAAGAAGCAATATTCATATTATGGTTTTTCATGACTGTGAACAGACCTATAAGACCATGTATATTAATCATATAATGGACATATGCTATTTTTATCTGAATTGCTAGCAGATAAGTGTAGAAGAAGTGGCCTCACATCTTGCTGACCCTCTCAATTAATAAAGGTTTTCTCTCTAAACAAAAAAAAAAAAGGGAAAAAATGTAAACATTGAAAGCTCTCTTATAGGGATGTTTAAAGGAGATTTTAAGCTTCTAGGTTTCACAGCTCCTGCCAAATCAGGCACTGTTCTAATAATTCACAGCCTGCAAGTGTTCCAACACCTGCAAATCAAAGAAGCTTAAAACCTTTCTTTTAAAGCTCCATTAAAATCTACAGGTTGAAAAAAACTGGTAGACCTGGGTCTTCCAGCGAGCGTTTTGGCCCCAAACCAAACCTTCAAGGAGAGCTTTAGGAACTTTTTAAAATTTCAAACTTTTCCCTCCAACAAAGCTGCGTTTGCTGACTTTTTTGCAAATTGCTTGGGTTATCCAATGACGAACCGAATCATCAACGTTCATGCCGAATTTGAGATTGGTGAACATGTTCGGGGAAATTTCGCTCATCTCTAATTATAATGAGCACCTGGAAGAGATGAACCAGTAAGACAAAAATAACCTTTAAAAATAGGCTGTATACCTGGATAAGCCGTTCTTGCTGTTCTAGTAGTAGAAAATAGTTTTTTATATATAACAATTTGTTTCAACACCAAACTAACATCTTTTTCAAGTTAAAAGAAATGACAGTGACTGACGTTTTAATTAAAAATGACACCAGTTTGGCTTTGAGAATGTGAGGTTACATAACAAAAAGGTTTTTCTACTACTACAGAAGCATGGTCTGTTTATCCAGCCTCGCAGCCTATTTCTAAAGTGTTTTTTTCCTACTGGTGAATGCTATCTGGGAGTTATCTCCTATCCGCGAGGCAGCAGCTACAACTGTTATTTTTAAGGTGTTATCCCATATACTCCTAGGTAAGAAATACCATTTTTTATGTATTATTCTCCTTTAATAGGGTTAGCCTATAATGTGCATATTATTTCACTTTCAGTTTATCCTACATGGAAGAGATAATAGTTAGGGCCCTTTCACATCAGCGTTTTTCGTAATTCGCGGCAGATGCGGTGAAAAAACCGCATCTGCCGCGTTTGCCGCATAACCGTTCCACTTGCGGCGCGGTTGCGGTTTTTTCTATGCAAAGTATAGGCGTACTTGCGGCAGGTGCGGCAAGTGCGGTTTTGCACTTGCGGCAGGTGCGGCCGCGAAAAAAACCGCAGTAAGCCGCGGTTTTTTTCGCGGCCGCACCTGCCGCAAGTGCAAAACCGCACTTGCCGCACCTGCCGCAAGTACGCCTATACTTTGCATAGAAAAAACCGCAACCGCGCCGCAAGTGGAACGGTTATGCGGCAATCGCGGCAGATGCGGTTTTTTCACCGCATCTGCCGCGAATTACGAAAAACGCTGATGTGAAAGCACCCTTACTTTGGTTAATTTATTAATTAAGGGTAAAATTGAGTCAAGGGTGAAAAAGACATCGTCACCTGAGAAACGCAACCATAACATAATGTATACATTCATAATATCTCAAAATTATACAATATAATTAATTGTAAACCCGATCTTGGTTTAAAAAGTATATACAGTAGTATTTAGCCCTAGACAAAGAAAAGTGCTCTAAAGTATATACTCAAATGCATAAAGTGGTCCAAATAAAGTCAGTGAGTTCACTAATATAGTGACTCATGCAAATATATCAATCTAAACAACATGAACCCTTGCATAAACAGGCTATGGTAATTATACCAAAATAATGTTGACCAAAGAACTTGATATTACTTAAAGTGTAACCGCTATTTAAATTTTTTATCTAAGGCTAATGTAGAGCAAGTGATTTTAATAAACTTCCAAATATAATTTATAAATTAAATCTGGAAGAAAACCTCTCAAAAACCTCCTAGAAGATGTCCTCACTAGGCAGTTTCTGAACCAGACATTTGCTGATTGTCAAGGAAATCTGTATTCAGCACTACACACACTGAATATGGCCATATGGGGGGCAGAGCCTATACAGCATGCCTCGCTACAGCTGATCAGTGTATCTGCAATTTACCTTAGGCACACTGCTGAGCTTTGTCACCTTGTCAGCACAAGCTCCTCTAATCTTATCTGTCTCTTCTGCAGTCATACATGCTCTGCTCTGTGCCATCAGCTGAAGGCTCTATGTGGTAACAAAAAGTCTCCTTTTCCAGCATGAGCCATCACTGTAAGATTCAATGGCAGTGGGGAGGAGAGGGTTAGCTGGGTCAGGAGGTGAAGAGGGGAATGACTCATGAAGGGAAATGTGATTTCCTGTTTCTAGATAGAGAAAAGAGAAAAATTAACTAGTTAGAAGGGCAAAATGAGCAATTGTAAGTACACAGTGTTATGTATTATGATGATGGCAACATAGTAAGAGGATAATAACTTTGATTCTTTAATAATAATTAATACCACGTTTTCAATTCTAAATTGTCCACCATTGGTGCAGCTCAAAGTACATTTTACTAAAGCCTTTATCAGCGGATGATCATCTCTGTTGCGCTTTCCTTAAATATCTCCAAATCAGCTAGTAAGCCACCCACCTAAATAACAATTACAAATTGCCATAGGTCCAGTGATATTATTCACTTATAAGTCCCATCTCTCAATTAACATCATGCAACATCCATGTGACCCAATCTTTTCACAAATAGCCAACAGGGTCGCAAGAAGCGTGTTGGGCAAAGAAGGCGCAAAATAACTGCCCATGAATTGAGGAAAATCAAGTGTGAAGCTGCCAAGATGCCATTTGCCACCAGTTTTACAATATTTCAGAGCTGCAACATTACTGGAGTATCAAAAAGCACAAGGTGTGCCATACTCAGGGACATGGCCAAGGTAAGAAAGGCTGAAAATTGACCACCTTTAAACAAGAAACATAAGATAAAATGTCAAGACTGGGCCAAGAAATATCTTAAGATTGATTTTTCAAAGGTTTTATGGACTGATGAAATGAGAGTGACTCTTGATGGGTCAGATGGATGGGCCAGAGGCTGGATCAGTAAAGGGCAGAGAGCTCTACTCCGACTCAGACGCCAGCAAGGTGGAAGTGGGGTACTGGTATGGGCTGGTATCATTAAAGATGAACTTGTGGGACCTTTTCTGGTTGAGGATGGAGTGAAGCTCAACTCCCAGACCTACTGCCAGTTTCTGGAAGACAACTTCTTCAAGCAGTGGTATAGGAAGAAGTCGGTATATTTCAAGAAAAACATGATTTTCATGCAGGACAATGCTCCATCACATGCATCCAACTACTCCACAGCGTGGCTGGCCAGTAAAGGTCTAAAAGAGGAAAAAAATAATGACATGGCCCCCTTGTTCACCTGATCTGAACACCATAGAGAACCTGTGGTCCCTCATAAAATGTGAGATCTACAGGGAGGGAAAACAGTACACCTCTCGGAACAGTGTCTGAGAGGCTGTGGTGGCTGCTGCACGCAATGTTGATCGTAAACAGATCAAGCAACTGACAGAATCTATGGATGGAAGGCTGGTGAGTGTCATCATAAAGAAAGGTGGCTATATTGGTCACTAATTTTTTTTGTGATGTGTTTTTGTATGTCAGAAATGTTTTTTTCTAATTTTTGTGCAGTTATATTAGTTTACCTGGTGAAAATAAACAAGTGAGATGGGAATATATTTGGGTTTTATTAAGTTGCCTAATAATTCTACATGGTAATAGTTACCTGCACAAACAGACATCCTCCTAAAGGTACCGTTACACGGCACGACGTTGGAACGATGTCGGCAACGATCTCGTGGGCGCGTGGTCGTTTCCGACATCGTTTTGACATCGTTGGTGAGATGTCACGTCTAGATATCGGGGACGACTCACCAACGATGTTGTGAGGAGGTATCGTTCGCACAACCCAACGATACCTGCTCATTGCTATGAATGGGATAAGTTGTCAATGACATCGTTATCGCAGTGTCACACACAGTGATATAGCAAGTTGACTGTGTGGTTTGAGAACATGTCAGAACCTGCTATCACCGATCCAACGACTTATCGTAGTTGAATCTCGGTGTTGCACGCAACGACGTCCTAACGATGTCGCTTGAACGACTCCAAACCCGTGACGTTTAAGCGATATCATTAACTATGTCGTGCCTTGTAACGGGGCCTTTAGACCGCCAAATCTAAAAAAAAAACACTCCAACTTCCAAAAATATTAAGCTTTGATATGTGAGTCTTTTGGGTTGATTGAGAACATAGTTGTTGATCAATAATAAAAATAATCCTCTACAATACAACTTGCCTAATAATTCTGCACACAGTGTATACAGGGTGGGCCATTTGTAATGGATGCACCTAAATAAAATGGGAGTGGTTGGTGATATCAACTTCCTGTTTGTGGTACATTAGTATATGGGAGGGAGAAAACTTTTCCAGATGGGTGGTGACCATGGCGGCCATTTTGAAGTTGGCCATTTTGGATCCAACTTGATTTTTTTCAATGGGAAGAGGGTCATGTGACACATTACATTTATTGAGAATTTCATAAGAAAAACAATGGTGTGCTTGGTTTTAACGTAACTTTATTCTTTCATAAGTTATTTACAAGTTTATGTCCACTTATAAAATGTGTTCAAAGTGCTGCCATTGTGTTGGATTGTCAATGCAACCCTCTTCTCCCACTCTTGACACACTGATAGCAACATAGCAGAAGAAATGCTAGCACAGGCTTCCAGTATCTGTTGTTTCAGATGCTGCACATCTCGTACCTTCACAGCATAGATAATTTCCTTCAGATGACCCCAAACATAAAAGTCTAAGGGGATCAGATCAAGAGACCTTGGTGGCCATTCAACTGGCCCACGACATTCCGGCTTCAAGATGTGCACTGCACATGCGCCGGAGTCCGGCGAGCACCACGTGATCATCCCCACAATGCACCGGGCCGGATATGACGTTCTGGCCCGGGTATCACATGATCACAAGAGAGGGGCATTTCGAATAGGAGGTCTCACAGCCCAAGGAGAAAGCGGACGCCCAGCGGGGCGTGTGGAGACAGTGCGAGGAGGGGAGAATGGAGCCCGAAGCACGCCTTTCCAGTCTCCAACTGGAGACAGTTTGTAAGTATAAAACTCATTTTTCTCCCTCATTATAGGGCCCCTTTAGCACAGAGAGGGATGGTTAGGGATTAGATAGGAAGGTGCAGGGACAGGTAGAGATAGGTTAGAGGGCTACCATGGCCTGACAGGTTCCCTTCAATGCTATGCGCTGCAGGGGAAATGTCTAAGTTTTTAGCGTATTCCGTTAGTCTAGGATCACAACGCAAGTGTGACCCCAGCCTTAATGCAACTCTATGAGCGCCAGAATAAGGTTTTCATATGGTTGCATTAATTTGTGACTTCTGGCGTGCTCTAGAGCAGCCGGCAGGTCACAAATCACAGGAGACCAATGGGAGTGATGCTAGAAATAGCTGAAAATGGTGGCAGGTGAGTATAAGACAGCTGACTTAGGTTTCATGCACCACTTCAGTAGGGAAATAAAAAAAACTCTGAAGTGGTGCTTTCATGAACAATGGAAATAGATGGATGTTACAAGTTACAATTGGTTCATTTTTATGCCTAGAAAACAGAGGTCAAACAAAAATACTATATGTACTAGTTTTTGATGTGGGGTCTATTCATTTTTTGCATCAACTAATTTGAGTAAAACTGAAGATTTAATAATTAAAGTTATATTACTAACCTTTCTATATCTTATAGGTTAAAAAAATGTACAATGAAGCTACGATAAGTCTTCTCAAAATATTTCCTACATTCAGTGAGAGATTTATTTAAATTTTACCTTTCACATGGGGATGTACCCATTTATGCGGATCACCATATATGCATTAAAAATTGTATATGAATACATTAAGATATAAGTCTGATCAGTGGCGTAACTAGAGTCTGGCGGGCCCCGGTGCGAAATTTTGACCTGGGCCCCCCCCCACCCCACCAGGGCCGAACTGGGACCAAAAAGCAGCCCTGGAAAAGAAGCCCCATCAGCCCCAATACGTAAATTTTGCTTTTACCCTGTTGTGGCCCTCACCCCTTTCTTAAAGAAATTATTTGAAGAGCCACATGTGAATGGTTTAGCAGAGGGAATAATCAACCACAGCTCCATTTACATGGTGCTCTTCAAAGCTCCATTTCTCAGGATTGTGGGGTCCCAGTGGTCAGACACACAGACACACAGCCAGCCACACACAGAGCCACAGCCAGCCACACACAGAGCCACAGTCAGCCAGCCACACAGACACAGCCAGCCACACACACAAAGCCAGCCACACACACATACACACACAGCCAGACAGCCACACACAGTTAGCTACATAAACAGCCACAAGCCACACAGACAGCCACACACAGACACAGCCAGCCACACATATACAGCCACACACAAACAGCCAGCCACATAGACAGCCACCAGCCAGCCACACACAGATGCAGCCAGCCAAACACATACACAGTCACACAAACAGACAGCCACACACAGACAGCCACACACAGACAGCAACACACAGACAGCAACACACAGACAGCCACACACAGACAGCCACACACAGACAGCCACACACAGACAGCCACAAACAGCCACATAGACAGCCACCAGCTACACACAAACAGCCACACACAGGTGCAGCCAGCCACAGACAGCCACAGACAGCCACACATCCAACCAGCCTCACACAGCCAGCCATACAGTCAACCACACAGTCAGCCACACACAGCCAAGCAGCCCAGCCACACACAGCTCCAGCCACACACAGACACACAGTCAGCCACACACAGCCAGCCACACACAGCCATGCAACATCAGCCACACACAGCCATCCACAGCCATGCTGCTCCAGCCACAGCCAACCCAAGCCAGTCACGTGGCACCAGCCACACACAGCCAAGCAGCCCCAGTCACACACAGCCAGACACACACAGCCATCCACAGCCATGCTGCTCCAGCCACAGCCAACCCAAGCCAGCCATGTGGCACCAGACACACACAGCCAAGCAGCCCCAGTCACACACAGACACAGTCAGCCACACACAGCCAAACAGCTCCAGCCACACACAGGACACAGTCAGCCACACAGCCCCAGCCACACACAGCCAGCCACGCAGCCATTCAACATCAGTCACACACAGCCAGACACACACAGTCATCCACAGCCATGCACCTCCAGCCACAGCCAACCCCAGCCAGCCACGTGGCACCAGCCACACACAGCCAGCCACGCAGCCATTCAACATCAGCCACACACAGCCAGACACACACAGCCATCCACAGCCATGCAGCTCCAGCCACAGCCAACCCCAGCCAGCCACGTGGCACCAGCCACACACAGCCAGCCACAGACACACAGCCCCAGCCACAGACACATAGTCAGCCACACACAGCCAGCCACAGCCACACACAGCCAGCCACGCAGCCTCAGCCACACAGACATATAGTCAGCCACACAGCACAGCCCCAGCCATACAGCCAACTAATGCATAACATTTTGAGGATAACCTGGTGTTGGTGAAGTCCTATTATGGAGACAGTATGAGGCACAGTATAGGACACAGTATGGGGGCACACAGTGGGGAGGGGGGCACACGCAGAACATTTGAGTCTGACCTGGCGTTGGTGAAGTCTTGTTATGAGGCACACAGTATAGAGGTGGGCGGCACAGTATGGGGGAGGAATCAGTATAAGGGTGGGGGGCATGCACAGTATTGAAGAGGGCACAGTATGGGGGGCACACAGTATAAGGGGGTGGGCACACACATGCACAGTATGGGTAGGGGGCACAGTATAAGGGGTGGGCGTGCACACAGTATGGGTAGGTGGGCACAGTATATGGGGCACACAGTATAAGAAAGGGGCACAGTATATGGGAGGGTATTAGTAGATGGAAGGGTATTAGTAGATGGGGAGGCACAGTATGGGAAGGGGGCACACAGTATATGGGGCACACAATATAGGGGGGTACAGTATATGGGGTGGGTACGCACAGTACATGAGGTGGGCACAAAGTATATGGGGAGGGCACAGTATGGGGGCACACAGTATAGTGGGAGGGGGCACACAGTATATGGGGCACACAATATAGGGGGTACAGTATATGGGGTGGGCACACACAGTATATGGAGAGGGCACACAGTATATGGGGCACACAATACAGTCTCTGACCTGGCATTGGTGCAGTCCTGGTACAGAGTCTTGAAGTCTCTCCTGGGGATCAGCTTGCTGTGGTTGATCCCCAGCTGGATGGCCCCCAGCCCCCGCAGCACCTGCAGACAGATGAGCTCCTGCCCAGATCCAGCACAAAGGACGCGACCCGCACCCTGTGCATCTCCACCATCCGGCATTCACTGCTGCCCCAGGGAGCCGGGTTGTATGCGCCCAGCAGCAGAGATTCCGGCGGGCTCAGCATTTCAGGAGGGGCGGATATGGCCATGCTCGGGCTCCGGCTCCCGGCCTGACAGAACAAGCACTGAGGAGGAGAGGAGGGGCGGGCACAGCAGCAGGAAGTGAGCTTTCTCTCACTTCACGTCCTCCCTCCTCTCCGGCCGGCGCTATCGCGGTCGTGGCGGCCGGCTGTCAGCATGGGTCACGGGGTCCCCCGGGGGGGGGGTTCGGGCCCCCGGGGGGGTGCGGGCCCCCCCTGGGGGCGGGCCCGGTCGCAGTCGCGACCGCTGCGACCGCGGTAGTTACGCCACTGAGTCTGATTGCAAACACAGATGGTTAATAATGCTTTCCGAATGTAAATACTAGTTTTGAAAACTGGGCCAAATAATTAATGTTGGTTTTCATCAGTTCAGTATTGAAAATGATACATAGAACATAATGTTGCTAGCTATACCCATTCCATTCACAATAATAATAATTATCTTTATATTCATACATTGCGCAGAGGTTAATGTACAAACATTCTTTGACAAGTCTAAAAGTTTTGATGCCATTCAATACTTTGAGAATTGCAGAAATCTGTTATTTTGTCAAGACAACGGTATTGAGAGTAAAGGAATACATTTTTAGTTTCAAGAATTTCTCCAATAATCCTACCACATGGGAATATACCATAAGACTTTCAGCACATTAAAATAAGTGTAAAAATGTATAGTGATTTGTAAGCATTTGTACCATGACACTAACAGAGGAAGAGCCAGACTAAGAAAATCAAACAGAATTAATCAGTTTATCAAGTCATACGATACTACAGTAAAAGAATAACATATGCTGTAGCAGACGTACGTATTTAATGGAGATTTCTAAGGGCTGAAAAAATGTTCACCTAAATTCCTATATATTCATTGGTTTAATCTAAACTTTTTTCTAATATGGCTTAATATAAAATTCTCTACCATTTCATAACTGCACTAAACGCTATTCACTTTTTCTCTACTTCCGGTGTGATGACGCTTTTGCATGGTATGATACTGAAACAAAGCATCATCAGCCTCTGCTCCCTCCCTGTAAAGAAGAGGCATCAGTGATGCTTGATTCAAGGGCAGGTCTGGTCCCTGCCCATGTGCGATTTTCACAAAGATAGCACACTCGGTGTTGATGACTCAGAATAGTAGATCAGTACAGGGAGTCAGATTACACATGACGTCA
Source organism: Allobates femoralis (assembly GCA_033576535.1). NCBI lineage: Eukaryota > Metazoa > Chordata > Amphibia > Anura > Aromobatidae > Allobates > Allobates femoralis. The sequence continues at coordinate 119,115,859 of JARQOC010000003.1, forward strand.
TATGCCTCGTCCTCTGTCAGATGATTTGTCTTTATCAAAATTCTCAATTCTGAGGTAAAATCTGTATTCAGTGAAGACTGTCCCATTACTGAGATAGGATAGGAGATAGGAGATGGCAGCTGTTACTGAGGAGATTCTATAATGATCGGAGGAGGGAGGAGGTAAGGTGAGGGAGGAGCTAGAGGCAGAGGGAGAACCTAGAGGCAGAGGGAGGAGCTAGAGGCAGAGGGAGGTTCTAATGGACAAGGGAGGAGCTAGATGGAGAGGGAGCAGCTAGGGAGAAAGAGGCAATAGAGGCAGAGGGAACAGCTAAAGAAAGAGGGAGTAGCTAGAGATAGAGGAAGCAGCTAGAGGCAGAGGGGGGAGCTAGAGGCAGAGGAATAAGTTAGAGGCAGAGGGGGGAGCTAGAGGCAGAGGGAGGAGCTAAAGGCAGAGGGAGGAGCTAGATACAGAGGGAGGAGCTTGATGCAAAGGGAAGAGCTAGGGACAGAGGGAGGAGCTGAAGGTAGATGGAGGAGCTAGATGCAGAGGGAGGAGCTAGAGACAAAGGAGAAGCTAAACAGAGAGAGGAGCTAGAGGCAGAGGGAAGAGCTAAAGGCAGAGGAAAGAGCTTGAGGCAAAGGGAGGGGCTAGAGGCAGAGGGTAGAGCTTAAGGCAGAGGAAGGAGGGAAGGAGCTAGAGGCAGAGGGATAAGCTAGAGGCAGAGGAAGGAGGGAAGGAGCTAGAGGCAGAGGGATAAGCTAGAGACAGAGGAAGGAGCTATGTTATGATCTGATGACTTAGGAGTAACATAAAGATTCCACAAAAGTCGTTGGTAACTTTATTGACCGTGACACCTGACTTAATATAGCAACTAGAAGTAGCCGTGGGATGTAAATAACCATGCCCTAGACACCTCAACACGGCCGGAGAACTAGCTACCCCTAGAGATGAAAATAGGAAAAGCTTTCTTGCCTCAGAGCAGAACCCCAAAAGAGCATCAAGCCCCCCACAGATATTAACTGGGAAACAGGAGATGAAAAGACACACACAGGCAGAATATAGAGTTCAGCAAAAGAGGCCACACTAGCTAGATAGTAAAGACAGGATAGAATACTATTGCGTTCAGTATTAAAATACTATAAAAAAATCTCCAACAGCAGATAGTGTCAAAAAATACCCTGAGTTCACTAAGACTCACCGCCCTCTTTATCTGCAGAACATCTGTGAATCAAACAAGAACAAACAAGTACCAATACCAACAATACTGGAAATAGCAGATAACAGTGAATAGCAATTTCTGTCTAGGAAGAAAACTTCCTAACTGAGAGCAGGTAAACAAATATGCAGACTAAAGTTCAAACCCACGACTCAGAACAAGACAAACTGAAATCAGATCCACAAGCACACAACATGTGCGCCACAAAGTAACAAAACCCATTCACTTAGCTTGCAAGGATTTCAGCAGACCAGGAGAAACCAGGAAAGGGTGTGGACACCTCCAGGAAGATTTACAACTGGCAAGGACTGATCAGCTTCAAACCACTATATACTCCAATCTGAACCTGACTGCCAATCACCAAGATCAGCTGTGGAACTCTCCAACACACAGCCAGCAGCATTACCAGCAACAACCACCAGAGGGAGCTCACAACCAGAATTCCTCCTTAATGAATTCACAACAGAGCTAGAGGCAGAGGGGGGAGGTAAAAGCAGAGGGTGAAGCTAGAGAAAGAGGGAGGAGCTAGAGGCAGAGGAATAAGCTAGAGGCAGAGGGGGGAGCTAGAGGCAGAGGGAAGAGCTAGAGGCAGAGGGATAAGGTAAAGGCAGAGGGGGAGCTAGAGGCAGAGGGAGGAGCTAGAGGCAGAGGGAATAGCTTAAGGCAGAGGAAGGAGCTAGAGGCAGAGGGATAAGCTAGAGGCAGAGGGGGGAGCTAGAGGCAGAGGCAGGAGCTAGAGGTAGAGGGAGGAGCTAGATACAGAGGGAGGAGCTTGATGCAAAGAGTAGAGCTAGGGACAGAGGGAGGAGCTGAAGGTAGATGGAGGAGCTAGATACAGAGGGAGGAGCTAGAGACAAAGGAGAAGCTAAACAGAGGGAAGAGCTCGAGGCAGATGGAGGAGCTAGATGCAGAGGGAGAAGCTAGATACAGAGGGAGGAGCTAGAGACAAAGGAGAAGCTAAACAGAGAGAGGAGCTAGAGGCAGAGGGAAGAGCTAGAGGCAGAGGAAAGAGCTTGAGGCAGAGGGAGGGGATAGAGGCAGAGGAAGGAGCTAGAGGCAGAAGGAGGAGCTAGAGGCCTAGGGAGGAGCTAGAGGCAGTGCTCCTCCTCCTTCCTCTTCTATCCACATAGAATCTCATCAGTAACAGCTACCATCTCCTATCTGAGAAAGTTTTCATTGAATATAGATTTTACCTCAGAATTGAGAGCTTACTGGTCAATTCTGACAGAGAAAGAAGCAAAATTGTCTGATAAAAGATATTACAAAGTTACTTATTTTCATGAGTACTATTAATTTTTGATAAATAATAAAAATTAAATTGATGGTTACTCTTTAAGTGTTATTCTTGCAACTAATGTTACACAAGAATTAGAGGATGGCTCGGAAGGTGAGTGAAGACAGAAGGCCAAATCTACAATCTCAGAGTTCACTATTTTTTCCACTGATTTGGCTGCAAATATCAATCTTTCATGTCACTTTTGTGTGTTGTTTTGTTGTATAGTAGGTTTACATTACAAATTTATTTCTTGTTTGTGTTAAAATTATTGCATCAGGAAGAAAGCAAACAGTACAATGTTACAGAGCACCGACCTAGCATTGCTTTACTTGCATCTACAGGAATAATTTCATAGCAGACCTATTCAGCCTTCCTCATAGGTAGGAGAATACATAGTATAACCTGCAGGGATCTATTTGAAAGAACTGTAAGAGACATATAAGCTCGGCATATGTATCCATTGATATTCTCTTTTCGCAAATCATTTATTTTCATCAGGGTGGACAGAGAGAATGTCTTTTCGGTAATACACCAATATGATACAAAGCATTGCGTGCATCCAAAATATAGCGTTATGAAGGATTTGTCAGCTACATGTCTGTCTTAGTTCATACTTATAGTCCCCATAAAAAAAATAATTCTGCAGCATTTTTCTCCATTGTGCTGGTCTCCTCCTGTACCTCCTATGTCGTTAGGGTGTATCCTTACAATATGACCAGGACGGAACTCACCCTTATATCCAAAGGAATAATCACCCACAGTTTTCAAGTCCGAGAACTACAGACACATCCACATCTCAGAGTTAGAAGAATAGATACTTGAAGTTTGACGTTTTATGAGGAGCAGAGTAACTCTAGAGAGGAAAAACAGCCGTAGGATACACACCTTTTTTTGAAGGCTATCATATAATGATAATAGCCTGAAGGCAAAATCTAAAATATGTCTAAAACCATGAGTCAGAACACAGTTGTTTCCAGAAAATAAAAAAATGTGATATGATATATTCCCTGAGTACCTAATGGTTATTTCTCTTTTATCTTGAACTCACATACATGGAAAGATTGTATACACCCTATCCTTAGAGGGACTATATCACCAGAAATGACCTAAAAATCAGGTTTTTGAGTTGTTAGCACATAAAACATTTCAATGATAGGATTCACCCCGATAACGCATTACCCAACATTTCATTAGGCGTCATTACGACTGTTCCTGCCCCCTCTGACTTTACAGTGACTCACCCATTCATCCTATTTGTATATACAAATGATAGGGTCAGAGTCTTTTCATTTTCGATAATGTACATGTTAACATATGGATTTTCTGAAAGAACACAGAGTTAGAGTGTAATAGAACCATGGTGGACATTTTGATATATTAAAAAAAAAAACAAATCCAGCCCACCACCTATGCCAGTCAATCCTCCACGTACCGCACGGACATAGGCACTGCCATAACCAAATGAATCCAGAAGGGTGAATACATGAATGGCATCAATGCAGCACGTTTCAGGTGTCTTAATGCACCATTAATCATCATCATTAAGGGTGAATTAAGGTAACTGATATGTGTTGCATTGACGCCATTCATGCATTCACCGTCCATGTAATGCACTTTGTTCATTAAAGCCTCTTTTCGTACGAGCTGGACACTTTCTCGAGTATTTCTAGAGCCATTTTGATATCCGTTACATTTCTATTTTTTTTATTTTGTCCTAATATATATTGTAATACGTAATAAAACTTATTGCAAAAAGAAGATCATTTTATGTTTATACCTTTCCTAAATGCAAGAATCATATTGTCATTTTTCAGAGCTTCAGCATAATAATTAAAATAGATGTCAAACCACTTTCTTTTTTTCTAGTTTCTCATTATATGAAATGGGGTGTAAATGTATGAACATACTTATCAATCAGCCATCCTCCCCTATGCCCAATACTGTTATGGTCCTCTTCTGGCACATTTTCTGAAATATGGTTAGCCGGATGACAAAGGGGCTTAGGCCCCTTTCACATCAGCGTTTTTTTCAAATCGCGGCAGATGCGGTGAAAAAAACGCATCTGCCACGATTAACGCATAACCGACACACTTGCGGCACAGTTGCGGCAAGCCCCATGCAATGTCTATGGGGCTTGCGGTAAGGGTGCGGTAGATGCGGCAAGTGCGGTTTCGGCACTTGCGGCAGGTGCGGCCGCGAAAAAAAAACGCTGCTGACTGCGTTTTTTTTTGGGGCCGCACCTGCCGCAAGTTCCGATACCGCACCTGCCGCACCCTTACCGCAAGCCCCATAGACATTGCATGGGGCTTGCCTCAACTGTGCCGCAAGTGTGTCGGTTATGCGTTAATCGCAGCAGATGCGTTTTTTTCACCGCATCTGCCGCGATTTGAAAAAAACGCTGATGTGAAAGGGGCTTTACGTGGATGGCAAGTCTCACCGTGAGTCTATGGGGCCTCATTCATCGTGCCAAGGAAATCTATTAGAAAAGAAACTACTATTCACTGTATGGCCTGGCAAACCTGAAGAGCTGTCATGTAAGCCAAAAGAGGATCAGAGCAGCACACCAAACCATACTTCTCTAGGAACTATATTTGGTAATCTCTCATCAGATTTTTGCTACCTTATCTGTGAGCAGCATAATGTAGGAAAAGAGACCCTGATTCCAATAATTTATCACTTAGTTTACTGGGTACCGTAGTTGCAATACATAGTTTTTAAATGTTACACATAACAGAGCTCAGAAAGCTAAACCTGCTCACACCACAGCTTTCTGTTTACATTGACTATTGACAGTGAACTTCTTATCAGAGGACAAGGCCTGGTCGAACTAGGGCTGACATAAGATGTAGTCCAGGCAATGAAAATGTCTTGATGACAAAATCTTTATTGTATGAAAACGACAGCACACAGCTTGATAAATGACACATTGCTAAAATCTGTGTCTCAGCTCCAACCTTATGTTGTTCTCAGATTACATTGCTAAAAAAAACTGTTAAGAGATTCCCTTTAAGCTACAAAAAAATGCCAATATGTTTATCAATATTTTTTGAATAGATATTTTTAGGGACATCATTTATTACTATATGGAAACACTTTAAATGGGTTTCGCCAAGAATGGTAATTCCAAAGGATTTCCATTGATCTTGATGAAGAGTCTCTGAATAGCCTTGTGTGAATAGAACAGAGGCCAAGAATGCATACCGCTGCTCCATTTATTTTCAATGGGACCATCAGAAATTGCACCTCACACAACTGGTCTATATCATTCCCATTAAAGGGCACCTGTCAGTGGTTCTCTGCGCATACCTAGAATCCTTGCCTAACAGTACATTTAGCCAGAGAGTAGGGGTTAATTCTGACAGGGCTCGATGTGGTCTGCCCTTGTCAGGGAGGGAGCAAATGGAGTATACACAGGCTCTAATGCTGATAGGGACTATGTGTAGAGTCAATCATCAAGACTGACCTTCACACTGATGATTCTGAATCTGATTCCTGCCTTTCTAAACTCCCTCCTTGTCCTTGTGATTGGTGAGACGGTTCCAATTATATTCACTACTGGTATCTGATTCACACTACATCTATGACCACAGTCATGCTCACTTCTTTTAACTGTTTTCTTGTGGATTTTTGTTTATTTAGGTTTAGTAAAACATAGGGTTACCTTAGCCCTTATTGATCTTATTCAGTGGCTGTCCAGGTCTGTACCATTCGGTCCTAGAAACTCATTGTGATCAATTTTATGGAGGTAATCTTTCTGTAATTTGGAGCGACAGTACTGTCTGCCTATGCACTTTTAACTATAAACTAGTAAAAGTTATATCTTAATCATTTTTTGCTTATTACACTAACATGATAGAGAAGTTAACCACTAGCTGGTGTCACATTGCATATACATACAAGCTGTCCCCCGACAGAGTATTAGGACATCATGTATATTTTTAAAAGCTTGTAATTGACCCTTAATTATCTCATTATATGTCAGACCAAGAGGAAAGTTCAAGTTATATATCTGTAAATGTCAGAAGGTTGATAAATTCTCACTTTGTCACTATTGACTCTAATAGAAAAGTGGTAACATTCTTCTCATAGCATATAGAAGTTTTTATTCTGCGCATAGCAGGAACTTGTACCAGAATTCATATATTTTTTACAGGAAATTGCTTGCTTTTGTTAATACTGACCTTGGGTAACATTTGCTCTTATTTTAAACTTTATTCTAAACTCTTTATTCTAAAATCCTAAACCTTGCATTATCAACACTTCCTATACCAATAGTGTTGGCTCAGTGCTTTGAGTAGATATAAGCCTTATAGAGAACCTGCATCAGGGTCATGAAAAGTGATCTAAAGGTATGATGGTTAATAGAAAAAATTGGAATCTGGGTCAACAGAAATGCATTTCTTTTTCTTTTATTGTTCAATAAAGAGGGTGCATACAAAAGTCAAAGTTACATGAGTCAACGCATTTCGACTGCAATGTAATGCATTTGAAACGTGTCGACTGGGTCATGTGTATCATGACATTTTTTCTTTTGTAAGCACCATCTTTATTGAATATAAAAGAAAAAGAAATCCATTCCTGTTGAGCCGGATCCCAATTTTTTCTATTAAGCTTGATGCAAGGCCAAGTCAAGGCCAATGCCTGAACCCTAGATGGATGAGCAAAGAGCACTCAGGTGAACTATATATTCTTATAAAAAGGTATGATGCCCGTAATGGAGCTGTCATAATGATTAAATACTTACATTAGTTGAAGAAATCTGCAACCTGTTTTTTTTTTAATTATCTTGAGGAGTTTTGGTGTCTGTGCATTGGGGTGAAACTATAGGATGGACAGTGGGTAGGGTCTTTGGCTTTGCCATGGCCCCTCCACTGCCTCAGCAGTTTTGTGGGAGGCACATGCGCAGATTGTCCTCTCTTGGACCTACAGGAAGATACCACCAATGTCTGCACATTCTCAGATTTGAATCTCTGATGATAAACTGAGATTTCAATCTGCGCATGTGCCGCCAATAGCACCATTTTACTTAAGTCTCTTAGGTAGGTCAATCTGTGCAAGCACTGCCCTTTGTACATCAGACACAAAAGGTAGTGGAGAGGTCGTGGCAGAGCCAAATTTCCTACCCACATTCCCGCCCTATATTCTCGCCCCAATGAACAAAACTTCTCAAGATGATTGAAAAAATAACATTTCTTCCATGAATGTATGTATTTAATCAGTATAACTAAGCCATTAAGGGCATATCATTAGTTCACTATGCATCACCCCGATAACAAGTTCTTAATATAAGCCAATAATCAGCAGACTATGTAATGTAAGTCTGCAAGGGCAGGGTCCTCTCCCCTTTTTATCAGTCTGTCATTGTTAATTTGATTACTGTAAACTATACATATAATTTTGTATGTAAACCCTTCTCATATACAGCACCATGGAATTAATGGTGCTATATAAATAAATAATAATAATAATAATAAACACTCTACCAATCCCATATTAAAATGTCTCCAATAAGCCAATGAAGGACCAAAGCAGTTGTTCATCAGCCGATTGGTCATTTATGTGGCCTAAAAATTAAGGTTCTCAGCAGCACACCTGCTGATAATAAGAATACTGAATAGGGTAATTGATAATTTTACCAATTTTACCTTTAAAAAATGTATAAAAAATTTTATTGAGCTACTTTTAGGCCGGCTTCACACCACAGTGTGATCAGGTCCGGGGCTGACAGGGATGACCCTAACAGCCCCGGACCGGATTTGCAAACAGAACCGGAGGGCTAATATGCCCTCCGGTCCGGTGTGCAGCCTGACGCAGCTGCCGCTGGTGATGATTCAGGACTGCGGCTCGCAGGGAGCTAGCCACGGTCCTGAAATAACAGCGGCGTGCAGCCACCGGTATCCGGTTCCCGGATCCTCCCGGATCGGGGCAATCTGGCCCCATAGACTCCCATGGTAGGGAGTGCCGGATTGCCCCGTATCTGGGAGAATCCGGGAGATGCCAATTTGGGGAGATTTTTCTCCCCGGAAACAAAACGTTGCAAGCAACGATTTTGTGTCCGGGAGAAAAATCCGAATTCTCTCGGATTCTTCTGGAGAGGTGGAAACCGGATGGCAGATAGCTGGCATCCGGCTGCATCCGGCCCCATAAGATACTATGGGTCCAAAATCTAGTCCGGGGCTGTCTGGTTTACACCGGACAGCCCCGGAACGAATTGCGCCGTGGTGTGAAACCAGCCTAACTTTCTTGTGGTGGCCAAGAGAGGAGGACCGGTAGGACTGTAAAGCCACAGCTGATCCTCTATAAAGATCATTTAAGTCTTTTCAACAATAGAAATGAATATATAGAACTTATAGGACATGCTGCTAAATAACAACATTATTATGATTCAGGTAGACCGGTAGCTTAACTGCAATGAAAGAAACATATTTCCAATAAATCATGTTACGCTAGGCTGCAGCTCTCCAGGCCTGTATAAATATGGCAGACATCATATCTGGATATAAAACATACAAAGAAACAATAAAGTCAGCCTTACTGATAATGGATAGCCCCACTCAGGTTTGGCAGGTCATCTGTTTTATACAAAGCGAGCATTTCTTATGCAAACATTTGCAGGAGATCCATTAGATTTCCCTTTGCAAGTCTAATATTATTTCTTCTGAGAGATACTGCCCTCTCCATTTATTCTAAAGATAAATGCCACACAAAAAACTAATTATAAGTCGATCTCCATTTTTCATATTTTTTCATAAATATTTTACTCTCGTTATTAGCCTCATAAACCATATGAGATTCCTGATTACACATTCCATAGGAAGACCAAGAAGACATGTGGATTATTTAACTGCGGTTTATAAACCCTATGAATACGGCTCCGTGACATATTTGCAATTGAAAAATTTACATTTTTGACAATTATTAATTTCAGAAATCTTTCTATGGCGGTAATGCATTTATAAGTTAATTTACAGACATAAAATATAGGCAAGTGGTTTAATGTAATATTTCAGACTGCGGAATGGCAGCGAGGATGTGCAATCTCTCAGGTAGGACGCTTGAAATGACTGTGAATCAACTACCAGATTGAAAGAATTCTTCCAGATCGTGCAAGTAATAATCTAAATGGATTTATGTACAAGGAATGACTTCTTAGGTTACTGTAACATACTAAAGTGAGGCATGAAGAGAAGATCACCAAAACCTTCTGTCTATTTGTAGTCACAAAGCCCACAATTTACTGTCCAATTACACTGCACAGTGTTTCTGATGTCCTAAAAAAAACAATATCGGTAAAAAGCCAAACTTGTTTATGTTCTCTTTTTTGTCACAGTACCAGTCTTGCAAGACATTGTTCCGCCAGTTATACAGACTATAAGCAACATAGTTTGCAATGCATGAAATGATGCAATGGCTCTTCATTTGTGACAAATCTTTATGCTAAAATACGTGTTCTGTTGACTTTCTAACTAAAGAAACTTAACAAAACCTCCATAAAATACAAATATATATGTTACTGTATCAGTACTGTTTACCTGTTGAACCTAATATAATGAATAAAGTTTACATTTTACAAACGTTTTAACAGTCTACTAGTTCAATCGGTAATGGATGTGTAGAAAAAGTCGAAAAATTTCCAGCAGCTACCCCAAATCCACAGAAAAAGGGATTTTTAGATAAAAACGGCCATTTTTTTAGTAACATAAGAAAACACATAACATCATGTGTAAGGTGAAGCTTTACGCATTTGAAACCCTTTAAGGATTCTTAATCATAATTCATGATTAAGAACCCTTAAGAGGCTTCACCTTACACATGATGTTATTTGTGTTCTAATATTACTAATAAAAATGGACGTTTTTATCTAAAAATCCCATTTTCTATAGAATTCAAGTAGCTGCTGGAATGTTTTCTGCTTTTTGTATCTGCTCCTATGTGTTGATTGCCACTAAGGATTATCTGTGCACCGGTGGACCCATATGGCATATATATGGTGGGTAGGGATGAGCGAGTATACTCGCTACTATTCGGTATTCGCCGAACAGTAGCGGTATTCGGGCTACTCGCTACTTTCTGAGTACTTATGTGTACTCGGGAGTAGCGAGTAGTCCTAATACTTTCGCAGTGTATCTATGGATACACTGCGAAAGTAGCCTAAAAGTGAGTAAAAGTTGTTAAAAAACAATAAACTTACATACTCACCTGTTTGACACCTGCACCGAGACTGGAAAACCTCACCTCCGCTCACTGGACAAGGACCTTTCACTACCAGCCAATCAGATGGCCGGTAGCGATCTGGCCATTCAGATGGCGCCACGTCACACCACGTGATCGCTAGCGGCCACCTGATTGGCCAATTTGCAAGGTCCTAGATGTACTATCAGGACCTTGCAAACTGGCCAATCAGGTGGCCGCTAGTGATGACATAGTTATGACGTGGCGCCATCTGATTGGCCAGATCGCTACCGGCCATCTGATTGGCTGGTAGTGAAAGGTCCTTGTCCAGCGAGCAGAGGTGAGGTTTTCCAGTCCCGATGCAGGCGTTGGACAGCTGAGTATGTAAGTTTATTGTTTTTTAACAACTTTTACTCACTGTTAGGCTACTTTTGCAGTGTATCTATGGATACACTGTGAAAGTATTTGTACTCGCTATTCTCGCAACGAGTAGCGAGTACCGCTACCTACTCGTTGCGAGTATAGCTAGCACGAATAATAAGGTACTCGCTCATCCCTAATGGTGGGTTGAAAATCCTTCCTTTTTTTGTAAATGTGTTAGTAAAAGATGTGAGCAGATCATTTGCAATCAAATTTACAGTCTCAAATCTCAATAGTGTAAAGTCTGTTGACCATAAGAGCTTGCACTCTACAAGAGAGAGAGACATAGAGAGGACCTAAGTGACCATAAGGGTACCTTTACACGCCGCTTATACTCTACAACACAGAGCTTACACGCTACATGAGAGAAAAAGAGGATCTAGTGACCATGACACATTACAATTTCCAGGAGAAACCAAAAAAGAGGACCCTGTTGACCTTAAGAGCTCACACAGGTCAGAGAGAAATGGAGAGGACCCCGCTGACCATGAGAACTTATAAACTACAAGAAAAAGAAAGAGGACCCTGCAGGGGAGAGAGACTCATGTAGCAGTGATGATTGGATCTAGACAAAGAGATATCTCCTTTCTGGGAACAAAGAGAGCTGTTAGGCTACTTTCACATTACGATTTTTTAGGGAGCCGATGCTGTCCGATAAATTCAGACAGCATCGGCTCCCTTCTGATGCCTGGAATCAAATGCCAAATAGGCATCCGATTCCGGCATAAAATCGTAGCCTCCGGGCTGAAATAAACAAAAGAAAAAATGTATGCTCACCTCTCCCTGAGCTCCCGCCGTCTTCCTGCAGGCTCCCGCAGGCTCCCGGTCTCTGCAGAGGTCTTCTTCATGTATACAGGACCTGCGGTGATGTCACAGTCACGTGACACCAGGTTACACCATGGTAACCTGCGGTCATGTGACTGTGACATCACCGCAGGTCCTATACTGCAGTAGGAGACCTCTGCAGAGATCGGGAGCCTGCGGGAGCTACAGGAAGCCTGCAGGAAGACGGCAGGAGACGGCGGGGGCTCGGGGAGAGGTGAGCATAATTTTTTTTTTTTTTTAACCCCTTCTCTCCCAGTTTGGAGAAGTTTTACTGTACCGAGCATGCTCAGTACAGTAAAATCGGGTCCGAGGAGACATCAGATGTTTCCTCTGACCCCTCTCCATAGGGCCCCATGCTAAATTGATCGGACCAAATCGGATGTGCACTAAATGCCATCCGATTTGGTCCGATCCGATTTTGTCCGATTTTATTTTCGGTGCAAAAATCGGAGCAGTCTCCAATTTTTGCATCGATAAAACAATCGCACAGAATCGGATCGGACCAAATCGGATGGCATTTAGTGCACATCTGATTCGGTCCGATGCCCATAGGGCTGCATGGGGCCAAATTCGGATCCGATGCTGCTTTTTATCGGACTGCATCGGAAATCCGAATATCGTAATGTGAAAGCAGCCTAACACCAGTGAGAGCCCTAAATTCTTTGAATGAATTTGTCTTTCGACTTTTGACCTTTAGAAAGATGTCGGTCCATCATCGAAATGCATTGGTACTAATAGAAATCATATTTGAAGCTCCAGGGCTCCTTATTTGCCACAGCAGAGCCGGCCTATGGTCTCCAATTCACATATTTCCAACAGTCATGGGGCAGCAGCAATAGATATTTACACTTAAATGGATGTTTTGTCTTCACACAAAACAACCAGATGAGCAAAACCACCCCTCAGTAGTGTGTTTTATGAACACTACTGACCTATTGTGTTTTGCCCCTCTCTAGACTTCCTAAATTCTATGACTGGCTTTCACTGGGTGAAAAACACAAGTGTTGGAGGCAAAAAACCCACCCATCCAAACCAGCTCCCTCCCACTCATCAATTTAATTGACTGGCAGAAATTAGGTGGGGTTTCGGCCATGGATGGGCAGGGTTTAGGCTGCTTTAATTTAATCTTAAATATGTGTTCCTTGGGTAAAAACCTATTTAATAGGGATCTATTTAGGATCCAAAAGAGCTGGCTCTTTTTTGTGAGCCGAGCCAAATGAGCCAGATAACAGAGCTGGACTGCCCATCACTGTTATCCAGTGACTCTGGAAATTGAAAATGATTCTACTGAACAATCTGTGCTGTACTAGGAACTGATCTGTGATGGCCCAGATACTGACTGTACAAAGTATGACAACTCACAACATGATATGGCTGCAGGACATTATTTGGAAGCCTGCATGGCCATGCAAAATGACAATAGTCCGGTCTTTGATGCTTCACCAGTGTGGGAAATGGTGCCAGGCAAATTTTTTCTTTGTGAACTGCAAATAAAGGCCCTGTCACACACAACGACCGCTCCAGCGATCCCGACAGTGATAACGACCTGCCAGGATCGCTGGAGCGTCGTTACCTGGTCGCTGGGGAGCTGTCAAACAGGCAGATCTCCCCAGAGATTAGGGGCATGGGAGCCACCTCCACATCGCTGAAGGTGATGTCAGCGTCCTCCCTGCTTAGCGCTGTCTGTAAGCAGGGACGACGCTGGTAACTATGATAAACATCGGGTATCTAGGCAGCGCACGCTGCCTGGATACCCGCTGTTTATCATAGTTACCAGCGTCCTCCCTGCTTAGCGCTGCCTGTAAGCAGGGAGGACGCTGGTAACTATGATAAACACCGGGTATTCAGGCAGTGCGCGCGCATGGTTACCAGCCAGTGAGGTCACTGATCGCTGGTTTCTCGCTGTCACACGCAGCGATGCGTGCTGACCAGTGGGAAACCAACGATCAAAAAATGACACAGAGCACTTTGCAGTGATCAGCGACCTCACAGCAGGGGCCTAAGTGTCACACATAACGACATCGCTGGAGAGATCGTTGTAACGTCACAGTTAAAATGATCTCTCTAACGATATCGTTATGTGTGACTGGGCCTTTACATATCAAGATATTGGAATTTGTGTTCTTTTAACACTATCCAAAGCAGATATAGACAATTTAAGATATAATTAGATTTGGTGCTGCTTTAAGGGTGAGCATCTGAAATGAAAGCTTATTGACTCTTACCATGAAGGAGGACACCTAAAATAATGACTAAAGTGTCCTAACATGCAGTGACGTGCATTGTTCTAAATGCTACAATACCTAGATATGGTAACATACTATTGAAGATAAAGTTAAGACCTTTAGAATTTTTTAGTATTTCCTTACTTTTTCATTTACTGTATATATTACTCAGTAAAATAAAACAGTAGATCAATGTCTTTCCATGCAAAAATGTTGAGACAACCTGAGCTGCCCGACAGCTATTCCTGGTACTGCGAAAAATGTAGACTACTATAAAGAACTTATCTACAAAGCCACATTATAGCCATGCTGGGTCGTAAAGTGCACAGTATTGTATGATTAAATACGTATGTGTAAGCCTTGTCTGGTTTTCTTAATAGGTGAGATATTTATAAACTGCATAGCTTTATTCAACTGAATTAGTAGTTATAAAATGAATTGTGTAGGAGAACATTTTAATTGAGTAATGTCAAGTCAATGGCCATTTCAATTATGCAGTTACATTATGTGGCCGAGTCTACTGTAAACTGAAAGAACAGTGGAAAGAAGCAAGAAGTTACATAAAAGCACGAGACTTCAGGCTTAGTGTATTTATAGTGATCACAGATTTCTCATGTATTCGCTGTAATAGAAAGGGTGCAATATTTACTCTAAGGCTTGAGACCTACAATACTTGCATGGGTCTCGCATGACTCCCCCGACACGGTCGCTGTCAATCTGGACGGAAGCATGTCAGCTGCTTGTGTTTCTATACAGCTGACGCACTCCCAACCAGAGAAGATGGTGGCCGTGCCGGGTTAGTCATGCCAGACTCGTGTGAGTATCTCGCTTGTGTCATGCATTGTGTGTCTCAGACCTATCACTTCACTGCTGCAGAACCCCTTTTTAAGATCAAGAGGGAGATTCCTTTTCACCATTGATTACTTTATATTGCGCTTACTTTTGTGATACTTGCACACATTTGTAATATACCCACTGTTATTTTTCTCATGTTTTTGCACACATCCCATTTAACACCATTGGCAGATCCTCTAGAGGGGATGTGCACAGTTTCTTTTAAACAGTGTGCTTGCACCACTCAGCCGATGAATTTAAATGATTAAAGGACTTGTACGTTTTCAGAAAAGTTGTTTATATGTTGCATTACTAATATGAAAAGTTGTCCTTTGCTCCCCCTCCCCTGGTTCGCCACCAAGTCTCATTCACTGCTTCTCGCGGAGTGTTATTGTCTGCGGCACTGTCGTCACCTTGACAATTCTGTAGACAATAACTGAACCCAATGGATCTGATGATGTAGATGGCCCGAGCCGCTCAGAGCTGCTGATCTCACTGATTAGTGCTGGGATGTCGATGTTGGAGCTCTGGACACCAAAGAAGCAGAGGAGACTCAGCCTTGGACCTGGGCAGGCTAAGGAAAGCTCAGTTTAGTTTTTTATTTCTAATAGAGGTTATGGGAAAAACATTTCTGAAAGTGGATAACACCTTTAAGGTACCTTTACACGCCGCGACGGCAGGCTGGATACATCCCGCTACTTCACGTGCACGAGCACGCTCAAACGGTTACAAACGGTCAACGCACCCTCTTTACACGCCGCCACAAGGTGCGCTACGCCACGCTACATCTATAGCTAGCTACATCGCCGGGTGTCTCAAGTAGCCAGCTGTAGCTCATTTACACACCGCTATAACCAGCTACTATGGGCGGACCTGGTGCAGCAGGGCCAGCACATAGGCGTGCCACAATTGTGGATTACGAGCCGTCCGTACGCTGATGCGACAAAGCAATAACATCCTGATTGGGCAGGCAACGCAGGAGGCTGAGTAATACAGCACACTCGAGCGATTGTGTAGTGTGACTCGTCAGCTCCTTAAATATGCCTCCCTATGCAGCGACTACCAATCGTCATGCAGCAGCTTCCACCAATGATCGCACATGGGGCGCGGTAACCCGGAGCCAGGGTCACGCCTTAGCTGCATTGCAGGCTGTCCCGAGTTCCCTTCCGTTGCTTCTTTACACGCCGATACAGCTCGCTACCATCGGCGTTGTAGCCATCAGTTTTTCGAGCAGAGCTAGGAAACAGATGTATCTGTTGCCGGCTGTAGCGTCACATCTTCAGACGCCGCTACGACGGGCTACATTGGCGCTACAAGCTACATTTGTAGCCTGTAGCGGGATGTATCCAGCCTGCCGTCGCGGCGTGTAAAGGTACCATTACAGATGTGTCCCATGAATCTGGTGGCCAGACAATTTCTTGCACCAAAAACCAGACCAATAAGCAATCAGTTTTGATGGTCAATAAGCTCCCTAGCATCACTATTCACATCTTTATCAGTGTTTGTATTATTGCCAATTAATATGTAATATCTATATTTCTCTGGTGCACTTTGTATTGTGATGATCTATGATTTTGTGCCAAATGTTTTGCTTATTCAGCTGTTTAACACCTGTATGTCCTCTTGGAACTGACTATTCGACTGACTGAACTTACTTTGCTTGAATTAACCTCTGTATTTAGACCCAGTCAGCCCTTGACTATATATTTGGCTCTGAATTGCCATTGTCCTCATCTCTCTGGTTTTGACCTGTCTTGCACAAATTTTGCACTTTCTTCTGCTCCACCAGCCAGCATCATCTCTATGGATATTACCCAAAGGTCACTGAAGCAAAGGTCAGATTCCTGTATGGGGTAAGGGGGTGAACACTAGGGAGCCCTTGTGACCTGCTAATCTGAGTGGCTTGCTCTAATTCTGCTTGTGTAAGGGCCCTTTCACATCGGCGGTAATCGTTGATCGCGGCAGTTGTGGTGAAAAAAACGCAACTGCTGCGATTACCACATAATGGCCGCACTTGCGGTTCACCTGCGGCAAGCCCCATGCAATGTCTATGGGGCTTGCGGCAGGTGCGGCAAGTGCGGTACAGCTGCGGTTTCGGCACTTGCAGCAGTGAAAAAAACGCGGTCAGCCGC
Source organism: Allobates femoralis (assembly GCA_033576535.1). Lineage (NCBI taxonomy): Eukaryota > Metazoa > Chordata > Amphibia > Anura > Aromobatidae > Allobates > Allobates femoralis. The sequence continues at coordinate 119,132,941 of JARQOC010000003.1, forward strand.
GGTTTACTCGTGGCCGCAGCTGCCCCAAGTGCCGAAACCGTACTTTTCGCACCTGCCGCACATTTACCGCAAGCCCCAAAGACATTGCATGGGGCTTGCCGCAAGTGAACTTCAAGTGCGGCCGTTATGCGGTAATCGCGGCAGTTGCAGGTTTTTCACCGCAACTGCCGCGATCAGCGATTACCGCTGATGTGAATGCAGCCTAAGTTGTTTATTATGATGTTTTGCAAGAGCCGAACCACATAACTGTATAATGCTCACTCCAGTTTATGAAATCCCTATATTATTTCTTAATTTGAGATGGAGCTTTACATGTCAGTCCATCAATGATTGTCACAAAGGCAGAAACTACTGCAGCAAGAGATAAGTAATGTCTAAGGAACTTCATCAATCTCTGATTAGCCATCAGAAAGTAAAGCTCGTACAGATGTGGTTTTTCAAACATATCAGAAGTGAAGTTATAATAAAGTATATTATATAGCAAAACATCAAAAAGGAAAATCAGCATATCGATAGGATTATAATTTCCTTTTTCTCTCTTCAATTTCATCTAAAATAGCAACATGCATGAAGTGATGCTAACCTGATGCATTTTGAACGCTGCTGCGTCCTTGTCATTGACGTCCTATGAATAAGGAACCACCTGTGACCGACCTTCGCATCAGGATAGCATCTCCTCATGCATGTTGCTGTTTTAATTGAAATTTAATATAGAAAGAAGTTTTAATCCTGTGGATGTGCCGATTTTCACTGTGCAATTCAGGTCTACGTGTGGACTTCAAATTCTCACCATATAGTAAAACAGTTGACTCCCTGACTAATCAAATTGGGGTAAAAGAATAAAGATAAAAAACGTAACATTCATTTGAGACTAATTTTTTAAAACAGTTGACCTTACTTTTGTCGTTTTGTGATTTCCAATCTTTCCAGGAAAAGCTAGATCAGGTCAAGTAGGTCCGGAGCAAAGTATTAATGTCACTCAGCTATCCATGCTCCTCCCAACTTTATAAAATGCCATTGCAGGTATCAAGTACCGTATACAGTATATTTTGGTGCACTAAGAAGGTATTGGCTCTTGTAGGATTAAACAAAATCCTCTAAATGATATACAAATAAAAGTATCTCACAATTCATAAAATATAAGAGAAATAGCAGTCCTACCTACTTCAACTCATTCCAACTCCAACCTTAAAGTGACTCTTTACCCTGGCACTGAAAAATGACTATACATTTCTCATATATTGTCACCCATTATTTGGGCCTTTTGTTTGCCTTCCAGTGCCTCCTCCACTCAGATCGGCATTCAGCTACTCCTATGGCTGCCACAGTTGATGGGAAGTGTATGTAAAGTAAGTCTAAGCCATGTCTCCCCTAGTAATACTCGGCGGTAGGATAATAAAGACATGTGAAGCATGATTCGGACTTAGCATTCTTCTTGACAGATGCCAAGGAAACAGGAGGAACAGAGTACTGATCTGAGCAGAGGAGGCAATGGGAGGCATGGGGTGCATCAGGGAAGGTGACTATACATGAGAAACGAAAAGTGACTTTTCAGTCCCAGGGTAGAGAGCCAATATAAATGATCTTTTTTTCATCATTTTAATTACACAAGATGGTGTGGGAGAAAAAATCTAAAGGAAACAATTGTCTGAAAAACTACAAAAGGTTCAATAAATTGATCAAAATACGCCCCAGAGACATAAAAATATAATCTTTAATAGAAAAATTTAAAACGAGTACACCCACGAACATGAATTTAAATTCAAGAATACAATCACCATCAAACATTCAATATAAACATGACTCAGGCTACTTTCAAACTAAAGTATTATCGGGCCGAGAACTGGAAAAAGTTGACCTCACACAGCCAGCACCAGGACCAATGTTGTATAATTCTGCTGTTCAGATGCTCATTTCATTTCATACACTGAATATCCATGTGAAAAGTTCATAGCATGCATTAGTAGCTTCCACATTTTGGATGAGTCTCGTCTATTAAAGCCTAAGTGAGTGCAAAAGTGATCACACATGGACGAACCCTATAACCTCCGATTTATATGGGTATATTGCCATTATTAACCAAGGAAACTTGTTTTGATCTTGTACATTTTATAAACTTTTGATGTACTAACACTGATTACATACAGTAGAGAGGGGTGTGGGTGGGCACAGATACGTGATGCACCGGTAACACGTAAATTTAATGATATATTACCAAGGGAAAGACCATGTGTTTAAGTAGACCTGGATCTGGGGAAAGACACTCACATTAATGCGAGTGTCATCAAAAGCTTTATTAATTATCAACTAGACATATACAACATGATAAAGGTTTAAAAGCAGTTAAAAAAACAGTGTAAAAAGCACTGTATCACACAAAAAAGCCTAGCCCCACTCACAAGTGGCAATATTAACATGTAATGGATCACAGAACCGGAGTCTAAACAATTCAAATTCAATCAGTAAAGACTGGAAACCTCAAAGTAATTGCGTGTGGAACCGCTGACAATGTAAAGTGCACTATATTTACAAATGGTGAGCACTGGATGTAGCACACAGAATTTCAAGTAATTGAATGATAATCATAGGGCACAAAGTTTCCATAACCAAGAACAACCTGTACACTGGACCCTAGTTCCGGATAGATATCTCTGGAACCAGTGTCACTAAGGTAAAGGGAATTTACAATACGAGGTGGCCGGTGGCCCAAGCTCAGTACTTTACCACCCCTGATGTCAAACGAAGTCAGCGTTAATTAAGGCATAGGCAGTTAGGTCACATACAGATGAAAAATCGTGCTTGTCACGGATGAAAACATATCTGTGTGACAGTGGCGGACCTTGAGCCCAGAAGGCCCTGGTGCAGCAGCAGCCATGCTGGTGAGGAGCGGGGGGGGGGAGGGTGTGCTATCGACGTCGGCGAGGACCGGAAGGGGGGGTGCTAGCGGACATCGGCGAGGAGTGTGGGCGGGGGGTTGTATTGGTGAAGCGGCACTCCTACCTGCGCTGAGCCTCCCGATGCAGTCCTGGGAGCCAGGCGGCAGAGGAGAGGAGGGGTGGGATCAGCCAAGGGAAGCGGGAAGCTTCTCTCAGTTAACCTCCTCTCCTCTGACTGTAGTCCTGAGGGGCCCCTAGCCAGTCGGGGCCCTGGTGCAGCTGAACCAGCTGCACCACGGGAGGTCCGCCCCTGCAGTGTGAACAATGTTATATTTTATTCGTTACAGAAGTCCGGTAACACCATCCCACCATACAAAGTTACTGTTCTGCTAAAGTGTTAGGCTGGCTTCACATCATGGTTTGTTCCTGTCACTGGGGATCCTGTTTTTTCCAGACCACACGGGCAGGAACAGACAGGAATGGATTTGCTGAACTGGATGGCAACTATGACACCGGATCGTCCTATTTCTTGCAGGATTTGTTTTTGTGAGGGGGGCTGGGAGGAGCTGTACTTCCTGAGCCGGCAATGTAGGGGAGAGGGGGGAGAAGAGAGAGGAGAGACAGAGAGTGAGACAGAACAACAAAAGATTAAGGCTCCTTTCACATCAGCGTTTTTTGCTGATTGCGGCAGATCCGGCAGATTTACCGCATCTTCCGCCTAACGGCAGCACTTGTGGCAAGCCCCCATGCATTGTCTATGGGGCTTGCGGCAAGTGCGGTTCTGCCAGAAGCAGCAGATCCGGCACTTGGGACGGCAAAAAAAAAATGCTGCTAGCCACGTTTTTTTTTCGCAGCCGCAACTGCCAGACTTGACGGATCGCGGAAAAACTGCATTTGCCGCACTTGCCGCAAGCCCTGCAAGAAACAGAAAAGTACAGTTAGTGTTATAAGAGTTTCACAAGATGATCATATCGCTAAAATGTCATCTTTGGTTTTAATGTTTCAGAGTATGCAATTTTAGCGATATGATCATTTGTGAAACTCTTATAACACTAACTGTACTTTTGTGATATTTGTATTTAAATACAATGGTGAATATTTGAGAGATATTGTAAAAGTTTGCCACTGATTATGTAATTGAAAGCCCTTGTATGGGTCCTATATATATCTGTAGCCCAGTGATAGACTGACATTGCTTGAGAAAGGCTTCCAGCCGAAACCTTGCAGTCCCTGGGTGAATAAAATCCACATTTGCTTTTCTAAAGGAAGTGCTGCCGTCCATTTTTTCCAGTATCTACAGACCTTGGATTGTGGTAGGAGGGCCCTGCATCCGACTATAGAAAAATCTGTGCTGTTTCATTTTTTTAGATAGAGAGATAGATAGATAGATAGATAGATAGATAGATAGATAGATAGATAGATAGATAGATAGATAGAAAAAATGTTCCAAAGTTTCACTTATATTAGTAGCCATAATATATTATGTGTTGTCATTATTATATTATACAACACATAATATTAATTATATAAATGTATACATATAATACATAATTGTCACAATTCTCTGTCCTGTGATCAGGGCATGCTAAGCTGTCAGCTGGGGAGGGACAGCTCAGTCATCCAACCTGGTGCTGTCAACCTGTAAACGTGAGATAAATGCGCATAGGGTCTTATCCTTTTTACAAAGGGTTTAAGCGGTAAATATCAGGAACTGCTCACCTGGTTCAGTTGTGTCACCCACAACGGTATAATCGCCTGAAAGATGGCTTGTAGAATGGCTGCTGCAGGGCCGCACCTTCACGATGAACGTGGAAACAGGAATGCTGTAATGGGACAAAATGCCGGAATGCCTGCGCTGCCACCAAGAATCACCAGGAAACAAAGAGTTAACTGGGCAGATTTTTCTTTTATTCTATCCTACGCGTTTCAGAGCCTCTATCCGAGCTCCTTCCTCAGGGAATGTTCCCTGAGGAAGGAGCTCGGATAGAGGCTCTGAAACGCGTAGGATAGAATAAAAGAAAAATCTGCCCAGTTAACTCTTTGTTTCCTGGTGATTCTTGGTGGCAGCGCAGGCATTCCGGCATTTTGTCCCATTACAGCAAACCTGGTGCTGTGGCATTCTGAGCTGTCAGTGTTTAGAGTGACAGCTCAGTTGTCCAGTCTCATCCTGGGGGGTGCTGGCTTCTCGAGTTGTCTCCTGTCCCCTGTAATTGCCCAGCTATTTAGCAGAGCAGTTTATCTCACAGCAGTGCCAGTCTTAAGTGCTTTGGCCTCAGGTATCTATGTGCTATGGGTGATCTTTTGCTGCCAGACCTCTGACTTTATTTGACCTTCCCCTAGTCTTGTTCCTCTGCTCTGATCCACTAGTCTCCAGGTATCCTGACCCCGGACTTGATCTGATTACGCCTTTGCCCATTCTCTTAATTTTGATGTGCTCTCCTGGTACCCGACCCCATAATGCTCGACTAGCCTGTCTCTTGTCTTGTCTGTGTAGTGACATCACAATAATATTGATTAGCCAGTTCTTTGGTTATCTGCGTTAAAGACTGAGATAATGTAAAAGTTGCACTTATTTTCTTTTTTGCCTTGGTACAGCACATTAGGTTATTAAGAGTTGCCATCAATAAACATTCAAGACACCATAAAGGTGCTTCTGACATATTTAATGTAATACACTCATTTCTATACATGATTTTCACACTACAATTCCTCGCAGCTGTGTACAGATGTAACAAGCACTATGTTCACAGATGGTGAACTACTTTGCTTAAATACCACAGCCTGGCACCTATGCTTTCTACAAAGTGTGACAGCTCTGAGCGGCTCACGTGCTATGTTTCATTATATCTGTATATATGTCTATATTCATGGCAAAATTACTGAAGGGTGAAGCTAAGTTTCCATAATCATAAGGTAATACATAACTATAAAAGAACCTGTCCTGGCATATAATATTGATTACCTATTCTTAGTAGGGCTGTGAAGTCATAGTTGTGGAGTCAGAGTTGAAATTGAGGAGTCGTAGTCAGATGTTTGGCTTACAGACTTCATAGCCATGGTACTGGAGTCAGAGTCGTGGAGTTGGTGTGTCACGCCTGGGAAGTGAGGGAATCAGGTAACTTGATGGTGTGATGGGCAAAGGGGGTCAAGAGAGCCTAATCTGACCCTGATGCTGGGGTCCCTGGCTTTCTCTGATCTTGGAGGTACCTCTGATGGTGAGGAGTTCCGAGCCGCTACCCTGTACCCTAAACTCCTGATTAGCCCAAGGCTGAGGTCCCTTACCTCCACCCAAGGGTTAGGGATCAACAGCTTCTCCTACGGCAAGAGAACTCCAGGAGATGCTTCAGCACAGCAGCAACACTTAGTCTCAGCTCAATGACCAAGAGCCATCTAACTCTATAAACAGCGTCTGACAGAGGAGAGGGAAAGCTATTTAAAGCCAGGGGGAGAAGATTCCAGGTGAGTCACACTTCAACCAATCAACCAGCAGCTGAACATAATAGTGAATGCAGCTCTGGAGCATAACACAGGAGTCAGGACCATCACACCAATCCCTCATGCAGCCCTTAAAGGAAAACAACACATACAGCAGCATCCAGCGATGTCAGTGCAAACTAAGCACGTGACACGGTGTCCGTTTTGGTGTAGGGATATTGAGGAGTCGGAGTCGGATGTTTGTTGACTCCACAGCCCTGATTCTTAGGATACAATACTAATATCAATTTGGCTTGGGTCCCAAACCCAGCGCCTCCACCGATCAGCTCTTACTTCAGCTGGTGATCGGATGTAGACTTTGAACAGAGCTGGATGGCACCGCTCCATTCGATGTGCAGAAGAGAGAACTGCAGACTGGCTCCTAAGACAATACAAGGCGACTTGTAGTTCCCTATAGTGGCCAGTAAACAGCGGATCGGTGTGATTCTGCTCTCCTCAATATTCCCATCCAGCCACCACCAAAGCTAATAATAGCTGATCAGTGACCGTGCCATCAATATTACATGCCAAGACAACCCCTGTAATGGGAATGATAATAGATCCTTGTATCCAGTGTTCCAAGTTCAACATGAAAGAGTTACAGCAACACACTAATGAGGTAAAGAAGAACAATTAAAGATATACCAGTCTACAGGGTGTAATATATAGTTTAACGCTTTAATTTCCAGATTGGATGACTTAGAGGGAACAATGGTGGTGGGAATTAGAGCATGTATTGCTGAATAATATGTATCTATTTAGTTTCTATGAAAACACCAAGCAGTATTAGAATACCTTCCCTATAATGTATATACACTGCTTGCTTGACCCACATACACATTCCTCCTCTGCCCCCTACTCCTTGTTCTATTGATTTATAATGATTCATGAAAGTTGGCTTTACCATTCAGAAAGCCAATACATTATATTATCTACTGTGTGCCACATAATAACTTGTATGATACAAGCACAATGCGATGCCAATAGTCAATAGCTGCTTTTATTATTCAATTCAATTATTAGGCTGAAGATAGATAGATAGATAGATAGATAGATAGATAGATAGATAGATAGATAGATAGATAGATAGATAGATAGATAGATAGAAATAGATAGATAGATAGATAGATAGATAGAGAGTAAGACATTAAAAAACCCTCATTCCAATTAACAGCACCCTTGGATGAAAAGTGGGTCTAGAACAATGCTGTGTCTCCTAACTACTGATTTGTATATTATATATATATATATATATATATATATATATATATATATTTGGGCATATGTCATGTGTGTATGTGACTCTAAGGTATGTGCAGTATCGGGTTTATCTATGTTAAGGTACCTTGTACATATATATATATATTACACAGTACCTTAACACAGGTAAACCCAAGACTGCATATATCTTCAAGTCACAATGTCTTTTATCCAGAAGCATATAGATAATGTATGAGAAAAGAGCACTCAGATATGACCTAGTTCATCCACAGAATGACTCTTGACACCATTCTTGATGTGTTCATATGCTCCCATATAGAATAAATAGATTTGCTATAATGCTTGCATGTAAAATATATCATTAGCCAAAGCAGCCTGTACAGCCAACATGTCCCTGGAGCTAACACTGAGGTATATTATAAAGTGGATAGCTGTAATATATGCTGGAGTATATACTCATCAGTCACATACTTGCTTAGAAACATTAATACATTTTAAAATATTGCCCAAGATGCCATGTCCTACTATTGCAATCTCATGCTACAATATATCACCACAATCCTTTCATTACCAAGTCAAGTGCATCTGGTCACTGGTGATGGATGATATGTAAATAAATAGGGATAAAGAGTGGTAACAGGACTGATACTTAGCAATAGATAAGGCAATGTGGAGGCTCCAGCATCTGTCCATACTGGAGCAATACTTTGTTGTGTATCATAAATCATTGGTAATTCTAGATCATGTATGCTGTACAATCTATATAATGCACCCTGTGTTATCCTACATTATAGTGGTTCATTCTTCATTATCAGTGTGGCATAATACCAAAATACAAAGTATAAGGAGCACTTATTAGCATGTGGAACTAATGGCAATAACCAGACAAGACCCTAAAGGCTTCACAAAAAGTGGATCCTGCTCACAATATACAGCACCATCCACCACAGCAGTGTGTGTGTGTATGTAAGTGCATATAGTGTTTAACATTATATGTGTGTGATATAATGGTATCATCTATATATCTTTCTATGTATCTCTCCTATATATCTGTAATATATCTATCCATATGTATATATACAAATATATATTATACATACTTAAATAGATATATAGATGATAGATCGATAGATGGATGGATAGATCGATCGATAGACAAATTGATACATTTATAGATAGAAGATAGATAGATAGATAGATAGATAGATAGATAGATAGATAGATAGAAGCAATCACCTGGCACATTGTGTAAGATTCTCTACAGCTTTATGTGAAAGTATTCACCAGATCTGGTCACCAGTACTGATCCCCAGACCTGATCACCAGATTTGATCACCAGAACTGATCACCAGACCTGATCAATAGAATGATCACCAGACATGATCACCAAACCTGATCACAGAACTGATCACCAGACCTGATCTCCAGACCTGATCACCAGAACTGATCTCCAGACCTAATCACCAGACCTGATCTCCAGACCTGATCACCAGAACTGATCACCAGACCTGATCTCCAGACCTGATCACCAGAACTGATCACCAGACCTGATCACCAGACCTGATCTCCAGACCTGATCACCAGAACTGATCACCAGACCTGATCTCCAGACCTGATCACCAGAACTGATCACCAGACCTGATCACCAGAACTGATCACCAGACCTGATCACCAGAACTGATCCCCAGACCTGACTCTGATCCCTCTCCTTATGGCTCTAGTATTACTCCTCTATGAATAGAAATATTTGATAAAGCATCTGTTCCCATTGTCATTAGAATAGATGCACAGAAGCTTAGATTTCTATGATAATGTATATAATCTTCATTTTTAGCAGACAGTAAAGGGATATAGGAGTTTCCAGAATGGATGCATTACTTGACATACATGTTCCAATTGCAATGTGTGCTATACAGTGACTGCTGTTATAACCTGCTACACAGCAGTCCTCAGAGCAGGGAGTCATTGAATGGATGTTGTAGGTGCACAGACAGACAGACAGACAATCCATCTTTCCTGCCCCAGTAGAAGTTCCTCCATCTGATGCCCCTTCCTCAAGCACTATCTTATATCTTATATCTTATATCTTACTATCTTACATCTTACTGATCTCCTACCTGCTTCTCCTGGGGACTTTCTTCTTGCATCAGGAAAGTTGGAGCCAGTGTAGAGTCAGAGAGTCCTCGTGGTCCTCCTCCTCCGGCTGTGATCTGTCTCATTATCTCCTATGGACCAGCAGTATTGATGCTCTTTCTCCCAGTTGTGAGTGTGGAGCGACAGGTGACCCTGGACAGACAGACCCCCTGCGATGTGCTGCAGACAGACAGACAGCAATGCTCTGCACGATCTGACTATTTATATCCTTGCTGCATCCTAAGGAGCTGCTTCTTCCTTGGACATCATGCGGCAGAAAGCAAAGAGATGTGTTCAAACTAGGAGGCAGGAGATGTCATGGATCCATCCCTGGTCCTGCTGCTCTATTAGCATCCACAGTAATGATGATCAATGGCAGCTTCCTGTGATGATCCCCAGCTGATGACACTTTCATGTATCTCCTCAGTGGTCTCCAATATAAAGGGGGGTTTCTCTCTCGGAAAGGTGCAGCTGTGCCAAGATAGTGCAGGATATAAGGTGTCTGTGCCCAGGATGAGAGGAAGGGACAGATCTGCTGTGTTACTGTCCTTCACCAGCAGGTGACTGACTTCACTACTCTTCCCTGGGCCAGCACTGATGGGATTTCTCTCCTCTTCCTTCACATGTCTTCTGGGTCTTAGTGCTGCTTTGCTTTTTCCCCCCTCCACATTAGGTGAATGCAATAGTTGTCAGCTGTTGTGGTGCTGTGTGCTCTCCTAGCTGCACCATGCATTGATGATATTCAGTACAGGGATGTATCCTCACATTGCTGCATTACCAGCATACTCCAGCTGCATATAAAGAAGTGAATGCATGAGCTGCTGTGTACTGGCTCTGCTGTCTCCCACCTCCTTCACTGCAATACAGCACACTGCTCCAATGAGAAGCACTGATCATTTGTCAATGCTTTCACAAGTGAGAGAAAGATAAGAGAGTTATCAAAGTTATCTCCACTGTCTCTGGTGCTGGAGGAGAGGAAGCACTTACTGATGGGGAGGGGGGAAACTCAGCACTTTACTGTATCACATCGGATCTTACTGCAGAACCAGCTGGTGTCAGTAATATTATCATTTTCCTGAGATGATTTATGAACAATATATCTTTGCATTGTCATTGTAATGTTAACATTCACCCGGTAAACAATCTGTTTTATTTAAGACGTTTTTAAAGGGATTTTCCATTTGAAGCCAAGGTTACCCCCGAGAAAGCATTTGCAGATGTGAAACAGCAAAGCCACCCTAACCCCATCCAGCACCGACTGTGTTTTGGTTGCAGCGGTGACATTACTGCTGCAGCCCATCACTGATCACAGAGACTGTGCAGGTGTAGACAATGCAGCGGTGATAAGGAGATCGGAGAGGCAGAGAAGAGCCAGCAATGGGGCAGGGAAGGGTTCAGTCCAATCTGACTTTGCTGTTTGTTTGCATTCCTTAAAAAGTTTGGTGTTCACTTTGATAAAAATGGAAAAAAAGCCTTCAAAGAGGACTGTCACCCCCCCCCCCCCCCCCCGGTGCTTTCAAACGTGAAAGTGTGGCACTCCAGGGTCCTAGTGACACTGTGTCATCACTGCCCCCAGGTGCTGGGGTCACGCTGAGAGCAACAAAAGGGTCTGCTCATCAGGGGGAAAACCACACACAACACCTTCTGCCTCCAGGTACGGGTTCAGGATGAGCTCCCCTATAAATTCTAGTCTGGTTAGCCAGTTACTTCAGTTCCTGAGAGGACTGTGAAGAGTACCTGGAGAATCGAGCAGTGCTAAGCTAATCCTAGGTACAGCAATTCAGTTCCTAGGAGGACTGAGGAAGACATCCTGGTGGACTGAGGCTGTAGAGCTTGTCCCAGGATCGCTGAGTCGGTGCCAGGCCTAAGGCTAGGGTCTGAGGAAAGTCGCAGGAACACCTGGGGAACCAAGCAACACCGTACTACCCCAGAGGAAAGTGCAGGGAACGGACACTGGGTCTAATGTCCCAGCAGGCAACACTGGAAGGTGGGGAATTCCAAGTTCCAAGCCATATCGTGTACGGATACACAGCAACAGAGAGTGAGAGTTCAGGAACCAACACCCAAGACGAGGGTTAGAAAGTACTCGAGTTGCCTGTCATACCGACACCTCGCAGGAAGTGACAGGGCCGGCAGTTTAGCTGATGCAGTCGCAGAGCCAGCACAGAGCGCAGTGAGGGAGCCAAAGACCCAGCCTGGTGAGAAGGAACCCTCAGTTTGCTCTCAGCAAAGACTCCGTGGACAACTGCTCCAAACTACCGTTACAAGTAAAACACTGAGGACCAACAAAACAGTGAGCCTGCCTATTGCTCGTGTCCGTCATCCTGCACCTACATCTTAAACTACCTTATCTGCCCCGGGGAACTACTCTGCTCATGCAGAGCCACTCCATCCCAGCTGCCCTCCGATCACCCTGGAGGTTCTGCAGCAGCGTGACCCACTATAGCACATACCAAGGGTGGCATCACAAACAATTTCCTTATTCATCACTCCCATTTCTCTACCAAGCCAGAAGTAATTCCCTCATTTTTCAGCTGCACTCAGGGTCACGGAAATCGGGTTTCGACCCCCGTGGCTCCCCAGAGACAGTATCGCCCAGTTCCAACTACCCCACAGCCCTGTGGTCCGACAAAAGCACCACTGAATGCAGTGTGTCTGCTGCATTCAGGGAAGGTGTGTACTAAGGCTCTAGTTCCCCTGTACCCGGAAAAAACACTTTGCAAACTTTACAGTTAAGAGGTCCCATGGGTCGGGTCTGATTAAGAGGTCACACGGAGCAGGAGCAGAAGTGGAGGGCAGACCAAAAGAAGAGGAGGCGGCGGCAGACACATCGAGGGGTCGGAGCACACAAGGGAAGGAAGGAGTATTGTGCCAGCAGCGAGGACCTCTTAATCAGACCCAACCTACGGGACCTCTTAACTGTAAAGTTTGCAAAGTGTTTTCTTCGGGGTACAGGGGGCTAGAGCCTTAGTACACAGCTTCCCTGAATGCAGCAGGCATGCTGGGGTATTCAGGTATTAGGCTCGGAGGGGTTTACGGGGATGTCACTGGTGGTGGTGCCGAGCCCGTGGCCTGGGTGACACTTCAATAGAGGTTATGTACAGGGTTAAGAGTTTGTTGTCTCGTGACGCCACCTGTAGTACCTGGTGATGGTTCACCAGCGCCGCCACAGTCCTCGGAGGGCGATGATATTGGGCAAGGGTTGCAAAGCTCCCTACAGGTGGAGCTGGTCCTCCGGAGCAGCGTATAGTAAAGGGGCAGCTTGGAGTGGGACTTGAGGCCAGGGTAAGGAGCAGTAAGGCGTCTATAGGGAGGCTGGGGACGGAGAGGAATAATGCACACACTCTGAAGAAATTCTCTTTTACTGATGGAATTCACAGGTAAAGATGTCCAGAGCACTGTCGGGTGACCAGGTGCACAGTGAGTCTCCATCAGCAAGTGGGTATAAGGCCTCCTCAGGTTCCCTGCTGTCGCTGAAGCCCTGTCTGTATGCAACAGACTGGCCTCCTCACTTTCTCTGGTCCTCTCTCTCGCTCCTCCTGCGCGGTCCACGGTTACCCTCTCTGATCACTGCTGTGTGATTCCACACTACGGTTTCTGGCTCCCTCTTGCTGGGTACGCGGGGGGACCGGGTGACTGAAGTCTCCACGGTGTGCCGGGTTTTCTGCTGTCCTAAAGTGTTCCTGCATGTGCGGATCCCTGAAGTCCGGTATGTCTTGGGTAAACTTCCACTAGTTCCTCTACTCCCTTGGCTAAGCTCCGTGCCTTCTGTCCCCACTCCTAGGCTTGGCTGAGCATTGAAGGGTCACTCCGGTTCACTGGTTCGGGCCTAACCGCGGCACCGATCACCAGGACGTCTTCGCAGCTCTCCTAGCGTCTGCACACTCTGACTAACTCCTCCTCCCCAGCAGCAGTATTTATAGGGGAACTCACCTAAAGTCAGTGAGTCTAGTTCCCCTACTGTGTCGGGGTGGAAGGTGTTGCATTTAGTAGGTACCTGCTGTGGAAACCCAGCTGTGCAGTAGGGAAGGCTGTGGCTACCTGAGCAGGCCCTCAATACAAGGAAAGCAGACAGAAGGCACAGAACCCCCATGTTGATGATTTCAACTGAATTTTCCTTGTGGGCAGTGCAGGGATGTCACTACATAAATATTAATTCGTTGGGGAGTGTGCAACAGAGAACTAAGTAATCACTCACTGTGATTGATAGATAGAATGAATATCTTTATTTGCAGTTTACAGAGGATACGGAGGGAGTATAAATAAAAGAAATACATGAATAGAGCTTCAGCAGAGGAGGAATTAGAAAATAATATCAGTTACAAATGGATTTTGGACCTGACAGATTCCATTTAATATAAGGGGTGAAGCAGTTATGATAGAATCGCAGTTTTTTCAGCTGCAGATTTAGCAGAGTTCAGTTGTTGAGCTGTGTATAACCCAGCCACACCATAGCTTTCTGTGTACACTGTATAGTGACAGAGAGCTGGGGTGGGGCAGAGGTGGACTACCTGACATGTGTCAAGTTGTTTTGTAATGATAATCTCCTGATAATGATATACTAATTGTATTGAAACAGCCTAGTAATACTTCTCTGTAGCAGCAGCCCTACTCTTACATCATGTTGCTCTAAGAGTACATAGCAAAAACCTGTTGACATATTTCCTATAAGAAATTAAGAAAAATGCCAAGCACAGAGAATATATTATATATTTATTACCGGATGCTTATAAAGCTCCAACATACAGGTGCATTTCAATGAATTAGAATATCATCAAAAAGTTAATTTTTTTCACTAATTTAATACATAAAGTGAAATGCATATATTATATAGAGTCAAATTTCAAACAGAGTGATCTATTTCAAGTGTTTATTTCTGTTAATGTTAATGATTATGGCTTAAAGCCAATGAAAACCCAAAGGCCATTATCTCACAAAATGAAAGTATGGAGGATGAAGGGTCTGAGAGATAAAACCTTACCTAAGTAGGTATCAGATGCTAGTGTTTGAAATCGATTGGCTGCTCCCTCCTGATGTGATATACGGCCGCGTCATTTTTGGTATTGTGCATTTTGGGTGAGCAATTGGGTGTACTGGCTGGCTTTAGAATGTGTAGTGCGCTGAAGCAGGCCAGTACACCCAATTGCTCACCCACAATGCACAGGACCAAAAATGACATGGCCGCGCATCATATAAGAAGGGAGCAGCCAATCAATTTCAAACACTGGGAGCGTGCATTGAAATTAGGTTCACCGGGGTGTGATAACAATAGATCGAGGGGGGACATGATGCCTGAGCGACTGCCAGAGTGTCTGCACTCCGAAGACACTGTGGCGCCCCTGCAGATCTAGTCACCACAGAGGTACTGCACCCCTCTTAGGGTGTAGTATCCCACTCACTGGTAAGGGGGTATAGACCGTACCAGGGACACCCAGATCACACTAGAAACATTGTAGTGGGGTTGGTGATGAAGGAAGTAGTTAGAGGGAGCACTTGGAGGAGTGAGGTCAGGAAGAACACACGTAGATGACGTGAGACATGTGACAGAGGGTATAAAAAGATCAAGAAACATGTAGAACGCAGGACATGACAGAGAGAAGAAAAACAGTTAACAGAGAGAATAACCATCTGAGGAGAAGGTGGTAGAACAGCTGAGGAGAGGCCATTGAACACCAAGGTCGAGTTGGAGGGCAGCTAGAGAATGTACTCCTGAGAAGGGTCCGAGGACTGGAGCAAGTGTGTGGTCATCCTAAGGCCGAACCATAGAGCAGAACATCACCCAAGTGGCTTCAGGAAGAAGAGGGTGTCCCAGAGGCACGGAAAGTGAGCAATCCACCAGTGGAACTCATATCCATTGTCAGGTGCACGATAGTGGAGGGACTAGGCTGCAAGGGGCACCAGGAACCCAAAGAACTAGCAGAGAAGACCAGGCTCAGCTAGCAACACAGAGATGGTGGCACTTCCAACGTGACACAGTCGACAACCGCACACATCTGCTGAAAAGGTGGCAACCATAGGGCTAAGGGGAGACACTGCAGGGGAACCCCTAAGAAAAGCCCACAGTCACTGGCTCAGAGCTCTGTGTGGTGAGGCGCAAAGCAGGACGGGCGAGGCAAGAACTGTGTGAGACGACCTGGAAAGGACAGAGAAGGGGTGCCAGTTACATACCATCCTACTATTAGTGAGTAGCTGGATCCCTGCCTCCGAAAACCCAGTGCTCAGCAGGCTGTTACACAAACACTGTGAGTAAAAGAACTGAAGACTGCAACCTGCTGTGTCTGTGAACTTTCCTTACACGTCAAGAGCACCAGATATGCCACTACCAACTCACTCAGGTACTTTTGGCCACCCTAAGGGTCAGCCCTACCCATAGACGGCTGAAGAACATTGCTGCCTACCAACCATCGACCCCTAGGAAGGCTGTTGAGCAGCGGCGGCCAGCTATAGCTGCAACCTGTGGGTGGCGTCATGTGTAAATTAACAAGTATCCAGAGATCCAGTCACCCCTGCCCAGAATGAACCCTCCATGCACGATCCCTAGGAGAGTGAGCCATCTACACCGAACTTTTAATGACACCACCAGGGTCACGGAGCCAGATCTCAGTCCTTGTGATCCCGGTGATAAAGCTTCAAAACAGCCCGGTTCTGAGTATCCTAACTCCCTGGAGGGGCGTGTCAACACCATCCCACTTACCATACAAACATGTAAGTTATAAAATTATTTCTCTCAATGATTACAGTACACTATTAGGTCAGACAGGGATGATTAGGAATGCCCTAGGAAGCTACAGGGACAGGTACTGATAGATTTGGATGCATAAAGTAGCTGACAGGTTCCCTTTAACTCTCAGTATCTCACATGAACTCCTTGTGCAGTAATAACTACATCTAAATTTTTCTAATAATTGTTGATTAGTCCTGCACATTGGCTTGCAGGAATTTTAACACATTCCTGCTTATAAAACTTCAACTTTGTTATGCTTTCATGGACAGCTCATTTTAAGTCTTCCCGCAACATTTTAATGGAGTTAAAGGAAATCTGTTGTCAGATTTTTTTTGCAAAATCATTTAAGTACAACATAATGTAGGAAAAGACCCTAATTTCAACAATATATCACTTAGTTTTCTTGTTGCAGCAATTGTGGCACAATTAGAGTTCTTAGGTGTAGCATGTAGAAGAGCTGTGAAAGTAACCTCACCCACACCCCTGCTCTCTGTGTATATTGTCTATTGAGAGTGAGCTACTAATTAGAGGAGTCTAACAGGAGCAGGACCTGTAGTCTAGGCAGTGATAATCTCTAGATGATAAAACCTTAATTGTATGAAAACACCAGCACACAGCCTGATAATTGAATTATGTATTATAACTTCTACATCATGCTGTCCTCAGATTACATCGCAAAAACCTGCTGACAGATTCCCTTTAATGTTAAAATTTTGACTTGGCAAACCAAAACTTGAAAGTGGTTCTCTGAGAAATGTAATTAAATACATATTTAACATTTAAATAGTATTAAATATTATTTAAAAATGTATGCTTTACATAGTGAATTTTGTCAGTGTGCTTTGTACCTTGCTTGGCCAGCGTTACTGTGCATGTTAGTTCTGCTGTCCCTGTCGCTCCTTCCCCCTGCCCAGCTGGATTACCATTGTAGTCCACGTATTGCAAGGTCCTCTGCGTTGTTGCGGAGCTGTCCACATGCATAGTCCCTGACTGCTATGCTGCATAGCTGACCACAAGTTGCGAGGTCCTCTGCTATAGACGTGTATTGGGTTCCAGGCCCTGTGTTGGTTATTCTGGGTTCCGTTTATGCCTAAGGTATACACAGCCACACCTTACCCGCTTTTTTTTTTTTATAACAAATTTTTATTGGAATGTTTCAAATGTTACAAAATCCAAAACATACAGCATTATTAGTTGTATTACATGTTAAACATAAACCAACAACTGATCACCACTCAGCAAGAAATCACCACTCCGTCAACAACAAGCCATATTACCACAGGGTCAGTTTCCTCATTGATGTGGTCCGTCGTATCAAGTCTCACCATCTGCTCCCTCAATGTCTAACTTGCCCAGTGACCCTTGGAGGCTTTCCAAAAGGTACCAATCCGTATTTCGGAATGGCATTATAGATCGCACAATTTCAGCCCTAGATAAGTAGGAAGACATGAACATTCGCCATTTGGCAAAAAATTTACTAGATGTGGTGTCCCTCTCACACATCGTTACAATTCTTTCTGACTCTAAAGCTCTTTTCAACTCCCCGACCAGTTCCAGCTCTGCCGGAATTACATTATCCAGCCAGTGCCGCAATAATAGCCTCTTGTAGGCCAGTGCAATCATGTGGAACAGCTTCTTCTGCTCTGTTGAAATATTGGCGTCAGGCGCGTAATGGAAAACCCAGACCTTGTGTTCCATGGGCGGTCCGAGACCACAGGACCGCAGGGTCACGTCCCGTGCAACGGTCCATCCCCTCTTCACTTTAGCACATTCCCATATCCCATGGAACATGTCAGATTTCGTCAACCCACATTTTGGACAAGCCTGTATCCTATCCGTCTGGGTGGGCGTCGGGTGGATGTTGAAACCCATTATGGCCCTGTGCATCAATCTGTATTGTGAGTCCCTCCATCTTTCGCTAATTATATTTTTCTTCACTGCCGCCCACCCTTCCAGTATGATTTGGCCTATGTCCTCCTCCCAATCTCGATGTCCAGGCACTGAAAATCTCTGGATTGCCCGAAGGCAGAAGAGCCACTCCCAGGGCTTTGTAAATTTTAGAAATCGATATTGGGCCCATTTCCCCTTGAGCAGACCATCCCAGGGTGATTCATCACATTCCCGTCTGGCATCCACTAGTTACCCGCTTTTATAGGGGTGGTATACGCACCTTGATTTGGTCTCCCTAGTCTAATACTGTGGTGTAACTCCTATATAAAATTCCTCTTTCCTGTTGGGCATTGCCAAAGCTTCCCTAACACATCTGTGGAGGTCCAGCCTGTTGCTCTTGGTTTGCCTGTAATCAGCTCCAATGCTGCATATTATCAGGTCTGTGTTAGCTGAAGTCTTTGTACCTGTATTTGTTCCTAGATCCATCTAGTTCATGTGTCTTCCCTGGTACCAGCTTTCCTGTCTTGTATATGAAGCCTTACTGTGTTCTGTACCCGAAGCCCTGCTGTGGCTTGTACCTGAAGCCTATGAGTTACCTGTAACTTGTCTGTTGTGAATAAATTGAACTCCTGTTCGTCTCTTGAACCTTGAGTTCGGTGAACCTGCTGTGTCTGCACTACTCTGATCCAGTCTGCATTTGCCATGCCTGTGCCAGCCAGCACCAGAAGTCCTTTGTAACTTCTGCGGCTGCACCATCCTTTTCCCGTCCACAGTGGTGGTGCCTGTGTCAACCTACACCTCAAATTCTGTGTACTCCTGCATCATCCAACTCTAGTCTACACCTACTATGCTTGTATTACTAAGCTCCAGTTCTCTCCTGCTGTGCATTTGTTGCGCCCCACTATGTAGATGCCACAACAGGGGTACTACACCCAGAAAAACGGTGTAGTCACCCCACTGCAAGTGGAACTATGGCCAGTAGGTGGAACCCTGGAACTCACACCCCACACTAGTCAGCAGGTGGGAGGGACCCTCCAGGGAGCACTAGAGTCTAGTCTAGAGTCTAGAGAAGTCTAGGACTCGAGGAGGAAAGAGTCCAGGAGAGACCAGTGAGAGTCGAGAAGCAAGGACAAAGGAGGGTCTCCGCGGCGGAGGGACCCAGTAAAGGCAGAAGAGATCCCAGAACAGAAGAAGGTACAGAGAAACTCAAAGGCCGGAGTTTGCTCCAGAGGGGAATAGAGTAACCCAGAGTTTGCCCCCAAGGAAGGAACCGGGTACCGGAGCCCACACCTGTGAGTTCTTTAAGGCTCACAGACAATCCAAAGAACAGGGGTATCGTCACGTATGCTTCTGACAACCAAAGATCCCAGAGAGAGGAGAGCCAGGAGTAGCAGGTCACTGCGAGGACCCCAAGAGAAGGTTCACCCGACGGGTAGAAGGGAGAGGAAAATACCGAACAGCAGGAGGTCAGATTCATCTTTTGGAGATCAGACTTCACCGCCACTGGGAGGCAAGGGAAAGAAAGGAACAGGAACGGTACACAGTGAGGGATCCATCTATCAGCCAGAAATTCCACTTGCAGCACCCATAGCATTTGTCATTATAACATCTACTGCTTCTGAAAGATTGTAACGCTGATTGAAAGCTTTCCAGTAAAGTACCCGGTGAAGTGAGTTGTCGACTCTACTGCATCCTTTCCTGCATGAACTGTTTTCTCCCACAGAATCGCTGCCCCGGCGGTCCAGTCCCGCCTGCGGGGGACTATACCATCATTGCCGCAATACCAATGACCACCGGAGGACTGTAGCGGCGCTGGTGAGCATCACCAGGTACTGCAGGTGGCGTCACGACAAACTTGTATATACTTTATTTTACCCCTTTTTTCATTTGACTACCAGGGCCACGGCCTCGGGCAGCCATCCGTGACATCCCAGACTGCAACCGAGCCTGAGAGCTGAGTACCCGGCCCTGGGGTGCGTCACATTCATTACCTAGCTCTGGTCCGCTCCTGCTGTGCTTCATCACTCAGCTCCAATGTACACCTGTCATCATCCAGACTTGTATTGCTCCTGCTGTGCCTTCATCACCCAGCTCCTGTCCGCACCCTCCAATACTGCACCATACTGCTTCATTCTACTCCGCCAGTGCCTGGTGTCTGGTGTCTGATGACCTTTGCCCGATGCCTGGAGCTGTGTCCAATGTCCAGTGGGTCCACTTCTCTCTTGGACGCTCTGGCCTGGTGATGTGAGCATAACAGTCAGAATTTTAAAGATGGCAACTGCCATCAATTACAACCCAGTCCTACAATTCAGTGGAGATGCAGTAGGTCGGGCTGCATGAACAACATCTGCTTGAGCCAAACATCAGGTAAGAGCACCATCCTGTCAGACATCTTGAACAAGCATTTTCTCTTCATCTCTTCAGTGACCTTGACAAGACACTGAGTGGAGCTGGACAAAAGGAGAGGATAAACACTTTTCTTTGACTGACTGAGAATGAACATTCATGTTCAACATGTTAGGCTATGGGTTGAACTAGATGGACATAAAATCTATCTTCAACCTTAAAAAACGATGTAACTATGTAAGTCAGCCTGACAGTTTTAGTATTTCTGCTGTGCTTCATCACCCAGCTCCATTGTACACCTGTCATCATCCAGACTTGTATTGCTCCTGCTGTGCCTTCATCACCCAGCTCCTGTCCGCACCCTCCAATGCTGCACCATACTGCTTCATTCTACTCCGCCAGTGCCTGGTGTCTGGTGTCTGATGACCTTTGCCCGATGCCTGGAGCTGTGTCCAATGTCCAGTGGGTCCACTTCTCTCTTGGACGCTCTGGCCTGGTGATGTGAGCATAACAGTCAGGATTTTAAAGATGGCAACTGCCATCAATTACAACCCAGTCCTACAATTCAGTGGAGATGCAGTAGGTCGGGCTGCATGAACAACATCTGCTTGAGCCAAACATCAGGTAAGAGCACCATCCTGTCAGACATCTTGAACAAGCATTTTCTCTTCATCTCTTCAGTGACCTTGACAAGACACTGAGTGGAGCTGGACAAAAGGAGAGGATAAACACTTTTCTTTGACTGACTGAGAATGAACATTCATGTTCAACATGTTAGGCTATGGGTTGAACTAGATGGACATAAAATCTATCTTCAACCTTAAAAAACGATGTAACTATGTAAGTCAGCCTGACAGTTTTAGTATTTCTGTTATGTTCTTCCCACCATGCATTCTATTGCATGTCTTCTGAAATCTAGGATGGACTGCACAATGATCTAGATGGAAGTTGCCATCTTTAAAATCCTTTGCTACAAAAAGGTTTTTAGAAAAATATAAAATATTTAAATGTGTATTATTTATTATATTTTTTAATTTTATTCTATTTCTCAAAGAACCTCTTTACCATTATTTTTCTTTGACTCTTCTTTTGTAAAATGACTTGTGTTCTTTGGATCATTGTCTTGCTGCATTACCCATGTTCTTTTAGATTCAGCTCATGGACAGTTGTCCAGCTATTTTCCTTTAGAATTTGCTTATATCATTCAGAAATGTAATGTTTCTTCAATAATGGCAGCTGTCCTGGCCCAGATGCAGCAAAACAATTTCAAACCACTATACTACAATCAACATGTTTTTCAGATGGTATTAAGTTTTTATGTTGTAATCCAGTGCATTTTTTACCAAACATAACACTTTTCATTTTTAAATCAAAAAGCTTTATTTTCTTCCCAGCCATACTAAAAAATGTTCTAACATCTTCTGGCTAATCCAGATCATCTTTAGCAGGTGATACAGCTGATCTTTAGCAAAATTGAATTGAAAATTGGACTCATCAGAGATTTATCCATATTTGCTTAGTGGTTACCTGTTCTTTTGGAACCTTGCATATTCCTTCCTTTTGAGTAATCTCGGTTAGTTTTACCTTTCTTTGGGATGATAATAATTAGACTTGAATGTCTTCCATTTATACAAAGTCTGTCTGACTGTGGATTGGTGGAGTTCAAATTCTTAACACAGGGTTTTGTTTCCTTTTCCAGCCTGATAAGCATCAACAAATCTTCTACTAAGAAGGTGGGTGAGATGTCCATCTGCACAAGCCGCTCAACTAGACAGAACCTCGAGTGACCTTGATACCCTTTAATCCCTATACAGGGATCTACAGTATATTTACAACAGGGTCCAGGAGGTAACAGCTTATGGAAAGCAGCAGTGCAGAGACAAGAATGCTCGCCAAGCAAGGTTAAAGCTAGAAGGTCTGGGCAATTTTCAAAAACAAGATCTGAAAGTGTAGTCAGGATGGTCACCGAGCAAGATCAAAGCCAGGAGGTCTGGACAAGGACAAAAACAGGATCTGAAAGAATAGTCAAGATTCTCACCAAGCAGGGTCAAAGCCGGGAGGTCAGGACAAGGACAAAACAGGATCCAAAAGTGTAGTCAGTGAGCTGGGTCAAAATTGAGACAGTAAAGTACAAAATCATGAGGAAGAAGAATAGTACAATAACAGGCCAATGTAAAATCAGTAAACACTAGATGCAATACCGGGCTAGTGAGGAAAGCCAAAAACTATTTTTAACAGCTTGCAGGATGAGACTGGAGGTATAATAGGGTGTGGTACTTTACAACAGGCTGGAACTTAAGGGCTAATGACTTCACCTGGACTGCCCACACATTAAAACTCATAGAATTCAAATAGAATATGCGGTTCTAAGGTAGAGCGCAGGTATGAGACGGGATACTTTAATCTTTATCTCCGTAACTTTATTAATAAAATGCTCCAGACCACAACATGTTTCGACGTACAGACGTCTTCCTCAAGCAGGCAGCCTGAGCCACAAAACTACGCTCACAATCTGGTTGTGCGGATCGGGCACAACCTTTAAAGGTTAGTTCGCTTATAATACGACCGCTTTAAAGACAGGAGAGGTCCACAGGTGGCGCAACACTATTTTTTCTTTTTACACACATTAAAACTGTCAGACTTTGAAGTACTACAAGTCCCATCCACTCTAACCCTAGTGGATGAGAACAATCAGCCCTCACCAGAATTTCCTGCAATGACCTCTCCCCTATAACCACTACCACCTATAGGGTCAATACAGTGGTGTCTAGTAACCCGTTAAAGTAGCAGAAGTAGGTTTAGGTGGGGATGTGACAACAGACTTGCCACCACTTTTGTGTCTTATGCAGTACCTTTTCATCTGGTTGAGACCTCCATTTGCCACCACATCATCGTTGGCTTTTTAAGCATGTTTATTCGGCATTAGGGAAACAAGTCATAACATACCAGTCACCAACTCAGGAGATGCACATCATGGCATCATGGTACTTGTCGTGACGTGCCAGTACGTATTGTGAAATCAGAAACCTACATAGCACTGGGTGACCCAGAAATGAAGATGCCAGAAGAGCTAAAATTGAACATGCGTGCTCGATGCCAGAAAAAGATGTTGTGATGTTAATCACTATTAATGGGCTAGCTGTGAGGCAATGTAGTCAAGAGTCCAGGGATCACATACCAGTAGGGCTGTCAATAAACAAAAGATAGGTAGCAGATCAATACAAATGGGATAGGCAAATGGATTGCCAGAATCAAGGTCCAGAGTTAAGCATACAATACAGTAGATCTAACTGAGCAAAGAAACAACATTAACGCAGACACCACAAAGCTAAATTTATCACTGGCTGTAAATAAAGGTAGAGAGGTAGCTAAATAGCAAGGTAATCACTCCTAACAGGAGACATTTGGAGGAAACCTCACAGGACCCAGGCCCTGATTGGCTTGCTGTCTGAGCTGTCTATCATCAACTGACAGATCATCATTCCTCTGTCTCAAATCGGATGACTAAAGTGTCAATCACCATACTGACAGCTCAGCATGTACCTGTCTCCAATTAGATGGCTAAACTCTCCATTACCATACTGACAGCTCAACACACCCGTACCTAAGATTGGACAACTGAACTGTCAATCACTGCATCCAAATCCAATGGTGGTGCTGTTCGATCCACGCAATCCCTATAAAGATGATAGACTTCAATGCATTAAAGAATAGTGGTGCAACCAAGCTAGCATAAAGCCCGAGTTTCATAATGTCAGACCAATGTTAGATCCAGCCAGTATGAACCTCTAGAGTAAATAGTAAAAATTATACCACAAAGAGAAAAAATATTATTTTTTTAAATTACAAAAACACATTCCAATTTTCCCTCTTTATTACCCCCATAAAACACTCCACAATAATCCTCAGTGATGTCCGTTCACAGCAGGAAATGAAACTCACTGCCTTCTGTGAGCACGGTGACATCACAGTCTGGTTCATTTGAGGTCAGCTAGAGCAATGCAGCTGAACTCTGACCACAGATAAACTTTCTCACATCACCCTGCTCACAGCAGGCAGTGAGTTTTTTTCCCGCTGTAAACGGACGTCACTGAGGATTATCGTGGAGGGTTTTTATGGTGGTAATAAAGAGGGGAAATGGGGATGTGTTTGTGTACTTTTTAGAAATAAATTATTTTTTGTCTGTGTGGTGTAATATGTACTCTTTAATTTAGAAGTTCATAATACCCGGGTCTAACATTGGCCCAACATTATGAACCTCAGGCTTGGTGCATGCTCAGCTTCCATTGACCCCTTATTACCCAGTCTGCCAACACCACAGGGCTGCTGGAGGAGTCAGGTATAGCTCCAAAAAATGGCACTCATATGAATGCGCCTTTTTCCGGGTTGGGGGGCCCAGAACACTTGGACCTCCCCATGCTGAGAATTCAAGCTCTAGCTTCCTAGTATTACCTTGCTGGCAACCAAAATATGGCAATGCCCCACTGTACCTGGGTTGGTAACCAAAAAAACATGGAGTCCTATGCCGTATTATGGCGTCAAGAAACCCTTTTTATTTTTTTCAGCCATTAACCTAGCTTTATTCACAGTTATAACAGGGAACAATTGCTAAAGAATTTAGTTTCAGCGATATTGTTCACAATATCGCACCGGGTAAGGGCCGCTTTACACACACCAACTTCTGTGTCCAACTTCTGAACAGATCTCTGGTTGCAGTGAAATCATGGACACATTGCTCCATTTGTACACAGCCACAAAATGGAACAATGTGTCCATGGTTTCACTGCAACCAGAGATCTGTTCAGAAGTTGGACACAGAAGTTGGTGTGTGTAAAGCGGCCCTAACAGTACCTATATGATTTGTTGCTATTAGTTCAGTTAACACTAATGAGATGTTTCATCATTTTAACCTACAATTTGACACATTTTTTAAACTTTTTAAAAACAAGAAAAACATTTACTTTCTTATACTATTCATATTTCTTCTTTGCCAGAATTATTCTCAGGTGCGGAAGAATCATGTGTGCTCATGATTTCAGCACCATGGACAACAACATAATTGCAATCCTGACTCAGCTGCAGAACAATGGAAAGCTGATTTCAATCTATTGACTATTTCCATATAGGTTGGCCAAGTTAATGTCATTGTTTTTTCTGGCAGTCAGGCATTGCAACAAATTGTTACTATTACTTCTAAACACCTTTTCTGTCAATGTCATGTTTGGACAGTGCTTCTTTTAAATCCATTGTTAATATTTTTAACAAATCCCTAAATTAGAATACGGTAATAATTCACTTTTTTTGTATTTGCTTGACATCTCTTTCTGGGTTGATGTCTAATTAACTGTTTCATACATAAGTGTTTCTGAATTAAAACTGCCTGGTATTCTCCTTAGTGTTTCTATAAATGATGATCTATATAAAAAGCATGTAACATGAGACTATGTTTTTTCAAGGTTTTTTAATTTAATTACAATTTGAACATGTCTTGCAAGTGATCAATGAATTTTAATGTCATGCCGGAGATCAAATAAATTGGCGTAAACAGAAGGCACTTCATATAACGGCTTTATGGGTTTCCCTACAGTATTATATTACAAAGATATAGGAGGAACTTTAATAAGACTTTTAACAGATGGTGCAAGAAAATAAAGGGAAGTAATTGTGGGCCTACTGGTGTAATAAGAATAGCAGTCACAATGTTCAAAGCAAGAATGTAACAAATGGGGATTCTTTTCTTTTCTTGGATTACCGTATATACTCGTGTATAAGCCGACCCGTGTATAAGCCGACCCCCCTACTTTTGCTCCCAAAACCTGGGAAAACCTATTGACTCGTGTATAAGCCGAGGGTGGACCCCAGCACAGGTATAGAGCCCCAGCAGTGTGGTATACAGCAGCCTCCCCAGTGGTAGTATAAAGCAGCCTCCCCAGTGGTAGTATAAAGCAGCCTCCCCAGTGGTAGTATACAGCAGCCTTCCCAGTGGTGGTATACAGCAGCCTCCCCAGTGGTAGTATACAGGCCCCCCCAGTGGTAGTATACAGCAGCCTCCCAAGTGGTAGTATACAGGCAGCCTCCCCAGTGGTGTATACAGGCAGCCTCCCCAGTGGTAGTATACAGGCAGCCTCCCCAGTGGTAGTATACAGGCAGCCTCCCCAGTGGTAGTATACAGGCAGCCTCCCCAGTGGTAGTATACAGGCAGCCTCCCCAGTGGTGTATACAGGCAGCCTCCCCAGTGGTGTATACAGGCAGCCTCCCCAGTGGTAGTATACAGGCAGCCTCCCCAGTGGTGTATACAGGCAGCCTCCCCAGTGGTAGTATACAGGCAGTCTCCCCAGTGGTAGTATACAGGCAGCCTCCCCAGTGGTGTATACAGGCAGCCTCCCCAGTGGTAGTATACAGGCAGCCTCCCCAGTGGTAGTATACAGGCAGCCTCCCCAGTGATAGTATACAGGCAGCCTTCCCAGTGGTAGTATACAGGCAGCCTCCCCAGTGGTGTATACAGGCATCCTCCCCAGTGGTAGTATACAGGCAGCCTCCCCAGTGGTGTATACAGGCAGCCTCCCAGTGGTAGTATACAGGCAGTCTCCCCAGTGGTAGTATACAAGCAGCCTCCCCAGTGGTGTATACAGGCAGCCTCCCAGTGGTAGTATACAGGCAGCCTCCCCAGTGGTAGTATACAGGCAGCCTCCCCAGTGGTAGTATACAGGCAGCCTCCCCAGTGATAGTATACAGGCAGCCTCCCCAGTGGTAGTATACAGGCAGCCTCCCCAGTGGTAGTATACAGGCAGCCTCCCCAGTGGTAGTATACAGGCAGCCTCCCCAGTGGTGTATACAGGCAGCCTCCCCAGTGGTAGTATACAGGCAGCCTCCCCAGTGGTGTATACAGGCAGCCTCCCCAGTGGTAGTATACAGGCAGCCTCCCCAGTGGTAGTATTCAGGCAGCCTCTCCAGTGGTGTATACAGGCAGCCTCCCCAGTGGTAGTATACAGGCAGCCTCCCCAGTGGTAGTATACAGGCAGTCTCCCCAGTGGTAGTATACAGGCAGCCTCCCCAGTGGTGTATACAGGCAACCTCCCCAGTGGTAGTATACAGGCAGCCTCCCCAGTGGTAGTATACAGGCAGCCTCCCCAGTGATAGTATACAGGCAGCCTTCCCAGTGGTAGTATACAGGCAGCCTCCCCAGTGGTGTATACAGGCAGCCTCCCCAGTGGTAGTATACAGGCAGCCTCCCCAGTGGTGTATACAGGCAGCCTCCCCAGTGGTAGTATACAGGCAGTCTCCCCAGTGGTAGTATACAAGCAGCCTCCCCAGTGGTGTATACAGGCAGCCTCCCCAGTGGTAGTATACAGGCAGCCTCCCCAGTGGTAGTATACAGGCAGCCTCCCCAGTGGTAGTATACAGGCAGCCTCCCCAGTGATAGTATACAGGCAGCCTCCCCAGTGGTAGTATACAGGCAGCCTCCCCAGTGGTAGTATACAGGCAGCCTCCCCAGTGGTAGTATACAGGCAGCCTCCCCAGTGGTGTATACAGGCAGCCTCCCCAGTGGTAGTATACAGGCAGCCTCCCCAGTGGTGTATACAGGCAGCCTCCCCAGTGGTAGTATACAGGCAGCCTCCCCAGTGGTAGTATACAGGCAGCCTCCCCAGTGGTAGTATACAGGCAGCCTCCCCAGTGGTGTATACAGGCAGCCTCCCCAGTGGTAGTATACAGGCAGCCTCCCCAGTGGTGTATACAGGCAGCCTCCCCAGTGGTAGTGGCTGCGGCACCTGTCAAAAAAACAAACACTTTATACATCACTTCTCCGGCGCAGCTCTTCCGCTCCTCCGGTCCCGGCTTCTTCCTTCTTGTGCCGGCTTCTAGTGCTGTGACCGCGCGCAGGAAATGACGTCATCTCCTGCGCCCGGTCACATGACACCGGCACAAGAAGGAAGAAGCCGGGACCGGAGGAGCGGAGGAGCTGCGCTGGAGAGGTGATGTATAAAGTGTTTGTTATTTTGACAGGTGCCGCAGCCTGGGGGAGACATAATAAGGAGGGGGGGCTGTGTGTTACTGCTGGGGGCCAGTGTAGTGCAATATGCACGGCATCCCCCCGCCGCTGATGGACGGGGGGATGCCGTGCATATTCATTACATTAATGAGGCGGCCCCACGTGACTGCCCGCGGTCACTGCGGCCCCCTCCTGCCTCCTTCAGCCCCCGGTCACAGCCCCCCCCCACAGTATACCGAGTGACTCGCGTATAAGCCGAGGGGGGCACTTTTCAGCCCAATTTTTGGGCTCAAAAACTTGGCTTATACGCGAGTATATACGGTAAGTCTTTCACTAAATTGGTGATATTAACTTCCTGTTTGTGGCACATTATTATATGAGAGGGGGAAAACTTTTTCAGATGGGGGGTGACCATGGTGGCCATTTTGAAGTCGGCCATTTTGAATCCAACTTTATTTTTTCCTTCGCCTCATTGGGGGACACAGGACGATGGGTTATGCTATTCTGCCACTAGGAGGTGACACTAAGCAATCAAAAATAAGCACAGTGGCTCCTCCCTGCAGTATATAATCCCCTGACCGGCACAGTCTAGCCAGTTTTTTGCTTAGTGTCTTAGGAGGCAAGACACTGTTTGTTTTGTTAGTTTGTTATTTTATCCTATTGTTGTGTCGTGCTCACCAAGCCCTTCAGTTGGGGTTCTGGGTTATAGCTGATGTAATCGGACCGCTGCACCGTCTCTTCACAGACCCTACAGTTGGGGCTCCGTGTTACAGTGATGGCAGGCTCTTGCAGCATCCAGCCCCAGACCCCACAGTTGGGACTCTGGGTTGTAGGAGGTATGCCCCCTGGGCCACCAGCGTTTTTTGTTTTTTCCTGGCCGTAGCAGCTATGATACAGCTGTGGGGCATGACTGGTCCGCCCTCCTGTCCCTTGTAGGGCTGAAGGATGATTAGCCACTAAGGTATTAGTCAGCGCTGCGTGCCCCATGTCGTGTCCTGTGCCTCCGGCGTTTTTTTCAAGTGCTCCACACCGGACCCCTGCTGACAGGCGGCCGGCGCTATTAATTTAGTCCCTGGCTTCGGCCTAGCACTGGAGGTCCCTCCAGTGATGCTACTGTGCCTTGGGGCCGCCCCCGGCTATCATTGCTGGCCAGTAACATTAGGGGGAGGGTGGCTGCGCAGGGCAGCATGGGAGGGGGCGTGGCTTCGTTTTTCCCTCTCCACACCGCTATTTTGGCACCATTTCCCTACCACAGATGCCATTGCTGCAGCACAGGACGCCAGCGGGACACAGGACGCATTTTTTTGTGGCTTCTAGCCTCTCATGTGAGCGGGCACAGCGGTTTGCGCTGCAATAGCCCTAGGCAGCGGTGGTATATCAGCACTGCGGCTCCTATCCTATCATACTACCCTCTGCTCTGTGGTGTGTAACTGAGGCAGCAGTGGAGAAAGGCTGCATGATGCAGGGCAACAAGGGCAAGAAGGCACCTAAGGCCTTTAATGTTTAGTATGCTTTTTGCACAGCATGCAAAGCTGCGCTGCCCTGTGGGTGCTTGACCCCGCTCTGCCAGGCCTGTGTTTCTGACCTCCCTCAGTCTAGTGTCTCTGACTCCGGTCAGACACCCACTGAAGTAGAGGTGACTGTTGCCAGATCTGCTACTCCAGAATGGGCAGTTACTCTGTCGCAATCCATGAGCCAAGCTATACAGCAGCTCTCCGACACACTGCTCCAGGTGGTGCAACCACGTCCATTATTCCCGGATCAGCAAGTCCAATTGGAGGGTGGTTCTGACCATGAGGCGTCTCAATCGAGTACCTCCCTTCCCTTGGTCAGGCAGGTAGGAAGAGATCCCGGACGGGCTCTTCATTGGCCCTATCTCAGGGCTCTGTGACCTCCCATACGCAGAGTAGGTCTCATGATTCCCACTCTTCGGGTGAACTTCATGAATCTGAGGTGGATCAGGGTGAATCCTTTGATTCAACGTCTTCTGATACTCTGGCCATGGTCGACGACCTGGTGTCGGACGTCAATCAGGCCCTGTCGGTGGAGGATCCAACCCCGGTGTCGGTATCAGATCATGTAATCTCATTTAAGAGACCTAAGAGACCTCAGAAGGTTTTTTCGGACCATTCTGAGATCCAGGAAGTCTTACAAAAACACTGGGCTCATCCTGATAAAAGGTTTGGTAATCATAAGGCGATAGCAGCCCGTTACCCCTTCCTGCCTACAGTGGCAAAGGCATGGTCAGATTCCCCGTCAGTGGACCCCTCGGTGTCCCGCTTGGCTTCTAAGACTCTGATGTCCCTTCCTAATGGTGCTTCCATCAAGGATCCGGCTGATCGCCAGTTGGAACAACTGTCCAAGTCAGTGTTTGAGGCTTCAGGGGCATCTTTGTCCCCTTCCTTTGCCTCTATGTGGGTGGCGAAGGCTATCATGACCTGAGCTGGGGATTTACACTCTGCCTTGAGTCGTCATGAGGCTGATCCTGAATTATTGGATCTGGCGGCTCAGATTTCTGTGGCCGGGGAGTTTTTGGTTCACTCTTCCCTTGATGCAGCTAATTGCACTGCAGTAGCCGCCTCTAACTCTATTGCAATACGTCGGGTCTCCGGGAGTGGAAGGTGGATTCCAAGAAGTCCCTCACAGGCATGCCATATGTAGGTGATCGCTTATTCAAGGAAAAGCTGAATAACATGATCTCAGACGCCACGGGTGGTAAAAGCACCTCGCTTCCTCAAGACAGCAAGACGTAGGTTTCCCAAGGGCCAGCAGATGACATTCGGTCCTTTCGGAATTCGTCTGGGTGGTCGGTTTCCCGTCCGCCTCCCCAAAATCGGTCGTCACGTACGGACAGGGGTTTCCACACGCCCAATAAGTCGGGTTCTGCCTGGCAGTCCCGGAATAAACAGCCAAAATCCAAGGACTCCGGGTCTCAGAGGTTCCCCTCCTCATGACTCGTCACTTCCGGAAGACACCTCCCAAGTGGGCGGCCGACTTTCCCGCTTTCGGCATGTCTGGCTCGCTGCTACAGACGATCAGTGGGTTCGAGAATTGGTGTCTTTCGGATACAACATAGAGTTTCATACTCTCCCTCCCAGAAGATTTGCTCTCTCTCGCCCCTCGAGAATACCGGAAAAGGCACATGCCTTCTCCCAGGCAGTCGAGTCTCTGAGGCGGGCAGGAGTCATTGTACTAGTGCCTCTGAACGAGCGAGGTAAGGGTTCTATTCAAACCTGTTCATCATGCCCAAAAAGGATGGTTCCTTCCATGCCATTCTGGACCTGAAGCGTTTGAACAGATTTGTGCGAATCCGACGGTTCCATAAGGAGAGTCTCCGGTCCGTCATTGCGTCCATGCAAAAAGGGGAGTTCCTCGCCTCCATAGATATCAAGGATGCTTATCTGCACATCCCGATATCTGGCCCTGATCAGAGATTCCTGCGATTCGCGGTGGGCAAGGATCATTATCAGTTAGTCGTCCTTCCCTTCGGGTTGGCAACTGCTCCTCGCGTGTTTACCAAGGTCATGGCCACATTCATGACCGTTCTGCACGGTCGGGGGGTGGTAGTCTTCCCTTACCTGGATAACCTCTTGGTCAAGGGTCAGTCGTTCAAGGACTGCGAGGACAGTGTTCGCGTTACGATAGACATGTTGTCTCGGCTGGGTTGGATTATCAATCTGCCAAAGTCCTCCCCAGTTCCGAGCCGCAGACTCACGTTTCTGGGGATGGTCCTGGACACATCTCAGGGTCTGGTGCTTCTTCCTCAGGACAAGGTTCAGTCTCTACAAAGTGCGGTTCGTGCATTGCGGGGCCCTCATCCGCATTCCCTTTGGTTTGCGATGCGCATCTTGGGGAAAATGGTGGCGGCAATGGAGGTAGTGCCGTTTACACAACTACATCTCCGTCCCTTACAACTGGATCTGTTGTCGGCGTGGAACCGCAGCCCTTTCACCCTTCATCACCTCTTTCGCCCGTCAGCGACAACGAGGAGATCTCTTCGGTGGTGGTTGATCCCGTCGTCTCTCTCGCGGGAGAGATCCTTCTTACCAGTACGGTGGACTGTTCTACATACCGACGCCAGTCTCCTCGGCTTGGGGACGTTGTTCCGGAGTCACACGGCTCAGGGTCGATGGACCCCTCAGGAGTCCTCTCTACCCATAAATCTTCTGGAGATTCGATCCATTTACTTGGCATTGAAGAGCTTCCAGCATCTCCTGATGGGTTGTCATGTTCGCGTTCAATCGGACAATGCCACGGCGGTGGCTTACGTCAACCATCAGGGTGGGACATGCAGCAGAGCAGCGATGTGCGAAGTAGAACCAATCTTTCATTGGGCCGAATCCTCAGGAGTTGTGCTGTCGGCAGTCGAGAACTGGGCGGCGGATTTCCTCAGCCGTTAGGGGCTTGCGTCAGGGGAATGGGCTCTTCAACCGGATGTGTTTGAGCAGATATGCAGACGCTTTGGGACTCCAGATGTGGATCTCATGGCGTCACGGATGAATGCCCAGGTTCCCAACTTCTTTGCTCTGTCCCGCGATCCCAGGGCTCTGGGATCAGATGCCCTGGTTCAGGACTGGACGCAGTTTCGCCTCCCATACATCTTTCCGCCTCTGGCCCTCCTTCCCAGAGTGGTCCAGAAGATCAGAACGGAGAGAGTGGAGGTGATATTAATAGCCCCCAATTGGCCCAGGAGGTCGTAGTACACCGATCTAGTTCAGCTCGTCACGACACTCCTTGGCAGTTGCCCGTCCGTCCGGATCTTCTGTGTCAAGGTCCGATTTGGCATCAGAATTCCAGGGCTGTGCGTTTGATGGCGTGGCCCTTGAGATCAGAATTCTGACTCAGGCAGGGTTCTCGGCATAGGTTGCACACACTATGGCGCGTGCAAGGAAGCATGCCTCTGCCCGGATATATCACAGAACTTGGAAGATGTTCTTTGCTTGGTGTGAGTCAGTGCAGGTTTTTCCCTTGCGCTTATCGCTCCCGGCGGTCCTGGGGTTCCTCCAATCAATATTGGATAAGGACCTTTCCTTGAGTACCCTTAAAGGGCAGGTTTCAGCACTGTCGGTACTTTTTCAGCGCCGATTGGCTTCAAAGCTTCAGGTCTGTACCTTTTTCCAGGGTGTGGCTCGTATAGTCCCACCGTATAGGATGCCTTTTGAAGCCTGGGATTTGAACCTGGTTCTGGAGACTCTCCAGAAACTACCATTTGAACCTCTCAGGGAGGTTTCTTTGCGCCTTCTGTCTCAGAAGGTGGTTTTCCTGGTGGCGATCACTTCTATTCGGAGAGTGTCTGAGTTAGCGGCGCTTTCTTGTAAGGCACCGTTTCTTTCTTTCCACCAGGACAACGTGGTGATGCGACCGGTACCGTCTTTCATTCCCAAGGTGGTGTCCACATTTCATTTGAATGAGGATATTATGCTTCCTTCTTTTTGTCCGGCCCCCGTGCATCGTTTTGAGAAAGCTTTGCACACTTTGGATTTGGTTCGTGCTCTTCGGATCTACGTGTCTCGGACAGCGTGTTTTCAGGAAGACGGACACACTGTTCATCCTTCCTGAGGGTCACCGTAAGGGGATGGCCACGTCAAAGGCCACGCTTGCCAGATGGATTAAACTGACCATTCAGGAAGCATACTCTTTGCGCAACCTGTCAGTTCCTTCAGGTTTGCGTGCTCATTCCACTCGCGTGGTGGGTACCTCCTAGGCTATTGGGCACCAGGCTACGGCTGAGCAGGTGTGCAAGGTGGCCACTTGGTCCAGTCTGCACACCTTTACAAAGCATTATCGAGCACATACTCAGGCTTCGGCGGATGCGAGTCTGGGTAGACGCATCCTACAGGGAGCGGCTGCTAGCCTGTAGACTGTGTGTTTTTCAGTTGGGATGTTCTTTGTTCCCACCCAGGAACTGCTTTAGGATGTCCCATCGTCCTGTGTCCCCCAATGAGGCGAAGGAGAAAAGGAGAATTTTGTGTACTCACCGTAAATTCCTTTTCTCTTAGCCTCTCATTGGGGGACACAGCTCCCTACCTGGGCCTGTTGGGCCTTCTTGAGTTTTTTCTTGGTTGCCTTTTCAGCTTGTGTAGTTTTTTACTCCTACTGCTTTAGCACAAAACTGGCTAGACTATGCCAGTCAGGGGGATATATACTGCAGGGAGCAGCCACTGTGCTTATTTTTGATTGCTTAGTGTCGCCTCCTAGTGGCAGAATAGCATAACCCATCGTCCTGTGTCCCACAATGAGAGGCTAAGAGAAAAGGAATTTACGGTGAGTATACAAAATTCTCCTTTTTTTCAGTGCGAAGAGGGTCATGTGACACATCAAACTGATTGAGAATTCCATAAGAAAAACAATGGTGTGTTTGGTTTTAACGTAACTTTATTCTTTCATGAGTTATTTACAAGTTTATGATCACTTACAAAACGTGTTCAAAGTGCTGCCCATTGTGTTGGATTGTCAATGCAACCCTCTTCTCCCACTCTTGATAGCAACGCTGCAGAACAAATGCTAGCACAGGCTTCCAGTATCTGTTGTTTTAGATGCCGCACATCTCGTATCTTCACAGCAGAGGCAATTGCCTTCAGATAAGTGATGAGGCAAACGTTTTTGTGAGTAATATAATAATAATATTTATTGTATTATTATTATTGTTATGAAAGAAGAATAATTGAGAAAAAGATAAAGTAAAAAGGATAATACAATTCAGAGAACTGAGAGGCCAATGATATGAATGAAAGACACAAGGAGCCAAGTAAATCTAATCAGAAACTGTCCATATCCAAAACATACTGCTTTGTTTTCATGCTTGAATAGGACCTTGTTCCAAGAGTTTTTCTAAAAAATCAAGGTCTGAGATAAAACAAGGACATTTGTTTAACCTCAAGTAAAAAGGTATCTCCACACTCTCATAGATAATGCAGAAATCAGGATTTATTGTGGCACCAGTTTATTTGGTGGTTTCAATGTGTATAGATACAGTTGTTGAACACTTTGGCGTGGGAGATAACTTAAATGCATCCCCCTGCAGTTTGAGGCTGGCACCTACTTACCTCACCTTCTAGTGAAAAGAAGCAATGGCATCACTCCAAGTATTGTGGCCGGGTGTCAAAAGCTTTACTGCACCAGCTAAAATAGAATAGGCATGGGCCACATGGCCTTACAGTGAGGGGAAGGAGACGACAGCTGGGGGGAAGGACAAGGCACATTTTGTGCATACCAGCGCTTCCTCTGGTCTATGGCAGCAGGAGCGGTGAGTCATATCCATGTTTATTACAGTTACTGCCGCAGTGTTGAAATGTTTTCTTTTCTTTCCCTTACACTCTATCTGGCATGGGATAGACCCAAAGGATCATAACGTCTTACTGTGGCAACTCCTGTTGGCCATTGTACAGCAACCAAAAAACTGTTGTCATGATAAATCCTGATTTCTGCATTAAGAGTGTGTGGTTATACTTTCTTACGTGGATACGTGGGATTCTTTATCCTGTCCACCAGCAGCTTACCTAATTTTGGCTGAGTGTACGTCAACCAACACTATATACTTGTTTTACCTCGGACGGAGATTGTATCATATTGTCACAGAAATAAAGCAATTATGTTCACCTTGCTATAAAACCATCAATGATCACATCCAAATATCTTCCACTCTGAAATGCTGTGGTGTTTCAGGTAAAAACCTCTTTTTATTAACCCCTTCATGATCCAGTGTATTTTGGCCTTACTGACCTTGCCAGTTTTTGCAATTCTGACCAGTGTCCCTTTATGAGGTAATAACTCCGGAACACTTTAACGGATCCTAGCAATTCTGAGATTGTTTTTGTTACATATTGGGCTTCATGATAGTGGTAAATTTCGGTTGATTTTTGTTTTTATTTGTGAAATTTGACAAAAATTTTGAAAATTTCACAATTTTCAACTTTTGAAGTTTTATTCTGTTAAACCAGAGAGTTATGTGACACAAAATAGTTAATAAATAACATTTTCCACGTGTCTACTTCACATCAGAACAATTTTGGAAAAATAATTTTCTTTGGTTACGACGTTATACAATTTCTCATTTTTCCAGCAAAATTTACAAAACCATTTTTTAGTGACCACATCACATTTGAAGTCCCTTTTAGGGGCGTACATGATAGAAAACACCCAAAAGTGACACTATTCCAAAAACTGCACCCCTCAAGCTACTCAAAACTACATTCAAGAAGATTATTAACTCTTCTGGTGCTTCACAGGAACTAAAGCAAAGTGGAAGGAAAAAATGGACATTTTAATTTTTTCAACAAAAATTTTCTTTTAGCCTCAATGTTTTCATTTTCACATGGGCAACAGGATAAAATGGATCTTAAAATTTGTTGAGCAATTTCTCCTGAGTACACTGATACCTCATATGTGGTCATAAACCACTGTTTGGGCGCACGGCAGGGCTCGGTAGGGAAGGAACGCCATTTGACTTTTTGAATGGGATATTAGCCCCTATTGTTAGCGGACACCACGACGCGTATGGAGAGCCACTGTGTGCCTAAACATTGGAGTTCCCCCACAAGTGACCCTATTTTGTAAACTAGACCCTCCAAGGAACTTATCTAAATACATAGTGAGCACTTTGAACCTGCAGAGGCTTCACAAATTGATCTCTAAAAATTTTAAAGTACTTTTTTGCTTGGGCGCACGGCAGGGCTTGGAAGGGAAGGAGCACTATTTGAATTTTGAAGCTAATTTTCCATTCAAAAAGTCAAATGGTGCTCCTTCCCTTCTGAACCCTGCCATGCTCCAAAACAGTGGTTTATGACTACATATGAGGTATCAGTGTACTCAGGAGAAATTCCCAACACATTTTAGGATCTATTTTATCCTGTTGGCCATGTGAAAATGAAAAAATTGAGGCTAAAGAAAATATTTGTGAAAAAAAAGTACTTTTTTATTTTGTGAAGCACTTGGGGGTTTAAAGTGCTCACTATGCAACTAGATAATTTCCTTCCTTGGGGGTCTAGTTTCCAAAATGATTCAGAAAACCAAACAGGAATGGTGTCTCCGGTCCGCGCTGCTGCCCGAAATGATGTGATACAAGACAATGCTTGTATGTGCTGCTCCTTTATTCGACCTCTCAGCAACGCATTTCGGTGCAAGCCTTGCACCTTCTTCAGGAAGGTATATAACCCTGAGGAAGGTGCAAGGCTTGCACCGAAATGCGTTGGTGAGTGGTCAAATAAATGAGCAGCACATACAAGCATTATCTTCTTTTGCATCATTTCGGGCAGCAGAGCGGACCGGAGACACCACTCCTGTTTGGTTTTCTGAATCGTTTTCTACGGTGCAAGTGGCGGTAGGGTCCTGCGGCAGCTGTAACTCAGGCGTACAAGCCGGTTGTGGGTGATCACAACCTGACCAGGTGAGCAAGCAACTTGTGAGGCCACCTTTACTTGTCATTAGTGATAAGGCACAATCTGCGCCTCTTTGTCTCCTTTGAATAAATTGTAGTTTCCAAAATGGAGTCACTTGTGGGGAAGCTTCAATGTTTAGCCACACAGGAGCTCTCCATAAACGACATGGTGGCTGCTAACAATTGGAGCTATTTTTTTATTCAAATTGTAAGCGGACACCATGTTGCATATGGAATGCCCCTGTGTGCCTAAACATTAGAGCTCCCCCACAAGTGACCCCATTTTGGAAACTAGACCCCCATGGAATGTATCTAGATGCATAGTTAGTACTTTGAACCCCCAAGTTGCTTCACAAATTGATCCGTAAAAATGAAAAAGTACTATTTTTATGTTCTTTTTTCATTTTTACGGATCAGTTTGTGAAGCACCTGGGGGTTCAAAGTGCTCACTATGCATCTAAATAAGTTCCTTGGGGGGTCTAGTTTCCAAAATGGGGTGCTCCAATGTTTAGGAACACAGGGGCTCTCCATACGCAACATGGTGTCCACTAACAAATTTGGAGCAAATTTTCCATTCAAATTGTTAGCAGACACCATGTCACGTATGAAGAGCCCCTGTGTGCCACCAGCACAAGGGCAACTGGAAGAGTCAGGGTACAGCACCAGAAAATGGCGCCTCTAATGAGGGCGCTATTTCCTGGGGAGGCTGCGGGTTGCAAATCGCAGCATGGGGGGCCCACAACGCTTGGGTCTCTTCACGATGAGGATTCCAGCCCCCCAGCTGCCAAGTTGTACCTGGCTGGCAACCAAAAATACGGCAAAGCTCTATGTTGTTTTATTTGTAGAAATAATTTTTAAAAAATGACGTGGGGATTCACCATATTTTTAGTCCAGCCAGGTACAACTTGGCAGCTACGGACTGCCACCCACCCCCAGCTGCCTCGTTGTACCTGGCTGGCAACCAAAAATACAGCGAAGCCCAATATTTTCTTTTACTTTATAGAATTTGAGAAAAAAAAATGCTGTGGGGCTCCACCATATTTTTGGTCCAGCCAGGTACAACTAAGCAGCTAGGGGCTGGAATCCTCAGTATAAGGAGGCCCAAGCATTCTGGCCCACTCATGCTGCGAATTGCAGCCCACAGCCACCACAGAAAATGGCGCATTCATTGAAACACCAGTTTCTGGCGCTGTACCCAAACTCTTCCAGGGAATTCCTCACCTTGGGTAGTTGTGATGAGCCACAACTACCATAATTGCATATTAATGAAATCCTCGGCTACTGCAGACCCCATGTCTGGTAATTTATTGCTCTAAATCACAAGTTATTAATATTCCCTTCTATTAAAGCTTCTTTAGCCACAAGGTAGTGCAATGATTTACTCCTTCTTTACGAATTACCACTCATACACACAGTGACCTATCAGTCACTGTATATGGGGAGAAGCCACCAAGGACCTGCCTGTACCCAGCATGGATATTGAAAGCATGTTTTTCTCAAAAACAGCATATATCAGCTGACAGATTTTCTTTAATAAGACAAAGTTAAATAAAGTTTACTTACTAGATGCTAGATACTTTCGGGTTTTCTAGGTCTGGGACGTCATGGGCCATGACTTTTGTGGGCATCATATGCACAGACCATTCTCGGGTCTAGCAAACCTGGAAGCCTTGGCATAGTATTTCAGTACCATCAAAGTCGGTCAAAAGATGTGACCATGAGCAGACAGGTGGCGGTAAGTAGCAGAGACTTGGAGAGATGCGTATATTTTATAGTTTATATTTTTAACATATTTATGGCTTTTCATAAATAAAACATTTTGCTGAATCCACATGGAAGCAAGTGACAAAACATCTGCATTGTAAAATTCAAGTAGAATTCAATTCCTTCAAATTTTTTCGCTCATCTCTAATTAAAGGGAACCTGTCAGCTAGTTTATGCCCCTCCAGCTATCACTGTCTGTACCTGCAGCTTTATAATACTATTCTATTCATCCCTGTCTGAGCTCAGAGTGTAATGTGAAAGGTGAAAGAAAAGCATTTATACACTTACATTTCCTTATGTAATGAGGCAGTCAGTCCCCAGCTTGGAGGACGGGGACTGTTTGGCAGGTTAATAGTTAACATTTCAGCCTTGTGCTAGAACATGTTGGGAGACCTGATGTGATGTCACAACCATGTGACTACAATAGGTGGAGCTAAGTTCTCACAGAACATAATACATTTGCTGGCTTAGTTCCGCCCACTATGGTCACATGATCATTACATCACACAGGTCCTTTAGCTATCCAAGTTAAAAGTGAGTTAACGATTATCCTGCCAGACAGTCCCCCTCCTCCAAGATGGGGACTGAAATGTAAGTGTATAAATGCTTTTTTTTCACCTTTAACATTACACTCTGAGCTCAGACTGGGATGATTAGACTGGTATTATAAAGCTGCAGCTACAGACAGTGATAGCTGGGGGTTGGGGCATAAACCACCTGACAGGTTCCCTTTAACAGTTTCAGCAATTGCCACCAGTTAGATTTTGATGCCAAATTATATTGCTAAATCTTGTGGAGACTCGAGGATGTTTACTCTGCAGCTGCAGGGAATGACTGTGGAATTTGAAGGACACATTAAAAAAGGCTTCCTGCAACTGTGTAAAGTTAGGGGTGCACATTGAGTATATGCGCCTCCTGACAGAAATGTTCACCAAAAAACACAATGCGTTTTTATGCTGCGTTTTTGGTGAATTTTTCACTTTGGAAATGGAGCATTTTTCTCCATGCGCTTTTGAGTGAAATCCATGCCTGGCTAAAAGAGGAGAAAAGTATTAATATCTGAGAGTCCTCAGTGGTTGATACCTTTTAACAGTTAACTGAAAAGATAGTATTACATAGCAAGCTTTGGACACTCTAAGGCATCTTCATCAGGCCAATAATAACACAAATTCTAAACACACACATACATGCACACAAATGGAGTGTTGTATAATGCAGTAAATACGACAGATGATGTGAGGCAGATGATGGTGATCAGTGTTGTGAGGGGGGAAAACGGAGCTGTGGCAGTAAATATCAGCATTCAGAGATAAGTAGCAGATATTTAGTGTCCTTTGATTAGTGGTTGGTCCAAGATTTGAAGATTATTCAGTTGATGTAAAAAAACATAAAAGAGAAAAGAGATAAAGAAAGCGAGAGAGAAAAACGCATCAAGAAACGCACTGTGTGCACAAAGCCTGAGAAGATAAGAACATGGGAACCAATGTAAATTTTTTACTCTTGTACTTAATGATACTCTGTACAATACCAATTTTCTGTTTATTTAATTAAATTAACATAAGTATGGACCACATTACATTTTATAACTATGCTGGTAACCTCCATACATATGAAGAATAACTTAGCCCCCTTCACACTGCGTTTTTTGCACATCATATCCTGAATTTCAAGGACCACACAGACAGGCACTGATCTGTTCAAACAGATGCCATCTGATGTCCACGGATCAGTGTTTTTCTCTGATATGTTATCAGTACCAGAAATAGGGCTGGGAGGAGCTGTACCTTTCTGAGCATGCTCAGTACAGCAAAACGGATCAGTTTTACAGATCCATTTTTTTCATGGATGCGTCTCCCTAGACACTCAAGTTATTTGATGCGGACAGCTATCGATCCGTGTCTGTCCGTTTGCGTCCACTTTTTTCAAAGCATCCCAAATTCGCAACAATCTCCGATTCTGAGTACATGAAAACAACTGACACAAACGGATCCCTGACCAAACTGACACACACGGATGGCCATATAGGCCCAATCAGTGCCTATAGGGATACATGGAAGGCTAAAACGGATTTGTGTAAATCAGTTTTAAAACTAATAGACACTGATCACAAAAAATGCAGTGTGAAGTCAGCCTTAGGCCCCTTTCACATCAGCGTTTTTTCGCGGCAGTTGCTGTGAAAAAAACGCAACTGCAGTGATTACCGCATAACGGCCACACTTGCGGTTCACTTGTGGCAAGCCCCATACAATATCTATGGGGCTTGAGGCAGGTGCGCAAGTGCAGTATCGGCACTTGCGGCAGGTGCGGCCGCGAAAAAAAACGCAGATACCGCGTTTTTTTGCGGCCGCACCTGCCGCAAGTGCCGAAACCACACTTGCCGCACCTGCCGAACACTTACCGCAAGCCCCATAGATATTTATGGCTTGCTGCAAGGAACCGCAAGTGTGGCTGTTATGCGGTAATTGCGGCAGATGCATTTTTTTCACCGCAACTGCTGCGATCAGCGAAAACCGCTGATGTGAA
This sequence comes from Allobates femoralis, assembly GCA_033576535.1. Taxonomy (NCBI): domain Eukaryota; kingdom Metazoa; phylum Chordata; class Amphibia; order Anura; family Aromobatidae; genus Allobates; species Allobates femoralis. The sequence continues at coordinate 119,175,258 of JARQOC010000003.1, forward strand.
AGGGGCCTTACGCACATTTGTTTTTCATACTTAAAGTAACATTAAAGGGTTGCCCACTTTTAGTTCTATAGAATTATTTAGGTAGGTATTGTAAAGAAATAATCTAAGGACACTTGTGTGTCACTGTCATTTGGTGCTCTACGGTACTAATATGTTAAGTTGAATTAATGATGAGCAAGTAGAAAGTTATTTGGGTTCGGATAACTGTAACCAAATACTTTTAAGTGTTTCAGTATTCGGATCTGAATAAGTTCTCCATTGACTTGCATTGGATTTGTTTCTCATTACTCATTCAAAGTATATGGTTAGAGCTATCCAAACGGGGATCTTACTACTCGCTCATCACTAATTATAACATGTTAGTATTTAAGCTTTCTCCTCCTGATTTGGGTCTCATTCGTCCACAGTAGAACAAGGAATATTGGCAAAATAATAACTTTGTAGTTCCTCCTTTCCATATAATTTGCCTTAGATCAAAGTATTTGATAAAACTAAAGCTTGAGTTACACTTACACACTAATGTAAAAGCATTTTTTTAATAAAGAGCTTTAATTTATTTCAATAAACTGTAATTTTTAATTTAAGTCAGAATCATGTTATATGTAAAGTTTTCAAAAATAACAATACTACGGTTGTTTATAAATGTATCATTGCATTTATTGATGAGCTGAATTAAACATTATCTATTGCATTATTATTTATAACCCACATGCCGTTTGTTATGAGAAAAGCATCCAGCCATTTTTAATGGCTGATGTAGTATCTCCTGTGACTACCTCTTGTGGCAAGTCATTCCAAACTCTATTATAATTGTAAAGAATCGCTTCCTATTTAGATGCCGGTATCACCTTTCTTCATGTATAATTAATGTTTTCTAGTCATTTATGAGGTCCTTGAAAGAAATAAGTCATGTTCTTGGGATCCAGTTTATTGGGATTTTGCATTAAGTCCACCTCAAAATTTACATAATAAGTGCACTGAATATTATCTGAATATTCCTTATGTGAATTGTGGAACAGATGTGCTTTAAAACCCATATAAAAAATACCAAAACAATAATAATAAGTTTATAAAGGGATCAAATATTTATACACACTGACGAGCAAAAGGGTAACAATATTTTGAGTGTATGTCCATATCTCACCATCAACTACAGCTCTGAGCAGCTCTTCATCTATAAGAGGCCCTTTACACACGGGTGACATTTGTAGCTTGTACCAGGTATTCTGGTTGCAGTGAAATCATGGTACAGATTCCATTGTACACAGCAACAAGATAGAACATGTATCCATGATTTCACTGCAAAGTAAGTTACCTGGTGACAAGCTACAAATGTAGCCGTGTGTAAAGGTACCCTAAGAGATGGTCAGTGACAATGAGGTAGAGGTGCTGGATTGGCCCACAGTCCAGACCACAACTCAATTGACACTTCTGGTAGAGTTGAGAAAGCTGATACATACCCAAGTGAGTCGACCAGTATGCACCAATATTGGAACATGTAGAAGAGACGGGGATTACATTTCAGTGGAGACATTCTTGAACCTGGTTGAGAGCATGCCCAAAAGGGTTCAGGCAGTGTTGAAAACCAAAGGTTGATTCACAAAATACTAATAAAAATGTAATTTTAGATTTTTGGAGCAAAACAATAACAATGCTGTGACATAAGAAGAATCTGCATAACTAATCATATGCTAAATAGTTGTAAGTCAAATTTAGGTATGAAATAGCCAAGATGAATATCCATAACATGAAGGTAGTCTCACATTCAAAGCCGAAGTGGATGATGTAATATAGAGCCTAAAAGTAAAAGGTTCAACACTTTGATACCCTTTTTCTTATCAGTATATTCATAAATATTATCATTTTTTGTGTTTCTGCTTTTTTCGATGTTTTGATGTTTGAACATTTTTTACATTACTAAAGAGCCATTCCCATCCTATCAAGATCTCCCATCCTGAGGCTAGAATATATCTTGTTAAGATTGGAATAAACCTTAAATCCCATTTTTCACTGTAATGTACTAGTACTAAAGATCAGATTGATCTGCTGAGGATGGTATTGTGTCGAACCTCCTGAAATTTCAGGTTCCCATGAATTCAAATACACTACAATTCAATTTGCAGGGAGCACCATAAAAAATCCCACTGCTATTTCATACCCCACTGAAAATTCATTGAGTGGACCAATGACATCAGGTGCAACTGTGCAGACTTCATCATGCCCTGCAGCTATCACAGTATATGGTCTGGCCCAGCCAATCAGGCTATACTATTATTACCTGTACAAAAGACGAGGGGAGGTCAAGCTGCACCGTTTTAGGCTTTTCCTGTGTAAGGCTAGGGTCATATTAAGGTTTTCAGTGCTGCCCAAGGGGTTAGGACTGAAAACATAGGTCGTGGCAGCATAATCGCGGTGCTACCGCCATGGTAGCTCTGCGTTAACGCTGCCCATACTAACCTATGGAGGCCCTGCCTCTAACGCGGCTCCGACGCTGTGATCAAATGGAAATCTCGCGGTATTTCCTAATGCGAGATTTCCATCTGATGATAGCGTCGGAGCTGCATTAGGGGCGGGGCATCCATAGGTTATATGGGCCACGGCAACGTGTCGCATCCATGGCGGTAGCTCCATGTTTATGCTGCTGCAACCTATGTTTCCAGCGCTACTTCCCTGGGCAGCACTGAAAACGTTAATGTGAGCCTAGCCTAAGGATAGGAAGTCAGACCGCACAGTTCATTCCTCATAGGGATAGAAAAGACCTAAGGCTAGGGTCAGACCAGCGCTATTAGCTGCGTTCAGGTAAAAAGATAGAATTTGTTAGCATTAACACAGCATTACCTTAAAGGTAAGACTGTGTTAACGCTGCCAATTCATTCCTACAGATGACGGAACCCTGAGCGCAGTTCAAACACCGGCATATAAGTGCTTGAGTTTAAAATCTCACGCTATTTCCAAGTGCATCACATGACGCTTTGAAATAGTGTGAGGTTTCAAGCTCCAGCACTTACATGCCGACATTAAGCTGCACTCAGGGTTCCGTCATCCATAGGAATGAATTACAAGATAACACTGCATTAATGCTGACAAATTCTATGTTTTTAACCCCCCGGAAGCTGGGCAAAACGCTAGTTTGACCATAGCCTCATCTGATCATGGTGCACTACTTCATTGCTGAATTAGTCGAAAATGGGAATGGTAGTCTCATTCTGTGTGTAATACATAGATTCAAGTGATGTGGGGAAGTGCTGTACCTTTATGGTCAGTTCGGATGTGAATTGATTAATCTGTAATATACTGCTGTAACAACATATGAATAACAGACTATTTTTAATCTCCCACTGAAAACAAGAAAAGCAGTAGTAGTATTAAACCCCTTATGCTAAATTGTTAGTTTTACATAACAAGGCAAAGCAGCTCTGTTGGTTAAAAACAGAAGAGTGTCCATCCTTTCATGAATTGGGTTTAGATTGGGACAAATGTCCAAGAGAAAATATTCTCTGGTGTAACAACAGAAATGTAAACCCATCTGTAACTCTATCAAAGTTTGCATGCCATGAAAAATATATTTTTGTTTTTTTTTGCACTTTCCTTTAAGTCGTCCAATGTTAGATGTTGCCTGAATACAGATATTGGTGATTAAAGTGTACTCTCCATTTTTCCAGTGTCTGATAGTGTTAGGTCGTTTGAATGTTAAAAAGGCTGTGTTTGCATTAGAGCTCTCAATAGGTTCAATACACTCCTAGAAAAACTGTGGAATACATGTATTTTCCGGTAAATTAGACACATTTAACTATTGTGATTCAAAGTTAATCTCTTTGTTCAAAATCACATTTTGAGGAAAATTTGATGAAACTAACAAATCTGAATTTCAAACAATCCGCTAAACTCTACCTAGTATATCATTATATGTCATCACATTGTATCTGTGCATATTAATTCACTGAGGCACCTAACGTGCAAAATCACTGGAATGACTTGTGAGCCTGACTAAGCCTAGGGACACTTGAACCTGGATCTGTTAAAAACAGTTTTTTAATTTAGAATTTTAGAAAAAACTGATGGGTTTAATGGATCCATAGGCTCCCATGCAAAAAAAGCAGTGTCAAAATGCACTGCTAAAAAACGGTATGCATTTTTTTTTACTGCACCCAAAGAGCTCCAAGCAACATTTTTGGATGCAATAAAAAAAGCATACTTTTTTAACATAGGACCCTATGGGAAAAGCATTCGTTAACGCATGGTGCATATAGGTACCATCCGTTAACGTATCTGCTAACGCTAGCAGTTTTTTTGCCTTAAAATGGCATCTTTAAAAAACGCATAGCAGTAATAGAGGCTGCCCAAAAACTAACGGCCAAGTATGGCCCTAGCCTAAAGGCCGCTTCACACGCTAGGATATCGTTAACAATATCGTTGAAACGTCACGGATTTGTGATCGTTCAAACGATATCGTTAGTGCATGGTTGCGTGTAAACGAATGATGTAGGAAGGAAAAATCGTTGGAACGTTCATCCAAAATGTGAGATCCTGACTCAAATCTATGTTCGTCGCAATTAACATGCTGGGAAGCAGCAACATCATTCAGTGTGACGCCTTTTTGAACAATGTCGTTCATATTTCTCCTATTCCTGCCGCTTTGTAAAATCATTCAAACGATTCTTCTCCAAATAGATGGAGCGTTGCCAAATTTAAGATCGTTAACGATATCCTTGCGTGTGACAACGCACTAACGATTTCAGCAGGATCGCGATCACGTGACATAGCTAACGATCTAGTTCACCGATATCTTAGTGTGTGAAGCATGCTTTCACATGAGCATTTTTGCTGAATCGCGACATATCTGGCAAATTTACCACATCTACCGTGTAACGGTTGACTTGCGGCAAGCCCCCATTCTATGGTACTTGCGGATTTTTCGGCATGTGAAAAAACCATGGCTTACCACAGTTTTTTGATTTGCCACAAGTGCTGGATTTGCAGGATGGCGGCAAAAAACGCACTTGCAGCACCTGCTGCAAGTCCCATAGAAAATGAATGGGGGCTTGCCGCAGGCTTGTTGCAAGTCGGCAGTTATCGCGGCAGATGCAGCAAATGTGGTAAATCTGATGAATCTGCCCTGATTCAGTAAAAACGCTGATGTGATAGCAGCCTAAGAAAGTAGGCACCGATTAATCATGAGCTCTAAACACTCTGAAGTTTCAAAACCACAGGCCTGCCTCCCATATTATGGTCTTGCTGCTGATTTGCTGTGATTTTCCAAAATTTCACCATGATTTTGGAAATTATTGGAGAGAACGGTAACATGTTTCGAATGTAAGAACATGAAAATAAACCCTTAAATATTCAAGATAATGGCTTTCTTCAATCTAGTATATTGTCAGATGAGTGTGGCACACCCGTGTAAACAACAAACAACATACATATACAACAAAGTCAGTCAGATGATGTACACGTACATAAAGTTGCATTTTAATGTCATTAATATTTTAGCATCGAATTACCTCTTTTTCCTAATGGTGACATTAAAGTGCAAGTAAAAACTTAAATTATATGCAACCTTTTCATAATAGGGCCACATGTCAGACTAATATAGGACAGCTTTATTATTTTCTAACAAATGTAAGTGAAATATAAATCATTGAACTGCTCGAAACTGCACTGTTACATGAGACTTGACTTGGAGATAGTTGGCGATCGACTGAAAACAATGATTTTCCTTATTTGATCTTACTAATGACCTATGAAACTGTGATATCACCTTCTCCTTCCTGCTGTTGACACCTTTTTACAATACAACTTATCTCATGCTGGTTTTCCAATGTACTTTTTCATCTCGAGCTCCCAGAAATAATACACAGTATCAATGCTGCAGCCACAACAGTTATTTATTATGGCTATTACTTATTACACTTATTGGCAGACTTGAAGAAAGAAAACCGGGCACTGGGTCCTATCTTCGGGCAATTATTCTGTTATGTGTTTGGGATACACCCGAACGGTGTTGCTCAGCTCCAGCACAAGTATAGTCAATACAGTCAGAAAAATGAGCGGCACTCACCGGGTTGCAGGCATATGGATAATTTATTCAGTCCATATCTGGGTTACACATGCAGGGAGGAAGGGGGTGCAGAGCTGGATGACAGTCGACTGTTTCACTCAGTCAGAGCTTCAACAGGTCCAGACCTGTTGAAGCTCTGACTGAGTGAAATAGTCGAAATTTTCGTCCAGTTCTGCACCCCCTCCCTCCCTGCATGTGTAACCAGATATGGACTGAATAAATTATCCATATGCCTGCAACCCGGTGAGTGCCGCTCCTTTTTCTGACTGTACTCATTACTCTTATTGCCTATATCACAGCACTGCTTCAAGAATGGTGTCTTCTAGACCACTCACATAATGTAATCCACTAAGAGCAATTGTAGAGCTTGAATCTTCATGTGATAAAGCCAAAATGAGGTAATCTTAGAGAGGTTGTCTGCTGCTTGGAAAACCCTTTCTCAATCACCATGTTTGTCCAATTAAAATAACAACACTTATACTCACCTCCAGCGCCAGCTCACAGCACTGCATTCAAGAATGGAGTTTTCTACTGTAGATCACTCACTCAATGGAAGACACTAAAGATCAATTGTAGAGCTTGAATTTCTATGTGATAAGCCAAATGAGGGTACTTTATAGGGGTTTTCTGATACTTGGACAACCACTTCTCAATCAATTTGCACCCATTAAAATAACAATGGTTATACTCCCCTCCAGTGCCGTCATCGTTAGAGTGGTGTCAGCACTCACTCTCCTGGGGCTCTAGAGCGCTGCACCCAATCATCACCGGCATCCCTCTCTCCACCTTTAGACAAATCAAACATCATGAGGAAGTGAGTGGCCAGCCGCAGCTCTGACATCCTCTTGATGTTTGATATTCATTCGAAGGCAGGGAGAGTAAATCCGGTGTTGATTGAGCGCATGGCTCATGTGATTTAATAATCCCACATGAGCCCTGTGAGAGGGAGTGCCAACACCAGTGCAACAGCACCGAAGGTGAGTATAAACATTGTTATTTCAATGTTTCCAAAATAGGAGATAACCGGGCACTCTGGGGAACAGGAGCAGACACTGGCTGCTCTATGTAACAGCCTTTCTAGTCCCTTGTGCACAGTGTTGCATGCTTTGTGGCAGCAGTATAAATATCCATTCAGGAGGAAAAAAAGATAGCGGCACTCACCTATTTGATGCACAGTCCTTTATTACACGTTGCCCGACAGGCTGGTGTGTAGCGGTGCGGGGAGAGGGAGTGGAGGAGGATGGACGACGGCAGTCGTTTCACGGTGTTCTACCGCTTTTACGGGTCCAAGCCTGTCAGACAAGGTGTAATAAAGGACCGTGCATCAAATTGGTGAGTGCCGCTATCTTTTTTTTCCTCCTGAATGGATTGTTATTTTAATGGCAGCAAACATGGTGGTTGAAAAGGGGTTGTCCAAATAGCAGAAAACCCCTTTTCTATTTGTCCAAATAGCAGAAATTTTTTTTATAATAAAAATATAGAACTTTTACTGTCTTTAAGCATGTCTATTTTTATTTACCGTACTCAGTATATTTTCAATACATTTTGCCTCTCAGCCTTCATTCCTTATTCCATCATTCCTGGTCATTCACTTGACAGTACTGTATTTAAAGGAAACTAAGAAACTCTTTCCAGCAATGTTTCCTGACGGCTGCATACCAAACAGAGAAATATGTCAGGCAGCTTTGAATTCTCCAGAGTATTTCATGTAACAAAATACTCGTATACTGCAGAGACTGCATACCAATGCACTGAGCCACTTTACTAATATTCAGGAATTGAAACTATTTCTTCTAAGGTTCAAAATTCAGGGTTCAAACATTTTCATTTTTTTTTCTCAGTTTATGTAAAATATTTTTTTTAAATATACCTAGTTATTACAGAGTCTATCTGATATGCTTTAAATAAGTTTAATAACTATAATTCCAATTTAAAACTGTTGAAACAATGGAAATAGAACATGTTTATTTGTGTATTTATGCCGCTTGTAAATTTTATTTCATTCTCATGTATGGAAATACAAAATATCTTGGGAATAGCATGTGCATTGATTCTTTGACAGATATGTAATTACATTAGGCCAGATGGGGGCATAAAATTCTCACTGTCTTCTCTTGGAACCCATCAGCCTGCTTTTTTCTTGATACAGTCTATAATCTATTTCATTTACTTTTCATTTACTGCTTTCATTGGAATGGTATTGGATCTTTTAGTAAAACAAAATGGAAAAAATAAATATATACTCTATTTGATAATAATCACTCATAATTAAAACATATTTGAGTGAAATGAAATTATCCCTGAATTTAAAAAAAAAGTCTAAATTGTCCACATTTCTAATTTTGTGCAATTCACATAAGTAGCGGTCAGCTATGGGAGTAAAAAAAAAAATGTTGTGCTGTCCTGCCCTCCTACACAGGGCTACCACTAGGAATTTTGGGGCCCCTGATTGGCAAAAGTTTGGGGCCCCCTTAGGCTCTGCCCCTACTCAAACCACATCTCCAACCAAGCCACACCCCAACCCAGAGAGCGAGAGAGAGCGAGAAAGAGAGCGTGCGGGACTATGGATGTTTTCTGAGCATGCTCAGTACCTGAAACCGGATCCGGGTCCATAGACCACCATGTTATTTCAACTGGACAGTGTCGGATTCAGGACAGTTCATTTGTGTCGGTTTTTTCACCTGAGCCCAAAAACAATTTAGTGTTCGATTTTGGGGCCGGGAAAAAACAGGACAGAAATGAATCCTAGACTTAATTGACAGAAATGGATGCCCACTTATGGCATATTCGGCATCATAGGAATGCATGGGAAGCAAAAAAGAAATCCTATTCTGTCCTTTTCAGAATGGACAAACGAGGATACCAAAAAACGTGGTGTGAAGCCAGTCTGAGGCAGAATTACCTTGTACAGGGGTGGGTAACCTTATTTCTGCAGGGAGGACATTTGGAAATTTCTACCACCATCATTCAGGGGCCACACATCACAATGAAAATTACCCGGCTACATTTACTTAATTAACTCACCTAATTTGACGACTGCAGCTGCTTCTCTGTGTGCCTGCGATGTTCAGTGATAACTGATCCTCCAGGTGTGTGTTGGTCTTGAGCGCAGTTAACTCTGTGATAATAAATTTTGTAAATCAAATACCGTACATCACATAGGAGACTGCTATATATCCAGGACAAAGAGAGCATATACAGCACAGCAGAGTGTTAGGGGGCACAGAATCGGGGTGAGCCGAGCTCTGCAGGAGTCACAAGCTTACAAAATAGCCGCAGATCTCAATCTGCGCATGCACTGCCTCCGCGGCTATTTTCTGGAAGTCTGGACGATAGAGGCTGGGCCACAGCTTGGTAATGCCTGCAGGCACATGGAAAATGGCCGCGACACCCCAGCAACTCTGGGCCCGCAGATTGGCCCCCCCCCATGGTCCATGTAAACCTGCTTCCTGCACCACCACAACCTTTCCCCAATCCCCTTTTTCCCCCTTGGTAGGCCATGGCGGGTTCAGAATGGAGGACATATATATACCGAGGGACATACATAATGTATGTAAGACGTAAGATGGATACTGGCATTATAAGACAGACCCCATTTAACATTAAAAATCATTTTTTTCTGTCTTTTCCTTCACCAAATTTGGGGAGCATCTTATAAAGCCAATAAATATGGTATATGCTGGTTTCTGACCACACCGTCTCCACAAACTCTTAACCCCTTGGGGGAGACCAGGGCCCCCTCCACACCATGTGCACACTCTTATCCCACTGGGGGGGTGTGGGGCCAGCGGTGCCCCATGCACACGCCAGCTTCACCCTGCCCTGGTGGCCCCCCCAGCCTAGGGCTGGCAGGGTCCCATGTGCCCGCCGGCGTCACCTTGCCCTGGCTCCAGTGCCCCCCCCTACGGCCCGGTGGGGCCCCAAACACCCGCCAGCATCACCCTGCCCTGTCTCTGGTGGCCCACCACCCCGGTCCGGGGATAGCAGGGCCCCATGCACCCGCCAGCTTCACCATGCCCTGGCTCCGGCGGCCCCCACCCCGGCCCGGGCACAGTGGGCCCTATGAACCCGCCAGCTTCACCCTTCCCTGGCTCCAGCGGTCCCCTCCCCAGGCCCAGTGGGACCCCTTGCACCCGCCAGCGTCACCCTGCTCTGGCTCCAGCGGCCCCATTGCTCGGCGGGGCCTCAAGCAGCCGCTAGCATTATCCTGCCCTGGCAGACCCCACCCAGCCCGGGGCCAGCGGGGCTCTATGCACCCACCAGCTTCACCCTGCCCTGGTGACCCCCCAACCCGGGGCCAGCGGTGGGGCCCTATGTACCCGCAGCCCGCCAACTGCACCTTGCCATGGCTCCAGCAGCCCCCGTCCCGGCGGGGGCCCCACCACCAGCTTCACCCTTTCCCTGGCTCCAGCAGCCCACCACCCCCCCGGCCAAGGGACGGCGGGGCCCCGTGCAACCACAGCCCGCCAGCTTCACCCTGCCCTGGCAGATCCCCTGGCCATTTCCATGGTCTGGAGCCTGGAGGGAGTGAGGAGCTCCTGGGTGAAGGATCTCCTCTGCCCCTTTACCTGAGCCTCTCCTTCAGTATGATGATCCACACCCTCCATGCTGCCTGGGTGAGTGGTGAGGTGGAGTGGAGCCAGGCACACTGTCTGCGGCAGCCGGTAATGGCGTCTCTGTCCTCCAGTCCAACTTTCAGCCTCACCTTGTTCTGGTGGGTCGGAAGACGGGGATGGGCGGGCCCCGGCTGATGTCATGTGGCATGGTGGCTGGGCATTGGTCAATGTTGGGCAGTGGGCAGGCGGCCGCATACATACTGGCAGCTGGCCAGTGGCACTGGCAAGTAATTACTGCCGAATGTGGTGGACTGTGGGCGGGCTGTGAGAGGGTGGGCGTAGGTGCACTGGGCGGGCCCTGGACCCCCGTGGTCTGAGTGACAGACACTAGTGACTGATGGGTGGGCACGTGCTCCCAAGTCTTGAGCCCCCTCTGTGCACAGACAAGACAAGAGAGACTCGCTGCTGGCTGGGGTGGACAGGCTCGGGGGACGGGCTCGAGGGGTGGGCTCAGGGGGCGGGCCCTGCTCCATGATGCAAACAGCCACGCCCCCTACAGTCATGGCCAGGCCCCCTTTCCTTCATGAAAATGGCCACGCCCCCTGCGGGTAGGTCCGGGGCCCCTTACTACAGGCAGACGTGTCACCCTCTGATGGCGGGCATGCTCCTACATGATAAAGTTGAGCTGCCTACTACATTTCTAGGATGTTATAATTGCTTATAAATCAATACATTCATATCTGCTCCTCAGCTCTCACCCTCCCTTTGGAGATAGAGAAATTCAGTCATTTATAATGCTGAAGTTTCAGGGGGACAGGAAGCTACCAAGTTGATATGGGGGATAAGAGACCATGGCAGTGCTGAATCCATCAATGTAGAGCTTTACCTCTGCTCCTAGCCTGATACGTGGCAGCTCACATTATGCATCATCATATCATTGTACAGCAGAGGATCACAGTGGGTATTTATGTCTTCTTGGTGACATGATTGGTATTTGAAAGGAGAACGCCCCTCTTCTTAAATTACATAGGATGGTATATCAGGGGCAGGATTGTAGTGTCACCATGGGGTCAACGGCCATGCCCTCATTCATACAGAAGTGTGAGGGGGCAGGCATGTAAGATGATCCTGGAGAGCCTAGCATCCACACTCCTGACACACCTCCTGCTCTGTGCTGCAGCTTCACTGAATTTCTCTGTCCCCGAAGGGAGGGGTGAGTGCTGAGGAGCAAATATGATTTTATTGATTTATAAGTGATCGATAGATCCTAGAATCGTAGTGCCCAGCTCTGCTTCATCATGTAAGAGGGCAGGGACTGTACAAATTATTTTTATCTCCCCAGAGTTCCCCTTTGAACATAATAATAGTGCCGATTAGATGATTGAACATTTTCAAATTCAAGATCACCAAGTTAGGCAAATTTTTCCCAATTTACATTTGTGGCAAATTTATTTGCAGCAAATCTCAAGTAGCCCAATAGACTTGGATTGAGGTGCAGAACATTTTGCCATACGAAAATACTATATCCAATTCGTTTTATTGTTGTTATAGCAAAGAGAATGTGAAAAGAAAAGAGAGGGGCCAAACATTTCTACTGAAAAAGGATGAGAAATGTGTGTAATTGGAATAGATTACTTAATTACACTGACACTGCTGCTGCCGTCTGTCTTATCTCTCTCACTATTGATGCAACTAAATGTTCATCAACATTAATCCCTTTTTGTATTCCTATGTGGAATGAGCAGAAAATTGTGACCTCTATCCTTATACTGTAAAATCATAATATGGCGCTGCTTGATCAGCCTCCATCTTTTATATTGGCTTTCATGTGATAGTTGCCCATAATTGGCTTCACTAGACCATGTGGTGTGATACCTGCAGACTATTCTGCCTAAGGCTGGCTTCACATTGCGGGATAGTTCCAAATCCGTGGCTGTCCGTGTAAACCAGACAGCCCCGGACCGGATTTTGGTCCCATAGCAGCCTATGGGGCCGGATAGCAGCGTGCTCTCTGCCATCCGGTTTCTATCTGTCCAGAACAATCCGGGAGAATTCAGAATTCTCCCACGGACAAAAAAATGCTGCTTGAGTTGTCCCGAATTTGCCCGGATCCTCCCGGATCCGGGACAATCTGGCGCTCCCTGACATGGGAGCCTATGGGGCCGGATTGGCCCGGTCCGGGAGGATCTGGGAACTGGACCCCTGTGGCTGCACGCTGCAGTTGTTTCAGGACCGCGGCAAGCTCCCTGCCAGCCGCGATCCTGATTCATCAGTGGCGGCAGCTGCGTGCGAGTGCACACCGGACCGGAGGGCATATTAGCTACCGATCTGGGCTGTCAGGTTCACTACAGCTCGATCGATGTGACCCGCAATGAAGGCCCTAGAAGACTGCTATTAGCCACTCTGTGACGTAAGGGAAACTGTCTGCAGGTTTGCTATGTCATTTGGGAGTACTGTGTTGGTAAGAGACTTTGGTCCAACGAGTATATTAAGTTTACTCTGTCAGCAGTTCTAACACAATCAGAGTTTTCAGATTTAGCATTGCAGCAGAGCTGAGAAAGCTGCCCTGACCCAAGCCAAGCTTTCTATGTACATTGTCTCTAGAAAGTGACCTGCTAATCAAAATGGGGCATGTTGTACACCCATCCACATGCCTATGTAGTCCAAGCAATGAAAAATACTGGTGATAAAACAATTATTGCAATTAAACAACTGCATGGAGCATATGAGACATATCACTGAAATCTGTGCTTTCATACATACATTTTTTATTATATTTAAATATGATTACAGAAAAGAAATGACAGGGGAAAGGGATAGGATAGGGAAAGCAGGGAATAGACAATAGGGATTAAGGAAGTGAAACAGTTTACAGTTACTGATCAGTATGAATATATCCATAAACTTTAATACAATATACATATCTGTGAAGATAAAATTAAATCTGTTTTAACCCTTAAAGCATGCTGTGTCCAGATTACATAGCAAATACCAGACAGACAGACAGAATTCCATTTTATCAGTGTGTGAAATAGCACCAGACATTTTTATAAACTGTGCGGACACCGTTAATGGCAAGCGCTGCCTGGAAATGGGGCCCCATAGAAACCTGTAGTTTTTCTTAGTTGCAGCCACACACAGAGCTCCAGGACGTGCGCTTTAGCTGAGCGCACAGGAAATACTGTCTGCAGCATTTTCCTGTGCGCTGTTGAAAAGCGCCTGTTGCAACATTTTTAGATATTACATTGAAAAATATAATGTGTTAATACAGATCGTTTCACTTTATCACGATCATGTTTACCAAGGTTAAAATTAAATTAGTGTTTTCATGTTAATTAGAATAAAAAAATAATGAAGTTTGGAATTGACTTGCTTTGTCTATCTGCTGTCATAATCCTGCAATGAGAGCTTTTATCTTTATAGCTTAAAGTTTTGAAGCCGATCCACACCCCGCCCTACTGTGCACAGGATTACATTCCTGAAGATGGGTGAACTCCCAACATCCCAGTTAGGGAACTTTTACATCTGCAATTTTGTAAATTCGTCACAGATTCAGAAGATTTTGCTGCATCTGCCCCATGATGGCCGACTTGCGTCTGCGGCAAGTCCCATTCATTCTCTATGGGACTTGCAGTCAGGTGCAGCAAGTGCGGTTTTGCCAGATCCGGATTCAGGATAGAGAATGAATGGGACTTTCCACAGGCTTACCGCAAGTTGGCCGTTACAAGGCATATGTGGCACAATCTGCTTGATCTGCTGTGAATTTACAAAATCGCAGATGTGAAAGGTCCCTTAGATCTTTACTGCTTGCTGATTTTAATATAGCAGTTTTTCGCTTATCATCCTCCCCTCCCACTCAGCTCTAGACAAACTGTTCTTATAAATCTTGCAAAATTACCATCCCCTATTATAAGCAACTTTAATAGCAGGTATCTAAATCATAGTCATTTCATTGTCCTGAGCTGTGAGATTGTTCACATACCCTGTTTTTCATATGTGTAAATACAGTGATAACACTCCAGAACAAACCACTGATAGATGAATGTGTTACAGCAGAACGTGTGCTGAGCACGTATTTCTCTCTTCAAAGTGCAAATACATTTATGTAATTTGGACAATGTGATTTTCTGGATTCTATTTTTGATATTCTCTCTCTCATTAACTCATTCAACTAACCTACTCTTAAAATTATAGATTGTTCATGTGGCGCCCTGCTCACACAGGTAACCACAGGCACACCTATAGCATGGATGGATTTCCACAGTGGGTACTCAGTACAAACAACACCTTGAACCCCAACCAGTAGAGGGAGCCCAACTTGCTACCCCTAGGCAATATCCCCTTAGGGGGCAAAGTTAGACAGAGTGTGCAGACGCTAGAAGAGCTGTGAAGACATCCTGGTGGTCAGAGCCGCGATTTGGCCCGAGCCACTGACACTGAACAGCCTCCAACCTAGCTATTGTAGGGCCCAAGAGTGGGTCAAAGGCAAAAAGAAGGAGTCTCAGAGAAAGTGCAGTTTGGAGACCTTGGAGCCATTTGATTCACTC
The DNA here is from genome assembly GCA_033576535.1 of Allobates femoralis. Lineage (NCBI taxonomy): Eukaryota > Metazoa > Chordata > Amphibia > Anura > Aromobatidae > Allobates > Allobates femoralis. The sequence continues at coordinate 119,190,419 of JARQOC010000003.1, forward strand.
CAGAAAGCACCCCGGACCCGGAGTCCAAGCCTGCAGGAGAGCACCAGCTTACCGTGAAGACTTCAGTCTCCCGGCATCTGTGAAGTCATCAACAAGGGAGCCAGTCACCGCAAGAAAGTACAAAGCGGCAGTCCAGCGAGGGTTACCCAACAAAGCACAGGTGAGAGGAGAGCAGAGGAGGCCAGACAAGTTCTATACAGGGCAGGGGCTTCACACAAGGGAAAAGAGATCAGGAGGCCTTATACCCACTCACTATGGACATCCATAAGTGCTACCTGAATACCCGGCAGTGTACTGGACTTTTACCTACAATTCCACCAGTAAAAGGTAAAGAAACAATCTCCGGTGTGTGTGTCTACTCCTCTACTCCTGACCCTGCCACTTATTAAGACAATTCCAGCCACTGGACAGTAAGGCCCATACTCTGCTTCCATTCCAGATCATATCCACATCCACCACCACCACCATCAGTGCTGGTCTGCCCCGGGACTCAGCTCCACCTGCAAGGAGCTGCTGCATCCAAGCTGCAGTATCATCTTCCCATCACCAGAATCTGCAGGTGGCATCACAACAAACTTTTATTTTCTTTATTTCCATTCCCTAAACCCCTTTTTAGTGATCACCAGGGCCACAAGTCTGGGCAGGCTACCAGTGACATCCCAACTACAGCAGGGCCCAGATACTCAAGTCCCCATACAACCCTGGGTGATTCATTCATGTCTTTGGCCAGGTTTCACAACTGCGTTGACCATGCCTGCGTTTTGGCTGTTCAACTTAGCAGTCTTTTCATGTAGCTGCGTTTTCAGCTATGCGGTTTTCTGCAAAACCGCAGTCCTCTAGTAAAAACGCAGTGGTTTTAACTGCCGACGCATGCAAAACGCACGGCTACATAGGCGTTTTAGCGCCATCAAGAAACGGCATCCCGGGTTTCCTGGGGCGCTGTAAAAACGCATGCGAAAAACGCCATGCGTTTTTTACAGGGTGCAGGGTAAACACGGCGTAACTAGGACTTTTCCACACTCGCATAACGGCGCTTGCCGCGTTTTGGGAAAAAATTGCTAAGTCAAACGGAAATCCGTTCAGCCACAGGGATGCCCAAACGCAAATGTGACCCATGTGACATCTTTGTCAGTGGACAAACTTTCAAAATCAGCAAGGGATCAAATACTTTATTTCCTTCACTGTACTCACATAGCTCTAATACATGTACATATAGAGACACACAGCTCTGCTGCATATGCAAATACAGGCACAGAGCTCTGCTATATATGGACATATAGACACACAAAAAACTGCCGTTTGCACACTGCATGAAAAATGACACAAACATCCTGCTACATGCACATTTTTTAGACACACACAGGTCTGCTACATATGCATTTATAGACACACAACTCTGCTACATGCACACTACATGTATATAACACACACAGCTCTGGTACATGTACATTTACATATCCAAATATCTCTGTTACATGCACATTTACACAAACACACACACATACAATCTACATTACCACAGCTTGCAGTTCCTTCAAGACTTGTGACTGATCACATGACCTGAGACATCCTTGAGTTAATCAGGTGGACGTTCCATGAGCTGCACAGGACGTGCAGCCTCCATGCAGATCCTGGCAAGCTTCCTCATCTGCTCTGCACCTATCGCATATGCCCATTTCACATTTAATCCTGGGCTGCATTTTGCTGCGTTTGGTTTTCTAATAAATCACACCCATTGATATTTCAATGGAAAACGCATTGCAAGCGCATGCAAAAACGCATGTGCGTTTGCAAAAATGCAAAACGCATGCATTTTTGCAAACACAGCCCTAGATGCAGTAGCCCACTTTTTGGCTACAGTTGCAAAAACGCATGCATTTTGCGTTTTTGCAAACACACATGCGTTTTTGCATGCGTTTGCAATGTGTTTTCCATTGAAATCAATGTGGGCAAAAACTCATGCATTTGGATGTTTTTTTTTAGATGTAAAAATTCATTTGAAACGCAAACGCAGCAATAAAAAAATAAAAAGAAATAAGAGATTTAATAGACCAAATGGTGGGCTGTGTGTGCAATGGGACTGGTGAACAGCAAGGTAAGTATCAATTTTTTTTGCACTCTTTACTGTTCAATCCATTTTACTGACCAGCCACCATTTTGCTAAATTCACAGAGTTGGAATCACAATTTGTTAGATTTAGTAGATTCAAAATGTTTTTTTTTAAATTCGAGGCAAATTCAATTTGCCTTAAACCAAATTGTTTATCCATAACATTAGTTTGAGAAGAGTGATGGTTTCAGTGGAATGTTTCTATCGTATGGCCACTTTACACTAATTTACTTTGGATGTTTTTTGCATAATTTTCTTTTGATGCTGCAACAAATATTTGGTGAGTGCTATATGTTTTATATTCATGTAGTGAGATCTTGGTGAGATTTTTGTTCGAGTAATAACATCTACTATATAATCTCCTAATCGCGTCTGTCTGACGCCAAAATAGCACGCCAGGCTCATTGGCCGCCGCCAGCTGCGGCAACCAATGAGCGCAACGCATGGAAAAGAACCGCGTGGACACATGAATGCAAAATTCACGCGCCGCGGGCTCGCCTCTAAGCCCCCCGCTCCTCCTGTCCGCGCTCCCCCCGCTCCTCCTGCCTGCCGGCCCCCGTGTCTCCCTGTTCCTGCCTCCCTGCATCTTCCTCCCCTCCACTTCTCTATCCTGTCCCCCCAGTATTCTATGCTGTCCCCCCACTATTCTAACCTCTTCCCTGTCTTATTCCCTATCCTTTTCCCTATTCTATTCCCTCTGTTTGTTAAAAAAAATAAAAAAATCCCTCCATGAGGATACATTACCTTACGGGCCTCCAGAGACTGTCACCATTGGGGCAAAAAACCTGTGATAATGTCAGAGAGACGATCACATGACACGTCAGCTGATCGGCTCTCTGACATCATCACAGGTCCTTCGGCCCCGATGGTGACAGTTCTTCCATGTCGCCTCCTTACATAGCAGGGCTTTCCTGGTGTGTGCCTTGCGCTGCACTGCATCTTACCTCCGGCCGGTGAGTTATGGGGCACAGGGGAGGTTGGTAGCCTATGGTGTGCCCGCACTGCAGAGCATCCTGCCAGCTGATGCCACTCCTAGAGGACCTGGCAGGCTGAGGATGAGCGATGAAGCTCAGGCAGCCATTGTATAGGCCGATACTGGTGCACTACAACCCTCAGCATGCCCTGACAGGTGAGGATGAGGGATCAAGCTCAGGCAGCCATTGTATAGGCAGATACTGGTGCACTACAACTCTCAGCATGCCCTGACAGGATAAGGATAAAGCTCAGGCAGCCATTGTATAGGCAGATACTGGTGCACTACAACTCTCAGCATGCCCTGACAGGATAAGGATAAAGCTCAGGCAGCCATTCTATAGGCATATACTGGTGCAATACAACTCCCAGCATGCCCTTGTCAGGCTAAGGATGAAGCTCAGGCAGCCATTGTATAGGTAGATACTGGTGCACTACAACTCCCAACATGCCCTGACAGGCTGAGGATGAGGGATAAAGCTCAGGCAGCCATTGTATAGGCTGATGTGGGTGCACTACAACTCCCAGCATGCCCTGACGGCAAAGGATGAAGCTCAGGCAGCCATTGTATAAGCAGATGTGGGTGCACTACAACTCTCAGCATTCCCTGACAGGCTGAGGATGAGGGATCAAGCTCATTGTATAGCCAGATACTGGTGCACTACAACTCCCAGCATGCCCTTGACAGGCTAAGTATGAAGCTCAGGCAGCCATTGTATAGGTAGATACTGGTGCACTACAACTCCCAGCATGCCCTTGACAGGCTGAGGATGAGGGATGAAGCTCAGGCAGCTATTGTAAAGGCAGATGTGGGTGAACTACAACCCTCAGCATGCCCTGACAGGATAAGAAGGAAGCTCAGGCAGCCATTGTATAGGCATGAATGCCACATTGGCCCATTCTGAAGAAAACATTTGGGCCAACAATTCAAAGTGCAGGGTGCCCGGGTTGATGAATCTGCAGCATTGCTTGGGGTCGTCATCAAAAGGTCGAGAAGCAGACAAGCGGGGAATAGAATCAGAAGGTGGATTAGCCTCCAGAACAGATGCTTTAAGGCACTCAGTTATGTGTTTAATGACCATAAATCGGCCAGGATATGCTTTTGTTGCTCTATTATACAGATCACCTCCTGTTGCAGGCCAGTGAGCTGGGTGGAAATGAAGCCAGCGGGGTCCATGGCCGACCAAAATGTAATGAGTGAGGAGTGAGTGGATCCACTGGACCACAGGGGAAACTGTGGCAGCTGACCCCCAGGACAGGGGACGCAGAGCCGAACACAGGCATAGTCTCTGGTATAAGCAGATGACACAGGGACAAACACTGGTGGAACAGGACCTGACAAGTAGCTAAGCTTCAGACAATAAATTGTCAAAGCAAATGTTGCGCTCCTGAGGGTCCAGTGGCCACAGAGGTACTGCACCTCAGCCAGAGGTGTGGTGCTCCAATCTTGGGTAAGGAGGGGATACCATCTGGCTCCCAAAACCCCACACACCACACAATACTACCCAGGAGGGCCCCATAACAGGCTGGAAGGGGATACAGGTAGAGAGTGTGGGTGAAGGAAGTAGGTAAGAAGAGCATCAGGAAGAGGGGAGCAGGAAAAGGACATACAGGATGTGACGGACATAGGAGGATGTAGTGGGAGAATGGGAGAGAGTGCAGAAGATGACACGGTTATGAGCAGAGGTGTGTGATCGCGGTCCTGGGGACAGGAGCCAGTTGGACCTCATCCCAGGACAGAGAAAGGAACAGACTGGCAGAGGAGCCAGTAGCAGGCTCTGGAGGGACAGAAGGGGTCCCTGGGGCATGGGAAGTGAATCCACCCGTGGCACCCATATCCACGCTGACCGGAGTCGGGTGGAGGGACCAGGCTGCACAGGGCAACTGGCCCCAAACTAGTGAAGTAACTGCAGGTCTAACTAGTATACCAGGGACCGAGGTATCTTTAAGTGCCACGGTACACCTCCACACTCATTTGCCAGAAAGGTAGCCACAGAGGGTCAAGGGGATTAGAAAGATGTCACCTGTCAGGTCTCGGGGCCACTGGATCGGGACACTGAGTGTGAGGTACGGGGCAGAAGGGTGAGAGACAGTGCCGAGAGTCGGTCCGAGGGAAGAACTTAAGAAGGGGTTCAGATAAAGTGTCTCCAAATTTCTCGAGAGTTGGCTGGAGGCCAAACCTGGAGAACACAGCACTTCGTGGACTGCTGGGAATACTTGGAGGTGTACTGAAACTGTGAGTAAAATCAGAGAGACTGCACCCAGCTGTGTTCTCCAAGCTATTTCCCGCGTCACTACCACTGCACGACACTTGTGTCACTGCCCTGTGGCCTACAGCTCTACCCATGGAGAGCGACACCATCTCAGCTGCAATACCAATGGCCCCAGACGATGTGTACTGCAGCGTCGGCCATCCATCCCAATTACCAAAACCCACAGGTGGCGTCACAAATTAATTTCCCATAAAACAATCCACTTTTTATTCACACAACCAGGTCCACGGAACCGGGTCACAACCCCGTGACCTCCCCAAAGAACTCCTGACTCAGTTTCGAGTACCCCACGGTCCTGGTGGGCATGTCACAAACATAGACTGGGGGGGCTCTTCCGGATAATAGCATGCCAGCCCTTTAAGAGCAAGGCAGGAGTGCGAACACGTGTCTTAGGTTCAGTCCCTGGAAACCTGCGCGGCGTGCACAGGCACCAGCATCTGGAAACAGCAGCAGAGTCATGTTTTTATGTAATAGAGAAAAAGACATGAACACACAGCAGAAACAGAATGTGAACTTCAGGGTTACTATTCTACAGCTGACCAGAGGCTCTGCCTAGCAACAAGCTTGGATTCTGTTGGCGTGTCTCTTTAGAATACAGTATAGTACGCTGAGCTGCTTGATCTGTATTCAGAAAGGATTTTTTATACTGTAATGACGATATTCACATCCATTATGCTTCCAAAGGTGAGTTTATCCATGTTTAGTTATATTATACTTACTATCTACTGAAATATAGCCTAGACTGTTTGATGGTGATAAGTCGTCTTTAAGTATTCATGTTGGTAGTATTTTTACCTATATTTAGCTTAGTAATTCAGATATATTGTGATGTTCTTTTGTACATCCTAGCTTGCTCTTAATTGTTCCATGTTATTATTTTTCATGTGTTTCTTGTTCTTTATCTGCTCTATAAATTTAGTTTTATTTAGATATTATAAAAATAGACTTTTACTAGCCCATGGCCTCCAACCAGCTATCAATGTAAACTACAACTCTAACATGCTCTAAAGTTAAAAGGCTGGGCAGTAAAAAACTGCTTCAGTTGTCACACCTTCACTAATCAATCACCTCACCCAGTAAGAGTTTATTGACCATATTGATTATCCAAACAGTTATCGATTTCACATTATCATTAAATTTCAATTTTGCAATTGATCTTCTTTGTTAAAATAACATTTACTTTTAGGGTTCACTTGTTCTGAAATCTGTGTGGTTTAAAGTATGAAACCTTGGGACAACCTTTAGCAAAGCTTTGGAGTCTGCATGATGAGATTGCACTGTCACAGCGGGTTATATGTCTCGTACTTTCAAATACGTTAAACAAGTGAAAAATAGCAGCATTATAATTATCAATCAGAGGAGTGCTTATGGATTCAGATAAGTCATTGGCAGCAATACAAGAAAACTATTATACAGAGAAATGATTTATACATGCTGCATTATTTGTTGAGGGACGTTTAAGTAAACTAACTGGCTTTCCTGGGTTCTAATTGCACTTCTTTTAAAGGGAAAGAGTATATTAGAGACAATTGCCATGATTCATTAAGACCAGCTTTGTTTATGCCAGTGCTATGATGCTGGTTTTAGATGTTCCTGGATCATGCAGTGGTGCATGCCTTTTCAAGGCTATGGAGCGTCTGAGAAGTGGTATGTGCCTACGTTAGCTAAGCCAGAAGTCTCACTCTAGCTAGTTACTGGAGTGAGATCTCTGGTGTATGAATTGTGACAACTTATCATAATGTCACAAGTCTGTGACTGCTTGTTGTGTTGTTTTTACTTTGGATGTTAATATCTTCAGTACCAGCAAGGGTTAATGTTGTTTCTTCACTGGTAGTGCTAGGAAGGCTTGGTGCAGTATGTGTCTACTTCCACCTCTCTTTAAAGGGAACCAACCACCTAAAAATCCCTATCTAACCTATAAATATCTGTCCCTGGAGCCTAAAATTACTATTCTAACCATCCCTGACTGACTAAATCTACTTAACTAGATGCACAATGAATAATTTTTTATACTTACCAAATCCTTGACTGATGGGCATTCCTCCAGTGTCTTTGTCAGATAGGCGGGTCTCCTCGCTGCGCTCGCACCCGCCTTGCTGCTGTCCATCTTCTTTCCAGGATACAAATTACCCACCCATCGCGTCCTCGCAATGAGCGGGTCACGTGCTGCAGGCGTCGCGTCACTTCCGCCCACCGCGTCGCTGGGTCTATGACGCGCCCAGGCCGGCTTCATCATGCCATCTGCGCATGCTCTGAAGCCGGCCTGGGTGTACCAGTGACGCGGTGGGCGGAAGTGACGCGGGGCCTACAGCACGTGACCCGCTCATTGCGAGGACGCGATGGGTGGGTAATTTGAATCCTGGAAAGAAGATGGACAGCAGCGAGGCGGGTGCGAGCGCAGCGAGGAGACCCGCCTATCTGACAAAGACACTGGAGGAGCACCAACAGTCAAGGATTTGGTAAGTATAAAAAGTGATTTATTGTGCATCTAGTTAGGTGGATTTAGTCAGTCAGGGATGGTTAGAATAGTAATTTTAGGCTCCAGGGACAGATATTTATAGGTTAGATAGGGATTTTTAGGTGGTTGGTTCCCTTTAAAAAAGTCATGTGACCTTTCAGCGGTTGTTGGTGGTAGCTCATACTCACCTTGACCAGCCAGGAGAGTGGAGGTGTTTGAGCCACTGCTGTGGAAGACCAGCCAACCTGGTGCCGTTCCCTCTGCTGTTGTTAGGAGCAAAGCCGTAGATTCTAAGCAGTTTATCTTTTGTGTTTTTCCTACTCCTTTTGGGTGGGGAGAGGAGGTTTTATTCCAGGGTATTTTAGGAGATGGGGTTACGTTGGTGGCTCATACCACGCAATCTTAGGCGTAGCTCTGAGATAAGGGCCAGCACAAGATCTCAGTAGTTAAGGGACAGATCAGGCGTCCCTTTAACAGGAATTGTTTTTTAACCCCATGATTCCACTTTACACCATGACACATAAATGCTGTGTCATCGCCATTGGCATGCCCTGTGCCACTCTAGGTACACCCATCTTGTCAGATCTGTGAGAAACTGGCATGAAAACAACAAAAGTCAGAAAGTTTAGGTGCAAATTAACTGCACCTAAATTTGGAAATGTTCAAAGTTTCAACACAAGATTTCCATCACGAAAACTTTAATGATTCATGCCCAATTCCTTTTATTAGTCACTGCCTTTGCAATTAGCTGATCTTAACAGGAAAAGGTGTACCTTACAGACTCTTTATTTACAGTGGCCATATTAGTTGATAATTTGACAACTAAGAAAAACTTTTAAATAATGATCACCATGACATTTCCTGCTATTTTCATTCATTAGCATGAGGATATTTACAAGTAATTGGCAAGATAAATGACTGCATATTGGAAACTGTCAATCGGTTGTTTTTCTTTTTCTTTCTTTTCTTTGTAACACGTCTTCATAGCAAATGTCTCATTTGACCTTCAGCGTCTAGTATGCAATGAAATACATCTTGTGAGAACCTTTCTCCTTGGTAAAGGTATTGTGAAGCATGTTTAGTAATAATTTAAAAACAATTTAGTTCAGAAATCTGTCCTCCAGCAAAGTGACCTGAAGATGCTCACAAGTAATCTACTGCGAAAACGTTTGTATCTTCAGCAGTAAGAAGAAAAGTAATTATTCAAATGAAACTTTACTCCATCTACTGACTTACTGCAAATGTATGGTGTGAACATTCAAGGAAAAAAAAAATCATTATTTAACTCTTTTGATTTATCACTTTTTAATATAATTTGCATGTGATACTTTTTTTACACAAATAAAATTAAGTTTTCATATTTTTTGTATTCTGATGATTTTCAAAAACTTTACATTTATTTTGCTAAACTACAACTCATTGGAAATGTTTTTCTGAGGACCTTTGCACATCAGCGTTTATGCTGATTTCACGGCAGATCTGGCAGATTTACCGCATCTGCCGCGTAATGGCCGACTTGCGGCAAGCCTCCAATCATTCTCTATGGTGCGGCAAGTGCGGTTTTACCGCGTTCTAGCAAATCCGGCACTTGCGGCAAGTCAAAAAACGCAGCTAACCGTGTCTTTTGATATGCCCCAAGTGCTGGATTTGCCGAATAGCGGTAAAAAACGCGGAAGCGCTCATCATGTGATGCGCTTGGAAATAGCGCACGATTTCAAACACCGGCACTTAGATGCCGGTGTTTGAACTGCGCTCGGGGTTGCGTCAGCCATAGCAATGAATTGACAACTTTAACGCAGTCTTACCTTTCTGGTAACACTGTGCTAATGCTGCCAAATTCTATGTTTTAAACGGCACCCCTGACCGAGTGATAAATGCTGGTGTGACCCTAGTCTTAGGCTATGTCCAGACCTCTTCAAGTCTTTTTTGGATCTGTTTTGCAGTGAAATGCAGTGAACGCATCACTTATTTGGAATTTCAGCAAAGTCAATGGGGTTTCAAGTTTTGCTGTTCAGTCTGTGCTTTTTTGACCTCATCCGTTTTTTGAGTAGAAAAGTGATCCTGAAAAAGAATGAGTTGTCAATTCTTGCTGTGTTTTTCTGATCTGCTTTTCCCCTTGAAACTATTGTTTATGGGATAAAAAACGCGCCAGAATAAAACAGATCAAAACTGATGATTTGTTTCTGATGCATTTTGTTGGAAAGCAGATCCAGATTTCCAGCTGAAAAAGACAAAAAACGGATCAGAAAAAAAATGGATCAAACATGCACAGGCTGTATATGGAATAAGTCTCCTTAATTTATGCCCAGACACAATGGTTTTTGTTGCAGCAAAACACAGCAAAACCGTAGGGGTTTCTTGTATCTCCTGATTCCTTGGCAGGAAAATTGCTGCCTTTTTGGCTGCATTTTTGAGGCGTTTTTACTGCGTTTCTTGTTGCATTTTGCCATAAAACACTGCAAAAATGCAGTAAACAATTGACATACTCATTCTTTCAAAAGTGCAGCAAAACCTTTGGTGTTTACAGTTTCTGCAATGAAATATAACCAATGTGTATGGATAGCTTTTCCTGAATTACACAGATTTTGCTGAGAAACAAATACACAGCTTTAGGCTGCCTCCACTCTGCATAATTTTTACATTCGTGAGGTTCCTTGAATTTCAAGACCACACGGACTCACACTGACCTGTTGAAACGGATGGCAACTGATGTCCACGGACCATTTTTTGACGGATCCGTCATCAGTTAGCAGTAATAGGGGTGGGAGGAGCTGTACCTTGCTTCTGAGAATACTCAGTACAGAAAAACAGATCTGTTTCATAGATCCGTATGGATCCCCGCTCCATAGACCCCATGTTATTTGACACGGACAGCTAAGGATCCATGTCTGTCCATTGGTGTCCGTTTTTTACAAGGCAGCCCAAAATCAAAACAGTCTCCGATTCTGGGTACATGAAAAAAACCGACACAAATGGATCAGTGACAAAACTGACACACACGGATGGCCACTTAGGACCAATCCATGCCCATAGGGTTACATGGGAGGCCAAAACTGATCTGAGGCCATCCATTTTAAAATGTATAGATACGGATCAGAAATTATGCAGATGTGAAGGTGTAACACCTCCGGCAACAGCGGGGATTTGAATTCGCTTTGATACAGTGATGCCACCCACAGGAAAGATAAGCTTCCAAAACCAAGGTAAAACAAACACCAGATTTATTGTAACAAACTCGTCCCTGTTTGTATAGGGAAGAAAATAAGAAATAAAAAATAAATAAACTGTACAATTTTTAATCCAACAACTCGTACAAGCAAACAAAAATATGTCTTGTTTTCCTTACCAGAAGAACAGCCACATATCCCTATCCCTGGTACCAGTAAGGGGAAGTCTTCCCTTGAGCCAATAATGACATCCCCCTCCCTAAATTTGTCAGGACTTAAACAGGGTAAGTTCCTACAGAGAATCCATAATATGTGTCTGTTCTCCCAGTTCACAATCTTGACACTATCCCCTATCAATTAATCTAATCTTGGGATCCCAATATGACCTTTTTCAGCTGTAAGGGTACCTTTACATGCGGCAACTTTTCTAGGAATTTCTGTGGCAACTTACTGGTTGCAGTGAAATCATGGAGACATTGTTCTATTTTGTTGCTGTGTACAAATGGAACAATGTGTCCATGATTTCACTGCAACGAGTAAGTTGCCAGTGAAATTCCTAGAAAAGTTGCCGCGTGTAAAGGTACCTTAAAGGTAAGCGAATTACAACCCAAATTCTCCTAACAAGAAATAACATATAATATAAACAACTATATTCAATTTCTCTTTTCTTTTCTTTACAAGAATACAGACGATAAATTCATTTAAGAAGCATACTGTGAGAAAAGAAGAAAAAAAAAATCCAATCTGGTCAGGTGGGTGCCTTGGGATTTTCACCACGGGCTGTGGCCTTTCCGAACTTCACACCGCGCTATCAACAGTCCTCATCAATATGAACAATACATGCCTCACTGACATTGTCCCATAAAGACTAGTCATTCAGGGTGATGTATACACCTAGCTGACCCTAACTAACTCGATGGACCAGTCAGGGAGAATTTAAAATTTAGAAGAAAAATCTGAGGTACCTCATCCTTGCTTAAAGCATTGGGTGCTTCACCCTCCGCGGGCGCTGTGTCACACTTTACAAGATGGCCGACTCCTTCCAATGTTATCTCACTGTTGTGTTTTCCAACACTCTCCTCCGAACTGGGATAAAGGATTAATTGTCCCATACGTCACCAATCACAGGACACAAAACTGCTGAACCTATGAGAGAGGAAACAGAAAATAAAACAGGTATGTCTACCCCGGATTTTTCTTTCTCCATAAACAAAGCAGTAGCTCCCAATCAAAGTCAGTGACAACCCACCACCACAATCAAACTTTATACTTTCTCAGATTGAGTGACAAAGCAGTGATGCAATAAAATTATTTTCTAAATCCAACAGCAAAATTGCATTTTTACTGCACAGTTCATCTATTATTCACAACACAGCATTCATAAAATTATTTAAGTATTGTTTTATTCACCCTGATGAAGGTGCCAGGCTAGGCGCCGAAACGCGTAGGAGAAGGAGAATAAAGGATGGAAATCTGACTGACTCTTTGGTGAGTTTTTTAAGCCCTGGAGCAGCGCGGACCGTGATACACCTATACTCCCATCATCTTTCTGGATTATAACCACTGTTCAGTTGTCGGTGGGGGTCCTGCAGCAGCTTGGAATAATATTTCCTAAACGCCTTCAACATAGTTGTGGGGATCACAACTGCATCAGGTGAGTGGCTTCTCAGCACCACCCCATTACGATTAGTGTCACTAGTGATAGGGCACTATTGCGCCTCTTGTCCCCCACCCTTTTATATTTTACAATTGCTACAGGTGTGATTTTCACTCATAGTCATCACCAACAGGAATATCTCTATACACCCTCTTACAAAGGCAGCCTAAGATTAGCATAAAACCAAGGCAAAAACTAAACCCAAAAAGGCCCTGTGTGAACATAGCCTTTAAGAACTTGAACCTGCAAATGTCTAATCAGTTCTTGTACATACAGCAATACCATAGTATTTCTGTACAGAGTGGGCCATTTATATGGTCACCCCTAAATAAAATGGGAATGGTTGGTAATATCAGCTTCCTGTTTGTGGCACAACTTTTCCACATGGGTGGTGACTATAGTGGCCATTTTGGATCCAACTTAATTTTTTTCAATGGAAAGAGGGTCATATGACACATCAAACTTATTGAGGATTTCATAAAAAAAACAATGGTGAGCTTCTTTTTAACGTAACTTTATTCTTTCATGAGTTATTTACAAGTTTATGACCACTTATATATTGGGTTCAAAGTGCTGCCCATTATGTTGGATTGTCAATGCAACCCTCTTCTCCCACTCTTGACACACTGATAGCAACACCGCAGAAGAAATGCTAGCACAGGCTTCTAGTATCTATTGTTTCAGATGCTGCACATCTCGTATCTTCACAGCATATACAATTGCCTTCAGATGAGGCACACTTTTTTGTGAATGGTGAAGTTAACAAACTAAAACTAAATGCCACTGGATATCTGAATCATGTAGTAATTTCAGAATTCCAGTGGCATTGAGGTGTCCATTGATGAAGAATGGCCCTACTAGCTTTGTACCCCATATATCACACGATACCATCAATTTTTGTGTTCCAACAGTCTTGGAGGTATCTATCGACTGTGGGTTAGTGTCAAACCAATAGCCGTGGTTTTGTTTGTTAACTTCACCAACCATTCCCATTTTATTTAAGTGCAGCCATATAAATGGCCCACCCTTTGCAAGTGTATGTCCGTGACACAAGGTAGCTCAAGTAGAATTTATATCTAGACAAAAATTGGACTGAAAAAATTATGTTTTAAACACACTTTTTTTTTCTAGATATTTTTGGTACAGTCAGCACCAATTACTGATATCAACTGCTTTGAAACTGTCTGCATTATTTTTTAATTCAAGACAATAATTTTATATAAATGATGTTTTATTTATATATATATATATATATTGTGAGAGTCATGTGGGATTAGTGGATGAGGGCAGATATATCTCTCCCAGGTATCTGTCATATGCAACCTAGCCTGGTCAGTATCACCTGGCTGCTAATGAATTAGTGGGAGGCGGTTGGGGTAGGTAAAAGGAGTCTGGGAGGTCGGGCGGGGCTCTCTCTCAGCCTGGGAACACAGAAGGCCTGTCTGTGTATGGAGAAGCATGTGAGTGAAAGCAGTGCTCTTTGGTTCTATGGTTTGGCTGAAGGGAGAAGCCCTTCAGTCTATAGTGAGGTTGTATTCTGTTTAGTTAGTGCCGGACAGGCAAGGATTTTTGTTTGCTGTTTTGTTTTCTTTGTTTGCTTTCACCACAATAAACTCTGGCCAAGGCCAGTGGCATATAAATCTCTGCTCTTGCTCTGAGTGACACACGACACATACGTGCCCTTTGACCCTGGCAAAGGCGAACCCAGAGTGTGTTTTCACATATATATATATATATATATATATATATATATATATACAATGATATATTTGATGTTTTGTATTTCCCTAGGTACCATCAGAATGTTTCCACTAAAAGCAACAACTACAAAATAAAAACAAATAAAATAACTATTAATGGTTTTATATCACCAGAAAAGTCTGTTAATGCTGTTCCTTAATATTTTTAAACATGGCACATAAAAATTTATGTTTATTGCTAAATATTTAGATATTTCCCTACTTCAAGAGGAAGCCATGCATTATAGGTTTACATAGAGTTGGGTTTGGTTTGTTTTTCTTAAATCATTCCTCTTTATATTTATCTCTATGCACAACATTCCTGATATACTGTTGTGTGTCAGTATTAGAAATGAGCCGACCCATGGATGTTTGGGGGCAGCGGTTTCAGCCAAACTACAGTTAAAAGTTAGGATCAGGGAATGGATTTGACCAGAGACCCCAAACTCCAAACCCCAAACTCCATATAAATCAGTGTTGACTTGAACTACTGTGCTAAAAAAATGTTGTAGTAAGAGCTAGGGGCCTGCAAAAAGGAAGCAAAACAGGCACAATTGCCCTTTAAATATGTGGCTATGGAATGTATGAAAAAAGGTGTTGGCTCCTGCCTATTTTTAATAATCTGCTCAGGTAAAACTGACAGCTGTTGGCTGCAGCCATCAGCTGCCTAATTTCTCTCGGCTGGTTTTTGAAAATAGAGGGGATCCCATGACTTTTTTTAATCATTTAAATAAATAATTTTTAAAACAGTATGGGCCTTGCCCTATTTTTGAAAGCAAGTCAAAGTAAAGCAGTCAGCTGGAAGCTGGCATTATTGGGGGTTTGATGGCCCAGTTATTTGGACCTTCCCATCCTAAATATACCAACCTGCATCTTCTCCAGAAGTGGTGCATCATATTAGGTGTGCCAATTTTGGTGCTTTACCCAGCTCTTCCCAATTGCTCTGGTGTAGTTGCAATCAGGATAATAAGTTAATAAGGTTGATGTCTGCTGTGAAATGATAGCTGACATCAAACCTGGAGATAGTAATAAAGAGGAGTCTCAGGCACCGCCGTTGCTAAATCAGTAAGAGTAGTGCTATAAAGATACATACACATAGAAAGAAACATTTCTTTGAAAACAACCAATTTATTACTTAAAAATAAATCTTGGAAGTTCCAACATAATCCAAAGAGTAATTTTTTATGACGCCTATCGATTCCTATGGATCTTCGTTCTGAGAGCTATCTTAGAACAAGGCTCCAGAGGTTACTGCTGGTCAGCAGCAGGCCCAGAATTTCTCAAGAGTGTGAGAAATTATGGGCCTGCTGCTGATCTGGAATGATATCTGGAGCCTCGCTCTGAGAAAGTTTTCAGAACGAATCTCCATAGGAATTGATAGGTGCTGTAGGACATTACTCTTTGTATTACATTGGAACTTCCAATCCGGCGCCAAGAAGTTGACAAGATTATGGACATGGGATGCTGTAAATATTCATTTTGAGTTAGCCGGCAGCTGACATTGGTGTGTGACTGGGGGTGCATGACAGTGATGTCATGTGCTATCCGTCACTTACATGCTGAAGTAATTTGACGGCAAAATAAGAGTAAGCCTGGGGAGACGAAGGGTAGGTGAGTGGGATCTTTAATTTTTTATGTGTGTTAAACAAAAGCAGCATAACAGTCAACATATACACCAGGATGGTCCCATGATGGAGAACATACAGTGAAAGAAATAATTATTTGATCCCTTGCTGATTTTGTAAGTTTGCCCACTGACAAAGATATGAGCAGTCTATAATTTTAAGGATAGGTTAATTTTTATAGTGAGAGATAGAATATCAAAATAAAATCCTGAAAATCACATTGTCTAAGTTATTTGCATTTTGCAGAGAGAAATAACTATTTGATCCATCTGGCAAAGAAGACTATACTTCATGGCAAAAAACTTGTTGGCAAGCACAGCAGTCAGATGGTTTGTTTTTTGTAGTAGATGATGAAGTTTGCGCACATGTCAGGAGGCATTTTGGTCCACTCCTCTTTACAGATCATCTCTAAATCATTAAGATTTTTAGGCTGTCGCTTGGCACCTCCCTCCATAAATTTTCTGTGGGATTAAGGTCTGGAGATTAGCTAGGCCACTCCATGACCTTAATGTGCTTCTTTTTGAGCCACTCCTTTGTTGCCTTGGCTTTATATTTAGGGTCATTGTCATGCTGGAAGACCCAGCCACGGCCCATTTTTAATGTCCTGGCAGAGGATAGAGGTTGTCGTTAGGATTTTATGGTACATGACTCCATCAGTTGTCCCATTGATGTGGTGAAGTAGTCCTGTGCCATTAGCAGAGAAACACCCCCAAAACATACTGTTTCCACCACCATGCTTGACTGGCTACTGTTCTTTCGGTCATAGGCAGCATTTCCCTCTTCCTCCAAACACAGCAAGTTCAGTTATGCAGAAGAGCTCAATTTTTGCCTCATCTGACCACACTTTCTCCCAATCACTTTCAGAATGACCAAGATGTTCATTAGCAAACTTCAGACAGGCCTACACATGTGCCTTCTTGAGCTGTGGGACTGTGCGGGCACTGCAAGATTTTAATCCATTACGGCGAAATGTATTACCAGTGGTCCCAGCTTCCTTAGACCATTAACAGGCTGTCCCTGTGTAGTTTTAGGCTGATCTCTCACCTTTCTCATGATCCCAGATACCCCACGAGGTGATATTTTACATGGAGCGCCAGATGTCGATTATCACTCATTTTGTATTTCTTCCATTTTCTTACTATTGCACTACAGTTGTCTCCTTCTCACCCAGCGTCTTACTTATACAATTCCAGCCTATTGCAGGTCTAGGATCTTGTCCCTGAGATCTTTAGAAAGCTCTTTGGTCTTGCCCATGTTGTAGAGGTTAGAATCTGACTGATTAATTGAGTGTGTGGACAGAAGTCCTTTATACACATGACAATTTAAGACAGAAATCTTTAATGCAGGTAATGAGTTGATTAGGAGCATCTAACTGAAGCCAGAACTCCTAATAGTTGGTGGGGGGATCAAATACTTATTTCTCTTTTCAAAGTACAAATGCATTTATATAATTTAGACAATGTGATTTTCTGGATTTTATTTTGATATTCTATCTCTCACTGTTAAAATTAACCTACCCTTATAATTGTAGACTGTTCATGTCTTTGTCAGTAGATAAACTTACAAAATCAGCAAGGATTAAATAATTATTTCCTTCACTTTGTATACCAGGATAGAGAATTTATATTCCAGGATGAAGGACATATATAACAGAATGGGTCTGGGATAGGATCATATTATATAACAGGATGAACGGCAATTAGCCCAGGATAGGGGACAATAGTACAGAATTGGGGAACGTTACCCTGATAACAGTGTCAACAGCAGATCTCCCAATATCAGCGCATCATGTCCACGTGATTTGCTTTCCGTTTTTTATAAATATTTTTCCCCTCAATAATCCTAGGTGTTTGTAGTCCAGTGAATCTCATAGTCTGAGAAAAAAATCTAAAATCAGAAACATTGATTTACAATACAATAACATTGCTACTATCATCTATGTTTTGCAAAGTTCATATTTGATGCACCGTCCACTTTTTTGAAACCAAACAATTGATCAACGTAAAATAAACCAAGATGCAAGCTTAAAGTTTCTTAACAGTTCAAAATATTATTTGAGTGTGCTGTTCGATAGCCACAATTCTAATTGCACTACCAGCTTAGGCCCCTTCAAATCACGTGTTTTGGGATCTGTGGCTATCCGTTGTAAAACAGCCACGGATCCGATTTAGCTCTCCATTTTCCCTATAGGCACGAACGGGCAGGATTGGTCCTTAATGTCCATCCGTGTGTGCCAGTTTCATCAGGGATCTGATTATGTCAGCTTTTTTCACGTCCCCAAAATCGGAGACTGCTCTGATTTTGGGCTGCCGTCAAAAAAGTGGATACAATCGGACAGAATCAGATCCAACACTGTCCAATTCAAGTAACATGGGGGTCTATGGATTTTTGGATCCGGGAAAAAACTGATCCGGTTTTAGTGTACTGAGCATGCTCAGTACACATTCACTGCTCTGTTCCTGTAATTTCACGTTAGCAATGCATCAACATACATAAACCGCTCAGCTGATGCTGTCATGTGACACATCAGCTGAGCGGTTGCCGCCGGTCCTGGTACTGCAGCCATTAGAAGTGGACACCTTGCATCGCGGGACACTCAGCGGAGAGGTGAGCATTTTTTTAATTTTTAACCATTGCTTTCTTTCGCTTTCGCAATGTATGTAGATACATTGCAAAAGTGAAAGTACAGCCCCGCTTGCCTGTGCTTTGCAGGCTCGGCTCCTCCTAGCTCTTTCTGTATCCGGATCCTTCAAAATCCCGGACACATAAATGGTATCTGGAGTTAAAAATGAGGTCCCGTTCTTCCTGCCTGTGTTGTCCTGCAAAAACAGGATCCCCATGGACAGGAAAAAAATGTGATCTGAAGGAAGCCTGCGGCGTCAGCAATTATTTTTCACAGCGAAAATATATATATATATATATATTATATATTATATATTGTATATATATATTCATATATATTTTTTTTCTATTATGATACAGTACATGTACCTGATGATTTTAATTACTGTATCTTATTATGGTATTTTATTAATCATTACACCATAATTTAAGGTATTTAGCATTTTCCTTATGGTATTTTATAGTTAAAAATGCACTTGAAAGTTTAAAGGGAACCTGCCAGCTAATTTTACCCCTATGCTATCACTACCTGACCCTGAACCTTGCTACCTAATCCTAATCATCCCTGTCTTATCTAAAAGTGCCCTATAAAGTTTAAGAAAAATTATTTATAACGTACATGCAGTCTCCATCCAGAGACTGGAAAGGCGGGCTCCAGGGCTCCATTCTCCCTCCCTCGCTGGCTCTTAGCACACCCCGCTGGGAGTCATCAGTCTTTCTGTTGTTCCACCTCTGTTTAAAATTCCTGCCTCCTCTCGTAGTAAAAATGCGCCGGCCGGAATGTAATATCCGGTCTGGTGAATTGTGGGGGCTTATGATATGAACAGCTCAGCTTCAGTATGCGCACTCCGCATGCGCCGGAGTCGGGCTGTACCACGTGATCAGCCTCCACAATGCACCAGGCCAGATATGACATTCTGGTCAACGCATCATACTACGAGAGGTGGAATAACAGAAAGACTGATGACACCTAGCTGAGCGTGTGGAGAGCCAGCGAGGGGGGGAGAATGGAGCTACTGTGCCTGCGTTTCCATTCTCCAGATGGAGACTGCATGTAAGTTATAAATCCCTTTTCTTAAACTTTATAGGGCACTTTTAGATCAGACAGAGATAGTTAGGGATACGCTAGCAAGGTGCAGGGTCAGGTAGTGATAGCATACGGGGGTAGAGCCAACTGACAGGTTCCCTTTAACAAGCTTCTTCTGATACTTTTTTTCCACTTGAGCCAAAGCAAGGTATCAGCCAAACTACACTAATTATGGTTAATGCCAATATAAAAAAATATATGCACAGTTTACTTTTCATTTATCTCCTACACCCCAAAGAGGATGTTTGGGACTTACATATTGATGGTTCATCTATTCAAATAAATGGAAGATAACATTCAACATTTGGCAGCAGTCACTTAACTATGTACAGAGATGCTATGTTCTGTTCCATACATGGCTTATGTCTGGCAGCTGCCAGTTTGATGTCAGCTGATCGGTAACGGTACTAGATGTCAGATCCTAACATTGCTCATACTGATGTCCTATCACTCGAGACACCCCAGAAAATGCTCTTAAAAATAAACATGAAGTCAAGTTTATATTGATAAAATAGTGATGAGTGAAGACTATACATTTCTATGCAAGTTCTAAAATGGCCCCTTAATAAACGTCACCAACAACTGGAGGGGCCTCATTAATAACTAGAGGGGGCCTTTTAGTTGAAAGACACTAGTTTCGATAGTGATCAAGTCGACTACCAGTAGAGACTTATGAATGAGTAAAATGTGAATATTTTCCCTTGTAATTATTGTATTATGTCCTTATTTTCAGTTCTCAAAAGGAACTTGAGAATCTCTTTTCAAACAAATGAAAGTGTCAGATAAATAAATCAAACTGTCTATAAAGCAGCAGAGAAGGGTTCACGGAAAACAACTTCCTATTTTTCTTTTTGCTTCTATACTCAGAGTGTCCATTTCTGAAACACCAAGAACATGCATTACAACTGTATGTTCTATGAAAAATACAGATGTTTTCTTCCATCTTCTTTCTTGCTGAATCAGCATGTTTCAGATTGAAGTTAAGCATTTCTCAAGTGTTAGTAGCCTGAAGCAAGTAGTATGCTTCCTAGGCACGAGCAAACATACTATGTGATGTTCCTTAAGCCTTACAGCAATATCAGGTTAATGGACTGAATGCAGCACCTGCAATAGTTTGGTCTTTTCATTAATCAATAAATCATTTGTTATACATTAAGGCTGTCCAAATAAATCCTCATGACCAGGGACTGCACTTCTATAATTAACAGGCAATCAATCAATTAACTTTCCATTGTGTGTCACGAAAACAAAAACTGCACAGCAATGCAAAATTGGGGTTTATGAAATTTGTTTCAAATAGAATGAATGATCTTATTTTCTTACACCCTGATTACAAAAAAAACACTTTTATTTTTAACCATCACGTATTTGTTTCTTTACAAAACGCACATGAAACTACACACAAGGGTGTGTACACACAATCCAGAGGCACTGCATGTTGGACACTGTGCCTCTAGAGCGGCAGAAACCCTCGGCTGAATTCAGAGAGACCACAGCCACCCTGTACTCATGATCTGTGGTGGGTGCAGGCCTGCTTCTTCCTGCATGCACCTGATGGTGATCTCTTCCGACTCCACAGTGTGAAATTAACATGCTGCAGAGATTCAGAAGTGCAGAAACCCACACCACAACTGAAATAATGCTGCGTTCGGGTGAATCATAGTGAGGATAGGATTCCTTGAAATCCCATCCACTATACTGCGCGCTGGACGATGCGGCAAGATGTCAAAAAAGTACACAATATTATATATAAATTTATTGAACATTCATTCTTCAACTTTATTGGAAATTAATTGTGTGCCCTTTCCTTTTCTCCTTTACAAGGCCTGCAGATCTTCTCTGTGAAGCATCTAGCTGTTGCCCTCATCTTATTCACACTCCATCGTCTTGATATCTTGATGAAATTTTTCGCCTTGATCTTCGATAAGGCCAGCTTCACACTGCGGTGTGATCCGGTCCGGGCTGTCCGGGATGACCCAGACAGCCGCGGACCGGATCAGCACACAGGACTGGGGGTCTAATATGCACTCCGGTCCGGTGTGCATCGCACGCAGCTGCAGCCGCTGACAGGTCAGGACCGCGGCACCCGCCGTCCTGACTTATCAGCAGTGGGAACTGCGTGCGATGCACACCGGACCGGAGTGCATATTAGCCCCCCAGTCCTGTGTGCTGATCCGGTCCGTGGCTGTCTGGGTCATCTCAGACAGCCCCGGACCGGATCACGCCGCAGTGTGAAGCTGGCCTTAAAGTACCGAGATTTTCAGCAAAGTATTCCAAATTGTAATTTAAAAAATGTGACTTCAAATGTATCAGACTACCCAAGGCTTTAGAACTTTTCAGCATGTTCTCCATGATGGACTAAAATGTCGTGTCTTTGTTTTTACCTAAAACTTTCTTCACATCCTTGTTAAAAGAATCCCAAGCTCTTTTCTCAACAGCTGTCATTTTTGTTTTGTACAAGTCATAATTCATGAGCTTCCGAATGTCCAGACAGATAAAAATACCTTCCTTGAGTTTTGCTTTGGGCAGTCCCTGAAACTTAATACGTACGGTAGGTTCTTAAAAGTCTCTCCTTTTTTGTTAGAGCTTTTAAAAACTGCTTCATGAGTCCAGCTTAATATCGAATGGTGGAAAACTTTAATGGGACAACAAAACTATCCGCAAGTTATTTCTTGAGTCCAGATTTCAAAGATGTTCTCCTTGGCCAGCCTCTTCGCTCCAGTGGTGAATCCTATTCCGGCTGTCCTGTTAACACAAAAAGCATGGGCACTTCATGTATCCTTCTTGCTGCCCAAGGAACAAAAGGAGAACTTTCAGATCACTACATATTCACCGTCTTTGATCCACGCAGTTTAGATTCTTGAGAATAAAGTCTAAATTCTCATTGCTTTCCGTCAAGTACTCAGAATGCCCTTCAGGCACTGAAGCATATTTGCTGACATTGTGCAGTAGCACAGATTTCAGACTTATTTTTGGATGAATCAATAAAGAGTCTCCACGTGCTCACATTGTACTCAATGTTAAATTTTTTCATCAGCCCAAGAATATCACTGGAATACACAAGAGCACCATCTTGAGAAAGGTATGGAAGGAATTCCTTCTGAAGTGCTATGGAATTCTATTGGTTTTGAAATCTGTGGAGTCTGTGTTTGTGAAAAAAAGCTGTATATGATGGGATTTTTTTGATATTTTTACTAAGTTTGGTGCTCAGAATTATATAACAATCACCTCTTACTTTTCAAACAATTTTACTCTTGCAGATCTGTGATTAGTCTAAATATCTTAACAGTCAGCTTACCAGGAGCTGCATTGCTGCATGTATTCAGAGCAAAACAAGATAATATGCTAAAAATTTCACCTAAATAATGTGATAAAATTGTAAATAAATTAATTCAACCACCCATATGTGGCCATCCTGCGTTCAGGAGGCCACAAAGGGAACTGCAGCCAGGCAGGTAGGACGACAGTTGAACACCAACACCCTCACTGCCCACACAACCCACGTGCAGTAGATGGCAGCATCCAGCCCGGAGCCTGGGAACTCTAGGCAGGCGAGGGGTGGTGGATTTAGAGGAGTGGGTTGGGCAAACACAAAGTCAGGTGACAGAAGGTAGAAATAGTGAAGAGGGAGCAGGAAAGAGTCAGTAGGCCGAGGTAGGCTGAGCAGTAAACACTGAATCTGAATAGAGCCAGTGCAAGCCGCAGAGAGAAAGCCTATCCAGAGCCAGCACCCCAGGAGTGTGAGGGAAGAGAGGGACGGTAATACCCGGGCCCTAGAACTACAGCCGAGACGACAGACTGCAGGCGGAGTAGCCCTCCTATGACACTGGAAGACACATTAGAGAGAGCCTGGTAGAGCCTCACACGGGAGGACTGCTGGAGGCTGGGCTGAGTAGAGTATCGGCTCTAGAGGGGACCGTAGTTTCACCCGGCATCCCCAGACAACCGACGGGGGACCACAGCTACACGTTAGGGTCCCTACCCCAAAGGACAGGCAGCTCAGTGACAACCAGGAGGACCCACAGGGGCCCGAGTCACCACCATACTGTCCGGAGACGCTCACCAAGTGAACACAGAAACAGAGAGAGACAACAGCCCGGAAAGGACACAGAAACAGAGTGAGGGGTCACAGAGAGAGAGAGAGACCTGGCTGTAGAGAGTAAAGGGAACCCGGAGGGGAAAATTGTGCCCGTGTACTGAACTGTAAGAACTGTACTGAACTGTAACCTGAACTTGAAAACTTGAGAAATAAACACGGTGAACTCTGAATACGAGTCCCTTTTATGCCTCTGCCTGAACACTAATCCTTCCATACAGGTTTGCAGCAGATTCCCACTTGCAGAGCCACAGCTTGCCAGCTCCACCGCTGAGGAAGGATTCCTGCAGTATCTGTACAGGGCCATTGCAGTGTCCAGCACTTTCAGTTGTCCAGGAGCCTTGACAAGAAAGGAAAATTATAAGCAGAATTGGTAAAATTACATTGCATCTCCTTAATTTGGTGGATTACCACCGATATTAAAGTGATGACATATTTTCGCTATGGTGACCAGAAAAATGGTCAAAAGCACAATGCCCACAGGGTTGTGGTTAGGGTTGGGTTTAAGGGTTAGGTGTTAGGGATTGGTGTTAGGGTTAGGGATTAAGGTGAGGGTTGCCTGTGGCCATTTTTCCTTGTGGTCATTTTTCAGGGAACTGTAAGAGGCATACGGTACTTGTTTAAGACATATTCTTTTCTCCCCTCCTTCCCTCCACCCTAACAGTTTTTGGTTTATTATCCTTATAAATCAATGTAGCCATGATCAAAATGTAATGATAATTATGATAATGCAGCCTACATGTCTTTTTTGGCTATGAATAGTCCTTGCAATTAGCATGTATGTTTTATGTAATATTTGCATTGATGTACAGAAATGTTTTTGTTTTCCATAAAAACAAGATTTAAAAAAAAAAAAGTTAGGCGATCTACACTGTCAGTAGACAGATTTATGCACTTATCCATCAGGACCAGCAGCACTGTTCTGAGGGAATGCTGGCCTCAGGGCACAACAAAATCTCCAAGGCATGACTGGTGAGAACAGGCCACTTTTCCACTTGTAAAGCCCAAAATGCACAAGGGTCCGGGTCCACATTCGTGGCATCGATATTGAGCTGTAGATACTCCTGCATCATCCTCTCTAGGCATTCACTGTGTGTCAGAGTTTTCCTCTCTTCTGGCATTTGCAAAAGATGGTCTAAAAAGGTTAAATAAATCCCAGAAATTGCTTTTTTTTTCAGATACAGTCCTGCTGCTAATGTTTCTGTGATGACAACTCGACATTCTCCGCGTTTGAAGTGTAGAACTCTGATGTGCACTGGGTACACCACTGGTGTTTTGGGGAAAGTAGTACTAATATTGTCTAAAAGCTTCTTCTGATACTCCTGCATGTGTGCATCCCTTTCTAGGGCGGGAAGCATTTGACTAAATTTACTCATATACTGGGGACCTAATAATGTGGCAAATCAGTAGTCAGCATTACTTCAAACCTTAACAATCCTGGGATCATATTGCAGATAGTGCGTGCAGCATAAATGTGTCATGGGCATCCATGAGGCCCAAGTCGTTTTGTGTTGGTAGCAGAGGGGTAACATTCCCACTTGCTTGCTCCGCCATCTCCTGCCAACCTTGCACAACAGAAAGGTGATCAATATCTCCCTCATCTGCTGACAATTCTATGCCCATTGCCTCTTCCTCATTATCCTCCTCCATTTCTTCCTCGGCTCTGGCTAGCCACGACTAAGACCATTTGTGACGAAATGTGTCAGTTTGAGTATGCTGGTTGACCCTGAGGTGAAGCTGTCATATTCATTAAATAAATAGAAATATTTTAAGAGCATTTTGGTGCTGGACCATATTCTTTCCTTAATTGAGTCTACCGGCCCAGGGACAGGGCTGCTTCCCTGCACCGCTTGCCTTCAATCAGAGTAGAGAATACTACCCATCGGTGAGCTGTCACATAATTTCCCCCTTCCTTATTGCAAGATATTGCTGGACAATCAGGTTGAGGATGTTAGCCATGCAAGGCACATGTATGACATTGCCTCAGTGTAGGGCTGTGCCTAGGTTTGCAGCATTTTCGCACACAGCCACATCTGGATGCAAGTTCAGTGGAGATAGCCATTGATCAGCTTAGTGACTTACATCTCCCAAGCATTTTAATGTAAGCATAGCCTGATGGTTTTGAGCCTTGCTGGCAGTGCAGTAAGGAGGTGTAGTGGATTCCTTCTGCACAGCTGGAATGAGTGTAAGAGGTTTTGGGAGCAGGTGGAGGCACTAGAGGAGGTGAAGTAGGCAGAAGCAGTAGAGGTAGTGGTAGTTACAGAGATTTTACCCGCAAGTTGTGAGGATGTCAAGAATTAAAGAGCAGCCTCTTCCCCCACAGATACCAGAGTCAGCCAGTGCCCATTCAGCAACATGTAACACCCATGGCCATGCTTACTAATCCAGGTGTCAGTGATGAAGTTCATCCTGTCACACACAGATTTTCTCAAGGATTTGGTGATGTTGTCTGCAACATGCTGGTGTAGCACAGGCACAGCTTTCTTTGAGAAGTAGTGGCAACTGGGCAACTGGTACTAGGGGACTGGATCAGCCTTAAGCTTTCAAAAACCCTCTGTATCCACTAAGTGCAAAGGCAGCATTTCTATGGCCAAAAGCTATGGTGAAGTTTAAGCTCTTAGCTTTGGCATGTGTAAGAGGAAATGGTCTTTTACTTCACCACATCTGTGGGACCAAGGGCTGGCTGCAGTGCTGAGAGAGAGTGGAGTAGGGTGTACACAACAAGCCCTTGTGTCTGCAAATTATGTTTGGTTTATGCGTGCTGATTGGCTGCCAGCCACGTAACATCCACATAGTAAGTATAGGAAAGTAAAAAAATGGAGACCAAACAGAGACCTCTCCCCCCTCTCTTTTCATTGTAAACACCCTCCACTCACTATCCATCACTGACAGAAGAAGAATTGGAAGAGAAGCAGTAGTGCAAATGCACTAATGCTTTTATTCATACAAACAGTTGCCGAACAAAACCTGAACTTGCTGACTTTTCAGCAAACTGTTCGTGTTAGAGGGCTGAGCTATCTATGTAAAGGGCCTGGTTTGAAGTTAGTGAACATCTTCAAACACTATGCACTACCACTTTGTAAGTGAGACTACCTTCATTTTATTAACAACCATCTTGGCTCTCTCTTACAAAAATGTAACTTGTAACTATTTAGCATAAAATTAGTTATGCATCTTCTTGTCATGTCACTGCATTGTTACTGTTTTGCTCATGAGGTTTGATAAATGTTATTTCTTATGTAAACTATAAATTACAATCTGTTCTGACATTCCCCAATAGCTCAGTGGGTTCTTAGGTTGATTCCATGTGAAAGATCACTGGTCCAAAACAAAGAGCAGTCATGAAGATGAATTGTGTATATACAAGTGGCTTTGTGGGTAGCAGAGTATACAGGCAGCTCTGTGGGTAGCAGAGTATACGGTGGCTCAGTGGTTAGCACTGCGCGGTGGCTCAGTGGTTAGCACTGCACGGTGGCTCAGTGGTTAGCACAGCGCGGTGGCTCATTGGTTAGCACTGTGCGGTGGCTCAGTGGTTAGCAGTGAGTGCGGTGAAAGTGGTCAGCGTGGTCAGCGCAGTGCCGTGGGCAGAGTGGTGAGCGCAGTGCCGTGGGCAGAGTGATGAGCGCAGTGCCGTGGGCAGAGTAGTCAGCGCAGTGCCGTGGGCAGAGTGATCAGCGCAGTGCCGTGGGCAGAGTGGTCAGTGCAGTGCCGTGGGCAGAGTGGTCAGCGCAGTGCCGTGGGCAGAGTGGTGAGCGCAGTGCCGTGGGCAGAGTGGTCAGCGCAGTGCTGTGGGCAGAGTGGTCAGCACAGTGCCGTGGGCAGAGTGGTGAGCGCAAGTGCCGTGGGCAGAGTGGTGAGCGCAGTGCCGTGGGCAGAGTGGTCAGCGCAGTGTCGTGGGCAGAGTGGTCAGCGCGGTGCCTTGGGCAGAGTGGTCAGCGCAGTGCTGTGGGCAGAGTGGTCAGCGCAGTGCCGTCGGCAGAGTGGTAAGCGCAGTGCCGTGGGCAGAGTGGTCAGTGCAGTGCCGTGGGCAGAGTGGTGAGCGCAGTGCCACGGGCAGAGTGGTCAGCGCAGTGCCGTGGGCAGAGTGGTCAGCGCAGTGCCGTGAGCAGAGTGGTGAGCGCAGTCCGGTGGGCAGAGTGGTCAGCGCATTGCTGTGGGCAGAGTGGTCAGCACAGTGCCGTGGGCAGAGTGGTGAGTGCAGTGCCGTGGGCAGAGTGGTGAGCGCAGTGCCGTGGGCAGAGTGGTCAGTGCAGTGCCGTGGGAAGAGTGGTCAGCGCAGTGCCGTGGGCAGAGTGGTCAGCGCGGTGCCGTGGGCAGAGTGGTCAGCGCAGTGCCGTGGGCAGAGTGGTAAGCGCAGTGCCGTGGGCAGAGTGGTCAGTGCAGTGCCATGGGCAGAGTGGTCAGCGCAGTGCCGTGGGCAGAGTGGTCAGCGCAGTGCCGTGGACAGAGTGGTGAGCACAGTGCCGTGGGCAGAGTGGTGAGCACAGTGCTGTGGGCAGAGTGGTCAGCGCAGTGCCATGGGCAGAGTGGTCAGCGCAGTGCCATGGGCAGACTGGTCAGCGCAGTGCCGTGGGCAGAGTGGTCGGTGCAGTGACGTGGGCAGAGTGGTCAGCACAGTGCCGTGGGCAGAGTGGTCAGTGCAGTGCCTTGGGCAGAGTGGTCAGCGCAGAGCCGTGGGCAAAGTGGTCAGCGCAGTGCCGTGGGCAGAGTGGTCAGCGCAGTGCCGTGGGCAGAGTGGTCAGCGTAGTGCTTTGGGCAGAGTGGTCAGCGCAGTGCCATGGGCAGAGTGGTCAGCGCAGTGCCATGGGCAGAGTGGTCAGCGCAGTGCCGTGGGCAGAGTGGTGAGCGCAGTGCCGTGGGCAGAGTGGTCAGCGCAGTGCCGTGGGAAGAATGGTCAGTACAGTGCCGTGGGCAGAGTTGTCAGCGCGGTGCCGTGGACAGAGTGGTCAGTGCAGTGCCGTGGGAAGAGTGGTCAGTGCAGTGCCTTGGGCAGAGTGGTCAGCGCAGTGCCATGGGCAGAGTGGTGAGCACAGTGCCGTGGGTAGAGTGGTGAGCGCAGTGCCGTGGGCAGAGTGGTGAGCGCAGTGCTGTGGGCAGAGTGGTCAGCGCAGCGCCGTGGGCAGAGTGGTCAGTGCAGCGCTGTGGGCAGAGTGGTGAGTGCAGTGCCGTGGGCAGAGTGGTCAGCGCAGTGCCGTGGGCAGAGTGGTGAGTGCAGTGCCATGGGCAGAGTGGTCAGTGCAGTGCCATGGTCAGAGTGGTCAGCGCTGTGCCGTGGGCAGAGTGGTCAGCGCACACACACACACAAACACATACACACACACACACACACATACACACATACACACACACACTCCGCTATACTTACCACCGGCCCTGCGTCTTCCCCGCTGCCTGGATCCTCAGTCGACATGTCACCGCCCCCGGACGACTGGATCCAATATGGCGTCCAGGAAGTCTTGCGAGACTTTCCGGATGCCATATTAGATCCAGTAGTTCGGAGGCGGCACCATGTTGACTGAGGATCCAGTCGGTGAACGCAGGGCCGGTGGTAAGTATAGCGGAGTGTGTGAGTGTGTGTGTGTGTGTGTGTGTGGACAAAGTGACGGAAGTGCGGACAAAGTGACGGAGGTGTGGACAAAGTGAAGGAAGTGCCTTCGGCTTTTAGATATTAGATAAAAAAAAGTTCCATGCTCAAAGCTGTAGTAGATGTCGAGATATAGAGCCTGTAAGTAAAAATGTTAAAACATTGTTACCATTTTGCTTATTGGTGTATATGGAGGACTAAATGAAAAGTCAGGATAAACAATATTGATCTAAGGTGATTTTAAAGTGGGCAGGACATCACAGATGTCACATTGAACAGTGAGTAAAAGGACATTAAACAGACAAGTGGAGGAGGATACAACAGAAGACATCAAGTCATGAGTGAAACACAGAAGGAATAAAAATGTATATCAATTCTAGACTTGCAGCAGCAATTATAGGTTAAACAAGACGAGAAAAGAGTTTATTAAGCTTACAGCATATGGACATTTAATGAACTAACAAATGGGTGGACATTGGCAACAAAAATATAATGAAAAACATGTTTATTGAGAAGATACACACAGAAAGGAAGTAGGGCTCAACACTGGAGCTAAGCCCAAAAAGTAACAGCTAGTGTTATAGACCTGGGTTAACCCCTGTTAAAGTGAAATGTTCTATCCATGTAAATATGCCCCCTGAGGAAGCATTCAGGGAAACGCGTTGGGTCGTCCCCTAGGGGTCATCCTTACACCTTGGCATCTGACATGGGTAAGCTCTGTTACAATTGCTTTGTTGCTAAGGCTGCTGTGTAATGGGATTTTGAGAGAACATCTAGTGAAGCTGTTTGTAGTAGGAAGGGGGATTATAAGCTGAACCCTCCATATACTGACAGGCTGTAGTTCTCAATTTAACCATATGTATACCAGGAGAGCACATAGCTCTTGTTTTGATATGGCTACCATGTATATTGTCCTGAAGTGTGAGGTAAAATGACCTTAACCCCTTAGTGTCCTCCTATCCAGATTCATGTAAACTTACTAATTATTATATCTTGAGCACTTTTGTATCTGCGTTTTAATCTCCTTTCTGATGAAGTAATAAAAGCATCTTTAAGAAAAGCAGTTTAAATTGTGCAATTGAATTATTGGTACAGAAACTCTCCAAAACCAATTTAGTATGAGTAATATACCATGTAAATAACTGTATCAAGCATGAAATCAAAGTGAATCTGTCAGTTGATTTTCTAGTACAAAACTAATGGTATCCTGGAATAGTTCTTGGGCAGCCCTTTCAGGATCAGTAACTTTTATTACTCTACCTTCTCATGTTATCTTGCTGTAAGTCCTAGAGAATTCAGTGTTGCATGCCCTTAGTCAAGCATATGTAAATCCAAATTGATTATTCACTGCTCTTCATGCTAACCCATTCAGCAGCGATATTAAATGGCAGTGAAGATTTTTACTATCACTGATGCCAGCACAGGAGAGGTGGCCGGGATTATGGGTGTGGGGAGCAGTGGATAATCAGTTTGGATTTACATATGCTTGACTATCCCGTGTGTAACATTGAACTCTCCAGGGCTAACAGCAAGATAACAGGAGAAGATAGAGCACTAAAAGTTACTGATCCTGAAACAGCTGCCCAACCCCTTTTCCAGGATAGCATTAGTATTGTTCTAGAAAGTCACCTGGTAGATTCCCTTTAAGTGTCTTAAACCACACACTCAAAACTATCATGAAACATAATTGATATGTTTCATTATAGTATTATTTCATAAATTTTGACATTTTTAGTGTTATATATTCTATAAATTAGAGTAGACACACCCACCTTTTTGTTTTAGTGTTATTGAAATATTTTTAATTGTGTTTAGGTTGTAAGGGACAATACAGTTTGCTGTCTATTGAGTTCCTATTTTTAGGTAAGTTTTTTTTAGTTTACAAATAACATTTCAATTTCTTCTATCTGTAAACAAATACATATGACGTACTTGAAATATAAGTTAAAGTCATACCTATTTTCTATGAGATAATAAGAAGCAACAAGCTAAGACAGTATTTTATTTTCGTATTTGTTATCATTATTTCAAAATAGTTTCAAAGTGCAACATTTCACTGTAATTATAGAAAATGTATTATATAATTAATTATAGATACAGTACCTTCAGGACAGCACTGAAGAGTAGAAGCGTTTATACACTGTAGATATAGTTTCTAACAGATCAAGCGTGTTTGTATAAAAAGTGTGACACATAGCACAAAGAGGTAAAGTTGACCTCTAGGCTACATGCTGTGTTATTCCCCTGAAATAACTGTTTTTCAGAGGCCTTTGATCACTTGTCTATAGAACCACGAGAGGTTAGTGTGGAACTTCAAGCTGAGTTGGAAACGGTGATTATTGCAAAAACACCAAAAAATCCTTCTGATAAACAATAAGTTTAAAGTTCAATATAAGAGTGAGTTACATCAAAGGTCTAAGGTTTCAGAATCTGTTTATACTCACTATTCAGGTAAGTTTATTGAAGTTCTTACCCGACTCTTAATTGCCTTCTTACTACTTTCTTGATAATTTTGTTTAAGAAAAATGTCACTTTGCTAAAAGTCTTTAAATTAAAATCAAGGAGACAAAGAGAGGCGTAGATTGTGCTTTATCACTAGCGACACATACGAAACAAGAGCTAAAATTAGCTTGCTCACCTAGTTTGGTTGTGATAACCCACAACTAGCTTGAACTCCTGACTTTGCTAAAAGTAAAACAAAGCAACATGGATATATCCTTAACATTCATTTTTTTATGGTGGGCGGTGCCATGTTTGATTATACTTAAAGGGAACCAACCACCCCAAATAACACCCCCCGGACTATTAATATGGTTCCCTACACCCAGCACATACATGTGCTGCAAGGTTTTTTGCTAAAAAAACTTTTTTTTATAAGTGAAGATAATGCTTTAGAAAGTTTATAAAAGAGGGACGGGTGGGCGTTACTTAGCTGGTTATGCAGCCGAGATTCTGCTGCCAGTCATCCTTGTGTCCTCGTCACATCAGTAACGGCCAGCCCTTTTTTCAGCGTCCCAGGCTGGTGCACGGGATGTCATGCCCGTGCACACGTCATCAGCTACAGCCAGGTCGCGAGCACTCGCTCTGACTTCCATAGCTGAGCGCAGGAAGTCAGAGCGCGCGCTCGCGACCCGGCTGTAGTTGATGACGTGTGCACGGGCATGACATCCCGTGCACCAGCCTGGGACGCTGAAAAAAGGGCTGGCCGTTACTGATGTGACGAGGACACGAGGATGACTGGCAGCAGAATCTCGGCTGTATAACCAGCTAAGTAACGCCCACCCGTCCCTCTTTTATAAACTTTCTAAAGCATTATCTTCACTTATAAAAAACTGTTTTTTTAGCAAAAAACCTTGCAGCACATGTATGTGCTGGGTGTAGGGAACCATATTAATAGTCCGGGGGGTTATTTGGGGTGGTTGGTTCCCTTTAAAGGGGTTACCTTCACATTATAAATTGTTCCAATTCAAAGTATAGTGCTCGTAAAAAGATGCAACTTTGCAATTTTCTTGTTAATAAAATCTTCCTTTAATTTTATTGTGAAATGCTTAAAGCTTGGGTCACTAGCCAACTCTGCAATTTATCAGCACTAGGCTTGCAAGTGCCAATTTCAAATTCTGCAAGAACCCAGCCAATTAGATTTGTTACTTCGAATTCGAATATTTTGCTGAAAAGTCATATTCATTGTAGCCCCATTTCCAGGGGCTTTCCCAGGCTCTTCCAGCGGCCCTGATGGCAGTGGCATTCTGGGTAATATGGGGTTAATACCAGTTTTGTATTAACAGCTGGTATTACGCCCTGAAATTCTTAATGTCAGGCCAAGTTAGACCCGGCCATTAAGAATCTCAAATAAATGGTTAAAAAGACACAACGCAGAGAAAAATAATTTTATTCAAAGTAAAAACACAGAGACACTTAGTGACTCCATCTTTGTTACATCCCCCCATCCTCGTACCCCTCCACGACCCTCTTCGACATCTTCTTCATTGGAGGCTTCTTCATTGGAGGCAGTGAAGAGTACTGCATTATGTCACCACAGCCCCCAGTCACTGAATGAATGAGCTGCAATCTCCGTATTTAAGCGGTGACTCGCTGAGGTCACCTGAGGTCACCATTTAGGTAACCATTGTACCTGCTATGATTAGCAGCCACCATAGTTACCTGAACTCAGGTGACCTCAGGGAGTCACCGCACACATAGAGCGGAGCTAGTGGTGATTGACGTGCTCTGCAGCTGATCTTGTCACCAAACCTTGTGGTGGCCCTATGCTAGGGCAACCTCACACAGGTGCATTGCATGGCTTACAACCTCAAACTAGTTGTGCAGCAATTTCTATGCCACTATCCCAGCCTGTGTATGCTGCTTCTGAAGGCATGTTCCCTGTGTGGTCAGTTCCACCATGTTGCAGTGACTGTGACAACAACCACGAGCCCTGGTGCAGTATGTCTTAATGCATAGCCTGGATCAATGTGATCTGCAGCTGGTACAGAAAAAATATCAAGATTTCGTTTTCACACAGGCAGGTGGTATGGAAGGGTGGAGGACAGTGATCAAATGGCATCATGGTACAAGGCAAACTGTA
Source organism: Allobates femoralis (assembly GCA_033576535.1). Taxonomy (NCBI): domain Eukaryota; kingdom Metazoa; phylum Chordata; class Amphibia; order Anura; family Aromobatidae; genus Allobates; species Allobates femoralis. Next base: position 119,224,390 of record JARQOC010000003.1, read on the forward strand.
AGTGAAGGTGCAGGAGATGAGGAAACATTGGTGGAGGATGAGGAGGAAGAGGTGATAGGCGTGCAACAGTAAAGAGATGAAGAAAATATTGATTCCCTCTCTATTGTTTAAGGTTGGTGGGAGGGGACAGAAGAAGGAAGTATGAGTCTTAACCCAGCACCAACATAGCAAGGACTTGGACTTGGACCTCATGGAAATGCCCAACATATGAGCACCTTCTTACTGCACTGTCTGCAACATGATCCCTATATTTTTAGGATTAGAAATAGTAAGGACTACTGGATTGCCATTCTGTTAGATCCACGGTACAAGTGTGCATTTTTCCAGATGCTTCCCTGTCTGGAAAGGGGTACACACATGCTGGAGTATCAAAACAAACTTGTAGACGATCTTAAAAGCGACTTTCCACAAGAAAGCAGTGTGACACACTGTGTGCACTGCAATTCTAGGCTTCAAGCCCAAGTAATGTCAATATGTCATCACAGAAACATCAGCAGCAACTTTACGTCAAGTGTCAGAAGCACTTTCTGAGAGTCGTTTGACAGATTTTTTACACCATCCCATGCACCAGAATAGAGTACATGTATACCACATAGTGAACGACTAGAGAAGATGCAGGAGTATCTAGAGCTTAATATTGATTGTTTATGTTTTCTTGTGCAAAGCTATGTAACAGAGCATGTTATTTGAATTAGGGATGAGCGAGTCCTAAATTACTCGGAATCGCTAGACCCGCACGAATCCGAGCCCAGGACTCGCTACTCGTTGCGAGTCTAGCGAGTCCAATGTTAATGAATAGGGAACCGAGTAATAACGAATAATGCTATTTCCAAATCGCTGATGTGTCTCTGAAAGTGTGCGAGTCCAAACTCGCAGGTTTTTCTCTTATTTGGAGCCGATGATGGGAGGGGGAAGCGATTCTCGGGCACACACCATGCTGTAAAAGCAAACAGGAAACGACTCGCTCTGAGAGACGCACACACAGAGCAATCCATTCCCCAGAGCAATCATGGCCGGCCGTGTCACTGTGAACACGCTGCGATTGATTCCTCTGGTGGAGGCTCGGCCACTGCTATGGCTCCCAACAGACCCTGACTATGGGGATAACATCATGAGGACTACTGCCTGGAGAGAGATCGCCCAAGTGATGTTCCCTGCGTTCCATCTGAGTGGCCATGATGAACAGAGCAATATGAGTAAGTTAAATGAGTTCACCCGTAATATATTGGATTTACTGTATATATACTCGTGTATAAGCCGACCTATGTATAAGCCGACCCCCCTATTTTTGCCCCCAAAAACTGTGAAAACATATTGACCGCCATCCTCGTATACAGCGGCTATCACTGGTAGACAGCCCCCCCAGCAGAGTATACAGCTCCCCCTGCAGAGTATACATGCCCCCATATTATGGTATACAGGCAGGGGCACGGGTCATGCGGCTGCAGGAGCATGAAGCACCGCATGACCCCGAAGCAGCAGCCGGAACCGCAAGCTCCTGGCCGCGCGATGACGTCATCAGCGCGCGGCTGCGGCCGGGAGTGAGCGGCTGTGAGGAGCGCGAGGCTGCGGCTGGGAGCGAGCCCTAGGAGACTGCGGGAGCTGCGGTGACTGTGAGGCGGCCGCCAGTCATCACCCCCCCCACCCCCGTCCTCACCTGTGTCGGACCGGTGAGGGAGGGCTGGCACCCAAACTGTAGGGTGCCAGTCAGTCCCTGTATACAGGGCCCTCAGTGGGTCTACAGCCCCCCCCAGCAGTGGGTATAGAGGGCCCCCAGCAGTGAGTATACAGGGCCCCCAGCAGTGGGTATACAGGGCCCTCGTGGGTATACAGGCCCCCATAGCAGGGTATACAGGACCCTCAATGTGTTATCATGCGCCGTCGCATAGTTGCCTATATTTGGATGGGGTCACAACACTACACTTAGTTTAAGGGCTGGTGCTCCTGGCTCTTACGGCCAGGGGGTTGGGTGTATATTAATACCACTAATGAGCAGAGTCTGGTGCCCGCACTATTACCTTCTCGATGCGTGGACATGTGTCCTGCCTCATTTGTGATAGTGTCCACGTGAGCTCAATGTCCGTAATGCTGTTGATGATGTTCCACACTGTCGTGTCACTGTGACTTGTATACACATTACACACACAACATGAATAAAATGTTATTGTTGATTTGTACCCATACTTTTGGTGTTTCAAATATTACACATGTCTAAACCCGGTTTGAAATCATTTCACAGTTGACCATCTTCAAAAACGTTGGAGGAGCTGCCGCGATCAACATCGCAAACAACATCGACAGATCGCAGAGGGGGACCCGGGAGCAGCTCCAGAGCTGATCTACAAACATTACGACCGGCTGTCCTTCCTTGGACCGGTGGCCCGTATGCCAAGGTATGTGTCTGCAGCACTGTTGTCTACTATTATTATTATTTATTTATATAGCGCCATTAGGTTCCATGGCACTTTACATGAGGATAATGGTTAACTACAAAAAACAGTAAAGGAAGACAATCAGGTTGTACAGGTACAAGAGGAGAGGACCCTGTCCACGAGGGCACACAGTGTACGTATGAAGCTCTATAATGAGTGTGCTGGTTTACATACCCACACTGGGGTTTGTTTCTGCCATGGTGCAACAGATTTCTATTACCTTTGGCAATGATCCAGGACATACACATTTATAGTCACATTCTGACGTTGGGACAAATAAGCAGGGTGGGCAGACACAATGTTCCGTGACCTCACAATTAGCTATTATTGTTGGCATGTTTGTGGAACAAAGCCATGTTCTTCCCTGCAATGGTCTCTAAGGTGTGTGGCCTTGTCTGGTTTGCCTGTCGTAAGCATCATTTGTATGTGTTCTGTGAGGTAGCAACCGGGGAACCCGCTTGCAAAACGACAAGAACACGTGTTTATAAGGTTAAGCAATGTCTACCCGTTTATTTTCACATATTAATCACATAACCCGGGTAGCATGTTTGACACATATCACATTGATTAACAACACTTTACATAAATACACCATACATTTACATTTAACATCACATAACACTTATATTGCACATAACGTTTTATAGTAACTCGGGACCTGTAACCATCTCTGTCCCCATTGGAGCTCTACTAACAGCTCCCATGGTGGCTACGGCCTCCGGCCTACTTACACTATACATAAGTTACAGTACGATGATGACCCTTCTGGGTTCATAACAGGGATTGGCAAACCCTATTAACCCGTGGGGCTGCGGCCTCCCGCCAAACCACGCGTTACCCAATACGGGAGCCCTTCTAACCCCTGCTTCTGACCTTCGTTACATACGCCTCAACGGGCCCTGTGGGTCCCAATGGCGGTACCTGCCGCCTGGCTTTAGTCACCCCAGCATGATGATATACATTCACCCGTAGTCAGGAATCTTGCCTGACCGAGACCTTACACACCGTATGTGATCCATCATTCAAACGGCCATGGATCACACACCTGCTCACAGCCCACATCCATGGACTGTGGCCCCTCCATGGCCCATTACAGGGATTGGCAAACCATAGTACACGGGAACCACATCCGATACCTACTAGGAGCCCTATTACCCCTGTCTCTGGCACCACAGGCACACCCACACCATTTGAGGTCGTGGTTGAGGGATCAGGTACCCTCTGCATGCAGCAGGGCAAGCCTCCCTCTCGTCCCAAGGACGGAACGCCTCCAACATCATCCATACCAGCTGGGTCACTGTCTCTCCACATGATTATACATGGGTCTTACATAGGTCATCATCTCTCATTCAGGGCCATTACCTAAGCCCTCATACACATAGTTAAACACATTGTTTCATCAGGTCCTTTAACTGAGCACTCTGACTCGGACCTAAAGGCGGTCTATGCCCGCCTGGCACACTACATACAATTGCCTCCAAGGGCTACATACATTCCGGATCATCAGGACCTTTAACTGACTCCACTGAGTCGGTCCCAAGGGCGGTCTATACTCGCCTAACATGATTTACGCACACAAGGTGCACAGTTCACACTATCGCTCGGGAACTGCTTTCTTACCGGGCACGGATCCGGGTCTCGCTACCTGTGTCACAGGTTCCACCAGGCATCCCCACAGGCTCCTTTCCCGGGCGTGTTTCACCCCACGCCCGGACCAGTATCCACCTGGTTCAGCCACGGCTTCCCCCTCCAGGTGCGGACACGACCCCGGACCTCGGCACCGGCATGGAGCTAGCATGCCCCCATCATGTACTCAGAGCCTCTAAACTGCTCTGCACTTGGCTGGTCTCAGCTTCCATCTGAATCAATCTCAGCTTCCAGAATCAATCTCTCAATCACTCAGGTGGCCGGCTCTTATCGTGCCAGCCACTCCCACATGGACACACCCCCTCAGCTGCTGTTAATCAGCCTGTCACACAGCTCAGGTTAACTCCCTGTGTTCCGGGTTGTCAGCACTCACTCGTTACATCCTATTCCTCATGGACTCCTCGATCTCATCCCACTCTCACTGCCGCTCATTAGGCTCATGAAACCGCATTGTGTTCAGGTTGGTTCACACAGTATTATCATCACAGGAAAACCGGCCAGTGTGCACAGGATCATCCTCTGATCCTACATGTGATGTACCCCGGCCATGCGGATCATGCCGGCGGTGCCTCACAGTTCCTAATGGCCTCCCTCCACTTGCATAAGGGCCACATACATCCCTACACGTGTAATTGTGGGTGTTTTTAGGGTAAATAACGTTGTAAGGATATACCCCTTTTGCACTAAAATGTTTGTACACCATCACAAATTGTTGACACAGTCATACACATTAGAGGACATACTCTGTATCACTACAAATATGTGTGGTTCAGTTTTCCCATGGGTATATTTGGGCCTGCAAGGTGATGGTGTAGATATTAGGGCCCACATGTGAATTTAATTGTTTTGTTTTTAACTGATGGCCACATTAAGAATCCTCCGAAAAACATAGCGTATTAATGCTGTATAAAATCAAACTTAAAGGGGCCATATTTTCAGTGCAACAGGCTTTTATGTCCAAGGTACTTTAGGGAACAAGAAGTTTGCCCTTGCTGTTCCCGGCTTTGTGTTCGGCCCCGTTGGAATAATAGTAAAACTGTTCATCTGGGAATACCACCTTGTTTGGCAACAACGATGTGTGACCTGCTGATCAAAAACAACCCCATACTCTATGTCCATTACAGTCATTTCAAAATCCAAGCCATATGTTTTGTGGGTTTTATTTACCGAGACATTCCTGATTAGCATACATGGCAGCAACAAGGAGTGTAGGGCACTAACGCCGAATGCTCATGTGTCACCTATGCTGCATGACTACATTTCCTGTCTTACTCACCTGCCCTATAGATCTGGGTTATGTGCTTTGAAACCAAGGTCGCCCACACTGCGTCTTTTTGTGTCCATCTGATGGCAAACAACCCTGAAGAATGAGTTTGCCTCAAAGTGTGAGGCTATAGCTTTGTCCACATAAAGTTACAACAAAAAATAAATGCTATACTTGTGGCCACTAATGTGTCTTCAAGTGCCTAAATAGCTGTCCTGCCTAAGGCAGGGCACAGTGTAAATGGGCAGAAAAATGCTTACATTTCAAATGGAATGTCAAAAAATCGAGTACCAACACTACCCACACATAGAATATTGGTTGAGCCATGAGCCAAAATGTCCTAATTTATTGTCTGCAATTAAATCTTAAGGTCAACAATGAAAACACAGAATACACAGATATGGGAGCCATGGACGAGGGTTGAGAAAGAAGTGGATGGAGATAGTGGCTGAATAGTCATTATTATATATATTGTATTATATTAAATATTATATTATATATATATATTGTATACGTTTGAACCCCTTCACTGGTTTACATAGATTATATAACCTAAAAGTTTGGTAAATTAAGTATGTCAAGTTAACAGTGAAGTCAGGGGGACTTTTTTTCATGTGAACCATTGGTGTTATTGATCGTCTAGGTTAGATGGGATGGGGGGGTGGGGGTTAATAAGGTGGGAAAAATTATGTATTATTAGGGAATTAGCAAACAAAGTGATGTATTCATTTATGTTATGTACAGTTAGTTATTCTTTAATAATAATAAAAAATTTCTGATTCTGAATACACTGATACACAGAGTCAAAAAAGTGTGCAACTTAATGTTTGACCTATGTTTTTGTTTCCAAATGCAATGCATTCACCAAACTTTTTTGGCCTTTACCCACAGAGAGGTTCACTACCGCAGGCGACGTGGTAACCGTCCACCACCACAGCTGCCTGAACAGGCGAGGGAGGCCCCTGAAGCCCCTTTAGTGGAGGAGCAAGGCCAAGCTGGTGGAATACCACCACCACCACCGCCGCCGCCACCAGCACCAACACACCACCACCGCCGCCACCAGCACCAGCACCACCACCACCGCCGCCAGCCACAGCACCAGCAAGACCACCACCGCCGCCACCAGCACCAACACCAGCTTTGGGGCATGTCCGGCCGCAAGAGGAGGAACCTGGATGCCCACCTCACAGCAGCCATGGTCTGATCCCGGGGTCACCTAATCAACGGCGTGCACAAAGTAATGCTGACTTTGCCCACAGTCTGATACCATTCCTGGATGAAATTCCATTTCACAGGCTACTGCGGGCAAGGTCAGCATTACAGATTGTGCTTGACGCCAGTCGCCCACCAAACCACCCAGGTGAGGTTTTCAATTATTTGGAGGGGTGGCAAGTCAGACACTCCAACCTCCAAGACAGGCCCACACCCCGGGACAGCCATGTGCCACCCCAGAGGCCTGTACCTCCCTTTCCACACTGTCCACCTAACAGGGACCTACCATTTTTCCCCACACCTGCCCAGATGATCCACCCTCAAGGGTTGCCGGAGGCCATTCATGGGGCCCTTGACCTCTTGCAGGACCAGGGTGATGGTGTCACTTTACTGGCAAGGCCGGAGGATGCGGCAACCTACCAGCAGCTGTAGACCCGTTATTTTTTTGTTTTTTATTTTTTGTTCATGTGCATTGCACAATTTCTTTATGTTATTATTTCTTATATTTTCCTACTGTTTACAAAGTTGTACCAAAAAAAAAAAAAAAAAAAAAAAAAATTCTGACATCTTTACCATTATGGCGGAATAATACCCAGTTAACAAAAACTGCTTTGTGTCTGTCTTTTTTCAGGGAATGGATGTGTAGGTTGTTTTGTGGGTGGGCTTAAAGTCATCATCATTATAATTATTATTTATTTATATAGCACCGATAGGTTCCATGGCGCTTTACATGAGGATAAGGTACACAAGGAGAAGTACAATAAACATAGACAATAAGGTCATAGAGGTACAACAGGAGAGGACCCTGTACGCGTGGGCTCACATTCAACGAGGGGTGGGTGGGGATACAATAGGGTGGGGAAGGTGTCGGTCGTGGGGCGTGTAGCGGGGTGTCATGGCAGGTTGTAGGCCTGTCGGAAGAGGTGAGTCTTTAGGTGTTTCTTGAAGGTTCCCAGGGTAGGCGAGTGAGTGATGAGGTGGGGCAGCGAGTTACAGAGCATGGTTGATGCCCGGGAGAAATCCTGTATGCGGTTGTGGGAAGAGGAGATGAGGGGGGAGTGTCGGAGAAGTTCTTGGGATGAACGCAGGTAGCGTGAGGGATGGTATCGGGAGATCATGTCGGAGATGTATGGTGGGGATAGGTTGTGTAAGGCTTTGAATGTCATGATCAGTGTTTTAAAGTGAGCTCTCTGTGGGGCGGGGACCCAGTGAAGGGCTTGGCAGAGGGTGTAGACAGGTGAGTAGCGTGAGGACAGATGGATTAGTCGGGCAGCAGAGTTTAGTATAGATTGGAGAGGTGCAAGAGAGTTTGCAGGGAGGCCTGTGCGAAGGAGGTTCCAGTAGTCAAGGCGGGAGATGATGAGGGCATTAATGAGTGTTTTAGCTGTGTCAGGGTTGAGTAACGAGCAAATTCTTGAAATATTTTTGAGTTGGAGTGACAGGGACTTGGTTAGGAACTAGAGGTGGGGCTTGAAGGAGAGGGATGAGTCAAGGATTACCCCGAGACATTTGGCGTGGAGGACAGGGGAGAGAGAGCATCATTAGCAAGTACTTTACGGACCGCATGGAGCATGAAGTCACCTTGGTTACTAAGTGTAAAATCATGACTCCACATACAAATGTTGCTGACAAATAAACAGTGCCTGTGTTTGGGGGGTTACTTAATGCCTCGCTATGGCAACAAGACTAGGAACACACATGTGAGAGGCTGGGACATCTACCTGCTACACATCGCGTCTACGCGTTTTCTACAGAGCGTACAGTGGGACCTTTCTCCAGGCTCCAGCAGGATGATAGTCCAAGCAATGCCCACGATGCAAGCATAGGCTTGTTGCCTAAAAAAATTAGCTCAAGGGGCTTCATATACATTTTTTTCAGAAAGCAGGGTGCTTGGCCCATACAATAGAATTGCTTGTACTAGGAGCATAGTACATGCAATGCCCACGATGGAGGCATAGGCTTGGTGCCTGGAAAAATTAGCCAAGGGGCTGTTTGCCATTTTGGGTATAAATGCAGGCCTAAGGGCCATGATCAGCTTGTTAGCCATGGTGGCTCAAAAATTGCCCAAGGGGCTGTTTGGCATTTTGGGTATAAATGCAGGCCTAAGGGCCATGATAAGCCTCTTAGGCTGGGTGTCTAAAAATTAGCCCAAGGGGCTGTTTTGCATTTTGGGTATAAATGCAGGCCTAAGGGCCATGATAAGCTTGTTAGCCTGGGTGGCTCAAAGATTTGCCCAAGGGGCTGTTTGGCAATTTGGGTATAAGTGCAGGCCTAAGGGCCATGATAAGCCTCTTAGGCTGGGTGTTTACAAAAATTAGCCCAAGGGGCTGTTTTGCATTTTGGGTATAAATGCAGGCCTAAGGGCCATGATAAGCTTGTTAGCCTGGGTGGCTCAAAAATTTAGCCCAAGGGGCTGTTTGCATTTGGGTATAAATGCAGGCCTAAGGGCCATGATAAGCTTGTTAGCCTGGGTGTCTCAAAAATTAGCCCAAGGGGCTGTTTTGGCATTTGGGTATAATGCAGGCCTAAGGGCCATGATAAGCCTCTTAGCCTGGGTGTTTCAAAAATTAGCCCAAGGGGCTGTTTTGGCATTTTGGGTATAAATGCAGGCCTAAGGGCCATGATAAGCTTGTTAGCCTGGGTGGCTCCAAAAATTAGCCCAAGGGGCTGTTTGGCATTTTGAGTGTAAATGCAGGCCTAAGGGCCATGATAAGCTTGTTAGCCTGGGTGGCTCCAAAAATTAGCCCAAGGGGCTGTTTGGCATTTTGGTATAAATGCAGGCCTAAGGGCCATGATAAGCCTTTAGGCTGGGTGTTCCAAAAATTAGCCCAAGGGGCTGTTTGCATTTTGGGTATAAATGCAGGCCTAAGGGCCATGATAAGCCTTGTTAGCCTGGGTGGCTCCAAAAATTAGCCCAAGGGGCTGTTTGGCATTTTGGGTATAAATGCAGGCCTAAGGGCCATGATAAGCTTGTTAGCCTGGGTGGCTCAAAAATTGCCCAAGGGGCTGTTTGGCATTTTGGGTATAATGCAGGCCTAAGGGCCATGATAAGCCTCTTAGGCTGGGTGTTTCAAAAATTAGCCCAAGGGGCTGTTTTGCATTTTGGGTATAAATGCAGGCCTAAGGGCCATGATCAAGCTTGTTAGCCATGGTGGCTCAAAAATTTGCCCAAGGGGCTGTTTGGCAATTTGGGTATAAGTGCAGGCCTAAGGGCCATGATAAGCCTCTTAGGCTGGGTGTTTCCAAAAATTAGCCCAAGGGGCTGTTTTGCATTTTGGGTATAAATGCAGGCCTAAGGGCCATGATAAGCTTGTTAGCCTGGGTGGCTCCAAAAATTAGCCCAAGGGGCTGTTTGCATTTTGAGTGTAAATGCAGGCCTAAGGGCCATGATAAGCCTCTTAGGCCTGGGTGCTCCAAAAATTAGCCCAAGGGGCTGTTTGGCATTTTGGGTATAAATGCAGGCCTAAGGGCCATGATCAGCTTGTTAGCCTGGGTGGCTCCAAAAATTAGCCCAAGGGGCTGTTTGGCATTTTGGGTATAATGCAGGCCTAAGGGCCATGATAGCCTCTTAGGCTGGTGTTTCCAAAAATTAGCCCAAGGGGCTGTTTTGCATTTTGGGTAAAATGCAGGCCTAAGGGCCATGATAAGCTTGTTAGCCTGGGTGCTCCAAAAATTAGCCCAAGGGGCTGTTTGGCATTTTGAGTGTAAATGCAGGCCTAAGGGCCATGATAAGCTTGTTAGCCATGGGTGGCTCCAAAAATTAGCCCAAGGGGCTGTTTGAATTTTGGTAAATGCAGGCCTAAGGGCCATGATAAAGCCTTTTGCTGGTGGTTTCAAAAATTAGCCAAGGGGCTGTTTTGAATTTGGTAATGCAGCATACAGGGCGACTTGATCAACTTAGTCTGCATGGTGTTAAAAATTGCCCAAGGGGCTGTTTGGCAATTTGGGTATAAGTGCAGGCCTAAGGGCCATGATAAGCCTTTAGGCTGGGTGTTTCCAAAAATTAGCCCAAGGGCTGTTTTGCATTTTGGGTATAAATGCAGGCCTAAGGGCCATGATCAGCTTGTTAGCCATGGTGGCTCCAAAAATTAGCCCAAGGGGCTGTTTGGCATTTGAGTGTAAATGCAGGCCTAAGGGCCATGATAAGCCTCTTAGGCTGGGTGTCTCCAAAAATTAGCCCAAGGGCTGTTTTGCATTTTGGGTATAAATGCAGGCCTAAAGGGCCATGATCCGCTTGTTAGCCAGGGTGGCTCAAAAAATTAGCCCAAGGGGCTTTTAAATGTTTGGTAACAGAAAATAAAGGTTGATTCCTTGTGAAAAGGTGTTGTGATGGTTAATGAAACCGAAGTTAAGGTGTAGTGTTGGTTTAAGATGAAGCAGCCTCATTACCAGGTTGCAGGAACATGGTTACGCAAATCGTTAATGGTCTTGTACATACTGCTTGTACCAAAAAGACACAATATAATACAATGATTAATTATATCATATTGATGTTGAACGTGGCACTTCAGCTCTGAGTACTGTCGTCTTCAGGGCTCAAGAAGTCTTGTGAAATCCAGTTCCTATTAAACTTAATTAGAGTAAGCCTGTCTGCATTCTCTGGAGTAAGACGTGTCCTGGTATCAGTTATGATACCCCCAGCGGCACTGAAAACCCGCTCTGATGTCACACTAGCTGCAGGGCATGCCAGCACCTCCAAGGCATACAACGAGAGCTCTGTCCAAGTGTGGAGCTTGGAGACCCAGTAATTAAACGGGACTGCGGCATCAGTCAGGAAGCAGGTACTGTCACTTAAGTATTCTTGTACCATGTTGGTAAGTTTCTGTCTCCGAGAGATGGTTACTGGAGCGACATGGCGCTGCAGGTTCGATGGCTTATTGAACATAGCCCACTTTGCGGACATCTTTCCAGCATCTCTTCTGGACAGCGTGGATGATTGTGCCCCGACCAAAGGCTGCTGTTGCACAGAGTTGCTAACTATGGGCAGAGTGTTGTCTGACGGTGATATTCGAAGCATATTATCCACAAGAACCCTCTTGAAATAGTCAATTGTCAAGCCACGCGGTGACTGAAACAGCAGCGAGGTGAATTTATCTTTATAACGTGGGTCCAGAAAGGTGGCCAACCAGTAGAGGTCGTTGTGCAATATGTTAATCACTCGTGGGTCTTCTAGCAGACAAGTCAACATGAAGTCAGCCATGTGTCCTAAGCTGCATAGAGTCATGTCTTCAGTGTCCTCCGAACGATGTTCAATACCCATTGTATCCGCAAAGTCTGTCTCCGCCTCCTCCTCTCCAGGCCACCCATGGTGGACAGACACAAAGCTGGGGTTGTGAGTACCATCTGGGTTGACATCGGCACCAACAAAAAATAAATCCTCTTCATCGTCTTGCTCCTGTTCCTCCTCAGGAGCCATTGTTGCCTGGTCATACTGGCTTTGCTGGCTAGGTACTGCGCTGTTTAAATCTGGCTCCATAGCCATCTGCTGGGCTCTCAATGCTTCATTTTTCTGATTAATGAGGGATTCTTTCAGCAGACACAGCATGGGTATAGTGACACTGATGATGGACTGATCACCGCTCACCAGTTTTGTGCAGTAGTCAAAATTATCAAGAACCTCAGATGTGTCAGCGATCCACACCCACTCCATTGTACTAATATGTCGTGGCTGACTGCCGGTCTGACGGGCATGTTGCAACTGATACTCGGATATTGCCCTCTGCTGCTCATTGATCCTCGATAACATATGGAATGTAGAGTTCCATCGTGTCGGCATGTCACAAATGAGTCTGTGGTTGGGCAAATTCAATTGCTTTTGAAGCAATGAAAGTTTTCCAACCGCTGTTGACGAATGACGAAAATGTGCACAAACTCGACGCACCTTCTCCAGTAGGTCACATAGCTCTGGGTATGTACGCAGGAATTTCTGCACTACTAGATTCAGCACGTGAGCCATGCAAGGCACGTGCACAAGGTTTCCGAGCTTTAGTGCAGCCACTAGGTTACGACCATTGTCGCTCACCACGAGACCGGTCTGGAGTTGGAGTGGGGATAGCCACTCATCTGTCTGTTGCTTCAGACCTTTCAACAGCTCTACTGCAGTGTGCGGTGTGTGACCTAAACAGATCAGCTTCAGCAGAGCCTGTTGGCGTCTTGCTGAAGCACTGCAGCAAACCTCCCAACTTGGCCGTGATGTTGAGGGCAATTGAGGATTGGTCGAGGAAGCGGAAGATGGGGTAGTGGACATATAGGATGATGCAGAGACCCTGAATGAGGTTGTGCCAGCTATCCGTGGCGTGGGTAGGATGTTTGATGTAACACTAACATCGTTTGGCACACTCTCCACAACGTTGATCCAATGCGCGGTGAGCGAGATGTACCGGCCCTGTCCTGAACTGTTTGTCCACGTGTCCGTAGTAAGGTGTACTTTCCCGGTTACAGCGTTGGTGAGGGCACGCTTGAGGTTGTTAATCACATGCTCATGTAACGCGGGGACGGCACAACGTGAAAAGTAGTGGCGGCTTGGAACCGAGTAGCGTGGTACTGCCACAGCCAAAAGCTCACGGAAAGAGTCTGTACCCACAAGCCTAAACGGCAACATCTCGACTGCTAACAACTTAGCTATCTGTGCATTTATTTTTTTGGCTAATGGGTGGGAAGAGTGGTATTTCTGCTTCCTTACGTACAGCTGTGTCACTGATAACTGTAAGGATGTTGCTGACCGAGAACTGTCTGCACTCGTGTTCAGTCTCTCTGCCACCGCTGCTTGTGATGAGTACATATGAGCTGGACCAGCTTCAGCAACACTTGATTGTGACGGACGTATCTGAGTTACCGTCGCAGTCTTTGGGTCAGATGACACTGTTGTGGAAGGCTGCACTTTTGACCACTGAATAGGGTGCTGACCAGCCATGTGCTTCCGCATACTGCTGGTGCTCTGGTTTCCTTTCCCGTGGCCTCTGCTTAGCCTTGCATGGCAGATGGTACAGATGACCACATTTTCTTGAGAAGGCCCATCTTTAAAAAATTTCCACACAGTGGCTGACCGACCTCTAGGCTTGACTGTACTCCCTGAGGGATTACTGAGGCCCACATTTGAGACATTTTGTCCAACAGTTGACAAATTTTGAGCCACAGTGGACACATTTTGGGCAACAGTGGTGACTCTTTCAGTTCTGGTGGGAGGAGTAGGCCTTGGTGCCTTTGTTGGTGGGACATACACACTTTCTTCCTCCGTGCTGCTCTGCTGGCTCTGCATCGCAACATTCCACGTGGGATCAGTTGTCTCATCATCAACCCCTTCCTCTTCTAAATCTTCCCGATAACAAGATAGATTTTGCTCCCCAGATGACAAGTGTGTCACTGTCTCATCATCATCATCCTCCAACTCCTGAGAGGGTCTAAGACTTTGCTGAAAGACACGTTCATGTGGCCGGGGTGTCTCTAAAACTTGTCCATGATTGGACAATTCTTCATCAAGTATCTCATCTACTACGGAGTCTGGCAAACCGGATTCATGTAAAGGATTATATGTACCAAATAAGTCATCAGAGTGACCCATGGCTGTGTCAACATTTTCATGGGGCTGCTGTTGGTCTGAGGAACTGTGAAGAGGTTGTGGATTAGATGACCCAGCATGGTATGTACCAACAGTAGACACAGTGCTCAAGGAACCTTGAGTGCTGCAAGAACCTGTTGTTGAGGTCTTGTCTGCCAGCCAAGACGTTAGATGCTGTTCGTCTTCCGGCCTCAATACTCGTTTACTTTCCTGACGGGGAAAGTTAGACAGGAGGAACGATCGATCAATCCTCGTCTGTCTGCCCGAACTGGTGGATAGTTGGCCACGACTACCAATGCCTGTACCTCGTCCCTGTCCCTTAGCAAGACTTTTTTTGGGATTTTGGTTTTTTGTGTGACATTTTATAATTTCTGGTGGCTTTCTGGGGGCTTGTAAAACAAGTAGCAGGTACTATTTCGTGAAAGGTACACACTAGAGGCTAAGATATTTTAAGACAGATGGAAGGTACCGTGCGAGCTGCAGGAAGGACACCATACAGCAACGCACTGGCACAGGAAAAAATTGTTTAGTACGCAGAACCAGGCACTGTTAGGCTGCGGTGCTGGCTGCGTGCAAGTTTACAAGTACCATGCGAGCTGCAGGCAGGACACCGTACAGCAACGCACTGGCACAGGAAAAAATTGTTTAGTACGCAGAACCAGGCACTGTTAGGCTGCGGTGCTGGCTGCGTGCAAGTTTACAAGTACCGTGCGAGCAGCAGGCAGGACACCGTACAGCAACGCACTGGCACAGGAAAAAATTGTTTAGTACGCAGAACCAGGCACTATTAGGCTGCGGTGCTGGCTGCGTAAAATGTTACAAGTACCGTGCGAGCTGCAGGCAGGACACCGTACAGCAACGCACTGGCACAGGAAAAAATTGTTTAGTACGCAGAACCAGGCACTATTAGGCTGCGGTGCTGGCTGCGTAAAATGTTACAAGTACCGTGCGAGCTGCAGGCAGGACACCGTACAGCAACGCACTGGCACAGGAAAAAATTGTTTAGTACGCAGAACCAGGCACTATTAGGCTGCGGTGCTGGCTGCGTGCAAGTTTACAAGTACCGTGCGAGCTGCAGGCAGGACACCGTACAGCAACGCACTGGCACAGGAAATTTTTTGTGGAAAAATGGCACCAAAATTATTTGGTAGACTAGTGCCAAAAATAAGAAAAAGCTTAGGATTACAGCTCTGCGTAAAGCTGGGTGAACTAAGCTCTGAGGATGGTGCTGGATTCACTGTAAGGCTGCTCCTATCTCCCCTTCCTTACAGTCCTGTACAGCAATCCTCCGTCCTGGTAGTTCTGAAAAGAACTTTTGGGTTATGTGTGAGGAATCTTGACTCCTACACTCCGTCCTGTTAGTTCTGAAAAGAACTTTTGGGTTATATGTGACTCCTACACTGCCTAACTGTCCCTAGATCTGCTCCAAGTCTCCCTGCACTAGGTCAGCTCTTCTCAGGAATGTGCCCAAAATGGCGGGGGCAAGCCTTATATACTGCCTTGCCTTGTCATAGATGACATAGGCATCACGATGGACAGCAGCCAATCATAGTCCTGACACAACCAAAGCTGCTATGGCATTACTGACTATGATTGGCTAACATGCTTGTCCTTCTTCACAAGTTTTCTGACCTAACACGCAATGCTGACTAGTAACATAAAAGATTCTGGATTCGCGAGTCCCGAATAGAGAATACAGGACTCGGAATCGCAGACTCGCTAGGATTCGGACTCGTAGACTCGCTCAGACTCGCTGCTGTTTGGGGAGATTCAAGCTATATAGCGATGTGATAGAGCGAGTCTAGCGAGTCTAGCGAGTGAGATAAAGTAAACTCTGACAAAACTAAGATTTCCATTGACTTGCATTGGACTCGTTACTGAGCGAGTATTCGCTAAAAGACTCGCCGATTACCGAGTCCAGCGAGTCCCTTAAGAATCGCCGAGTAACGAGTCCTAGCGAGTAGACTCGCTCATCCCTAATTTGAATCCTTTTGTGACACTTGATTTTTTTGTCATTTGTTTATTTTATTCAGTTAAAAATCAGTGGGTCTGATGAAGGCTATCCAAGCCGAAACGTAACCAACACTGATAAAAAAATGTTGTGCTTGACTGCAAGAAAATAAAAACACAGATAATCAGTGTATACTATCTGGTGTATTTTCATTTTTTTCTCTCGTTAACCTCTGTGTTCTGGGGTTTTTAATTATATTGAACTTGCCAGTCATGCCTTAGAGGTTTTGTAATAGCCCGCAATCAGAGTTCTCTCAGAACATGCCTTCAGCGCTGCTGATGGTGTCCTCACAGATAAGCACATCCGACTGTCCCCTGAGAGTGTTGACTTCCTACCATTAATCAAGATGAACAAGTCATGAATCTCTAAGGACTTTTCCACCCAATCACACACAGGGCAGACTAGGTGATGGTGTGCTTTTCAGTTTACTGCATTAATCTCCCTATATCACAATTTGTATTCTTGGGCAATTGATGTCACTTTAATAGAGTCTGCTCCTAATTTTTGGAAATTTGGGGATTCCAAGTTAGGTCTCCTTGCTGTTTTTTGCCACAATCTGGCATGGCTTTCAGAGTACCAAGCCTACACCTGTCACTCATCCACCTGTTACAGATCAAAGTTTAAACTTACAATGCTGGACTAGGCCTTGTTTCAGGTCTTGTCCCAAGCATCCATGCTGCACCATTATAATAATTTATTACCCTGGGGCAATTGATGCCATTTTCCTGGTGTCTATCCCTAGTTTTGTGAAATGGGGATGGATATTCCTAGTTGGGTACTCTTGTTGTCCGTTGCCTGTAGCAGTTGGGCTCCCAGACCAGCAGACCTGCACCTCCATCATCTACCTGTCTTACTTTCCTTAAATTTTTCTAACAAAAATAGTCTGAGAATCTAATATTTGTGCCACCTGAGTGTGGCTGAGCTGAAAAGATGTTTGAGCTGTTACATGACGTATCAAGGTTCCCAGCAGAGCAGACCTACAATTGTCTCTCACCCACTTCTAAACAGAAGTGGTAGGTTTTAAATGCTGACCCAAACCCTATCTCATGAATCCATGCTGTACCAGGGGCGGAACTACACTGGTGCAGCCTGTGCAGCTGCACCAGGGCCCCGACCGGTTGGGGGCCCCTTCAAGCCTGGAGGGGGGCCCCCAGCCGACCCCCGCAAGCCGCCGCCAGAGGAGAGGAGGGTCAGGCAAAGGAAGCAGAGAGCTTCCTGCTTCCCTTGCCTGATCCCGCCCCTCCTCTCCTCTGCTCCTCCGGCCCCTAGCAGACATCCGGCGCGGCTCCCAGGTAGGAGAGATCGCGCCTGCGGCTCCCAGCGGCACCCCTTCCCCCTTTTTGGGCCGCGCCGACGGCCAGCGGCACCCCTCCCCCCCGGGCCGCGCCGACGGCCAGTAGCCCCGCCCCCCCCCGGTCATCTCCTGCACCAGGGCCCCCGGGGGTGACGGTCCGCCCCTGTGCTGTACCATTATAAAATTTGTACTCTGGGTCAATTGATGCCACTTTTCTTGGTGTCAGGCCCTAATTTGAACAGTTTCAGCAGTTTGTAGACCCCCTGAATGTGTTGTCTATGCATTTGGTTTTTTCTCTTATTGAAATCAGTGGGATTTGGGGAAGTTTCTCGAACTGTTCGTCGAACACACTGGAGTTTACCAATCCGATCCAAACCAAACTTTGAAAGGTTGACTTATTTTTACCTCTGAGGTGCCAAAAAAGTATGGTGAATTTATCTCATCATTAAATTTTATAAGATTGAACCATGAAGATGAAAAATTTCTGATTTTTGCTAACATTTTACTTTAGCCTCAAATTTTTAATTCCCACAAAGAGTAACCTGAGAAAATAGAAACTACATTTTGTTATGCAACTATTAATGTATTCAACATTTTAGTGGTAAAAATGTAATTATTGTATTAGCTGCAAATGTTAACTGAGCTTTTACCGATTTATGGGTGGTAGAATAAACAAATAGACAGCAGTATTAGAATACTTCTCATTTTTATTTTTGCACAGTTCACCATGCGGTGTGACAAGATGACTGTATTCTTCCTGACAGTGCAATTACAGTGATACCAGATCTGTATAGTTTTTTTTATGTTTTACTGCTATCACAAGCTAAAATTTTTTATTTTTTTTAAATAATAATAATAATAATAATAATAAAGTTTTTGTTGCCATATTCTGTGAGCTTTAGTTTTTTCATTTTTAGCAAACAGCTGTATGATGGATAAATTTTTGGTATAATTTTGGGGACCATAATTTCTTGATTACTTTTCGTTCAGATTTTTTAGATGCAGAATGAACAAACACCCAAAATTCACTTATCGTTTCTATATTTTTTGCACTTGACCATGTAGTAAAATTGATCAAGCTGATTTATTTTTTGGTTCACTACAATCACAGCGATACCAGATTAATATTTTTTTATGCTTTTCTATTTTTACACACAAATTTTTTTTACAAAATTGAAATTATTTTCATATTGCCATATTGTGAGGACTGTAACTATTTTTTTTGCTAACTAAGGCATATTAGGGTTGTTTTTTTGCATGTCAGTTTTTTTGTGTTATAATATTTATTTTTACGGCGTTCACCAAACAAAATACATAATGAAATAGTTTTACAGTTCACGTCATTCAAGATGTGGCAATACCAATTAAGTGTATGCATTTTGTTTATTTTTGTTTTAACACAAATTCTGCGTTTTTAGTGGTGAAACAAGTTTCATGATTATTGTGCACATTTTTTGTGGGTTTTTCTTTTTAGTCTTATTACACATTTTAACTTTTTTAACTTTTTCACTTTGTCCCTCTGTGGGACATTTTTTACTTTGATCACTGGTCTCATGCATTGCAGTAATCGTGTACTGAGTTGCCAGACACCTGCCAGTGTCTCACTGACACAGCCTGTTATGGGGACGTCACACGCGTCAATGTCGTCAGCGATCTCATCGCTGGTGACATTGAAGGCTGATCGCTGGTGAGCTGTCACACAGGCAGACACCCCAGCGATCAGTGGACCAGCGACATTGTGGAAATGATTTAAATATCATTTCCACGATGTCTTGCTCCTGCTGCCAGGCTGCGGTAAGCGGGAGTAGGCTGGTCTCAAGGTAAACTGCGGGTATCTAGGCAGTGCGTTGTCACATCGCCATTGGACTCGGTGGCTGGTGTTCCTGCCTCGGCCGCTGGGAGGCGCCAGATTCCTTCGGCTGATGGTGGCAGTGTTAGGAGGACCTTCTCCTCATATGGACCTGCTCCTTCGACGTCTGCCCCTGTCACTGAACGCCACTGTATTTCTCCTTTGGGTGATGTTGGATGCAGAGGAGCGGGCCCTGCAGAGGTGTCTGATAGGCGCAGCCTTCGTTCTTCTGTCAGAAGTGGGGTAGTTGGTGCCAGTCGTGCATCACCATCTGTATGA
Source organism: Allobates femoralis (assembly GCA_033576535.1). Classification (NCBI taxonomy): domain Eukaryota; kingdom Metazoa; phylum Chordata; class Amphibia; order Anura; family Aromobatidae; genus Allobates; species Allobates femoralis. The sequence continues at coordinate 119,243,936 of JARQOC010000003.1, forward strand.
TAGAATTCAGATAGAACATGCGGTTCTATAGTAGAGCGCAGGGATAATACGGGATACTTTAATCTTAATCTCCGTAACTTTATTAATAAAAAGCTCCAGACCACAACGCATTTCGACGTACAGACGTCTTCCTCAAGCTTGAGGAAGACGTCTGTACGTCGAAACGCGTTGTGGTCTGGAGCTTTTTATTAATAAAGTTACGGAGATTAAGATTAAAGTATCCCGTATTATCCCTGCGCTCTACTATAGAACCGCATGTTCTATCTGAATTGTATCATACAAATTCCCTTGGGGAAAGCGGTGACAGAGCTGCAGGCGGGATAGGGTTAATGAATCAACCTGGAATTCCTAATCCAACCCTGGAGTGAGAGTGTGCACTGCACGAGGCCAGGAGCAGAGGTGATTGAGGATACAGGAGCACTACAGATCCAAGGCTGGCAGCCTGAGCCACAAACTACGCTCACAATCTGGTTGTGCGGATCTGGCACAACCTTTAAAGGTTAGTTTATTCTTAATACAACCGCTTTTAAGGCAGGAGAGATCCACAGGTGGTGCAACACTATTTTTTTCTTTATATTTTTTTCTTTTTATGTGCATCACCATCTGGCCTGGTTCTAGGGGCGGTCCGGATGAGGTCATCAGAATGTGAGCTCCAACCTATGGGAGGTAACTGCGCCCTTCAAATACATTGGAGCCTGTCTTGCAGATATAGTTTAGGTTCCCCAGTGATACAGTGTGTGTTTGGTTTTGTCTCTGACCTTTGCCTGGATTTGTGACTCTGCTACAGCCTGTCGATTTTGTACCTTCGCTGCCCTCTCAGTTTTGATTCGGACTCCTGACTACGTTTTTCGGGTCCTGATTTTTCCCTTCCTGGTGACCTTTCTGCTCTGCTGCTCATAATAGGCAGCTACCCCCTAGGCTCCGCTGTAATTCCAGATCCCTGTATAGGGGTTAAGGGTCTCGGGGTTTCTCGAGGTGCTGCCTTACCAGCAGCTCAGCCTCACAGTGGATGGTCGTCATACGGATGCTGCCTAGACACCCTATGTATACCTTGGTTACCAGCCTTCTCTGCTCACCGGCTGGTATCCAAAGTACACAGCGGGTAACTAGGGTCCCTAGTTACCCACTGTGTACCTTGGTTACCAGCCGGTGAGCAAAGAAGGCTGGTAACTAAGGAATACATCAGGTATCTAGGCAGCACACGCTGCCTAGATACCCGCAGTTTACCTTGGAGACCAGCTCCCAGCGTTTGCGGCGCTGGGAGCTGGCTTATCGCTCATCTCCCGGTGTCACACACAGCGATGCTGCGTATCCACCGGGTGACCATCGTCAGGTTTTAGAACAGGTTCTAAAGCCTGACGACCATCAACCAGTGACTTATCGCTGGTTTAAACGCCCTGTCACACGCTTCAATATCACTGCAACGTCATGTGCAGCAGCGATATTGCATGTGATATTGATGCATGTGACATCCCCATTAGACTCTGCTTATAGCAGGATCTAACAGGCCACCGTACGCTGAGCTCATCAGATGTCCCTGGGTTACTTCGTCAACTATTAGCACCCATGATTATGAGCATAGAGGACCCATGTTGTCAAGGGCCCATTCACACGATGAGTATTTTGAGGCATATTTGGTGCATATTTGTTGAGTATTTGGTGTGGATCTGCAGCAGATCCACACTAAATATGCAGTAGCATGTTTCTCCAGCAACGTCTATGGGATTTGTGAATTCCTGTACCCATGGTGCATATTTTTCCACAGCAGATCTGCACTAAATATGCAGCAGCGTTTATTCCCTGCAAAGTCAATGGCATTTGTGAAGTCTTGTCTGTATGGTACATTCTTTTCCATATCAGATCCGCTTTGTATTTTATTGCGGGAAAATCTCAACATGTTAATTCTTGCTGCAGATTTTACTGCATTTTTAACCCAAAGACCCTCATGTTAGCTCAAAATAAGCAGCAGATTTGCAGCATTTTTCACATTATGCATATTATATGAGTTGCTTATTTTGTGCCAAATTTGCATTAAAATCCGTGGGAAGTGATAGTGTTGAGGGAGGGGAGCAAGATTTGACACCTTTTTTTTTTTTTTTTTTTTTGGCCAAAGTATCCAAACTTTACTGAAACAGACACAAAGCACCTTCCAATTCGTATCAATTCCACACCAAAAATGCATCAAAAATGCACCAAGCAGATAGGGATGGTTTTGGTGCATTTTTCTGACAGGAGTTGCAGATTTTGGAAGTCCACAATCTGCAGCACGAAACCTATTTTAACAACTTAGGGCCGCTTTACACACACCAACTTCTGTGACCAACTTCTGAACAGATCTCTGGTTGCAGTGAAATCATGGACACATTGCTCCATTTTGTACACAGCCACAAAATGGAACAATGTGTCCATGATTTCACTACAACCAGAGATCTGTTCAGAAGTTGGTCACAGAAGTTGGTGTGTGTAAAGTGGCCCTTAGGTGACATTATTGTGATTGACTGTGGCATATGATGAGTTAACTAGACCTGCTTGGCTCCAAAACTCATCAGACCTGCTGCCACAGGGTATCACCGATCATATACAGCTGTCATCAGTTTAATTTTCACCCACAGGGGGCAAAGCAATTTAATAGAACTGCAATTTTTTAGTGGCAATGAGGGACTAAGGCGCAATATAGACTTTATTTTAATGAGTGTAAGCAGGTATTAAGGGGTTAAGAGCATTTTTTCTTTTGTGTTTTTTTTTATAACATACGGCATCACCTGTGCAGCAAAAATGCACAGAGAAAATAACACAACAGATACTCATTGTTGCATTGTAGGAACCTGGGGGTGCATCGTGCAGCTTTGAAAACTCTTAAGAATTTGGTCAACTTTGGTTTACCCATTGTCTATTAATTCCTCAATGTCTTGAATATTATGAGATCATACATTAGACCTTCTCCTTCTTTGGATCTTTCAACAATTTTCCATCAATTACATTTAGATTGCTTTGAACTCCTTTTAGACGTATCTTTGAAGATTTTCCCCATTGAAGTGTTATTGTGAGTGGCAATTAGGACAGCTCGTTGAGACTCAGAATTTCAAACATTTTCTTGCTGTGATCCATTTTTCTGTGTCTGTTACGATTGTCTCATGCTATGTACTATTTATGCATTTATACAGCAAGAATAAAAAACTAAATCCAAATTTCTTGCTATCTACCTATTATCAGCATCAATATCTCCATATCTCAAGAAACCTGGAATTGTCTGGATGCAGACAAGAAGTTTGAACCAAAAGAGCTGTTTAGATAGGCGGACTTTCACATTTTTTCTTCAATGTCAATGTCCTTGAAAGGCTATGAGTGTCAGCAAATCTATATCTTGGTAGATTACAGACATCATCTTTCTCACTTACAGTATTCCTTTAAATAACGTACCATTTCTTTTTTACATCAAAGCACACTCCTCTTGGTCATCAGCAGTTTCATGAGCTAAACTAGGTAAAGTGTGTTTTGATGAAATGTCAAGCTGCCATGTGGTCAACAACATCAAACATATTTATTAAAGATAACCTGCCACTAGATAAAAAGGGTCATTTTTCGCTCCTATTTTACATCCATAGGTCCTCTAAATATTCTATTTTTTTCTTAATATTCGTTTTATTAAGTGTATCCAATAAGCTAATTGTCATGATCATTACCAAGTGGGCCTAGATGTCAGTACAACGTTATGATACACGTGTGGAGAAGTCCCAGCCTAGCATGCAGAGGACTGGAGCTTCAGCGTGTGGCGGATATAAAAAGAGCACTGAAGACCTTATGAGGAGAATGGGTAGTGGTTGTGGCAGTAGAAGAGAGCAATGAGGTGAGTATTTGTTTTTTATCCTTTTACTTTTTTGATAGTCCCCTTACGGTTTAGTAATATGGAGTGGATTGCTAACATCTGGAGAATACAGATTTTTGCAAAATTCTAATAGAATTTAATTCCAACAAATGAAAGTGACCCTCACTATAACCTGAGGATCTCAAGTCCAGCATTGGCATACGGGTACTTTGTGAAGCAGTCTTCCAATTTCCAACTCTTTCATCCAGGCTACCTCCATTTCTTCCCACTATGCTGTCTCAGTATGAAAAGGAAGAACTAAATTTTACTTACTCAAAATTTTGAGTTCAAAAGCAATACTATTTTCTGACCATGTTCCAGATCATACATTTGATACTGTAAAGATCCAAAAATGTCTCAAGAGTGATTTTCAATGGATGAAAAGTAATTAATTATTAATTAATTTTGAGTGTAATTATCTGACTCTTCGAAACATGGTCCAGTGCCATGCCTTCAGACTCACGGAAGGAAAACTTTTGATATGTAAAATTTAGTTAATGTTGAGGATAGAATTTAAATACTATGGGGCAGGCATTTTGCCCTACTATTTCAATCGTGATTTGTGACTAGTGATGAGCGAGTGTAATCGTTACTATTCGCTACTCGTACGGATAGTACGGTATTCGCGATACTCATTACTCGGCGAGTATCACTGGTGCTCGTAAGTTATGCGTCGATCGTTATCGATCTGACACAGATTTGCAGCTCCCTTCAGTACACAAAGTGTGCTGGCACCTTAGGGAGAGCAGATTGAATGTTTGCTCCCCAGAGAGATCCTCAGAAACGTATTTTAGGAATTTAAATTGTAAAAAAGCCCACCCTGCTGACCTGTCCTAGAAAGGCTCGTTTTGAAGCTTGAAGTGTGTGAGCGGAGCCTATCACTAATTGACTAACATTATACTCGCTATTTGGACGAATATGCGAATATTAAAAATGACTCGTTGCAAGTATAGCGAGTGTAAATATTTCTCTACTCGCTCATCACTATTTGTGACCCATAAAAAAATCATTGGGCAGGATTGGAAAGGAGGTGACTTGTGACCATTGCCAATTAGCCAGTGGATGATCCTAGTCTATCTGCCTCCTGGTTTTTGTTAGAGGGTTTTTAACTATTTTCTACTTTTGCATGCTTATCCTGCCTGTGATGATTAATAACTATAGAAAAGCAAACTCCTCTAAAGAGAAAGTGTCAACCTTTTATAAGCCTAAATTATCACATGCAGAAGCTAGACTTTAGGATTTTTTATAGTACAACCTCTGGCAAACATTACGGAATCACCGGGCTTGGAGGATGTTCATTCAGTTGTTTAATTTTGTAGAAAAAAAGCAGATCACAGACATGGAACAAAACTAAAGTCATTTCAAATGGCAACTCTCTGCCTTGAAGAAACACTAAAATCTTGAAAAAAAAATGTGCTAGCCAGTAATGGTTAGTTTTGTAGACCAAGCAGGGGGAAAAGGATGGAATCACTCAATTCTGAGGTAAAAATTATGGAATCATGACAAACAAAGAAAACAACACTCAAATACATCACTAGTATTTTCTTGCACCACCTCTGGCTTTTATAACAGCTTACAGTCTCTGAGGCATGGTCTTATTGCGTGACAAACAGTATTTATCATCAATCTGGCTCCAACTTTCTCTGATTGCTGTTGCAAGATCAGCTTTGCAGGTTGGAGCCTTTTCATGGACCATTTCCTTCAACTTCCACCAAAGATTTTCAATTGGATTGAGATCCGAACTATTAGCAGGCCATGACATTGACCTTATGTGTCTTCTTTTAAGGAATGTTTTCACAGTTTTTGCTCTATGGCAGGATGCATTACCATCTTGATAAATGATTTCATCATCCCCAAATATCCTTTCAATTGATGGGATGAGAAAAGTGTCCAAAATATCAATGTAAACTTGGGCATTTATTGGAGATGTAATGACAAACATCTCCCCTTGCCTTTACCTGACATGCAGCCCCATATCATCAATGACTGTTGAAATTTGCTTGTTCTCTTCAGGCATTCATCTTCATAAAACTCATTGGAATGACATCAAACAAAAGTTCCAGCATCATCATACAGATTTGCGATTCATCACTGAATATGACTTTCATCCAGTCATCCACAGTCCATGACTGCTTTTCTTTAGCCCATTGTAACCTTGTTTTTTTCTGTTTAGGAGTTAATGATAGCTTTTGTTTAGTTTTTCTGTATGTAAATCCCATTTCGTTTAGGCAGTTTCTTACAGTTCGGTCACAGACATTGACTCCAGTTTCTTCCCATTCGTTCCTCATTTGATTTGTAGTGCATTTCTTGTTTTGGAGACATATTGTGTTAACTTTCCAGTCTTGACACTTTGATGTCTTCCTTGGTCTACCAGTATGTTTCCCTTTAACAACCTTCCCATGTTGTTTGTATTTGGACCAGATTTTAGACACAGCTGACTGTGAACAACCAACATCTTTTGCAACATTGCATGTTGATTTACCCTCTTTTAAGAGTTTGATACACTATGCAACACAATTTTTGTTCCTGGCTTCCAAGTGTAATATTTCAACTGCTTATGTATAAAGACTATGGAAAAACGACTACATTAAGCTCAAACTTTGATTTTATGACCACAGCAGCGAAAAATTTCATATTTATTGTGTCAAAAAAGGAAATTACACTATGTTACAAATTTTTTTTTTTTGTTCCTGGGTACAAAGTGTGTTTTCCTAACCTGTTATTCCTAAAACAAATAGAAAATAGTTGTTGTTCCACAAAAACTTTGCTTCTGTGATCAGGACAATGACATTTTGAAATTTGTCTGTTTTCGGGAAAATTCTCAATTTGTATTCAATACTGGGACAATGACATTGTCCTGATCACAAAAGCAACGTTTTTGTGGAACAACAACTATTTTCTATTTGTTGCAGGCATAACGGGTTAGGAAAACACACTTTGTACCCAGGAACAAAAAATTTATAAAAATTTGTTACATAGTGTAATCCTCTCCTTTGTTTCAATTGACATCTCTTGTGTTGCAGCCATGATTAATGTCAGTCCACTTGGTGCAACAGCTCTCCAAGGTGTGATCACTCCTTTTTAGATGGAGACTAATGAGCAGATCTTATTTGATGCAGGTGTCAGTTTTGGAAATTAATATTTACAGGGTGTTTCCATAATTGTTTCTTCAGAATTCAGTGTTTGCATAATTTTTCCCCCTGCTTGAACTACAAAAGTAACCATTACTGGCTAGCACTTTTTTTTCAAGATTTCTTTTAGTGTTTCTCCAAGGCAGAGAGTTGCCATTTGAAATGACTTTAGTTTTGGGCTATGTCTGTGATCTGCTTTTTTTCTTCAAAATTAGACAACTGAATGGACATCCTCCGAGCCTGGTGATTCCATAATATTTGCCAGGGGTTGTATATTTATAGATATATATGAAACCTTAAAATAGATTATTTAAAAAAATATATATTAGAAAAACTTTGATGCAAAAAACAGCACCCTTTTAAGCTACAATTATCACATCCCCAGAGTTTACTCCTGCAACTACTGCATCTATTACCAAGTGCTGCTGTGTTCACTCCAAATGTGGGGCTGGTGATGTAGTAGTCTGACTTGTGCATGTGTTGTATGGTTGCTCAGCTGCTAACTCTGACTTCAGTCAATTGGGAAATACTGCAGTCTTTTGGAATCTTCAGTGTGCTCCTGCTGGTTGCCAGATATTTGCCCTGGTTCTTGGTATTCCCACTTTGAATTATTGGTTTTCCGGATTGACCTCTGGCTGATTTTGCATTATTTTCCAGCCTAATGATTTTGAATTTTTATGACCTCTCGGTTTTTACCCTGCTTGGCGACTTTTCTATACCTGGACTGCAGCCCATCTTTAGGCAGCAACCCCCTGTATCTTGCTGTAAAACCAGATCCCTATATAGGGGTTAAAGGGGTTTTATCTAGTTTTAACTCGGACAGACATTGCAATAATATTACACATTACACATGAGTCTTCTCCAGTATTAGTGTTGGCAAGAAAAATGCTGCATGAAATTTGCACATGTTCTATGCATTTTGACTACAAAAAAGGTGCAAAAATGCTGAAAGATTTAATATGCTATAAATATAATAAATATATATAGTCTTTTTTTGGATGCAGCACCCTCCCCCACCCAGTAGCTGCTGTGAGAACCTACATATAGTCCTGAAAACTTCCTATATAAGCAGGTTTTAATTGCACACAGGGCATTATCCCATACACATATCCAGACTCCAGACATGAGGTTTTTAGTTAGGACCCAGTAGAGTGAAAATACCTTGATAGCAGTTACTGGGCTTACAATACATAGTAACATAGTAACATAGTAACATAGTTTTTAAGGTTGAAGGAAGACTTTAAGTCCATCTAGTTCAACCCATAGCCTAACATGTTGATCCAGAGGAAGGCAAAAAAAAACCATGTGGCAACACTAAGCTCCACATTGGGGGAAAAAATTCCTTCCTGACTCCAGATACGGCAATCAGACTAATTCCCTGGATCAACGCCCTATCAAAGAATCTAGTATGTATAACTGATAATATTATAGTTTTCAAGAAAGGCATCCAGGCCCTTTTTAAATGTTAGTAGTGACTCACTCATTACAACATCATGTGGCAGAGAGTTCCATAGTCTCACTGCTCTTACAGTAAAGAATCCGCGTCTGTGATTATGATTAAACCTTCTTTCCTCCAGACGTAGAGGATGCCCCCTTGTCCCAGTCTCAGGCCTAAGAGTAAAGAGATCATTAGAAAGGTCTCTGTACTGTCCCCTCATATATTTATACATTATTATAAGATCCCCTCTAAGCCTTCGTTTTTCCAAGCTAAATAACCCCAAGTTTAATAACCTGTCTTGGTATTGCAGACCCCTTAGTCCTCTAATGACTTTTGTCGCTCTTCTCTGGACCCGCTCTAGTTCAGCTATGTCTTTCTTATACACCGGAGACCAGAATTGTACACAGTATTCTAAGTGTGGTCGCACTAGTGACTTGTATAGAGGTAAAATTATGTTCTCCTCATGAGCATCTATGCCTCTTTTAATGCATCCCATTATTTTATTTTCCTTTGCAGCAGCTGCCTGACACTGGCCACTAAATGTGAGTTTGTCATCTACCCATACACCCAGGTCTTTTTCAGTGACAGTTTTGCCCTGTGTTTTACAATTAAGCACATAATTATACCTTTTGTTTCCTCTGCCCAAGTGCATAACTTTACATTTATCCCCATTAAAGCGCATTTGCCATTTAGCAGCCCAAGCTTCTAGTTTACATAAATCCTCCTGTAAATAAAATTCTCCTCCTCTGTATTGATTACCCTGCAGAGTTTAGTGTCATCTGCAAATATTGAGATTCTACTCTGCATGCCCCCTACAAGGTCATTAATAAATATATTAAATAGAAGCGGGCCCAACACTGACCCCTGTGGTACCCCACTGTTAACTGTGACCCATTCTGAGTGTGTTCCATTAATAACCACCCTTTGTTTCCTATCACTAAGCCAGTTCTTAACCCACTTACACATATTTTCCCCTATCCCCATTGCCCTCATTTTATGTATCAACCTTTTGTGTGGCACCGTATCAAAAGCTTTTGAAAAGTCCATATACACCACATCCACTGCATTTCCTTGGTCCAGTCCAGAACTTACTTCTTCATAGAAGCTTATCAGATTAGTTTGACAGGAACGGTCCATCGTAAAACCATGTTGATAATGGGTCATGAGGTTATTTTTCTTCAGATACTCCAGTATAGCATCTCTTAGAAAACCCTCGAGGATTTTACCCACACTAGAGGTTAAGCTTACTGGCCTATAATTTCCAAGTTCAGTTTTTGTCCCCTTTTTGAATATTGGCACCACATTTGCTATACGCCAGTCCTGTGGTACAGACCCTGTTATTATGGAATCTTTAAATATTAAAAATAATGGTCTATCTATGACAGTACTTAATTCCTGCAGCACTCTGGGGTGTATCCCATCCGGGCCCGGGGATTTGTCAATTTTAGTGATTTTTAGACGATGCCGTACTTCCTCTTGGGTTAAGCAGGTGACATTTAATTGAGACTTTTTGTTATCACTGATCATATTGTCTGTCATGGGATTTCATTTAGCATATTGGCTTTTTCCTCATCCTCATCCACCATTTCACCCAGACTATTTTTAAAGGGGCCAACACCATCATTTTTTAGTTTCTTACTATTTATGTAGTTAAAAAATATTTTGGGATTCTTTTTACTTTCTCTGGCAATGAGTCTCTCTGTCTCAATCTTTGCTTCCTTGATTTGCTTTTTACAAATGTTATTTAATTTTCAGTATTTATTTAATGCTTCATCACTACCTACTTGCTTTAATTCCCTAAATGCTTTCTTTTTGTCACATATTGCACTTCTTACCGCTTTATTTAGCCATAGTGGTTTCCTCCTATTTCTAGCATGCTTATTCCCATAGGGTATATATTGTGCACAGGTCCTATTCAGGATGCTAATAAACATCTCCCATTTGTGTTGTGTACTTTTATGTCTCAGGACATCGTCCCAGTTTATTGCACTAAGATCATCTCTCAACCGTTGGAAATTTGCCTTCCTGAAGTTTAGTGTCCTTGTAGCCCCTCTACTACACGTCTTAGTAAAGGATACTTGAAAGCTTATTAAGTTATGATCACTATTACCCAAGTGACATCCCACCCGTATATTTGATATGCGGTCCGGCCTGTTGGTTAATATTAGGTCCAGCAGTGCCCCCCTTCTTGTTGGGTCCTGAACCAGTTGCGGAAGGTAATTGTCTCTCATAGTTTTCAAAAACGTATTACCTTTGCTGGAATTGCAGGTTTCTGATCCCCAATGTATTTCAGGGTGGTTGAAGTCCCCCATAATAATGACTTCTCCCTGAGTCGCTGCTTCATCTATTTGCTTTATGAGGATATTCTCCTCCACTTCCATTATTGTTGGGGACTTATAACAAACCCCTATCAGTAATTTATTATTTTTTCCCCCTCCCCTTATCTCCACCCACAGGGACTCTACATTTCCATTAGATTCACCTATATTATCACGCAGGATAGGTTTTAAGGATGATTTTACGTATAAACATACACCTCCTCCTCGCCTATTTGTACGGTCATTTCTGAACAGACAATAGCCCTGTAAATTAACAGCCCAGTCATGGCTCTCGTCCAGCCAAGTCTCCGAAATCCCCACCATGTCATAATTATTTTCCAACAAAATCAATTCTAATTCCTCCATTTTGTTGGTGAGGCTTCTGGCATTAGTGAACATGCACTTTATGCATCTCTCTTTACCTCTATTCCTTCCTACTAGATTGACTGTTCTAACCCCACCCCCCATGCCACCCCCAATTTTATTACTTGTGCCCAGGTTACTGTTTACACTATCTTCCCCTCCTATACAATGAATACCCTCCCCCCAATCCCTAGTTTAAACACTCCTCCAACCTTCTAGCCATTTTCTCCCCCAGCACAGCTGCACCCTCCCCATTGAGGTGCAGCCCGTCCCTAGCATAGAACCTGTAGCCAACAGAGAAGTCGGCCCAGTTCTCCAGGAACCCAAACCCCTCCTTCCTACACCAATTCCTGAGCCACTTATTTATCTCCCTAATCTCCCTTTGCCTCTCTGGTGTGGCACGTGGTACAGGCAGTATTTCAGAGAATACTACCTTGGAGGTCCTTGCCTTAAGCTTGCAGCCTAATTCCCTGAAATCATCTTTAAGGACCTTCCACTTACCTCTAACTTTGTCATTTGTGCCAATGTGCACCATGACCGCTGGGTCCTCACCAGCCCCTCCCAGTAATCTGTCAACCCGATCAGCGATGTGCCGGACTCGAGCGCCCGGTAGGCAGCACACTGTTCGACGATCCCTGTCTTTGTGACAGATTGCCCTATCTATTCCCCTAATAATTGAGTCCCCCACTACCAGCACCTGTCTGGCCTGCTCTACTCTCCTGTTTTCCCCCTTACTGGAGCAGACACTCCTCTGGCTTTCAGAGGTCATGCCCTGCTGCAGCAGTGCTGTACCTGAACTCACACCCCCCTCATCTGCCAACATAGCAAATTTATTGGGGTGTGCCAGATCAGGTCTAGCCTCCCTGGCACCCTTTCCTCTACCCCGCCTTCTAACTGTCACCCAGCTAGCTACCTCACGGTCCTGCAGCTCCATACTACCATCCTCCCCCACATCTATCCCATTGAGCAGCTGTTCATTGAGCAGCAGACTCCTTTCCATATTGTCTATGGATCTCAGCGTTGTCAGTTGTTCATTTAGATCCAGTATCTGGGCTTCCAAATGCACAATGTACTCACATCTCACACAGCAGTATGCACCCTCGACCGGCTGGTCAAGGAATGCATACATGTGGCAAGATGTACACTGGATGGCATTGCCAATCATGGAGCTCATTTCCTAATGGGGATTGCACTAGACAGAAATGATAAGTAAAAAAATGCAAAGTATTAATAAAATACAACCAACAATTCAGTAATTTCTCCCTTCCAAACTCCCTGAATCCAAAGTCACTGAATCACAAGTCACACGCTTACTTCTGTCGCACTTGCGCTCTGTCACACTAAGCTCGTGGTCACACTCGCTAGAAAAATCAGATATAAAGAGGTTTTTTTTTTTTTTTTTTTTCCCTTAGCAGAAAATCAGCCTGCAGCTCAGTGTACTTCCAAAGGGAAGTCATGGCCATCACATTAACTAATTTTTCACATTTAATCCTAGATAGCTTTCAGTAGCTTTCCAATATGTTCTTGGTTCCTGTTCACAAAATGCAATAATAAATGTTAGCCATTGGCTTTTCCTTTAAAGACATGAAGTGCTGGTGTGCAGCAGAATCTCCGTTTAGATTTAATATGCTGCAAATTAAAGAAAAAATGCTTTAATTGTGAAAATCTGGAAGGAAAAAAAAAAGAAAACATGCATAAGATTTAAAAAATCTCACTTTTCTGGTCCCGTAAAATGTTGCATATTTCCATTGCAAAAAAATGCTTATATAAGAAAAGAAGCAATGGTATTGTACCAGTCACAAGTTATTTATAGGGTGTTGATATTGAAATTGAGAAGGAATCTCGAATGCTTTATATTTTCTAAAGCATTCTAATATGTCACATGACTTTGGCCACACCCCACCTGTCTTCATGGACTTTGGGAAAAAACGCAGCTTTTTTTATTCTGCTCTAAAGTCCAAGCTTCAATTGCAATGGATGACATTTGTGAACGGCGTGTAACCCCAGGAGTAGGATGTTGGTAACGGATGACTGAGCGAGCTGTAATGCATATAATAAATTGAGTACTTGTTTTCAACCTACATGTGATCCTTAAATGCTGTGGAAAGTTATACCCAAAGGGAGACTCTAACTACATCTCAAGTCCTGTGAATTGATTTCTAAGTTTTTTCCTTTACGTCTTTTATTCTGACATCTGAGCGGTCAGCGTTGTAGTTAACAATGTCTATTTGCTATGTTATCACTACGCACAGTAATGCCTTAATTTTGCAAATGTTAGCATATTGATTGCCAAAGAGACAAGCACTTTGAGTGCTCTTACACTTCAATCCAATAGAGCTGCTTACAAAGTGAAGACTTGCAGTGTAAGACACTTTTGTTACCTTACAAGCTAAATTGCTTCGCCTTTTCACCAAATCTTGCTTAATTTCTATTTTTACGGAATACTGCACATTTATTAAATCCCATAAGAATAATGTTACTTGTTGCTATTGTTTTTACATCCTTGTAAGCATCATTAAACGCTACAGGGAACACGTTTACAGTATTAGCAGGATCTTCTTTTCAAATTCCTATTGAAGAAGTTTTGATTATTATAATTACTTTTCATTATACTTCTAGGTAATGAGTTCATTTATTGTAGAAAGCAACGGTTTGACTGAACTAGGCCATCTACATATAACAGCTGCATTTCCATGGGTAATATCACTAAAAATGGAACATACTGAAAGCTGAAAGAGGAAAAAAATTATAACAGGATATTTCTGCTAATACCAATTATGAAGACTCCAGTGTAGAGAATAAAAATGAAAACATCTTTATAAATGTGCATTCACAATTACCGGTATAATATGTTAAAATCTATTCAATACTTGAAAATAGGGTTTTTTTCTGAAGCATATACAATTCTACATGATCACTAGAAGAAAAGAACTTCAACATTTTTTTTTTTTTTAAATCAGGTTCATTTTTATTTAATTGAATTTAGAAAAATAAAAATGATTTATATCAAGCAAGAAAATCCACAAAACACAGATCAATACACCGGTATTAACATATAACAAAAGTTTTAACCTTATTCCCCCACATACAACATATGCATACAAGCTCCAGTGGTCCAGAGGGGAAGGGGCGGTTCCGGGTACGTCATGCGAGAAGCATGTGATTTATTAGCATGCATCTCCATAGTGTGTCTCTGCCCATAAGAGAAATGCATCTCCAGAAATGTCGGTACTTATGATGAGCATACTTTACCAAAACATGTTCACCAATTTCAAATTCGGCAAGAAACAGATTGTGTTCGCAATCGGAAACCCGAGCAATTTACCAATAAAATCTCTGAATGTGGCTTTGTTCTGGGGAAAAAAAAGTTGAAATGTAAAATGACCCTAAAACTTTCCCTGATTGCTTGGGGCCAAAAAGTCCTTGCCGGAAGACTCGTTGGACAGGAACAACACCTAACCTTACAGTTAGGAGTGTTCCCGCCATCAGGTCTACTTTAAATATTTTTTTTAAGCTTCCTGGAGTTTGCTAGGGTTTTGACACCTGTAGGCTGTGAATTTTGGAAACTGTGGCAGATGTGGCAGCAGCTGTGAAGGCCAGAAAGCTTACAATGTCCTTAAAACAATGTCCTTAATATTTTGGGGGGATTTTTTGGAATTTTTTTTTATTATTATTTATTTTTTATTATTATTATCTTTTTATTAATTTTTTTTTTTTATGGAGGATTAGCTAACCTTTATTATTGCAGAGGGTCAGCAGCATGCAAGGCCATCTCTTCTACACTTACTGTATGTGATAGTAATTAATTTAAAAATAGAATTTTCCAATAAATGCTTCTCATACATGATGTTTCACACTCATGAAACACCAAACGATGGATATCGCTTTTTGAAAATATGCAATCACTTTCTTTCTTTTCATTCTATATGTTTATAATACATATTTTTGTCATATGCACAAGTGTATTATAAGTATTATTAATATTAAACTTGTCCTTGCATTGTTGCCCAATAGTTTTATTCAACATTCCAGATGAATTGGTGACATGAATAAACTTACCGTATTTGTTTTCATCATTATTTATCTTCCAAATATGTCATGCTTCAATAATCACTCTACCCAACTGAAAGCTCAGGTTTTACCTTTAGCATAAGGAATGGTATTTATAAGTGACATAACTTCTGCAGCCCAAACCATAGAGGGGTTGATGAGGAGCTAGGCAACTAGAATGTGCAAACAGTAATATCGTATAAGTGATTGTTTGTGTCTGACTTATGGCACTGGATGAGGTGGTCCCGCAGGTAAAGCAAAGAGGTGTCACTGTGGAGCTCTGCACTATCTTAGCAGTGCAGTGCTGTACAATGCATTTACACTTTGCTGCAGTTAATGTTTGCTAATGTGTGCCTGCAGTATGCAGTTTGACTATGGTTCCTCTGCAAGATATACCTGCTCTAGAGGATGTTATCTTCCTTACCATAGCAGAGGAAATGGACACATATGTAACCTTGAGCTCCACCACGCTACCCACATTGGGCCTCATATGCAGCGAAGTCCAGATACAGTACTGGGCTTGGATACCTGAGGAGCTCACAGTCAGAAGGTGACCTGTTCCCCATGCCATCTGGGAGCACTGGATGTCAGACTCCAGAGATCTTGCAGCATGCCTGGCTTAATAACCTGCATCCAGTGCCACAGCTACTGGATCAGCAAATCCACAGAACCAGGGCCATGATGAGGAGGCCAAGGAGGATGAGGAAGAAGAATAGGCAGAATGCCTTGTTTTCCAGCCTTGTGTAGCACCACCACCAGAGGCTTTCGAATGGGAGAATGCCATGTTTCCAAACAACTATGCGGTATGGCATGAGCCATCCTGTCCTGTCTCCATTGTTGAGGAGATTTGGCTTGTGGATGCTATCGTTCAAGAGAATTGCATGGGTCTAAGGCCAATCACTTCAATAACCAATGTACCGGCTGGAAGGTGGTGGCATCCTTCCAGCAAAGCAGGATTGCCTATGTAGCCGAACAAGGCACTGGCCATTGGTTGTACGTCAACTGGTCCACCCTGCTGCATGACCATCTTCCCAAAAGACTCCGCTCACAATTTTTGTTAGGGAGGAGGTCTCCTTCATGAAGGTGATGGGCAGCAAGGAGTGGTTCGCGGTTGATCGAAGTCAGGTTCCACTGCCAACGAATTTGAGAAGTGGCAAGAGGAGGCTGATCAGGAGAAAATTGGGCATTTGGGTGGAGGCCAAGCCTCTTTGGATAGCCAGCCAGCTACACCCAAATGCACAGGGCCTCTCGGTGTTTCCCAACTTGCTCCCGTTTATCCTACAGTGGGTGGTTAACCCCTAATTCCTCTATCATCATCTCCAGCGGTAGCCATGATGGAGTGTGTTGGGGGGCAGGTGGTGGCCAGGAATGTTCCTGGAGGAGTATCCCCTGTAACCCCCCCAAGACTGTCCAGCAGTGAAGTACCATCAGCAATGGTGAATTTCCTCCTGGGCAGCACTGAGAAAGCTTGAAGAGAGTTTTTACACCAAGTACAATGACCAAGTCATGTTGTTGACCCATTTCTTAGTTGCCATTTTGTACCAGAGAAGGACTTTTTTTAGTTGCTTTTCAGTTCTTCGAACAGCGAGGCTTGTTTTTTGTTAATTTTATTTTTCCCTTCCCAAGTTTAGCACTGTTTGCGCTTCCCCTACTAGATTAGTGGGAATGCATGCAGCCTTTGGCCTACAACTCAAAGCCTTTAATGGACTCTGCTTTTCATGGACTTTTCACCATTTTAAGAGTCTGCTGATTCCTGTGGACTTTTGTTATACAGGTATATACTGTGTAGATTCATATATGTATGCTTGAGACTTATAATCTGTACTACAGTAAAGTTTTTTTTACTTCTCTTCCTGTGTGCTGGACTGTTTCTGCAAACAGGCGCTTTTATACTTCTCTACAGAGACTGGTGAATAAGCCGAAGGCCTTTGGCCTGACAGTTGGAGGTATGGAAATGCAAGATACTACACACACTCCTGTAGAATAGGAATGGCCAAGTGCATTCCTCAAGGGCTGCAATCAGTGAATGTTTTTAGGATTTACCTAGCATTGCACAAGGTGCTGGAATCATTACCTCTACAGGTGATGAAATTACCACTTGTGCAATGTTAAAGAAATCCTGAAAATTTGCACAGTTTTCAGACCTTGACAACTCTAGATGGCCACCCCTGCCCTATAAGTTTCTTTGGAGCTAGCTAGGGGGCAGGAGTAATCCTTGAGCCTTTTCACCACAACTGCAGCTCTCCCTGGACCCTTTTCGGTCCTGTGTGCACAGTGCATTGTTTCATGCTTTTTTAAGCAGATTTTAAGAATCTGCATCAAAATCTACATGTCTTTCCTGGGTCAGCAAAGTCTACGACATGACAAACGTGTTGTGCCCACATTGCTTTTATTTTCCTTGCACATGTTGTCCATATTTATTTTTTCTGCCCCAAAACTGCATCAAATCTGCAAGAAAAAAACACATTGGCACTGGTGAGAGTGTGACAAGCGGTGCTATCACAAACATTACTGCAGTTCAGACACAAGGGGTCAAACAAGTTTGAACTGTGCTGCACTCCCTGACATCACCACTATTCACACATGTTGTGTCACAATACTGGCAAGATACAGTTGTGGCCAAAAGTATTGACACCCCTGCAATTCTGTCAGATAATACTCAGTTTCTTCCTGAAAATGATTGCAATCACAAATTCTTTGGTATTATTATTCATTTAATTTGTCTTCAATGAAAAAACACAAAAAGAATTGTCCTAAAGCCAGATTGGATATAATTCCACACCAAACATAAAAAAGGGGGGTGGACAAAAGTATTGACACTGTTAGAAAAATCATATGATGCTTCTCTAATTTGTGTAATTAACAGCACCTGTAACTTACCTGTGGCACCTAACAGGTGTTGGCAATAAGTAAATCACACTTGCAGCCAGTTGACATCATTTAAAGTTGACTCAACCTCTGTCCTGTGTCCTTGTGTGTACCACATTGAGCATGGAGAAAAGAAAGAAGACCAAGAACTGTCTAGGACTTGAGAAACCAAATTGTGAGGAAGCATGAGCAATCTCAAGGCTACAAGTCCATCTCCAAAGACCTGAATGTTCCTGTGTCTACCGTGCGCAGTGTCATCAAGAAGTTTAAAGCCCATGGCACTCCCTAGATGTGGACGGAAAAGAAAAATTGACGAGAGATTTCAACGCAAGATTGTGCGGATGGTGGATAAAGAACCTCGACTAACATCCAAACTGCCCTGCAGTCCAAGGGTACAACAGTCTCAACTCATACTATCCGTCGGCGTCTGAATGAAAAGGGACTGTATGGTAGGATTCCCAGGAAGATCCCCACTTCTTACCCCGAGACATAAAAAAGCCAGGCTAGAGTTTGCCAAAACTTACTTGAGAAAGCCTAAAACGTTTTGGAAGAATGTTCTCTGGTCGGATGAGACAAAAGTAGAGCTTTTTGGGCAAAGGCATCAACATAGAGTTTACAGGAGAAAAATGAGGTATTCAAAAGAACAGAACACGGTCCCTACAGTCAAACATGGCGGAGGTTCCCTGATGTTTTGGGGTTGCTTTGCTGCCTCTGGCACTGGACTGCTTGACCGTGTGCATGGCATTATGAAGTCTGAAGACTACCAACAAATTTTGCAGCATAATGTAGGGCCCAGTGTGAGAAAGCTGGGTCTCCCTCAGAGGTCATGGGTCTTCCAGCAGGACAATGACCCAAAACACACTTCAAAAAGCACTAGAAAATGCTTTCAGAGAAAGCACTGGAGACTTCTAAGGTGGCCAGCAATGAGTCCAGACCTGAATCCCATAGAACACCTGTGGAGAGATCTAAAAATGGCAGTTTGGAGAAGGCACCCTTCAAATATCAGGGACCTGGAGCAGTTTGCCAAAGAAGAATGGTCTAAAATTCCAGCAGAGCATTGTAAGAAACTCATTGATGGTTACCGGAAGCGGTTGATCGCAGGTACGCAGGTGCGGCTGACCGCGTTTTTTTTCGCGGCCGCACCTGCCGCAAGTGCCAAAACCGCACTTGCCGCAAGCCCGCCTACACATTGTATAGGGCTTGCCGCAACTGTGCCGCAACCGTGCCGCAAGTGCAGCCGGTATGCGGTAATCGCGGCAGATGCGTTTTTTTCACCGCATCTGCCGCGATTTGAAAAAACGCTGATGTGAAAGGGGCCTTAGTTCACTATATTTAAAATCATTACATGATGATTTTATATATGAATGCAATTACTAACCAAAATCCCTGCCTTATCTTCAGCTGGTTAGAACTAATCTAGTTACCGTATATACTCGCGTATAAGCCGAGTTTTTCAGCCCAAAATTTGGGCTGAAAAGTCCCCCCTCGGCTTATACGCGAGTATACCGAACCAGACGGCCCCCCCGGAGGTATACAGACCCCCCCATCAAGGTCCAGGGCCCCCCCCCCTTGCGCGGCAAACCTGTAAAGTAAAATCATATTTATCAGTGTCCTGTCACGCTGTCCCGCCGCTGCCATCACGATCCCGGGCTTCATTCCGCGTCTTCCGTCTTCCTGTGGTCGCGGGCAATGACGTCATTGCCCGCGACCACAGGAAGCCGGAAGACGCGGAATGAAGCCCGGGATCGTGATGGCAGTGGCGGGACAGTGCGACAGGACCCTGATAAGTATGATTTTACTTTACAGATTTGCCGCGCAAGGGGGGGGGCCTGGACCTTGATGGGGGGGCCTGTATACCTCCGGGGCTGCTGCTGTATACAGCCCTTGGGCTGCTGCTGTATACACCCCTGGGGCTGCTGCTGTATACAGCCCTGGGGCTGCTGCTATATATACCTCTGGGGCTGCTGCTGTATACAGCCCTGGGGCTGCTGCTGTATACACCCCTGGGGCTGCTGCTGTATACACCCCTGGGGCTGCTGCTGTATACACCCCTGGGGCTGCTGCTGTATACAACCCTGGGGCTGCTGCTATATATACCTCCGGGGCTGCTGCTGTATACAGCCCTGGGGCTGCTGCTGTATACACCCCTGGGGCTGCTGCTGTATACAGCCCTGGGGCTGCTGCTGTATACACCCCTGGGGCTGCTGCTGTATACACCCCTGGGGCTGCTGCTGTATACACCCCTGGGGCTGCTGCTGTATACACCACTGGGGCTGCTGTATACTACCTAAGGGCTGCTGTATATACCTCTGGGGCTGCTGTATACTACCACTGGGGCTGCTGTATACACCACTAGGGCTGCTGTATATACCTCTGGGGCTGTATATACCTCTGGGGCTGCTGTATACTACCTCTGGGGCTGCTGTATACTACCACTGTGGCTGCTGTATACTACCACAGGGGCTGCTGTATAGTACCACTGGGGCTGTATATACCTCTGGGGCTGCTGTATACTACCACTGGGGCTGCTGTATACACCTCTGGGGCTGCTGTATACTAACCACTGGGGCTGCTGCTGTATATACCACTGGGGCTGCTGCTGTATACTACCACTGGGGCTGCTGTATATACCTCTGGGGCTGCTGTATACCACACTGCTGGGGGCTGTATACCTGTGATGGGGTCCACCCTCGGCTTATACACGAGTCAATAGGTTTTCCCAGATTTTGGGGGCAAAAGTAGGGGGGTCGGCTTATACACGGGTCGGCTTATACACGAGTATATACGGTACTTTGTTTTTCAAACATTTTTGTAATTTGTCCTTTTTAATTCAAGGGTGGTCTGCAAGTGAATGTATGACCCTCGCTATTAATTTGGCATTATTTTAGCTACAGTTTTAATTGCATTTTATTTTAAAACAAATGATTTTTTCATTACATTTTATACATAAAAATTAGTTATAAGATGTGATTTTGAATTTTTGGGCGGAGAAGGGAGCAGTATTTGAGATATTTTTCTCCATTCGCAGACTAGACAAAAACAAAAAGCACGTGTTTCAAGGTCTAGGGCCTGATTACTATTATTATTATTATTATTTGTTTATATAGCAGCATTAATTCCATGGTGCTGTACATGAGAAGGGGTTACATACAAAATTATAGATATAGTTTACAGTAAACAAATTAACAATGACAGACTGGTACAGAGGGGAGAGGACCCTGCCCTTGTGGACTTACATTCTACAGGATAATGGGGAGGAGACACTAGGTCAGGGGTGCAGCAGATCTGGTGGTGAAGAGGTGGCAGCTCCGGTGGCAGTGGGGCAGCAGCTTTGGTAGCGGTGAGGTGGCGGCTGGGTTATTACAGCCTGTAAGCTTTCCTGAAGAGATGGGTTTTCAGCTTCCGTCTGAAAGATCCGAGTGTGGTGGATAATCTGACATTTTGGGGCGCAGAATTCCAGAGGATGGCGGATATTTGGGAGAAATCTTGGAGGCAGTTGTGTGAGGAACAGATAAGTATGGAGGAGAGGAGGAGGTCTTGTTGGGGAATTGGGAGCCAGTGGAGGGATTTGCAGAGGGGAGTAGCGAGGAGAGAGGTGGATTAGTTGGCCAGCAGAATAGAGGACAGACTGGAGAAGTGCAAGAGTGTTTGCAGGGAGGTCACAGAGGAGAATGTTACAGTGGTCAAAGCGGGAGATGATGAAGGCATGTACAAGAATTTTAGTAGATTGAGGGCTGAGTAAAGGACGGATTCTCGAAATATTCTTGAGCTGGAGGCCACAGGAGGTGGCGAGAGTTTGGATGTGTGGTTTGAAGGACAGGGCAGAGTCAAGAGTTACTCCAAGGCAGCGAATTTGAGATGTGGGAGAGAGCATGATGACATTTACCATAATAGATAGATCAGGTGGTGAAGATAAAAGATAGGATGGAGGTAAGATGATGAGTTCGGTTTTGTCTATGTTGAGTTTTTGGTAGCGAAAGGAGAAGGAGGAGGATAAGGCTGACAGACACTCCGGTATTCTGGACAGCAGAGAGTTGGCATCTGGGCCAGAGAGGTAGATCTGAGTGTCATCAGCATACAGGTGGTACTGGAAGCCATGGGACTATATGAGTTGTCCTAGGCTAAGGGTGTAGATTGAGAAAAGTAGGGGCCCCAGGACAGAGCATTGTGGGACTCAACAGAGAGAGGGTGAGATGAGGAGGTAGTGTGGGAGTGGGAAACGCTAAATGTGCAGTTAGAAAGGTATGAGGCAACCCAAGACAGGTCAAGGTCTTTGATGCCAAGGGAAGAAAGAATCTGAAGTAGGAGGGAGTGGTCGATTGTGTCAAAGGCAGAGGACAGGTCAATAAGCTTGGAGAATTGGCTGTTAGCTTTGGCTGTGAGTAAGTGTTGGTAATTTTGGTTAGGGCAATTTCGGTGGAGTGGTGGGGCTGGAAACTGGATTGTAGATTGTCAAGGAGAGAGTTAGATGAGAGGTGAGGGGAAAGTTAAGCATGGACGTATGCTCAAGGAGTTTGGAAGCAAACAGGAGAAGCGATATAGGGCGGTAGCTCGTCCTAGCAGTCGGGTCAAGGTTTTGCTTTTTGAGGATGGGCGTGATGGTGGCGTGTTTGAAAGCTGAGGGGAAGGTCCCGGAAGATAGTGATAGATTGAAGAAGTGGGTTAGGGCTGGGATGAGCGTGTTAGTGACTATCGACATTAGTGTAGTGACGGGCAGGAAGCTTTCAAGCATTTTCACTACCTACAATAGAAATTGGCATTGAAGCCACATGATACAATCCTCGGCCCCCTATCCAATGCTTTCTCTAGCATGAAAGCATTTGTGACATGATGATATTAGCACAATGCCTGCATCATTTAGAAAGTACCCGGCAAGAATAATAGAAAGTGATGACATACAGAGAACTGAGTGATTATTCATTTTTAAACACAATGAGGGAGCAGCATGGGAGGTGTAAGTTCATAGCATGCTTTGTAATTATTATAGGAGGACATATCAAAGCTTTAATAAATTGTGGACTTGGCAAGGACTATGATGAATTAGAGGTGACAATACAAAACCTATAATGAATGAAGGGTGGATGAGAGCATTCCTGATAGCATCTTCTCCACCCAAATGCCTTATAAGTCCCTGATGGCACTCCTCCTCACCCCCTGATTGATTATATGTATTAATAGTGTTCTTCCCCTCTCCCAACAAGAAAATGAATTGATTGTGAGGAAGGTTGCTATCAATGACTTATAATGAATTGTGGGGTATTTTACAGAGACATATAATAATTTGGAATAGAGAGGATACAATATATATGACTTTTATCTCCAGTACTGTGGTAATCAGTGCAGCAAACTGAGTCATGGCTTGAAGATGTAGACATGAAGGTCTTACCAGTTGGACAGGAAACAAGAAACAAGAGAAAATGACTCTTATCAGATGAGAATCAGCAGTAAATCAAAAGCAGAAAGAATAAATGTATTAAATGTAAAAACTTTATGACTTGGAGTAATGAGATTTTTTTCTCGGCGGAACACAGACTGTGAAAATCACAAATCCAAGAGTGAGATCTATGAGACCCAGAAAATGTCCTGTTCTGATTGGATTTTAAGGATAGCAATAAGACATACTCAATGCATCTGTGTGTTGTCCTTGAAAAATATTTCAACACTTCACCCAAATACATGAATGTAGCCTAGTTATTAGTGATGAGTGAGTAGCGAAATATTCGCCCTCGCTATACTTGTAACTAGTAGTTTTGAATACTCGCAATTTCGGCTGAATAGCGAGTCTAATGTTAGTCAATTAGTGATAGGCTCTGCCCACAAATATTCAGCTACAAAATTAGTTTTCCGGGACAGCGCGTAAGGGTGAGCTTTTTTTACAATTTCAATGTCTAGAACACCCTGTTGTGCCCCCCAGAGAGATCCTAAGACTAGGGCCACATTTGCATTGTGGCCTTTGTCCTAAGGGATCCGCCAAAAAGCAGAATTCCAGCAGCATTAACACAGCGCTACCGTAGTACATACAAATGCCGGCACAAAAGTGCCGAAGTTTGAAATCGCGCGCTATTTTGTAGCTCACAGGAAAACGCGGAAAGTCACGTTTTCCTGTGCCTGCGAATACTGCAAAATTTCAAACTCTGGCACTTTTGTGCTGGCATTTGCATGCGCTATAGAGTCCGTTATCCATAGGACTCTGTTGGCGTCAGTAACGCTGCGTTAATGCTGACGGAAACCTGCTTTTTGGCAGAACCCCTAGGACGGATGCCACAACTCTAACGTGGCTGTAGTCTAATATTCAATCTGCTCTCTCTGAGATGCCAGCTCACTTTGTGTACTAAAGAGAGTTGTCAATTTGTGTCAAATCAATAACGATCGACACATCACTCACGAGCACAAGTGATACTCGCCAAGTAACGAGTGTTGCGAATACTGTGATATCCTTGTGAGTAGCAAATAGTAACAATTACACTCACTCATCACTATTAGTTATGTATTGCACAGTCCCATAGTATATAGTGTACTCACTTATTATATAAAAAACTATCCTTTAATATAGGGGTGGGGAACTCCAGGTGTCAAAAGCCACAAGCAGGCCATGTTTTCAGGATTTCCTTAGTATTGCAAAGGTGATAATATAATCACCTGCACTGGTGATGATTCAAACCTCTGTGCAAAGTAAGGTAATTCTGAAAACATGACTTGTTGACATCCCTCGAAGCCTGGAGTTCCCCATCACAGCCTTAGTACAGTGCACTTTCTTGTTATGTTTAGTGCCATCTTTAATTACATATTTTCCTCTTTTATTATGTACAACCTTGTTCCTTATTACTTAGTAACCTCCCTAGTTATGTAATGCACTATCCCTCATTTGAATAACATCCTATGTTGCTATGTATGCCAGTAGACCATACCACTAATAGAAAGTTTATATCTTTTTATTTATAACTTTCTCTTATATACCGTATATACTCGTGTATAAGCCGACCCGTGTATAAGCCGACCCCCCTACTTTTGCCCCAAAAATCTGGAAAA
This sequence comes from Allobates femoralis, assembly GCA_033576535.1. Taxonomy (NCBI): domain Eukaryota; kingdom Metazoa; phylum Chordata; class Amphibia; order Anura; family Aromobatidae; genus Allobates; species Allobates femoralis. Next base: position 119,268,998 of record JARQOC010000003.1, read on the forward strand.
ACCTATTGACTCGTGTATAAGCCGAGGGTGGACCCCAGCACAGGTATACAGACCCCAGCAGTGTGGTATACAGGCCTCCCCAGTGGTAGTATACAGCAGCCCCAGTGGTAGTATACAGATTCCCCAGCAGCCCCAGTGGTAGTATACAGATTCCCCAGCAGCCCCAGTGGTAGTATACAGGAGCCCCAGCAGCCCCAGTGGTAGTATACAGGAGCCCCAGCAGCCCCAGTGGTAGTATACAGGAGCCCCAGCAGCCCCAGTGGTAGTATACAGGAGCCCCAGCAGCCCCAGTGGTAGTATACAGGAGCCCCAGCAGCCCCAGTGGTAGTATACAGGAGCCCCAGTGGTAGTATACAGATTCCCCAGCAGCCCCAGTGGTAGTATACAGATTCCCCAGCAGCCCCAGTGGTAGTATACAGGAGCCCCAGCAGCCCCAGTGGTAGTATACAGGAGCCCCAGCAGCCCCAGTGGTAGTATACAGGAGCCCCAGCAGCCCCAGTGGTAGTATACAGGAGCCCCAGTGGTAGTATACAGATTCCCCAGCAGCCCCAGTGGTAGTATACAGATTCCCCAGCAGCCCCAGTGGTAGTATACAGGAGCCCCAGCAGCCCCAGTGGTAGTATACAGGAGCCCCAGCAGCCCCAGTGGTAGTATACAGGAGCCCCAGCAGCCCAGTGGTAGTATACAGGAGCCCCAGTGGTAGTATACAGATTCCCCAGCAGCCCCAGTGGTAGTGTACAGATTCCCCAGCAGCCCCAGTGGTAGTATACAGGAGCCCCAGCAGCCCCAGTGGTAGTATACAGGAGCCCCAGCAGCCCCAGTGGTAGTATACAGGAGCCCCAGCAGCCCCAGTGGTAGTATACAGGAGCCCCAGTGGTAGTATACAGATTCCCCAGCAGCCCCAGTGGTAGTATACAGGAGCCCCAGCAGCCCATGATGGAGCAATAATACTGGAGCCACAGCAAGCCCTAGTTATTAGTACAGCAGAGCCATGTTTTACAGCAGACCGGTGGTATTTTAAGACTCCCAATGGGGGTACCAGCAGCCCCTGGGTACATAGAAGCCTGCCCACATATTCGGCTACAAATCAGTCTCCCGCAGCGGCGTAGCCTGCAGCTTCCCTGCGGTCAATCAAAACACCCCGGGGTCCAACAGCCCCTGGGGTACCACAGCCCCAGGGGTACCAACAGCCCTGGGTACCATAGCCCCGAGGGGCACATGCCCCTGGGGGTAAACAAAGAATCCCCAGGGCTCCACAAGGTGCCCAGCTAGCCCCCAAGGCGTACCAGCAGCCCCCAGTGGAATCGCCACGCCTGGTGTAACACAGGACACCGCCCCCTTGCAAGTGCCCCCCCCAGCTCTTACATTAGGACATTTGACACCGCTGCCTCTCCTGCTGCTTTGCTGCCGTCGTCTTCTACATGGGATCCCGGTCGCGCCATGTACGTCAATGCCTGGACGCCGGAGTATGCCGAGAACCAGAAGGGACAACTCTAACGGGGGAGCAATGATATCGCCCGGATCAGTCCGGAATGGTAATAAACATCGGCGGGATGGGGGCCCTTTAAACAGGGGTGGCAGGTGCCCAGCATATCATAGGTGGGAGGGATATTTATAATTTATGTAGTTTTATGTGCACTTGTTACTCCGCTGCCAGGGATAGAGCAGGGATAGCGTGCATATTAATGAGCGGAAACACCGCACGGTGAGTCCAACCTCTAGTACAGTAATCCTAACCCCCCCGCTCCTGAACTCCCAAGCCCGGGACACAGCCCCGGACACAGCCCTCCCGTATGACTCTTGTTAAGTAGAGGCATGACTTTCAGACCTCAAATTTTGTGAAAACCTGTCTTATCATATATACGGTCTAGTTTTACTTCTTTTTTTTTTTAACATCCTACTTCTTATGACATTAGTTCCTAGTTAGATATAAAATGATCTTTTATGTGGATCTGACCAAATGCAATCGTCACTCCTCCATTAGAAAGATGCTTTCATAGTACACTCTTAGTTATTTTTCTCTAGTTAGAAAAAGATGCATGAAATAAGAAATCTAGACAAAGCAATCAAATCTTAGAGAATACAGAGATATTAAGTAAGGATTGTGACTGGCTTAAATAACAAGGAAGATGCTTTTAAATGAATGGATGGGCATAACAAAAACATTATGGAATAGGAAATGATAATAACCCTGGTGGAATGCGAGAAACGACCGTGTAAATGTGGTATTAATGTCCATGAAACAGCTGAGAATGGACTGTGGATTCACTGAATATCCTTGTATGCAAAAGTAATGTGGCTAAATGCCTTGCAGTGGCCATGAACCTGTTTCAGTGAAATTATGGACACCCAGCAGAATCGCCTCAGGTCCGAACCAGTGACCCTTATTTATGGGCCATTAATATCCATTAAAAAACCCCACTGGACAGAAAGAAGGGTCAGCTGTATATATGGGGCCCTACAGGGTCATCCAAAGGTAGTGATTACCCTTGCCACCCCGTGTTACTATACAAACATGAAGTGGGAGTAGTAAAGACCCTCCCATCCAGGACTATTTTGCCAAGAGATTTACCCCTGTTCTGGTCCTTATGGGGTACCAAGCTAACCCTTCAAAAATCAAATGACTGTCCAGTCACAGGAGTAACTTTCATAGGGAAACGCTGTAAACCAAATAGGTTTCCCCTTAAGGTCTTGGCAGGTGAAAATGTGAAGACTGACCACTTGAATCCCAGAACTGGAAGAGTCCTAGGATACTTTTAGGACAGCTCAGCTCCGAGGTCCTACACTGGGTGAAAGTGATTAATAGTGTAGAGGTGCTTTTTCCTCACATACAGTAAAACCAGAGCTATACCAGGTTGACAAAATGAAGGAAGAAGTGCTAAAGGAGCTGAAAGTACCCCATCCTTACCAGTGCTTGAGTTGTCTTACAAACGACACACTGGGTGGCCACCTTGTGGTTAAAATGACGCAAGTTGTTTTTTTTTCACCCGTAGTTTATGCCAATGTTCAGAGATTTTGCAAATCTTGCCCAAAGTGTCAGCTGACTGCCCCCAAGGCAAATCCCAGTAGTCCACTGGTACGTCTGCCCATTGTAGAGGTACCTTTTGAGCGGATTTCAATGGATTTTGGCCAATATTAAATCAACCTGTGGCCATCATCACACATTAAGGGAAGTAGTTTTTGCCACCCGTTACACGGACGCAATTCCTCTCTGACATACCTCAGCAAAGCTTATTGCCTGAGAGCTATTTGCCATCTTTTGCCACATTGGGTTGCCTACGGATACCCTTATGGATCAATGTACTCCCTTTATGTCCAAGCTGCACAAAGAAATTGTGCAAACTACTCCATATCAAGCAGTTATTTATTTCAGTTTACCAACCCCAAGACAGATGGTCTGGTAAAGAGATTTGATAGAACGCCAAAATGTGTGTTAGAAAAAAAGTTATATCCAAAGATGAGAGGCACTGAGATATATTGCTGGCGTATATGATGTTTGCCCCCACATTCCTCAACAGAGTTATCCCTGTTCAGACTATTATATGGCAGACACCCCAGGGGCCTGCTGGACATTGCCAAAGAGGCATGATAACAGGAGCTTACTCCCCATAAAAGCATAATAGAACACATTGCTTGCATGCAGGACTGCATTGCGGCATTGATGCCCATTGTAAACTAACTTCTCATAAATGCCCAAGCAGCTCAGAGTCGATGGTACAACAGAAAGGCAACAGTCAGATCCCTTAAAAAATATGAGTTATTGATTTTGGTGCCCACTGCAGAAAGTAAGTTCTTGGCCAGTGGCAAGGGCGCATTGAAGTCCGAAAATATTAGGGGAGGTGAATTACAGGGTGATTCAGCCTGGGAAATGGAAACCCAAGCAAATATACCATGTAAATCTATTAAAGACATGGAAACACCGGGAATGTAACATTGCAGTTGCAACTATGGCAATGTCTCTTGTGGACCCTCTGACATAGGCCCGGGATGAGGCCAGTAATAATGAAGCTATAGGAATGATATGTGAAACTCTCTCAAAACAGCAAAAACAGGAGTCGAGGAAATTGGTGCAGCATATTATGGATGTATTTTTGGCTCTGTATGGCTGTACATCTGTGGTCCAACATGACATTGTCATCAAGTCCCAGGTAAGGGTACAAATTAAACTGTACAATGTACTAGAGGCCCAGAGACAAGCCATCACAGAGGAGGTAAAAAAATGCTCCATCGAGGAGTTGTTGAGGAGTCCAGGAGTGAGTTGGCCAATCCCATTGTACTGATTCCAAAGCCATGCAGATTGTTGCAATTTTGTAATGATTTTCAGAAATTGAATGAAGTATTAAAATTTGACCTCTATCCAATGCCCATGGTACTTGAGCTGGTTGAAAGAGTGAGTCAGGTTAGGTATTCAATGAAATTGGATCAAAGCAAGGGTTACAAGCAGGTGCTTCTGACAGAGTTGGCAAAAGAGAAGCCTCTCTTCATCACACCAGAGGGTCTCTACCACTATATCATCTTGCCTTTCGTGTTACATGGGGCCCTGGCTGTGTTTCAGAGGCTGATAGACATAGTTTTAGAGGCCCATCAGAAGTATCTATTTGTGTACTTGGATGATATTATCATCTATAATAGCGACTGGCGTACCTTCAAGCGGTACAAACACAGGTGCAAGCGGTAGTGGATTTGGTCAGAGCCATGGGATTGATGGCAAACCACAAAAAAAGTTCAATAGGACTTGCGGAAGCTCACTACTTGGGGTACGTAATTGGCCGACGAGTCATCAAACCCCAAATAATCAAAATCAAGGCCATTCAAAACTGGCCCTGACTCCTAAATACTAGGCAGCAAGAGCATTCTTCAGCAACATTGGCTACTACAGGCAGTCTATACCTAATATTGCCATCATGGAAGGATGGAAACGTGAGGAGAAAACATTTTAGTCCCCGAAGTTTTTGTTTTGCAGTTAGCCCATCCTCTTTAACCGCAACTTTAGGGACAAGTTTGTAGTTCAAACAGATGCCACTGAAGAAGGCCTGCGAGAGTGTCTGCCTCAGGAGGTGAGCGGAGAGGAACATCCAGTTACCTACTTTAGTAGGATGTTCACCCCAGCAGACAAAAGTTATAGCGTAGTTCGAGAAGGAGTGCTTGGCTATTAAGTGGGCCTTGGAAGCCCAATGATGTTACTCGCCAGGTAATGGACTATTCATCTCTGTAATAGATGAGAAATTAGTAGAGGAATATTCAGTCACCAGGTAGTTTTTGCCATTACAAAACTTTAGTTTCATGGTAGAACATCGATCTGGGCAGTGTCAAGGAAGTGCAGATTCCCTGTCTTGGGCACAATGTATGGTAACAGTTGTTCAACACCATAAGTTTGACCAGAGGGGAAGAATATCTGAGGAAATGACAGGCATCATATGAGGGTCAATACGTGTTCCCCAGGAAGAGTCTAGCTACATATTGAAACTCACTTGAGTGTCGTGTACTCACAGCTGCACTGTTGGTGCAGTGCAAACATAAAAGGGAGAATGGACTGGACCTGCCAGGGCTTTTTTTTTGGAACGATCTGTAGGAAGGTAATGGGACGGATCTTTCCTTCCAGGTGGCTCATGGTTTACATTTAAACCTGCAGTAAAGGGCAGGAAGATGTGTATGTATTGCTGTGTGAGCTAAACATAGACAGGAGCCAGAGACTTGGGTGAAGCCCCACGTAACACTAAAGAGTCCTACATTAGAGCATATGCCTAATGTGGCAACCTATACATTGATATGTCTGGCTGCGATCTGGAAATATGATCTGTGTTTTATCTGGAGTTTGCAAATAAAGACTTTCTTTGTTTAAATTAAATTTACTTGGTCACTGCCTCTCTACAATACACAACAGACATTTCCTAATTAACTGCCATCATAGTCATACCATTATCTGTGTAGACTGACGAGCCATATTTTATTTCTTTACATAATTTGTCCTTTACATGACTGATCTTGAACGGGCATTGAAGGGTGTCTAGAAATTACAAAAGGATATGTGCAAAATAATGTGACAGAATCTCTTAACTGATGTTCATTTCAAGGAATTTTTTTAAAATATATTTACTATTTTTGTCAGCAATCTAAGACTAAAGCATCATTTTTTGAAAACTAATGACATGCAATTTCAGAAATTTTGATTTTGGGGGTTGGGATCACAAGACCTCTCACAATTACTTGAACATTGGAACAAAAGTGCTTATCTAAGCAGCGCCTTGATTCAACTGGGAGAGATAGAGTTATTCCTAATTATTACAGTGATTACTGTGGATATGAAGATCCATACTTCTATAAATCATAACTTTTGTCTTCTATTTTATTTTTCAAGAATAGGTTTCATTTAAACATCTGTGGACTTTTTTTTTTCTATAACAATTATAAATCTTGATCAAACCTTTTGAAATGAAAATTCACAAGGTTCAATTATTTTTTTTTATCAAAAATTTGATTATCCCTAATTTGGGATCCATCAGAAGTTCGCTATTTGCAAAGTTGAAAAAATAATAGGGTATTCTCAAGCCATGTAAAAACTATCCCTTTATTTAGTGGAAGCAAGTAAAAAGGGAATTGCTTTTCTAATAGGAGAAAATAAATCCCTGTTTTTAAAGGGACACTGTCACCAGGTTTTTGCCATCTCATTTGACAGCAGCATAATGTATAGACAGAGGCCCTGATTCCAGCGATGTGTCACTTACAGTGCAGTTTTCATAAAATCACTGTTCAATCAGTTGGAGCTTAACATTGTAGGACTAATCAAATAGTCCAGCATAGTCATTTACTGCTAAATCTGAAGCAGAGAAAACAGTAATTTTATCAAAGTGACAGCAAGCAGCTCAGTAAGTGAGACATCGCTGCATTCAGGGTCTCTGTCTCTACATTATGCTGCTGTCAAATGAGATGGCAAAAACCTGGTGACAGTGTCCCTTTAAATCTGCACAAATTTATTTGCAAAATGAAAAAAATTACAATGACATTTTATCAAAAAACGTTCCCTTTATTTTGAGAAAAAGAACACATTAGCTGTTTTTGAAAGGAAGAAGCAAAAAGTCTTGCAAAAATGATACCTACATTTGGAGCAGTTTTGTAAGCCGTGTATCGGGGTGATTTCCCCAGAATGCAACAAAGTCATGAATGGGAAATAAATGTTTCCAACACTAGTTTAGACTATGAAAGTATTTTGCTTTTATATATGAATGAATGTAACCAAAATTAAGGAGAAAACACTCAGGAAAAATCCACCAACACTCAGCCAAGAGGCCAAGATCCTTGTGCTGTAAACAATATGCCAATATGTGCCACTGATATTTGCTATCACTTTACCTACAGTCCAACCTGGATAATCCAACTGCCTATTACCTGTTAATACCATTGAAACCTGAACTACTTGATGAGTGTATAATACAGGTTTGCCTGTGTCAAATCACAACAATTTACAAACTTACACTAAGCTCACTCTATTCCACAACCAAATATTCCCTTGCCGCAATATGACTAAAATAAACATTAGTGGGTGGTCCTTCCCTAAATACATTGAGAATGTACACACAATTTACTATATACAAAGGCTGCTTAGTCAGAAATGGATATAAAAACTTAAGCAAATAGCATGCACTTATGTTGATCCTTTCAAACTCCCCTGGGCAACCTCAACACAACCTAAAGTCCATTACAGGCATTGACAACACCCAGGTGTAAATAAGCAGTTTGTGGTAAACACGGAATTCTCAATGGCAAAGAAATACATGGCCTGCTATTGTAACTATGCCAATTGAAACTAACTACACGCCTGTAACGACCATAACGCTAGTCATACGTGTGTGAGGATGAGATACGGCGATGCTATGAATGACTCCAACCATGATATGATACCAAACAATTTTTTTTATAACTGCCAATAAATAACAGTATTCTACTTCTAAACAAAATATGGGCCACAACAGCCAAAAACCATAAGATACAACCTATGCAGCCTGAAAGACCCCAAGTGCCAGCTTCACGGACAGTAGCAGGACTACCCCCAGGTTATATCACTCCCTCCCTTATCCTATACAGGGCCTAAAGGGATTCTACCATGACCGTGACACGTGGTTCTCTCAGTAATACAATCTTACACCTGCCTCCCGCCTAATTAGAATAGATTCCGGGTATCCTGTTTTCCCCTTGATTTATATATATTTGCACGACTGATCACTTGAACCAACACAATATGTACACAGTGCACTGTCCTCATTGCGAACGCTCAGAGCGGACACAGGATATCCTTAAACAGAAAACATCTGGACTTGTTACTCTGATGTCCAGCCACTATATATAATCAGCTTCCTATGTCACCAAATTCTCTGATACATCCAGGTGGAGGTAAAGATTCAGAATAGTCCTAGTAGTATTTCACAGTGCTCTCTTATGGCATTCCCCTTCCCCAGTCTCGGTACACAGGAGGTCACATACTCTCTATCAGTCCATCTGTAATCTCAGTAACAGGAATGTTTTTTGACATTCTGTGAATCCTCTCTATCTCTCCCTAACTGACTACACAGTTTGTGACCAGTCACACATCAAAGTTTACTCATGGAGCTGCTTCCTTTGGATCACACCATTCAATTTGGATCACCTCAGGCTCCCAATCTTCTGTGTCTCTCAGGCAGGACTTCTCAAAATTTACCTCATGATACTCTGAGTCTCCTACGTCTTGTTTCCAGTACTTTCTTTTCTTGTTGAATGGTGACCTCTAGTGGCCTAACTAAGTTATTACAGCATCATATCTTATAACAGAAAACAGTAACATGGTAGAGGCCCTGCCTCAGTCTTGTGTATTTTGGAACCAAACTGTTGTAAGATGTGGACATGGTTACCCACTGTGATGACACTTTGTGTCCTAATTAACTCTCCGACTTGGGTCTTTTCTAAACAAATGATTGATGAACACAGATGGATGATGGATCGTTCTGACAGATGAGCAGTACTACTGATAACTGTGTCAACTCCACAGTGGCACCCAGTACTTATCTCACCACTCAGCGTGATTTCTGGCAGCAATCTTCTATCAGACAAGGATATGGTCATGAGCAGGATCAGCTCCAATCTGCCACTGAGCTCTTGTACCAGTGGGATGCTTCAACATGCGGTTATCACCAGATCTCTGACACATCCTCTTTCTGTCCTCAGTAACTCCAGACTGCACCCAAGATGGACAACTTTGCACGTCCTGTAAAGAACATTTTATCCTAGCTTGTAGCTACACTTTTATCTAAAACTGAGCAGCGCCATATCAAATACTAGTTGATTGATACCGCCAGAAACAATTTTTAATCTGGGATCGGCCAGTACATATCAATATTAATTTTCCTGGCTTCGATGTATGTTTTTCACAGAATTCATATGTGTTGCTCTCTTTCAGTTGCGCTTGGAAACAGTAGCCTCTGGTGGTCAAATAATTACTTTTCAGTCCCTTGTCAAGCAATTTGATATTAATATTGACTGCAAGCAGGTGGTAAGCTCGTATCCAACAAATACAATATTTACACTTATGCAGACACAAATATGCATATCTAACCCAGGATGGTGAGCCGGTACCGCCGCTTGCCATTAGTCTCTATAACTAGGTACATGTCTCTAGGCATTGGCTATGGAGACTGTTTCACCATCTCACAGTTTCATGTTTATGTACCCTGAAGAATGTATGCTTCCAGAAACACAACAGATTAGCTTCTGCATTAGTGCAGATATTGACCAGGGCATAGGGGAGGAGGAGGTAGGACAGTCAATACACTAAGAAATAATAGAGATACTGAGAAATGCATAAAGTGCATGTTGACTAGTGCCAGGAGCCTCACGAACAAGATGGAGTAAAAAATGTTAGTACCGTGTTAGTCAGTAGATAAAAAAATAGTGAAATCTGACAGTCCTCAGTGGTTGATACCTTTTAATGGCTAACTTTTTTTTTTTAATGGATACCTTTTAATGGCTAATACAAATACTGAAGACACATACACATATACATAAGCATTACATACATTGCTTATGTATATATATATATGTGTGTCTACAGAATTTGTGTCAGTATCAGCCTGACGAAGGGGCCATAGTGTCCCAAAAGCTTGCTTCACTTACCATCTTTTCAGTTAGCCATTAAAAGGTATCAACCACTGAGGACTCCCCAGATTCTAATATTTTTCCAACAAGATGGAGGAATTCAAATTAATATTGTTGGAAAAAATTATCACACGATGGAGATATTGAGAACATGGCTGGACCAGAGCTAGGACTGGTAATTTACAGGGCTATAGTCTGTTCAGGAATGACCGTACAAATAAACGAGGGGGAGATGTGTGTTTATCTGTAAAATCATCCTTAAAACCTATCCGGTATGATAATATATGTGAGGCTAATAAAAATGTAGAGTTTCTTGGGTGGAGATAAGGGGAGGGAGAAATAATAATAAACTAATAGGGGTTTGTTTTAGTCTCCAAATATAATGGAATATTCTCATAAAGCAAATAGGTGAGGCAGGGAATCAGGGAGAAATAATTATGGGGGACTTCCACTATCATGATATAAATTGAGGAGCAGAAACTAGTGCAACAAACAATATCATCCCAAGGAAAAGATGCTGATAAACTCTTGCCTCGCTCACATAAGTACATTGCTGTAGTGGAGTCCACCGCCGCCATGCATGGAGTGAATCAAAAATGGAAAGCTGACTGCACTGCTTAGGCCGGGTTCACATCACAGCACAATCCGATCCGGGGCTAGTCCGATGTGAATCGAACAGCCCTGGACCAGATTTCGGCACCATAGTATGCTATGGGGCCGGATGGAGCCAGATGGCAGCTATCTGCCATCCAGTTTCCATCTGTCCGGGAGGATCCGAGTGTATTTGGATTTTTCTCCCGGACACAAAAATGCTGCTTGCAGCATTTTTGTGTCCAGGGAGAAAAATCTCCCCAAATTGGACCCTCCCGGATCCGGGGTAATCCGGCGCTCCTGTTCTGCTTGCAATTTGGCCCTCCGGTTCTGTTTGCAAATCTGGTCCGGGGCTGTCAGGTTCAGTCCTGACAGCCCCGGATCGGATTGTGCCGTGGTGTGAACCTGGCATTACCTATCGGCTGTGTTTGACTGGGCAAAGGCGCCTTCCTCCTCCTATCCCTGCGTCCTCCCTTGTTTGCCTCTACTCCAGAAGTATTTTCAAGCATATGTTAGACATTTGGTAACTGACAGTCATGCTTTTATCTGCATTTCCAGCGAGAACCCTTCTTTGAGAGGACCAACCTGCCAGAAGTCATTTTTGTGTAATTTTTGGTGATCATTTCAAAGAGGTATCACTGTCTATCATTATCTCTATACATGCATTATACAATTTGCTCCATAAACAGCTATGAATCAGTTATTAAAACATATTGGTGGAAATAGAGGCAAAGTATTCAAGCAGCTTGGCATAATTCACGATAGGACGTGAATTATTCATAAATGTAAGATGTTTTCTTTTGATCAGTAAAACGAAAAAAGAAAAACTTCTAGCGATCGGGGACAGTAGATGTAGTGTACATTGTATATCTTAACTTCTCTCCTTATTATCTGAAATCTCCCAGTAACACTTGTATCTGTACACATAAAGGCAGAAAGCTCCACATTCTTAAAAAGCATCTGACTACCACAGCTGCAGTGGAATACATTAGCTCTGCTCCTATGGATGCTGTCAGCCGGCTACACTGCAAGCTGCACGCAATGCCAAATATTCTCTACATGGATTTACAAATGCATCATGCCCTTAAATGACTTGGCTGAATTAAATATTAGGAAATCAATAGACAAACTAGCTAACAAGGAAACACTGTATCAATTTGTAACTATTAAGTTTGGATTATTGAGGTCATATATTTACTAGTTGTGAAGCTTTTGCTTCTTTGTGGTTAATAATTATAGCTATTTAATTTAATTCATTTATATAAAAAACACCCGATTCTGCAGCTCTCTTAAAACACTCATTTTACTCACAATCTGGGACTAACAACAATAGATGCAGGGATTGCAATCGCACCCCGATCTTGAAGCCTAGGTGGCCCCAAAAGTCCCTTTGGCATATAGAAAATAACTATTGCTATTAAAGATTTGCAATATTTCGGGCTCCATTGGAGCTTTTGCATCAGGGCCGATGAGCTTCAAGTTGTGCCATTGCTCACAATGTAAATGCAAAATAAACCTACCAGTATTTTTTATTCTTGAAGAAAACAGAGAATTTGAAGGAAACCCATGAAATCTCAGGAAGGAGATATAAAGATCTGGCAGATGTTGCACCTGATCAGATTCAAACCCAAGATCCCAGCACTGTAAGGAAATGGGACTAAACACTGAGACACAATGTGGCCATGTTGTATAACAGCTATTGGTTAATGTACAGGGTGGGCCATTTATATGGATGCACCTAAATAAAATGGGAATGTTTGTTGATATCTTCTTCCTCCCATTGTGTTGGATTGTCAATGCAACCCTCTTCTCCCACTCTTGACAAACTGAGAGCAACACCGCAGAAGAAATGCTAGCAAAGGCTTAGAGTGTCTGTTGTTTCAGATGCGGCACATCTCGCATCTTTAAAGGGAACCTGTCACCCAAAATCACGTTCCTACCCTCTTAATACCTGTACCTGCAGCCTTACACTACTATCTAAGCCATCCCTGTCTGACCTTTTTTAGTAATATAGGAGTAGAATAAAGTAGTTTGCAAACTTACAAAATCCAGGACAGTGGGGCATTCCTCGCGGCGTCTGGGACGGGTAGGTGGGTCCCCTGTGCGGCGCTACCCCCGCCTCGCCGCTTTATTATGCACTAATGGGCGTCATTCCAGCCTGCAGAGCGCGGGCACAATTTAAATCATGTGCCCGCAATGTCACCGCTGCACGCGGTCACGTGACGCCGGGATTGCGTCACTTCCGGTCACCGCAGGTCTCACACAGGGTGACTAAACGCATGCGCAGATTGCATGCTGAAGTCGGCCTCTGAATGCTGCCTTAACACTGCCAATAGAATCCTATGGGGGACAGTCTCCTGAGCACATTCAAACGCCAGCATGTAAGTGCTATTTCCAAGCAGACCACATGCCGGCGTTTGAATGCACTCGGGAGTCCGTCCCCCATAGGATCCTATTGGCAGCATTATGGCAGCATTCCATTACAGTTACGCTGCGCTAATGCTGCCAAAATCTATCTTTTTGACTGACCCCTCCTTGGACAGAATGCCAGTGCCAGTGTGGCCCTGGCCTAAGACTTAGCCTCATGCCAATAAATACATATTGTTTAACAGGAACGATCCCCTTTCTCTTGTTAAAGCTGGAGCCTTACCTTAATAATGCTATAATTGCTGTGAGAATGGAACAGATGAGTACTTTATATGAATCGACCACTCAATCAATCATCCCTTATTCCCTTTCTACAAATATTCTTGCATTAACTTTTTTTTTAGAAAAATATGAAGGACATTATAATTTTGGTAACATATTGAAGAGGTTAAAGATTGTTGTATGAGACTCCAAAACATGGTCTGATTCTTCTAGATACAAAACCACCCATGGACTTGTAGTGAAGTTCAAATGAATGGTCCTGCGATTTACAGCCACACAGTCCGATAGACAAAGGTAGACAAAAAAAGCATGTTTTTTATTTCAAATAGCCAATTTAGGTTTACATGCATGTAAACTAAATCCATCTTTGAAGTTAAGGGCCTGCATTCTTTTCTGTTTTAGTGAATAATTAAATTACCCAAACCCATCAATTCTGGAGCAAGTGTTCTACATTGCTGTTCTTCTGTTTATTAATCAAATAAATGTTTTAATAATTTGAGAGCTGAGTGTTATTGATAGGGAAGTTGTGTCCCTATAGCAGGGGTACTTAACTTGCAGCTTGAGAGCTACATGTGGCTCACGTCATGTCTGACTTACGGCTGTCTTCCAGCTTGGTACATTAGCACCAGGTCTGGCAAACACAGTGAAAAGCAGGTCTCCAGATAGAGACTTTTTTGTGTAGCCTCACACAGAAGAACAGATCTGAATAGGGGTAAGGAAGGAACCCCTGGATTTTTCTATACTACCTGTGTGATTTCTGATAAATGGTCTTGACTGTTATTATTCCGAGGACTCTAGGTGTCCTCAATATGAGGGAGGAAGGGGTTGCTGGATGTGTCTCTTTAATTTAGAAAATGGTCCTAGTTCCCCCACTGTTTTCTATTAGAGTTTCATTAGTTTGGTCAGTGTGTCATTTTTTAACAGAGTTTAGTCAAAGTGACAGTTTTTAACATCAGAGTTTTTTAATTTCAGCAGTTTTTCTCAGATGAAATAAAACCTGATATACGATAGATTTCTAAAACTCCTATCAGTCTATAAAAAATTGACAGCCCACGGATGTCATCCAAGTGCAGCCATTTGTTGCCCACTGATTCAAATTCACTTTAGTGAGGTTGTTCCGAGACTGGGATCAAAATTAGACATAACTTCATGATTTGTTTGGACTACTTAGTTCTCAAAAACCCATCTGAGTGGAAACCGTGGCTCTTCTACCATTGGCGATGCGCAGGTCAGATCCAAACCCGAAATAAAAGTCAATGAAACTTGGAAATCAGATGATGTGAGGATAAATAAAAGATTTATAGATGTTTCAGTCACACTAAAACCTTCATCAGTACAGATTGCCAGGAGACATATGTGAGAGAAGCGCAAAAGTGCGGCATCGAACTAAGTTGCTTAATAAACAGGGGATGCCGCACTTTTGCGTTTCCCACACATATGTCTCCTGGCAATCTGTACTGATGAAGATCTTAATGTGACTGGAACAGTAGGCCCCTCAAATTCATTTCGAATATGCTGTAGTCCATAAACAAGTAATTCCATCTTGTTGGAAAAATGACAAATTGCTGATACACTTTGAACCCTTCTAACTTTCTAACAAAAAAAATTGTTTTCAAAATTGTGCTGATGTAAAGTAGACATGTGGGAAATATTATATATTACGGTAACTATTTTGTGTGACATACACTACCATTCAAAAATTTGGGATCATTTAGAAATGTCCTAATTTTGAAAGAAAAGCACTTTTTTTTTCAATGAAGCTAACATTAACTGAATCAGAAATACACTCTATACATTGGTAATGTGGTAAATGAATATTCTAGCTGCAGACATCTGATTATTAATGCAATATCTACAGTACATAGGTGTATAGAGGCCCATTTCCAACAACCACCTCTCCAATGTTTTAACGGTACATTGTGTTTGCTAACTGTGTAAGAAGGCTAATGGATGTTAAGAAAACCCTAGAAAACCCTTGTACAAGTATGTTAGCACAGCTGAAAACAGTTTGGCTGATTAGAGAAGCTATAAAATTGACCTTCCTTTGAGCTACTGTAGTTGAGAATCTGGAGCATTACATTTGCTTGTTCTATGAAACTCTCAAAATGGCCAGAAAAAGAGAACTTTCATGTGAAACTCGACAGTCTATTCTTGTTCTTAGAACTTAAGGTTAATCCATGTGAAAAATTGCCAAGAAACTGAAGATTTTCTACAATGGTGTGTACTACTACCTTCAGAGGAGAGCACAAAAAGGTTCTAACCAGAGTAGAAAGAGACGTGGGAGGCCTTGCTGCTCAATTGAGCAACAAGACAAGTACATTAGAGTCTCTAGTTTGAGAAATTGATACCTCACAGCTCCTCATCTGGCAGCTTCATTGAATAATACCCGCCAAAGGTCTGCAATGCTGCAATTACTGCAAAGGGAGCATTTTTTGATGAAAGCAAAGTTTGAAGGAGAAATGTAATATTTCAAATAAAAATCATTATTTTTAACCTTGTCAATGTCTGGACTATATTTTCTATTCATTTTACAACTCATTTGATAAATAAAAGTATGAGTTTTCATGGAAAACACAAAATAGTTTGAGTGAACCCAAACTTTTGATCAGTAGTGTATCTCTCTAGTTTAACAGTAAAAAAAATTAAAAGATTGAAAATTGCAAAATCTTCAAAATTTTTGCCAAACTTCTGGTTTTTCACTAATAAACACAGAAATTATCATCCTCAATTTATCACTAACACAAAGTCCAAAATATATCGAAAACACAGTCAAAGAATCAATGAGATCTGTTGAAGCGTTCCAGAGTTATTTACTCATAAAAAAAGATCGATCATTCTCAGTGGGAGAAACAAAATAATAATCTTGTAGTTGTGATACCTTTTAGTGACACTGATCTGGATTGTAAAAAATGATCCGGTCATTAGGGTCAAAACAGACTAGGGGTGAAGGGGTTAATGCTTTCTATTTAAAGATTAAAGGGAACAATAATTTTAATTGAAGAATTATCACTAAAGGCCCCATTACACGCTACGACGTCCCAGCTATCCAACCAAAGATCTGGTCACTGGGACATCGCTAGCTGATCGGTATCTGATTGCTGGTGATCTGTCACACAAGCAGACTCACCAGCGACCAGTGGACCAGCAACATCATGGAAAAGAATAAAATGTCTAGCTCCCGCTGCCAGGCTGCGATAAGCGGGAGCAGGCTGGTAACCATGGTAAATAGCCGGTATCTATGCAGCGCGCAGCGCCTACTTACCTGATGTATACCCTGGCTACCTGCCTTCTCTGCTTACAGGCTGGTATCCAAGGTACACAGCGGGTAACTAGGGACAGCGCTGTCCCTAGTTACCCGCTGTGTACCTTGGATACCAGCCTGTAAGTGACGAAGGCTGGGTAACCAGGATATACATCGGGTAACTAGGCGCTGCGTGCTGCCTAGATGCCAGCTGATTACCACGGTTACCAGCCTGCTCCACTTATCACTGGTCATTTGGCCCCTGTCACACATGCTGATGCATACTGACCAGCGGTCGACCAACGACAGATTTATGGTCCTGACCATAAACCAACGATCAGCGAGCTGATCATTGATCGTTGGTACCTGTCACACACAGCGACCTCGCTACGAGGTCGCTGCAAGGTCACAAAAACAGTGACGTTGCAATGATTATCGTTAGCAGTATCGTTGTGTGTAATGGGCCCTTTAAGCTGCCCATGCAGATCTATATCCTTTGTGGGTGGCTATTCAACAAGGATTCTACTCTAAACATAACAAGCAACTCCTCTGATGAATTTAACTTAAGGAAATTAGTTGGGTGTTAAATAGCAACAAGTCCTTATGGATAGGTTGGATTGTGGAGACTTGAATTCTTTTCTCACCCCACAAATGTCTAAATGTCTAAATGGCCAGGAGTGAATGTCTTACACCACCTTATTGCATTTTAAACTGAGGTGAGATTGTTCCTATTGATTTAATTATGGCATGATGATTTGAAATTAGTTCTCATTACATTATTTAATTCACTATATTTTATACCCCCTATATTTTATACCCCTGCCAAGCCGTGCTCCGATTAGCTGACTGGTCGCCGCCAGCCGCGGCGACCAATCAGCGCTCTTGGCACGTGTTTTAAAACACGCTTCGCTGATTGGTCGCCGCGGCCAGCGGCGACCGATCAGCGAAGCAGCTCAGCTTGGCGGGAAATATGAATCCCGCGTCGCTGATTTGTCGCCGCTCTCAGTGGCGACCAATCAGCGGCACGGGATTCAAAACCCCTGCCAGGCCGCGCACAGCTTTGCTGATTGGTCACCATCAGCAGCGGCGACCAATTAGCGAAGCATATTTTAAAACACGCGCCAAGTGCACTGATTAGTTGCTGCGGCTGGCGGCGACCAATCAGCGAATCGGAGCACGGCTTGGCAGGTGTTTTGAATCCTGCACCACTGATTGGTTGCCGCTGAGAGCGGCGACCAATCGGCAGCGCGGGATTCATATTTCCAGCCAAGCCACGCCACTTCACTGATTAGTAGCCGCCGGCCACGGCGACCAATCATCGAAGCTTGCTTGTGCAAGTGCGCTGATTGGTCGCTTCAGTTGGCACTGATTTATGTCCTTCAGGCACAGGTCTTCCATTTAGGCTTCGGCGTCGACAGTTTCCAGTAAAACCAGCTTTTGCCATGACTATAAATAAGTCACAAGGTCAAACTGTACACCGTGTTGGCATATATCAACCGTAGCCAGTTTTTTGGTCATGGACAACTGTACGTTGCATTTTCTAGAGTTAAATTGAGATCCAACGTCAAGGTGCAAGTTCTTGATACAAGGACACTTTACAAGGACACTTGCTTACAGATAGTCCAAAGGTTTTCACAAGAAATATGGTGTATAAAAATATTTTAGGTTGATTAATATACGCCTGAGCCTGGGGGGTGTCCAAGGTAAATAGAGAACTACATGATATGTTTTGCACAATAGACTGACCCCATAAGAGATAAGAGGCTAATGAAGATCAATTGCATGATATAGCATCTAAGGAATACAGTTGACAGAATTGATAATAATATGATGTTCTGCTGTGCATGCTGTAATGGATTGTAATTAACTAATTCATCAATTATGAGCATTGTAATGAAGTAAGATGTATATAAGGTTCAGCATTTGTATATAGTGGGTGCCAGAAGAAAGTCTGTTAGACTGAAACGTCGCTCGTTTGCCTGTTGGCCAAATAAAGGCCAAAACTACCTGGAAGGAGTGCTGCAGTCCTTTTTCTAACCTGTCTGTGAGTAAGGGTGACTGAACACCACACTGGACTGAATTTTGCACCCGGCTTATTAGCATAAGTGCTGCTCTTTATTTTTGATTTTTTATAGATAGATAGATAGATAGATACACTTTTTTCTAGTGTATTGACCCAGCATCCCTGCTGGCACCAGTTTACATTGTCTGTGAGTGCTGTGCAGTTTTTTTTCTCAGATAGATAGATAGATAGATAGATAGATAGATAGATAGATAGATAGATAGATATGTACTTATGCAAAAAATAGGAGCAGCAAGTAATGCTGGATGACCCGGGTGCAGAGCGACCTCCACCGTCCTCAGCGTATCTCAGTATACATACAAATGTTGCAGCACTCGCTTGGTAGTGTATAGCAGTTGTTTATTCCAGCTTGCAATAGTACACATGGCATTTGTACCATTGCAAGCTGGAATAAACAACTGCTATACACTACCAAGGGAGTGCTGCGACATTTGTATGTATAGATAGATAGATAGATAGATAGATAGATAGATAGATAGATAGATAGATAGATAAAACATGCATAGAGAGATGATAAATAAATATAGCATACATAGACGATAGACACATAGGTAGATGATAGATAGATATCGTGTATTCATTGCATTGTTCTTAAATCTTCATAAATAAACTACATACAAATTCTAGAATATCCGATGCGTTAGAATCGGGCCACCATCTAGTATATATATATATATATATATATATATATACAGTATATATATAAATATATATATAGAAGAAACTAAGAGCAGCACTTAATCCCCTATAGGGTTGGTGCAATTCAGTCCAGGGATTAGTTCCTTCACCCCCCTATATAGACCAATAACGACTGCAGCACTCCAGTAACGATGTATTTTGCCTTTAATGGCCTTCAGGCATCTTTGTGGGACGTTTCGGTCCTCAGACCTTCTTACAGCTAGGAAGAAGGTCTGAGGACCAAACGTCCCACAAAGATGCCTGAAGGCCATTAAAGGCAAAATACATCGTTACTGGAGTGCTGCAGTCGTTATTGGTCTATATATATATAGATAGATAGATAGATAGATAGATAGATAGATAAGATGAAAAAATGAAGGGCAGCACTTCCTTTAGTGTATCCATGTGGGTTTATTTTGTCCTAGGACTGCGACGTTTCGGCATACAGCCTTCCTCTAGCAGTGACAAACAGTTCTAGTGCTCACATATATATAGCTCCCATACAAGGGGCTTACAATAATATAATTAGTACAAAAGTAGTGTTAAAAGTTATATGCATATAAAATTTCATAAACTGTGCATAGTGATCTGTGAACCATAAAGTGCATACAGTGATATTATACAGTAAAACATCCATATTGTAACCAATATCTTACATTCCATATTAATTAGTAATTCCCAATACAGACGTTACTTATCTGTTAATTAGAAGACCCCACGCTGCAACTATGTACCGCCACTTCCGCCATCTTAATTTCGGCGTTCCTCTCATTCTAATGCGCATGCTCCGTGTGAAAACTTCAGTCCCATCATAGCGAAATCGCGTGCCCAGTCTTAGATCCCGCGCATGTGTATTGCGAGCCGGAAACTTCCCATACACCCACTGCAGTTGCGCAGTAGTGTAATGAAGTCACTACTCCTAACTTCATTCCCGCGCCTGCGCACTCTCCTCCGTTATTCTCGGGGGCCATCTTTACTTCTTAGCGATTGCGCAGTAATACAGGCACTCGTTCTTAGAACTTGTGCTCTTAACCTAATGATAAGGAGAGTTATGGCGCACATAACCTGCTATTTATGCAGTGATGTAGGGAATATAGAACTTCATATATATATCTAAATGTCTCTCTTATGAAAATTGCCCAAATCACTTTAGTATCCCAATACAAGTGTATACATTAGGCAATTATGAACAAAGAATATATAAAGGTGATCTATGTCCTATAAAGGAAACCACTCCTGGTCTATACTAGAGTCACCGCCCTGGTGGGCTTTCGACAGTTAAGTATGTTTTTCACATACAAATAACCACAAAGTGTTATCCTGTTTAAGTGACCAGACCATATTTCCACCAAGAACAATATATATACAAGGACTTGATCATAACAATTATACTTTATTCAGTTACTCATTATACAAGGGCACCAATACTGACAGGACATCAGACATCACACTGGATAACAATTGCAATTTGAATGACATGCGTACAGACAAGTTGCAGCTTGTGGAGTCCTCTGTACAGATCTGAAAAATAAAAAAAAATTTTCAGTAAAAATTTAAAAACATTTATTTCAAAATGAATTACCAGATCATACTTTTAACTGATGTTTATCAACCTACACTAGTGGTTGATGAGAGTTTAATATCAAGGAATTCATATTTTACAACAGGCTATGTATCTTATAATCCACGTTTAGACCATTCGGTCGTAATGTATTGAGTCTATGGATCCATTCCATTTCTCTTTTTAGCAACAGTTTCTGTCGATCACCTCCCCGTCTTTGCATGGGAATTGCATCTATTAAGCGAAACCTCAGATCTTTTTCCGTATGCCCCATTTCCACAAAGTGTTTTGGGATCGGTAGATCCTTCCTTTTCTTTTTTATGGTATGTCGGTGATGAGCAATACGTGTCTTAAAATCCCACGTTGTCTCACCGACATACCACAGAGAACAGGGACACTCGATGAGGTAGACAACATAGTCAGACGAACAGGTCAAATACTGCTTAATTTCAAATCTCTGCCCTGTTTTTGGATGCACAAAATGTGAGCCTTTATTCATCAGCCTGCAGTTAATACATGAGAGACAGGGGTAACACCCCATTCTCTTAGCCCCTGTCAAATACATCTGTCCATCCTTTTTCATAGGACCAATGTCTGAGCGTATCAATTTGTCCCTCAGACATTGGTTACGTCTATAAGAAAAAAAGTGGCTGCAGCATTAAGAGTAATGATGAATAAATTCTATGCAAGGGGATACCCAAAAAAACTATTGGGAGAACAGAAAGAAAAAGTGCTGAAATTGGCCAGGTCAGATGTTTTGGCGGAGAAAAACAATAAGAAACAACTTAAAAGAGTGCCATTTGTTTCCACGTATAGTGAAGAGAGTAGAGAAGTTGCGAGTATAATACGCAAGCATTGGAAGATGTTGGGGAAATGCTTACCTCATGTAAGAGAATTTAACGAACCGCCACTTTTTTCTTATAGACGTAACCAATGTCTGAGGGACAAATTGATACGCTCAGACATTGGTCCTATGAAAAAGGATGGACAGATGTATTTGACAGGGGCTAAGAGAATGGGGTGTTACCCCTGTCTCTCATGTATTAACTGCAGGCTGATGAATAAAGGCTCACATTTTGTGCATCCAAAAACAGGGCAGAGATTTGAAATTAAGCAGTATTTGACCTGTTCGTCTGACTATGTTGTCTACCTCATCGAGTGTCCCTGTTCTCTGTGGTATGTCGGTGAGACAACGTGGGATTTTAAGACACGTATTGCTCATCACCGACATACCATAAAAAAGAAAAGGAAGGATCTACCAATCCCAAAACACTTTGTGGAAATGGGGCATACGGAAAAAGATCTGAGGTTTCGCTTAATAGATGCAATTCCCATGCAAAGACGGGGAGGTGATCGACAGAAACTGTTGCTAAAAAGAGAAATGGAATGGATCCATAGACTCAATACATTACGACCGAATGGTCTAAACGTGGATTATAAGATACATAGCCTGTTGTAAAATATGAATCCCTTGATATTAAACTCTCATCAACCACTAGTGTAGGTTGATAAACATCAGTTAAAAGTATGATCTGGTAATTCATTTTGAAATAATGTTTTTAAATTTTTTACTGAAAAAATTTTTTTATTTTTCAGATCTGTACAGAGGACTCCACAAGCTGCAACTTGTCTGTACGCATGTCATTCAAATTGCAATTGTTATCCAGTGTGATGTCTGATGTCCTGTCAGTATTGGTGCCCTTGTATAATGAGTAACTGAATAAAGTATAATTGTTATGATCAAGTCCTTGTATATATATTGTTCTTGGTGGAAATATGGTCTGGTCACTTAAACAGGATAACACTTTGTGGTTATTTGTATGTGAAAAACATACTTAACTGTCGAAAGCCCACCAGGGCGGTGACTCTAGTATAGACCAGGAGTGGTTTCCTTTATAGGACATAGATCACCTTTATATATTCTTTGTTCATAATTGCCTAATGTATACACTTGTATTGGGATACTAAAGTGATTTGGGCAATTTTCATAAGAGAGACATTTAGATATATATATGAAGTTCTATATTCCCTACATCACTGCATAAATAGCAGGTAATGTGCGCCATAACTCTCCTTATCATTAGGTTAAGAGCACAAGTTCTAAGAACGAGTGCCTGTATTACTGCGCAATCGCTAAGAAGTAAAGATGGCGCCCGAGAATAACGGAGGAGAGTGCGCAGGCGCGGGAATGAAGTTAGGAGTAGTGACTTCATTACATTACTGCGCAACTGCAGTGGGTGTATGGGAAGTTCCCGGCTCGCAATGCACATGCGCGGGATCTAAGACTGGGCACGCGATTTCGCTATGATGGGACTGAAGTTTTCACACGGAGCATGCGCATTAGAATGAGAGGAACGCCGAAATTAAGATGGCGGAAGTGGCGGTACATAGTTGCAGCGTGGGGTCTTCTAATTAACAGATAAGTAACATCTGTATTGGGAATTACTAATTAATATGGAATGTAAGATATTGGTTACAATATGGATGTTTTACTGTATAATATCACTGTATGCACTTTATGGTTCACAGATCACTATGCACAGTTTATGGAATTTTATATGCATATAACTTTTAACACTACTTTTGTACTAATTATATTATTGTAAGCCCCTTGTATGGGAGCTATATATATGTGAGCACTAGAACTGTTTGTCACTGCTAGAGGAAGGCTGTGTGCCGAAACGTCGCAGTCCTAGGACAAAATAAACCCACATGGATACACTAAAGGAAGTGCTGCCCTTCATTTTTTCATCTTAAATAACAACCAGTGAAGTGGTAGGAGGGCCTTGCACCCGCTGTATACTGCTGTGCTTTTTCGTTTTTCTTGGTTTTTTAGATAGATAGATAGATAGATATAGATATATATATAAAATCATATAACTAAATATTCCTCTCTTTATTGGCCAATAGTGACCGTAACATTACCGTTCAAAGTGAACCTCTCTCAAGCAACCATACCAAAATGTTGCGGTCACTACGGGCCAATAAAAAGAAGTATTTTTTCAGATTGAGCTGGTAGTACTGCCTACCTTATTGTTATTAGCCCATGGAATTTTGCAATTAAAAAACTGCTTAGAGGAATTTTGCACCCAAATTTTTGTATTTCTGCCCTTTGTTACTGTGCTGCTCTTAGCTATATATACAGTATATATATATATAATAGAAGATGGAAATAGCACCATAGACACAGTTACCTTAGGGTTCAGCACCTTGCTTTATACCAAAATCCAATAATCCAATGGTATTTTGACAATTTAGAAAAAAGCTTTAGATAGCCGCACTTCCATTTCTCCATTTCCCTTTCAGTTATGCACTAGCCTTTTTGAAAAGTGGTGCCTATTAGAAAGTGCTGCCATCTAAACTATATATACATATATATATATAGGAACAGCACTCAAAAAAACAATAGTGCAAGGCCTTTAAACCAAAGTCCAATGGTATTAATACATCACAAATAGTAATTGGGCAGCACTCCGAATAGTAATCATAAGTACAAACTTTGGAACTTAACCCATGGTGTAACAGCAACGTTTTGGCTGTATTAACAGACTTTTTCAAGCAGCAGCCATATATACTGTATACACACACACACTGGCTATGATGTGTGTTAGTGATGTGTTTTTAATACTTTTTGAGTCTTTATGATATATTACCATTATACTATAACTATAAGTAAAATATGTTACATAGTTTATTAAAAGTTACATTTTTATCTCACTCTTTTTGCCATTTTAACACTCCATTTGCAGTTCACAAAAAAGAAACTTGGCAGGAAGTATTTCCCACAGTGCTGAAGTATCAGAGAGCAGGCTAACTACAAAGAGTCGGGGCCAACACCAATCAGCAATTCCCAGTAGAGTACAGTTTGTGCAGCAGAGTAGTTTTCCATCTACAGAGTCACTGAGTAAATCTTTTTCTTTTGAAGAGTGTAAGCTCTTATGGTCAACAGAGTTCTCTCACTTCTAGAGTGTAAGCCCCTATGGTTTGCTGAGTCCTTTCTTCTGTAGAGTGTCAGCTCTTATGGTCTACTGAGTCCTTTTCTCTGTTAAGTGTAAGCTCGTATAGTTTACTGAGTCGTCTCTTCTGCTGTGTCTGCTCTTCTATAGAGTGTAAGCTCTTATAGTCATTTAGACATAGCCTATCCGCTCCACCAGTCTCAAATGCATTGCAAATAATGGTTGGTGGCCACTTATGCTGCCCTTATCTATTCTCCATTTCCTCAAGTTGACTATACCATCATTGTAAATACACCCCTGTACTTTGTGTCACCCCCACCTCACCGTTAGATTGCAAGCTCTTATGAGCAGGGCTATCATTATTTTGCTTTAATTATTGTATTTTCTGATAACTGTTTCTTATGATTGTTTGATTATAAACCTCTGAATTCCGCTGCAGAATATGTTGGCGCTATTTAAATAACGATTATTATTATTATTATTATTACTGAGATCTGCTCTTCTCTAGCTCCTCTTTATCAACAAAGATGTAGAATTCTGCTAGTTCCTAGATCAAAATACAAGCAAAGAAAAGGAATATTTTTTTCACAGATGGTTGAAGTTTGAGAAATGTTAACAATTATAGTGACTGAATATAAAGCGGTGGATGGTAGAGATTCTGTAACTTACAAGTTTTGCAGTCTGTGTAGCTCATTGTGCCATATTAGTTTTGTATAAACACGGGAATGGAGAGGGGAACAACAGCTCACCAGTATGCAGATAGCTCTGTCTTGTCTGGAAATGATTCCGCAGCAAGACCGCCCTGGTTTCGGGCCAGGTGAATGCGAATAGAGAAGAAAATCCAGCGAAATGTTCCATAGGCAGAGTTTATTTTACTTAGTGTAAAAAATACCATCTTTAAAGGTAGGTATTGTGTGCTCAAGCCAACGTGTTTCGACCGATGGTCTTACTCATGGCTAATGCATATGGAATATTTCCCTGGATTTTCTTCTCTATTTATATTATTTTTGTAAATCTAATTTATTTCTATGCTAGCTGTAGAGCCTGACTTACCCCGGACTAGTAACTAACTGTTTTTACTTATAAGCTGAGTGTATGTCTGTGTGTGTATGTATGTCCACTATACACATCAAACTTTCCTCCACATCAATCCCCCAACCGGCTCCACCCACCCCACTACACCCAAATCTACCCCATACCTCTCCACCCCTACCCCAAAACTTCCATCCCCCCAAGTCTGCCTCCCCATACTTTCCCCAAACCCGCACCCAGCACCCTCAAAAGATGCCACTCCCTCACAACCCTTAACCCTCCAAACCCACCTCCCAAAAAAGCCTGCCCCAAAACCTACACTCACCCATGCAAAAATGACTAATCTGCACCCCACCCCCAATACAGTCCCTCAAACCCACTATCTCCCAAAAACAAGGCCACTCCAATACCTCACCACCCCACCCCCCTAAACCCACACCAACCCCCCCCAAAAAAAAAATTCATGCTGCACACCCACTCCCCAAACCTGCTCCCTCATATCTGCATCCCCCACAAGCCATGAGTCAAATGGTGTGGCTGTGCAAAGTGATTTTAGGTGCGATGGTGCAAATCCCTTTAGTGGACATACATTGTGAAGGGGCAGAGCCATAAAGGTGGTGGAGCCATGAAAGAGTGGGGCTATTTGGAGGGGCACGACTATATAGAGTGGGTGTGGTTATACAGAGTGGGCAGGGCTATGGCACCACTGTGCAGTGGGTGTGCTTATGTGGAGTGGGCATGGCTATGCAGAGTGGGTGAGGCTAATGTCCTTTACACACATACATATATACATACATACACTCAGCTTTATATATTAGATGGACTAAGTAGACTGAATTCAGTATTTATAGATGATGGATGTTAACATTATCATTATTGTTTCAACTAAATTACATAGAAATATGATGATCAAACAACTATTTACCCTCCTTTTAATATTCCATTTTCTTGTTAAAAGGACCCTGTCAGGTCATTCTTTAGTATGATACTAATTTTGCCCTTGAATAGTGCCTGGACAGAACTGTTAAAGACATGTAACATCATTATTGTACCGTTTGTGGTTCTCTTGGTATAAGCATTTTCACACCTTGCAGGTAGTTGCTGCATTTGTCCTGTCCATTAATTTCACAGCTGATTAGACCTGCTAGTTAATTTATTATTCACTCCTTCTCAGGCAGCTCTCCCCTTCTTCTATCCTTCCCTCCCTCCCTTTGCTCTCACAGTTAGCTTTTGCTTCTAGTTAGGAGCTTCTGATTAGGAAACAGAGGGAGGGGGCTATTGCAGGAACACATCCGCCTTACCTCATCTAGATAAGATATCTGCTCTATTTGTTTCTCTAAGCAGGTATCCCTGCTGTCCAGTGACAGATCCTGTGTATAATTTGACCTCTTGTTTTGCTGTAAACAAAGAAAACAGAGAGGAGAATACAGCCCCCCCTCACACACACACATACTGATCCCCTGAAAGTGATGTGAATATGTGACATGAATATTCATCTAATGGTGAGTGGACAGCAGAGAAGAAAATGATCACTCACTGTGGTTGACAGATGGAATGAATCTCGTTATTTGCAGTTGACATAAGATAGGAGGGAAATCTAAATAAAAGAAATGTATCAATAGAGTGAGTTTAGAGTGAGGAATTAGAAAATGACAGCAGTTACATATGGATCTTTGATATGACAGATTCCTTTAAATAACTCTTTTTAATATTTTTTATACAACCAATTAGTAACATTTTTTTATCAATGTTTTACATTTCTGTGTGCTTATGTCATCTATAGACCATGCACTGCTGTTGTGGGAAGATAGTTAACAAGCAAAGGTATATATGCTGTATCATTCAACTACAGGATGGGCCACTTATATGGATGAACCTAAATAAAATGGGAATGATTGGTGATATCAACTTCCTGTTTGTGGCACATTAGTATATGGAAGAGGGAAGAATGGAAGAATAAACTTATGTTAAAACCAAGCACACCATTGTTTTTCTTATGAAATTCTCAATAAGTTTGATGTGTCACATGACCCTCTTCCCATTGAAAAAATTAAAATTGGATCCAAAATGGCCGACTTCAAAATGGCCACCATGGTCACCACCCATCTGGAAAAGTTTGCTCCCTTCCATAAACTAATGTGCCAAAACAGGAAGTTGATATCACCAACCATTCCCATTTTATTTAGGTGAATCCATATAAATGGTCCACTCTGTATATTAGAAGGAATTCATCTTTATTACCACTTGGTGTTAATGTGTTATAGTTTACTGGTCATACACAGATGATATGTTTTCCTACTATACAATATACAAATTGAACCATGAATTGGAACATTTACCATATAAGGCTAATTTCACATTAGCGTTTGTGAACGCTGTGGATCATCTGCACAAACATATGTCAAAACCAAATTAATTCGGTCAACGCAGCAGCGATTATCTGCATGCATTGACAGAATTTTTTCTATAGGAATACATTCCCGGCCATAGGAACCCATCGTACAGCGGTCGGGAGGAGAGGAGAGAGAGAGAGAGACTTTCTGCACAATCCAGAATGGAAAATAGGCTGGGAGGAACCGTGGATTTCATGACAAAACAAAGAATAAAAAAAAATGCTGCGTTGCTGCAGAGACCTGCAGATGGCAGTGCATCTCCAGTCACATCCATGCATTCTTTCTGTGCTTCAGCATGCACTTGCGTACGAAGCAAGCATGCTCAGACGCATAAAAAATGCAAAATGTTGCATTCGGAGGGTGCTTTCAATAAAAGCATGCAAACGCATTCCAACGCATCCAAAATGCAGGTACCATGCATCCGCATGTTAAACATAGGGACGCAGTGTATTTGGCTGCGTTCGCATTCACTGAGTTGTGAACACAAATATGAAACCAGCCTTAGGCAGCCAAGTAGCTGGAGTTAATAATTATTATGAAATTTGATAAAGAGTTGGAGCACATAAAGAGGACCTGTCACCCTATGCTGCATGGCAAACTAAATGCAGCACTGAATGCAGCATTCAGGGAAGGGGTCCCCAATGACTCTAGCCCCCTTGTACCCTGAGAAATAGACTTTAGAAAGCTTACAGATAGTGAGTCCGGAGGGCATTACTGGTCATGGAGTCATCGCTGCCACAGGGGTTCTCCCCGCATCCAGCTTCTCTGTGCCACCTCCGGCTTCTTTGTTTTTCCTCCTGTCTGTGTTTGGCCACCTCCTCGCCTGCGTCGGCGTCTAAGCTACTGATCTCACGCAGGCGCACTGTGAGGCCGTGACGTCAGCAGCCGGCTCCAGCTCATGACAAGTCCTCGCAGTGCGCCTGCTTGAGATCAGAAGCTTAAATGCCACTGCAGGCGAGGAGGGGGCCACACACAGACAGGAGGAGGAACAAAGAAGCTAGAGGCAGCACAGAGAAGGCGGAGGCAAGGAGAACCCCTGTGGCAGCGATGACTCAATGACCAGTAATGCCCTTCGGACTCACTATCTGTAAGCTTTCTAAAGTTTATTTCTCGGGATATGGGGGGGCTAGAGCCATGGGAGACCACTTCTCTGCATTCAGTGCTTCATTTAGTTTGCCATGCAGCAGGGGGGTGACAGGTTCTCTTTAAACAGAATATATCAGCTTATTTTTGCTGTGTAATCTAAACACAGCATCATGAAAAGTTTAACACAGGGTTTTCAACCATGCATCTTTTATCACAAAGTGTGTTTTTGTTTATCTGTTATGTGAATTTAACCCTTCAGTAGCTTTATCATTAGTCGGAGATAGCAGCTCAAGTTTGACACTGCCCACCTCTGTGATTAGCAACTTATGTCTATAGAAATACACACTGAGAGGGTCGTGTGGGCAGGGGCAGCATTTTGAGCTCTGCTTTATGCTAAAACTAAAAGCTTTGATTGTGTCAGAATGGCTGCACCCAGTAAACTAAGTTATACATTGTTAGATTCAAAGCCTCTTCACCTACACCATGCTGCTTTCAGAAGAGGTACCAAAATCCTGATGACAGATTCCCTTTACAGCAAGGTGTGGAAGGCAGTATATTAATAGCTACAATCCTGATCTTATTTAGCTTCTTCAATAACCCTTTAAAAGTTCATAGTAAATGGAATAAATTAGGAATTGCACCACATTATGACACTACTGATTAGAAGTTAGATTATCCAAGGAGAGCTCAAAATGGAAAAGTTATCATTATCACCGCTAATAAAGAACCATAAGGCTGGCTTCACACTGCGGGACAGATACGATCTGAGGCTGTCAGGATGAACCTGACAGCCCTGGATCGGATCTGCACACAGAACCGGAGGGCTAATATGCCCTTTGGTCCAGTGTGCACTGCATGCACCTGCAGCCAGCCACTGATGAATAAGGATCACGGCTGGCAGGGAGCTAGCCGAGGTCCTGAAAGAACTGTGGAGTGCAGCCGCAGGGGTCCGGTTCCGGATCCTCCCGGACCGGTGCAATCCGGCCCCATAGGCTCCCATGCTAGGGAGCACCAGATTGCCCTGGATCCGGGAGGATCCGGGAGAATCCGGGGCAATCCAGGAATTGCCAATTAGAGGAAATATTCTCTTCTCGGAAACAAAAATGCTGCAAGCAAGAGTTTTTGTGTCCGTGGGAGAATACTGAATTCTCCCGGATTGTCCCGGACAGATTGAAACCGGATGGCAGAGAGCTGCCATCCGGCTTCTATCCGGCCCCATAGGTTGCTATGGGGCCAAAATCCGGTCCGGGGCTGTCCGGTTTACACGGACAGCCTCGGATCGGATGTGACCCGCAGTGTCACAGCCTTAGTGGTATGAGAAACTGAAGCATGAAGCTGGTTTTATGGAAAAATAATTATGGCAGCGAGCTCTGGTGCTGGAGAATTTTGATATTTTCCCTTGTTGATATGCACCCATATGATATTCTAAGAATCAGACCCTTAAACTGCAGTGCCATAATATGGTCTGATATAATTCAGATTCTTATTATTATATAATACAGAGGTAAATTGAGCAAAATTAGGTATTTTTCTGTTTCACCATCTGCAAATTCTATTCCTTGGAAATACAATCAAAATAAATTTATTATTGCTGAGTTAAATACATTTTATAAACAAAAATCTCTTTACAATTAATATTTAATTAATTTCATAAATTATTTGTGATAAGATTTTTTTTCAGTTTCTCATCCAGAGCTTATCAACACTAATTGGTAGAATTCAATACTTTGTTTGATATAAGGATTGACATTTTTACTAAATTGGGCCTTCTGGGTCAGAGAGAATCAACACATAAGATGTGCTTCAAGTGTCTCCTGAGATAATCACAAGGTGTTAATGAAATATCATTAGAAACAACTAAGAACTCCAAGTGAGATTAATTCTCTTCAACAGCTTGAGAAGTGGGATATCTTGATAAGCACATACAAAACAAATTGAATAAGTAGCCCTTGTGGCCTCAAAGAATGACGCCACAAAGCTTTTATGATCTCTTGACTTATCGATGTAACAGTAGCTCACTTAATAATTTAACATTTTTATAGATAATTTTATATTGAATCAACGGATGTCTGTATTAAAAGTCAAAAGCACAAAACTGCATCTGCCGCGATTACCGCATAACCGCTGCACTTGCGGCACTATTGCGGCAAGCCCCATGCAATGTCTATGCGGGCTTGCGGCAGATGTGGCAAGTGCGGTATCGGCACTTGCGGCAGATGCGGCCGCAAAAAAACCGCGGCTGACCGCGTTTTTCTTCGTGGCCGCACCTGCCGAAACCGCACTTGCCGCACCTGCCGCACACTTACCGCAAGCCCCATAGACATTGCATGGGGCTTGCCGCAACTGTGCCGCAAGTGCAGCGGTTATGAGGTAATCACGGCAGATGTGGTTTTTTCACCGCATCTGCCGCGAACGGCAAAAACCGCTGATGTGAAAGTACCCTTAGATGGAGATCATCTATCACTGTATATAAAAATGGTCATTTTGACATAGTATACATCCAAAAGTTTCACATCCAACTAGCTGAATAAAGTCAAAGAGTTGTGTGTTCTTGTAATGTAGAATTCTGTGCAACTTGGTTTTCACATTATTTTTATCCAGCTAAGGCTAGGGTCTCACTTGCGTCAGCCCTCAGCCTGCTGGATGCATGATAAACTTAGAAAATTTCAGGCTCAGCGCATAGCATTACCGACGTGTAACGCTATGTGCCGCCTGTGTATAGTATCCCGAAGGCAACCTGCAGAATCACGCACCCGTGAGCTCCACTCACCAATCCGGGATATGCACTTTTGATGAGCGCACAAGAAAACGTTTCCTGTGCGCTCATCAAAAGCACATATCCGGGAGTGGTGAGTGGAGCCAACAGCTGCGTGATCATTCTGGTTGCCATAGGGATACAATACACAGGCGGCGCATAGCATTACATGCCGGTAACGCTATGCGCTGAGCCTGAAATTTTCTACGTTTATCACGCGTCCTGCAGGCTGAGGGCTGACGCTGGTCAGACCCTAGCCTAAGTCTACTTTCACGCCTCCAATTTTTTAAAATCCGGCACAGATCCTTTAGAGGATCTTGTTTTTTCCCTTTCACTTTTAATTGGTGTCCTATGGCATCATATTGCATCAAGTTGCATCAGGTAGCTACCGAATCCTGTTTTTTAACTACCACAAAAAAACGATTCATGTAAAAATTTTAGGACCATTTAAATAAAACTATACCCAACTGGATGCAGTATGAATCAGCATCAATTTTAATGGAAGTCAATGGGTGTTGGATCTGGTTTTAATGGATCTTGCCAAAACCTGGTATGTCATACCTACTGAGCATGCCTAGAATCCTGTGAAAACCCAGTGGGTGGAGCTTATAAAAATGGAGCTGTCAAAAAAAATGGACAGTAGTGAACTAAACTGGAAGGCACCATTCAGCTTTTTTTTCCGGAAAACGGATCCAAAAAAAACCAGAACGGTTCCACCTAGCTCAGCCTGTTATTGTCTGATTAGAGATCTGTTTTTTTAAGGATATATGTCAGATTTAAAAAAACAGAAGTATGAAAGAAACCTTAGTCAAAATGTGTGGAGATAGAGCTGGACGAGCTGTTTATTACTTTAGATATCCTGTAAAATTTGGGGAGAGGCACATTTTTCTGTTGTACCAAATTTATTTAGAGGCTTAAGCCAATTAATGAATCAAATACCTCTGACAAGCATTAACAACGTCAGTCATAATTAATAATGTCTTAGCATTTCCATGTGAATATGATCTAAAGAGCTTAAAGGGTTAGGTTATATGTACAGAAAAAATCAATACCACTGGATATCTGAAATTGCTACATGATTGAGATATCCAGTGGCATTGAGGTTTCCATTGATGAAGAATGGTCCCAATATCTTTGTACCCCATATACCACACCATATCATCAATTTGTGTTCGAACAGTCTTGGAGGGATCTATCCACTGTGGGTTAGTGTCAGAAAAATACCGGTGGTTTTGTTTGTCAATTTCACCATTCACAAAAAAGTTTGCCTCATCTCTCATCTGAAGGCAATTGTCTATGCTGTGAAGATATGAGATGTGCAGCATCTGAAACAACAGATACTGGAAGCCTGTGCTAGCATTTCTTCTGTGGTGTTGCTATCAGTGTGTCAAGAGTGGGAGGAAAGGGTTGCATTTGACAATCCAACACAATGGGCACCACTTTGAACACATTTTATAAGTGGTCATAAACTTGTAAATAACTCATGAAGAATAAAGTTAAAATCAAGCACACCATTGTTTTTCTTATGCAATTCTCAATAAAGTTGATGATTCACATGACTCTCTTCCCATTGAAAAAAATAACGTTGGATCCAAAATGGCCGACTTCAAAATGGCCACCATGGTCACCACCCATCTGGAAAAGTTTTCTCCCTTCCATGTACTAATGTACCACAAACAGAAAGTTGATACCACCAACCATTCCCATTTTATTTAGGTGCATCCATATAAATGGCCCACCCTGTACATATAACTATATATACAGGGCGGTCTAAAAGTAGGTGGACAGTATGTGTAATAAGGTTATGAAGTGGGAGATTTATCAAACATGGTGTAAAGTGAAACTGTCTCAGTTGCCCTTAGCAACCAATCAGATTGCACTTTTCATTCCTCACAGACTCTTTGGAAAACGCAAGGTGAAATCTGATTGGTTGCTAAGGGCAGTTGAGCCAGTTTCACCGATCTAGTTTTCACAGATAATTGTCAATGTTATGCTTGTGTTAGTAAATATAATTTTATATATAAATCAAAATAAATGTTATTTTTTTCTGACCACCTACTTTTGGACCACACTGCTTATTCTCCTTGATCTCTCTGCAGCTTTTGACACTGTTGACCACCATCTCCTACTCTCTATGCTGCATTCCATTGGCATAAAGGACACGGCTCTCTCCTGGCTCTTCTCCTATCTTTCTGACCGCTCTTTCAGTGTATCTTTTGCTGGCTCCACTTCTTCCCCTCTTCCCTCACTATTGGGGTCCCTCAGGGTTCAGTCCTTGGCCCCTCCTATTCTCTCTCTACACAGCCCCGATTGGACAGACCATCAGCAGATTTGGCTTTCAGTACCATCTTTATGCTGATGACACACAACTATACACTTCAGCCCCTGACCTTACCCCTGCGGTATTAAAGAACACCAATGACTGTCTAGCTGCAGTTTCCAATATCATGTCCACTCTCTATTTGAAACTAAAGCTTTCCAAAACTGAACTTCTTCTGCTCCCCCCATCCACTAATCTCCCTAAATCGGACATCTCTCTCTCAGTTTGCGGCACCACGATAACGCCTAGGCAGCAGGCTCGTTGTCTGGGTGTTATGTTTGACACCGATCTCTCCTTCTCCTCCCACACACAATATCTCGTCCGCTCCTGTCGCTTACACCTGAAGAATATCTCTAGAGTCCGCCCCTTTCTCACCATGGAAACAACAAAAACCCTCACCGTGGCCCTAATCCATTCCCGCCTTGACTATTGCAATTCTCTATTAAGTGGCCTCCCCCTCACCAGACTTTCTCCTCTCCAGTCCATCCTTAATGCAGCAGCCAGGATCACCCACCTGGCCAATCGTTACTCAGATGCCTCTGCTCTCTGCCAGTCATTGCACTGGCTGCCCGTATACTACAGGATCAAATTCAAATTGCTTGTTCTCACCCACAAAGCTCTTCACAGTGCAGCACCCCCCTACCTCTCCTCCCTCATCTCTGTCTATCACCCCACCCGCTCTCTACGTTCCTCAAATGACCTTCGACTAACATCCGTACTAATCCGATCCTCCCACTCCCGACTCCAAGACTTCTCCAGAGCTGCACCAAAACTCTGGAATGCTTTACCACAAGAAATCAGGACTATCCACAACTTGCATGGCTTCAGGCGATCCCTAAAAACGCATCTTTTTAAGGCGGCCTATCATACTCCCTAATAGAAGTCCATTGTACTGTAGACAGTGAATGGGCTATCCCTCTGGACATTACTCCTCTACAAACTCCACCAAACCAAAAAGGTCTACACAGATTGTATAATGACCATCCATGTAAGCTTAGTCCTATGCCCCACCTCCTTAAGATGCCTGGACCATCAGTGCAATAAGCCCCTGTACCTTGTGCAACCCCTATCCCGTTTTAGATTGTAAGCTCTTTTGAGCAGGGTCACCTTCATTTCTTGCTTTATTTATTGTATTTTCTTTTTTACATTGATTCTATGCCTATTGTTTTGTATCCAATTATTGTACTATATTTGTTCTCTACTGTAATTACTTACTGTATTATATTTTCTGTACTCTAACCCCTACATTGTAAAGCGCTGCGGAATATGTTGGCGCTATATAAATAAAGCTTTATTATTATTATTATTATTATTTACACACATATATACACACATATATATGTACATCCATTTAGAAATGAATGAAAAAGTGGCACTCACCAGGAGAGGATAGAAGTCTTCTTTATTGTGAATCACAGATTACATGTAGTGCAGGGAAGAGAGGAGAAGGAGCGGACAATGGCAATCCGCTTCGCAACGGGTGGTGCTTCTACGGGTCCTTTTTGTAAACAGATTTACATGTCTACTTGACTTTCAAGTGCACAACCTGGAAGCAAGTATATGACTCATCGCGGCCGGGACTCCGGTTTAGACAGGCGATGCTTCCTTCCTCCTTGTCACGGGTGGACCGCGCCTGCCGGTAGTGGGGCCCGATGTAGTGCAGATCAAAAGTGAAGACGTCTTGGTGGAACAGATTAAAGGGTTTTTTTTAATTTATTCGTGACACCACCTATGAGTAGATTCGGTAAGGGCTACCGACGCTGCGGAACCTCCGGGGGATGGACAGCAGCAAGATGTTACGCTCCCCACAGGCTGAGCGGTGATCCCCGGAAGCTGGAGCTGCTCAAGATGTTGTGCGGCAGCTGCGGTTACCTGTTAGTGCGGACGGACAGTTCATAAGGAAGCACGGACACAGAAAGTCTCTATAACGGGTCTTTACTGTAACCAGCAGGCAGTACATGGTATACAGTGGTTGAGTAGTAGACCGGGTGGACTCAGCAGTGACGGTGTCCTTAGAGATCCGCAAGTGTTCCTCCATTCTACCTAACTTGTTTGCCAGTGTCGCCCAGGAATACCAGGTCGGGTACGGGGAGGCTGCTTCAATGCCCTATCCATGATGTACGTTCCGGATGCTTTGGGGAGCCTTGGATCCCTCAGTGGGTACACCGCTGGTTAGACGACTGGAAACTGGCTGGTGGTGGGGTGCTCCTGTGAAGCTGCTCCTCCACTCTTCTGGTTCGCGTGGCAGAGGTGAACTGCTGCCAGCTTCGGTACCAGTGAACCGGCTGTAAGTTGTGGGCACGGGAGTCTTTTGGGAACCCGTGTGGATAATGCCCAATCCCGGTGGTTAAGGCCTCAGGTGCTGACACCCGACTGGTGACGGCCCAGGGGCCCGCACGGGGTGCGGAGCCCCCGCTCCTCTCCAAGTTCTAGATGTTCTTCTTCTGTCTAGGTTATTCTCTGTTCTCTCCAGACTATTGTGTGTTCTCCTATACTACCCTAACACTCCACCCCCCAGGACCTATGATTGGTCCCCTGTTCTAGGTGTTGCATGTTGGGTTGGATCTCTATGTTAACCGGATCATTGCTGAGTCAGAGGATATTGCGGCAGCATTTGTGGCTGCAATACCTCTTGTGACGCACTCGTTGCGGGGCGCCACACTCCCCCTTGGTTGAATACGCTTGTTCCCAAGCGTCACACTACTCATATTACAGAGGTTTTTATATTTTATAACAGGTAATACACTTTTATTAATGACAAGTCATTGTATGCATAAAAGTGAAAAGGTAAATAAACAGGTTAACACATTGCGCGGACCCGGCGGGCGGTCGGCTGTCCTTAGAATAAAAGTTCAGGCTGTAGCCGCCAAGTCGCGGTGTTACTTCGCAAACAGGAAGAAGTCTCTTTAGTAGAAAAGTTCAAACAACGAGAGTCACTGATGGAGGGCAGTGTTCCGGACTCGTATAGTGAACCACCCGTCACAGCATACATGTCGCTCATAGGTTACTATGTCCCCTCTATACAAGTCTCGGTTTGGATGACCTCGCGGCAGGTGCGATTCCACATCACGGCGCCCCACAAATACTTCGGTACTCACACCCTCCTCCCTTACAAATCCCCACCCGGTGAACAAGTTAAATGTGCTTACCCACCCGGTTTTACGGAATTGTTCAGGCAATGGAGATTGGCGGCGGGCCTCGGCACGAGCCTGCATGTTGGCTTGCAGTCGAGTGTGCCACTCGTCTCTCCGGATATGACGTACCTCTTCGTCGGAGTGATGCGGCGTGTGGATAAAGTCACTACGGCGTGCTGGTTGTTGAACCGCTCGAGCTTGGTGGGCAGTCTGGAGTGGAGCCCGGTTCAACGGAACCGGAGAAGATGCTGTTGCGGCGGCACCCGACCAGTGCACCCGAGCTGTTCGCCCGGCAGAAGGATTCTTTGTGTCTCCCCAGGTGAACCCGGTGTAGAGATCCTCAGCTGGACTGTAGGTCTCCTCGTCATCCTCCTCGACCTCTCCTTCGATGACTACGTCGGGCTGCTCGGCTGATGAAGACGATGGGATGGAATCCTCTGGATCGGTGGGTGGCTGTGCTGCAAAGTTCTCCTCGGGGTCGTTGTGCAGGACTTCCAGGCTGCCTGCCTCTTCTTCTGTAGCAGCGGGAAGTGGTGTTTCAATCCCGGTCACCGGGTAGGCCTCTGTACTTGCAGAGGAGGCCTCCAGTTCAGGGGAGAAACAGGCGACAGTCTCGGTAGTTTGGAAACTAGTTGCGGGTTCCGCAGGTGGAACCAGGTAGGTGTCGGCTTCTTCGTGGGAGCATATTGGAAGCTCCGGCTCTGGAACGGGGTCGGCTGCGGTTTCGTCCGCTGGAACGGGTCGAGCTGTGGTCCTCATGGGAATGATACAGTCTATTGGCTCCGGTGACGAAGCAGGACAGGTGGTGGGCGACGGTGAGGCTGTTGAAAAGCTGGCGATGTCGTCTGTGCTTGGAGAAGCTGTACCCGGTCGGCTCTGCTGCATCGCATGATGGAGTCTTCTGCCTAGGGTCGCGCTCCAGCTGCGAATCGTCCATTCCACTGTCTCAAGTAGTCGCACCCGGAGGTCTTGTAGAGCCTCTAGCCAGAAGTCGGGGCTGCCGTCTACGGTAAGGGCAGGACCCGGACCCGGTTGGCCTATGGCTGCTCTGGCCTCCGCCTCGACCTCCCGCATTAGGTCTTGGAGTCTCATGCTGGCCATTCTCTTCTTGGAGGGAAACCACACCCGTTCAACCGGTAAACGTTCTGGTAGAGCTGGTGAAGAAGTCTGTCTGACACTCCCATTTCCTGTGGGCTTTTTGTAGTCCAATCGTGGGAAAAGTCTTTGGGGTCCGCCCCCATGGTTGATTCGAGCAATCAGGGCGGACAGAGAGTTTGGCGCCTTTTGTCTTTAGCCCTCCCACGATGAGGGGGGGTTGACTCACTCCTGGGCTTACACGTGGCGGATTCTTGTGGCGGGAACGCCATCTTGGGCGCCATCTTGACCCAATGGTGAAAAGGCGGGAAAGTTCTTTTAGGGACGAACAAAGTCCAATTGTAAACAATAAAGTCCAGTTTAAGCACAATATACCCGTTGGGTAACGGGCCTGCTCGTATCCTGTTCGTGACGCCATTTTCTGACTCACCGCGGCCGGGACTCCGGTTTAGACAGGCGATGCTTTCTTCCTCCTTGTCATGGGTGGACCGCGCCTGCCGGTAGTGGGGCCCGGTGTAGTGCAGATCAAAAGTGAAGACGTCTTGGTGGAACAGATTAAAGGGTTTTTTTTAATTTATTCGTGACGCCACCTATGAGTAGATTCGGTAAGGGCTACCGACGCTGCGGAACCTCCGGGGGATGGACAGCAGCAAGATGTTACGCTCCCCACAGGCTGAGCGGTGATCCCCGGAGGCTGGAGCTGCTCAAGATGTTGTGCGGCAGCTGCGGTTACCTGTTAGTGCGGACGGACAGTTCATAAGGAAGCACGGACACAGAAAGTCTCTATAACGGGTCTTTACTGTAACCAGCAGGCAGTACATGGTATACAGTGGTTGAGTAGTAGACCGGGAGGACTCAGCAGTGACGGTGTCCTTAGAGATCCGCAAGTGTTCCTCCATTCTACCTAACTTGTTTGCCAGTGTCGCCCAGGAATACCAGGTCGGGTACGGGGAGGCTGCTTCAATGCCCTATCCATGATGTACGTTCCGGATGCTTTGGGGAGCCTTGGATCCCTCAGTGGGTACACCGCTGGTTAGACGACTGGAAACTGGCTGGTGGTGGGGTGCTCCTGTGAAGCTGCTCCTCCACTCTTCTGGTTCGCGTGGCAGAGGTGAACTGCTACCAGCTTCGGTACCAGTGAACCGGCTGTAAGTTGTGGGCACGGGAGTCTTTTGGGAACCCGTGTGGATAATGCCCAATCCCGGTGGTTAAGGCCTCAGGTGCTGACACCCGACCGGTGACGGCCCAGGGGCCCGCACGGGGTGCGGAGCCCCCGCTCCTCTCCAAGTTCTAGATGTTCTTCTTCTGTCTAGGTTATTCTCTGTTCTCTCCAGACTATTGTGTGTTCTCCTACACTACCCTAACACTCCACCCCCCAGGACCTATGATTGGTCCCCTGTTCTAGGTGTTGCATGTTGGGTTGGATCTCTATGTTAACCGGATCATTGCTGAGTCAGAGGATATTGCGGCAGCATTTGTGGCTGCAATACCCTCTTGTGACGCACTCGTTGCGGGGCGCCACACTTACCTGATACACCACAAGTGTGGTGCCGGAGCCACTACTACATGTCAGCACCCTGTGGTGCCAGCTGTTTCTTCTTCTAAGTGAATTTACATTTATGTATATATTTTTCTGTTTCATCTCAGAGCTAAATGAACAATATGAGATCCATATAAATAGTGACCGCTTTAGTTCTCAAAGCGAACATGAACTGAAATGTATCTAAAACATAGATAATTCCGGTCTTTCAGCTCTACATATAATTCCCCTCAGACATGTGCCCGCTGCGTCCAATCACTGCCTGCAGTTGTGAAGCATTTTACACTGATGCAGCTGCTGATTGGCTGCAGCAGGCACATGATGTCCCAGACAGAAAAAAGAACTCTTAAGGTCCCGTCACACGGGGCGATATCACCGGGAACATCGATAGCAACTCAGGGGCGTGGCTAAGTTGCGGCAACCACGCAACTGAGTTGCCGCATATGACAGGGCGATATTAAGGTATAAGTTGCCTGAGCAACATCGCCAGGTTTCCCAACAATGTTAGGAAACCTGACGATGTTGCTCTGGTGATCTGGCCAGATCGCCCTGTGTGACGCTGCAACCGCAATGTTGCTGGCGATCCTGCCTATTAGCAACATTGCGGTTTATCACTCGCTGGGTTGCTGACAACCCAGTGAGTGAAACCCGCGGCAAGTTGCCTGCGAGGTTGTCTGCAACATTGCTTTGTGTGACACCTCTACGGCGATGTCAGGAATGACACGTGCTCCTGTGAATCGCCGCCGATATCGCCGGCGATGCTGCCCCGTCTGACGGGGCCTTTAGAGGCTAGAACAGGACCTGGAAAGAACAAGGAGGGGAATGAGCAAAAAACAATGTGAGTTTCTATTTTTTCATTTTTGGACCATGAAAGCTAAAAAATGAATGAATGAATTACCATTTCTGGAAGTAATTACTGTTAAACATTGTGTAGTAAATATCTTTGATCAGCTATATAATTATATTATATACTTAAACATTACAATTCATAGACAATTTTCATACAAAAATGTTTAAAAAGCTGTATTTTGTGAAATTTAGCAATCACAATTTTAAGTTTACCTTTCTTTAAGAAGGCATTTGCAAAGTTTTAAGATGCTCAGAGTAAAGATTTTACCGAGTTAACTTTATAAATGAATGTTTCAAACAATTTAGATCTCTATCCCTTCTTAACCTCTAACTAGATTGCTTAAATTGATTGTATTTTCCCCATCTTCATGATGTAATAATGGAATATACCATGCTTATTTCCTCTAAGCTAAGAAAAGCCATAATCAATTTGGTAATTTTTAGGCTGAGTTTCTTGTTAAAAAAGTTATTTATTTATTCATACATAGATAGTTGGTTCAATCAATGGAAGATCTTCATATTTAAACATGTCTGTAATAACTATTGGGTTTACATACATTTACATGATTAGACTATTTTTCAATTTTGAGTGTACATCACTTGAAAAACAAAAAGTTATGCATAATTGAAATACAATGATCAGCCGTAATATTAAAAACCCCTGTCCAGAGAGCTAACTAGAGATCTATGGGTCTAAGGCCGGCATCACACCACAGTTTTCATATGTCAGGTTGGATCCTGTTTATTGCAGGATCCACCAGACAGAACCTGACAGCACAGGATGAACACAAATTGTGGCCAAATATGCCCTTCGATCCTGTTTTTTGCAGGATTAGTTTTTGTGCTGCTGTCCATGGTTCTGAAGTCTTCCTATGTCTGCTCTGCCACTGTGCAAGATGCACAGCCTGTGCATGAAATACTGCTGTCCATGGTGCTGAAATTTGGATGGCAAGGATTTCAGAGCATGCTCCGTTGAAAAAAACGGATCCGGGAAACTGATAGACTCCCAAGTTATGGGCGTCGGATCGCCCCAGATCCGGTTGTGGCCGGTTTTGGCCAATTTTTGCACCGGAGTCAAAAAAATGATGCAGACTTCGGTTTTGTGCCCAGCGAAAAACCGGATAAAATCGGGTCATGTACAGAAAACACAAAACTGGATGGACAAATAGGATCAATCCGGTACCATAGGAATACATTGAGGGCAAAAGCGAATCAGATTCTGTCTGGTTCAAACTGAACACAACCTGACAGCTGAAGACCGTGGTGTGAAGCCGGCCTACGGGGAACATTTGGATCTGCTTACACCCCTCCCCACACACACATCTCCACTAACTAATTGATTGGATTCTCCAGTGTCTCTGCTATGAACTATAGAGGTTAGAGGTATTTGTCAGAGATAATCAAATCAATCTGCTATGAATTGAATTTGAGTTTAATTTCTTGAAATTCACAAATTTTAAATCTTTTGAAGATTGAAAAATGTATGATTCATTTATCCACAAAAAATAGCCACCATTATTCTACACATAAATGAAAATAGCAGGCTAGAAAGCCGTCTACACCAGGGGCCCCTAACCTTTCTGACCTTGAGAGTCACATTCAGTTCTGAGAGAGGGTTGTGAACCTTATATGTCTCCCATTCTCCTCACAGTGACACCCAGAGCACCATTACCAGTATAATGGCAACCAAAGGAGTTCCTACCCCCACTCAGTTCTACTCCTCTATGTTGGCCCACTCACAAAAGTCACCATCTGAACACCTACTCTTCATTGCTGTTTGCTACACCTGGTGTTTATGCACTATGTTGGAAACCAGCGAGCCACAAATCATGCCTTGAAGGTATGACATCACATAGTCTAGTGTACAATCAGATAAGACAGTCACAAATAACATAAAATGTGTACTGGGTGGGCAGGTGACATTTTACAGTTTTAAAACCTACGGATAAAATGTCAAGACGCACAGCTCATCATTACACTTAGGGAAAGAAAGCAGAGATGAGCGCCCTTTGCACAAACATGTTTGCCAAGTTCAAATCTGGACTGAATATGGCAATGCTCAT
Source organism: Allobates femoralis (assembly GCA_033576535.1). Lineage (NCBI taxonomy): Eukaryota > Metazoa > Chordata > Amphibia > Anura > Aromobatidae > Allobates > Allobates femoralis. The sequence continues at coordinate 119,312,146 of JARQOC010000003.1, forward strand.
TCGGCACCTCGAATTTGAACGTTTTGCTGAAACATCAGAAATTTGGGAATTGTTTTGTAATTGTTGGGATTTGTGTGGCTTAGCATAGGACAGAATCATTAGTGCAAACACACACATGCACACAGACAGACACACACAGATCATCCTACCAGTCACCAGCTGCTTGCTTTCTTTCGGGTCCACTTTCCCGCGCTCAGTCTCACTTCTGGTGCCGCCCATCAAGCTACTTGCATATTCATTTAGTACAAACTAGTTCAAAGACATGCCACACCACAAAGACATTCTTATTTTCATGGTCAATTATAGTCTACCATCTTGGGGGGGCAACACGTACCGAGACACTGACGGAGAGCGGTGGTGGGAATATCGCAGGAGCACAATTTGGGTGAGTGGAGAATGGATGAATTGGTGATTCCCCACGTTAGATGAGAAACACATGTGTGCAGACTACCATTGTGTATATACAAGGATCCCCAATGTATATGAATATACTATTCTCCCCAATGTACTACCTGGAAGTGGTCACTACTGGAATCTCCTACTATTTATTTATTGTTATAGACGGTTTATTGTCTATGTGCTTTTATATGTTTAATAAAGGTGTAATTTTTAATGAAACAGCAACTCCATAGTGGTTTTCACTTATTAATTGCATATTTACTTCACTGACCGACAACAGCCAATCACAGATGCTCATGCTTTCTGAGAGCGTCTGTGATTGGATGTTGCAATTAGACTGTATTTTCACAATCTGGATGGTGTCTGTGCTTGGTTGTAATACATATTAGTGTATGGCAACCAACCTGTTATCATTGGGTGTAAAATAAATAAATAATGGGAAAAATTGTGTATGGATTCGCTATATTTTTTAGTTTCAGCACAGATAAAGTGGACAGCTATGAGCTGCCACCCCAGCTGTTTTTTATGCCTTGGCTGGCAAAAACAAAATACGGCTCAACCCTATTTTTAACTGCCAGTCAAAGTAAAACTAGGAAGCTGAGGCCTCAGTGTGGTGAGGGCCCATCATTTTAGAACCCCCTCACGCTAAAGAATAGCAGCCTGCAGCCACCTCTGAAAATGGTGCATTCATCATAGTGCCATTTCCAGGCACTTTACCTAGCTCATCCAGTGGTCCTTAGGGTGGTGGCATAGTCGGTAATAAGGGGTTACTTCCAGCTTTGTATTGCCAGCTGACATTAAACCCGAAATTCTTAATGTCCGGCCAAGTTACACCTGGGCATTAAGAATTTAATGTAAATAGTAAAGAAGACACAGCACACATAAGAAAAAAAATGATTGGAAAAAAACACAAAGATTTTTAGTAACTCCATCTGTATTAACTCCTCGACCCTCATACCCCTTAATGATACTCTGTGACATCTTGTTGAATGGAGGCTGGGATGAAGAATACAGCATCCTCATTGTAGCCTCCAGTCACTGAAAGATCCAACTGCAAGCTCCAGTCATGATGTGTGGTGACTCACTGAGGTCACCTGAGGTCACCATTCAGGTAAGCCACTATGCTTACCTGAATGGTGACCTCAGATAACCTCCGTGAGTCACCACACATCCTGACTGGAGATCACTAGAGTAATGTGCACAGTCAGCTAATCTGGTCACTATAACCAAGTCAGGTGACCAGATCAGCTGACACAATTGCTACGGCAATTGCATGAGCTGATCTGGTCATCATAGCAATCGCGTCCCAATCAGCTGACACAATCTAGTCATGTGATGCCCAACTAGAAATAGGGCAGAGCCCTACAAATTTTTGTGCAAGTCAAGGTAAAAATAGGCAGCTGAGAGTGGCAGCTTTATCTGTGCTAGACTGAAAAATACAGCGAAGCCCTTTGCATTTTTTTCTCATTATTTATGTATTTTACACCCCATGATGTCAGGTTGGTTGCCATAATATGACATCTAAGTACAGACACCATCCAGACTGTGATAATGCTGTCTAACTGCAACAGTCAATCACAGACGCTCTCACAGAGTATTAGAGTCTGTCATTGGTTGTTGTGGAGTCAGTAAAGTGAATATGCAGAAAGACAGGTAAGAGGATCTGTGAGTGCCTGTATGTGTTTGATAGCTTTTGGACACCTTTGAAGGTGTTTTCTATGCATGTGATGTTGCCTGCCATTGATTTCAATGTTGTTCGGGGTGTTCGGCAAACTCTTCGTCGACACCCCGCATTCGACAAATAGAGACAAATTTGAACTCTCAGGTGTTCGCTCATCTCTAATAGAAATGTTTAAAAACGTGCTGTGCTACCTCATTGCTAAAGAACATACAAAATGGAAGTGGTAGCATTGGTTTGTGCATAATAACACATAGATTCAAGTGCAGTACCTGCAGAGTCTGAGTGACTGTAAATTGATCCATGATATAATTCAGTACATCAATTTACAATCATTTTTTTCATTCATGATGCACTATAAAGCTCAGACAACTGAATAAAGCGCAATTGTGGCGCCCCGCACCGAGTGCGCCACAGGAGGGTATTACAGCCATAAATGCAGCAGCAATATTCTCTGACCCAGCAATCACACAGTTAACTCAGAGATCCATACCCTGCATGCATCACCTAGCATAGAGGACCAATCAGGTCCTGGTGGGCGGAGTGTAAGGGTAGTGTGTAGTGGAAAGTTTAGGACAATTAGTCGGTCTAGAGAAGTCAGGGAGTGTAACAGCAACGTAGAAGACCTCTGGAGATTCCCAGCTCTGCAATTTAGGAGAGGAGGGTGCACAGTTCTGTTCGGTCCCCTGGCCACTCTCTACCGGCCATCTCCCTACCGTCACCACGGTTGAGCACCATTACTCCCGGTGCATTACCAACCGATCTATGGGCTTCAAAATGCGGGTCCAAAATCATCCCGTGCCCATCTACAGCCGGTTTGCTGGTACCGAAGCTAGCAGCAGTTCAGCTCTGCTATGCGAACCAGAGGAGTGGAGGGACCGCTTTACAGGAGCACCCCACCATCGCCAAATCCAGTCGTCTAACCATGTGTGTACCCACCAAGGGACCCAAGGCTCCCCAAAGCATCCGAACGTATACCCCGGATAGGGCATTCAAGCAGCCTCCCTGTACCCGACCTGGTATTCCTGGGCGACAACGGCACAGTACTTAGATAGAATGGAGGAATACCGCGGATCTCTGAGAACACACTGGTCATTGCTGAGTCCACCCGGTCCACTACCTACAAACTGTATACCATGTACTGCCTGCTGGTTACAGTAAAGAAACCGTTACAGAGACTTACAGTGTCCGTGCCTTCTTATGAACTGTCTGTCCGCATGCTAAGGTAAACGCAGCTGCCTCACAACATCTTGTCCAGCTCACGGCTCCGGGGATCATTGCTCAGCCTGTGGGAGCGTTCCATCTTGCTGCATTCCATCCCCCGGAGGCCCGCAGCGTCGGTACAGTTACTGAAACTCTCATAGGTGGCGTCACGAAACCATTTAACCCCTAAATCTGTTCCCACAAGACGTCTCATCATTTTGATCTGCACCACCGGGCCCCACTATCGGCAGGCGCGGTCCACCCGTGACAAGGAGGAAGAAGCAAGCGCCTGTCTAAACCGGAGTCCCGGCCACGGTGAGTCACAATCACCCTATAAAAAGGATTCAACCTGCAGCATACCAGAAAAACAATACATACAATTAAAAAAAGAAGGCATCATCTAAAATTGTTGGCAGCAGATAATTCAGGATACTCTTAAGCGTGTTGACAACAGAACGGAACTTTAATTAGCAATAAACAGGTACAGATATGATAGGCTTCATGGAATCAGAAATATACATATCTTAAGTGTCACTGTGCAGCATCAGCAGGCTGCTTCTCCTCTCATACACAGACACAGGAAACTGGAGACAATGACATGGTCTTTCCTGCATGTGGGCCCCTCGGAGTGCTTTTTTTTATCTAACTTTATAGACAATACACAAACCTAGCAATAGAACACTTACATATACAGGAATGGAGTTGTTGCACTCAACATATTCCAACAAAACTAAAAAAGTTTATTGTACATGAAACCAAAGACATTAAAACACTTAAAGTCAAATGGCTATTGATCATGTAAACCCATAAGAGATGTTTGTTTTTCTTCTGAATCTAGTGATGTGAACTTGTAAGCGTAAGGACCTTTGAAATGGGTTGCGAGCTTGCATGTTTTGGCCAAAGTGTCCATCAATACCTCACATTATCATTCATCATTTTTTGGACATTTTTATCTTTATACAGGATGCAGCCAGACACTTTTGGGCATCTGTCCTCTGTGGTGCATGTATATAGTGCTGGGCAGTTCACCTAATCTAATAGTATGGGCGTGATCAATAGGCTGCATACAGACACTATGCATCATACTTGCTTGTGTGACAGATGCCCTATGAAAACCTCATCTGTGTGCATATATGATACCACCAATCATCTCCACCATGTCGTGGCAAGTTGAGAGTGAGTGTTTTGTCGGTATTATTCACCTGTGCCTTTATCACTGGGGCCTGTGGTGTCCTGCTAAGTGCACTGGATATCGGCCCTTTTGGCTATTTATGGTGAGTTAACCCATAAAAGAGTTTAATACTGCCCTATCGAACAAACTTATGGTTAACCAACATCAAAAGGATTAGAGACGACAAATAAAGTGCTTGATGCTTGAAGGATATGGAAAATAATAGCAACTTTATTTTTTGTAGTTCTTCATAGGAGTATTTTTCCTTTCCTCCTCCCCACCATTACCTCAGTCCATTTTCCCTTTCCTTACCGCTCCCTTTTTTCCTACCTTTTTCTCTATTGGTGTTACTGTATATATTCATGTTTATTTTGTTTTGTCATGCTTTTTCACAGGCCACAGATTGGAAATTGTATTGTCATCTTCAACTTCAACATGGACCTCCTCATGGGATGGCATTAGGGGTTTTTCAAAAAATGTTCCTCAAGTCATACTGCTGGCACAAATCACTTATGCCATTCTCTTTGAACTATCAATTATTTGATATTTAATTTTTTTTTATTAGACTATATCATCTTGTACAAAAAAAACAGTATAAATCGGACTAATTTTATAATCCCATCACGTCTTCCTTGGATTTGTATTGGCTCTTTTCACATGGATGCTAGATTTCTCACCACAGCATCCATGTCTCTTATTTTTCATGTGCTCAACATGATCTCCATCTTCATTACTTAAAGGACATTAAGTATTTGTGTTTTACGCTTTCCGGCGCATTAATATTCTATCTAACTGTGCTGTATCACATTCAAAGTTGTGCTCATTTCATTATGTTGCATTTTATTGTTGCATGCTTGAAGAGATAAACATAGTTCGTTTTATGCAATCTGATATTTGCATATGCCCTTAACATAATCTTGGTACATATTTTTAATTTTAATTATACACTTAACATTTATTCTTGGCATTATTACAGGATTGTATTAATTTTCAGTTAGTTTTGTGTATTTACAGTTTTTGTTTAACCTTTCCTATGCCACTTCATGTTAACCAGCATGGATATGAATAGGGATCATGGCTGTGTATAGTGAGATAACTATGTGCTTTCTATGTGCTGATGCAGACATGCGCTTTTTGTGTCAGGTTTTAGTATTAAAAAACTGTGGCACTCCATCATGTAATGCATGACACATTGTAACAAAAAGACAACTGCACTCTGAAATACTAAGATGAGCAATTTTGAATTTAAAGGAATATAGAACAGCATAATAGCTAAGGAGATAACAAAAAAAGGGACACTTAGCATATAAATATGGTCATATCCATAACCACCCAGTAGCCATGATGAGGTATGTCTCTTAACTGATAGTGTAGGTTCCCAGTTAAGAGACACGCCTCATCATGGCTACAGGGTGGTTATGGATATGGCCATATTTATATGCTAAGTGTCTCAATTTTCATTTTTCCTTAGCTATAATGCTGTTCTATATACCGTATATACTCGTGTATAAGCCAAGTTTTTCAGCCCAAACATTGGGCTGAAAAGTCCCCCCCTCAGCTTATACGCGAGTCACTCGGTATTCTGTGGGGGGGGCTGCACCGGTGGCTGGAGGAGGCAGGAGGGGGCCGCGGTGACCGCAGGCGGTTACGTGGGCCGCCTCATTAGTGCAATGAATATGCACGGCATCCCCCCGTCCATCAGCGGCGGGGGATGCCGTGCATATTGCACTACACAGGCCCCCACCAGTAACACACAGCCCCCTCCTTAGTATGTCGCCCCCTCCTTAGTATGTCCCCCCCCAGGCTGCGGCACCTGTTAAAATAACAAACTTTCACACAACACCTCTCCGGCTCAGCTCCTCCGCTCCTCCGGTCCCGGCTTCTTCTTCCTGCTTGTGCCGGCTTCTGTGACCGCGTGCAGGAAATGACGTCATCTCCTGCGCCCGGTCACATGACACCAGACGCAAGAAGAAGAAGCCGGGACCGGAGGAGCGGAGGAGCTGCGCCGGAGAGGTGATGTATGAAAGTTTGTTATTTTAACAGGTGCCGCAGCCTGGGGGGGGACATACTAAGGAAGGGGGGACATAATAAGGAGGGGGGCTGTGTGTTACTGGTGGGGGTCAGTATACCACCACTGGGGGGCCTGTATACTACCACTGGGGCTGTATATACCTCTGGGGCTGCTGGATACTACCACTGGGGCTGTATATACCTCTGGGGCTGCTGGATACTACCACTGGGGCTGTATATACCTCTGGGGCTGCTGTAGACTATCACTGGGGCTGTATATACCTCTGGGGCTGCTGTATACTACCACTGGGGCTGTATATACCTCTGGGGCTGCTGTATACTACCACTGGGGCTGTATATACCTCTGGGGCTGCTGTATACTACCACTGGGGCTGCTGTATACTACCTCTGGGGTTGCTGTATACTACCTCTGGGGCTGCTGTATACTACCACTGAGGCTGCTGTATATACCTTTGGGGCTGCTGTATACTACCTCTGGGGCTGCTGTATACTACCTCTGGGGATGCTGTATACTACCACTGGGGCTGCTGTATATACCTCTGGGCTGCTGTATACTAACTACAGGGGCTGCTGCTGTATATACCACTGGGCTGCTGCTGTATACTACCACTGGGGCTGCTGTATATACCTCTGGGGCTGCTGTATACCACACTGCTGGGGGCTGTATACCTGTGCTGGGGTCCACCCTCGGCTTATACACGAGTCAATAGGTTTTCCCAGGTTTTGGGGGCAAAAGTAGGGGGTCGGCTTATACATGGTTGGCTTATACACGAGTATATACGGTACCTTTAAATTCAAAATTACTTGTCTTCGTATTTCAGAGTGCAGCCGTCTTTTTGCTACAGTGTGTCGTGCCCAGCGTTGCACCTGTGCACATTACATAACGGAGTGTCGTAGTTTTTACTTGTTCAGATTATGGGGTCACATCTTATGCCGTGCACCCCTCCCCCAATTGCCTTAGCTGTTATTGTTTTCTGTTAGCAGGTTCTTACTCACCCATTCAAAAGGAGGTTTTTAAATCCAAAGAGAGGCTATGACTGATAGTGTGATTTAGGTTCCCAGTTGAGAGACACGCCTTGTTGCTACTTGGTGGTTAAGGATATGGCCATATTTAAATGCTAAGTTTTTCATTTTTTCATATCTCCTTAGCTATAATACAGTTCTATATTCCTTTAAATTAAAAAATTGCTTGTCATAGTATTTCAGAGTGCAGCTGTCTTTTTTGTTACAAAGTTTCAGTGCTATTCTTTACTCTTTCTTCTATCCATGCTTGCGCGATTTTGGTGTCAGAATTGAAAGTGTGTAGGTTGATGTGTATACCCATTATGGCAATCACATGAGTGGTGCATGTGTCTGTAGTATTAACATTGTACCAGGAATTTTGCGTCTATAATAATAAAGATTTATTCTTTTTTTTGGATTGACTCATGTGCTTAACAACAATCTGTATTACATTTTTATGTGTGCCATCACTGATGTTTATAAAAGGGCAAATGTAATGAAGGGTTGATTCCTTCAATTATATTGGCAAATGTACAGGAAAACTGCTTTGTGCGACATTTCAGACATACACATCAAGTGTCCTACATCTCAGTACTGTGAATCTTGTAATTGCTCATGGTGGGAATATAGAGAGAATCCTGCTGATCATCAAAGCTTACATTCAGTAGAGAGAGAGAAGGACACCACTGATCAAAAGAGTGTACACAGTACGAAAGCAAGAGAGGATCCGGCTGACCAATAGAGTTTACACACTATGGAAGTGAGAGAAAGAAAGCACCCCTGATCATGAGAGCTTACACTGTACAAGAGAGATGAGAGAGATGCAAAGAGAATCTCCTATACAAACTGTGCTCTATGGGAACTGCTGACCACTGATCATTGATGACCCAGGTACTGACCACCACTGTACAAGGTATATATTGTTGATGCAGAGCATTATGGGGAAGCCTGTTTGTTTTTCAGCCATCCTATGCAGAACTAACAGTCATTGCAAGATCATATGTGTAGTAAATTACAGTATGTCTTGATTTTTTCCCCTATGTTGGTTGCATAGTGTTTGCATCTACTTGCTTTTGTTATAATATGTTTTCTTGTATTTGCAGCTGTAATTCCCACCATGACCGTCTCTCTGAGAAACTCCTCATAATGTTCTTGTAACTTTGCAACATTTTCTTTCTTTTCAGTAACATCTTGATAAACAATTGCATTAAAGCTGGAGAGAGGATTTTTCTGCTACTTCTATCCTACATCCTCTACTCCTCATTTTTGTTCCTTCATATTGTCCTAGATTATTCGCAGCTGGTCACACTAGAGAAGAGAGGCTAGCGAGTAATCTACTACTGCTTTTGTAGCGATATGCTTACATCCCTCAGGCACATTGAGCCATCTATTGTAGAATACTGTGTGACCATGCAAAAAGTGCAAAAAGACATTAGCACCTCTTTGATGCTTCAACAATGTGGGGAATGGTAGCTGCTTAATTTTTTTTTTTACAATATTGAATCATTGAATCAGATATCAAAGTATTCAAATTTAACAAATGCAACTGTTCAGGCCCCGTCACATGTGTCAACCGAGGCTGCGACATCGGAAGCGATGTGCGGGTGTGCACTCGCTTCCGACATCGCAGTCTTGGTGTCACACGGCAGGATGTTGCTGGTGACGTCGCAGCGATGCGGGCGGAGCCGTCGCTTGCTGGGCTGGGATCAACCCAGCGAGCGATCCGCAGCAATACTGCGGTATAGGCTGGATCGCCACCAACATCGCTATTGCGGTGTCAGACGGCGCGATCCAGCCTAATCGCTGGTTGCAGATTGACAGGTATACGTTCACCCTCGTAAACCTGTCAACCTGCGACCAGCAATAAATCGCAGTTGCGTCGCGCTGTCACACAGCACGACGCACTTGCGATATCGCTAGTGACATCGCTGATGCGTTACTTTTCGGCAATGTCGCTAGCGGCATTGACACATGTGACAGGGCCTTTAATGTCAGGAAATACAAATAGTACAAACAAATAGGACAATGTACGGTAAGTCTCCTCAGCACTAATTGATGTACTGAAGAAAAAGACTTAAACAAAGGCTTATCAAGCAGGGAAAGGATGCTTCCTGGCATATGAGAAAGACAAGTCATAAGTGATATACCGTATATACTCGTGTATAAGCCGAGTTTTTCAGCACATAAAATGTGCTGAAAAGTCCCCCCTCGGCTTATACACGGGTATATACGGTAATTCTCTCTATAACAGCCCCCCCCGTGGTCTCCCCCCCCCCGCCGTATATACAGCCCCCCCGTGGTATCCAGGGCCCCCCTTGCTGCACCTGTAAAGGAAGATGTCGGTATACTTATCGCTGCTGCCGCCGCCTCCGCTCCGCTTCTCGGTCACCGCGCTGCTCCGGCCGGGTCTTCATGCTTCCTGTTCCTTCTCCGGTGCTCAGGAAATGACGTCATTGTTCGAGCGTCGGAGAAGAAACAGGAAGCATGAAGACCCGGCCGGAGCAGCGCGGTGACCGAGAAGCGGAGCGGCGGCGGCGGCGGCAGCAGCGATAAGTATACTGACATCTTCCTTTACAGGTGCAGCAAGGGGGGCCCTGGATACCACGAGGGGGCTGTATACAGCTGGGGCTGCTGTATACAGCTGGGGCCCCTGTATACTAATGGGGGGGGTCTGTATACCCCTGGGGCTGCTGCGGTATATACCCCCTGGGGCTGCTGCTGTATATACCCCCTGGGGCTGCTGTTGTATATACCCCCTGGGGCTGCTGCTGTATATACCCCCTGGGGCTGCTGCTGTATATACCCCCTGGGGCTGCTGCTGTATACTACCACTGGGGCTGCTGCTGTATACTACTACTGGGGCTGCTGTATACTACTACTGGGGCTGCTGCTGTATATACCACTGAGGCTGCTGTATACTACTACTGGGGCTGCTGTATACTACCTCTGTGGCTTCTGTATACTACCACTGGGGCTGCTGTATATATCTCTGGGGCTGCTGTATACTACCACTGGGGCTGCTGCTGTATTTACCACTGGGGAGGTTGCTGTATATACCTCTGGGGCTTCTGTATACTACCACTGGGGCTGCTGTATATATCTCTGGGGCTGCTGTATACTACCACTGGGGAGGCTGCTGTATATACCTCTGGGGCTTCTGTATACTACCACTGGGGCTGCTGTATATATCTCTGGGGCTGCTGTATACTACCACTGGGGCTGCTGCTGTATATACCACTGGGGAGGCTGCTGTATATACCTCTGGGGCTGCTGTATACTACCACTGGGGCTGCTGTATATATCTCTGGGGCTGCTGTATACTACCACTGGGGCTGCTACTGTATATACCACTGGGGAGGCTGCTGTAACACTGCTGGGGCCTGTATGTACCACTGGGGAGGCTGCTGTATACCACACTTCTGGGGCTGTATACTACCACTGGGGAGGCCTGTATACCACTGCGCGGGCCTGTATACCACACTGCTGGGGGCTGTATACCTGTGCTGGGGTCCACCCTCGGCTTATACACGAGTCAATAGGTTTTCCCAGATTTTGGGGGCAAAAGTAGGGGGGTCGGCTTATACACGGGTCGGCTTATACACGAGTATATACGGTAATTGTTTGCATAGGGGAACCTAGGGTTTAATAAGTCACGCTAGAAGAGTTAAGGGATCGCCTGCTCACCTGAGGGGGGTGAATAATTGTAGGCTTTTTCTGGGTCCAGGACCAGCTCCTGTCTTGGAGTTAAGCTTGGTATAGGGCATATGCAGGACAGAAAGTTCACAGAAAGTTTACCGTGGTGGTAGACAGAAAGGTGGACAACATGTAAAGCTAAAGGGGACTGGGTCCTGGGCATGGCACAGGCTGAAGAGGAACAGTGAGGGAACTAGCAGCTACCTGGTACCTGGCAAGCACAGAGAAGAGTATGGGGGAGGTGGTATGGCTAACTTCAGATGGAAAGTGAGCCAGAAATAGCTCATAGGCTTAGAATTATGTACACCGTCAAACTGGCTGGGTCATTTGTTTAACTCCGTAGCGAAGCACATTGACCCATGAAGAGGGTCTGTTGAAGTAGAGGTGTGCAAACTCTACTGTACTTTAGATTTAGATCCCTTTCCACCTACCAAGATGAAATATTCACAACTACTCCTCAAATCAAGGCAAGGTATTTAAAATAAAAAAGACAAGAAATCTCTCTCTATTTCACATCCATTCATGTACCATCTGAACCCCCAGGCAGACCTATTATCTTTGGTATAGGATCTCTCACATATAACCTTTTTCTTTATCTTTATAAAATTCTCCAAACGTATGTTCAGGGTATATTTATTCACCCTAAGGATTCCTCTCATCTTATTAAAATTCTTAATGACATTCCATAGAATGAATCCTGCCTTTTTCTCACCCTGACATGTCATCCCTATGTACCAATATTCAACAGCATATTGGGTTACACTGAATCATTCCTCTCTTCTGAAGGATCCCAAGATAACTATGCAACATAGGTTCTTTATTTTACTTTTCAGAATAATAAACCAATATATCATCTGCGGCGGGGTATATCAATGGGGACAAGGGTTGCACCAAATTATTCAAATTTGCTCATGGGGTTGTTTGAAAGGAAATATATCTATTATTCTAAATATGATTTCAATATGAAACTTTATAAATGCTTTATTGATGACCTATTTTTTATTTGGTTTAATTATCTGGAAGTAAAAACAACATTTCTTACAGAACTATAATATTCTAATACCTTGAGAATCACCTTTACCCATACATATAACAACGTCAATATTAATTTTTCAGTTCTTAATAATTCTTATGAGGAAGAACGATTTATTATTAGGACATTTTTCAAAAATGTTAACGTGAGCAGCTATATTCACTTAATTGGTGGACAATACAATTAATGGCTCAAAAATATACCTTTTAAGCAATACCAACATATAAAATATAACTGAAGCGGAGAATAAGTATTTACTTCATAATAAGATAATTTAAGACAAGAAGCAAAACTTTGCAATATATCTTCTAAAAGGGGCAAATCAAAGAGCTCAACATTTCTTACAAAACCAATGTACTTTTGCAAAAATGAAAAATTCTGAAAATGATGATTATTATAAATACAACTTTATTACCACTTTTACCTCTGAACACAATGTTATTTATCAAACAAAACTAAAACATTAATAAAACTACAGATTAATGAAAGACCCTATTCTGAGTTCTGTCATCCACAGACAACCTGTGTTGGCTTTCGGACTGTCACCCACGTTGAAAAATATATTAGCACACAGCCTCTCAAATAAGGCCCCCTTCACACCCCATGTTTTGCCTGTCTGTGTGGATCCTTTAATTTGAAGGTCCAGATGGACAGGCACAGATCTGTGCAAACAGATGGTACTTATGCTCCTGAATCCTTATATTTGACAAATCCATTTATACCATAGAAAGCAGCAATTGCTACAGCCATAGGACATAATGGTAATGTGCGTTCTGTAGAGGAGAGAGTGAGAGAGAGAGAGAGAGAGAGGAGACCTGTACAGAAATAGGGCTGGCAGAAGCTGTATCTTGCTTCTGAGAATGCTCAGTACCACAAAACAAATCTGGGAAATGGTCCTCTTTTTTCCCGTATCTGTCTCCATAGACCCCCATGTTATGTGCCGTTGGCCATGTCGGATTCGTTTCTGTCGGTTTTTGTCAGCTGCGCCCAAAATTAGAGAAGTCTCTGATTCTGGGTACAGGAAAAAACATGACACAAATGGATCCCTGACAGAATTGACATAAACGATGGCCATATAGGACCAATTCGTGCCCATAGGGATACATGGGAGGCCAAAACGGATCCCTGCCTATCCATTTCAAAAGGGATACACACGGATCCCAAAAAACATGGTGTTTAGTGAGCATTAACCAGTGTTTATAAATCACTAGCAAAAAAATCTGGGTTGCAGAAGAATCAATTATATTATTTAACTTCCCCTCACTTTAACAAAATGCACTTTCATCTACCTTCACCAATTTTTAAAGCCCCATTTCATGCATTAAATCATCCATAGCTTGATTTTACCAATGTTTTCCTTCTACACCGCCCACCTTTCACCTCCTACAACCTCTAGTTTTCTTTGATTTTTTGGTGTTTTTTTCTCAGAAAAACTTCAGTTAATCAGATCTCCATCTATCCTGTACTATCATAACATTGTTATTCTTCATCGCTTTTTAAAACACTAATTCACTCCCAAAAATGCACTGATTGCATGTCTTTTTTAAATTGTTCTTGTTGCTTTTTTATTTCTTCTTCTTTAACACCATTCTTCTCCCGACACCTATAATGTTTTTAACTCTGCACTTCTCCATTAGAAAAACATTTTTCCCTTAGGGTACCGTCACACGTGGAGATCTCCCGGACGATTCCATAGGCGACGCCGAGGCGTGACCTCGCCAATGCGTCGCCTAATGTAAATGGGCGACGGCGACACGTCTGAGTGGTTGCCTGGTTTCACATCAGAACTGTGAAACCAGGCGACCATTCTTGGGCGATGTGTGCTGATCGCCCTGTGTAACATCTCATGAGCGATGTCAAAGGCGACAGCACACATCGCCCATACCATTCCGGTAGGCGTTTCAGGGCGTATTTACTAGCTCTGGCGATCTGTGTGGATTGGTGGCAGCTCGAGTGTTCCGATTGGTTGTCCTGTTCCTCGGCGCCATATTTGATGATGTCCAAAGGTGTCTCACCCAGAAGCATACATACTGTACAGTGATGATGTCGCCTGTGTGTCTGCAGCTGTGTCCAGAAATGTGCCCGAAACAAATGTATGTTAACACAACGCAATCGCAAGAACATCCTAGCTAAAAGCTGCACGAGCGCTGTAGTTGCGGGCGTCCTGTATGACAAGACGCACAAGCATACAGTAAATACGAGGCGGTCGAAAAACTTGGACAATTGTCCTATTTAATCGAACTTTACAAATGGGCCAATCCGAACTCTGCCCCAGACCAAGCCCAGCCAGTCCCAGAATCATAATGTTGTGTCCAAAAATTTTCTAACGTGTTATATGTTTTCATTGACCATGTTGGTCTTAAGTTTTAATTAAAAATATGTTCTTATAACCATGAATGTTTTTCATTTTTTTGGGTGCATGTATGTATATATATATATATATATATATATATATATGTTTGTTATTTAATACTCCGGTAACTGGGTTTTACACCATACCATTATACGTAAAAAAGGTTCACACAATAAAACAAGTACATATTTGTGTCCACAAAAGGGTTTAGTTGTCCAAGGAAAGCGATGCATGTCCCAGTATGGTGTGCCACAAACGTATGGTGCCATAATGTCAGATTTATAGGGGTACATACGCACTGGGGACATATGTATGGGACCCAGGGACAGCCCTTTGTGGTGACACAGTATGTTGCGTGAGTGTGTTTTCCCCAATATACATGTATTTCATTACACATATTCTGCACACACATGGAGAAGGAAATGATAGGTGATCTATACATGCCATTACTGCAAACACACAAATATCTGGGCACACACATAGTTTCAAGGCTGCAATATTATCCAGACCAAGAAAGAAAGAGTGATCTTATTAGACAACGCAGTAGCACAAGACACCCAACACAAACGCTGTCTGTACATATTGACTGTACAATAAATGAAATGTCACGCGAGCGTCGTGTTCTGCCTAGTCGTCTTTTGCCTTTCTGGCAACGCCAATTCATATAGCAATAACCAGTGACACATCGCACGAAAGTTGTGTATAAAGCACGCGTAATGCATTTATTTACATGTAACTATGTGGCACGGCGAACAAGGGACACACATTAAATAATGACCAATGACACGTCTTCAAGGCGTCACACAACATTATGTTAACGCCCATCTCTGAGATGCGGCTAAAATTTACGCCCACATCGCTGATATGGTGGCTCTGTGTGACGCGAAAGCGGCGACCAGCAATTTGATCGGCCCTGGGC
The DNA here is from genome assembly GCA_033576535.1 of Allobates femoralis. Taxonomy (NCBI): domain Eukaryota; kingdom Metazoa; phylum Chordata; class Amphibia; order Anura; family Aromobatidae; genus Allobates; species Allobates femoralis. The sequence continues at coordinate 119,327,628 of JARQOC010000003.1, forward strand.
CTTGGGCGACGCTCAGGCAATTTCTGGCGGGTTGTCGCCCGAGCGTCGCCTAAGTTGTCGCCCCGTGTAAATGAGCGACGGCGACCTTAGGCGACATGCAAATACGTGCGCGTGCACGTGCGTCGCCTATGAAATCGCCCGGGAGATCTACACGTGTGACGGTACCCTTAGTCAGATCTTCCCACTCTCACACCATCTTTGTTTTTTATTCTTTATCCTTTTAAAAGCACCATTTATCTCGCAAAACTGCTTCTGACATGATTTTTGCTCTTTGAACTTTTCTTTTCTGTATCAGTTTTCCCTGGTAATCACCCCATCTATTATGTTCTTTTTGCTAATTTCAATACAATTTCAATATGTTGCCATACTCCTTGTATATTTCTTTTCTCTTCTGTATTGAATCTGGTGATGACAGAGCTCATCCACTTCCTCCATTCTATACATCAGACAATTCTTTATCATTTTTACTTATCCTTTATGTCCCCAACCCTCTTCTCTGCATTTGCAATTTTCTCCATTATCCAACTGAAACTTTCCCAATTATCCTGTGTCTCTATTAGATTTTTCCCCTTTTCTCCCTTTTCTCTTTTCTTTCCTTGCCTTCATTTCTATGAGTGTTCTAGCTCTGCTTTCCATCTTGTTTTGTAAGATTACCCTCCTTTTAATCTTTTTATCCTTGTGCCGATTCTACCACTTATCCTTATTTTACTTAACTGAATTTTATACATTTGCTTTTTTACTTTTTGACTATATCTTTCATTTTTCCCTTTCCTTGTTTTTCATGACATTTTTCCTTCCCTTGACCGTTCCCTGCCCTACCACATTTTCCAATCTGTGGGAATTTTTAAAGCCATTTTGGCACCCATTGTAGGCTATTTAAACACCTCTTGCTTCTATTTGCACTGTACAGTTGTTTTTTACATTTGAGACACTGTCCGGTGTTGAAACTCATTGTGGAATACATATTGCTCCTTTATATTATTGGATCAAGGATATTCATTTAAGTTAGCGCAACCCAAAATCGTGAATTGTCTTTTCCTTTTAGCATTATGATGGAGTTGGCCACCGTGGAGCGGGGAGACACTGGTAAAAATCGGTGTGTGTGTATGCGGTGTGTGTGTATGGTTATATGTGTGTGTGTATGGGTGTGTGTGTGTATGGGTGTGTGGTGTGTATGGGTGTGTGTTTGTGTTGTGTGTGTGTATGGGAGGCTGTATCGTATATAAGACCCCCCACCCCCCCCCCGAAAATAAGACATGGTCCATCTTTGGGACCAAAAATAAATACAAGACAGTGTCTTATTTTCGGGGAAACAAGGTAATGCAAGACAACTCACTTGACACCAATCCATGCAAACACATGGGATCCTAATCATTAAATTGCACGTTCTACTAAATCCTTTTCCACAAACATATATATCATTCTGCTTCGCGTCGCCTTGTTTATAATATGCTGTCCACAGATCAGACTGCAAATACAAGTTGACAGGTTCCCTTTGCTATTGTACATAGAAAAAATAACATTCTGTAAATAAGACCTGTACCTATTGTTAACCTTAGTCTTCTAACTCACAGCAACCTGGTGATTCATTATTTTTTTTAAGATGACATGGATATAGAGGCCTTGATTCAAACACCAAGCTGTGTTGCTGGCTCTGTGAGCTATGATGGCAAGGGCAATGACATTCGTAATAGCACTCATTGAGAATCAGGCAGAGGTCAAGTATCTCAAGCCTTTTACTACAATTAAGAGACTGTTAGGGCTCAAACACATGGGCGTTAAAGCTGGATGAGTGCAATGCAAAGAAATCTCACATTGCACTCTGACCAATGTTAATAAATGAGTGAGAGCAGATGAATGTTTGTCTACAGCTTTTTTTCTCATCCAGATTCTGAAAGAGAAAAAAGTAGTGACATGCTGCAATTGGATTAGAGTTTCCTGCGAGATTCACCAATTCAAGTCAATGGGTGCGTAAAAAGTAGCACAGCACACTGACAGTGTTTTTAGCATATTTTTTCCCATGCTGGAAAAAAGTTCAAATAGAATAGACAGAAATAAAAGATAGATAGATAGATAGATACACTTTTTCCTCAAATACATATAGCTTATAGCATTTGTACATCATTGGTAGTAGCTGTGTGCTGCAAGAAATTTTTTCAAATTATTAGACCCAGCGTCTTTGCTAGCACCAGTTCACATTAGTCTGTGAGTGCTGTGCAGTTTTTTTCTTGATAGATAGATAGATAGATAGATGCTGCTTCTGGGGCTGCCCATTAATATTCATGTACATTCACTTCTTTGACTGGCAACAGCCAATAACTTCTGTGATTGGATGTTACAGTCAGACTCTACTTCCACAATCTGGACAGTGATTGTGTTTGGTTGGTATACACATTAGTATTTGGCAACCAACCTGCAGTCATACTGTATTAAATATATAAATAATTAAAATAAACACGTAGGGCTCTGCTGTATTTTTCAGTCAAGCTCAGATAAAGCAGGCAGCTGCGAGCTGCCACCATCAGCTGCCTAATTTTACCTTGGCTAAAACTAGAGAGCTGAGGATTGGTATTCTCATGGTATTGTCAGCGGGGTGAGGGCCTTTGTTTTAGGGTCATTAACTTCTGCTTTATTCACTGCTCTGCCGGCGCTCGGCAATCTCCGGCGGCCAGCAGCATAGTTCGGCTGTGACCGCAGGGTTCACCCGCGGTCATAGCCTGAGCTATCACCTGTTATAGTCAGTTGTCAGCCTGCATTCACTCTGCATAGACGTGTGTGTTATTAACTTCCGGTTTATTCACTGCTCTGCCAGCGCTCGCTATTTCTATGTCCATATCCAGGGCCCTGTTGCAGTGGCTCACTGGGTAATAAAGGGGTTAGGGCCAGCTTTGTGTTTTCAACTGGCCCTAAACCCAAAATTCATGGGGTGACGCCAATATTAGACCTGACCGCCATGAATTTTTAGTGAATTTTGTAAAAAAAACACAACACAGAGAAAAAATATTTTATTAGAAATAAAACAAAAAATACACTTAGACTCCATCTTTATTAAAAAATCCTCTTACGTCCGACGTAGTCCAATCAGGTTTTCTTATTTAGCACAACTACATCTCTGGTAGAGAACCTCTACCACATATGTAGCTGAGCTGTGTAGCCTTGGGAAAGTTCATGCAAGTTCATGCCCATGAACTCACATAAACTTTCCTAGACAGCACCGTGTGGCTAGTTCAAATGAACAGCTGATCTGCATCAGCTGATCATTTGAAATAACAGGCGGGAAAGCCAGTGGTGAAGACACCGCCGGCTTTCCTGCGGAGTTCTGCGCTCCAGCTCCATGATGCCCCCTCCCTGCTCCCTGGAGCTTCTCTCTCCACCTGATCCTAACTTAGGATCAGGTCTGGAGTCAGCGGGGGGCGATGAGGGGGCATCAGGGAGCGAGGAGTGCAGAACACAGAAGGAAAGCCGGCGGAGCAGTCTTTTCACCGCTGCCGGCTTCCCAGCCCTGCTCCTTCGCTCCCCTCCCCCCCCCACTGCCTCTGCACCTGATCCTAACTTAGAACCGGGCGGGGGGAGCAGCTCCAGGGAGCAAAGAGGGAGCATCAGGGAGCAAGGAACGTGGCACAGACCAGGAAAGTCGGCGGTGAAGTCCTCTTCTCACCGCCGGCTTCCCGCCTGTGTTTTTCGCTCCTTGCTCCTGGTGCTGCGCTCCCCCCTCCCTGTAGGTACTCCCCCCGCCCTGTACTAATGTTAAAACACTTATTACATTAATTTTCAATGGTGTTCGACAGCGTTCGATGAAAATTTGACGAACATTCAATGAACACACATCAAATTCGACGAACACCGGGGTGGTGGTTCATCTCTAAGGGTACCTTCACACGCGGCAATATTGCTAGGCAATTTCACTGGCAATTTGCTGGTTACAGTGAAATCATGGACACATTTGTTCTATTTTGTTGCTGTGTACAAATGGGACAATGTGTCCATGATTTCACTGCAACCAGCAAATTGCCAGTGAAATTGCCTAGCAGTATTGCAGCGTTTGAAGGTACCCTCATAGTGATAAATACTGCTGACAAGTTTTCTTTAAGTAACACCAGACTTTTAGATAATGGCAGAAGGAGAGAAAGAAGTAGCTACAACCTCAAATGTAGAATGGCAAAATGAAAATAAAGTAGGCAAGCACATCCTGTCATGTCATAAATTTTCAGGTACATTGAGGTAATGGGCTTCAAAATATTTTATATATTTAATGTTTACTTTATGTATTAGTGGTTGCAGTGTGCTACTTTATTTTTGTGTTCTTGTGTTTTTCATTTTTTTATGGGCTTTGTTCATTTGGTCTTTTACATTGCTACAGTAAAATACTTGAGGTATCAATGATCTAGGGCAGGGGTGGGCAGCTCCAGGCCTCGAGGGCCACACACAGTCCAGGTTTACTGGATATCCTTAGCATTTGACAGTTGGAACCATCACCTGTGCAGGAGATTAAATTACCAACTGTCAAATGCTAGGGATATTCAGAAAACCTGCATTGTGTACGGCCCTCGAGGCCTGGAGTTGCCCACCCCTGATCTAGGGGGTATTTCATAATTACTACTGTACATTATAAAAATTGATTCTAAAGCTCAAGTACATTTAACATATATTTCACCAAGCATTGTAACCCACTGTATTTTTGCACAATCTATTATATTATAATTTAATACCGATAGTTGAACAATATATGGATAATAGTACATTATAAAGGGGCCTCTCCTATTGAACATATAAAGACTAAACTGACCAGCTTTTGGAGAGTTTCAGCCCAAATAATAATGGTACACAGAGTAGTGTGTAGTGAAGTTTTTATTATTAACAAAAACATATAAAATTACAGTGGCTTCTCATAGTACCAATACATCACAGACAATAAAAATTACAGAAACGGTCCAGAGGACAACGGAGGTGAAAAAACCAACAGTCAGCATAGCATAACCAAGGCCCTAGCATGTGAAACAGTGGGGAAATGTAAGGGGCCCAAAACCTACTGTGAAAAACATCTAAGGTAAAGTCCACTGGTTCTCACTAGTGTTAGCTACAAGTGTCAGTGTCTATGGAGCAACCAGGGCAAGTATACCCAGAATCACACTGCTATACACAGGCACCCAGAATCACCCACTTACCCGTGCTGGCTGGTATCACCGACTGATGTTGGAGAAGGGAAGCCCCGACGCGTTTTTCCCTATCGAGCTTCCTCAGGGGGCCATGCTAGGGCCTTGGTTATGCTATGCTGACTGTTGGTTTTATCAACTCCGTTGTACTCTGGACCGTTTCTGTAATTTTTATTGTCTGTGATGTATTGGTACTATGAGAAGCGACTGTAATTTTATGTTTTTGTTAATAATAAAAAACTTCACTTTAGCTATCTGTGTACCATTATTATTGGGGCTGAAACTCAACTGGTCCATTTAGTCTTTATATATTATAATATATAGTATATAATTACAATTGTTGTTTGGTCTTCTTAAAGTGCACTTTAAGAAGACCAAACAACAATTGTAATTATATACTTTACTATTATAATATAATATATAAGTAAACTGAGAGAATCCAAGAACATCCAGTGGGCAATTGTTTGCATGTATGCATATTGCACACTTGCGGTCACATGACCTCCAACTCCCGACAGTCAGCACACTGCAGGCAGTCAGGATTCAGAAGTCTGCAGTCCGCAGCAGCGGGCGCTGCTGTCGTGCGGCACCAACCCTGCAGCCACCGCACGGAACTGCCCATCGACTCCAGGCGGGCATTGCAGCAAGCTGACCAGCCTAACCCTCAGGCTCCTCAGGCCCCTGGCCACATCGGGGCCCTGCTACACCTGGCCCTAGACTTCTTCTGACCCCAGCTGCATCTAGCCCCTGACTACACTTAGTCCCTGACTGCAACTAGCCCCTCTGCTGCCTCTGACCCCCCCGGCTATATCCAATCCCCTGGCTGCCTCTGACCCCCAGGCTACGTAGAAACCCCTGGCTGTCTCAGAACCCCTTGGCTGCTTCTGGAAACCCTATGTCCACCACCTGCATCAGCTCACCCCCCCGGCGGCACCATCCCACCCTGACTGCCTCATCTAAACCATGACTGTGCCACCTCGACCCCAGCTGCACCGTCTCACCCACTGCTACATCACCTCATCCTCTGCTGTATCATCTCATCCTCCGCTGCATCACCTCATCCTCTGCGGCACCATTCCCTCCTTGGCTACATCATCTCCTCCTTGGCTGCATCATCTCACCCCTGGCTGATTCACCTCATCCTGGCTGCCTCACCTCATCCCGGCTGCCTCACCTCATCCCGGCTGCCTCACCTCATCCCGGATACCTCACCTCATCCTGGCTACCTCACCTCATCCCGGCTGCATCACCTCCTCCTCGGCGGCATCACCGCCTCCTTGGCTGCATCTCCTCATCCCATCCTCAGCTTCTTCCCTGTCTTTATCACCTCATCCCTGACTGCGCCAACCTCGTCTTGGCCACGACATCCTTGGCTGCACCACCTCTTCACTAGACTGCACCTCATCCCTGAACTGCATCTCTTCCCCCGGACTGCATCTCATTACCTGCCCGCACCTCAAACGCAGCCAACCACCCATCATTCTGAACTCACCCTCACTATACCTGATCCCTGGCTATTATTATTATTATTTATTTATATAGCGCGATTATATTCCATGGCGCTTTACATGCTAAAAGGGCAGACTAGGACAAGTAACATAGTAACAATACAGGTAACAATAAATGTTGACAATTCGGTTGTACAGATACAAGAGGGGAGAAATCCTGTCCGCGAAGGCTCACAGTCTATGAGGGATGGTGGGGATACAGTGGCAGGGGGAATTCCAGTCGTGAGGCAGTGTGATGGACCGGGTCTTATTGCAGGTGGTAGGCTTGGCGGAAGAGGTGGGTCTTCAGGCTTCTTTTGAAGGTTCCCAGGGTAGGAGAATGTCTGATGTGTTGGGCAGAGAGTTCCAGAGTATAGGTGAAGCACGGGAGAAATCCTGTATGCGGTTGTGCGAAGAGGAGATGAGGGGGAGTAGAGGAGAAGCTCTTGGGAGGATCGCAGGTTGCGTGAGGGTAGGTATCGGGAGACCATGTCAGAGATGTATGGAGGGGACAGGTTGTGAATGGCTTTGTATGTCATGGTTAATGTTTTAAACCGGGATCTCTGGGAAGTAGGGAGCCAGTGAAGGGCTTGGCAGAGGGGGGAAAACGGGGAGTAGCGGGAAGACAGCTGGATTAGGCGGGCAGACAGAGTTCAAGATAGATTGTAGAGGTGCAAGGGAGGTATTGGGAGGCTGGTGAGCAGGAGGTTGCAGTAATCGAGGCGGGAGATGATGAGAGCGTGAATAAGGGTTTTAGCAGTGTCGTGGTCAAGGAAAGTGCGAATCCTATAGATGTTTTTGAGCTGGAGTCGGCAGGAGGTGGCGAGGGCCTGGATGTGGGGCTTGAAGGAGAGGGAGGAGTCAAGGATAACCCGAGGCACTTGGCATGGGGGACTGGAGAGAGAGAGCAGTCGTTGACGACGATGGATAGGTCAGGTAGTGAGGGGGAGCGTCTTGGGGGGAAGACTATGAACTCGGTTTTGTCCATGTTCAGCTTAAGGAAGCAAGCAGAGAAGAAGGAGGAGATGGCGGACAGGCAGTGTGGAATTTTGGATAGAAGGGAGGCGATGTAGGACCAGACAGGTAGATTTGGGTGTCGTCGGCGTAGAGGTGATATTGGAGGCCATGGGACCCAATGAGTTGTCCTAGGCCGAGAGTGTAATTGAGAACAGTAATGGTCCAAGAACCGAGCCCTGGGGGACCCCGACAGATAGGGGGTAGGGCGAGGAGGATGTGTGGGAGTGGGTGACGCTGCAGGTGCGGTCCTTTAAGTATGAGGAGATCCAAGAGAGTGCAAGGTCCGTGATTGCCAAGAGATTCCAGGATCTGTAGTAGAGGGAGTGGTCAACAGTGTCAAAGGCGGCAGACAGGTCGAGGAGGAGGAGAACAGAGTAGTGGCGCTTGCTTTTGGTAGTCAGTAGGTCATTTGTGATTTGGTCAGGGCTGTTTCAGTGGAGTGGAGGGGTCGGAAGTCAGATTGCAGGCGGTCAAAGAGAGAGCAGGAGGAGAGGTGAGAGGACAGCTCAGAGTGGACATGCTGTTCAAGTAGTTTAGAGGCGAAAGGGAGAAGAGATATAGGGCGGTAGTTGGAGACAGTTGTGGGATCGAGAGAGGGTTTTTTGAGGATGGGTGTGATCAAGGCATGTTTTAAGGCTGAGGGGAAGGTGCCAGTGGTAAGTGATAGGTTGAAAAGATGAGTTAGGGCTGGGATAATAACGGAGGTGAGACCCCTCCCACCTCTCCTCCCCTACTCACCCCACCATGTTCCCGCTTCTTCTCACCTTCACTCCCATCCTTCTCCACTTCCTACTACCCCTACTCAGCCCCCCACTGAGCATAGAAATACTACTCTCACCCTCCATCCTTCCTACCCACCTCACCCAATCCTCCAAACTATTCCCTCACTTTCAACCCACCATCTCTAGATGTACACGCCCACCATGCAAGCTCCCCTGCTCCCACCTTCTAACCCTCTCCATGCTCCTCCTACTCTCCGGTGACATTTCCCCTAATCCTGGTCCACCCCACCACATCTCCTCACTCTCCTTCACCCCACCCCTGTGATCCTTCACCAACCCTCGTAACCTCCCTTAACCTCCGACCCATTCCCCCGTCCCCCTACCTGGCGCACTCTGGAACGCCCGCTCGGTCTGTATCAAACTCATACTTATCCACAACCTCTTCATCTCCAAAAAACTCTCCTTCCTCGGCATCAGGAGATCCCTCTGACACAACCTCCCCGCCTGCCCTCTCCTACTGTGGACTCACGCTCTCCCACACTCCCCGCCCCATCAACACCCACGCCGGAGGTGTTGGCCTACTTCTGGCCAACGAGACTGCTCCATCTACCCACTTACTCCACCCCCCCCCCCCACCCCTCCTTCGAGGCACACTCTGTACGCATCTACTCCCCCTGCAACCTCCAACTGGCCATTGTCTACTGCTCCCCTGGATCCCCTTCCACCGTCTTCGACCACTTCACAACCTGGCTCTCCCCCTCCTCTCCTCCGATATCCCCACCAACGTCATGGGTGACTTCAACATCCCCATCGACACCCCCAACTTCGCTGCCTCCAAACTCTTATCCCTTACCTCCTCTTTCGGCCTCTCCCAATGAATCTCCTCCTCCACACACACTGGTGGCAACACACTAGACCTCGCCTTTACCCGCCTCTGCTCCCTCAAAGACCTTGCAAACTCAACCCTCACCCACTCCGACCACAACCTATTGACCTTCTCATCCCTCTCCCCCCCTACCACGCTCCCCCTCTCCGGACACTCCTCCACCCCCGCAGAAACCTTAAGCTCATAGACTTCCACTCACTCTCAGAGTCCCTCCTCCCGCTCTCAGACTTGGCCTGTTCTCAAGACGCTGACTCAGCGCCTCCCTCTATAACACCACTCTCACTACAGCCCTCGACCAGGCTGCTCCGCTCACATTTAACACAACACGTGTACAACGACAACCCTGGCTCACGCCCATCACTAAAAAACTCTGACATATGACTAGGGTGGGCGAACGGAGATGGAAGAAATCCCACTCCGTAGAGCACTTCACCTTATACAAGCGCTCCCTCAATACCTTCAAGACTGCCCTTGACTCTGCAAAACAAGTCTACTTCTCCTCCTTAATAACCGCACTGTCTCACAACCTTAAACAACTCTTCAAAACATTCAACTCTTTACTTCGTCCCCCTGCACCCCCTCCCTCACCCCTCATCTCCGCCGACAACTTTGCCACCTTCTTCAAAGACAAAATTGACAAACTCAGACAAAGCTTCGACCCACAATCCCTTGCCCCATCCCACTTCTCGCCCATCCCTCCTCACCCAAATGCAGTTTCCCCCCCATGACAGAGGACCACCTCTCCTCCCTTCTAGCACGATCACACCTCACCACCTGCGCCCTTGACCTACTCCCCTCCCACCTCATCCCTAACCTCACCACAGTCCTCATCCCCGCCCTAACACATCTCTTCAACATATAACTCAAATCCGGCACATTCCCCTCAACCTTCAAGCATGCCCTAATCACGCCCATCCTAAAAAAATATCCTTCGACCCTAAACAGTCTCCAACTATCGCCCCATATCCCACCTCCCGTTCCCTCAAAACTTCTTGAACAACACGTCTATTCCGAATTGTCCTCCCACCTCTCTTCCTGTGCTCTCTTTGATCGCCTACAATCCGGCTTCTGACCTCACCACTCCAAAGAAACAGCCCTAACCAAAGTCACTAACGACCTACTGATTGCCAAGAGCAAGCGACACTGACTCTGTCCTCATCCTTCCCTTATCTGTAGGAGTTCCCCAAGGTTTGGTCCTGGGACCACTACTCTTCTCCATTTACACCCTCGGCCTAGGCAAACTCACGAGTCACATGGCCTCCAATACCACCTCTACGCCGACGACACCCAACTCTATCTGTCTGGCCCAGATATCTAATCCCTTTTATCCAAAATTCCTCCTTGCCTATCCGCCATCGCATCCTTCTTTTCTGCCCACTTCCTCAAACTCAACATGGACAAGACTGAATTCATCGTCTTTCCCCCTAATAACACTCCCCCTCTTCCTGCTCTATCATCACTGTCAATGATGCACACTCTCACCCGTCCCCCACACCAAGTGCCTCGGGGTAATTCCTCGACTCCTCCCTCTCCTTCAAGCCCCACATCCAAGCCCTCTCCACCGCCTGTCGACTCCAACTAAAAAACATTGCCTGTATCCGCTCCTTACTTGACCAAAGCACGGCTAAAACACTTGTCCACGCCCTCATCATCTCCCGCCTGGATTACAGCAACCTCCTGTTCACCGGCCTCCCTGCCTCCTCCTTGCACCTCTCCGCACCATCCTCAACTCTGCCGCCTGACTCATCCACCTTTCTCCCCGTTACTCCCCGTCCCTCTCTGCCGAGCACTCCACTGGCTCCCCACTCCCCAGAGATCCCACTTCAAAACCCTAACCCTGACATACAAGGCCATACACAACCTGTCCCCTCCCTACATCTCTGACCTGGTCTCGAACCTACCTACTTCCCCTCGCACAACCTGCACTCCTCTCAAGAACTCCTTCTCTCAACACCCCGCATTTCCACCTCCCACAACCACATACAAGACTTCTCTCATGCTTCTGCCCTACTCTGGAACTCCCTCCCCCACCACATCAGACAATCCCCTACCCTGGGAACCTTCAAGAAAAACCTGAAGACCCACCTCTTCCTACAAGCCTACGGCCCGCACTAAGACCCATCCATTGCACTACCTCACCCCCCTCTTTCCTTCATACTGTCTCCCTACCCACCCCCTCTAGACTGTGAGCCCTCGTGGACAGGATCCTCTGCCCTATTGTACCCTTATGATTGATTTGTCTTCGTTTTACTACTTGTCTTTGTCTACCCTCTCACTTGTAAAGCGCCATGTAACCTAATGGTGCAATTTAAATACTTAATAATAATAATACATTATAATTACCTTTATTAAAGTAGTATATTTTAATAATTTTATTATGCAAACTTATGCCAATCATTTTAAAATCAGAAATGCTTTAACATGTATTCCAAACTGTAATGTATTTTAATAAATCATTTTAAAAATAATTACAAGCCAATTGATATACATCTACAGACAGGTAGTTATTTTCCCAAATTGAGAAATCTAAAAATAAAGCCAGCAGAATACACCCACTCATGACATATTATTTGAAAATAGACATAGATCCTGTCATAAAATGAATTTTACTATTTCAGGACATAACAAGAAGCAGTAATCTAATCCAGATAGACTTATAGATCATTATATTATTATTAATAAATACATGTGAAACCCTAAAAGGGTTATTAAAGGGAACTGGTCAGTTGATAAATATGGCCTTAAAATTCCATCAAATAAATGTATTCTTTGTTCATTAAGGGTGCATACTCACGATCAGGAATTGCAGCGTATGTCCAAAACGCTGCGTTCTACAGTAGCAGCATAGTGGGTGGGATTTGAAGAAATTCCATGCTCACTATTCTTTTCTGACCGCGTGTGTTTTCAGCTGCGGTGCAGGTTTCCGGACATCCGCATCTCTGCAGCATGTTAATATAATGCTGCTGAGTCTGAAGCGATCACCATCGGGTAAATGCAAGGAAACGCCACCCTGCACCCACCACTCATGGTGATTACAGGGCAGCTGTGTTCACCCGCAGGTTCTCGCGGGTCCGGAGCCACTGCGTCCAATACGCAGTGGCTTCAGATTGTGTGCACACACCCATAAAAGTTTGACTTTTTCTAAGGTTGAAGAGATTAAGAAAAATTCAAATTTGCTTGTTTAAGCTGATTTTCTGGGAAATTAGATTTGCAAAGAAGTTGTTCTCTGCAGATTGATTGTTTCATCAGATCCTCGGGCATAATAAGTATTAGCTGTAAAATAAAACCCTTCTACTTACAGTTCTTACCTCTCCCCTCTCCAGCTCGTCTACTCCTCACCATAACATTTCCAGTCTTCACTGCGTCTTCTGACTGATGCTGCTTGGGATTAAATCCCCAGTTGATGCTGTGCAAGTATGTAAAACGCCACAATGTCATGACTTCATAACATGGACCTTATGTGTGCAGGGATTTCTGCACGAGCATTAGAGTTTAGAAGATGTGACAAAGACTGGACAGGTGACAGTGAGTAGCGACAGGGGCGAAGAGATATGTGTTAAGATGAGTATAAAGATTTATTTTTTACCTTTTGACAGTTCTTTATGATTCAGAAAAATTATAGCCAGCTGTGAATGTAGATTTTTGTAAAATTTAAGTGCCTCTCATATATTTGCTCATCTCTACTAATTTCTAAAGGAAAGTTGACAGAATATTCATCCTGCCCCTAATAGAAGCAGTACAAGGCCAGAGACACAATATGCGGGATGCATGTGAGATACTTGCATGGGTCTTGCATGACTCACCCGGAGCGGCCTCGCTTTCTGGACAGAAGCATGTCAGCTGCTTGTGTTTCTATGTTTCTATGCAGCTCCACGCTCCTGTTCAGAGAGGCGGAGGCCATGTAAGTCATGTGAGGCTCATGCGAGTATTATGCATGCATCTCGCATAGTGTGTCTTTGGCCTTGTACTGCTAACAGGAACCTTAAAAGAAAACAATTCTCCCTCTGAAAGGTTGCAGTGTTTCAGAGAAAACATACTGTAGTATAGTCAATCAAGTTTAGCTGGGTGAAGAAAATCAGGAGGTAAGCTGTGCAGAGGCGCCGGGTTTAGCACATCTGAAATGTTTTCTCTGAAATGATAAAGTGTTTCAGGGAAGATTTTGCATTATTCTCAGGTAAAAACTAGTGATGGATGAATGGCTTAATATTTGCACTCGCTATACTTGTTACGAGTACTTTTTATCACTTGCATATTCGTCCGAATAGTGAGTACAATGTAAGTCAATGAGTGATTGGCTCCGCCCCCACACACATCCGGCTATAAAATTAGTATTTCCGGGACAGAGCAGGAGGGTGGGCTTTTTTACATTTTAACTGCATAAAATACCAGACTGTGTCTGTGTCCACCAGAGAGACCCTAACTTTCAATTGCTTTCCTTGAGGTGTCAGCTCCCTTTGTGTACTGAACTTGTGTCAGATCGATAATGAGTATCATGAATACTGTATTATTCGTGCTAATAGCGATAGTAACAATTACACTCGCTCATCACTAGTAAAAACCTATGTATTAATAACATGGCCAGGACTCATTTTCATCCCCTTATATTTGGTGAACATTTTTTCTTTAAAATAAATTACCAGCAGACCTCTTCAAGGTGAAAAATTTTAATTACACAATGACAAATCATTGTTTGCTGAAAAGAAAAGAAACTAAGTGAAATTGTTTGATTATTTCAACTAATACAGCAAAAGTAAAAGTAACACGGTGATCATTTTAAGAATTCTGCATTATATGCACAATGAACAGTTGTTTCTGGTCCAGATCTTGACTTACAACAACCCACTCTTATCTCAGCAGTGCATGGAGTTTATCATATTTTTTGTGTTATTGTATGCTCCCCTGTACACTGAGGATTGACCACTAGCCCTCAAGGGATTTAGAACTGTGGAAAATCCAGCCATGCACCCAAATTTCAATGTTTTGTTCTACAAGCCACTTAACCCCTCAGTGACGGAGCCAATTTCCACCATAAAGGGAACCAACCACCTCAGATCACCCTAATACACAGTTAGTACATGTCCCTGCACCCTAAGGATACCTTTCCAGCACTGTTTTTGTGTAAAATATTGCATTAGTATAACTGATATAAAGAGTTTATAAACTTACTAGCCTGGAGACATCTGGGCGTATCCCTCCTTCTGTTATACTTCAGGGCTGTGCATTGCATGGCTGTGCTCCCCCTCCCTCCGTGCCTGCTGCCTGCCCTGATGGGCGTGATCGTTATCTCCTCTGCACAGAGGGAGGGGGATCACAGACATGCAATGAATGCACAGCCCTGAAGTATAACAGAAGGAGGGATACGCCCAGATGTCTCCAGGCTAGTAAGTTTATAAACTCTTTATATCAGTTATACTAATGCAAGATTTTACACAAAAACAGTGCTGGAAAGGTATCCTTAGGGTGCAGGGACATGTACTAACTGTGTATTCGGGTGATCTGAGGTGGTTGGTTCCCTTTAATGACCAGACCGTTTTTTGTAATTCTGACCAGTGTCCCTTTATGAGGTAATAACTCTGGAACACTTCAACGGATCCTAGCGATTCTGAGATTGTTTTTTCGTGACATATTGGGCTTCATGTTAGTGGTAAATTTAGGTCAAAAATTTTTGCTTTTTTTTGTGAAAATAAAAAAATTGGCAAAAATTTAGAAAATTTTGCAATTTTCAAATTTTTAATTTTTATTCTGCACCCAAAAGTGACACCATTCCAAAAACTGCACCCCTCAAGCTACTCAAAACTACATTCAAGAAGATTATTAACCCTTCAGGTGCTTCACAGCAACTAAAGCAAAGTGGAAACAAAAAATTTACATTTTAATTTTTCCAACAAAAATGTTCTTTTAGCCTAAATGTTTTCATTTTCACATGGGCAACAGGATAAAATGCATCCGAAAATGTGTAGGGCAATTTCTCCTGAGTACACTGATACCTCATATGTGGTCATAAACCACTGTTTGGGCGCACGGCAGGGCTCAGAAGGGAGGGAGCGCAATTTGACTTTTGGAGCTAATTTACCATTCAAAAAGTCAAATGGCGCTCCTTCCCTTTCAAGCCCTGCCGTGCGCCCAAACAGTGGTTTATGACTGCATATGAGGTATCGGTGTACTAAGGAGAAATTGCCCAACAAATTTCAGGATGCATTTTATCCTGTTGCTCATGAGAAAATGAAAAAATTGAGGACAAAAGAAAATTTATGTGAAATAAAAGTACTTTTTCATTTTTACGGATCAATTTGTGTAGCACCTGGGGTTTCAAAGCGCTCACTGTGCTTCTAAATAAGTTCCTTGGGGTGTCTAGTTTCCAAAATGGGGTCACTTGTGGGGGAGCTCCAATGTTTGGGCACACAGGGGCTCTCCATATGCGGCATGGTGTCCGCTAACAATTTGAATGGAAAATTAGCTCCAATAGTTAGCGGACACCATGTCGCATATGGGAAGCCCCTGTGTGCCTAAACATTGGAGCTCCCGCACAAGTGACCCCATTTTGGAAACTAGACGCCTCAAGGATTATATCTAGGGGTATAGTGAGCATTTGGAACCTACAGCTACTTCACAAAATTTGATAAAGTCATATTGAACATTTTCTTTTTTTCACATAATTTCTCACTTTTAGAGCATGTCCAAAAGATACGGAGACACCGCGTCCTGGTTCGTCTCCTCTCCTGCTTTTTTTTTTTAGTATTTCTTTATTAAAAGAAAAAAAAAACAACGTGGTCCCTTCGCCATATTTTTGGTTGACTGGAAACCAAAAATATAGGAAGCCTTATTTTTTTAAAATTATTTCTTGAGGCCGACGAGCCAGGGTACAACTAGGCAGCTGGGGGCTGAAATCCTCAGCGTAGGGAGGCCCAAGCTCTCTGCCCCCCCCCCCGCTGTGAATTGCAGCCCACAGCCGCCCCAGAAAATGGCTCATTCATAGAAGCGCCATTTTCTGGTGCTGTATACCAGCGCAATGAACGGAGGGTTAATGCCAGCTTTTTGGCAGCTGGCACTAAGCCCGAGATTCATAACGTCTGGCCAATATTAGAGACCGGAAAGCACAACACAGAGAAATATATTTTTATTGGAAAAAAAACCCACAAACACATATTTAGACCTCATCTTTATTACTGTGAAGTCCGACGTAGTCCAGTGGGAAGGTCCGACGTAGTCCAGTGGGAGGTCCCGCAACAGATTCTCATTCAGATGATGATCTGAAGTTACCCCCTGTGTGGTCACAAAGAGGTTGACTGCAGATCAGGTAACCCCTTGTGACCTCACAGAGATGATGTTCTGCAGTTAACCCTTTGTGGCTAACTGCAGATCATCATCCCTGTGTGGTCACAAGGGGTTAACTGCAAGATTAGGTAACCCCTTGTGACCTCACAGGGATGATGTTCTGCAGTTAACCCTTTGTGGCTAACTGCAGATCATCATCCCTGTGTGGTCACAAGGGTTAACTGCAGATTAGGTAACCTCTTGTGACCTCACAGGGATGGTGTTCGCTAGTTAACCCCTTTGAACCACACAGGGGTTAACTGCAGATCACCCCAGTGTGGTCATTCAGGGGTTAACTCTGACTCTGACCCGGCGCACGCAGAGCAGCGGCAGCCGGGACAGAGTGAGAGAGAAGACGGCGGGCGACGATGCAGGATGGGTCAGTATGAGAGCAGGGAAGGGGGGGTTGGGGGGAGCAGAGCAGAGCAGGGGGGGGTGAGGGTAGGAGGGGATGCCGAGGGGTGATGGGGATGGGGGGCCCGGGTCTGATGGCCAGAGGGGTGATGGCCAGAGGGCTGAAGAAAGGGGCACGGGGAGGCACCAGGAGCGGGGGAGCGGAGCAGGAGGAGGAGGGGTGGTGATAGGATAAAAGGGTAGGGGGGGTTGAATGACCGTGGGTGGCCACTGAGGGGACCCCCAGGAATGGCGGCATCGCATTAGTAGATCATGCAGCGGAGGTGTGGGGGGGTGATCTCCCAGGGAGGGGGTGGGGTGATCCCCAGCACTGGGGGTCTTGGTGGACTAGGGGGGTTAATACTTTCACTTTGATCCGACATGTGTTTTCATGTCGGATCAAAGTGAAAGCATTTTTACCGGCACTTTCACTTTTTGTAATGTGATGATCGGTAAACGGTGCTTACCGGTCATCACATTACTGGTGCTGGTAAAACACCAGTCGATTCCTAATCTCTAGGGTCTCAGCTACCCCCGGTAGCTGAAACCCCGGAGATTTTAGCTCCAGGGGCTCAAACCAGGGCTTATTCTGTTGTGACTTATTTTCACGTCCTAAAGAATAAGGACCCTCTTTTGACGACGTATATATACAGCGGGCCGTCACTAAGGTGTTAATTATCCCTTTTGCCTTGTGACTTGTTGTTAAAAAAATTGGGGTATTTTATATGGATTTGGGTGGATATTTTTGGAGGCATCAAATTTGTTTATCACAGTGGGTGGCATAATAAGGGGCTTCATAGAGGAACTATTTCTGTGTACGGGCCCTAATACATGTCCCTCTGCCTGTCTTTGAAAGTTAGAGAAAAAGGAAGAAAAGTGCAAATTGAGTGGAACCCAGTGGTCTATGGGTTTAGGGGGATATGTAGGTCAAAGGGCCTCTCACATACTCAAGCTGTGCACCCCTTCACAACCCTAGTAGTAGGCTTGTAGGCGGAGGCATCAGCATTGCTGCTGCTGTGCGGTTCTTCTTGGATGCGGTCACATGATCTTCGTTCCAGTCATGTAATCATGTAGCCTGGAAAACACCACAGGTCCTCAAACTGAAATGTAAGTGGAGCTGGCTCAGGGCAGCTCCTGCTGCGTACCCTCGTAGTTTGGGACATGGTGTTAGGGAAACAAATTAGCAGTCTAATTTGGAGTACTGAAGCACAGAAACCACACAGAACAATGGAATTTATGTGACAAACTTTTTATTTCCCCATGACGCGTTTCGGTAGCGGCCTGCTAACGAAACACATTGTGGTGAAATGAAAGGTGTGTCTTTGAAAGTTGGAAGATATTTTTTTCGTGATTGTTCCTATGAATCATGACCTTCCTTTCCCTGACAAATATTTTTTTTATCTGAGATGGCACCAATTTGAACTTTTTCTCTGGGGCCACATGATGCTGAAGTACTACAGGCTGCAAAGTTGCTCTTGCTGTAAAGTCCTGTCTACAGCTGGCTTCATAAGAGAATTAAAATTTAGCTATATACCGAAACACTATTGTATTGTGGTATATAGACTATGAGTCCTCACGGGCAGGGTCCCCTCTTCTTCTGTACATGTGTTTGCCTTGTATTGCTCATGTTTATTGTACTTGTCTAAGTATGCCCTTTTTCACATGTAAAGCGCCATGGGATAAATGGTGCTATAAAAATGAATAATAATAATAATCGACAAACTGATCGCAAGTTCAGGGCCCCTAACGAGTCAAGAAAATACTAATAAAAAATAAAAGTGTATCAAAAAACTATAAGGTATCAAATCAGCTCACATTTTACATAAAAAAAAAGGAAAAAATAATAAACATATTTTACATTACCGTGATCATAATGGGCCATTCTACCAAGATATAAAATTATTTTAACTATAAGTTAAACACCAAGTAAAAAAAAGTAGAAAAGATAGAATTGCTATTCACTGGTCACTTCACTTCCCATAAAAAATGCAATATGAAGAAATCAAAGTAATACATTTAGTTTAAAATAGCATCAATAAAAATTTAAAGTTGGAGCAAAAAAGTCACAAAGCTTGATGAAAAATTAAAAAAGTTACAGGAATCAGAAATGATTCCACAAAACATATTTACTTTTTACAAAGTTCTGAATTTTCTGACCACTAAAATACCCTTATAAGTTTGATATCGTTGTATTGTTATTGACCTAAAGACTAGTGATGGGCGAACCCCCCGATACTCTGGATAGGCGGGGTCACCCGAACTTTTTGTAAAGCTTGAACTTTACTGACATGGGATGGAGGGGGTGGGGCTGTAAAAAAATCATAAAATCATTAATAAACATTATAATCATACTTACCACTCCCGCGACGCATCCTACCGTCTTGCTGGCTCCCGGCCGCTACTTCTTCCGGGGCCGCTCAACTTCTGGTTTATTCACTTCACTGCCAGCGCTCGCTTTTTCGCCCTCCCCACCCGAAATGACGTGTAAAAAACAGCGCCATCTTCTGGCGCTGTACCCGACTTATTCAGGGCCCTGGTGCGGTGGCTCACTGGGTAATAAAGTGGTTAAAGCCAGCTTTGTAGTATCAGCTGGACCTAACCCAAAATTCATGGGGTCACGCCAATATTAGGCATGAACACCATGAATATCTAGTAAAATGTTAACAAAAAACACAACACAGAGAAAACATTTTTTTATTAGAAATAAAACAAAAATCACTTAGAGACTCCATCTTTATTATAAAAAATAATCTTCTGTCCGACGTAGTCCAAAAGAATGATGTCAGCACTGCTACATCGCTCTGCATAGACACACGTCTATACAGAGCTAGAACAGGCTGAAACTGACTGTGACAGTCAGAGTCCACCCAAGGTCATAGCTCGGGTCATGATCGCAGGTGAAACCTGACATCACCGCACAAACACTGACGACTCCGGCCGGAAAAAGCAGAGCGCCGACAGTGCAGTAAATAACCCCGGAAGTTAATGAGCATCCCAGTAAATAGAAGTGGCCACGATAGGAGACTGGAGGGTGCGTCGCTGGGCAGGTAAGTATAATTATGTTTTTTATTTTATTCTTTTACAGCCCCCGACCCCGAACTGGCCTAAACTGTAACACAGGTTTCCCATGGAAACCCATGTTTGGGACCTTGTGACTGAATTGTATGTATTTGGTAAGGGTCCTGAACTTTACAGTTCGGGTTCGCCGATCCCTACTAAAGACCTCATACTGCCAGATCATTATTAATTCACAATAAATGCTGTAAAAGCAATATCCAAAAACTAATAGTGGAATTACATTTTTTTCCTACCATTTTACCTCACTTTATTTCTGTTTTTCTGAACATTACATGGATATGTACCGTAAATGACGTCATTAAAAAGTACAACTTGTCCCATAAAAATGAAGCATTGTTATTGGTACGTTGACGAACACAAAATTTATGTGAAAGCGCAATAATGCACAGTTTCCTGGTCATGAAGTGGCTAATAAATAAAGTAGCAGCTAAGGCTGGTTTCACACTACTGATTTTTGGAATATGGGAGAATGTGGGTAAAACCTGCCTCCCAGCGGATTTCTCCTCAATTGTTTATCATGACATGATGCATCGGATGCAACCGCCCCATTGTTATCACTGATTTGACTCACGGATCAGTTATAATTCTATTGCATCAAGTTGTATACCTTTTTTAACTGGATTTGGTGGAAAAGGATACGCCCCCTATTTGATGTGTCCTTTATAACTGTATTCTGGGCATGCTCAGTTAACAAACCTGGATCCGGCATCCGGAACCAGCAGGATCCTTATTCTCTGGATCCGCGTTCCAGCTGTTCTCAGTTTTAAAAAGAGTACCTGAACCAAAATTGCTACAAAAGTGCATTTTTGGTCTCAGTGAAGAAAGCGAGGACACCAGGATCAAGGGAACCGTAAATAACTTGAAGCACACGCAAGTTCCTGCGGCCCAATTAAAGTTCAGTGGGGTCGAAGATGGATGCGTGTGCATCCAGTTTCAGCTGACTTCAAACATATACCAAAAACCGATAGTGTGAAACCAGCCTTTAAAAAATGTCATAGTTGTTTACATTTAGGTATTCCTAAAGGCTCAAGTGATGGTACTTATTTGATGATTTACACGGCTTTATCTATATATGTTGTGTGTTTTTCTCCATTTGGGTATTATTTTCAATGTGTGTTTTTCTTTAGTCTTTTAGAATTTGTTAGTAGGAAATGTGTTCAATGAGAAACTATTAAACAGAATATTTTAGATCCTCAAAAATAAAAATCCTTTGTTCTCCGTGCTCTCTTCACATGACTCTGAGCACATCCTTTGTTTCTGTTATTTTATTCTTGATGAAATTTTTTGATAAAGCCTCAGCCTTAAAATCTGAAATTCAATTACTTTTGACAGAATCCAGTAGCACTATCTTTATTCTCTCCCCTGTTTTTATGCCATCATGCTGCATTTTCACACTTTTGATGTCTACGGTGGCATTGAAAACTTATTAACCTGACTGGTAAAGCTGAAACAACCTTACAACCCTTTTTTCAAGGAATATTGGCCTGTTACATCTGTCTGCTGTTGTGCAGCTCCAGCACATGCTGTGGTAAGTGCTTCGTATATATTACTTGGAATACTTCTAGAAACCACATTGGCTAGGTGAGGGTTTCTTTCTATTTTGTGGAGGCAAAAAAGTATGATTTTCTTGACAAAGTAATAAAGTAATATGTAACTTGTAGTATACTGTGGTATATAAAAGTTTGGGCACCCGAGTTCATAATTACTATTATTGTTAATAGTTAAGCAAGATGAAGATACAATGATCTCTAAAAGGTATACAGTTAAAGATTAAACATTTCCTTTGTATTTTAAGCAACAAAAAAGTTACTTTGATCCTTTACATTTTAAAAATTGCAAAAATGAAAATGGGTCAAGGCAAAAGTTTGAAAACATATGAAAAGACTGGCCGGCGACACCTAGTGTGTACAGGTGCTGGCCGAAAAGACATATCTATAAGAATGTATTCAGTTGCCCTCTGGAACACAAGAAAAAGGGAAACATGGCTTAGCAAAAATGCTATGAAAATATTAGGGCAAATACATGGAGCTAATTTGAAATGTAATAGAGGAAATGAGACATAGCAAAACTGCTTAGGGACATTTGAAATATGCCTCTGTGGCCATGTTCACACACATGCGTTTTTTTGACCATCTCTGCGTTTTTGGGCTGTTAAAAAAAACGCAGGTGCGTTAACGCAGTGTACATTTGAGTGTAGCTGCGTTTTTCAGCTCCATTTGCGTTTTTTACCCCTAGTCCAAAAAACGCTGCATGCAGCGTTTTTGGGTGGTGTAAAAAAACGCATGTGCGTTTTTTTAACATGGGGCCCTATGGGAAACGCATGCAAAAACGCATGGTACATTAGTACCTTTTAGTGCTATTCAAAAACGCATGCGTTTCCCATAGGGGCCCATGTTAAAAAAAAACGCATGCGTTTTTGAAAAAACGCACATGCGTTTTTTTAACATGGGGGCCCTATGGGAAACACATGCGTTTTTAAAAGGCATATTTATGCACCCTGCGTTAACGCTTGCGTTTTTGCCTGCGTTTTTGGTGAAAAAATGACTAAGTCCAAAAACGTGGCAAATCCTTTCAGACACACAAGGGACATTTTTTAGCACTCTTAAAAAAACGCAAGTGCTTTTAAGAGTGCTAAAAAAAACGCAAATTGTGTGGGAACATAGCCTATGGCTGGGGTTCCACATAAGCCCTCAGTCCGTTTTTGGCATCAGTTAAAAAACGCATGCGTTAACGCATGCGTTTTTTTAACATGGGGCCCTATGGGAAACGCATGCGTTAACGCATAGCACATATAGGCATCTGCGTTAACGCATGCGTTAACGCATATGCGTTTTTCATGAAAAAATGACTAAGTCCCAAAAACGTTCAGAAGTGCAGGAGGCTCAAAAAGCACCCCAAAAAAACCGGACTGGTGATGAAAAGGACTTCCAAAAACGGATTTCTATGTGTAACCCCAGCCTCTGTGTGATTAAAATCTTCAGGTGTGCATGTATGGGTACACTGGTGTGTATTTCCTGATGGAGAAACAAGGAGATGCTTTAAAACGCTTATGCTGTGATGATTATCTTGGATTGGATTATTTGGCAGCAGCGCGGTCCCCATACCACGTTTTCTCTGACTTGCCTTGGTGCATGTGATTTACTACAGCAGCTACCTCTAACTGTTTCACTTGGTTGTAAGATACAACCTTTCAAGGTGAGAACTATATTGCTTTCCTACTATATCTTTCTCTCACTGGATAAGACCAGGCACTTTTTCTTACCACAGTTTATTGTGTCTCTTTTTTCTCCACACATACTTGATCATTGTGGGCAAAGAGTTCTGTATTAACCTCATTGCTCCACAGAACTTGTTTCCAAAATGCACCACGCTTTTTTAATAGTTCTTTTGCATACCTCTGACACTGAATATTCTGAAAAGAAAGAAAAATTTCGATGCCTTCAGTCCATATTACGGAGTACTTTATTCAAAAATTCTTAAAATCATTAGCATCCTATGCCGGACGCGTTTCGTACATATACAAAATAAAACCACACATATAAAAAGAAAGTCCAGTCCCTGCTCCCATTAGAATAATGAAAAAACTTTTGAATCATGTTGAATTGTATTCCGCATTTATGGAGTTAACCTGACACCTGCATTCCATTATTCTAATGGGAGCAGGGACTGGGGTTTCTCTTTATATGTGTGGTTTTATTTTGTATATGTACGCCTATGAATAGGGACGTTTGTCCAAAACGCGTCAGGCATAAGATGCTAATGATTTTAAGATTTTTTTTAATAAAGTACTCCATTATATGGACTGTAGGCACCGAAGTTTTACTTTCTTTTCATGATAACATTGGATGGACGCCAACCATCTCTTCAGGTGCCTGTGATCCAAAGGGTGTGTGAGTTGAGCTGCTTTCCATTTCCCCCTTCCTGAATCTTTATACTGAATATTATGGTAAAGACACAGGATAGGTTTTCATCTGATGACTCTTTCACGAAGGCCATATTTGTACAGGTATCTCTGAACAGTGAAACAATTTACTACAACTTCAGAGTTTGCAAAATTTTCCTGAAGGTCTAATTTGCTTCTCTAGCAATCCTAGAGGTTCTCAATGAAATTTTGGTCAGTATTCCAGACCTTATCTTAACCTCAACTGTTCCTGTTAAACTACAATTTTTTTATTACATTTCAGATGGAGGAAAGGGCAACTCAAAACTCTTTTTCTATCTTCTTATAGCCTTCTCCTGCTTTGTGAACCTCCACCATTTCATTTTCAGAGTGCTAGACAGCAGGGTTTTGTCTCAAAGTTACAAGAGGTTGGTATTTATAAAGCTGTGAAATTAGCATCACCTGGACTTTCCTAATGATGAAACTAAACAAGCTTTAACCCTAACAGGCTAATTAAGGTCTGAAATCTAGTTCAAATTTATCCGAGAACGCAAATCTCCAAGGGTGCCCAAACTTTTTCATCATCCCATTTACCTTTTTGTAATTTTTAAAATGTAAAAGATGAAAATCTTTATTTTTTTTTCAAAATACAAGGTAAATGTGTCATCTTTAACCATGCCATGATCATTTCATCTTCAACTTGCTTAACTGGTCACAATAAAAGTAATTATGAACAGGATTGCAAAACATTTACATGCCACTGTATAAACCACTTAAACATTCAAACTCAACTCCATCCTACATCCAAATTAAGTGTTTCATAATTGCCCCACAAAAATCAATTCTAACTGGGTAAAGTAATTAGCTAATTGTTAAAGCAGTGCCAAATATGGTTTGGTTATCATGTCTGAGCTCTCTTAAGGTATCTTTACACACCGCAACTGCGGCGAGAAATATTGACGGCGATATGTCGCCCTGTGACAATAGCCGTCAAAATCCCTCCTAATTGCGGCGTGTAATTGGGGAATTTGGCAGCGATATGTCGCCTCGCGCCGGTCACCTGATTTCAGAGCAGTGCGGCGATATGTCGCCTCACGCCAGTCGCCTGATTTTTGATCAGTGCTCTGAAATCAGGTGACCGGCACAAAGCGACATACCGCCGCCAAATTCCCCAATTACACGCCGCAATTGGGAAGGCTTTTGACGGCGATTGTTGCAGGGCGACATATCGCCGTCAATTTTTCTCGCCGCGGTTGCAGCGTGTAAAGGTACCTTTATAGACAGGAATGTCGTGTCATTATTGCCATTTGGCAGGACTTTAATGTTAATGGCCATATGGACCAACTGACAAGAACCTACTCTTAAATGCACAAGCATGCTTAGTATCATGCTTGCTTCTCTGGGCAGCCTGATTGGTCTATTTGTGCTACCATGGCCTCCTGCGTTTATGGACATGCCTCCAAATGAACACATCAGGAACCTCATTAGTTACCGTATATACTCGTGTATAAGTCGAGTTTTTCAATTTGGGCTGAAAAGTCTCCCCTCGGCTTATACACGAGTCAATATGGTTGGTGGGGGCTGTGGAGGCTGGAGGAGGCGGGTGGAGGCTGCTGTATAAGCGGCCCCGTCACGTGGGGCCGCTCATTATATATGCACTGCTTCCCCCTGTCAATCAGCGGCAGGGGGAAGCAGTGCATAACTAAATAAATGGCCCCAAATGCTGGCACTCGCCCCCCTTGTAAGGGCCCCCCCCCGCTACTTATCTTACCATCCTGGTCTTCTGCTCAGCGCCGCTCCTCGGTGCTCCGTTCTTCATCCTCCCGTCCAGCTACATCCGGGATCCCCGGCCGTCGCAGGCATATGACGTCATCGTGCAACGGCCGGAGATCCCGGATGCAGCCAGCGAGGATGGAGCATGAAGAACGGAGCACCGAGGAGCGGCGCTGAGCAGAAGACCAGGATGGTAAGATAAGCAGCAGGGGGGGGGCCCTTGCAAGGAGGGGGGGTGAGTGCCAGCATTTGGGGGCTGCTGGATACCCCTGGGGAGTGGATACCCAGGGCTGCTGGATACCCCCTGGGGGCTGCTGGGTACCCCCAGGGGGTTGCTGGATACCCCCTGGGGGCTGCTGTATAACCCCTGGGGGGTGCTGTATACCCCTAGGGGGTGCTGTATATACTGCTGGGGCCTGTATACCACTGGGGCTGCTGTATATATCACTGGGGCTGCTGTATATACCACTGGGGCTGCTGTATATACTGGTGGGATCTGTATATACCACTGGGGAGGCTGCTGTATACCACTGGGGTTGCTGTATATACTACTGGGGCCTGTATATACCACTGGGGAGGCTGCTGTATACTACCATTGGGGGGCCTGTATACCACACTGCTGGGGGCTGTATACCTGTGCTGGGGTCCACCCTCGGCTTATACACGAGTCAATAGGTTTTCCCAGGTTTTGGGGGCAAAAGTAGGGGGGTCGGCTTATACACGGGTCGGCTTATACACGAGTATATACGGTAATTATTGCAAACGCTGCCAGGAGTAGATAGTCATGATTTTTTGTGACTGATTCCTTTAATTATGGTAGAATATATCTCAGACAATTATTGATAAACTCAGTGATAGGATGCTAAGGCGTGTAAGTGTATCTATTTCTGCACATGGAGCGTATACTTTAAACTGAATAAATCTAGATACTTTGAAATTTGTGATTCCATGTTTTCATCATTTGCAAATCATTAAAAAGTCAATTGATTTTGTGATTTTAATAACTACCCAATTTTCAATGTTGGTGAGTCTCCAAGTATGTATTTTTAATTATTTTCTACCGCTGTGTTATAGCTCCATTTCACTCAAGACAATCTATAATTTGTGGCTATGCAACTCTAGACAACTTCTAGTGCATTATCACGTGATCGGACCCGGCTCCGCGCATGCGCAATGCGCTTATTGAAGCCGGGGCCGATCAGTGATCAAGCCCATAATGCACTGGGGCCGATCACGAGACGACCCATAATGCATTAGGGCCGATCACGTGACGGCCCATAATGCACTAGGGCCGATCACGTGACGGCCCATAATGCACCGCGCTGGATGTGACGCCCGGCTGGTGCAAAGAGGTGTAGAGGGCGGCAGATTCCAATTAATAGGGCAGAGAGGACCCAGAATAATGCCGCCCAGCGGGGCGTGCATTACAACCAGGAGGTGTGCTGAAGGAACTGAGGCCACGCCTATCCAGTCCCCCAACCACGGGGACTGCAGTAAGTTTATACTTATTTTACACATCTTTCATAGGGACACTTTAGATAAGAAAGGGATAGATAGGGAGCTGCTAGGAAGGTGTAGGGACAGCTAGAGATAGTGTAGGGCCTTAAAATCGGATGAGAGGTTCCCTTTAAGGCTGCCAAAACCTATGTTTTAAAGGCAACCCAACTTTAATGTTAATCTGACCCTAGCCTTAGGATTTTTTGACGAGGCTGACAAAAATGTCTGCTGCCATGAGTATTATATGTCACAGAGTATATTGGTGTAAACATATTTACAGAAATTATAATATTATTTTATACCTTCGATTGCTTTTTTAAAAAAGGTTAAAGTCAGCTCTGCAAACATTTGTCATTTGCATTCTTAAGATTTATGAAAATACATATACGTATATTTATATTATTTGTACAATGTATTTTTCTAGATCAGTCGTATAAAATATGTATATATTAAAATCTGCCTTTCATATTTTCCTTTCATTATTTAAAATAAACAGTTGGAGATTTTCTGATCAACATGTAGTTCTTGACTCTGCTTCTTGACACACAAGTACAGCTGTAAATTTGGATCGGCATGAGTTATCTCATGCTGAGAGTTAACTTTGACTTTCTCCTACTTTTAATTAATTCTGCTATGCATTTCGAAAAAAGCCTTTAAAGTAATGTTATATATCAAATATGTATTTGTGCAAAGAATTCTCTTGAGACCTTCTTCATATAAGTTATCTAATTAGTGAACTGAGGAAACGTGTTATTTTTTTTAGTCTTGCATAATTGAGTGCTTAGTATCTGCCAATACTGATATAAGGGAGTAGAACTGGTAAACGGTCAACTTGGTATGGGTGCCCAAAACTGATTGATAAGTGTAGGGAGCAAAATGAGACCATCTGGTCTGATTCTACAGAAAAGCTACTCTAGCAGAATTAATGCTGTGTATGATTGAAAGTTTTCAGAACACACAGTGCATCACAGCTTGCTGCATAGAGTTTGCACAGACTGGTCAAAGTGTACATGCTGACCCCTGTCTACTGCTGAAAGCATTAAAAATAGGAATGTTAGCAGCAAAATTACACCTAATGGGATAAAGTCGTCTGGACTGATGAATAACATTTTATATTATATCATGAGGAAAGCCTGGTTCATATTGTTTATATGTGGTTGAATGAATTTGTAGACAATGGTAAATTAAAGCAGCATTATATTCTTGGGGATTCTACTTTTAAATGTACCACCTACCAAAAGTGTGTTTCATACCAAGCATACCCTTTTATTTAAATTATATTAACAAATGGCATTGCCCATTTTCAACAGAATGATTACAATGCCACACTGTGAAAATTGTTCAGGAATGCTTTGAGTTCTGGGTGTTGAACTGTCCTCCTAAGTCAAAACAAACTCACAATATGAAGGTCCACAATGCAAAAAATAGGACCTAAATGGTGACATTCAATCTCATTTCAACTCATTTATAAAATCTAACTAGGTAACTTTTTAGAATCTAACTAGACCATTAACTATCATACACTCACAGACTCTCTACATTCTTTAATGTCCCCAATCTCCTACTTCTCCTGTCCCGATCTGGCTGGGAATCACTACAAAGACTCTCTCAGAAGCTTCCTGGACCAAGTAGTGCCCTTCACCCTCAGAACCTCCAAACACAGAGTAAAACCCTGGCTCACATCACAAACTCGATTCCTCCAGCTATGCTCTGGGAGTGCTGAACATCTATGGAGGAAAATCTGCACACCAGAAAACTTCATTCACTATAAGTTTATGTTGAGAATGTATAACTCTGCCCTTCACCTTGCCAAACGGACCTATTTTACCAACCTGATCTCCTTACTATCCAACAACCCAAAAAAACTCTTTGACATCTTTCACTCTCTCTTTAATCCTAGAGTGCAGGCCCGATCATTGACCTCTGTGCTGATGATCTAGCCTCTTACTTCACTAAGAAAATAGAAAACATCCATCAGGAAATCAACTTTCAACCTCAAAGCTCTGTTACTCCCATCCCTCCTCACATCTCCTCTGGCTCACTCTCCATATTTGACCCAGTCACAGAAGAAGTCTCCAGGCTCCTCTCTTCCTCTCGTCCCACTACATGCAACACTGACCCCATCCCCCACACCTACCCCAGTATCTCTCTCCAGTGGTCACCGCTCACCTAACTAAAATCTTTAATTTCTCCCTCTCTTATGGCATCTTCCCCTACTCCTTCAAACATCCTATTATTACTCCAATTATTAAAGAAAATTATCCATCCTGCTCAAATAACTACCGACAGGTCTCTAACCTCAACTTCATCTCTAAACTCTTGGAGCTTTGGTCTACTCCCGTCTTATCCGTTACCTCTCCACTCACTCTCTGCTAGACCCGTTACAGTCTGGTTTCCACCCCCTACATTCTACAGAAACTGCCCTCATCAAAGTGACCAATGACCTTCTGACGGCAAAACGTAATGCGAACATTGCGCTTCCGGGTTTTGGCCTCCTGTGGTCGGCTGCGCTTGTCCATAGCAGGTAATGGCGACATGAGCACAAGCGGATGCAAGGACTCTGCATCTATGCACCTATGCGCTTGCCTACACTGAGCTGTGAATGCACCTGCGCTTGCGCCAGCGCAGTGCAGGCAAGCGCAGGGGCACATAGATGTGAAACAGCCCTTACAGTTGTCCTCTGGACAAGCTAACCCACCTGAATAGTCTCAGGTGGACCCCCCACAGAGTGGTGGTGGGAGCCTGACATGACGATGGGAGGGAGGAGTGACCGTGGGGGAAGATAGGGGGGACAGTAGGGAGTGGGATGAAAGGTGATCCAAAGGGTAGCGGTCTGAAGGTAGGGAGGAAATGACATAGATATAGGTGGGGATTCATGGGGTGGGGTGGGGGAAGCATAAATAGGAATGACCAAGGTTGGGTGTCCTCTTTGTTGTTTTTACCATTGCTATGAAGAGTTAATGTTGAAATTCACCTTCTGAGCCCAAGGGAAGGGCAATCCTTCAGCCATGGTTCCCTAGAGGTTTCCTCCACAGGGGTTTTTACCTCTCCTGAGCGCTGTAGGATGACTCTTTGTAAGTCAAAGGTTTTCTAAATTCAGTTTTCTTAATGCTTTTGAAGCGTTGGGGAGTCCTCAAAGTTGGTTATAAAGTCGGGATTGGGGATGCATCAAATACGGGGATCCCCTTTATTAGATGGTTATTTGAGAATGGTCTGGTGAGATTTGGGTGATACCAGGCGATGGAACGTCTGGTTCATCTTGGTGAAATTTTGGGTGATACCCGGCAATGGAACGTCGGGTTCATCCTAACGGTATTGGAGGACAACCTCATCCCTCAGTTAGTGTCCTGAGCGTGAACATGGCTAGGGGTAAGGGAGGGGAGGGGCAATGTCATGGGAAAATCACCAGATTTTTTGTAGCTTCGAGGACCTCACCAATTGTTGTATTTATATGTTTTCTTATAAATAAATTGGCTGCTGTGGCCATTTTTATCCAAGAAAATTGGATTGTTATCTGACCTTTTATTCTTGGGGGAAGGTTGGGTGGAACGTCCATAGAGAGGTAAGATCGATGTTAGTGGTGAGAGTCACAAGAATCGACCTTCCCAGCGTCATGTAGATTTCTGCAGCTCTTCCAGTATGATCAGGAACATCTTACCTTCACCTCTAATTAGTGCTCTGTTGCTTGTGATGTCAGATTAGGTGGATGTTCATGTATTGTTAGGTTTGCAGTTGTGCCATGTTCCCATATTTCTTCCATTTTTGGATGATGGCTTGAATAGTGCTCTGGAAGATGTTCAGAGCTTGGGCTATTTTCTCACAACTTAACCCTCCTTTAACCCTCTTCTCCACAACTTTATCTCTTACTTGTCTGGTGTGTACATTGGTTTTAATGACACTGTTTGATCCCCAATGTGTTAAACTAAATTACACCGGTGGACTCAATTTACTAATTAAGTGCCTTTTGGAGGCAATTGATCACTGGTGAT
Source organism: Allobates femoralis (assembly GCA_033576535.1). NCBI lineage: Eukaryota > Metazoa > Chordata > Amphibia > Anura > Aromobatidae > Allobates > Allobates femoralis. The sequence goes on from JARQOC010000003.1 coordinate 119,358,817, forward strand.
TTTGTTTAGGGGAATCAGACTGCGGGGGCTAAATACAAAAGCACACATTTTCAGAACTATATTTTTAAAATATTTGAAAAAACATTTATCATTTCCCTTACACTTAACAAATACATGCTATTTTGTGTTTATATACCACATAAAATCCCAATAATATACTATTACACTTATTAGTGTAGTCTAAAGTTCAGGGGATATAAATACTTCTTCAAAGTAGTGTATATATAGTGCTGTGAAAAATGGTATGCAAGTGTGTAAAAAAGTTACAAACTAAGAATACTTAAAAATAGGAGTGTTAATAATATACTTATACCAAGTAACAAAATGCAAAGGGAATTGTGGCGCACCACTGGTCAGTACACCACAGTATGGGTACTGCACCCACAACAGAGTGTGCAGTATTCCTGTAATTGGGGAGTGTAAAGTCACCTGAGGCGCCCATCCCAGCATCCTTACACCTAGATAGGGGACCAATTAAAAACCCGTTACCAGGGTAACCGGTCCTGGGGGAAGGAGTGTGAGGAGTAAGGAGAAGCGGGAAGTCAGACAGTTGGATGTAGTTGGTTTTTTTAAATATACACATTTAGTATCGCCGCGTCAGAACCGCCTGATCTATCAACTATTAAATCCGTTAATGAGAGCTGTAAACTCCGTAATCGGAAAAAAAATCCATTCTCCAAAATTAGTTTTCTTGGTCGCTGCAACATTGCTATAAAATGCAATAACTGGTGATCAAAAATGCGGATCCACCCAAAAATGGTATCACTAGAAACATCAGCTCAAGACACAAAAAATAAGCCATCACACGGCCCAGATCCCAAAAAATGAGGATCTACGGTTGCAGACAGCGCAAGTCTGTTTTGTTTTTTTTTTCAAACTTCTGAATTTTTTTTTCACCACCTAGATATCAATAAAGTTATACATGTTGGGTGTCCACAAACTCATACCGACCCTAGGCATCACCTTGTCACATCGGTTTTACCATACATGGCGACTAAAATACTCAAAAAACAAACATGTAATTGCACTTTTTTGAAATTACACTGCACTTAGAATTGTTTTGCAATTTCCCTGTACACTATATGGTAAAATAAATGATTGTATATGAAAGTACAACTCATCCCGCAAAAATCAAGTCGTCATATGTCTATATTGACAGAAAAATAAAAAAGTTATGGCTTGGGAAGCAGGGGAGCAAAAAACGAAATGAAAAAACAAAAATTCCAAAGTCATGAAGGGGTTAAAGAAATCTCATGCCCACTATGCTTATTTCTTACTCCATGTAAAGTGACCAGTGGTGCAAGTTCAAAAACCTCAGTATGTCAATTTCTTTTGCAGGTCTATAAACAGGTACTAAATTCAATGGCATAAATAGCACAAACTCAGGGATACAGTAAAACAAGCGGTTATTAACTATATTAAGTTTAGCAAGACAAGGTGCAATATCAACAATACAGAAATTAGTAAATTAATGACAATGAAATATAACAGGGTATTTGAAGTCTTAATTTGCCTTACGGTTGTTGTTTGTCCCTAAAGGTACCTTCACACACGGCAATATTACTAGGCAATTTCACTAGCAATTTGCTGGTTGCAGTGAAATCATGGACACATTGTTCCATTTGTACATGGCAACAAAATAGAACAATGTGCCCATGATTTCACTGCAACCAGCAAATTGCTAGTGAAATTGCCTAGCAATATTGCCGTGTGTGAAGGTACCTTAACTCTGTCCCTATGATCCTAAGCACTGCCCTATAAAATTTTAAAAGTGTCATTACCACACTTAATATTACAAAGTAGAATAGAATAACATTGCGTCAAAGTCAGGGAACCAGCATCTAATATATTATTGCCTTATAATGTCCCGACATCCATTTTGTCAGGATGTCTTGGAATCCCAAAATTACAAGCTCTGGAAGTACACTGACCGCCATATTGGAATACCCAAGTGATGGGTATTCCGATATGGTAGCCTCTACTGGTGCTGCCACGCACTCTCCATGCTGCTCGGTCCCTTCCTCCGTCCCCGCCACTCTGTTTTCCCCCACCACCACTCTGTCGAACCCCCCTTCGCTGCTATGTTCCCCGCCCGGTGTCACCGATGCAGCCTGAACGCTCAAAACAGAAGGCCTGTGTGACGAGCAGAGTCATGGGACCCTGCCCTGTCACATGACCATGCCACGCAGATTATTTTGCTTCCAGCATTCAGGCGGCATCGGTAACACTGGGCACGGGGGAGAGACCAGTGTGTGTGTGTGTGTATAAATGTATATGCGTGTCGGGTGTGTGTCTGTGTATGTGTGTGTATGTATGTGTGTCTGTGTATGTGTGTGTGTGTGTGTGTGTATGTATAGGTATATGTATGTGTGTATGTAAGTGTCTGTGTGTGTATGTATATGTATATATGAGTGTGTATGACATGACTCGCTGTGTGTATATGTGTGTGTATATATGTGTGAGTGAGTGTAGTGTGTGTGTATATGTATATATGTGTGTGTGAATGACGTGACACGCTACGTGTATATGTGTATGGATATGATGAGACTTGCTGTGTATGTGTAAATATATATGTGTGTGTATATGTGTGAGTGTGTGTGTATGATGAAGCCTACTGCATGTATATATATGTGTATATGATGTCACCCGCCACTTGTGTATATATATGTGTGTGTGTGTGTAGATGTGTATGTCTATGACGTGAAATGGCAAGTCACGTCATACACATATATACACACACATTTACACACGTATACACGCAGCGGGCCAAGTCATGGGGGGAAAGAGACTGCATAGGGGAAAGACGGCCACCAGTGCCACAGAGCTCACCCCCGTCGTGACGTCACCACCCTCCCGATGCGATAACATTGGACCTCCATCTAGTATGACATACCTGTAGGTCATATGTCGGTAAGGGGGCAAGTAAAACATATTTAAACAGTCATATGAAAAAGTTTGGGCACCCCTCTTAATCTTACTCATTTTTTTTTGTTTAAAATTGGGTTTTTGCAACAGGTATTTCAGTGTGATATATGTAATAACTGATGGACACAGTAATATTTCAGGATTAAATGAGGTTTATTGTACTAACTGAAAATGTGAAATATGCATTATTTAAAAATTTGACAGGTGCAAAAGTATGGGCACCTCAACAGAAAAGTGACATTAATATTTTGTAGATCCACCTTTTGCAAAAATAACAGCCTCTAGTCGCTTCCTGCAGCTGTTAATGAGTTCCTGGATCCTGGATGAAGGTATTTTTGACCATTCCTCTTTACAAAACAATTCCAGTTCAGTTAAGTTTGATGGTCGCCGAGCATGGACAGCCCGCTTCAAAATATCCCACAGATGTTCAATGATATTCAGGTCTGGGGACTGGGATGGCCATTCCAGAACATTGTAATTGTTCCTCTGCATGAATGCCTGAGTAGATTTGGAGTGGTGTTTTGGTTCATTGTCTTGCTGAAAGATCCATCCCAGGTGTAACTTCAATTTTGACACTGATTCTTGAACATTATTCTCAAGAATCTGTTGATACTGAGTGGAATCCATGTGACCCTCAACTTTAACAAGATTCCGGTGCCGTCATTGGCCACACAGCCCCAAAGCATGATGGACCCTCCCCAAATTTGACAGTGGGTAGCAAGTGTTTTTCTTGGAATGCTGTGTTTTTGTGGCGCCTTGCATAACGCCTGGTTGTATGACCAAACAACTCAATCTTTGTTTCATCTGTCCACAGAACCTCCTTCCAAAATGTAACTGGCTTATCCAAATGTGCTTTTGCATACCTCAGGCGACTCTGTTTGTGGCGTGCATGCAGAAACAGCTTCTTTCGCATCACTCTCCCATACAGCTTCTCCTTGTGCAGTGTGCGCTATATTGTTGACCGATGCACAGTGACACCATCTACAGCAAGAATATGCTGCAGGTCTTTGGAGGTGGTCTGTGGATTGTTCTTGACTGTTCTCACCATTCTTCTTCTCTGCCTTTCTGATATTTTTGTTGGCGTGCCACTTCTGGCCTTTACAAGAACTGTCCCTGTGGTCTTCCATTTCCTTACTATGTTCCTCACAGTGGAAACTAACAGGTTAAATCTCTGAGACAACTTTTTGTATCCTTCCCCTGAACAACTATGTTGAACAAGCTTTTTTTTAAGATCATTTGAGAGCTGTTTTGAGAAGCCCATGATGCCACTCCTCACAGAAGATGGAAATAGGAGAACAACTTGCAAGTGGACACCTGAAATATCTTTTCTCATGATTGGATACACCTGGCTATGAAGTACAAAGCTCAATGAGGTTTCCAAACCAATTTAGTGCTTCAGTAAGTCAGTAAAAAGTAGTTAGGAGTATTCAAATAATGAAAATCAGAAGGGTGCCCATACTTTTGCACCTGTCAAATTTTGAAATAATGCATATTTCACATTTTTGGTTAGTGCAATAAACCTCATTTCAATCCTGAAATATTACTGTGTCCATCAGTTATTACATATATCACACTGAAATAGCTGGTGCAAAAACCCAATTTTAAACCAAAACAAATGAGTAAAATTAAGAGGGGTGCCCAAACTTTTTCATATTACTGTACATTAACAAATTAGATTTTTGTCTGTTTTTTTTTTTTAAACTGTTTTTATTGGATTTTTTTTTTTCCAATACTTACTTTTCCATTCATCATTCATCACACAATAAACATTGCCATCAGCAATAATGACATCAATTGAATCGAGAATTAAGCATTACAAGATATAAACAAGCTACATAACAACAACAGCTAGAAGAAACCACCCACCCCGAACCTCCCACCCGCCCTCATATTTGCCTAATTTGTTTCCTGAAATCAAATCAGCTACTATCGAAGTGTAGTCGACTACGGGAGGGTAGAACCGATTTTTAATCCCCTGAGAGTACCTCCCATGTCATCCAAGCAGTACCACTGGGTGTTGCGAAATGGCATCACCAATCGGTCAATTTCAGATCTAGAAAGAATATACAAAATAAAGTCCCTCCATGTAGAAAAATACTTCCTCACTTTATTCGCCTTATCCGTTTCTGCCTCCAATTTTTCAAGCCCCAGTGTGTGTTTCGGGTCTGCAATCAAGCTAGGTCAGGTATGTTCACACCTAGCCATTGACGTAAAATAAGCCGTTTATACTGGAGTAATGCAGTATGCAAAAAGGTACGCCCTCCTTTAGGAATAGAGTAACCCGAGAAGTCATGAAATACCCAAATCGCGTTGTGTAGCAGCAAATCTACCCCCAATATTCCCGTAATCCAACCCTTGACCTCCTTCCATTTAGCCTGCACCTGAGCGCATTTCCAGATCCCATGAAACATGTCAGTTTTATATCCACTTGAGAAAGACACATCTGTGTGTCGAAACGCGTTGTGGCATACTGGACCCCTGCTGTTCGTGCAATAAATTATTGGTAATTTAATCACCAACCCGTGGTTTCTTTAGCGCTCCAAACCTCTGACACCGCTTGTTTTCTATCTGCTAATCTCTTTCTCCCTTGTTGGGAGTGCGGTGTGTGAGCTGCTCTAAGATCCACAGTACCTGGCAGTACATCATAAAAACCCACCCTTGAATGATCAACTGATACACAGTGTGGAGCTGGGACGGAAGCCAGTGCAGCGAGTCTGCCTCTTCGGGTGGAGGAGTGTAAGGAGCCCACCTCCATCTCCAGAGGAACTAAGGAGCCGACCACCAGGCCCGGAGTATCAGAGGAGGAGGGAATATTGGCCCCTGTCACTACAGTGACCCACATTAAGCCATCAGTCTGGTTGTGCGGGGTGTTGCACAACCAGTAAAGGTTAGTGCAAACATAGTAAAACCGTGTATTAAGTTCCTCCAGTTGCAGTGTGGCGCAATATCTGTTTTTTCTTTTAGTTTTATATCCGTCACATTTCGGACACGTCAATCGTCTATTATTATTATTATTATTATTATTATTATTATTTATTTATATAGCGCCATTAGGTTCCATGGCGCTTTACATGAGGTTGAGGGAGACAAGAACAAGTACACTAAATCTAGGCGATCAGGACGTACAGGTACAGGAGGGGCAGGGACCCTGTCCACGAGGGCTCACAGTCTATGAGGGGTGGGTTAGGATACAGTAGGATGGGGGAATGTCAGGTATGGGGTGTTCGCCTGGGTCTCATGGCAGGTTGTAGGCTTGACGGAACAAGTGAGTCTTCAGGTGACACTTGAAGCTACTCAGGGTAGGAGAGTGTCTGACGTGTTCGGGTAGGGAGTTCCAGAGTAAGGCAGATGCCCGGGAGAAGTCCTGGACTCGGTTGTGCGAAGAGGTGATGAGGGGGGAGCAGAGGAGGAGTTCTTGGGAGGAGCGGAGGTTGCGTGAGGGTAGGTATCGGGAGACCAGGTCGGAGATGTATGGTGGAGCCAGGTTCTGTATGGCTTTGTACGCCATGGTTAGTGTTTTGAATTGGGATCTCTTGGAGACGGGGAGCCAGTGAAGGGCTTGGCAGAGGGGGGAGACAGGGGAGTAGCGGGAGGACATATAGATGAGTCGGGCAGCGGAGTTGAGGATAGACTGGAGAGGTGTGAGGGAGTTAGCCGGGAGGCCATTGAGAAGGAGGTTGCAGTAGTCAAGGCGGGAGATGATAAGAGCATGGATGAGTGTTTTAGCGGTGTCGTGGGTGAGGAAGGAGCGGATCCGTGAGATGTTCTTGAGCTGGAGCCGGAGGGATGTGGTGAGGGCCTTGATGTGGGGTTTGAAGGATAGGGAGGAGTCAAGGATTACCCCGAGGCATTTGGCTTGGGGGACTGGGGAGAGGGGGCAGTCGTTGACGCACATGGATAGGTTGGGAGGTGGGGTGGAATTTCTTGGGGGGAAGACTATGAATTCAGTTTTGTCCATGTTGAGTTTAAGGAAGCGAGCAGAGAAGAAGGATGAGATGGCGGAAAGGCATTGAGGGATTTTCGAGAGTAGGGAGGTGATGTCGGGGTCGGACAGGTAGATTTGGGTGTCGTCGGCGTAGAGGTGGTACTGGAGGCCATGGGACTCGATGAGTTGCCCTAGGCCGAGAGTGTAAATGGAGAAAAGTAGGGGTCCCAGGACCGAACCTTGGGGGACTCCGACAGAAAGGGGGTAGGGTGAGGAGGAGGTGTGGGAGTGGGAGACGCTGAAGGTCCGGTCCGCTAGGTATGAGGAGATCCAGGAGAGGGCAAGGTGGGTGATGCCAAGGGATTCCAGGATCCTGAGAAGAAGGGAGTGGTCAACCGTGTCGAAGGCGGCAGACAGGTCAAGGAGTAGCAGGATGGAGTAGTAGTGTTTGTTCTTGGCGGTCAGTAGGTCGTTGGTGACTTTGGTCAGGGCTGTTTCGGTGGAATGGAGGGGTCGGAAGCCGGACTGTAGGCGGTCGAAGTGGGAGCACGAGGAGAGGTGAGAGGACAGTTCGGAGTGGACGTGTTGTTCAAGTAGCTTAGAGGCGAATGGGAGAAGAGATATGGGGCGATAGTTAGAGACAGAGGTAGAGTCAAGTGAGGGTTTTTTTTAGGATGGGCGTGATTAGGGCATGTTTGAAGGCCGAGGGGAAGGTACCAGTGCTAAGTGAAAGGTTAAAGAGGTGGGTGAGGGCTGGGATGAAAATGGAGGTGTGGTTGGGAATGAGGTGGGATGGGAGCGGGTCGTGGGCGCTGGTGGTGAGGTGTGATTTTGACAGGAGGGAGGAGAGTTGGTCTTCAGTTATGGGGGGAAGTGGCTGATGGAGGAGGAGGGCAGTGTAGGTGGGAAGGGGAGGTGTGGGGATAGTGGACCGAAGCTGCTTCTGATCTTGTCGATCTTCTCCTTGAAGAAGGTCGCAAAGTCTTCAGCAGAGATGAGGGGAGAAGGGGGAGGAGCAGGTGGGCGAAGTAAGGAGTTGAAAGTTTTGAAGAGCTGCTTGGGGTCGCGGGACAGAGAGGTTATAAGGGATGAGAAGAACACTTGCTTGGCGGTAGCGAGTGCCGTCTTGAAGTCAGTGATGGATTGCTTGAATAGAGCAAAGTGCTCGGGGGTGTGAGACTTTTTCCATCTCCTCTCGGCGACTCTGGACGCCCGTCTCAGGTTTTTAGTGAGGGTGGTGTGCCAGGGTTGCCTGTTAATGCGTGGAGCATGGAGAGTGAGGGGGGCGGCTAGGTCGAGAGCGTTCGTTATGGTGGTGTTGTATAGGGTGGTGGCAATGTCAATGTCGTCAGCGCAGGGTAGGTCGGTGAGAGGGAGGAGTGATTCAGAGAATAAAGGAAGATCAAGATCTTTTAGGTTTCGGCGAGGGTGATCAAGTTTGCGGAGAGGGGGTAGTGTGGCAGGGGAGGAGAGGGCGGAGAAGGTCAAGAGATGGTGGTCGGACAGTGTGAGTACCGAGGTTGTGAGGTTAGAGAGGGAGCAAAGGCGGGTAAAGATGAGGTCAAGCGTGTGGCCTTGTTCGTGGGTAGGAGAGGAGGACCATTGGGAGAGCCCTAGGGAGGTGGTCAAGGAAAGAAGGTTGGAGGCGGCTGGGCGGGGAGTGTCAATGGGGATATTGAAGTCGCCCATGATGATGGAGGGGATGTCAGTGGAGAGGAAGTGAAGTAGCCAGGTGGTGAAGTGGTCAAGGAAGGAGGCGGTGGGTCCGGGGGGGCGGTAGATGATGGCTATTTGGAGGTTGCAGGGGGAGAAGATTCGGACTGAGTGGGCTTCGAAGGAGGGGACAGTGACGGATGGGGGCTGGGGGATGGGGCTGAAGGTGCAGGAGTTGGACAGCAGTATGCCGACTCCACCGCCTTGTTTGCCAGAGGGACGGGGGGTGTGGGACAGGCTGAGGCCGCCGTAGGATAGTGCAGCAGGGGAGGCCGTGTCGGAGGGGGTGAGCCAGGTCTCGGTGAGGCCGAGGAATGACAGTTTCCTGGAGATAAAGAGATCATGGATGTCGGGGAGTTTGTTGCACACTGAGCGGGCATTCCAGAGTGCGCCGGGTAGAGCGGTAGGTGGGGCATGGGTTGGGGGAATGGGTCTGATGTTGGTGGGGTTGCGAGAGCAAGTGGTGGTGAGGTTGCGAGGGTTGGCGGTGGGTCGCGGGATGAAGGTTGTTGTTGGGATGTTGCGGGGGGGGCCAGGATTGGGGGAGATGTCACCGGCAAGGAGGAGGAGTAGGCCGAGGGTTAGCAGGTGGGAGCATGAGAGCTTGCGAGGCGGGCGTGCTTGTTTGGTAATTGAGGATTGAAAGTGAATGAAATGGTCGGTGAAGTAGGTGAGGTGGTTCGGCAGGATAGAGGGTGAGAGCAGTATTTTGTTGCTGGGAGGGGGGATAAGTGGGGGTAGTAGGAAGTGGAGAAGGATGGGAGTGAGAGTGAGGAGTAGCGGGAACATTGCATACGGAGAACAGGGAGTGAGTGTGGCAGCAGGGGTCAGAAGCAGAGTGGGGAAAGTTGTGGTAGTGGGTGAATGGTCATCAGTGGGGAGCGGTCATGGGATGAGGTGATGACCAGGGGATGAGATGTAAGGTGGGGGGTCGGATGGATGGGTCAGATGGGGAAGTTGGGGGATCAGTCGAGGCGGTCGGGGTTGACAGAGGCGATTGCTGGGTTGGCTGATGGAGCAGCCGTGGGACAGGTGAGGCATCCAGGGGTCAGTCCGGGGTGGGATGCCACCAAGGTATGAGCTACAGTCCAGGGGAGATGTGGATGGGGATGAGATCTAGCAGTCCTGGACAGAATGGTGGAGCCGAGGACAAGGTGATACAGCCAGTATGGGGAGAAATAGTAGTCAAGAGGAGGTCAGATGGCTGGGGAGGAAGGGTGGACTGATGACTAGTTCCTTACTTGTGGAAGGGATTGCAGGAGTTAATATGAGATGAAGTAGCAAGGGTGGTAGAGATTAGAAGGGAAACATTGTGGGGGATTTATATTTCTTTACCTGCCAGTCTTTTCCAGTCCATTTCTAGTCTATTTCTAAGTATTGTACTTAGAAAATGTACTTTGAAAGATGTAGTTTGGAAGATGCATGGATCAGACCAAGTCTGGATCAGACTTATGGTTCTGAATAAATCTGTAGCTAAATAGGTTTCAGGTGTTGATTAGTGGCTGGTGTGGAAGAAGTGAGCAGATGATGGGGGTTACACAGAGGTAATAAAACAGGGGAAGGGCCTGGAGAACTAACTCTAGGTCATGCAACACTGATCATGAGGAATGGCAAAAAGCAGACACATGAAAGGTAAGAAAATATCAACAGATATAGATATTATAAGCACAGTAACTAAGCAGTGAGTATAGCAAAGCTGGGTGGATAGCTGGAAGTTCACAATGCGTACCTAACACACATTATATGCACAGTATCTAAGCAGTGAGTATAGCAAAGCTGGGTGGATAGCTGGAAGTTCACAATGCGTACCTAACACACATTATATGCACAGTATCTAAGCAGTGAGTATAGCAAAGCTGGGTGGATAGCTGGAAGTTCACAATGCGTACCTAACACACATTATATGCACAGTATCTAAGCAGTGAGTATAGCAAAGCTGGGTGGATAGCTGGAAGTTCACAATGCGTACCTAACACACATTATATGCACAGTATCTAAGCAGTGAGTATAGCAAAGCTGGGTGGATAGCTGGAAGTTCACAATGCGTACCTAACACACATTATATGCACAGTATCTAAGCAGTGAGTATAGCAAAGCTGGGTGGATAGCTGGAAGTTCACAATGCGTACCTAACACACATTATATGCACAGTATCTAAGCAGTGAGTATAGCAAAGCTGGGTGGATAGCTGGAAGTTCACAATGCGTACCTAACACACATTATATGCACAGTATCTAAGCAGTGAGTATAGCAAAGCTGGGTGGATAGCTGGAAGTTCACAATGCGTACCTAACACACATTATATGCACAGTATCTAAGCAGTGAGTATAGCAAAGCTGGGTGGATAGCTGGAAGTTCACAATGCGTACCTAACACACATTATATGCACAGTATCTAAGCAGTGAGTATAGCAAAGCTGGGTGGATAGCTGGAAGTTCACAATGCGTACCTAACACACATTATATGCACAGTATCTAAGCAGTGAGTATAGCAAAGCTGGGTGGATAGCTGGAAGTTCACAATGCGTACCTAACACACATTATATGCACAGTATCTAAGCAGTGAGTATAGCAAAGCTGGGTGGATAGCTGGAAGTTCACAATGCGTACCTAACACACATTATATGCACAGTATCTAAGCAGTGAGTATAGCAAAGCTGGGTGGATAGCTGGAAGTTCACAATGCGTACCTAACACACATTATATGCACAGTATCTAAGCAGTGAGTATAGCAAAGCTGGGTGGATAGCTGGAAGTTCACAATGCGTACCTGTGGGAAGAGGAAACAGCCCGATTAGATGATGATGATGATGATGATGATCATAAGGTTGATGATTCAGCAGATACAAATAGTGATGAATGGAATATCTCATAGATGTCTAGTCTATTTCTAAGTATTGTACTTAGAAAATGTACTTTGAAAGATGTAGTTTGGAAGATGCATGGATCAGACCAAGTCTGGATCAGACTTATGGTTCTGAATAAATCTGTAGCTAAATAGGTTTCAGGTGTTGATTAGTGGCTGGTGTGGAAGAAGTGATATCTGGATTAAAGTCTATCTGGATTAGTAGGGGTGACTGGAATATTAAACCCCAAAATGGCTCTGTGAATCATCCTGTAGTGGGTATCTCTCCACCTTTCATCCCTCACATGCTTACGCAGGTCCATCCAACCATCCACTATTATGTCCCCAACGTCTTTATCCATCAGTCTCGTCTCCCAACCCTTAAACAGATGCGTGGGTCCCGAGGGAATCAAACTGCGTCTGAGCGTCGTGTATATAGAGGATATAGTGGCAGCAGGCGCCTGCGGTGAGAGGAGGGCATCCAATACCGAGGGTTGACATTCCCCCCTAACATCCCGGAGTCTCGAGAACAAATGGAATTTTAGCTGAGCAAACTGCAAGATGTGAGAGGAGCTCAAATGCCAAGTCTCTAACGCCTCTTTGGCCGTCATCCATCTTTGGTCCGAGGTCTTAATCAGATCCTGAAGTGTGTTAACCCCCCTTTCCTTCCATATCTTAAATAAGGCATTTTCCATCCCCTGGGGGAAATCCGGATTGTCCCAAAGCGGCATATATCTCGATGTTCTCCACGTCAATCCCAGCTTACACCTTACCGCTTTCCATGCTGCCCTAGTATCCTTGAATATAAAAGAATGCTTGACAGACGGACCCAGAACCCCCCCTGTGGCCTGCAATACTGCTCCCAGACTCCATGGTGCGCACCACTGCGCCTCCAGCTCGTGATCTGAATGTAGGCTCGTACCTCTCAGCCAGTCCACCACATGTCGGAGGACACAAGCCAAAAAAATATATCCCGGTACATTAGGAAAAGCCAGACCCCCTTCCTCCTTAGAAAACATCAGCGTGTGTAGCTTTATTCTATTCCTTCTCCCCTTCCACAGAAACTTAGAAAAGGCCCTATTGAGTCTATTAATATCTGTATGTCCAAGCAGGAGCGGGACCGTCTGCAAGGGGTACAACAGACGTGGGAAACTGATCATCTTAATAAGATGAACCCTGCCTAACAGAGACAGTGGGAGAGCCTTCCATCCTGCTCGATTTTCGTTATAATGGGGGGAAAATTCAAACGGTAAATATCCCTGGCATCTTTACCCAACATTATACCCAGATATTTAACTTCCTTGGTAGCCACTTTTATTCCCCGGTATATGCCTCGTTGCCGCTCATCCTGTAAAATCCATCTGCCATCCTCAGTTAGGGGCAAGATCTCGCATTTCGCCAGATTCAATCAGAACCCCGAGATCTTATGGAATACCTCAAACTTCTCCAACACCTCCTCTAGGTCTCCAGCAGGATTCACCATATAGAGTATGATGTCATCAGCAAATAAATTTGATTTCAAAATTGTGGTTCCCACCCTAATGCCCTTGAAGCTCCCAGGCCCATTTAGATATCTAGAAAGAGGCTCAATGGCCAGATTAAAAAGCAACGGCAACAGAGGGCATCCCTGACGCGTTCCCCTCTCCAATTTAATGGGGTCTGACAGGAACCCCGGAGTGTGCACACGTGCCCTAGGGTTGGCATACAGTACTCCCAGAAAGCGCCTAAAACCCCCCGAGAGTCCCATCTTGTCAAGGACCCGCTCCAGCCATGGCCATCCCACACTGTCAAAAGCCCTCTCTGCGTCAAGAATGACCATGGCAGACCCCCCCCCCTCCCACCTGGGCGTCCAGTCGAACCGCCTCCAGTACCATAATAGCTTTACGCACATTAGCAACAGCCGCCTTCCCCTTAACAAAACCATTTTGTTCCTTACCTACCCAACGCGGCAGCAGTCCAGCCAAGTGATCCGCCAGAATCTTGGAAAGTATCTTCAAATCCTGGTTAATCAGGGAGATTGGGCGGAATGCTGCCGGGTCGTCCGAAGGTTTCTCTCCTTTAGGGAGAAGCTTAATATAGGCCGTATTTAGTTGTTCAGGTATCTCTTTACCATTCAAGAAATCATTATACATATCCCTCAAATGTGGGGCTATCTGGTCAATCAGAATGTTATATAGGCTGGCCCCAAACCCATCCGGGCCCGTGCCTTGTGAATATTTAATTTCCTAATAGTCTCTTTCACCTCTTCCTCCGAGATCTCCCTATTTAAGTCTCCTAGTTCCTCCTCTGTAACTACTGGCATCTCAATTTCCTCTAACCATTGTTGACCCAATGTTGAATCACACGATCTTTTGCCATAGAGAGACGCATAATATGTCCCCAGGGTAGTATTAATCTCTTTTGGATTGGAGGTAATCACTCCACTCATATCCCAAATGGACGCAATCTGGGTTGTAGAATTCCTAACCTTTGCCAAATGGCTAGCAACCTCCCCGCCTTGTCCCCATATTTGTGTAACTCCGCATCAGGGCCGATTTGCCCATTACCTATTCTTCTTCTGCCCACGCTTCAAACTTCTCTTTCGCCTCCAGCCATCTTCGCCTATTGACTTCAGTTGGACATTGTTGGTATCGCCTATACCCTTCCCGCACTGCCCACTCGTTGCCAGGTAGGAAGAATGCATTTTCTTTTTGAGTGTCGTTGCATATGCCATCACCCTTCCTCTTAAAACCGCCTTGCCGTCTCCCAGAACAGAGTAGAGTCCAGAGTCTCTGGCGGATGCAAGTTTTATAGTCTGTCCACCATTCCCCCATGAGCCGGGCGAAGTCCTTGTCATTCTGTAAATAATGTGGAAACTGCCAAATCCAGTCGGTGCCCCTCGGGAAAGTCTCACCTAAAGTCATCGTCACTGGGCTATGGTCAGAAATCACTAAATCCATGATGTCTGTCACCACCACTTTTGTCAACAAATCATTGCTAACCAGTAGGTCAATCCTGGACCACGTTCCGTGTGGATGCGAAAAATGTGTGTACTGGCGATCCACCGGGTGGTGCAGATGCCAAACATCATGAAGACCCAGGTCTTCCACCAATCCCCGCAGGGGCCCACTCGTGTCCCTTCCGACCCATCTCTCCCTCTCCTCTCGTGCCCGATCTGTCCTCCGCCACCTCAAGAACTTCATTCATGGTCCCCTACAACAAGCGTGTTCAAGCCCCCCTCATCACCTCCGCTCCCAGAGTGGTAAAAAAAGGAATTTCATCAGCATTAGGCGCGTATATATATGTATATTGATTTTTGTCTGTTTTTAAAATTTAGCTAACCTAAAGAGTTTGTTAATGCCGTGTTCTGAAATAGATTGTTGGTTACGAATGTTTTTTTGTAGCTAAATAATGAGAAGGCACTGAAACATTACTAGGGTTAAGTTTATAAATTAAAGAGCTAGGCGACCTCAGACATTCCTGGGCAATTACAGGTTTTGCAGTATAGAGAATCACATTATTGTGGAAAATTTGTCCATTCTAGCAAATTCACATTTCAAAAGGTTCACTCAGCTCTAGCTTAAACCTTTTCAAATAATAGATTTAGATTAAACATAATTTTAATAATTTTAAAATGTATGTGTCATGGTTCTGCATGAACAGGCAGGCAAAAGGATGTCAGGAAGCCAAATGTCAAAACTTGAAATCCAAAAACATAGAATCGGCAGGGCAAGAGGTAGTCAAAAATCAGGCCTGGATCACTAATAGTATTCTACATAACTGTAGAGAGGCTTAAACCCAAGATTTTTCCTCTGTCACATAAACTTTCAGTGTATGAGATCCTGCAAGGACCTCTTCACCACCTGAAGGTCCAAAATGTTCTATACCTCATATTCCTAGTGGACTTTAATCACAAAAGGAGGAGGATGTCTGAAAGGGTGAATAGAAGAATTACCGTATATTTTTTTAGTAGGGACTTGTGAGGCACATTAAGATTCCTGAAGAAGGAGGAAGCTTTAAACAAAAAGCTACATGATTAATGGCATCAGTAACTGTATTGACCAATGAATGCAGGACGTAACAGCCAAGGGACTTTGAGCTTGATATTCTTTGTGGATAGCCACACCTGTTAACCATAATTAAAATTAGATCCATTCCTGCATGTTCTATTAGCAGCTGCCACAGGACATCCAATGCTTTGTTTGTCACACAAGTCAACTTTCCTGCCTCACCATTTTTCACTTACTGGCCCAATGATGCATTCACATTGCTCACACCAGCACAATCGCCATAAACGGCTTTCATTTTCTGATTAATTTTCTTTGGGTGACATTTTCTGCTGTCAAGAATCCAATGATAGCGCACTGCTTAAATCGCATTGACCAATTGTTTCATTTTTTACACTGTAACAACACAACTGTTCATTGTTAAGAATTCCCACCAACTGGATCTGTAGGGAGAGTCTACTGAACAGTCCAATACCTGCCACATACCAATGCTGCCATCTGCTGAGGAGTTACAAAGGTGGAGGCATTACTTTTCATACAACCCTCGTAGATGAAGGATATAACAGAATTGATTGCAAAGATGATAATAACCCCTCAAAAATGGGAGCCATATTGTGGTTCTACAACTAGAACAAGCCTTTTTAAACTTGCACCATAATACGTTTTAATACAATTTCAGATTTCTTTCTCTATACTTCGTTTTTTTGTGCAAAGTTTCTCTGGACACATCATATTGATTTTTTTTCAGATTTTTTTTCAATGGCTTTTTTTCATGCATTTTGTAAAGAGAGAAAATGGAAGGAACAAAGTCTAAGATTGTGCATGTACTTCATTTGTCAGCCACCTGAAATTCCTTGTTATATTGTCACAGTTTAATATTTTAAAATCCGGACACATTTCTAATGAGGTTTAACTAGGAATAATCCTATTTATAGCTTCAGTTACTGCTAGAGGAAAATCTGGCACCTTTTGCGCGACTGAAAACTTCTCGATTAAAGAATGTGGAATCAAGATTGAACAGAAGGATTTTCTTGCTATTTTTTATTTTACTTAATTTATTATAAATTGGAGTCTTAACTATTGCATTGCAATTCCGACCACAAAGCTGCTAATGCTACAGAGCACGTTTTAATGTAGAGTTTCATAGGGGCAATAAGCTAAAATGATGAATATATGTATTTTGATTCTCCAGAGATTGGACATTGGTTTTACTTTGTACTTATGAAAATTCAATACTTCTGTCATATGCATCTCTTATTACAATTATTACAAAGTTAAAAATGGCGATAGTAGTAGGAAATTTAAAAAGAATCCCTGCCTGACATGTAAAACCAAACCACGCTTACTATAATTCGAAAGTTACACTTCCGATTTGTAAAAAATGTTTCTTACCGTATATACTCGAGTATAAGCCGACCCGAGTATAAGCCGAGGCCCCTAATTTTGCCCCCCAAAACTGGGAAAACTTATTGACTCGAGTATAAGCCTAGGGGGGAAATGCAACAGCTACTGAAAAATTTCAAAAATAAAAATAGATACGAATAAAATTACATTAATTGAGACATCAGTAGGTTAAATGATTTTGAACATTTATTTCAAATTGAAACAGTAAACTAGTTCTGTAAGAGGAAAAGGCTCACAAAACCAATATGGTATCAACACCGGACGACCGTCGTCAGGCTTATCGCTGGTTGAAACGCCCTGTCACACATGTCAATATCGCTGCAACGTCATGTGCAGCAGCGATATTGCACGCGATATTGACGCGTGTGACAGCCCCATAAGTCTCCTTTCACATCAGTGTTTTTTGCTGATTGCGGCAGAACCAGCAGATTTACCGTGCAACATCTGCCGCCTAATGGCACTTGCGGCACACTTGCGGCAAGCCCCATGCATTGTCTATGGGGCTTGTCTTGTGGCAGGTGCAGCAAGTGCAATATACCGGTAGTTGTGGTTTTGGCAGCTGCGGCTGTGAACAAAACTCTGCTTACCGTGGTTTTTTCGCGGCAGCAATCGCCGCAAGTGCCGAAACTGCAACTATACCGCACTTGCTGCACCTGCCTTAAGCCCCATAGACAATGCCTGGGGCTTGCCGCAGGTAAAACGCAACTCGGCTGTTAGGCGGCAGATGCGGTAAATCCGCCGCATCTGCCACGATCAGCGAAAAACGCTGATGTGAAAGTGGCCTTTTTGATCTATTGATTCCCTAAGCACCCAGCTAATTCTATACCCTGCACTGCTTCTCCTTTCCCTCACTAGTCTTCTTTCCCCTGCTCTATTTCTACTGTACTTTCCCTGAGAATCCATCTTTCCCTGCTCTACTCATCTTTCCCTCACTAGTCTTCTTTCCCCTGCTCTACTACTGTACTTATCCTAAGAGCACATCTTTCCCCTGCTCTGCTCATCTTTCCCTCACTATTCTTTTCCCTGCTACACTTTCAATCCTATACTGTAATGGCACCTCACCTTAGACTGGGTCACTGTACCATAATTAAAGTCCCTGCGGCCACACTGTGCATTAGGTCAATGTCTGGCCGCAGGGGACTTCTTTGTGTGTGCACTGTGCAGGGAGCAATGCAGCGGAGGGATCCGGCCGCCACATCGCTACAGAAAGACGGAGCGGTGCGGCGGAGGGATCCAAGCCGCACATCGCCTGAGCAGGGAGGAGGGATCCGGGCACCACATCCCAGCCCCAGCAGGCGCGGAGGGATCCAGGCACCACGTCCCAGCCCCAGACAGCGGCGGAGGTATCCATCAGCACATCCCAGCCCCAGCCAGTCCCAGCCAGCGGAGGGTAATGCAGCAGGGGCGAGGGGGTTGTGAGGGGTTGTGGGGGGTTGTGGGGAGTGTGGGGGACGGCGGAGAGTGTGGGGGACGGCTATGATAAGGAGAGAACCTAAGGGCAGAAGTTAGTGACTCGAGTATAAGCCGAGGAGGACTTTTTCAGCCCAAAAAAAGGGCTGAAAAAATTGGCTTATACTCGAGTATATACGGTACGTTATGACAGATAGGTGCCTAAAAAATAGCTTTTATTTTCATTGCTATCATATCTTTAAATTGATTTACTTGTATAAAATGTTGATGTTTAGTAAAGAGCATCAATGATACTAATGCATTAACATTATTTTTTTCCAGATTTAATTGTTTCTTCTGTTTACTATAAGCATAGACAATAACTACATTTAAAGTTTTCTACAGACAGAATATTGGCTCAGTGCTAATGGCAGGGCTGGCTCCAGGTTTTTGTGGGCCCTGAGCGAAAAAGCCTCAGTGGGCCCCTTGGCGGATTAAAGGAGAAAGTGTAGTCTACCAGGGTGCAGGATGCAGTGGGATAAGGTTGGGATTATTTAACAATTTTCTTCATTAATAATGAGACTTCCCAATGCATTTTGGTGGGTCACTGCCTTCATCAGGTGATAGTCTAGCAGTTGGTGCTGTGGGATTTCAGCAAGCGAGCTAGCATGGAGTCTAGGAGTCTATGACTCTCGATGATGTCCCACCTCACAAGATCTGCTCATCTCAGAGTGCCAGTGACTCACGCAATGTGCACGTCATGTGCGATACACACCAAAGGCCCCCACAGCAGTTGTGCAGGGGTGCACAACTGTGTAAGCTTAGTAGCACTCTTCCCCACTACCCTCCTTCATTAGGACCACCAGGTTCACCCAGGAGCACCTTTCTATCCTTTTTGTTCTTACACCAGTGGCCCCTTTAACACATACCACGATTCTTGATTATACTATAGATCCTATTGGCTTTGTGGCTTTGGCTGTATATGCAACTAATATAGAGAATACAAGCTTCATATAGTGTATACACAGCACTATATTGTATGCACATTCACACTAATTGCACAATTATTAACAGACATAACACAATACAGTAGTGTGGAACTGTATATACAAGACTGTGCTGTGTATCAGCCAGAACAAGAGCCAGAAGACAGGCAAACACAGATCATATTCACCAGCTGTGGGTAGCTTCTATGCTAAAGAGAGAAGGTTCAGATGCAGTCCTGGCACCATCGGTGTTGATTGGAAGATCTTCTCTGCATGTGGCAACATCATTCTTCTTCAGGTAAGTTCCTGTTTGTACTGCGCATGGCAACCACTTTATCATCTGCGCAGTACAACCTAGCAATAATAAAGAGGAACAGAGTGTGGGCCAACAGCATCTGGTATCACTGAAGATGTCAGATGTGGCTGGTCCCCTATCCTGCAGCCATACTTTCACATAACTGCAGATATAACTGAGGCCCTCCCCAATGGCAAATTGGCCCTCCCAGTTGTCCAGGGCTTTGACACGTGCCCAGGTGCACCAGGTGATGATGATGGCCCTGGTTTATGGTCTTGAACTCAAATCTAACTAGAAACAACATCAACATCATTGTATCTTTACTTGGGTTTTCTCCCACATACAGATATACCAGCCAAGAATATGAAAGCCACTTCGCGGCAATAGCGTAGAGCAGCAACGCAGACAGCGTTCTCTGGTGGACTGAGCAATTAACCCCTTCTTGACAGGGCCAATTTCTGTTTTTGTATTTTCTTTTTTTCCTTCCCTTTTTCCAAGGGCCATAACTTTTTCATTTTACTGACTTCATAGACAAATGAGAACTTGATATTTGCTGGGCATGTTCTATGACATTCTTTTCACAATACAGTGTACTGAAAAAATGGGAAAGAAAATTTTCATATATGGTGAAATTGTAAACAAAAACAACAATTCCGCCATTTTAGGGTGATAATTGATTTTAAGGAGAAGAATGTGCTATAAAAATGACCTGGGATCGGTATGACTGCAGCGATAACAAACGTCCAGTTTGTTTTAATATTTTGGTGGTGAAAAAAAATCTAAATAAAAAAACTCATTTGGATTGTGTTGCCAATTTCCAAGATCCGAAATGTCTTCATTTTTCAGCTGGTGGAGCCGTGATGACATTTTTATTGATACAGTTTGGGACAAATATGACATTGTGATCGCTTCTTAATACAGTCTGTGCAGTGCTGCGATGAAAAAGAAACAGTCACCACAATTTAAGCATTTCTATATTTATTTCTATTTATGACGTTGGTTATTTAATTTAATACTATATAAGTCACACTTTTATGAATAAGATGGTACCAAATATATGCAATTTATCTTATTTTAATATCTTTATTTTTATTGTTGGAAAAGGGAGACGTGGGAATATCAAAAGGTACCCTTAATTAAGAGAACCATCTAGACATCACTCCATATTAGTTCAGAGTAGAAGCAAAGTGATTACTTTTAATGGATATATATTAAAAAGGCACACTATCGCCCACTTCAGACGTCAAGCTACTAAGGAGTAATCAGAAAGCTTTCTTCAAACAAGAAGGCTATTCGAGGCAGCCACTAGAGGTGCAAAAATAAACAAAATAGAAGAAACAGAGAAAATAATTTTTTTAAAATATCACAGAAGACAGTGATCCCTCTAGTCTCAATAAACAACTAAGAAAAAAAACACAAGAAAATCAAATCTTACTCTTAAAATCATGACAGTGATCATTTTCCCAATAAATATGGGATTCAATAGACATGTGAAATGATTAAAAGAGTGTCACCAAATTGTAGGAGCCAAGGTAATACGAGTAACATCAAGGGGTCGTGGTCCCTCTTGGTTATGGGGATCACTTTCTCTACAGAGTCCCCTCAATGATCTTGTTTAAAACCCTATTCCCAAATGCTACCACCTTTGCAAGAGCGGTCCACAGCTACCCCTTACTAAAAGCCCCTGCCCTTTCCTTAAGTGCTTCCCAAGGAAAAGTGAAATTAAAGGTTCGGTACTGTGTTGACTAGTTATAAAAAGATTGATTGCTCTCAGTGGGAGAAACAAATTAGTAATCTTGTAGTTGCGATACCTTTTAATGGCTAACAAAAATAAAGTAATCGATCTGGCATGGCCAGCTTTCGAGACTTCTCAGGTCTCTTCATCAGGCATGGTATGACAAAAGATTTAAAGAAACAAACATATATACACAACCAGTGCAGATGTAAGGTAAAAAAATGGACATTAAAATAAACTTGGTGCCCTCACTGTCTCTGGAGCAGATTCTTCAGATCTTGTAATGAGCAATAAATCCTTCTGACAGATTTAAACCTGATCGGATACAGTCAAACGCTGTAATGAGTTTAGATTCACATACCCAACAGGAAAAGTGATTCATATTTTGTTTCGTAATTTCTTTTCAGAAGCTTTTTTTTTTACTTTTAATTATATTTGTAAGCCCCTTTAGAGGACTTAAACTTGCAATTGCCCAATTACTTGCACTATACACAGCTATACTTCAGGCTGGATTTCAACAGAGCTCCATGATAGCAGCCTTAGAGTTTTCCAACAGACAAATGATGAGCCCCATACTGATGCACTGTTAATGTTGAGACAGATTATTAACACAGAATGCCAGCATTGCTCTTAGAGACGAATCCTGGTTGTTACAGGTAGTCATTATTTGCCAGATAAGGGGTGGGCTCAGCCTATTAGACCTCTACATACACCTGCTGCCAACTTTTATGGCAGTGTCGGGAAGGGTTAATGTAGCATGCCACCTGTTTTGTACTGATGGGGATTTTAGACTGTGAGCTCCCAAGGGTACAGTGAGAAATGGCAAAGTCTGTAGCATAATATAGATTGTATTGGTGCTTAATAAACACCAGAATTAAAGAATAATATTCATGTTTATCACTCGTAGGCATTAGGCCAAGTGAAATATTTCTTATGATTATTTTGCCTGAATGGATCTCTCTGTAATTCTCTAGAAAGAATGAGATACAGTGTTGGCCAAAAGTATTGACACCCCTGCAATTCTGTCAGATAATACTCAGTTTCTTCCTGAAAATGATTGCAATCACAAATTCTTTGGTATTATCATCTTCTTTTAATTTGTCTTCAATGAACAAACACAAAAGAGAATGAAGCAAAAAGCAAAACATTGATCATTTCACACAAACCTCCAAAAATGGGCCAGACAAAAGTATTGGCACCCTCAGCCTAATACTTGGTTGAGCAACCTTTAGCCAAAATAACTGCGATCTACCACTTCCGGTAACCATCAATGAGTTTCTTACAATGCTCTGCTGGAATTTTAGACCATTCTTCTTTGGCAAACTGCTCCAGGTCCCTGATATTTGAAGGGTGCCTTCTCCAAACTGCCATTTTTAGATCTCTCCACAGGTGTTCTATGGGATTCAGGTCTGGACTCATTGCTGGCCACCTTACAAGTCTCCAGTGTTTTCTCTGAAACAATTTTCTAGTGCTTTTTGAAGTGTGTTTTGGGTCATTGTCCTGCTGCAAGACCCATGACCTCCGAGGGAGACCCAGCTTTCTCACACTGGGCCCTTCATTATGCTGCAAAATTTGTTGGTAGTTTTCAGACTTCATAATGCCATGCACACGGTCAAGCAGTCCAGTGCCAGAGGCAGCAAAGCAAACCCAAAACATCAGGGAACCTCCGCCATGTTTGACTGTAGGGACCGTGTTCTTTTCTTTGAATGCCTCTTTTTTTCTCCTTGAAACTCTACGCTGATGCCTTTGCCCAAAATGTTCTACTTTTGTCTCATCTGACCAGAGAACATTCTTCCAAAACGTTGTAGGCTTTCTCAGGTAAGTTTTGGCAAACTCCAACCTGGCTTTTTTATGTCTCAGGGTAAGAAGTGGGGTCTTTCTGGGTATCCTACCATACAGTCCCTTTTCATTCAGATGCCGAATGGGTTGACACTGTTGTACCCTCGGACTGCAGGGCAGCTTGAACTTGTTTGGATGTTAGTCGAGGTTCTTTATCCACCATCCACACAATCTTGCGTTGAAATCTCTCATCAATTTTTCTTTTCCGTCCACATCTAGGGAGGTTAGCCACAGTGCCATGGGCTTTAAACATCTTGATGACACTGTGCACGGTAAAAACAGGAACATTCAGATCTTTGGAGATGGACTTGTAGCCTTGAGATTGCTCATGCTTCCTCACAACTTGGTTTCTCAAGTCTTCAGAGACAGTTCTTTGGTCTTCTTTCTTTTCTCCATGCTCAATGTGGTAAACACAAGGACACAGGACAGAGATTGAGTCAACTTTAATCCATGTCAACTGGCTGCAAGTGTGATTTAGTTATTGACAACACCTGTTATAGTACCTTTACACGCGGCAAACTTTCTAGGAATTTCACTGTCAACTTACTGGTTGCAGTGAAATCATGGACACATTGTTCTATCTTGTTGCTGTGTACAAATGGAACAATGTCTCCATGATTTCACTGCAACCAGTAAGTTGCCAGTGAAATTCCTAGAAAAGTTGCCGCATGTAAAGGTACCTTTAGGTGCCACAGGTAAGCTACAGGTGCTGTTAATTACACAAATTAGAGAAGCATCACATGATTTTTCTTTTTTTTTTCAAACATCCTTTTTATTGAGAAATTTTCACTTTTACATCACAAATATAAGAATACATACAAATGAAAGTATAAATAACAGTATAGTCAAAGACCAATGCCTCCTTCTGATTTATTTTACTATGAGATAAATGCCCTCTTCATTTAGAAATTAAGATAAAAAACATCAATAGGCGATTTAATTAATAAACTTATACCTTCCTGCTATCTTCTAATTTCTGGTTTAATTTTATCCTTGATCCAAACCTATCCCCCTATTTTTAATAATTTAATCAACCCTAAGTCTTCCCAGTGAACCTTCCAACTCTTTCAACAGATACCAGGAATATATTTTTGAATTGAACCATTATGTCCCTGGTATCACCATCGGCCATTTGATTTTCTAAGAAACCGCTCCACTTCTGCATGAAAGAGGGTGTTAACCTCTCCTTATCCCTCAAAGCCTCTCTTTTGTCTATCTCCATTGCTCGACGCAATCCCAGTATGATATCCTCATCTTTTGGAAGGTCGGGCGTATCCAATAATTCAATAAAAGCCTCTTGGCCAGCAATACTATCACATGCGATAGGTGTGTACCCTTTTTCACCCCATTCGTTTTAGGCAAATCTTGAAAAAGCCAATGTTTAGGGATCATATCGTAAGTAGTGTTGCAAATATGTGCAAGAAGATTACTTATCATCTCCCAATAATTCTGAACTTTCCCACAACTCCACAACCCATGGATCATGTTCGTCTGTTCCTGTGCACATTTTGGGCACTTGGTAAGTTTATCTGGGTTGGCTTCATTGGATGGTATGTTAAACCCACAAATCAACCCATGGAGGATTCGAAAATGAGAATCCCTCCACTGCTCATTCAAGACATGTCGTCTTACTTTCCCCCACCCTGTCAATATTTCCTCTTCTACCGACTCACTAGGTAAATATCTTCTCCATTTGGCGAATATATTTCCGGCTCCTGCTGGTATCAGGACCTCTCTGAGTTCTCTGTATATATTACCGTATATACTCGTGTATAAGCCGACCCGTGTATAAGCCGACCCCCCTACTTTTGCCCCCAAAACCTGGGAAAACCTATTGACTCGTGTATAAGCCGAGGGTGGACTCCAGCACAGGTATACAGCCCCCAGCAGTGTGGTATACAGCCCCCCCAATGGTAGTATACAGCAGCCTCCCCAGTGGTAGTATACAGCAGCAGCCCCAGTGGTATATACAGCAGCAGCTCCAGTAGTTAGTATACAGCAGCCCCAGAGGTATATACAGCCCCAGTGGTAGTATACAGCATCCCCAGAGGTATATACAGCCCCGGTGGTAGTATACAGCATCCCCAGAGGTAGTATACAGCAGCCCCAGAGGTAGTATACAGCAGCCCCAAAGGTATATACAGCAGCCCCAGTGGTAGTATACAGCAGCCCCAGAGGTAGTATACAGCAGCCCCAGTGGTAGTATACAGCAGCCCCAGAGGTAGTATACAGCAGCCTCAGAGGTATATACAGCCCCATTGGTAGTATACAGCAGCCCCAGAGGTATATACAGCCCCAGTGGTAGCATCCAGCAGCCCCAGAGGTATATACAGCCCCAGTGGTAGTATCCAGCAGCCCCAGAGGTATATACAGCCCCAGTGGTAGTATACAGCAGCCCCAGAAGTATATACAGCCCCAGTGGTAGTATACAGCAGCCCCAGTGGTAGTATACAGCAGCCCCAGTGGTAGTATACAGCAGCCTCCCCAGTGGTAGTATACAGCAGCCTCCCCAGTGGTAGTATACAGCAGTCTCCCCCTGTGGTAGTATACAGCAGTCTCCCCCAGTAGTAGTATACAGCAGTCTCCCCCAGTAGTAGTATACAGCAGTCTCCCCCTGTGGTAGTATACAGCAGTCTCCCCCTGTGGTAGTATACAGCAGTCTCCCCCTGTGGTAGTATACAGCAGCCTCCCCCTGTGGTAGTATACAGCAGCCTCCCCCTGTGGTAGTATACAGCCGCCACAGAGGTATATACAGCAGCCCCAGTAGTAGTATACAGCAGCCTCCCCAGTGGTAGTATACAGCAGTCTCCCCCTGTGGTAGTGTACAGCAGCCTCCCCCTGTGGTAGTATACAGCAGCCTCCCCCTGTGGTAGTATACAGCAGCCACAGAGGTATATACAGCAGCCCCTCCCCTGTGGTAGTATACAGCAGCCCCCCTGTGGGTATACAGCAGTGCCTCCCCATGTGGTATATACTGCAGCCCCTCCCCTGTGGTAGTATACAGCAGTGCCTCCCCCTGTGGTATATACAGCAGCCCCTCCCCTGTGGGTATACAGCAGTCCCCCCCTGTGGTATATACAGCAGCCCCTCCCTGTGGTAGTATACAGCAGTGCCTCCCCCTGTGGTAGTATACAGCAGCCCCCCCGTAGTATATACAGCAGCCCCCCCCTGTGAGAATACAGCAGCCCCCCCGTGGTAGTATACAGCAGCCCCCCGTAGTATATACAGCAGCCCCCGTGGTAGTATACAGCAGCCCCCCTGTGGGTATATAGAGCCCCCCCGTAGTATATACAGCAGCCCCCCCCTGTGAGAATACAGCAGCCCCCCCGTGGTAGTATACAGCAGCCCCCCCGTAGTATATACAGCAGCCCCCCGTGGTAGTATACAGCAGCCCCCCTGTGGGTATATAGAGCCCCCCCCGTTGCTGCCGCACACCTGTAAAAAGAAGTTCTTTCATACTTATCCTCCTGCTGTCACGCGATCATCCTCCGCTCTCCTTCTTGCTTGCACCCGGGCCCCGGCGTCCATCCATATGACCGCGCACAAATAATGACGTCACTATTTGTGCGCGGTCACGTGGATGGACGCCGGGTGCAAGCAAGAAGAAGAGCGGAGGATGATCGCGTGACAGCAGGAGGATAAGTATGAAAGATCTTCTTTTTACAGGTGTGCGGCAGCAACGGGGGGGGGCTCTATATACCCACAGGGGGGCTGCTGTATACTACCACGGGGGGCTGCTGTATATACTACGGGGCGGCTGCTGTATACTACCACGGGGGATCTGCTGTATTCTCACAGGGGGGGCTGCTGTATATACTACGGGGGGGCTGCTGTATGCTACCACGGGGGGGGCTGCTGTATACTACCACAGGGGGGCGGGAGAGCACTGACAGTGCTATGTAATATGCACCGCTCCCCCTGCCGCTGATGGACAGGGGGATGCAGTGCATATTGCATTGCACTAATGAGCGGCCCCACGTGACCGGCCGCTCACTATACAGCCTCCCCCTGCCTCCTCCATCCCCCGGACACCGGCCCCACACAGTCAGCCGTCACTGACTCGTGTATAAGCCGAGGGGGGCACTTTTCAGCACAATTTCTGTGCTGAAAAACTCGGCTTATACACGAGTATATACGGTAGACATATTCAAACATGAATTGTCTAGATCTATTAGTCTATTGCATATGTTAAGGTGTGTCTCTCTCGATACATCTCTTAGGTTGGCCATAATGTGATGTTTAATTTGCATTTACTGAAGTCCTTGAAATTTGTGCAACCCATAGGTGTCTATAATCTCCTGTCCAGTCATCCATCTGTGTTCCTCCATGTGTAATAAGTTCCCCATTTTCTCTATCCCCTTCTGCTTCCATTCTACAAATAACCTGTTTTCCTTACCCGTCTCAAAATCCGGGTATGCCCACGGGTTAAGATGTTTGGATACTCTCCATGACAAGTTACACTTTTTCCGGACTGCCTTCCACGACATAATGGTGTCCTTAAAAATCACCGACGATTTGATATGCTGTGGGATGCCTGCAAAGGTTGTATGCAGCAGAGAGCATCTGTCCCAAGGGTAGCAATATTCTGACTCCAGATGACCATCTGAATATTTATTGGTATTCCTGATCCACTCTATTACATGCCTCAGCAGACATGCCAGATTGTACCCCCTTATATCTGGTAGGTTAGCTCCCCCTCTATCCCTTGCTAGCATCAGAGCTGACAGTCTCAACCTGGGTCTCTTACCTCTCCAAACAAATCTAGTGAAGGCTTTATTTAATCTACCCACGTAGGAATGCTTTAGCAAGAGTGGGAGGGTTTGTAATGGATACAAGAGTCTGGCAAAGCTGATCATCTGTAATAGATGACACCTGCCCAAAAGAGACAGCGGCAAACCTTCCCGTCCCCTCAATTCCCTCTCAATTTTTTCTATGAGTGGCTTATAATTAAGCGTATATACTTGGCCCGGGGTCCTCCCTAGACTAAGGCCCAGGTATTTTATTGAGGAGTGTGCCAGTGGGATGCCTAGATTTTGTAATCCACTTCCCAGCCTCTCCCCCTTTCTCAATTATAAAATTTCGCATTTCCTCTTATTGAGGCGAAAACCAGAAAATGTGCCACATGATTTTTCTAACAGTGCCAATACTTTTGTCCTCCCCCTTTTTTATGTTTGGTATGGAATTAGATCCAATTTGGCTTTAGGACAATTCTTTTTGTGTTTTTTCATTGAAGACAAATTAAATGAAGATAATAATACCAAAGAATTTGTGATTGCAATCATTTTCTGGAAGAAACTGAGTATTTCAGGAAGAATTGCAGGGGTGTCAATACTTTTGGCCACAACTGTATATACAGCAGCCCCAGCATCTAGTTTTTGATGTTTATTCAGCACTCCCAGCATCAAGTATGTCATGTATATGATTTACAAAACTTACTATCGCAAGTGTTGATTGTACTCCAGGCTGACAAAAACCTGGAAAAGCAGTTGTGAGAACCAACAAGATTAAAATCACGTAAGATCACATCCACATTAAAGAGAAGCAGCTTCTGTCATCACATTAGAGGTGGATAAATTAATTGTTTGACCAAACATAGGGTAATTTTCAAGTTGATCATTTTGTGTGGCCCTGAATGATGGTAGAAATGTAAAAAATGACCTTTGGCACGAAAAAGGTTCCCCGCTCCTGCTCTAAAGAATAGAGCCTGGTAGTGGAGTGAGCTCCTTGCCTATTTATCTGGACACCCTGAGACTGCAGGAGGGCTTCTAATCTTGGCCACAAAGGGTACAATATAAAATTATTTACTTCTTCATTCTTGTGAACAAATGATTTTTTAATAAAAGGTAAATTGACAATTATTTGATTTAAGAAGCACTTTGAAATATTTTGCATTTAAGGACTCCAAACAGCCCTTTAAAAGATATATTTCTATAAGACATGCTGGGTGATTTGTGCAGTAGATATTAAAGTTGAGAATCATTTATAAAATTAGTTTTGGAGCGTTTGATTTGCATAACTCCAGCTGGACAGGGAACAGTCATCCATACTGTCAGATGGCACTGAAGGTCCCAGCCACCCACATCTAAATGGCTGGACAAACTCTATGATGTTCATAGCTTCTGGTTCTATCGTCTCTTCTATCACTATTGCAACCAGCCGAATAAATACAGTGGAACCTGGTGACACAAAGGACAACGTAGGAGCAGGTCTTGGTGGGGATGTGACCGTTTACCCCCACATCATTTTTAAGAGAAGCGCTCTGATCAGGTTTTGACATTGATATTACGCTGTCTGGGTTTTTGGGTGGGCACTGCTGATTAGGCTTCATGCAGTCATGTGGGGCCTGATAAATATTACTGATGCTAATTTAAAATTGTTGCTGCTGTTGCAAGTGAAGAGCAGCAGTGGATGAAGTAATGGTAGAAACAAGTGTCACTCATCTGTCCTGGCTTCAGAGATGGCCCTGGTAACTTTATCTAATCACTTCTTTCCTAATCAGTAGCCAATGCTGAGTTTCTCAAGTAACAAAGCTAACTCCTTTGACATCATCAATCTAAACCTTTTGCAGAGTCCAGGTGCTTAGGTAATAAGTCTGTCAGAGGTTTGCTACAGCCCCACACGGTTCAGTTCTAGACTGGTGTCTAGTATTATATTCTCTACTTTGGATTTTCATATTACAATCAGGGTTATTTCCAAGCTCAGTCTAGCATACTTGGCGTTGTCCATACCTACTTTTCGGCAAGACACTAACTTTATTACATATATTGCATCACATACCGTACACTGAGGTTTCTGTAAATACATCAAATAGGAGACACTGAGGCTGCTGTACATACATCACACATTATACAGTGAGGCTGGAGTGCATACATCACACAGGAGACATTGTGCTTTAACACTGCTCACAAAGAATTTCTTGATACTGGCTTTGGCCAGTTTCAGAATCTAATCCAGCATTGAGTGCAGCACCTTGTTCAGTGGTCAATGCAGCATGAGCATGCATGCACTCTAGGGAAGAATTAAACTGGACCAGAGACCTACATTTTGCAGCCAATTGAGAATCTGCCTGAGGGCTGGAAGTTCGCAACCCTGCTATGCAGTTTATGTTCTTGGGTTTATCCACACACCTGGCCCAGCTTCATCTATACTACCTGCTCCACTTCGTTGTTTAACATTGACAATGCATATGTGGTGCCCCTCTGGCGGGATGCCACAGGGAGGTACTGCATCCCAAACAGAAGGTGTAGTGCCTCCATAGTCACAGGTAGAGGGGGGAGCTACAGAGCTTATATTCAAAACCACAAAATCCCAATCATAGACACCCTAGCACCGGGGACTGTATATTTAGTATGTCCCAGGGAGGTGGAGCTTAGCAGAGTGGAAGACGTGACGTAAGTGACAGAGACAGTTACACACAAGTCAGTCAGATGGTGTGAGGAGAGCAGCAGAGACTGACACAGGGGACCCTGTGGTTGTGACTGGAGGGCACCCCTAAACTGAGAGGTGACCCAGACAATGAAGGGGACACTCCAGGACTGGTTGGAGCCGGTTGGAGAGTCCAGGTCAACACCGGAAACCCGGAACCAAGACAGTTTGTTAAGGTTCATCCCAAACTGCAGACTGGCAGTCTGGGGGTCTCACCAAGAAGGTGCCACAGCACCCATCAAAGTAGTCCAACTTCTGTCCCATAGCTGGGTTCAAGACGCTGTCAAGTAAGGAAGACTTTAAGCAACAGACCCGGGGACCAGACACCAGACTCAAGAGTGGGAGTGTAAGGAGCTAAAAGAGCCCCAAAAGGAACAGGACAAAGAAAGTGTTGGAAAAGCACCTCTGACAGACTCGGTGGTAATACCCAAACACTGTGGCAACAAAACTAGACTGTACCGTGTACCTAATGAACCATTTGGTACCAGTAAAGAACTGTTTGGGCTAACTTGGTGTCTATGCATCAATTATTAGTCACCTGGGAGGCTCCTACAGCACCACAGAGCCAAGGACTACGACTCCCCTCATCCACCCCACTGCCCTGAGGTAAAGCTCCCCCTGTGGGGAGCTGTACTACCCAAAGCTGCATCACTATCACCTCAGCGGCTGGCTGCAGTGCTAGCAAATACATTACCAGGTACCACAGGTGGCATCACGTACAATAATCCCGCATCTCAAATAGTTTTCCCCTCAGCCATTGAGTGTCCAGGGCACGGGACCGGGACCCGATCAGCCGTGATCCCCACTGAAGTAGCAACCTGTCCCGGTATCCGAGTACCCCCTATCCTGTAGACCGATTCACATACCTAAGGGTTGCTTCACACCACGGTAAGGTCCGGTCCGGGGCTATCCGGTGTAAACCAGATAGCCCCGGACCAGATTTTGGCCCCATAATATCCTATGGGGCCGGATGGAGCCGTATGGCAGCTCTCTTCCATCTGGTTTCCATATCTTCGGAAGAACCTAGAGAATTCGGATTTTTGTGAGTCTGAGAGCACGCGTGTCTCAGGACGCGCCGGGAACGTCGTTAATGACTCCCTCTTCGGACCTGCGTCCCCGGCATTTCCTCTCCTGCGCTCCCCATAGCAGGTAATAACGGCAGGGAGGCAGGCAAGCACAGGAGCTGGCCATCTCTGCGTTCATGTGCAGCCCTGTGTTTGCCTGAAAAGCACCTCCACTTGCTTTTTGCGCTAGCGCAGGGCAGGCAAACGCAGGTAACTGCACAGTGCAGAAATGTGAAAAGGGCCTATGAAACCCAGGCCAAAGCAGTGCCCATATCCATGCTACAAACGGTGCTGTATGAAGAGTGGCGTAAACGATGAACTGGACTTCTTTAATTACTATAGTTTAATTTTTTTTAAATATAATAAGATTACAAATTTTAAGTACAACTTCAATACAAATGAAAAAAATGCTCCAGACATTCCTGAAATCCTATGGCTGCACTTGATCACTGACCTGATTTTCTATTTAAGTGACTTTGCATCTCTCAAAGTCAGAAATCCCTGACTGCATTAACCTCTAGCACTAGTTTTAGGAAATGGTTTACTTGCTTTGCAAAACATGTTTTGTTTTTTTCACATTTCCCATGTGAGTCTCGTCCTCCACTTACTGGACTTGACCTCTGACTATACTATTTCTCCTCTTTTCATATTCAGTATATATTCTTTTTAAATATTTGAAATGTTATGTACAAGAATATGTGGCATGTATCTCAAACAAAACACATTTATCATGTACTTTTATGTATTATACTTTAATTATATTGCTGCATGCACCATGCAATCTTTACAAACTAAATTTGGATTCTTAAAAACGTATCTTCAAAGATAAATTATAGACTTGAAATATGAATTATAGACTTAGATGAGAAGTCAGCAGTGTAAAGTTTGAAGTTTGAATAGTGTGACAAAAATGAGGAAACGAGAGAATAGAAAAGAAAATCAAAAACAAAGAAGAATATAGATTTGAAGAGAGACAAAGTGATGGTTAATAGAATTTCAAAAGGTTGTGTGCAGATCAGAGATTCATGTTCAATCAAGGAATGACCTTTCGGTTTTCATAAATTTTAATTGAAAAGAAATGAAAAATAAGAGAACTTAAAGGCAATGCAAGACATAAAAGAGTGGAAGTTGCATGGGTACTTGATGATATAGTACAATACTTCAATATATCAAATAGAAATAAAAAAGTTTGCTTGACAGAAGTAGGCAATTTGGGGATGATTTGGGAAAAAAAGTTAAATTAGGAAATGTTAAAAAGTAGTCAATGGCATGACAAGAACATTAACTTACGAAGTGTTCAACTTAAATGGGCCAACTGATCAATAATGAGGCAAAATATGGTAATGTAGAACAGAGGAATGGGAGAGTTGAATAAGTCAAGCAAGTAAAAGAAAGGATTATTAAGAGCATCAAATTAAAAAGATGACTGATATTCTGAGGTTCCCTAGGACTATATCCTCCCCTCTCAAGCGTTGATATGCTTACACAGCTTTAGTAATGTCTAATGGGGGCGTCACACACATCAATGTCGCCATCGATCTCATTGCTGCCAACATTGAAGGCTGATCGCTAGCAAGCTGTCACACAAGCAGACTCACCTGCGATCAGTACCAGCGAGATCGCTGTTAACCTTGTAAACAAGCGGGTAACTAAGCGCCGTGCGGCGCTTAGTTACCTGCTGTTTACCATGGATAACAGCTCCCAGCGCTTGCTGAGAGACGCTGGGAGCTGGCTTCTCGCTCGTCTCCCGGTGTCACATGCAGCAATGCTGTGTGTCCACTGGGCGACCATCGCCAGGTTTTAGAGCAGGTTCTAAAACCTGGCAACCATCAACCAGCGATTTATTACTGGTTGATGCGCACTGTCACACACGTCAATATCGCTGCGACGTCATGTGCAGCAGCGATATTGCAAGTGATATTGACGTGTGTGACGTCCCCATAAGAGACGTCAACACATCAGGCAGCATGGTGGCTCAGTGGTTGGCATTGCTGCACTGTAGTGCTGAGTGGCTGTGTTGAATTCCTACTAAGGACAACGTCTGAAAGGAGTTTTTGTGTTCTCCCCACATTTGTGCAGGTTTATTCTGGGTACTTCATCCATTTCCTCCTACACCAAAAGTAAATTAGGGGGTAGGGAATTTAGATTGTCAGCACCAATGGGGACAATGAAGATATTGTCTATAAAGTGTTGCGCAATGTGATTGCGCATTACGTGCAAAGTATAATACATAAATAATAAAATCAATGACTATGAGTAAATAGTTGGTAATCGGGATTAATACCCTGTTCCTCACAAATTAACCTTCTTCACTGCTGTGTTGTCACACATTATAT
The DNA here is from genome assembly GCA_033576535.1 of Allobates femoralis. Lineage (NCBI taxonomy): Eukaryota > Metazoa > Chordata > Amphibia > Anura > Aromobatidae > Allobates > Allobates femoralis. The sequence continues at coordinate 119,392,683 of JARQOC010000003.1, forward strand.
GTACAGTTTTATAACATTTTCTCCAAGCTGTGACTTCCTCTACAGTACTATCCAGTTCTCCAACAAATGGTTGCTGCATTCCATACTTCTGCTTTTATGCAGGCTATAAATAGCATAAATAACAGATGTTGGTATGAACACAGCAGTCAAGTTAAGGTGCTAGTGAACAGATTATGTAAACCAATATTACCAAAGCGAATCAGTGCAAATTCTCACTGCATGTAAGTGAAAAAAGTGTATAATGGTGGAAGTTTATCATATAATATATATATATATATATATATATATATATATATATACATATATATCTACTATATAATTGCCCAATCGTTTCTCCCTGTTGCAGAAATCGCGTATATATCTACTCTATAATTGCCTAATCATGTCTGTCTGTCGCCGAAATCGAGCGCCAGAGCTCAATGGTCACTGCTAGCCGCAACAACCAATGAGCGCAGCGTATGCAAAACAGCTGCGTGCATTCAAAACTCGCACCAAGCTGAAACCTGACGACAGTGACGCATAGGCGTCGCTATTGCCAGGATACACGCATATGGCAGCGGCTATCACAGAGGTCCACGGTGGTCCCCTGCACCGGTACACGCCATTCCGTCCTCACCCCTGCCGCCTTCCCCCTCACCTCCCTCTGTTCTCACCCATCACCTTCAGCTACAGAGTCGCACTCTGTACAGCGGTCATGTGACATGGCGTGCTGATGTGACGTCACATAGCCCGCCCTGTCACATCACCGCTGCACAGACTTCAGCATCCAGCATCGCTCAAGCCAGCCACGGGTGAGAACAGGGTTGGGCAAGGGGGATCCTGCCCCCCCGCCTCTATCCTGCCCCCAGGCTCCATCCTGCCCCACTCACTCCATCCTGCCCCCTCCGGCTCCATCCTGCCACCATCCTGCCCTGCCTCCATCCTGCCACCATCCTGCCCTGCCTCCATCCTGCCCCCTGCCACCATCCTTCACCCCCACCACCATCCTGCCCCCCCACCACCATCCTGCCCCCCCGCCACCATCCAGCCCCCTGCTCCATCCTGCCCCCCGGCTCCATCCTGCCCTGCTTGCTCCATCCTGCCCCGCTTGCTCCATCCTGCCCCGCTCGCTCCATTTTACCCCACTCGCTCCATCCTGCCCCGCTGGCTCCATCCTACCCCGCTGGCTCCATCTTGCCCCACTCGCTCCATTCTTCCCCACTCGCTCCATCCTGCCCCACTCCTTTCTGTCCCTGCTGATTAGTCTTGCCAGCAACTGAACACCGACACTGCCGCACAACACTGATACCGCTGCACACCGACACTGCCACACACCGACACTGACACCGCCGCACACCTACACTGCCACACACCAACACTGCTGCACAACACTGACACTGCCACACACCGCTTCACACCGACACCGCTTCACACCGACAAAGCTGCACACCAGCACTGCTGGCTCCATCCTGCCCCACTGCCTCCATCCTGCCTTGCTCGCTCCATCCTGTCCCACTCCATTCTGTCTCACCTGCCGACTGAACACCGACACCGACGCACACCAACACCACCACACACCGACACCGACGCACAACACTGATACTGCTGTACACCCACACTGCTGTACACCAACACCGCTGAACACCTACACAGCCGCACACTGACACCGCCACACACCGCACATCGCCGCACAACACTGATAGTGCTGTACACTGACTCCACTGCACACCGACACCGCCGCATACCGACACTGCTGCACACCGACACTGCTGCATACCGACACCGCTGTATACTGACACTGCTGTAGGTATCAACTATATAATTGACTAATCGTGTCTATCTGTCCAGAAAATTGCGTGCCAGCGCTCATTGGTCGCCGCCAGCTGCGGCAACCAATGAGCGAAGCGTATGCAAAACAGCTGCGAGCATTCAAAACTTGCAACAAACTGAAACCTGGCGACGGCGGCGCATTGCCTTGCTATCACCAGGATACATGCGGCCAGCTGCGGCAATCATCGAGAGATCTGATGGTAGCTGCGGCTCATCTACTGCTGCACAGAGGTCCATGGCGAGCCAGCCGGGAGATGACCGGCGTCAGCTTGCAGCGGTAGTACCCGACCGACATATTGGAACACCCACATTATGGGTATTCCTATATGGTGGCCGGAATTCAAATCGCCCACCAAACTGCGCTACTTCTCTGATTGGTCGTCGCGGACGGCGGCAACCAATCAGTGAAGCAGTGAGGCTTGGCGAGAAATATGAATCCCACGCCGCTAATTGGTCGCCGCTCTCAGCGGCGACAAATCAACGGCGCGGGATTCAATACCCCTGCCAAGCCGTGCTCCGCTTCGCTGATTGGTCTGTCCGGCAAACAATCAGTGAAGCGGAGCACGGCTTGGTATATTGGCGCACAATTTGAACTGCCGTTCATAGTGTGATGCACTTCTCTGCTGCTTACAAGGCTGTCAGTCATAGTGTGACACAGTTCACTTCTTTTACAAGGTCTGTTGTCAGTCATAGTGTGACGCAGTTCACTCATGTTTACAAGGTATTCCAGAATACACGATGCATTAGTATCGGTCCACCACCTAGTATATATATATATATATATATATATATATATATATATATGTAGTGGAACCTTGATTTACGTGTAACTTTATTTCAGAGCATTTTGAAAGACAAGCTGCCATTTCTGAAAAACTGTAACTTGCTTAACAACCAATGATTTGGATTACGAGCATCTGGCCAGCTGGCAATGCGCATATACTGTGCCTATGTGATGCTGATCATACTGATGATACTGAGGTACTGGCTGTCACCATTCCCGATGCTGTATATACAGTAGGGTGACCACAAAAAAATCGATGTCGGAATTTTGTCCGTCTGGACCCCACATAACGATTCCCCTTTCCAGATATTGAGATAGCCAAATTTTGAGCTCGATCAAACGACGTTAACCCGTGCCGCTCGTCGCTCAAAATTTGAAAAAATCCAAATTTTTGGCCAAAAAGCTGACATATGGAGCCATAACTCCAGAAAGGTTAATAAAGACACGCTCAATATCTCAAAAGAAAGCTAATGTTGTTCTTCAAAATTTATATTTTATACATAATTGTTATTATAAGTCAAAGTGAGTTACAACAGCTTTTAGCCCCAAGAACGTGACCTGGTACCACTAGGAGCATACTTCGGTCAAAGAATGTAAACGTTTCTTTGGTAAGTAAATTTACTTACCAAAGAAACGTTTACATTCTTTGACCGATTTAATATAAAAACAGATTTCCTAAGACAAAATCCAAACACCTGGCCTCAAAATAATGACTTCCAAGAAGGATTGAAAATTGTCAAAACATTAAAAGTAGTTAATGATATGGCTGAGCGTGGTGTTAAATTAATAACCGACTTTAACGACCTTCTGACAAAGATGAAGAACAAAAGCAATATGTCCTGCAAGTTGTAAGCAAATGCCGAGCATTATATTCTGACGTTTCAAAAACTACTTTAACAAAAGCTCTAGAATAGATCAGATAACTATGTAAAATTATCAACTCATGTAGGTACTACGTCTGTATCTTTTCTGTGTCTGTTTTGTATGTATTATATACCTCATTTTTATATTTTAAAATAAAAAATGTCATTAGACTTATCAGTATTACATGTTTTTTTATTATATTTCTACTTTAAACTCAAAAATATACCAAAAAAAACATCACTTAATAACAAAATATACGAAGTATGCTTCTAGTGGTACCAGGTCACGTTCTTGGGGCTAAAAGCTGTTGTAACTCAGTTTGACTTAAAATAACAATCATGTATAAAATATAAATTTTGAAGAACAACATTAGCTTTCTTTTCAGATATTAAGTGTGTCTTTATTATTTACCGTTCTGGAGTTATGGCTCCATATGTCAGCTTTTTGGCCAAAAATTTAGATTTTTTCAAACTTTGAGCGACGAGCGGCACGGGTTAACTTCGTTTAATCGAGCTCAAATTTTGGCTATCTCAATATCTGGAAAGGGGAATCGTTTTGTGGGGTGCAGACGGACAAAATTCTGACATTTTTTCCCCCCATATGAGATCCGGTCACTCTAATATACAGTATTCAGGCCCTGCTCTGAGCTCTCTCTGCTGCCGGCAGCTTCCATAATTGTACGGCAGCAGAGAGAGCTCAGAGCGCTGCCTGCTGTCCGCATGCTGCTATCCGCCCGCCACTCTGAGCTCTCACCTGCTGTACAAGTATGGGAGCTGCCGTACAAGTACAGGAGCCACTGGCATCAGAAAGAGCTCAGAGTGCCACTGTTCGCCACTTTGAGCTCTTTCAGCTGCCGAAGAGGCTCGGGATTTGCTGGCCAATCAGACGTGAACAGCCACCGACTGCTCATGTCTGATTAGCTGCCAACTTTTTATTCATGTACAGTGGCTGAGTGAGTTCAGTGTGGCACCCGGCGGCCTGTAATACAGTGGCACAGCACAGCAGTGGATCGGGGAGAGTGTGAGAGAGAATGTGTGTGTTAATGGGGATGATGGGGTCTGCAGGGGACTGATGGGGATATTAAGGGCTGCAGGAGGATGATGGGGGTATTGGGGGATGATGGGGCTGCAAGGGGATGATGGGGGCTGCAAGGGGATGATGGGGGATGCATGGGGATTATGGTGCTGCAGGACGATAATGTGGATATTGGGAGCTGCAAGGTGATGATGGCGGCTGCAAGGGAATGATGGGGGATAATGGGGATGATAGGGGCTGCAGGGGAATGATTAGGGCTTCAAGGAGATGATGAGGGCTGCAAGTGGATTATAGGGGCTGAATGGGGATTATGGTGCTGCCGGACGATAAAGGGGATATTGGGGGCTGCAAGGGAATGATGGGGGATGATTGGGGATGATAGGGGCTGCAGGGAGATAAGGGGGGCTACAGGGGGTTGATGGGGATATTGGAGGCTGCGCCGAATGATGGGGGCTGCATGGTGATAATGGGGGCTGCAAGGGGATGTAATAATTTTACAGTTCTGTAAGTACATATATGTGGATACAATAGATATTTTTAGGTTGTGGAACAAATCGACTGTATTTCAATTATTTCTTATGGGAACATTTGCTTTGATACACAATTTACAAGTACACTCTCAGAATGGATTATGTTCGTAAATCAAGGTTCCACTGTATATATAATGGTGATCAAAATTAGAGAACAACACACAATTTCCTTAATGATACGGCCATTGTATTATATGTGAAAATATCCTAACAAGAGTAAGTTAGCAGTATATTAAGCTTTTTTGATAAATAGAATATATTCTAAACCACAGAATAAAAATGGAAATGAAATAAATGAAAAGGTACACTGATGAAAATTAGAAAACACTTTCAGATACCTGCAGGTTATTACTGTTAATCTGGCACCTGGTGCTAATTTTTTTAATTAACTGAAAAACCCTATTTAACTGGCAGCCTAACTTTCCAGTTTGTACTCACTTTGCAAAAATGGTGTGCCCTTCCAAATTGACAGCAGGTTGTCCAGATGAAAGGCAAAGGGGTCACCCTATCAGCTATAGCAAAAGAAGTTGGTCATTGCAAGACTAAGATTTTGAGAATATTACATCTTTACAACATCACAAACTCTTTCAAGTCCCCCAAAAAAACTGGTCACCCTCAAAAGACAAATGCAAGAAAGGACAGGATTATATGGAGAATCTCCATAGGTAATCATTTCAACAATGCAGCTGGAATAGCTCACCAGTTCAGCACTGAACAGGGTAAGGATCTGTCACGTCATACAGTATCACAATGTTTAAGAGCATTTGGACTGAAAGCCCCCTCTGCAGTGACCAAACCTTACATTAGCAGAAAGAATCAAAATGCTCAGCTCATTTTGGTGAAGAGCATGTTGTGAGGACATAGAAGTAGTCCACAGTTCATGTTAGTGATGAAAGCAAGCATTTATTTGGGTCTGATGGGAAACATTATGCTCGTCGACAAACTTGGGAAAGACTGAACCCAAAGTGTGCACAGAAGTCAGTGACAGGTGGTTGAGAAAGTTTCATGATTTGGGAATTGTTTTCTGCTGCAGGGACTCATACAGTTACATAACAGCGTGAATGCAAGTGTGTACCAAAGCTTTTTTCAACAACACATGGTCCCTTACTTACGTTTAGCACTCAATCAGTCAGCAATTTTCATGCATGACATGCACACAAATAGTGTGCAAAACTAATCATTTAAAAAAGTGTAGGGCTTGCAGCATTTTTCAGTCTCAGCACAGATTACTAATATTATTATTTTTTTATTTATAGAGCACCATTGATTCCATGGTACTGTACATGAGAAAGGGATACATACAAACATTTTAAAAATATAATGAACAAACTAACAGTGACAGACTGGTACAGAGGAGAGAGAAGACCCTGTCCTCGTGGGTTTTCATTCTACAGGGCAATGAGGAGGGAAACAGTAGGTTGAGTCTGTTGTCTGTTCGGGTGGTGGTGGAGTGCCGGGTCCAATGGTGGTGCAGATAAAGCAGGAAGCTGTGAACTGCCACCCTCAGCTGCCTAGTTTTACCTTGGCTGGCAAAAAAATTCATAGGGCTTCATCCTATTTTTAAATGCCAGATAAGGTAAAACTAGGCAACTGGGGGCTGATATTCACAGTAGAGTGAGGGGCCATCATTTTTATTGCTTTCCAATAAAGCAGCCTGCAGCCACCCCTGAAAACGGCACATTGTTTTGTAGCGCCATTTCCAGGTGCTTTACCCGACTCTTCCAGCAGCCTTAGTGGCAGTGGCATGCTGGGTAATAAGAGGTTAATGCCAGTTTTGTATTGCCAACTGGGATTAAGCCTGAGATTCCTAATGTCGGGCCAATGTTAGACCTGGTTATTAAGAATCTCAAATAAATAGTAAAGAATACTCAGAGTACATCAGAAGTCATCCCGTGTTACCTACTATCATAAGTATTTGGATGCAATCAACAGGTCGAAACAATAAACCCAATCAACATAACTGGTGAGGAGGGAGGAGGGGGAGGGGGTAAGAGGGGAGAGGACAGGAAGATAATAGGAATTTCTAGACATTGACTATCAGATTATGAAATCAGAAGGATTAGTAACATTTAATGATAGGATATTACAGTGCCTCAACGCGTTTTGTATTGAGGATTGACTATTCTTGATGTTTGATTCAACTATTACGAAAAGGGAGTAAATTTAATTCGGACATGAGACTGTATTGTATACAGATGAGGTCCAGGGCTCCCACCAACTTAGCACCCTGGATCTCCTTTTAACATCATGTGCTAATATCGACTCGTATTGCAGAGGCATGTTTAGTCGAGATAGCAGTTCCTCTCGACTAGGTATGTCTGGTGTTTTCCAGCATCTGGAGAGACATTGTCTAGCTGCAATCAGAACGTTTGTGACAATGGGGCATAACGGGGACGGCCATTCTTTCAGATCCAATCCCAGGAGGGCCAGAGTGGGAACTAATGAGAAAGTAATTCCCGTAAGTTCAGTAAGCAAGGCCTCCACATCAGTCCAGAACATTTTAAGCGCGGGCAGCTCCACCACACATGCTGGATAGTCCCAGTTTGTTTGAACAACTTCCAACATAGTGGTGAAGAAGATTGCCTTTGCCTTTGAAGTGAGCAAGTTTTTGAGGTGAAAGGTACCAGTCAATGTGAAGTTTTTTAACTTGTTCTACATAATTGATACATGTTGAGAATCCAGATGCATGGACAGATGCTTGTTGCCATTGCTCCAATGAGGCTGTAAAGGAGAGCTGACTCTCCCATCTAAGCATATGAGGCAGTTTATGATCACCTCTTCGAGACAGTAGGACCTTATATAGTATGGCCACTCCATGATCACTAAGGGTTTGCGGCTTAAAATATCTTTGCACAGAGTGATCCAGAGCAGTGGGGTCAAGCTGAGGGAGCTTTATAGAGGTAAGAGAATGCCTAAGCAGTATATAGCTAAAAAAGGTAGTGCGTGGTAAATCATAAGTATTTGCTATCTCAGCAAAGGGGATTAGTCCATTCTTGTCCCTCACCTGGCTAAGAGAAACAACTCCCCTGGTTTTCCATGATGAGAGAGAGATTCCACCGAATGCTCTACCGCCGTTAGTGTAATATACCGATACATGAATAGGAGAAAATCCCTACTTAGAGCAGACCACACCTGGAGAAGAGCAAACATAGATTTTAGAAATATTGGGGTTTGAAAATATCGAAGAAGATTCATCTCTAGCAAAAGCCTAGTGGACCGATTTGGAGCAAGAGATAATTCAATTTGCATCCATAACAGTGGCGGAACTTCAGGCCTCGGGGCCCGATGCGAAAGCTCCAACGGGGCTCCCAATTATTGCAAATCTTTAGTAGTATTAGTCTTTTTCTATGGGCCAAGGGACGTTTGGGGCCCCCCTAGGCTGCAGGGCCCGGGTGCGATCGCAACCCTGCACCTATTGTAGTTACGCCCCTGATCCATAAAGGCTTTGAGCATCAGTCCACCAAACCTTAGCTGCAGACAAATGGACCGCATTATAATAAGAAACTATATCCGGAACGCCCATGCCTCCCAAGCCTGAGGGGAGAGTAAGAATTTTAGAGCTTATGCAATGTTTTTTTTCCCCCAGATGAACCGACCTAGAATAGCTTGAAGTAGATTAAGTGGTTTATTTGGAAAAGGGAGAGGGAGACATCGGAGAATCTAAAGAATTTTGGGTAGATAAGTCTTTTTATAAGTTGGATTCTGGCTACCCATGAAAAATATAAGGGGGCATGGGAGTCCAGTCCCAGCTTAATAATTTTAATTAGAGAGTAACAGTTACATTGGACTATTTTGTTTGTGTTTGTGATCTGAATTCCCAAACAAGGAATCCCATCCGGGGACCACACAAATGGAAATTTGGTTTGGAGTTTAAGTTTTAGGGCATCTGGTACATTAATAGGAAATAAAAGGGACTTGGAGGGATTTAATTTGTAGTATGATGCTTCGGAAAATTCTGAGAGGATCTCCATAATTCTAGGAATCGTCTCTGTAATATCAGTACAGGCAAAGATGACGTCGTCTGCGTAGAGACCAATTTTGTGTTCTAACTCTCCGGCTTTAAGACCTTTAATCATGGGGTCAGTTCTTATCTGTGCTGCCAAAGGCTCCATTATAAGAGCAAATATGAGAGGAGAAAGCGGACAGCCTTGTCTCGTCCCATTGGTTACCTCAAAGTTCGATGAGACAAAGCCAGAAGCATGGACCATTGCATTGGGTGTCGAGTATAAGGCCATTATTGAGTCCTTGATTTCTCCCTCAAGTCCGAATCTCTGTAGCACTGCGTCTAAGTACCCCAGTGGACCCTATCAAATTATTTTTCAGCATCTAGAGACAAGAGTGCACTGGGGGTAGGGGATCTCCCCAACAGTTCCAGAAGGTCTACTATTCTCCTAGTGCCGTCTGACGCCTGGCGACCTCGGACGAACCCCACCTGATCTAACCCTATCAAAGAAGGGAGAACCTGCATGAGTTGCGTGGCTATTATTTTGCCAAAGAGTTTGACGTCACAGTTTAAGAGGGCTATTGGCCTATAATTAGCAGGGATGTTGTGAGCTTACTTGGCTTCGGAATTGTGGAAATTAGTGCTTCTAGTCCCTCTTTCCTGATTGCCCCTTTAAGACGCCATGAGTTGTGCAGCTTCAGTAAATAGGAGAAAGTTGTGATGTGAAGGTAGCATAATATAAATATGAGAAGCCATCCGGGCCTTGGGTTGAATGTTTTTTAAAATTTCGTATGGTGTCCTTATTTAAGATTACGAAATTGGGGTATTAAGGAAGTCCAGTTGCGTTGCGGGTAGTTTGGGAAGATGTACTTTGTCTAGGAATTTCTGTATTGAGAGGGAGAAGGGTTGAGGGGTGTCGAGGTCATTTGTTAGATTGTAAAGAGAGCTGTAAAATTTTTGAATTCCTCTGCTATAAGAATAGGGTTCCGAATTTGTGTCACCTGTTTTAGAGATTAAGTGGGATATTTCAAATTGTGATTGCTGCTTTTTAACGCGTTTTACCAATAGAGCTCCAGCCCTATCGCCCAGTCCATAAAAGGTGGCTTTAGTTCGTTGCAGGTTAAATTCAACCCAATACTTGGCAACACATAAAAAGTATTATTTGTAGTATACGAAAAAAAATCAAAAGGACGGAAGCTTGTTTTTCTGATCATCATGACTAGGGATGGGCGAGTCTACTCGCTAGGACTCGTTACTCTGCGAGTAGTAAGGGAATCGCAGGACTCGGTACTCTGCGAGTTTCCAGCGATTACTCCCACAGTAACGAGTCCAATGCAAATCAATGGCAATCCTAGTTTTGTCAGAGACTCTGACAAAACTAGGATTGCCATTGACTTGCATTGGACTCGTTACTGTGCAAGTAATCGCAGGGAAACTCGCACAGTAACGAGTCCGGCTGTCTGCTCTGTGCCGGGCTCGGTCCTGCAGGCTGCGCAGCTCCAGGGTCCTAGGGCCCACCTGCTGCCTGATGTAGCAGAGCTGAGATTGTTCTCAGTCTGCTCATTCCTGTGCATAGACATCTATATCTATGCACAGGGATGTAGCAGAGAGGACATCGCGTTTGGACTACGTCGGACGCAAGAGGATTTTTTAATTGAAGATGGAGTCCCTAATGGCTTTTTTTTTATTTCTAATAAAATTTTTCTGTGTTGTGTTTTTTTTAACCCTTTATTGGAGATTCTTAGTGGCCGGGTCAAACGTGGCCTGATATTAAGAATCTCGGGCTTAATACCAGCTTGTATAACAAAGCTGGTATTAACCCCTTTATTACCCAGCGTGCCACCGCCACAAGGGCCGCTGGAAGAGCGGGGTTCAGCGCCATCTTCTGGGGCGGCTGCGGGCTGCAATTTGCAGCGGGGGTGCCCAGAAAGCTTGGGCCTCCCTGCGCTGCGGATTCCAGCCCCAGCTGCTTAGCTGTACCTCGCTAGACATAGAAATTGCGCGGAGCCCACGCATTTTTTTTTTTTTATTTCATGAAATTCATGAAATATAAAAAAAAATGGCTCCCTATATTCTTGTGTCCGGCCAGGTACAAATAGGCACCTGGGGGTTGGGGGCAGCCCGTCGCTGCCTGCTGGATCCGGCTGGTTCCAGAAATACGGCGAAGCCCATGTCATATTTTTTTCCGAGACACATCTGCGATTTGTAAATCACACATTACTCGCTATTACTCGCTTCCCCATTCATTAACATTGGACTCGCTAGACTCGCAACGAGTAGCGAGTCCTAGGCTCGCCCAGCACTAAATGACATCTACCTAAAAAATTAAATAAGAACCGTTCAAAATTTCACACAGGTGCATCACAATGAATTAGAAAATCATCCTCCCTACATGAATTTTCTGAAATAATGACCTTTGGGTTTTATTGGCTGTAAGCCATAATCATCAACATTAACTGAAATGAATACTAGACATAGATCACTCTGTAATGACTCTATATAAAATATGTGTTTCACTTTATGTATTGAAATACTGAAATAAATTGACTTTTTGATGACATTCTAATTCATTGAGATGCACCTGCATGTACCCTAAATTTGATTTAATACAACTGTCAGTTCACTATGCATTAAACAAGCATGCACACGCACACAGCTTTATTGATAATAAAATAAAAACATGACGCGCTAGGGGCTGCGTCACCATAGGTAAGCATTGGCAGCATTAACGTGGCGCTACCATGGCGGTAGCACTGCGTTTAGGCTGCCAAAACCTATGTTTTTAACGCAAACCCCCTAGCACAGCCAATAACGTTAATGTGACCCTAGCCTAGGGGTACTTTCAGAACTGCATTCTGCTTCAGTTCAGGAACATCAGGCAAACTTAAACTTTTGAACTTCAGGTTTTCTGATTACTTTCACATCAGCGTTTTCTCAAATCCAGCTGAATTCCGCCTTTTTTGAAAAAAATGGATGCAGCAACATTGTGGGGTTTTTTTTCAAAAGAGGCGGAATTCCGCCAGATTTTAAAAAACGTTGATATGAAAGTACCCTAATTTTATTATAATGCATTCCATTTTATAAGCCATGACCTCAAATGTGGTAGCTACCATTGCTGGAAGTGATCTTGATTAGTGATGGGTGAACCGGTGGGGGTCTGTAGTGTTCAAGACCGGGGTCGGGCTGTTAAAACAAGCAAACAGTTAATAAACATAATTATCATACTTACTGGGTTCGCACTTTCCCTTCCAGCTGTCCTGCGGCGCTGTGTCACTTCATTATGTTGTGGGAATCTTTACTTTTCTGGCTCCAAAGCCAATCATACGCCCAAAAGATAATGAGTGACCTGTAGTGACACAGTGCCTTGGCACTGCAGGAAGGGAGAACATGGACCCAGTAAGTATATTATATTATGTTTATTAACTGTTTGCTTGCTTTAATAGTCCGACCCCGGTCCCGAACACTACAGACCCAGACCAGTTTGCCTATCATTAATCTTGATAGGAGGATTTATCATTGATTTTATCCAGAAATTGCCCAATAATAGGTTATAGAGATATTGCTGTATTAATGCCATTAATTTGTTTGCTTAATTAATATTATTTGTTTGTTTTCTATTATTGTTGTTGCGCCTTTTTCTTTCTTTTCTCTTCCATAAAAGCACACTTCCACCTAGAGAGGAACGGCAGCTCAGTAATATATCACTCTCAAGTACAGTAGCTCTCAATTAGATGTGCAAATAACTAAGCACATCTTCCACTCAAGGACTTGTCGTTTGCAGTAGGTCAGCTCACCGATTGTCTTTCTGTAAGTGCCTTGTTTTTCAGTCGCACTTGGTGCAAGTAAATTGACAAGAAGTGATGTGATTTAAATCAGCCCTGTGTTTATGGATGACCAGAGTAGATGCTTTATAGCTATTACAGTCTTTCTGACGGGATTAAACTGCTGCTTCTGGGATTTTTTCTCTAACACACGGTGGATTTGCTTTCAGCAGAATTCTGCTGCATAAAAGACCTTGAGGTCTTTCCCTCAGACACTTGCAGTATTTGTCAGCGCCGTTTTCTATATACTCTATTATGAGTATAACACCAGTTTACAATGCAGCGGTTTAGTCCATTGTATTTTTCTCTGAATCCCATCTTCCTATTAGGCATATTCACATTTTATATTCACTGCACAGATTGCTGTGACTAAGCCAATCTTTCAATAGATGTGCTAATTTAGTAGCTGACATGTTTTACTGCGGCATGTGTAATATTGCGGCAGCATTTTACATTTTCAAAAACTACAGAAACAATGGAGCAACAAATGATTTAATTCCACCGCCACCTCCTCCACAACAGTGAGAAGGAAACATTAAAGGGCACCTGTCAGGTCCTCCCTGCCCCAAGAATCACGAGCAGTTCTGTGCACATATCAAACTTCCCTGTCTAATAATCCCTTCATGTATTTGCATAAATAAACAGATGTTTAGAAGAGCATTTCTAAAGTTTGGTTATTAGATGCTAACTAGATGGATGCCCGATACTATCATATCGGGAGGACGGTGACATCACAATGGAGATGGGTTCTGTGGCGCTGGGGCAGTGGCTGTCTCCGCCCCGTGCACTCTGTCTCCCCCTTGCGCTATCTTCTCCCCTCTGTACTCTCTTCTTTGAACTGTCTCCACCCTGTGTGCTCTCCCCCTGTGTTGTCTTCTCCCCTTGTGTGCTTTCTCCTTTGATCTGTCCCCCCTCTATGTGCTCTAGCTCTCCCCATGTGACCTCCCCCCTGTGTGCTGTCTCCTCCCCCTGCATGCTGTCTTCTTCCCTCATGTGCTCTCTCCATTGTGCTGTCTCCCTCCCGTGTGCTGTCTCTCTCCCCCATTCTGTTTTCTCCACTCTGTGTTCTCTTCTTTGCTGTCTTCTCCCCTCATGTGCTCTTTTCTTTGAGCTGTCTCCCCCTATATTTTGTCTCTCTCCTATGTCCTCTCTCTCCCCCAGTGGGCTCTCCCCCTTTGCACCCTCTCTCCCTCCTGTACTAAATTCTCCCCTCGTGTGCTCTCTCCATTGAGCTATCTCTCCCCTGTGCATTCTTCCTACTGTTTGCTGTCTTCTCTCCTCAGTGCTCTCTCATTTGAGCTGTCTCTCCTGTGCGTTCTCCCCTCTTTGTGCTGTCTCTCTGCCCCTTTGCTGTCTTCTCTCCTCTGTGCTCTCTTGTTTGAGCTGTCTCCCCCATGGTCTGTCTTTTCCCTCCTGTGCACTCTCCCCCTTGGGCACTCTTTTACTACCCCCTGTGCACTCATCCCCTGTGCGCTCTCTCTCTCCACCATTGTGTGCTCTCCTTCTCCTTCTCCCCTTGTGCACTGTCTCTCCCCATGTGCTTTCCCCCTTATATGCTTTCTATACCTCTCTGTGCTGTTTTCTCCCCTTGTGTGCTGTCTGTCTCCTTTGAGTGATCCCTTCATGTGCTGTCTCTCCCCCATGCACTCTCCCTCCCACCTGTATGCTCTCCCCTTGTATTCTCTTTCCCTCCCCTGTGCTCTCTCCCCCTCTGCGCTATTCCCCGTATGCTCCCTTTAATCCTACTGTGTGCTCACCCCTCTGTGCACGGTCTCTCTTCCCCATGCACTATCACCCCTATGTGCTGTCTTCTCTCCCTGTGTACTGTGTCCTTCCCTCATGTGCTCTCTCCTTTGGGCCATCTCCCTCTGCGTCCTCTCCCTCCTGTGTGTTCTCTCCCCTGTGCTGTTTTCTCGCCTCAGTAATCTCTCCTATGAGCTGTCTTCCTCATGCAATCCCCCTGTGTGCTGCCTCTCTCCCGCCTGTGTTGTCTCCTCACATAATGTGCTCTCTCCTCCTAGCTGTCTCCACGTGTACTCTCCCCTGTGCTGTCTTCTCTGCTCATGTGTTCTCTCCTTTGAGCTGTCTCCCCCCCTGTGTGCTCTCCCCGTTTGTGCTCTTTCTCTCCATCTGTGCACTTTCACCCTGCGCGCTCTGTCTTTCCCTATGCATTCTCTCTCCCCCTGTGTGCTCTCTCTCCCTGTGCACTCTCCTCCAGTGTGAACTCTCTGTCCCCCTTGTGCTGCCTTTTTCCCTTGCGCGCTCTCTCCTTTGAGCTGTATCGCCCCATGTGCTGTATTCCCCCCTGTGGATTCTCCCTCACCTCTGTGCACTCTCCCCATGGTTTGTTTTCTCTCTTCCTTTGTGCGCTGTTTCACTCCACCTTGCACTCTCTCCCCTGTGTACTGTCTTCCCTTCTCATGCACTCTCTCATTTGAGCTGTCTCTTCCCTGTGCACTGTCTCCCCCTGTGCACCCTTCCCCTGTGCACTCTCCCCACTGTATGCTCCCTCTCCTCATGTGTGCTGTCTCATCCCAATGCACTATCCCCCTTGTGTGCTGTCTTCTCCCCTCATGTGCTCCTTCCTACGAGCTGTTTCCCCTTGTGCACTGTCCCTCCCCCTGTGGACTCTCCCCTGTGTGTTTTCTCTCCCCCTGTGCTTTTGACACCTGTGCACTGTCTCTCATCCCATGTGCTCTCTCTCTCCCCGTGCTGTCTTCTCTCCTCATGTGCTCTCTCCTTTGAGCTGTCTGCCCCCTGAGCTGTCTCTCTCCTTCCTATGCACGCTTTCTCTCTCCCCCATGTGCTATCTCTCTCTCCCTCGGTGGCATGCATTCCACTGTGTAACGCATATATGAGGAACACTGTTCCTTCCAGTTTATGCATTCCACAGTGGAACACAAAGGGGAGGAAGTAGCAAAGGCCCCCAAAAAGACACTCATGGGTGGCAGTAGCAGTTGTCCAAAGATAGCAAATTCCTGAGTAAGTGCACATGTGCGTACTGGATATACGCATGCGCACTTACTCAAGAGGTGATTACCCAGGGAAGAGGCCTGTACTGTGGCAGCGGCAGGGATTGAGGGCAGCGATTGTGGGCAGAGAGCAGAACCATGTGGCTCCTCTGGCGGTACTGCGCAATGTGCCAGTACTGCTAGTGGGCGCCATATTTGCACACCCATCACTTGGGTGTGCAAATATGGCTACCGATACTGCCAATCAGAGGCCATACAGGAGGCACATGATAGGAGGACAACTTGATGCAGGAGTCTATGGATGCAATGACAGACATGACAGGAAAATTATATAAGTAGATTAGGTCACTGACTGGTCAAGGGGGCAATAGTTCTAACTAGTTGACCCACTTTGTATGTTATTACGCCCTTGTGGGCGTGATAAAATGCTTAAATCGGCATCTTTGCTAGCTCTATACAAAGCCGTGAATGCGCATGGTGTTGTTCCCCTCAGCATTGAGCAGCAGTCAGTGTGATCCCAGAGACTGCAGT
Organism: Allobates femoralis; assembly: GCA_033576535.1. Lineage (NCBI taxonomy): Eukaryota > Metazoa > Chordata > Amphibia > Anura > Aromobatidae > Allobates > Allobates femoralis. The sequence continues at coordinate 119,408,972 of JARQOC010000003.1, forward strand.
GATAAGGCACTTGCTCCATCACTTCAGTCTCTGGATGGAGCAGAGCCAGGATCGTGGGCTTCAGGCAAAAAGTTCTTCCTAATAAGAAAAGCCAGTGAGAGTGGTGACCTCCAGGTGTCCAAGGTGTTGTTGAACCTAGGACATGTGCCCCTCTCATTACTTATAACTAATGAAGAAGAAGGGCTATAAGAAAGCCAGTGTTGCTTCCCTTGTCTTTATGCATAATAGACTATCCGAATTTCCCTTTTCTAAATCTCCAATTTTTTTCACTCTGTTTGAGTCTGTTGAGAGTTTTTAACAATTGTAATCTACATAAAGAACATAGTGTATTTCCACACTCCTGTCTTTTATTTTTTAACTTTACTACACAATACAATGCTTAAATCTTGAAATCTATACACCTCATATAAACTCTAAGAAGGAAGGAACAATAATTTTTTTTTATTCACTTGTATAGCACCATTAAATCCACAGACTTCATCAAGATAGACACTGTCCCTATTGACTGCAAAATATAAAGGGGGGGAACAAGAGGCGCAATAGTGCCCTATCACTAGTGACACTAGTGAAAAAGGTGGTGCTATGTGGCCGCTCACCTGATCCAGTTGTGTATCCCTAAGGAAGGCGCCGGGTTTTGGCGCTGAAACGCGTTGGATAAGGTGGAATAAAGAAGATGATAAGTTGCCCGGCTCTTTGGTGAGTTATTTCTGAACCCTGAGCAGCGCGGACCGTGACACACCATACTCCCATCATATTCTACTGTCCCTATTGAGGATCACAACCTAAATTCCCTAACATTATGTCTTTGGAGTGTAGCAGGAACCCAATGGAGAACAAGTAAGATCATTGCAAATATTGTCCAGGGTAGAATATGAACCCAGGACCCAAACACTGTAAACCAATAGTGCTAACCACTGATCTACTGTGCTGCCCAAATACAATAGCACAGTACAAAATATGAAATGGTAACAATTTAGAAGGATACAACTCTTTTTTATGCAGATTTCAGTTGTGGTAAATAATGTAGCTAAGCTTAACCTTCCGCTAATGACACAAAACTATAAAATAGTGATGCTAGTCTTGGAGGTGTCTTTAACATGGACGATGGCTTAGCTTTACTGGAACTGCGGTTCGATGTGTAAAATATAAAATACTGAATTTTAGGATAAAAAATATTTTGAGTATCATATTGGAAGTTATGTATTAGCCAGGACTTCAGAAGAGGATTAAGAGGTTATAATTAGTGTTAAGCAAACACTAAAAGGCTCAAGTCTTTGGCACTCAGATTGAGCAGTAAGGACACTCAGATGGGCTCAACTCGAATACTGAGTGCCAAGTATAATGGAAGTGGAGTATTGTTCTGGAAATCTCTCTCCAGCCATGAACTTGAGCATACACAACATTGTTTTATGCTAGTCAATGAAAGACCAACAAAAGGTTTATCTCTCTACTGTTAGTGCTTTTAACCATGCACCTATCATCTGATTCTTAATAGGAAGTAGGCGACATACAAGTGCATCTCAATAGATTAGAATATCATCAAAAAGTTAATTTATTTCCGTAATGTAATACATAAAGTTAAACGCACATATTATATAGTCATTACAAGCAGAGTGATCTATTTCAAGAGGTTATTTCTGTTAATGTTGATTATTCTGGCTTACAGCCAATGAAAACCCAAAATTCATTATCTCAGAAAATTAGAATATTATATTAGACCAACTAAAAAAATTATTTTAAAATCATAAATGTTGGCCTATTGAAAAGTCTGTACAGTAAATGCACTCAATACTTAGCTGGGGTTCCTTTTGAATGAATTACTACATCAATGCGGCATGGCATGGAGATGATCAGCCTGTTGCACTGCTGAAGTGTTATAATAGCCCAGGTTGCTTTGATAGCAGTCTTTAGCTCATTTGCATTGTTGGGTCTGGTGTCTCTCATCTTCCTCTTGACAATACCCCACAGATTTTCTATAGAGTTCACAGTACGTCAGGTGAGACTGCTGGCCAGTCAAGCACTGGGATACTGTGGTTAGTAAAGCAGGTATTGGTATTTTTGTCAGTGTGGACAGGTGCCAAATCCTGCTAGAAAATGAAATCTCCATGTCTAAAAAGCCTGTCAGCAGAGGAAAGCATGAAGTGCTGTAAAATTTCCTGATAACCAGCAGCACTGACTTTGGTCTTGATATAACACAGTGCACCTACACCAGCAGATGACATGGCTCCCGAAACCATCACTGATTGTGTAAACTGCACACTAAACCCCAAGCAGCTTGGATTATGGCCTCTCCACTCTTCCTCCAGACTCTGGGACCTTGATTTCCAAATTAAATGCAAAATTTACTTTCATCTGAAAACAACACCTTGGACCATTGGTCATCAGTCCAGTTATTTTTCTCCTTGGCCCAGGTAAGATAATTCATGCAGTTGTCTATTGGTCATGAGTGGCTTGACACGAGGAATGTGACAGTTGTAGCCCATGTCCTGGATATGTCTCTGTGTGGTGGCTCTTGAAGCACTGACTCCGGCAGTGTTGACTCCTCGTGAATCTCCCCCAGATTTTTGAATGGCCTTTTCTTATCAATCCTTTCAAAGCTACAGTTATCTCTGGTGCTTGTGCACCTTTTTCTACCACACATGTTCCTTACACTCAACTTTCCATTAATATGCTTGGATACAGCACACTGTGAACAGCCAGCCTCTTCAGCAATGACCTTTCATAGCTTACCCTCCTTGTGAAGTGTGTCAATGACTGCCTTCAGGACATCTGTCAAGTCAGCAGTCTTCCCCATGTTTGTACAGCTTACTGAGCCAGACTAAGGGACCATTTTAAACACTTAGTAAGCCTTTGCAGGTGTTTTTTGTTAATTATTCAAATTTTCTGAGATAATGATATTTGGGTTTTCATTTTCTGTAAGCCATAATCATCAACATTACAGAAATAAACACTTGAAAAAAAAATCACTCTGTTTGTAATGACTCTCTATAATATATGCATTTCACTTAATATATTGAACTAGATGGGAGCCCGATGCTTTTGCATCAGGTGGGCCGGGACATCATGAGGCAGGTGGACTCTGTGGTTCTGGCTGACAGGTGAACGATGTGAGAGCAGGGTTAGTACAGGCTGAGAGCAGGGTGAGCACGGGCTGAGAGTGAGGTGAGTGCGGCCTGAGTGTGGGGTGAGTGTGAGGTGAGCATGGGCCGAGTGTGGGCTGAGGGAGGTGAGTGCGGGGTGAGTGTGGGGTTAGTGCTGGTAGAGCATGGGCCGAGTGTGGAGTGATTATGGGCTGACTGCGGGCTGAGGGGCTTGAGTAAAGGGTGGGCATGGGCTGAGTGCAGGCTGAGTGGGGGTGAATGTGGGCTGAGTGGGGATGAGTGCAGGCTCAGAGAGGTGAGTGCAGGCTAAGGAGTGTGAATTCAGGCTGAGCAAGGGTTAAGTGTGGGCTGGGGAGGGTAAGTGAGGGCTGAGGAGGGAAAGTGGGGGCTGAGGAGGAAGAGTGCAGGCTGAGGAGGAAGAGTGAAGACTGACGAGTGTGAGTGAGAGCTGAGCGGGGCTGAGGGGGGCAGAGGGGGGTGAGTGCAGGATGAGGAGTGTAAGTGCAGGCTGAGCAGGGATGATTGCAGGCTAAGCAGAGGTTAGTGCAGGCTGAACAGGGATGAATGCGGGCTGAGTGGGGGTGAGTGCGGCCTGAGGAGTGTGAATACAGGCTGAGCAATGGTTAAGTGCAGGCTGAGGTGGGTAAGTGTGGGCTGAGGAGGAAGAGTGCAGGCTGAGGAGTGTAAGTGCGGGCTGAGCAGGGTGAGTGTGGGCTAAGCGGGGGATAGTGCGGGCTGAGCAGGGGTGAATGCGGGCTGAGTGGGGTGAGTGCCATCTGAGGAGTGTGAGAGCAGACTAAGGTAGGTGAGTGCATGCTGAGGAGGCTGAACACAGGCTAAGGAGTGTGAGTGCAGGCTGGAGAAGTGTGAGTGCAGGCTAAGAGGGGGTGAGTGTGGGTTGAGCAAGAGTGAGTGTGGGCTAAGGGGATGAGTGTGGGCTGAGGTGGGTAAGTGTAATCTGAGGAGGCTGAGTGCAGGCTGAGGAGGATGAGTGCAGCTGGAGGAGTGTGAGTGTGGGCTGAGAGGGGTGAGTTCAGGCAGAGGAGGGGTAAGTGTGGGCTGAGGAGTTGTGAGTGCAGGCTGAGGGGGTGAGTGCAAGCTGAGCAGGGGTGAATGCAGACTGTGCAGGGGTGAGTGCAGGCTGGGAATTGTGAGTGCAGGCTAAGGAGATTAAGGGCAGGCTGAGGAGTGTGAGTGAGGGATGAAGTGTGTGAGTGCAGGCTGAAAAGTTGGAGTGTGGGCTGAAGAGTGTGAGTGCAAGCTGAGGAGGGTGAGTGCAGGGTAAAGAGATGGAGTGTGAGCTGAGGAGTCAGTGCAGGCTGAGTGGGGGCGAGTGCAGGCTGAGGAGAGTGAGTGTGGGGTGAGCAGGGGTAAGTGTAGACTGATGGGGGTTAGTGAGGGCTGAGGGAGGTGAGTGAGGACTGAGCAGGGTTAGTGTGGGCTGAGGAGGGTGAGTGTAGGCTGAGGGGTGTGAATGCGGGCTGAGAGGGGTGAGTGCAGACTAAGGAATGAGGGTGTAGGCTGAGGAGTGTGAGTGCAGACTGAGTAGGGTGACTGTGGGCTGAGGAGGGTGAATGTGGGCTGAGGAGGGTAAATGTGGGCTGAGGAGCGTGAGTACAGGCTGAGGAGTGTGTGAGTGCAGACTGAGGAGTGTGAGATGTGAGCTGAGGAAGGTAAGTGCAACCTGAGTGGAGATGAGTTTGGGCAGAAGAGTGGGAGAGAAGGCTAAGGAGTGTGAGTGTGGGCTGAGGAGTGTGATTATGGGCTGAGGAGTGTCAGTGTTGGCTGAGGAGTGTGAGTGCAGATTGAGGAGTGTTAGTATGGGCTGAGGGGGGAGAGTACCCAGTTGCTGTGCTACTGCACCTTTTGTGATGTCACAGTCATGTGATCAGTCACATGACTGTGACATCACTGCAGGCCCTGTCATGTCAGCGTGTGCAACGGGGGTGTCGGTGTCGGGGACGATGCAGCTGCCTCACATACGTCGGCGGCGGTTGCAGTGGGAATGCGGCTGGCGGCGGTGTTTGTAATGGTGATCGTCATATTGGGAGAACCATCGCTTTGGTGTCCCAACATGGCATCTGGTGTACTTCCAGTCGGCATGGTGGATTGTGGGATTCGAAGACATTCAGATGAAAGTGGATGACGGACAGCATTAGGTATTATATCGGATTAGTAAAATGAAATAACTTTTCCATAATATTCTAAATTATTAAGATGCACTTGTTCACTCATACAGTAATTACCTTATCCTTTCTTTAGTATTCTGTGGTTTGTTGATTCTCTCTCTCGGAACCTTTTCTACCTTAGCACATCTTAAGTTTTGTAGATGTTGCGCACTGTTTGCCCTCGGGTTCCTTAGGGGAATGTAAAGCACTCAATGGGCAATCATATAGCTTAGGTCCAAATTGTCAACATTTAGTCTGAAGTTAGGGCCATTCCAGTCCATGCAGGAACCACTAGGGACAGCAGGCCCAGATCTTTAGTCTGTACAGGAACTACCTGGGTCAGTTGCAGTATTCTCAATGTTTTACGAACGTATCACATGTTAGTTTAATACAATATCATAACAGTAGGATCCCACTAAATAGCACTTTAGCGAGACCACATCTGGCACTGTCTGGCTATCGGCGCTTTGCAGTTCAATCTTAGGAGACAATGCCCTACTATAACAGCTGGTGGCCGTACTTTAGCCCCCATGTATGTCAGAGGTGACTGACAATGGCATGAACTAATAGTTTGGATGTGAGTGTTTTATTAACAGGAAAAAAATACTTTGGAATACCAAACCATACCATATACAATCTTTAAGGCACTAAACAAGGGTTTGATCAGGAGGGAGTATTTTTTTTTATTAAAAACTTATTATAAGATCCAGCAGGGGTCAGATCTGAAATTAAGTTAGTTGATAATCACAATTAATGTCAGAAAGGATAATTTTTCTGAAAGTGCAGATGTTTCGAACAAACTTTCAGCAGACTTGGTTGAAAAATCTACAGTATATGAAAATAAAAGGACTGAATTGATATCCAGAATCTACCTCCTAATATAATATAAAGACAGACCACATGATCTTGTTCTCCTCCGAAAAGTTTAAAGGGTTCTTGTTCTAAAACCACAATATAGTTTTCAAAATAGCAGAATGTTTGTGGATATTTGTTTGGTCCCAGAAATACTGGCCACCCGCTGATTTCTTTTTGTTAGCAGCCTCTGCTTCGAATAATCATTTTTCAAAACAGCAGATGTCAAATGTCTTTCCCTGTGACCAGCACATTTTGTAACTACAAAATGTCGCAAAAAATATCACAATGTGTAGAATATTGTTACTTTGCCAATCACGCAAGGTAGTTACAGGAACACATGTAGGGTCACTGGTGACCTTCTAAGCATACAAAAGAACAGCGCAACAGGTAAACATGAATTTAGAGAAAAATCTGACTTTATCATCCCATGGAAAAGCAGAGTTTACTTCTGATCTATCGATTCAGTACATTCTTAAGAAAAGTACCCGGAGATAAAACATTGTAACCTGACAAATGAGATATTCCAAGCATTTTCCTGTATTGTGAGATGTAATTATCTTTTTAGGTCCCCTCACATCACGTTTTTTGTGGATCCGTGTCTATCCGTTGTAAAACAGATAGCCACGGGTCTGATTTGGTCTCCATGTATCCCTATGGGCACGGATGTGCACGGATTGGTCCTTATTGGCATCCGATTGTATCACTTTTGTGCCTGCTCTAATTTTTGCCTGACTTGAAAAAATTGGACAGAAACAGATCCGTTGCTGTCCGTTTCAAATAACATGGAGCTCTGTGGTGACAGATCAAAATGGATCCAACAAAAAATCAGCTCCGAAAAATGAATACGATTTGCTGTACTGCGCATGCTCAGAAACAAGGTAAAGCCCTATCTCTGCTAACTGATGACGGATCCAGGGAAAACATGGATCTGTGGGCATCAGTGGCATCTGTTGGCACAGATCTGTGCCTGTCCGTGTGATCCTCGAAATTCAAGGATCACCATGGATGTGCAAAAAATGTGATGTGAAGGGGGCCTTATTAGTAAATATAAAACATGACCTCTTCAGGCTAAGTGCCCATTGGGCATGGTGGCATGTTTTTGCTGATCCGTTTCTGCAACAAAAAACAGACCACCCACAGTATTCACATTCAAGTCAATGTGATTTAAAAAATGCTGCACCCACATGTGCGTTTTTATATGGTTCGTTTTTGCAGAAATCAGATGCACTCAAAAACTAGCATGTCAATTAACTTGCCCATTTTTGGGCTGTTGACTTATTCTAACTACTCAAAAAAAGCATCACAAATGGATTGGTATTCACACAGTCCATTTGTGCTGCTTTTTTTACTGCGATTTCCACAGCAAAAACCCTCCCAGGCGATCCCACATTGAGCCCCGATGAGTTCTTTCTTCCGTGCACCAACAGGAGCTGTGCAAGGTGACTTACAGGACCTGTGCCCTATATGAGTCAGCCTGTCACATGGTGCACAGGTCCTGAAAGTACTGTACCTGACTACCCACAGGTCCTGTTGATGCCCGGGAGGAAGAAATCACACGAGCTCACCATGGGGATCGCCGAGAAGGGTGAGAAAGTGTGTGTCTGCCTGTGTGTATCCCCTTATTTGTGCTGTGTCTGTAATATGCACAAAACATAGCACAAACACAATACATTTATGCTGCTTTTTTTTTTACACATCTGCTTTTTTGCAGCTGACAAACAAAGCATAGACGTCCGGTGGGCAGATAACCTGAAAATTGATGTTTATGTAAATGTTCAATGCATATGGTTAGGGTATGTAACAGATGCTAAGCACAGCAAAACCTCAATTTCTGAGGTCCATCAGGATTATACAAAAACCTAACGCAATCTGGGCCATTAAACCTTCCTTGCCTGCTATTAAAAACAACATTGCTCTCCTGAGCATCTATGTAGCACATCCCAAACCATCCCTCTCTGAGTTAAAACTGCAATATAATGCTTGAGGAAAACAGTTTATTAACTTACTTTTTCCTATAGTAATGAGCCTTCCATGCTACGTCCATATACTGACATGGGCAGTGTCTGCGTCTCCATTCTTCCCCCTTCGCAGGCTCTCATCACATCCCGCTGAGCGTCATCATTCCTTCTCTTCTTGCCCCCTATTTTGAAATTTCCGCCACCTCCTCATAGTATGACGCGCAGCCGGAATGTTATTTCCCGTCCTGTGCAGTGCATGGGTGTATGGGCTGTATAGGTCATCTCTGGCGCATGTGCAGTGTGCATATTGAAGCTGGGCCATACACCTGATAAGCACCCACAATGCACCGGACCGGAAAGACATTTGGCTGCGCATCATACTATGAGGAGGAGGCAGGAATTTCAAAATAGGGGCACGCAGGAGAAAGAATGATGACACCCAGCGGGGCGTGATAAGACCAGCGAGGGGGTGGAATGGAGACCCAGAGCCCGCTCATGTCAGTATACGGATGTAGCCTCAAGGCTCAATACCATAGGAAAATGTAAGTTAATAAACGATTGCTAATGCCTAGCAGTACATTTTCTGCACTGCATAGCAACACAGAAGAATTAATTTTTAACAGGCAGCAGGCATGGCCTTGGAGCATCTATAATGATTAGCTCCCTTTCCCATATTCAGCAGCCATGGAGGCCTGAAATACCTACCAGAAAATCTAATCAACTCCACTGACTTAGGTTGGCTTCACATCACGGTAAGATCCGATCTGGGGCTGTCAGGCATGAACCTGACAGCCCCGGATCAGATCAGCACACAGAACCGAAGGACCAAATGTGCCCTCCGGTCCAGTGTGCAGCTGGATGACTGTAATTGCAGCCGCAGCTGCTGATTTTTCAAGACCGCGGCTATCATGGAGCTAGCCGCAGTCCTGAAACAACAGGGGCGGGCAGCTGCCGGTATCCGGTTCCCGGATTCACCCAGACCGGGGCTTTCCGGCCCCATAGGCTCCCATGTTAGGGAGAACCGGATTGCCCCGGATCCGAGAGAATCCGGGACAATCCGAGCAGATCCGGGATCTGGCTATTTGGGGAGATTTTTCTCACCGGACACAAAAACGTTGCAAGCAACATTTTTGTGTCCAGTGAGAATAATCCGAATTCTCGCGGATTCACCCTGAGAGATGAAACCGGATGGCAGAGAGCTGTCATTCGGCTCCATCCGGCCCCATAGGATACTATGGGGCCTAAAACCGGTCTGGGGCTGTCTGGTTTACACCAGACAGCCCGCCGGACCGGATCACACCATGGTGTGAAGCCAGCCTAACTCATCTCCAGACAGCCCTGCTATGTGAGGTCAGAAGATGTGGAAGGAGCCACAGTCAACACACAAATAAGCCTGTAGCAAATCCCATAAGAAAAGAGTATACCTGGCTCATCACTAATCCCAGTGCCAGGGCAATAACAATAATAATGATTGACTGGAGTAAAAAAAAAAAAGAGTTCAATTTGCAAAGTGAATGAAATTGATTAAAAAGTTTTTGAAAATTAATCCAATCCGACATTTCGATCATAAACTCCGATCTTTTTCAAGGACCATTTATATCAATAGAAACTTAGGTGTAATCAACTTGATCAGGGTAATGGGTCAGAACAAAAACCTCAAGGTTACTAAAGACGAATAATGGTAACCAGTTCAGCATAGTTAAAGACACTGAGTCATTGATGCCAGTGAAATAACATACAGTCATATGAAAAAGTTTGGGCACCCCTCTTAATCTTGCTCATTTTTTTTGTTTAAAATTGTTTTTTTGCAACAGCTATTTCAGTGTGATATATGTAATAACTGATGGACACAGTAATATTTCAGGATTGAAATGAGGTTTATTGTACTAACCGAAAATGTGAAATATGCATTATTTCAAAATTTGAAAGGTGCAAAAGTATGGGCACCTCAACAGAAAAGTGACATTAATATTTAGTAGATCCACCTTTTGCAAAAATAACAGCCTCTAGTCGCTTTCTGTAGCTGTTAATGAGTTCCTGGACCCTGGATGAAGGTATTTTTGGCCATTCCTCTTTACAAAACAATTCCAGTTCAGTTAAGTTTGATGGTCGCTGAGCATGGACAGCCCGCTTCAAAACATCCCACAGATGTTCAATGATATTCAGGTCTGGGGACTGGGATGGCCATTCCAGAACATTGTAATTGTTCCTCTGCATGAATGCCTGAGTAGATTTGGAGCAGTGTTTTGGATCATTGTCTTGCTGAAAGATCCATCCCCGGCGTAACTTCAACTTGGACTCTGATTCTTGAACATTATTCTCAAGAATCTGTTGATACTGAGTGGAATCCATGCGACACTCAGCTTTAACAAGATTCCCAGTGCCGTCATTGGCCACAGAGCCCCAAAGCATGATGGGCCCTCCCCCAAATTTGACAGTGGGTAGCAAGTGTTTTTCTTGGAATGCTGTGTTTTTGTGGCGCCATGCATAACGCCTTGTTGTATGACCAACCAACTCAATCTTTGTTTCATTTGTCCACAGAACCTTCTTCCATAATGAAACTGGCTTGTCCAAATGTGCTTTTGCATACCTCAGGCGACTCTGTTTGTGGCGTGCATGCAGAAACAGCTTCTTTCGCATCACTCTTCCATACAGCTTCTCCTTGTGCAGTGTGCGCTGTATTGTTGACTGATGCACAGTGACACCATCTGCAGCAAGATGATGCTGCAGGTCTTTGGAGGTGGTCTGTGGATTGTTCTTGACTGTTCTCACCATTCTTCTTCTCTGCCTTTCTGATATTTTTGTTGGCCTGCCACTTCTGACCTTTACAAGAACTGTCCCTGTGGTCTTCCATTTCCTTATATGTTCCTCACAGTGGAAACTGACAGGTCAAATCTCTGAGACAACTTTTTATATCCTTCCCCTGAACAACTATGTTGAACAATCTTTTTTTTTAAGATCATTTGAGAGCTGTTTTGAGGAGCCCATGATGCCACTCCTCAGAGAAAATGCAAATAGGAGAACAACTTGCAAGTGGACACCTGAAATAGCTTTTCTCATGATTGGATACACCAGGCTATGAAGTACAAAGCTCAATGAGGATACCAAAGCAATTTAGTGCTTCAGTAAGTCAGTAAAAAGCAGTTAGGAGTATTCAAATCATGAAAATCAGAAGGGTGCCCATACTTTTGCACCTGTCAAATTTTGAAATAATGCATATTTCACATTTTCTGGTAGTACAATAAACCTCATTTCAAACCTGAAATATTACTGTGTCCATCAGTTATTACATATATCACACTGAAATAGCTGGTGCAAAAACCCAATTTTAAACCAAAACAAATGAGTAAGATTAAAGGGGTGCCCAAACTTTTTCATATGACTGTAAGTTGCAAAAAGACTCTGAAAGTATCAAGAGTATGTCCTCATTTAGATAAATCATAATCTAGTCATGCAGAGATAGGGAGATAGTAAATCCGTAATATGGGGTTGAACGGGCTCGTGCATATGGAATCCTAACATGTCATATATAGATCCATTTGTGGGGCAGGGGAGCACATACTTTCTGAATCTTCAAATGTCAATATTAGAGGCAAGAAGCTCACTCAGCATCTCAGCTCTGAGTCACTCCAGGGCAATTTATCCTTGCTCTCAGCCTGGATATAGGCTTTTCTCATTAGAGTATTTCTTATCTTAAGCGCTTCTTAACTTAGGCTGGCTTCACACTTGCAGATGCATCTGCAGCGTTTTGCAGATGCATCTGCAAGTATCAGCATGCAGACCACGGCCGTGGTGTGAATGCTCTCATTGATTCCTATATGTGAGCCGTAAGCAGGCGTATGCCTGCTTACAGATCACACTCTCCCGCCCGCACTATGGACGCGAGATGTTGCGTCCAAGGTGCGGGGCGGGAGTGTGTGATCTGTCAGCAGGCATACGCCTGCTTACGGCTCACATATAGGAATCAATGAGAGCATTCAGACCGCAGTGCGCCCTATTATAAACATAGGGACCGCGGTCTGCATGCTGATACTTGCAGATGCATCTGCAAAACGCTGCAGATGCATCTGCAAGTGTGAAGGCAGCCTTAAACATTGACATATGAGGATTCAGAAAGTATCCTCACCCACTCATCCACAGTGACATTTATTTTTTTGGAATTAAACCCTATTCCCACATATAATTTTAATACTTTGAAACAGGCTCAGAAACTGAGCCTGCTTTATTGCTTTCAGATGATGACTGTCATTTAGTCACAGTCTGCTACTAACAGCCATGGATGGAGCAGAGCTTCTCTAGCTACTGGTAACCTGTCACTGTTAATCTCTGTAGGGCCGACTCCTGGTTTTTGTGGGCCTCATGTGAAAGAGTCTCAGTGGGCAACTTTAACACTATGCCCCCCTCTGTTGTTGCTGAACATCCTTACCTTAAGCTGCACCCCATATTTAGACATAAAAAATAAGAAAAGCATTTTTCGTGTTGATCAAAACTTCCCTAGCTATCTAATCTGTGTCTCCTTCCATTCAGTTTAATCTCATTGCTTCTAGTCTTTCCTTGTGCAAATAAGAAACAAGCGGATTTGTCTACAATATTACGGTCCTTGAGATATTTGTAGACAGCAATAAAGACTTCTCCCAGTCTTCTTTTTGGCAAGCTAAACACAACTCTATTACATGAACATACAGACACACAGCTCTGCTACATCCAAACTACATGCACATATAGACAGACTCACACAACTCTGCTATATGCACATATAGACACACAAACAGCTCTGCTACATACACATACAAACACAGCTCTATTACATGCACTCTACATGCAAATATAGACACACAGCTCTGCAACATGCACATAGAGACACACAGTTTGTCTACATGAAAACAACATGCAAATATAGACATACATAGCTCTGTTACATGCACAATCAAACAACGCACAGACACAATTTGCTTACATACACTATACATTACTACATCTTAAAGTTCTTCATTGGTGCAGAGCTGGAGAGGAGCCACTGGCACTTGCACAGAGGGTGCAGCAGTTCAGCAGCTGCAGGACTTTCCAATGTAGAACTCATATGATTGAAAGGTCCTGCAATTCCTAATCAAGAAGGTTTATTAGCTGACAAATCATGCAGCTGTTTTCAGTGCTGGATTGCCACTTTAAATCTTAACCCCCTGTCATACACTTACTATTGGGTAGCTTCACTTCTTATTAATGCATCTCCACTCCCCTGATGCCAATATGTGACTTTAACCTCTGATTGTCAGAAATTAGAAGTTACATTACAAGCTCCAATACATCTCTATGAGAGCAGAATGAGCCTCTAAGGCTGGGTTCACACTGCGGCAGCGTCCGGTCCGGGCTGTCAGGGTGACAGCCTGGACCGGAGTTTTGCTGCATAGAATACTATCGGGCGCACGGAAGCTGGATCGCGCGGTGGCAATTATCTGCCATCCGGCTGCTAGCTCGCCGGATGTATCCTGGAGTAGTGGGGAATTGTCTGCCGACTCCAAAAACATTGCATGCACCGTTTTTGGAGTCGGCAGACAAATCCCCACTTCTGCAGGATTCATCCGGCGAGCTAACAGCCGAATGGCAGATAATTGCCACCCGGCGCGATCCAGCTCCGTGCAGACCGATAGTATTCTATGCAGCAAAACTCCGGTCCAGGCTGTCACCCCTGACAGCCCCGGACCGGACGCTGCCGCAGTGTGAAGGCACCCTAAGGGGCCTTTCACACTTGCATTTTTTTCCCCTGATTCTTACAGGATTAATTTTTTTGCCCATTCACTTTAATGATTTCAGGTAGAATCTTGTTGCTTCAGGTTTTTCCTAAAATCATTAAGTGAATGGGCAAAAAAAGAATCCTGTAAGGCTGGCTTCACACCACGGCAAGTTCCGGTCCGGGGCTTGACAGCCCCACCGGATCACAGCACACCAAATGTGCCCTCCGGTCCTGTGTGCAGCCGGATGGCTGTAATTGCAGCCGCAGCTGCTGATTTTTCAAGATTGCGGTTAGCAGGGAGCTAGCCGCGGTCCTGAAACAACAGCGGTGTGCAGCCATCAGTATCCGGTTCCCAGATTCGCCCTGGATCGGGCAATCGGGCCCCATAGGCTCCTATGTCAGAAAGAACAGGATTGCCCCAGATCCGGGACAATCCGGGCAAATCTGGCTTTTTGTGGTGATTTTTCTCCCGGACACAAAACGTTGCAAGCAACTTTTTGTGTCTGGTGAAAATAATCCAAATTCTCCCGGATTCATCCGGAGAGATGGAAACTGGATGGCAGCTCTCTGCCATCCGGCTCCATCCAGCCCCATAGGCTACTATGGGGCCAAAAACCGGTTCGGGGCTGTCTGGTTTACACCGGCCAGCCCCGGACCGGACCTTGCCGTGGTGTGAAGCCAGCCTCAGAATCAGTTTTCTTCCTGATCTTCCAGATCAGGAAAAAAACGCAAGTGTGAAAGGCCCCTTAGGGTACAATTACATCTGTGTCTTTTAAATCAGGCCGAATTCTGCCTTTTTAAAAAAAAAAAAAAAATGGATCCGGCAACATTGCGTTAGTGCCCGACACTTTACCTATGGATAGCCAGTAATGTGCATTGTCTTCCGCTTGCACATTTTTTCTGACATATCCAGCAAAATCCAGCACTTCAGGGATTTTTTTAAAATGCAACTAACAGCTGTTTTTTGTCCGACAAAAAAAACCCGTATTGTGATGGATCTGTCATAAAACTGCATACACTAAAATGCAAATCAATGGGCTCCAGATCTATTTTTGCGGGATCTTGCCACATCTGGTAGTGACAGATCCGGCATGCCACCGAGTCACTAGACACCTGTCTATATAAGCATGTGGGCAGGCATAAAATAATGGATTTGGAAAAAAATGCACAAAACTGGTTGCAATACTGGATGCGGCCGGTGTGGCTAGTCAGGTTTTTTTTGGATCTGCTCGTCGGATCCAGAGATAAACCTGACTGGTTACCAAGTGATTGCATCTGGTATTTTTATAAAAATGATAACGGTAAAAAATCTGTTTTTCAGAGAATGGAAAAGTAGCCTAAGGCTAGGGTCAGAATTGCATCATGCATTTGCTAACTGCATGCGCTATTTTCATGTGCAAATCTGCAAAAACACATGGGTTAACGCACCCATAGGCTCCAATGCAAATAACGCATTGCAAAAGTGCATTTTTGCAAGTGCACCAAAAAACACGGTCTGCAGCATTTTTTGGTGCTTTTGAAAAAATGCATGCGTTTTTTTAAACATGGGAGTCTATGGGCAATGCATATGTTTACGCATGGCACATACATGTACCATGCATTAACGCATCAGTTAATTGAGCCAACAAGTATGCACACATGCCATAAAAATGGCAAGGGAAAAAAAAGGATCCTTTAATGCATCCTGCAAACTAATGCAAGCTCCCAAGTGTGACCCTAGCCTAATAGAGCTGTATTGAGTTGTGACCTTTGGCACTTTCCAACAAACAGTGGAGCTTCCAGCTCACAAATCCCAGTAGACTGACTGGAGCAACAGTAATGAAAGATAAAGCCACCTGAAGGCGAGTATACGAAGGGGGTCAGGGGACTTAGATTGAAAGCACCAATAAAAAAGCTGGAATAGTGCTTTGTAAATAAAGAAAAAAAAGTGAAAATAAACATATTTTGTATTGTTTCATTCATATAAGTCTGATATTTCATACTTTAGAATGGATTATATTGATCAATAAATTATGTATTGAGAAACTACATTAATACAATAGCATTGCCGTTTTTCAGCTACTGTAAAACCACAAAACATACAATAAGAAGCCATCAAAATGCCATATCTACCCATAATGGGATAAATAAAAGCATGAGCTCAGGGTGCAAAATACTCACTCTGCTCCATTGACTGAACAATATGTGCAAAATTTATTTTGGCCACTTACAGAAAAAAAAGAACTATACAAATTTGACATCACCGTAATTGTAGGCACCCGGAGAATTATACTGACAGGTCATTTTTACAACACAATGAATGTCATAAAACCAAAAAGAAATTGCATAATTGAGTGTTTTTAATAAATTCATTGCACTTTATTTTTTTGCCATTCTCCAGTACAGTGAGCGCGTGTCAATCAAAACTATATCTCGAAAAAATAAATATAAGGCCTCTTAAATCTATGTTGATGGAAAAATCTAAAGGCTGCTTCACACGCTAGGACAGTGATGGCGGACCTATGGCACCCGTGCCAGGGAGGGCTCGCAGAGTTGTGTCCGCTGGCATGCGGCCTCGCCACTACACTGCCGCTTTGATCTGCGGCGCCGTGTGTCGGATCAAAGGAGACATTTCTCCTCTCTCCGACACTCCTAGACCCACCCTCCCGGCCAGCGTCATGTGACAGTGGTCATGTGACGCCCCCAGCGTCATGTGACCGATCTCAGCGTGGGAGACACCAGAAGATGAAGCTGCAGCAGCGTTGAAAGCAGAAAGGTGAGTATGGCTTTTTTTTTTTTGTAACCAGCAGCCAGGATGGGGCAATACTAAGAGGAGGCAGGATTGATGGGGCAATACTAAGAGCAGGATGGATGGGGCAATACTAAGAGGAGGATGCATGGGGCAATACTTAGAGGAGGCAGGATAGATGGGGCAATACTAAGAGGAAGATGGATGGGGCAATACTTAGAGGAGGCAAGATGGATGGGGCAATACTAAGAGGAGGATGGATGGGGCAATACTAATAGGAGGATGGATGGGGCAATACTAAGAGGAGGATGGATGGGGCAATACTAAGAGGAGGATGGATGGGGCAATACTAAGAGGAGGCAGGATGGATGGGGCAATACTAAGAGGAGGCAGGATGGATGGGGCAATACTAAGAGAAGGCAGGATGGATGGGGCAATACTAAGAGGAGGCAGGATGGATGGGGCAATACTAAGAGGAATATGGATGGGGCGATACTAAGAGGAGTATGGATGGGGCAATACTAAGAGGAGGCAGGATGGATGGGGCAATACTAAGAGGAGACAGGATGGATGGGGCAATACTAAGAGGAGGCAGGATGGATGGGGCAATGCTAAGAGGAGGCAGGATGGATGGGGCAATGCTAAGAGGAGGCAGGATGGATGGAGCAATGCTAAGAGGAGGATGGATGGGGCAATACTTAGAGGAGGCAGGATAAATGGGGCAATACTAAGAGGAAGATGGATGGGGCAATACTTAGAGGAGGCAAGATGGATGGGGCAATACTAAGAGGAGGATGGATGGGGCAATACTAATAGGAGGATGGATGGGGCAATACTAAGAGGAGGATGGATGGGGCAATACTAAGAGGAGGATGGATGGGACAATACTAAGATCAGGATGGATGGGGCAATACTAAGAGGAGGCAGGATGGATGGGGCAATACTAAGAGAAGGCAGGATGGATGGGGCAATACTAAGAGGAGGCAGGATGGATGGGGCAATACTAAGAGGAATATGGATGGGGCAATACTAAGAGGAGTATGGATGGGGCAATACTAAGAGGAGGCAGGATGGATGGGGCAATACTAAGAGGAGACAGGATGGATGGGGCAATACTAGGAGGAGGCAGGATGGATGGGGCAATGCTAAGAGGAGGCAGGATGGATGGGGCAATGCTAAGAGGAGGCAGGATGGATGGAGCAATACTAAGAGGAGGCAGGATGGATGGGGCAATACTAAAAGGAGGCAGGATGGATGGGGCAATACTAGGAGGAGGCAGGATGGATGGGGCAATACTAAGAGAAGGCAGGATGGATAGGGCAATACTAGGAGGAGGCAGGATGGGGCATATTATTACGTGATGGGGCAGGATGAGGCATATTGTTATGTGATGGGGGATGATGGGGCATATTATTATGTGATGGGGACAAGGATGGGGCAGATTACAATGTAATGGAGGCAAGAATAGGGCAATACTACCAGGGGGCAAGATGGGGCATATTACTATGTGATGGAGACAAGGGTGGTGCAATAATACCAGGGGACAAGGATGGCGCACATTACTGTTGGATGGGGCATATTACTACATTGGGACAAGGATTAGGTACATTAGTGCATGATGGGGTATATTACTGCAACGGGACAAGGATGGGGCATATTGGTGCAGCATGGGTCATATTACTGCATAGGGCCAAGTATGAGACACATTAGTGCAGGATGGGGCATATTACTTCAAGGGGACACGGATGGGGCATATTACCGCAAGGGGAGAAGGATAGGGCATTTACTGCAGGATGGGGCATATTGCTGCAAGGGAACAAGGATAGGGCATTACAACAGGATGGGGCATTACTACATGATGGGAGCAGGATAGAGACATTACCACAAGGGGACAAGGATGGGACATTACCAAAGGGACAAGGATGGGGCATACTACAAGGGGATAACGATGAAGACATTACTACAAGAAGAGGGTCAGGATGGAGCACAACTTCAAGGAGAGGGTCAGGATGGGGCCATAAATGCATAGAGATGGTCAGGATGGATCATACAGCTAGGAGAGGATCAGAATGGAGCACATAGCTAGAAGGAGAGGATCAGAATGGAGAACATACAAGGAGCAGGTGAGGATGGAGCACATAACTACAAGGAGAGGGTCAGGATGGAGCACATAACTACAAGGAGAGGGTCAGGATGGAGCACATAACTGCAAGGAGAGGGTCAGAATGGAGCACATAGCTACAAGGAGAGAGTCAGAATGGAGCACATTACTAGAAGGAGAAAGTCAGGATGGCACACATTACTAGAAGGAGAGAATCAGGATGAAGCACATTACTAGAAGGAGGGGTTCAGGATGGAGCACATAGCTAGAAGGGAAAGGACAAGATGGAGCACATAACTACAAGGAGAGGGTCAGGATGGAGCACATAACTACAAGGGGAAGGTCAGGATGGAGCACATTACTACAAGGAGAGGGTCATAGTGGAGCACATTACTACAAGGAGAGGGCTATGATGGAGCACATAACTGCAAGGAGAGGGTCAGGATAGAGCACATAACTGCAAGGAGAGGGTCATGATGGGACACATTACTACAAGGAGAGGGTCATGATGGAGCACATTACTACAAGTAGAGGGTCAGGATGGAGCACATTACTACAAGGAGAAGGTCAGGATGGAGCACATAGCTAGAAGGGGAAGGTCAAGATGGGGCACATTACTACAAGGAAAGGGTCAGGATGGATATATTACTACAAGATGAGGACCAGGATTTCAGTATGAAATCTGCTTGCATTCCATGATAAAATCTATCTCCTATCTGTCTAATATTCTGCATTTTTTCTATACAGATCCATCCACCTGCTGTTTCTAGAAATGGCAATGGCAGCAGCTCAGCTTCAATGCTCAGTACACTTGAGTTGGATGACCACTGCTGAAGAGAAGACTGCAAAGGTAAGTTTAAAATCAATTAATTGTTAAAATCATTGAATTGATAATCAGTGTTTCAGAACTGCAACCACTGCACAGGGAAGAGAGTTAACATCTGTGGCACCTCAGGGGTTAATGTGCCACAGTAACATCAACACGGGTTCACTCCCCACACAACACCAGACCCTGCACTAGCACCTCTAGGCCAGAAGGGGGAGCTAAAGCAGCTCCCTTATATATTTTGATGAATGAGGAAGTAGTTAATTCAGTACGTAGCAGTACTGTGAAGAGAGCAGTTCAGTTCCTGGGAGAACTGAGGAAGAGAGACTGTAGTGTAAAGGGGCTGCGTTAGGCTTCTCTACAGTCTGCTCCTCAATTCCAGGCCTAGCCAGGGTCTGAGGGAAGGAGCACAAGAAACAGAGGAACACATCTGGGAGATTGAGTTACCTCATAACTCGCCCCAGAGGAGCGCACAGACCGGATACCGGATCCGAAACTGTGACTGACACATGCAGCACAGTAAACACCCGGATAGTGGAGGTTGTAGATCTACACTGTACCTCAGCGAAGCAACACGGCGGGGTCAGAAGCACACGGAAGGACTCAAGTTGCCTAGCAAAGGGGGTACCCGTGAGTAGAGACAGTACAAGCAGTTCAGTTAAAGCAGCAGCAGGGCCACACACAGCAGAGGGAAGCTGAGGACCCGGACAGGGTAGGAGCAACCCGACCCTGGTATAGACTCTGTGGACAGTGCTCTGCTAAAGACTATCTGCAGTAAAGCTTTGGAAAACTTCAAAACCGTGAGTGTGTGTGATCCTTGTACTTGAGCCCTACTTTCCCTCACAAGCAGTCACCGTCTCCACTATCATCCCTAACCTGCAACATCTATAGCATCCATCATAGATTTTAACTATCACTGCCCCAGGGAACCAGGCTCTACCTGCGGAGGACCATTCCATCTCCAACTTCTAAACAGCATCCCCAGAGGTTCTGCAGCAGCGGTGGGCACCTTGACCACAACCCGTGGGTGGCGTCATGACAAACTCCCCTGTAAATAGCCCCCATTACTTGTGGAACCCGGGACACGGTCCGGGCTAAGACCGCCGTTATTTCCCCAGCAGTACCCCGGTCCGGTACCGAGTACCCCATCCCAGTGGGCTCCACACATCTGCTGGCTCTCCCCCCTGTGCAGTGCTTATGATTACCAATGCTGTAATTTAGATTACATTACCGTATTGGCACTTCACCATAAATAATTTAGTTTTGGGTTGCAGTTTGGGCACTCGCCCTCTGAAAGGTTCGCCATCACTGCGCTAGAAACGATATTGTTAGCTATGTCATGTGACCGCGATCCTTGCGACATCGTTAGTGCATTTTCACACGCAAGGATAAGGTTAACAATTTTAAATTTGGCAACACTACAGCTATTTGGAGAAGATCGTTTGAACGATTTTACAAAGTGGCAGGTATAGGAGAAATATTAACGACATCGTTCAAAAAGGTCACAATGAACAATGTTGTTTCTTCCCATGACGTTAATTGGACGACGAACGATAGATTTGAGGTCCGGATCTCAAATTTTTGATGACCGTTCTAATGATTTTTCCTTCCTACATCGTTCGTTTACACGCAAGGACGCGCTAACGATATCATTTGAACGATCACAAATCCGTGACGTTTCAACGATATCCTAGCATGTGAAGCGGCCTTAAAGAGTTGTTTGATTTTGGAAAAGATGGGGAAGAATCAGTTAGGAAGGGGTTAAAGTACAATACTTGGCAAATTAATTTATATAATCTGTACGGTATAAACTTGTTTATAGTGAAAAATCACCTGTTCTGTCCGCTTACTAGATGATGTGTAGAGTAAAATCCATGGCCTAGATAGTAATTAAATGTAAGTTGCGAAGAACAAGTAAATTAATGAACTAATTAACAAAATTGATAATTAGTAAGTTGTAAGTGCCTGGGAGAAGACAAAGTGTGAATTACATTTTACTTAACATATATTGTGGATAAAATTTAGTGCTAAACTAAGTAACAGATGTAAGAATAATGTTTATAACAGACATACCTTGTCCTACAAGAGTAATGGTGGTGAGAAGAAACCAAAAGCCTGCTAGATTTCATCATAGCACAGAACAGGCAATAAATGTCCTATGAAAAGATAATATTTTCACATTAAATTGTGTTATTATAGCCATTGCTGGAACACGGACTCAGGTTCTTTGGCCAGAATCAAGTAGGTTACACCTTAAAGGGAACTAAGCACCAGGATTTAACCACCTGTAAATCAGTGCTGCAGGTGATTGACGTGTGCAGCATGACATCACTACTTGTTTTTATTTATACCCCCCATGGGCATGCTAGTAAGCCAAACCCCCCCTTGGATGAGTCAGAGAGATAAGATCTCACAGGACCTGCTGACAGCCTGAGCTCACACAGTCCCTACATGAAACCTGGGACACTGATAAGCTGTGAACACTGTTTAGGCCCCGCCCCCTCCCAGCATATGTCAGATTAAGAATCAGCCTGGGGGGACATCTTCTGGAAGGATTTTAAATGGTTTTCTATCCGAATTCTCTTATAAAGTATATTTGAAAATGTATTGTAATCATTTGCTCCATATTATTGTTAAATAAAACATTAAGTTATTCTCATCGTTTAGTTCTAAGAGGGGGTAAACCTATTAGGACGAGTTCTAAAGTTAGTGAGGTGCTCAATTTGTTGCACCTGTGCAGTGTCAGAAGTGACAATATCGGGGGCTGCAGTTAAAATTTTCTGACTTTGGCTGGTTTCACACACTGCGTTCAGCTGCGATTTTGCAGCTTTTTGTGAGGATCCGTAAAACAGAAGCACTTTTACAAAAAGCGCATCACCATTCACACGGTGCGTTTTTCAGGATGCGCTTTTTTTGGAGCCCATTCTACAGTGGAGGCAAAGGAAAAGCGCATCCTCAAAAGCGACAAAGAATAGACATGTTCCAGTGAAAATGGATCCTCAAAAAGACGGAGCGTCTCAACAGTAAATCTGGAAATTCAAACACTGCTGTTCATTATAACTCAGTTTGTCACACGTTAGTGCCTTTTGCCCCTTTCACATCAGTGTTTTTTTTAAATCGCGGCAGATGCGGTGAAAAAAACGCATCTGCCGCGATTACCGCATACCGGCTGCACTTGCGGCACGGTTGCGGCACAGTTGCGGCAAGCCCCATACAATGTATAGGCGGGCTTGCGGCAGGTGTGGCAAGTGTGGTTTTGGCACTTGCGGCAGGTGCAGCCGCGAAAAAAACGCACTTGCCGCACCTGCCGCAAGCCCGCCTATACATTGTATGGGGCTTGCCGCAACTGTGCCCAACCGTGCCGCAAGTGCAGCCGGTATGCGGTAATCGCGGCAGATGCTTTTTTTCACCGCATCTGCCACGATTTAAAAAAACGCTGATGTGAAAGGGGCCTTAGTACTCATTTTTTTTTGTAAAGACAACTGCTGCACCCAAACTGACCATTTGTGTTTTCTGTATCAAGCTCAAATTAGCAAGGCATGGCAGTCAATACCCAGCAGACTGAGGGATGTCTCATTTATAAATGTTTGGTAAAGAGAGGATGGCAAATTTATGGTTAAAGGTTCGCCTATGTAACCTCATCTACCAGTAAGAATGTGCAAGGCTATAGCATAATTTACATCAGCATTGTTTGCTCCATCTATATAACAATGGGAGGAGATGCAGAACACAGTTGCCGAAAGCCTCAGTTATTTAAGAGAAATGTATATTATTAATCAACAAAATTCATATTTTATTAAAAAAAAGTTAATTGAAAAAACATATATTTTTAATTTTAGACAAGCATGAAAAGTCTAATAAGTGCCAAGTGTTATTTATTATGTTCTTTGTTACCACCAGGTTCCCTCTAATCTGCCGATAACCATGTATGTTTATGTCAGGCAGCATGGTGTTTGCTCAGTGTGTTAGCACTTTTGCTTTGTTGCACTCTGTGTTCTTGTCCCATCAAGGACAATATCTACATTGAGTTTTGGTAAGTTTTTTCCCATATTTTGTGTGGTTGTTCTCCAATTTCTTCCCACACTTTAAAGACATACAGATAGGGATTTTAGATGGTTAAAACCCAAATGGAGACCATGTGGATAATCTCTGTACAGCACTGCAGAATATCTTGGTGCTATATTAGCAATAATAGATAACAAATAATAAATGTCACTTTGACATTACTAAGCCTAGCTTAATATGAACCTTGAAAGAAGTTGGATACAGCCTTAAAGAACCTTAGAATGTCTTTTCACAGTGATTGGGGGCTTTGGAGCACTTTTGTGCAGAATCAGTTCAGTCAGATGAATTGGACCCACAAAAATATGCAACACAAGATCAACACAAATATTTGTTAATAAAAGTTGCAAGATTTAACTTTATTCTTTGTATTCAAACTGAAAAATACTTTTTATTGTCAAATACAGAATTCATGAACAGGACAGAAATGATTTTGTCAAATTTATTATCCTTACAGGGGCTTGTAACATTGAGTAACTTTCAATAACTGCACATGCAAAGTTCAAAATAGATGAATTATCAAATATTCAGAGCAGACTATGTCAACCGAACATTTCTGTCTTTCTAACGGACCCAATAGTAGGGATAAAAGAACCTGAACAGTAATGTTAAGGCCACGTGCACACGCTGAGTATTTGATGAGTTTTTTACCTCAGGATTTGTAGACAAAACCAGGAGTGGAGCAATAAGAGGAAAAGTCTACACCTGCACCACTTCTGGATTTAATCATCCACTCCTGGTTTTGGCTACGAATCCTGAGGTAAAAACCTCATCAAATACTCAGCGTTTGCACGTGGCCTTAGGGTTCATAGCAGACAAATAGTGTCCGGTGCCGGGCACCGAACACAAACTTCTAACTGTATGTTCGTGATACTGTTTGGGTTCAGCCCGGGAATAAAGCTTGCTTGTTTTCAGAAAGATAAGAGAGCAGAGAGACAGTTCCTGGCCCACTCATTATACAACATAAATATTCAGGCTAGGGTCACATTACCATTTGCGGCATGCTCAGAGGGGTCTTGCTAAAAACTTAGACTTTGGCAGCATAAACACTGTGCTACCACTATGGCAGCACTACGTTAACACTGTCAATTTCCCTACGGAGAGGCGGCACGTAGAGCGGCTCAATCGCGGCCATCTGAGTGAAATCTCGCATTATTTCCTAATGCAAGAAAAGACGCTTTAAACAACGTCTTTTCTCGTGTTAGGAAATAACGCGAGATTTCAGTCAGATGCCGATGTTTGAGGTGCACTACAGGCCGGGTCTCCATAGGAAAGCATTGGCAGCGTTAACGCAGCACTACCATGGCCTTAGCACCGTGTTTATACTACCAAAACCTATGTTTTAAATGCTACCCCCTGAGCACGGCACAAACATTATTGTGACCCTAGCCTCACTGCTTCCCTCGCCCAACCCCTGTAACAACACTAATGATTGGTTTAGTCAGACTGCTATACCTTCCCTTCACACTCTGCGCCAGGATCTGTGTGTGGTTGCAGTAGTCTGCTGTTTTCTGCAATCCTCATCCGAGCTGTCTGGCTTCTAACTCAAGTGAGATAGCTGCAAGTGTAGTTTAAAAATAAATAATTAAAAAAATTACATGAGTTCCCCCCTATTAAGTAGCTAGTCAAGGTAAAGCCATCAGCTTGGGGCTGATATCAGACTGGGAAGGGGTCAAAATCCATGACTCTTCCCAACCTGATAACATCATCTTACTGCTGTCTGCTTTATCTGCTCTGGTTAAGTAAAAATAGAGGAGACACGCCCCCCATTTTTGATATATTACATAGTAATGAAGAGGCGTCTATGAGGCACCCCTATTACTAAGCCTGTAAGTCAAACAAATGCAAATAAACCTAGAAGAATCCTTTATTTGAAAAGGATACCCTCTTTCACCCATTTATTAACCCTCAAAACCCCCCAGTTTTTCCGACATAATCCTCAATGACTTCCCACGTCAATCCTTAGCTTTACTACATCCACAGGCCATGGTGAGCAGTCAAATTAGAAAACGTGACTGCTCACTGCGGCCTACAAAACTCACTGAGTGCAGCATTTGAGCCATGGCCGTTAGAAGCAGTGACATCAGTGAGATGACTGGAGTTCACAGCTAGCAGTTCTCACTGTACTCTCTGTGTCCTCAAGTAAATTCACTGCCAGAATGCTTTGCTGCCGTGTCATGATGCAGTGGAAGTACGTCAGACTGCCGGACTGTCAGACTGCGTGACAAAGTGGCAGAGCAGTCTGACAGTGAATTTACCTGCAGTCACAGGGGGTACAATGAGAACCGCCAGAAGTGAGTGCCGGTGACTTCCTTAACATCACTGCATCTCACAGCCACGGATCCTCTCATCTCTATCAAACTTGTAATAATGTATCAATTAGGCACTGTGTAATGTTTGAGGTCACTTGTGGTGATAGTGTAAAGGGTACCTGTCAGGTCGTTTTTGCCCTCCCAGCTATCACCGTCTGTACCTGTAGCTTCATAGTACAATTCTAATCATCCCTGTCTGAGCTCATAGTATAAGGTTCTTTAGATGGCAGGTTTCATTTAATATTACCAAAAGGAAACAAAATAGTACTGTACTTCAGCAAATACAGGTGCATCTCAATGAAGTAGAATATTACCAAAAAGTTAATTTATTTCAGTAATTCAGTACAAAAAGGGAAATGCATATATTTTATAGAATCATTACAAACAGAGGGATCTATTTCTAGTGTTTATTTCTGTCAATGTTGATGATTATTGCTTACAGCCAATGAAAACCCAAAGGTTTTTCAGGACTCCCGGAAACACCCTGAAATGTGGCAATATGATATTGATTTGTCCTGAGGAAGGAGCCAGGGAGCCCTGAAACACATTGAATAATAAATCAATATTATATTCACCCTTTGATGTCTCGTGGAATATGGCAGCATGGTTTTTAACCCTTCATCCTCCCTACTCTATATGCACCATGCTGGGGACTGCAACAGCCGTGATATGCTTTTATAGTGGTTGTGGCTTAGGTCATATTTTATCTCTCAGACCCTTCATTCTCCCTACTTTAATTTTCTGAGATAATGACCTTAGGGTTTTCATTGACTGTAAGCCATAATCATCAACATTAACATAAATAAACACAGTGGATGCAGTTTGGGGTTCGGATCTGGCACAAATCCTGAGTCATATTAAAAGGCTTGTTAAAGATCAAAATTATGACTTTTAGGATTGCTACCTTTATTAGGTGACATTAAAGTTGTTCACTTCCTCATTGAAGTGACAATTTGCATATGCAATTTCCCAGAGGAGCATTGGGGCTTTAAGTCTCCTCACTGCCTTCTAGCGGAAAAGTCTCCACAATGAGAATAACTGTTCCCCCAGACCTGATCTTAGCCTCACACACAGCCATATCAGAATTCCCACACACTGCACTGATGAGGGGCAATCACCCCGAAATGCAGCGTCTGCAGTTTAGAGTTCGGATCTGGCACAAATCCTAAGTTATATTAAAAGGCTTGTTAAAATGTCAATTATGACTTTTAGGATTGCTACCTTTATTAGGTGACACTAGAGTTTTTCACTTCCTCACTGAAGTGGCAATTTGCATACACTTGAAATAGATCCCTCTGTTTGTAATGACTATATAATATATGCATTTCACTTTATGTATTGAATTACTGAAATCAATTAACTTTTTTGATGATATTTTAATTCATTGCGATACACCTGTATGTTGAAGAAAATTGGTGGAAGACTGTGAAATATTGCAAATGTGAGTGAGAATATTTTTGCAGGATGTGTATAATATATATACCTAAACATCCAGCATCATTAGATTTCACTTCTCTGGATTAGAACTAACCTAATTTAATAAATGTTACCTTTTACTTTTCATTAAGATTTTGGGTGGCTTTTAGGCTGAGTTCCTAAAATGAGTATTTGGTACATTTTTGACTCTGTGTATCTTTTTTTTGTGCATGATATTTTTCTATGCATTTTGCAGAGCAAAACACTCAGCATATTACAGTTCCAGCAAAGTGGATGGAATATACAGAACTCTCATCCCCACGGTGCTTTTTTACACAGCGTAAATTGACTGGAGCTTTTAAAATCTGCAACTTTTCAATTTCTGTTGCTGTAAATATGCATTTTATTTGCAGCTTTTCCCTATAGACTTGAATTAGATGCGGAAAATGAAAATACAAAATAGACCCATAGATTTCTATATGAGACATGTTCATGGGTCCTTTCATGTATAGTTATAACAATGTGCAATGTTATCCATGTAAAATGAGTATAGCACATAAAGTGTATAGTAACCTCATAGCTGTCATGCCCTCGGCCGGAGGGGCTGGTCTCTCCTAAGCAGGGAGATCGGCGCCCACCACGGAGCCCCACTAATTCTGCTCACCATGTTCATGGTTCCATGCGGCCATCTACTTCCTTCACTGCTAGGAACCTGCGCTCTCTTGGTAGGTGTCCTGGGAATGCTCTTAGGATGTTCACTCATTTGGATCATTGTTTCTTCCCAGGTCCCACTCTTGCAGTGTTCTGTAATAGGAAAACTGTTGCCTTGCTTTTTGCTACTACCGCTGTCTCCACACAATCCTCTGCCTGCAGTTCCTTATCCTGGATCCCTCTGGACACTCCGGATACCTCTACCAGCTGGATCAGCCTTTCCAAGATTACACAAGATCCTCTCTTCTGACAGAGCCAGTGCTCCTCAGTCTCTCCATATCTACTGTCTGGTCTGTACAGGTTGCCCCGCTGGTCCGGGATTCACAGCATTTAGGCCTCTTGGTGTTGTAATGGGTCTATCCCTGAACAGGGGTTACCTCTGCCAGTGCTCCACTACGAGTGTACAGTGTTGCAATCCAAGGGGTCCTCCCCTTAGGCACCTTTCCCCTTTTGTTAAACCTTCCACGACAAATTATCCTTGGTTTTAAGAAAGTCACCCCCCTTCCTCTTGAGTGTCGGGTATACAGCTGCCATTGCATCATCACTGGTCTAGTGAGTCCACTCGACATCATCACGCCCTGTGGGCATTACAATAGCTTTACAATAGGGCTGTGTGCACACGGTTCGGAGACACTGTGTGTTGGACGGGTGCACGCAGGAAGACCGCAGCCACCTAGTATCCATGATCTGCGGTGGGTGCAGGCAACTTCTCCCTGCATGCACCCAATGGTTATCTCTTCTGACTCTGCAGCATGAAATGAACATGCTGCGGAGATGCAAAAGTCCAGCAACCCACACCGCAGCTGAAAAAACGCTGTGGTTGGGAGACACCTTGGGAGTTTGGGATTTCTAGAAATCCCATGCACTATGCTGCTACTGCACAATGCAGCATTTGGGACACAGCAGCAATATGAGTCGGGCCAGCAGGAAAGGGGTTACTCAGAACCAGGATGGCGAGGGAAGGAATCACAGTTGGACGATTCCCGGTTCCATGCCCTGGGCACTCAATTGGCTGAGGTGGATGAGAAGGAACTTGGGGATAGAGAATGTGGTACCTGCTAATGTGGTTACCAGCGCTGCAGCCGGCCACTGAGGAGATGGTGAAGCAGCTTTGGTAGTACAGCTCCCCACAGGTGGAGCTTTTACCTCAGGGCAGCGGGGTGGATGAGAGGAGTCGTAGTCCTTGGCTCCTATGATGCTGCAGGAGCCTCCCGGGCGACAAATAATTGATGCAAAGACCAGATTAGCTCAAACAGTTCTTTACTAGTACCAGGTGGATAAGGTACACGGTACAGTCAGATTCACCGGGGGTTGTAGCTGCGGATTTTGGAGGCTTTTTCCAGAGTCTGTCAGAGGTGTCTTTCTTTAATCTTTCCTGGTCTCTACTCCCAAAGGCTCTTGGCTCACTGTCCTCTCACACTTAAGTCTGGTTGCCAGTCCCCAGGTCTGTTACCTTAAGGTTGTATTATCTCTTGGAGTCTTGGACCTAGCTATGGGACTGCGGTTAATGTGGCGCCCCTGCGGGTATTAGCCACAGTATAAGATCATAATAGTTGCACTCACTTAGAAAGCCAAGCCACTGCACTACCACCTTTGGCCAGTAGGGGGAGCTCCAGAGACACCAGAGACTTCCCTAGAGATAAAACACTGGTTTGAGGTAAATTTTCAGACAGTTGGAGCCAGGAGCTCAGAGTGACAGGAGCTGCATTGAGTTCCTGAGGACTGACTGACAATTTCCAGGGCCAAGCCATCGGTCTGAGGAGGAGAAAACTGATAAGAGGAACACTTTCAGAATCGGGTAGCATCATTATCTACCCTAGATAAAAAGCGCAGATACGGATACCGGATCCGTGGCTGCATTAGTTATATACAATACAGCAACCGGAAAACGTGAGGTAACAACAAGCTTCACAGGGCCAGACACAGCAACATACTAAGAGTTCAGCAGTACTCCCGGAGGGGGTAAGCAGAGAGAGACAAAGGACTCAAGTTGCCTGTTGAGTGGGACCCAGAGAGGACAGATTTGGGCCGGCAGCGAGTTCACACACGGCAGCAGGGCCACACAGACAGCGCAAGCAGGAGGTAAAGGACCCGGTGGGGCCTGAGCAACTGAACCCCTATTGCAGACTCCGGAGACGGGACTTGTTGTATTATAGTTTGGTTGAAAGTAAACCAGTTAAACCTCATCTGTGCCTCAGCCTCTGATTTAACAGCTACCATCTATCCAGGATTGGGACCATCACCGCTGAGAGAATTTGCTGTGAATCAAGTAAGTGTCTGTGTCCTTAACATCACCTCACCATACTTCCATCTTCATCCATCATTAACTTTAACATCACCTGTCCAGGGGACCCTACAGCCCTACCCGGAAAAGGGCTATACCATCTCAGCTGCCTCTCACCATCATCCCCTGGCCAGTACAAGGCAGCGGTGGCCATATATAGCCACATTATTCTGGGTGGCGTCACGACAATAACATCTACAAACTTTATAAATTATATAAACTTCTAAATCCCCTGTAAATACCCCCTTTTAGGAGTGTGCCAGCCTGGGGCCACGGCCTGGGTCCAGCCACCAGTGACTCCCCCAAGGAAAGGGACCCTGCGCCGGGTATCCCGGTCCCCTAAGCTGGGCGGCACATCTCTCTTTGGCGTCACGAACAGGATTTACCGTGCCTGGTTAAATCGGGTACTGTGTGCCGTGATTAATGCCGAAAATTGTGAGAAAATCCGAGAAAAATTGACTTTTTTATCAAAAAGTGATTTTCCCATTGGAAACCATTGAAATAGACTTTTCCCCATTGACTAACATTGAAACAAAATGGCCGCCAGCCTCTGAGGTAAAATTGCATCATCACTAATTACCTCATAACTGCCACAGCACGAGACTGCTATTTGAACTGTGTCATAGCCCTGAGCTCTGATCTGACTGAAAAATTTCAGATTCCGCCATTACTGAGCTCACGGCGAGCAGAAGCAGCAGGTGGCGTGTCTTTGTGGGCGGTACCAAGCTGAGAGCTCTGACGTCGGCAAAAGGGGAAAACCAATCCTGCTGCACAGCGGAACGATTATACGCCATCCCGACGGAAGCAGAGGACCGGAAGGGTCCGGATTAACTAAGGGGGCGCAACATGTCGCAGCACGGAGACGCTGAAACACCCGGCGACACAAATGCAGCTGAAGCACAAAACAGAGCGCTCGGCAGCACAGCAGCGCAAGGTGCAGCGCCCATTATGCCGATGTTGATGTCATATACCCCAGGTGCTCCATGGCTTCCAGTGTATGAAGGTAAGCCTAATACTTTTGATGATTTTAAAGAAAAACTGCTGGCCTATTTAAACATGTTTCCAATGGCAGAAGCTCAGCATGTCGGTTTGCTGATGGCACAGTTAAGTGGTAATGCCAAGCGAGAAGTCACAGCATGGTCCGCTGATCTAAAAGACACTGCTGAGCATATTCTAGCTGGATTAAAGGCAGTATTTGAAACTACTGCTGGTAGCAAAGCAAAGACCAAATTCTTCAATTGCAAACAAAAGGCCAATGAGAGTGTGAGAGACTTTGCCCTGAATTTACAGGAGGCCCTTAAAGCGCTTACACTGGCTGAACCAATGTTTAACACTGGCGCTGATAAATTGTTAAAAGATCAATTCATTGAGGGACTATTAACCCCTTCTCATCGAGGGCATGCGAGTATGCTGACTTTCAAGGACCCTGAAGTGACATTTGCCCAGTTAAAGGAGAGCGCTATTCGTCTCCAGCAGGCAGAGGCACTTTGGGATCAGGATCCTGAGCCATCCATTACAGAAACCCCTCAACAACAGAGAATGCCAGTGACATCAGTTAAGCCCCTGGAGGCCAGTGCTAATGATGCTTTCCAGCAAAAGCTTGACTCTCTAACAGACATTGTCACCTCAATGGCTAAAACCATGCAGGAAATGAGAGAATCACAGACTACACCCAAGATGGAGTTGGCGAACCGCAGAGAGGATATTCCCTGGATGAGACCCCAGAGATACCCAGCGTGGAGAGGACGACCCAACGACCATTACCAGCCGGATGGACAGCCTATTTGCCGCCGTTGCCGGAAGCCAGGCCACATCGCCCGCAATTGTGATTTAAACAAGGATCCCCTGGGAATGCGGGCCGCTTCGCAGGAGTGAACTTTCAAGGCCCAACATCCTGGCACGATAAGTACGTCGGAGGACGTCCCATTATCCCTATCGTGCTGGATGGTATTCCCCTCAATGCCTTGTTGGACACTGGTTCCCAGATTTCATCTATACCACATATCCTTTATAAGAGGTACTGGGCAGATTCAGACATTGATAAAAGACCATCTAATGTTGAGCTAAGTATATATGCTAGTAATGGAAAATTGGTACCACAAGTAGGATTTAGAGAGATGACCATTAAGATTGGTAGAGTAGAATTAAAGAATCAGGGTATCATAATTGTTGATGTTAACCGACGGGAACCTTTTGTATTGATAGGTATGAATGTTTTAGAAAATTGTTTTTCCGAGGTTATTACTATTTTACAGCAATTTGCGGAAACTGCCCAATCCTGCCAGCAGAGAATTCTCCGGAGAGAGATAAAAGCATTGGTGCTGAAGCAACAAGTAGAGGTTGCAGGTGGAGAAATCGGCAGTGTGAGGGTAAGTGACCCAACTCCTATAGTAATACCTCCAAAAACTGAAATGCTGGTATGGTGTAGAGCAGCCATTGGTATTAAAGGACGAGATTACCAAGCCTTGGTAGAGCCTGTGTACACTGATAGTAGACCCACAATATTAACGGCTAGAGGAATAGTCGAGGTACACAGGGGAAGAGTGCCCATACGTCTTTTGAATTGTGGAGAGGAAGAGGTCACTTTACCAAGGTACGCTACAATGGCCAAGCTATACACTGTTGACAACAATGCCATCACAGCCATTGGGCCCTTGAATCCGTCATGTCAGGCGGACGACAATGGTTCAAGTGGAGAATTAGAAGATTGGTGTCAGCAGCTGCATATAGGTACAGATTCAACACCTACCCACCAAAAACAAGGGGTGTACCGACTAGTAGAAGAATATGAACGGGTCTTCAGTAAACACCCATTAGACTTCGGACAGATTAAAGGGTAGAACATACAATTCCTACCGGTAACCACCCACCAATAAAAGAGAGATATAGACCCATACCGCCCGCTCATTATCAATGTGCTAAAGACATGCTGAGGGAGATGAAACAGGCCGGGTAATAAGAGACAGTTGTAGCCCCTGGGCAGCCCCTCTGGTAATAGTTAAAAAGAAAGACGGAACCATGAGAATGTGCGTAGACTACCGGCAGATTAATCACATTACCCATAAAGACGCCTACCCCTTACCTAGAATTGAAGAGTCATTAGCTGCTTTAAGATCTGCTAATTATTTTTCCACCTTAGACTTAACAAGTGGGTATTGGCAAGTCCCTGTGGCTGAGGAAGATAAAGAGAAGACAGCATTTACCACACCAATGGGTCTCTGTGAATTTAATTGTATGCCGTTCGGACTCTGCAACGCACCCGGTACCTTTCAGCGATTGATGGAATGCTGTCTCGGACACAAGAACTTTGAAGCCGTCCTTCTGTACCTAGATGATGTAATAGTCTACTCAAAGACTTACGAACAACATCTACAAGATCTGGCAGAAGTGTTCGAAGCCTTATCCCGGTATGGTATGAAGATCAAGCCATCAAAATGTCACCTTCTAAAGCCAAAGGTACAATACCTGGGACACGTTGTAAGTTCAGAAGGAGTAGCACCGGATCCCGAGAAAGTAACCGTAATAAGGGATTGGCCAAGACCTACTAGCGTGAAACAGGTGAGGCAATTCCTGGGACTGGTGGGCTACTATCGTAGATTCATCCAAGGGTTCACCAAGCTAGCAGCACCTCTACAAGACATCCTGGTAGGGCAGTCGAAAAAGCCTTCAAACCGCAATCCTCCTTTCCAGTGGAGTGATGAGAGGGAAGATTCCTTTGAAAAGTTGAAGAAGGCATTGACCGGAGAAGAAGTTCTGGCATACCCCGATTACCATCAACCTTTCATCCTTTACACAGATGCCAGTAATGTGGGACTGGGAGCAGTACTATCTCAGAAGCAAGGAGGCAAGGAGAAAGTCATCGCCTTTGCAAGTAGAAAGCTCCGGCCTACTGAAAGAAATCCTGAAAATTACAGCTCCTTCAAGTTAGAACTACTGGCAGTAGTCTGGGCTGTGACTGAGCGTTTCAAACACTATTTGGCAGCTGCAGAATTCACCGTCTATACTGATAACAACCCATTGACCCACCTGGATACAGCCAAGCTAGGTGCGCTGGAACAGCGATGGATAGCCCGGCTGTCTAATTACAACTTCGTGATCAAGTATAGAGCAGGCCGAAAGAATGGAAATGCAGACGCCTTATCCCGGATGCCGCACTTGAGAGACGTGGAAGAAGAACCGGTAGAACTTGAAGAAATTGAACTACCCGCCTTCCATCGTCCCAAGGTAGGACAGTATCAATCCAGTGCCTACCAGAAACATCAACAGGTGAATCTCAACCCATTAGCACACCACAGATGGGCTGACACTCAAGACAGCAATCCAGCTGTGAAGTTGGTGAAAGAACTGCTGACTGAGCAAAGTGCGTATCCCAATGAAAATGCACCGAAAGAGACACATCAACTCTGGAAAGAGAGAGGCAAAATGTTCCTGTACCAAGGAAAGCTGTGCAGAAGATATACCAATCCAAAGACGCATGAGCTAGTATGGCAGATCATTGTGCCTAAACAAGATGTAAAAATGGTCCTAGAAGCTTATCACAATGGTGCTGGTCACTTCGGGTGGAAAAAGCTAGAAGTACTTTTAAGAGAAAGATTCTACTGGGTTGGAATGAGAAGATCAATTGAAGAATGGTGCAGAAACTGTGGTCCGTGCAACCTCAGAAGAAAAGATCTAAAAAACCAAAGAGCACCACTCCAGCCTATAGTTACCAAGCAACCACTTGAGCTCGTAGCAATAGACCACGTGAAATTGACACCAAGCCGGTCCGGCTATGTCTATGCTTTAACCATCGTGGACCATTACTCACGCTTCCTGGTAGTAGTGCCCGTGAAAGATCTCACTGCAAAGACAGCAGCTAAGGCATTCCAGACATACTTTTGCAGACCCCATGGATATCCGGAACAAGTACTCGCAGACCAAGGCACAGCATTTGAATCAGAGATCTTCAGAGAATTTTGCAATATGTATGGCTGCAAGAAGATCCGTACAACAGCCTATCATCCGCAAACAAATGGCTTATGCGAAAAAATGAACCATATTGTAATCGATCTCTTAAAGACTTTACCAGAGACAGAGAGAAACCTATGGCCAGAGAAATTGCCTGACTTGGTAGACCTCTATAACAATGTCCCAGTAAGCTCCACAAACTGTACCCCAGCTTACCTTAGGCGTGCAAGACCTGGCAAGCTACCAATAGATCTAGAAATGGGCATCGTAAAACCTGACGCAGAAGTGCAGGATTCCAACTGGGACTCCCTACGCCAACAACAATATCGCCAAGTGCAAGAATGCGTAGAAAGGAATCTCCAGAAAACTAGAGAAAGACAAGAGCAATACTTCAACCAGAATGCTCTAGCAACCCCATTAAAACCTGGTGATCAAGTGCTCAAGAGAAACCGTCGCACTAATAAATTGGACAATCAGTGGGAATCCGTCCCATATACAGTTTTACCAATGAGAGTGAACAATCCTAAAATGTGTCTTATAAGCAAAGATGGTGGATTAACATCAGTACTAGTGTCAAGAGACAATCTAAAACTATGTCCAGAGACATTGAAAGAAAAAGAAGTCATTCAACATGAACCAGAAGTTATTCAACCAGTACCGGTTCAACCTGTTAACGAAAAAGAAGAAGATGGAGTATATCACACCTATCTAGGAGACTTTCCTAAAACCTGGCCAACCTACAATGGTGCAGTAGTAGTTCCCATGATGGCTTTCTATCAAACACCAGAGCCTGTAATACCAGAAGTCCCAAGACAGGAAGAACAAATTCCTAGTAATAATAGTCCTGGACACGGTGGAATTGCCAACCCCACAAATGTGGAATTATCCCTAGCAGAACCAGAAGTACTTACTAGGTATACGTCCACTCACACCATCACATTGAGTACACCCAGTACACAAGCTTTACGCAGATCACAGCGTAGTACTCAGGGTCAATTACCAGCAAGATATGCAGACTATCAAATGTAAATAGATATTTCAACCAGAAATACCTGAAAGGAACTTGTCTAGTTGTTAATTAGTAGTTATTAGATGTAACGTTAAAAAAGCTCAGTACCTGCAGAGACTATTCTGTATGAACTACTTGCATATTCTTGAACTCTTTTCTTCATTTATCAGTCCGGAGGCGGTAAATTAAAGCTCCGGAAAGACTGTTTTTTGAACATTCTTAAGTTTATTAATAAACTTTGGTGGAAAAATGGACGCTAAGTGCAGTGCCTTTCCTAACAAATAAATAGCCCTCAAGGACAGAGCTGTATTAATGGACGCTATTTGAAGTGACTTTTTACAAGACTCTATTTTTTAAACTTGAGTGGTTTTTGTAACTTTTTATTTTTTTTTAAGACTCTGTAGATATTATCTGTTATATCTTATGTTTATTGTCCCACAGTCCCGGAGTACTGTTCTTAACTAAGGGGGAATGTGGCGCCCCTGCGGGTATTAGCCACAGTATAAGATCATAATAGTTGCACTCACTTAGAAAGCCAAGCCACTGCACTACCACCTTTGGCCAGTAGGGGAGCTCCAGAGACACCAGAGACTTCCCTAGAGATAAAACACTGGTTTGAGGTAAATTTTCAGACAGTTGGAGCCAGGAGCTCAGAGTGACAGGAGCTGCATTGAGTTCCTGAGGACTGACTGACAATTTCCAGGGCCAAGCCATCGGTCTGAGGAGGAGAAAACTGATAAGAGGAACACTTTCAGAATCGGGTAGCATCATTATCTACCCTAGATAAAAAGCGCAGATACGGATACCGGATCCGTGGCTGCATTAGTTATATACAATACAGCAACCGGAAAACGTGAGGTAACAACAAGCTTCACAGGGCCAGACACAGCAACATACTAAGAGTTCAGCAGTACTCCCGGAGGGGTAAGCAGAGAGAGACAAAGGACTCAAGTTGCCTGTTGAGTGGGACCCAGAGAGGACAGATTTGGGCCGGCAGCGAGTTCACACACGGCAGCAGGGCACACAGACAGCGCAAGCAGGAGGTAAAGGACCCGGTGGGGCCTGAGCAACTGAACCCCTATTGCAGACTCCGGAGACGGGACTTGTTGTATTATAGTTTGGTTGAAAGTAAACCAGTTAAACCTCATCTGTGCCTCAGCCTCTGATTTAACAGCTACCATCTATCCAGGATTGGGACCATCACCGCTGAGAGAATTTGCTGTGAATCAAGTAAGTGTCTGTGTCCTTAACATCTCCTCACCATACTTCCATCTTCATCCATCATTAACTTTAACATCACCTGTCCAGGGGACCCTACAGCCCTACCCGGAAAAGGGCTATACCATCTCAGCTGCCTCTCACCATCATCCCCTGGCCAGTACAAGGCAGCGGTGGCCATATATAGCCACATTATTCTGGGTGGCGTCACGACAATAACATCTACAAACTTTATAAATTATATAAACTTCTAAATCCCCTGTAAATACCCCCTTTTAGGAGTGTGCCAGCCTGGGGCCACGGCCTGGGTCCAGCCACCAGTGACTCCCCCAAGGAAAGGGACCCTGCGCCGGGTATCCCGGTCCCCTAAGCTGGGCGGCACATTAGGCTCTTGGTTAGGCTCCCTTATGAGGGCCCACAACGTGCTGATCTGCAGTTTGGGATAAACCTATCAAACTGCAGAATACCAGTGTTGACCTGGACTCTCCAGCCGGCTCCAACCAGTCCTGGAGTGTCCCCTTCTTTGTCTGGATCACCTCTCTCCTTAGAGGTACCCTCCTGTCATGACCGCAGGGTCACCTGCGTCCATCCACTCTGCTCTTCTGTCACCGTCTGACTGACTTCTCAGTAACTGTCACTCACATCTTCCTGCTCTTCTAGGCTCCACCCCCATGGGACCTACTGAATACCAGTCCCCTGTACTAAGGTGTCCTGTGAGCATTTTTTGTGCAGACTCTGTATTTTCCTCCTCATCCACAACCACAGAGATACTACACCTTCTGCTTGGGGTGCATTACCACAAATACACTCTGTTCAAAAGGCTGCAATTCCTGATGGTGAGCACGCAGCCTTACATTTGCATTGTTTATCCCCCCTTTTCTATATATTGTCATTTAAATAGTTATTACAGGGATGAATTTTATTGTATTTAGCCTTATTAGTATACATAACTATTGAATACTGTATGGCTGTTAATTTCCGATCGCGGCATAGACTGTTGCCTTAGCTCAACAATGTTTAGCTTTATTTTAGTAAGCCAAAATCTTGACGTGTAAATATAAGCCTTGATTAAGTATCATATTTCTATATGATATGTGCAATGTCCAGGTGCTGAGCTGCACAAAATATTTTTTGCAGAAGCTATTCTTAGAAATAGCAACCACAGCTGCCTAATGTCTTGTTAGCAGCCAACGCTACATCGCTAGTTTGTCTACTTCTATAATAAGAAGCCTTGTCATACCAGATTTAAGCATAAGCAGGTTTTTGAATTATTTTTAAAATTGTCATTTTCCAGAAATCAAAATGTTTATGATCTATTGATGTTTTCCAGAATTCAAAATGTATATTATCTATCAATATTCTCAATGAAAGATTTAATTCCAAAATTATTAGAATACAAGATTGCGGAGCCACAATTCAATTTCCAGTGTAATCTGTATGCAAGTTTCTGATAAATTAATAGGAATTTATTTGTATGTTTTTTTACATATAAACCATAAACTTTACCCTAGAGTATGCTATTGGGTAGAATTTTGATAAGGCTGAAGTTGTATCTCTATTTCAAAGTGCCACCTGGGGTAATGTAAAAGAACACAATAGGTTTCCAGAAAATGAATACTCTGCAGCATATCATAAAAAATGCATGAATATGAAAAACTAAAATCTCTCAATATTTGAATATATCATATAGAGTAAAGCTTATACTTTTATTATAGAATAGTAATAGTATGTATAGTATACAGACAATACACACTGACAACACGGCACCCTGGATGTCAACAGTTTTAAAATTGCGAAGAATAGGAGCAAAAATGTGGGAAGAGATGAAGGCACAAATAAGGTCTTATCTTAGCATAAAATGAATAAATTTAACTGGAGGCTCACCTAGAGGGGTTGTGATAGCCATAAGCAACGATAAGAGGGCGTAACCCATGCCTGTCGCAGCCACCATGAGTAGATAAGCTGAACCAGTAGTAGACAATGGGGTACATGCTATGCTGTTAGGGATCAGTCTCAAATATAAAAACAAAATTAGTAGAGAAGCTTTTGGTCCTCATATATCATGAGGGTACGCCACTTAATATAATCAATTAAGAAAAAGATACAGCAAGTGTATATAGTACCCAAAGTAATAATGGAAGGAGGCTATGTATTATGATGCTAAATGTGAGGTATTTAATAAATCCCAAGTATAAATACATAGAGTCCAAACCACAGTAAATGTAAAATCAAGACAGGACAGGCAATCCGTTTTTCTAACAAAAGATTCAATGGAAAACGGATCCATTAGCTAAGTGCTATTTCTTTCCTATTTGAAAGTAATCCAGCAACCTAAAAAGACTCTTTTACAAATGAAAGAAATAAAGATGGCTAAATAGAAGCGGATCTGTTATACATAGACTGCAATGTTTAAAATTAGAATCTTGTTAAAATAAATTTTTTTCAAAATAGAAAAATAGGCTGTTGCTTTTTCTTGCGAGCAGATTACTACTAGATCTGTTCCAACTGATGATTACTGGACATGTGAACTTAGCTAACTCGTTTCACACGGAGAGCTGATCTGATCAAGGAAAGAGGAGTGGAAAACCATTCTAGACCTTTTCTCTAAGGGTACGGACACACTGGCGTGAAAGTCGGATGACTGAACTGCGAGTTTTTCTCGCATTGCAGTCAGACCAATGTCAGTTAATGTCCAAGAGCAAATTTGCGAGTGTCGGGCGTTTTTTTCTCGTCCAAGAGACGGACGAGAAAGCAGTCACAACATGCTGCGACAGTATGCGATTCACGCACGAGACTCGCCAATGCAAGTCCATGGGTCCGACAAAATCACGGACCGCAGTTGGAGCACACACAGACCATCCGAGAGTCATCCGTTTTCTCACTGATACATTATCATTTTGTAGCTCAGGCAACTGTAAAATGTTCCTGTAAATGATTATACAGTAAATAGCTGCTGAGAAAAAGAATGGATTGCACACGGACACCACTTGGATTTGATCTGAGAAAAATGTGGGACAGTCGCACAGCAGTTGGATGCAAATCGGAGCAAAAAAGGACAACACTCGTATTACTCTCGGGAACAACAATCAGACCGCATTTCATCTCGCCTGTGTATTTCCACCATAATTATCATTGTTTGATTTAGGCCACGTTCACACATTCAGTATTTGGTCAGTATTTTAGCTCAGTATTTGTAAGACAAAATTAACAGTGGCAAAGGAAAAAATAGGGGGGGGGGGGAAACAAGAGGCGCAATAGTGCCCTATCACTAGTGACACTAATGTATGTGGTGGGTATGAATTCACTCACCTAGCACAGTTGTGAGACCCACAACTGGTGTAAAAGCATTTAGCATTAAATGCAGCTGCTGCAGGACTTTCACCTTCCACATGCACGTGGGAACCATCCAGAAGTTACTTCAGGGGAAATGGTGTATCAGTGTCCGCGCTGCTGAAATCCCAAGAAAACGATCCGGAAACCATATGTAGGTTGCATCAATCATCCATTTATTCCTTTTCATACGCGTTTCGGCACTGTCCTAGTGCCTTCCTCAGGGATATCCCTGAGGAAGGCACTAGGACAGTGCCGAAACGCGTAGGAAAAGGAATAAATGGATGATTGATGCAACCTACATATGGTTTCCGGATCGTTTTCTTGGATTTCAGCAGCGCGGACACTGATACACCATTTCCCCTGAAGTAACTTCAAAATTAACAGTGGAACCTTCAGAAGTATGACAGAAAAATGTCATCACTTCTACATTTTTCACCCATTCCTGGTTTTGGCTACAAATACTGAGGTAACAAAACTGAACAAATACTGATAGTGAGAACATGGCCTTACAGTCGGATAAACTAGGACCTTAACCCCTTTACTCCCAGGTGATTTCCCATTTTTTATTTTTCCTTCACTTTTTCCAAGTGCCATCACTTTTTAATTTTTCATTTTCGTGTTTTCCTCCTCTTTTTCTATGAGCCATATTTTTTTTTTATCAATAGAGCCATGTTAGGGCTTTTTGTTTGGAGGAGTTGTTGTACTTTTCGATTACGGTACATATTTCATTGTACCATATAGCTTACTGAAAACAGAAAAAAATTTCAAGTGCAGTGAAACTGCAAAAAAAACTGCAATTTCCCAATGGTTTTGTTTATTTTTTATTTCCCATATTCACTAAATAGTAAAACTGAGATGTCAGTATGATTTCCCTGGTCGTTACGAGTTTTGTACATACCAAACATGGATACTTTTACTGTTATTCAAGTAGTGAAAAAAAATCAGAAATTTGTCAAACAAAAGAATTGCACTTTTGTGGCCATTTTCCGCAATCTGTAGCATTCTCATTTTTCGGGATCTGGGGCTGTGTGATGGCTTATTTTTGCATCTTGAGATGATGTTTTTAATTGTACCAATTTTGGGTAGATGGGATGTTTCAATCACCTATTACTGCATTTTATAGCTATATTATGGTGACCCCAAAAATTTAATTTTGGAGTTTTGATTTTTTTTTCCATTACGCACTTTACCGATCAGATTAATTTATTTAATACTTTGATAGATTGGGGAATTCTGAATATTATATTTTCAATTTATAATCATTACATTTTCAATGGGGCAAAGGGGGGTGATTTAAAGTTTTTTTTTTATTTCTTTAATATTTTTAAAAACATTTTTTCACTTTTTATTTATTTATTTTTATTTATACTTGTCCTCTTAGGGCACGTCAACATTACACAGAGCCATTCTGAATCATGAAGTTCTGAAGCACGACTATGTACAGCAGAAATGATCATCTCCTGTGAATGCCGATGCTTGTAATAATGTGATCCCCCTTTTTTTTGTCCTAACTGTTTCCTATTAACAGTTTCCTAATATAGTTCAGCTATCTTCTCTGCTCCTCAAAGGTTTTCTCTCTGACATTCATAAGTACATTTATTATTGTGCTTTAATCCTTCAAGGATTCAGATCGGATTCAGACAAACAGAGCAGGGCATGTCATTGGTGGAAGTAGGGTTGCCTCTCTGTGCTCTGCTCACTTGGTCTGATTCTGTCTGCAACCAAAAGGGTAAAACCTACAACAATAGAGATATTTATAAGCCTTGTAGAGATAAGCGTACAGGAACAGGGTAGACAGCAAAAGTATATTAGGAAAGCTTTTGTTAAGGAGAGTTAGGACAAAAGAAAGGAATAACCACTTTTAACCTTAACTTCAAACTTCAGTTAATTGGACCAAACTTTTACCCTGGCCGAAATTGAATTCAGCAGCTGATTTATCATGTAATTCTCCAATAGATACAATCAAAGGACTAAATCATATTGTTCATCTTGAAAAAAAAGGAATAAAAGTATAAAAAATATAAATATATGTGTGTGTATGTATACAGTGGGGTGAAAAAGTGTTTGCCCCTTCCTGATTTCTTATTCTTTTGCATGTTTGTCACACTTAAATATTTTAAATAATCAAACAAATTTAAATATTAGAAAAAAATAACACAAGTAAACACAAAATGTAGTTTATAAATTAAGATGTTTATTATAAAGGGAAAAAAATTCAAACCTACTGGGCCTTGTGTGAAAAAAAATTATTTCTCCCCAAATCTAATTGAGTCACCCTTAGCAGGAACAACTGCAATCAAGCATTTGCGTTAACTGGCAATGAGTCTGTTACAATGTTCTGGAGAAATTTTGTCCCACTTATCTCTGCAAAATTGTTGTAATTAAGCTATAATGAAGGGTTTCCGACCATGAACCACCATTTAAAGGCATGCCACAGCATTCCAAGTGCTAGACTGACTGTGAGTCATGGCAGTAGCGCTGTCTGATAGTCCAGCACTAAGTTCACCTGACGTTACTTCAGGCTGTTCTCATAGTACTCTCTGTGTGAGCCGACAGCTGTTACCTCAGGTGATCTAAGTGTCGGACTGTCTATCTGTCACGGCGGCAGTGCTGTCCAACAGTCTGGCACTGAGTT
Source organism: Allobates femoralis (assembly GCA_033576535.1). NCBI lineage: Eukaryota > Metazoa > Chordata > Amphibia > Anura > Aromobatidae > Allobates > Allobates femoralis. Next base: position 119,452,367 of record JARQOC010000003.1, read on the forward strand.
CACCTGAAGTTACTTCAGGCTTTTCTCATGGTACCCTCTGTGTGAAAGTCACCGAAGTAGGACATAATATTACAAGGAAAAAAAAACTCACCAAAATTTAGCCAGGTAAAATGTCTATTGCACCTAGCAAACGGCTGCCAGCTCCACTGGTAGGCAACACAAGTGTACGAACACCGATGCTCAATCCCCTACAACCCAAGCATGGGGGTGGCTGCAGCGCCTGCGTCCAGTCAAGCTGACAAGGAGGAGACTGGCGGTATTCATGGACACAAGGTTACCAACAGGACGTCAGCCACACCGGTCTAAGTGAAGCAAAGCGTCAGAGCTCAACCTATTGGTCATGCCCATCTATTAGACAAGGCGGGACGATCTGCACCAAATACATGCATCACAGTGACAGGCGCACCCCAGAGGGCTCAGCCTCAACTGCAGGATTAAAAAGGTGCAACAAAACATTCAGAAAAAGTCAAGTGAGTTTTTTATTACCTTGTAATATTATAACCTACTTCGGTGAATTTTTCTGAATGTTTGGTGGTTTACCAATCAAACACACATTGGTTAGACATATGGTTAGGACTCGTAAGCGTGACGGCCCTTGACGCGGGTTACGTTATTTTGGCCAAAGTATTCACTAACACGTCTCATTTTTCATCTAATGTGTTTTGTTGCACCTTTTTATCCCTACATTTACCAAACAATAATGAGTAGTCCAAACACTGATGAATGCGATTAATAACCGCATTCATCCACCACCAGAAAATCTGCAAAAAATCAGTGCAAAAAATCCGCACAGGAATCACACAAAAAGCTCTCTGTTTATAATAAATATTTTTTCTTTTTTCCAGTTTGTAGCAAGTGCTATCAAAAAAGTATCAAAAAACAGGGCTATTGGTCTGTACGTTTTTTGCAAAAAATATACGTAAGCTGTCTCACCTCGTCACGGTTGCCCTAGCGAGACAGTCCCTAGCTGATGTGTGCATTTAAAACCTGAGTGTGTGAACAATACCTCAATCCAGGCTCCAGCCAGGACTCCACTCTGTGGGCTTCTCACCTGTGAAACAGCTTATGTGTGGACTACTCATAGGGGAGGGTGGGTCACTTCCCTTTCCTGCGAACAGGAGAAAAACAAACATTTACCAAACAATAATGAGTAGTCCAAACACTGATGAATGCGATTAATAACCGCATTCATCCACCACCAGAAAATCTGCAAAAAATCAGTGCAAAAAATCCGCACAGGAATCACACAAAAAGCTCTCTGTTTATAATAAATATTTTTTCTTTTTTCCAGTTTGTAGCAAGTGCTATCAAAAAAGTATCAAAAAACAGGGCTATTGGTCTGTACGTTTTTTGCAAAAAATATACGTAAGCTGTCTCACCTCGTCACGGTTGCCCTAGCGAGACAGTCCCTAGCTGATGTGTGCATTTAAAACCTGAGTGTGTGAACAATACCTCAATCCAGGCTCCAGCCAGGACTCCACTCTGTGGGCTTCTCACCTGTGAAACAGCTTATGTGTGGACTACTCATAGGGGAAGGGTGGGTCACTTCCCTTTCCTGCGAACAGGAGAAAAACAAACATTTACCAAACAATAATGAGTAGTCCAAACACTGATGAATGCGATTAATAACCGCATTCATCCACCACCAGAAAATCTGCAAAAAATCAGTGCAAAAAATCCGCACAGGAATCACACAAAAAGCTCTCTGTTTATAATAAATATTTTTTCTTTTTTCCAGTTTGTAGCAAGTGCTATCAAAAAAGTATCGAAAAACAGGGCTATTGGTCTGTACGTTTTTTGCAAAAAATATACGTAAGCTGTCTCACCTCGTCACGGTTGCCCTAGCGAGACAGTCCCTAGCTGATGTGTGCATTTAAAACCTGAGTGTGTGAACAATACCTCAATCCAGGCTCCAGCCAGGACTCCACTCTGTGGCTTCTCACCTGTGAAACAGCTTATGTGTGGACTACTCATAGGGGAAGGGTGGGTCACTTCCCTTTCCTGCGAACAGTTTTTCTCCTGTTCGCAGGAAAGGGAAGTGACCCACCCTTCCCCTATGAGTAGTCCACACATAAGCTGTTTCACAGGTGAGAAGCCCACAGAGTGGAGTCCTGGCTGGAGCCTGGATTGAGGTATTGTTCACACACTCAGGTTTTAAATGCACACATCAGCTAGGGACTGTCTCGCTAGGGCAACCGTGACGAGGTGAGACAGCTTACGTATATTTTTTGCAAAAAACGTACAGACCAATAGCCCTGTTTTTCGATACTTTTTTGATAGCACTTGCTACAAACTGGAAAAAAGAAAAAATATTTATTATAAACAGAGAGCTTTTTGTGTGATTCCTGTGCGGATTTTTTGCACTGATTTTTTGCAGATTTTCTGGTGGTGGATGAATGCGGTTATTAATCGCATTCATCAGTGTTTGGACTACTCATTATTGTTTGGTAAATGTTTGTTTTTCTCCTGTTCGCAGGAAAGGGAAGTGACCCACCCTTCCCCTATGAGTAGTCCACACATAAGCTGTTTCACAGGTGAGAAGCCCACAGAGTGGAGTCCTGGCTGGAGCCTGGATTGAGGTATTGTTCACACACTCAGGTTTTAAATGCACACATCAGCTAGGGACTGTCTCGCTAGGGCAACCGTGACGAGGTGAGACAGCTTACGTATATTTTTTGCAAAAAACGTACAGACCAATAGCCCTGTTTTTTAATACTTTTTTGATAGCACTTGCTACAAACTGGAAAAAAGAAAAAATATTTATTATAAACAGAGAGCTTTTTGTGTGATTCCTGTGCGGATTTTTTGCACTGATTTTTTGCAGATTTTCTGGTGGTGGATGAATGCGGTTATTAATCGCATTCATCAGTGTTTGGACTACTCATTATTGTTTGGTAAATGTTTGTTTTTCTCCTGTTCGCAGGAAAGGGAAGTGACCCACCCTTCCCCTATGAGTAGTCCACACATAAGCTGTTTCACAGGTGAGAAGCCCACAGAGTGGAGTCCTGGCTGGAGCCTGGATTGAGGTATTGTTCACACACTCAGGTTTTAAATGCACACATCAGCTAGGGACTGTCTCGCTAGGGCAACCGTGACGAGGTGAGACAGCTTACGTATATTTTTTGCAAAAAACGTACAGACCAATAGCCCTGTTTTTTGATACTTTTTTGATAGCACTTGCTACAAACTGGAAAAAAGAAAAAATATTTATTATAAACAGAGAGCTTTTTGTGTGATTCCTGTGCGGATTTTTTGCACTGATTTTTTGCAGATTTTCTGGTGGTGGATGAATGCGGTTATTAATCGCATTCATCAGTGTTTGGACTACTCATTATTGTTTGGTAAATGTTTGTTTTTCTCCTGTTCGCAGGAAAGGGAAGTGACCCACCCTTCCCCTATGAGTAGTCCACACATAAGCTGTTTCACAGGTGAGAAGCCCACAGAGTGGAGTCCTGGCTGGAGCCTGGATTGAGGTATTGTTCACACACTCAGGTTTTAAATGCACACATCAGCTAGGGACTGTCTCGCTAGGGCAACCGTGACGAGGTGAGACAGCTTACGTATATTTTTTGCAAAAAACGTACAGACCAATAGCCCTGTTTTTTGATACTTTTTTGATAGCACTTGCTACAAACTGGAAAAAAGAAAAAATATTTATTATAAACAGAGAGCTTTTTGTGTGATTCCTGTGCGGATTTTTTGCACTGATTTTTTGCAGATTTTCTGGTGGTGGATGAATGCGGTTATTAATCGCATTCATCAGTGTTTGGACTACTCATTATTGTTTGGTAAATGTTTGTTTTTCTCCTGTTCGCAGGAAAGGGAAGTGACCCACCCTTCCCCTATGAGTAGTCCACACATAAGCTGTTTCACAGGTGAGAAGCCCACAGAGTGGAGTCCTGGCTGGAGCCTGGATTGAGGTATTGTTCACACACTCAGGTTTTAAATGCACACATCAGCTAGGGACTGTCTCGCTAGGGCAACCGTGACGAGGTGAGACAGCTTACGTATATTTTTTGCAAAAAACGTACAGACCAATAGCCCTGTTTTTTAATACTTTTTTGATAGCACTTGCTACAAACTGGAAAAAAGAAAAAATATTTATTATAAACAGAGAGCTTTTTGTGTGATTCCTGTGCGGATTTTTTGCACTGATTTTTTGCAGATTTTCTGGTGGTGGATGAATGCGGTTATTAATCGCATTCATCAGTGTTTGGACTACTCATTATTGTTTGGTAAATGTTTGTTTTTTCCTGTTCGCAGGAAAGGGAAGTGACCCACCCTTCCCCTATGAGTAGTCCACACATAAGCTGTTTCACAGGTGAGAAGCCCACAGAGTGGAGTCCTGGCTGGAGCCTGGATTGAGGTATTGTTCACACACTCAGGTTTTAAATGCACACATCAGCTAGGGACTGTCTCGCTAGGGCAACCGTGACGAGGTGAGACAGCTTACGTATATATTTTTGCAAAAAACGTACAGACCAATAGCCCTGTTTTTTGATACTTTTTTGATAGCACTTGCTACAAACTGGAAAAAAGAAAAAATATTTATTATAAACAGAGAGCTTTTTGTGTGATTCCTGTGCGGATTTTTTGCACTGATTTTTTGCAGATTTTCTGGTGGTGGATGAATGCGGTTATTAATCGCATTCATCAGTGTTTGGACTACTCATTATTGTTTGGTAAATGTTTGTTTTTCTCCTGTTCGCAGGAAAGGGAAGTGACCCACCCTTCCCCTATGAGTAGTCCACACATAAGCTGTTTCACAGGTGAGAAGCCCACAGAGTGGAGTCCTGGCTGGAGCCTGGATTGAGGTATTGTTCACACACTCAGGTTTTAAATGCACACATCAGCTAGGGACTGTCTCGCTAGGGCAACCGTGACGAGGTGAGACAGCTTACGTATATTTTTTGCAAAAAACGTACAGACCAATAGCCCTGTTTTTTGATACTTTTTTGATAGCACTTGCTACAAACTGGAAAAAAGAAAAAATATTTATTATAAACAGAGAGCTTTTTGTGTGATTCCTGTGCGGATTTTTTGCACTGATTTTTTGCAGATTTTCTGGTGGTGGATGAATGCGGTTATTAATCGCATTCATCAGTGTTTGGACTACTCATTATTGTTTGGTAAATGTTTGTTTTTCTCCTGTTCGCAGGAAAGGGAAGTGACCCACCCTTCCCCTATGAGTAGTCCACACATAAGCTGTTTCACAGGTGAGAAGCCCACAGAGTGGAGTCCTGGCTGGAGCCTGGATTGAGGTATTGTTCACACACTCAGGTTTTAAATGCACACATCAGCTAGGGACTGTCTCGCTAGGGCAACCGTGACGAGGTGAGACAGCTTACGTATATTTTTTGCAAAAAACGTACAGACCAATAGCCCTGTTTTTTGATACTTTTTTGATAGCACTTGCTACAAACTGGAAAAAAGAAAAAATATTTATTATAAACAGAGAGCTTTTTGTGTGATTCCTGTGCGGATTTTTTGCACTGATTTTTTGCACCTTTTTATCCCTGCAGTTGAGGCTGAACCCTCTGGGGGACGCCTGTCACTGTGATGCATGTATTTGGTGCAGAGCGTCCCGCCTTGACTAATAGATGGGCGTGACCAATAGGTTGAGCTCTGACACTTTGCTTCACTTAGACCTGTGGGGCTGACTTCCTGTTGGTAACCCTGTGTCCATGAATACCGCCAGTCTCCTCCTTGTCAGCATGGCTGGATTCAGGCGCTACAGCCGCCCCCATCCTTGGGTTGTAGGGGATTGAGCATCGATGTTCGTACACTTGTGCTGCCTACCAGTGGAGCTGGTAACCCACGACTTGCTGCAGCTGTTGCACTACCTGAGTCCGCAGACCAGTTAGCTCTTCAGAGATGGTCTGCATGAGGCGACAAAATACATCAGCTGAGGTAATCTGAGACATAGTGTCTCAAGGAAAAACGTATGGGCTGCTGATAGTCACAGTGTAGTGAGAATGCTGAGGAGGGAATGGCAGGTATGGGCGGGTTGACCAGGGAAGACTAGTCTGACCCTAGTCTAGGAACCCTGAATGGCCCTGATCCCGAAGGTATCTCTGAAGGTGAGAAGGTTCGGGCCTCCAGCCTCTCCCTAAAACTCCTCCACCAGCCCTGCGCTATTCCCCCCTCACCTCCCTCCACAGAACTGGGATACACCAACTCCAAAGGAAAGGACTGCAGCCACACAAACACACAGGTCAGCACAGCACGGCTTCCAGGCATAGGGTGAAACTCTATCAGCAGCACCACCTGGTGGAAGGAGAGGCTACTTAAAGGCTAGGGGGAGGGGAGTTCAGGTGAGTCACACATTAACCCCTAAACCAGCAGTTGAACCTCATAGTGAATGCAGTCCTGGAGCACAACACAGGAGGCCAGGACCTTCTCAACTATCAACCATGCAGCTCTTAAAGACAAACACATACACAGCAGCATCCAGCAATGTCAGTGCTATCTAAGTGTGTGACACCATGATGATATATGTTGGGGGCAGGTGGTGGCAGAGAATGCCTCTGGAGGAGTAACCCTGCAACCCCCCGAGACCGATCGGCAGCAAAGCATCATGAGTAGGGATGAGCGAGTCTACCCGTTACTACTCGGTACTCACGGAATAGTAGGGTACTCTCTCTACTCGTTACTCTGCGAGTTTCCTAGTGATTACTCACAGAGTAACAAGTCTAATGTAAATCAAGGGAAATGCAATTCCTCTGCTGCTGGACTCTATAAAGAGGCCTGTCAGCAGAGGAAAAACCTGCAATTCCCCATTTCATTGTTTAAAAGCCAGCGGTAAAAAGCCGCCGGCTTTTAAACAATGCTGACAGCCTCTGACAGCTTCCCCGCCGCCTGACAGCGGGATATTCCGCTCCCCTCACCTCCTCCCCACCCTATCCTAACTTAGGATTGTGTGGGGAGGCTGCGGGGGGAGCGGAGGATCCTGCTGTCAGGCAGCGGGGAGCGCAGAACTGACTACGGCCAGCAGGGAGCTGGCCGCGGTCATGCATTAAGTGAAAACCGGATTCTCTCAGATTATCCCAGTCAGGTGCAATCCAGGACCATAGAGCCCCATGTTATGGGGCACCGGATTGCACCAGACGGGTACAATCCGGGAGAATCCGGTTTTGAAAACCGGTTTGAAAACTGGATCCTCCCAGATTGTACCGGTCCGGTGTAATCCGGCGCCCCATAACATGGGGCTCTATGGTCCCGGATTGCTCCGGACCGGGGCGATCTGGTTTTCAATCTGGTTTTCAATCCGGTTTTCAATCCAGTTTTCAAACCGGTTTTCTATTTTTGACCTTCCAGCCTGGTCAGCTGTTCAATTGAAGTAGCAGTGCTGGCAGGGTTCATGTGAGTTCATGCTTGCCTGCATGAACTCACATGAACTTTCTTATGGGCGCACAGCTCTGCTACATCTCTGGTGGAGGTTCTCTACCAGAGATATAGCAGAGCTAAAAAAGAACCCTGGATTGGACTACGTCAGACAGAAGAGGATTTTTTAAAAATAAAGATTCCCTAAGTGTGTTTTTGTTTTATTTTTTCAAATAAAAATATTTTTTTCTCTGTGTTGTGTTTTTATTTAAACAATTTAATAGAAATTCATGGCGGTCAAGTCTAATATTGGCGTGACCCCATGAATTTCGTGCTTAGGGCCAGCTGATAACAAAAAGCTGGCCTAACCCTTTTATTACCCAGTGAGTCACCGCACCAGGGCCCTGGAAGAGTTGGGTTCAGCGGCAGAACATGGCGCTTCAATGAACGCGCCATTTTCTGGGGCGGCTGTGGGCTGCCATTCGCAGCGGGGGGGTGCCCAGAAGGCTTGAGCCTCCCTGCACTGCGGATTCCAGCCCCCAGCTGCCTAGCTGTACTTGGTTGGACATAGAAATCACGCAGAGCCCCACGCATTTTTTTTTATTATTATTTCATGAAATTCATGAAATAATAAAGAATAAGGGCTTCTCGATATTTCTGTGTCCAGGCAGGTCCAAATAGTCAGCTGGGGGTTGGGGGCAGCCCGTTGCCACCTGCTGTATCCAGCTGGCATACAAAAAGACGGCGAAGCCCTCGTCAAATTTTTTCTGAAAAATCCATTAAACAATCCTATAAAAGGGACTGCATCTTTATTAACCCATCAACCACAGTCGAGGGGTTAATAAAGATGTAGTCCCTTTCATTCATATAGTTTTTTTTTATTTTTCAGAAAAAAACATTGGACGTTTGCTTCGCCATATTTTTGTATCCAGCCGGATACAGCAGGCAGCGATAGGCTGCCACCAACCCCCAGGTGCCTATTTGTACCTGGCTGGACACAACAATATAGGGGAGCCCCCTTTTTTTTATTATTTCATGAATTTCATGAAATGATAAAAAAAAAGTGTGTGAGGCTCCGCACGATTTCAATGTCCAGCCAGGTACAGCTAGGCAGCTGGGGGCTGGAATCCGCAGGGCAGGGAGGCCCAAGCTTTCTGGGCACCCCCCGCTACGAATGGCAGCCTGCAGCCACCCCAGAAAATGGCGCTTTCATTGAAGCGCTATATTCTGGTGCTGAACTTTTCCAGGGCCCTGGTGCAATGGCTCACTGGGTAATAAAGGGGCTAGGGCCAGCTTTGTATTATCAGCTGGTCCTAAGCTCGAAATTCATGGCGGTCACGCCAATAGTAGACATTACCGCCAGGAATTTCTAGTAAATTATGTAAAAAAAAAACACAACACAGAGAAAATTTTTTTTTATTAGAAATAAAACAAAAAAGACATTTAGTGACTCCAACTTTATTAAAAAAATCCTCTTCCGTCCGACGTAGTCCATAAGCGCAATCTCAGCACTGCTATATCGCTCTACATAGACACACGTCTATGCAGAGCAAGTGCAGTCTGAGAAATGACAATCTCAGCACTGCTACATCACTCTGCATAGACACACACGTCCATGCAGAGTGATTGCAGGCTGACAAGTGACTATGACAGTCAGGGTTCACCTCAGGTCATAGCTCAGGCTATGACCTGAGGTGAACCCTGTTGTCAAAGCCCAACTCTGCCGCCGGTCGCCGGAGATTGCCGACTGCTGTCCGAGCAGTGAATAAACCGGAAGTTAATGACTAGTTAATACATTCTAGCATAGTACATGGTGGGCTATTTATATGGATGCACCTAAATAAAATGGGAATGGTTGGTGATATCAACTTCCTGTTTGTGGCACATCAGTAAATGGGAGGGGGAAAACTTTTCCTGATGGGTGGTGACCATGGCGGCCATTTTGAAGTCGGCCATTTTGGATCCAACTTTATTTTTTTCAATGGTAAGAGGATCATGTGACTCTTCAAACTTATTGAGAATTTCATACGAGAAATAATGGTGTGCTTGGTTAACATAATTTTATTCTTTCATGAGTTATTTACAAGTTTATGACACTTATGTGTTCAAAGTGCTGCCCATAGTGTTGGATTGTCAATGCAACCCTCTTCTCCCACTTTTGACACACTGATAGCAACACCGTAGAAGAAATGCTAGCACTGCCTTTCAGTATCCGTTGTTTCAAATGCTGCAGATCTCGTATGTTCACAGCATAGACAATTGCCTTCAGATGAGTGATTAGGCATACATTTTTGTGAATGGTGAAGATTACAAACAAAACCACCGCCATTGGTCTGACACTAACCCACACTGGATAGATTACTCCAAGACTGTTGGAAAACAAAAATTGATGGTATGGTGTGGTATATGAGGTACAAAGATAGTGGGACCATTTTTCATCAATGGAAACCTCAATGCCCCTGAATATCTGAAATTGCTACATGATTCAGACATTCCCTGCAATATGCCATAGTTATCCTGTGGAAGGGAGCACTGTCAGCAAAAGACTGGCAGCTCTTAATAAGGGACTCCACAGAAAAGCTTTTTTTGTGCTAACCACTCCATGTAGTAAATCCTAGGTGTATTTTTTGACACTTTGCACTTTTCTTTGTATGGACTGAGTCCTTAAATTTTTGCATTAGGCACTTTGATTATTCATTAATTATTTCTCTTTGCACTTTTTTATACTTTCTTTGTCTATAGCATATTTATACCTATGTATTGCCATTTTTTACATAAATAAGAAGCACATGTAGGCCATGTAGATTTTGGTTACCCATTGATTTTTATCTACTGTTTTTATGATTCAATTCAATAAAGATTTATATATTTTGCATTATATACAGCCCCTTTTTCTGATTTTTTAACTTAATAAAAACCAAATATATTCCCATCTCACTTGTTTATTTTCACCAGGTAAACCAATTTAACTGCACAACATTTATAAATAAACCTTTCTGACATGCAAAAACAAAACCCCAAAAAATGAGTGACCAATATCGCCACCTTTCTTTATGATGACACTCAATGGCCTTCCATCCATAGATTCTGTCAGTTGCTTGATCTGTTTACAATCAACATTGCATGCAGCAGCCACACAGCCTCCCAGACACTGTTCCGAGAGGTGTACTGTTTTCCCTCCCTGTAGATCTCACATTTTAGGAGGGACCACAGGTTCTCTATGGGGTTCAGATGAGGTGAACAAGGGGGCCATGTCATTATTTTTTCTTCTTTTAGACCTTTACTGGCCAACCACGCTGTGGAGTAGTTGGATGCATGTGATGGAGCATTGTCCTGCATGAAAATCATGTTTTTCTTGAACGATAGCGACTTCTTCCTGTACCACTGCTTGAAGAAGTTGTCTTCCAGAAACTGGCAGTAGGTGCAGGAGTTGAGCTTCACTCCGTCCTCAACCCAAAAAGGTCCCACAAGTTCATCTTCGATGATACCAGCCCATACCAGTACCCCACCTCCACCTTGCTGGCGTCTGAGTCGGAGTGGAACTCTCTGCCCTTTACTGATCCAGCCTCTGGCCCATCCATCTGGCCCACTCTCATTTCATCAGTCCATAAAACCTTTGAAAAATCAGTCTTAAGATATTTCTAGTCCCAGTCTTGACATTTTGTCTTTTGTTTCTTATTCAAAGGTGGTCGTTTTTCAGCCTTCCTTACCTTGGCTATGTCCCTGAGTATAGCACACCTTGTGCTTTTTGATACTCCAGTAACGTTGCAGCTCTGAAATATTGCAAAACTGGTGGCAAATGGCATCTTGGCAGCTTCACGCTTGATTTTCCTCAATTCATGGGCAGTTATTTTTTGCCCAACACGCTTCTTGCGACCCTGTTTGCTATTTGCCATGAAACTCTTGATTGATCGGTTATCACGCTTCAAAAGTTTGGCAATTTGAAGACTGCTGCATCCCTCTGCAAGACATCTCACAATTTTGGACTTTTCAGAGCCCGTCAAATCTCTCTTCTGACCCATTTTGCCTAAAGAAAGGCATTTGCCTAATAATTAAGCACACCTTATATAGGGTGTTGATGTCATTACACCACACCCCTCCTCATTACAGAGATGCACATCACCTGATTTACTTAAATGGTAGTTGGCTCTCAAGCCTATACAGCTTGGAGTAGGACATGTATAAAAAGTATCATGTGATCAAAACACTAATCTGCTTAATAATTCTTCGCACAGTGTAAACAATAACTTCCTAAAGCCCCTCAGGCTATCACTGCCTGTCCCTGAATCTTCCTATTAGTACTCTAACTATCCCTCTCTGTGCTAAAACTGCCCTTTCACTGTGCAAAAAAAGGTTTTTGTCACTTACTCATTAGGATGCTAATGATCTGGGGGGCTACCTTTGCTAGCCCCCCTGGGCGTCCTTTTTGTGTCCCCATCACCGCCTCCTTTTTTTTCTATCACACCCCGATGAGCGTGATTGTTCCCATAGAAAACAAAGGAGGCAGTGATGGGGACACAAAGAGGACACCCAGGGAGGCTAGCAATGGTAGAGAGAGGGATAGTTAGAGTACTAATAGGAAAAGGCAGGGACAGATAGTGATAGCCTGAGGGGCTTTATGGAGGTGACAGATTCCCTTTAAGTAGGGTGTGGTGTTGTTCCATTGACCACAGGAAGCTGATTACATTTCCTGGACAGCACAGCTCAAACTGCCAGACTGGGCAGCACAACAGATCCCAACCACAGAATTATCTATGGCTGGGACAAAGCCTGTGCCAACCCAGAGTGTCTCCTACATCAACAGCACTGCCCACAAAATGTATCAAGAAATGCAAATGTCATAGGAGCATGTCTACGTGGAAATAGAAACATTGCATCAAGTGCAAAAACATAAGCAACACTATTAATCCTTTCATTGTTTCATTAACAAATGAAGTACACAATAGTGGACCCAGTTTATAAACTTTGAAGTGCATCACTAAAACATATTTTTTGGGACAAAGTTGAATTTCTTAAGAACCAAGCTGAATTAAGAACTTTTCTAATGGAGCCCATCTGGGCCCAGAGTCTTGTTCTTCTCTTATATCATCTTCTGCCATTCTACTGTAAAACCATATCATCTGCAGGATAAGAAGAGAAATGACAACCATAATGATCACTGAAGTACAGCACCACTAGAAGCTAAATCATTGAGAAATATTCTACTCAAAACTTAAATGACCTTTTTTTAGATTTCACGTTTATTTCCATCTGAAGTGTGTTTTTTCATAAACTATGGAGCATCTGGTGATGTGTACCTTATCATAAATATAAGTGATGAATATTTTATTGCCTGTGACCAGAATTTAATATTTTAACATCATAGCACAGAGCCTGAACTGGTTCTGTACATTACCAATCTACAGACAGCAATTCCACAGACAAAAAGAGAGAGAAAACTTCACCATTTCCCAGACTGGTCTATCTTTCTACAAAGGGATACATAATATTCCAACTTTTGCAAAAATGCAACTCCAGCTTCATGAATTCTAGTCTGTAGATAAAAGTGCATATTCAATATTGGCACGGTACTGCTGTTGCCATGGAAATAGACTACACTGACATATTTGGATGTTTTAGAAAAGTAGCAAGAAATGGAGGTTACATTTGGAAATTATTTCATGGTTCAATAAAGTAACAGTACAGGGAATCAAGATGATGAATTTTGGGTACATTATGTAATTTTAAAAAATCTAACCTAAATCTAACAATGAAATCACAGGTTGTAAATGGTTTTAATTTAGTGCAGTTTTTCATTATTGGATTTCTTAAATTTTTTTTTGCAAAATTATATTTTCAGGGCTCCTCAGGTTATTTGCATGTGCTTATTAGAAAAAATGAAAAGTAGAAAAATTCAGGTTTATGCAGAGGACTTTATAGGTCAGTAAATGCTCATGTAAATCTTTCAACATTTTACAATGCTTCATCCCAGGGCCGCCGTCAGAGCCTTGCCTGCCCTACTGAGTAAGGGGCCCACCAATTATTGGAGAGGGTGTGGCCATTTAAACAGGGGCAGGGGGGCCTGGGCGTGCTGGCTGGGGGCATGGCCATTTGGAGCAAGGAGGCCCGCCCCCCCCAGCCAGCACACATTTCAGGCGGCAGACCAAGGCTGTGTGTGTCCTCGGGTGAGTGTGCCTTCCTGCCCCCCCACCTCAGTCATCTGGCCCGCCCCGCCCCAACCTGCTGCTGCTGCTGCTGGATCACAGGCAGCAGGCCGCTGAAGGGACGAGGTTGGAGGAGTGAGGAAATTTTAATTTTTCGCACCGCCGGGCAGCACATCGCCGCAGCTGGTGCCAGGTGACGGCAGCTCCCAGGTGGTGGCGGCTGCCGGGTGCTGGTGGCTGTCACCCGGTGCCGGGTGCTGGTGGCTGCCACCTGGTGCTGGGTGCTGGTGACTGCCACCGACTGCCAGGTGCTGGTGGCTGCCACGTGTTGCCGGGTGCTGGGGGCTTGCGGCTGCCACCTGGTGGCGGGTGCTGGCGGCTGCCACCAGCTGCTGGTGGCTGACACCGGTTGCCGGCTGCCAGGTGCTGACGGCTGCCACCTGGTGCCGGGTGCTGATGGCTGCTGCCTGCTGCCTGGTGCTGGCTGCCAGGTGCTGGGTGCTGGCGGCTGCAGGGTGCGGTCTGGTGCCGGCTGTTGCGTGCTGGTGGCAGCCGGGTGCTGGTGGCTGTCGCCAGATGCTGAATGCTAGTGGCTGCCGCCTGGTGCGGGGTGCTGGTGGTTGCTCCCTGGTGCTGGCTGCTGGCAGCTGCCGGGTGCCACTGAGTGCTAGCAGCTGTCGCCGGGTGATAGCTGGTGCAGGGTGCCGGCTGGTGATGGTGAGCAACATAGCAGTGGGCGGCAGAGGATGAAGCTGCCGGGATCCGGGATCATGAGCATGGAGTCAGGTAAGGCACTATTACAGCCGAAGATAGCAACGTGGGGGGACAATGGGAAGGATGGATGGCAGCAGCAGTCTCTATTGTGTATTCTCTATTGTGTGCATAGCCTGCGGCCGTCTTCATTGTCTATATGGCCAGCAGCCATCTCCATTGTCTATACTACCCACAGCCATCTCTATTGTGTATACAGCTAGCAGCCGTTTCTATTGTGTATTCTCTATTATGTATACAGCTATTATGTATTCATCACACAGCAGCCTCAAGTGTGTATGTGTGTAATATATATATGGACTCCATTGTTTCAGTGATATTCTGTCTCAGATTGATTCACCAATGTTGTGTTGGCCTCCATGAGCCATTTCTAACACCCTGTGATTTCTTTCTATAAGGATGCATTAAGGACTAACCATTTATGCCACTCCAGCCATAAGATCTGAATGACATGAAACAATGCTGTGACAAGTGTGCAGAACCCTTCAGAGACCTCTGCAGTATCTGGATTTAGAAGTTAATGGCAATTGGCTGATTGCAAGTCCTCTTTAGAGCCATCTCGGCAATTATCATGAGCTAAATAAAATTATTATTATGTTATTGCTAAAGAGGTTAAGATTTCCTTTAGAGAACTCTTGTAGCTTTGATTTCAGCACCTTATGACCACTCCCTTCTTCCTTTCCAGAGCTATCCTATGCGAGTCACATATCACCTATACGGGCCTCTCTGGTGAAGCTGTTCCTATTGTTGCTGTGGATCCCTTCCAATTGAAACTGTGAAATCCTTTTCTGGAAAAGATGCAAACTTCATTTATTTGTTGCTTTATTCCCACTTAATAATTGTCTCTCTCCCTGTGTTGTTTTATTGTAGTAGTAGTAATACTAGTGTCTCAGTGCCCTGTGCAATAATCAGGGCAAGCTCATGATCAGCCAGAGGCTAGGAACATGATTACACACGGGAAAGGACCCATCTACGGATGATAGGAAGAGCAGAGTTCAGACTCAGGTGAGTGTTAAGGGGTGACCCCTCTTCCCTCTCCTTTTTGCCAGGATCTTCCTTTTACCTTTTCATTGGCCTATCCCTCTTGATGCATCACATGCCGAACATTCCTCACTGTGGCATAACAAACATAATACTGCCACAGTGTAGTCCACATCCAAGTATGTACTGGCACTCATTTGTATAGAACTGGACTACAGCACCACAATTGCTGTGACAACAATGGAAATCACTTTGAACGATTACTACATAGGTAAATCTTGGATAAATGCTGTGTCTTTTCATGTTAATAAATGTAAGTTGATAGAAAGGTAAACTGTTTAAAATTTTCAACTATTAGTCAGAGAAAAGGATAACTGAAAACAGAAGAAAGGTTTTCACATGAGCTAAACTGGATCTTATTGCTCTCCCAGTTAAAGGGGTTATCCAGGATTTAGCCCCCAAAAAATGTGCTTAAGCACTAACATACAGGTAGCTGCCGCATACCTGTATGTTGTGCCTGGCACCGTTCACTCCCATTTACCGCCGACAAGAAGGGGTCTGAGACTGCTCCTGTCAGCGATTTTGCCACTTCCGCTAATGTTACATCTACAGAGAAGCAACTTTTTTACTCATTAGACGGGCCTCATAGCTGACGTCACGCTGATTGACAGCCGGCTCCCCCAATGAGATAGCGATGAGCCGGCTTTCAATCAGCATGATGACATATGTACCGCTGCTTCCACAAAGCAGAGTGGAAAAGCTGCCGCTGCTCTGTTTATCGCACCATTCTGTCTCTGGCATGAGTAGTCTGTGCCTGCTCTGTGTCGACAGTGAATGGTGCTGGACACAACAGGCAGGTAGCTAGCACCATTCATAAACTTGTAAGACACCAAACGCTACATTCCACATAGCATTAAATTAACCGTTGTGAAGTTTCATTTCTTTTCTTCTCCAGAGTAACACAGATTTGTCCTACTTGGCTAGGAGTCTAAAGACCATCTTTTTCTCTCCAACCTGGTAACAGTCACTTGCGTTTGTTTTGGCCCCCTTTTCATAAGAGCCCTCAAGTCAACATAACACAGTTCATCCCTGTAAGGGTAGCCCATTACTACAAGGGCACAGTCCAGGGTTCTCCCATCAACCAATATGACAGAAGTAAAGTAAACACAGTCCCATCTACGAAACAGGCACATAGTCTCTTAGGTAGGGATGGGCGAGTCTACTCGCTAGGACTCGGGACTCGGCGATTCTGAAGGTACTCGCAGGACTCGTTACTCGGCGAATCTCCCAGCTTGGACTCGCACAGTGACGAGTCCAATGGAATTCAATGGCAATAAGCTTGACTCGTCACAGATACCCGCTGTCAGCAGCGAGTCTGAGCGAGTCTACGATTCCGAGTCCTACGAGTCTACGATTCCGAGTCCTGTATACTGTATTCGGGATTCGGACTCTGGAATACAGAATCTGTTATGTTCCGAGTCAGCACAGCGTGCGTGTTAGGTCAGAAAACTTGTGAAGATAGCCAATCATAGTCAGTAATGGCATAGCAAAGTTGGTTGTGTCAGGACTATGATTGGCTGCTGTCCAGCGTCATGCCTATGTCATCTATGACAGGCAAGGCAGTATATAAGGCTTGTCCCCGCCATTTTGGCCACATTCCTGAGACGATCTGACCTAGTATAGGGAGAGAGAGATATATGCTGGAGCAGATCAGGGATTGTCAGTGTAGGGAAGATTCCTTATATTAACCCAAAAAGCTCTTCTGAGAGCTAGGAGGAGGACGGAGTAGTGCTGTGTAGGCAGGCAGGCAGGGTGGGAAGGAAGGAGAAGCCTTAGAGTGCACACAGGACGGACCTCATAGCTTAGCTTACTCACTCAGCTTTGCTAACAGCTGCAGTCAGAGGCTTAGCTGAGGTGCTGTTTCCTTTTTGTTTTTGCACCAGATCGATTTTTGTTCCTAATAAGCCATAGAGCGTTATTTTTTCTGTGGCAGACCAGTGTGTTGCTGCTAGCACGTACTCCACCTTAGGGAGTGTAGTGTGCGGCTTCACTGCCAAGTGTGAGAGCGCACACTTACCCCGCCAGCAAGTGACGCATTCAGCTAACCTAACCACATCTCGGTGGCTGTGCGCACTTCAAACCAATTTTTTTAGGGAGTGTAGTGTGCGGCTTCACTGCCAAGTGTGAGAGCGCACACTTACCCCGCCAGCAAGTGACGCATTCAGCTAACCTAACCACATCTCGGTGGCTGTGCGCACTTCAAACCAATTTTTTTAGGGAGTGTAGTGTGCGGCTTCACTGCCAAGTGTGAGAGCGCACACTTACCCCGCCAGCAAGTGACGCATTCAGCTAACCTAACCACATCTCGGTGGCTGTGCGCACTTCAAACCAATTTTTTTAGGGAGTGTAGTGTGCGGCTTCACTGCCAAGTGTGAGCGCGCACACTTACCCCGCCAGCAAGTGACGCATTCAGCTAACCTAACCACATCTCGGTGGCTGTGCGCACTTCAAACCAATTTTTTTAGGGAGTGTAGTGTGCGGCTTCACTGCCAAGTGTGAGCGCGCACACTTACCCCGCCAGCAAGTGACGCATTCAGCAAACCTAACCACATCTCGGTGGCTGTGCTCACTTGAAACTAATTTTTTTAGGGAGTGTAGTGTGCGGCTTCACTGCCAAGTGTGAGAGCGCACACTTACCCCGCCAGCAAGTGACGCATTCAGCTAACCTAACCACATCTCGGTGGCTGTGCGCACTTCAAACCAATTTTTTTAGGGAGTGTAGTGTGCGGCTTCACTGCCAAGTGTGAGCGCGCACACTTACCCCGCCAGCAAGTGACGCATTCAGCAAACCTAACTCCAACTCGGTGACTGTGCATTCGTCTACAATGTCTCAAAAAAAAACAATTACCAAAAAGGATGTTGCAAAGGGACAGGGACGAGCTCGTGGCCGCAGCAGTCTTGCCCAAGAAGGCACTGGTACAAGTACACAGCCTAGGATTGATAGAACGTCCTTTTTTCTACCTAGAAATCCCAGTACTCAAAGAAAACGTGTGTTGAGGCCGGATGAGCATGACAAGATAACATCTTGGATGGCTCAGACGCCCTCGACCACTGGTTCTTGCAGTACGCAATCATCCGTGGCAAGACATTCTAGTGTCGCTACAGACAATGCAGCGCCATCCAATCCTCAAAGTCGTCATATTGCCTCAACCCATCGGCAGCCAGAGGAAAATTTGGATACGGACCTTGGTCACTCGGATGACTTATTCGGTTCTTATCAAGGGGTTTCTTCGTCACTGCCTGACGAGATACTTGAAGTAGACGAAATGTCTACTCATGGCCAAAGTTTGGAAGTAGCGCGTCCTGAGGAAAGACACTTTCACGAAATGCAAACAGTATCTCAGGAGGTGGATGATGATGAGGATGATGAGACACACATCTCATCTGGCCAGCCTGCTCAGTCAGTTTATCCAGAATCCTTTGAACTGGGAGGGGTGGATGATGACACCACAGATCCTACCTGGATTGCTGAATTGCATAGCCAAGAGAGCAGCCAGGAGGACGAAAGTGGCTATGTACCACTGGCAAAATCACAAAGGCGTACTGTCTCCAGAACACAAACAGTGAGAACAGTTGCCCAAATAGCGTCAACTGTGGCACAAACTGTGCCAACTGTTGCACAAACTGCAAACACAGTTGCCCAAAATGTGTCCACAGTTGGTGTTGAACAGAGTCATCCTCCTCTTCCTCCAATTAAAAATAAAGGACGAACAGCCAGTGTGTGGCAATTTTTTAAGGATAGCCCAACAGTACCAAATATGGTTATCTGTAAGATGTGCCAGGCAAGGCTTAGCAGAGGCACGGTAAAAGGAAACCAGAGCACCAGCAGTATGCGCAAGCATATGTCTCTTAAGCACCCAATTCAGTAGGCACCCTATCAGGGTTCAAAATCAGTGCCTTCTGATCCAAACACTTCCAGGCCACCTCAGATACATCCTTCACCAGCAAGTGTTCAGGCTTCAGCTCCTGCTCAAGCGTACTCCTCCCAAGGTGCTTTACAAGACAGACATGACAGTAGTCAATCCTCTTGTCAGTCTGGTCCAAACGTGCAGTTGTCTGTGCCACAGCTGTATGAAAGACAGCGGAAGTTCCAACCGACACACCCATATTCCCAAAAAGTGACAGCGAAAATAGCCAAGTTGTTAGCTGTGGAAATGCTGCCGTTTAGGCTTGTGGGTACAGAGTCTTTTCGGGAGTTGATGGCTGAGGCAGCACCACGATACTCTGTACCCAGCCGGTACTTTTTCTCACGTAGTGCCGTTCCCGCCTTACACCAGCACGTGGTTAACAACTTAAAACGTGCTTTAACAAATGCTGTCACCGCCAAAGTCCACCTAACAACGGACACGTGGACAAGTAGTTGTGGACAGGGCAGATACATTTCACTAACGGCTCACTGGATCAACCTGGTGGAGAGTGTCCCAACTTCTAAAACTGTACCATCTGACATACTTCCAACTCCACGAATAGCGGGCCCAACATCATTCCGGGTGTCTGCCTCCTCATATATGTCCAGTGCCCAATCTGCTTCTGCCACTTCCTTGTCCACTGCTGAGCCTCAAGCACCATCACGTCCGAGTTGGGAGCTTTGCAGTACTGCTTCTGCAAGGCGACAACAGGCTCTTCTGAAGCTTATCTGCCTAGGTGACACACGTCACACTGCAACAGAGTTGTGGAAAGGTCTCAAGCAACAGACCGATGAGTGGCTGGCCCCACTGGAACTACAACCAGGTCTAGTTGTGAGCGATAATGGTGCAAACCTTGTGGCGGCAATAAAGCACGGTAAACTTGTACATGTGCCTTGCATGGCTCATGTCCTGAACCTGGTAGTTCAGAAATTCCTCAAAATATACCCAGAGTTATCTGAGCTACTGGATAAGGTGAGGCGAATTTGCGCCCACTTTAGACATTCGTCCACAGCAGCTGCAAGTCTTTCTGCCCTTCAAATCCAATTTAACTTGCCGAAACACAGGCTAATTTGCGACATGCCTACGCGATGGAACTCCACCTTCCATATGCTGGCAAGGTTTAATGAGCAGCAGAAGGCAATAGCGGAATTTCAGCTGCAACATGCCCGTCAGCCTGGAAGTCATACCACACACATCGGTACTTTCGAGTGGGTCTGGATCGCTGACCTTTGCGAGTTGCTGGATAACTTCGAATACTGTACCAAACTCGTCAGTGGGGATCAGTCGATTATAAGTCTCACCATCCCCATGCTCTGCCTGCTCCAAGAATCCCTATTGAATCTCAAAACAAATGCTTTGAGAGCACAGTGGATGGCTATGGAGCCAGAATTGAACATCGCTGATCCTAGCCACCCTAGCCAATATCAGCAGGCTACATTGGTTCAGGAAGATGGTGATGAGGGTGATGATGAAGAAGATTTATTTTTCTCTGGTACTGATGTGAACCCTGATGGGACTCCCAACCCTACGTTTATGTCGGTACAGCATGGGTGGGCTGAAGAGGAGGAGGCGGACACCGATTTAGAGGCCACGACGCGTAGTGATCTTCATTCTGTTGTAACCGAGGAGATGAGTCTTTGCAGCTTAGCACACATGGCTGAAGTAATGTGTCAATGTGTCTCCAAAGATCCACGCGTCATACACATCTATGACAGCGACCTCTACTGGTTGTCAACGTTTTTGGACCGACGGTACAAAGACAAATTTCAGTCGCTGCTGTCGCACTCATCCAGGGGCTTAACGATGGATCATGTAAAGAGGGTTCTTCTTGATATTTTGCTGGCAATATCACCGTCTGAATCCGCTATACATCGAAGAACCAGCTCTTTCCAACAGCAGCCTTTGGTTGGGACACAAACGCCATCAATGACAAGAAGAGGTGGGGGTAAGATGTCCGCCAACTGGGCGATGTTCAACAGACCTTCCAATCAAGAACGTAATTTGCCTACGGTGACCTTGAGTAGGAGTCAACAATTGTCCAACATGGTGCAGCAGTATCTCAGTGACAGTACCAGCTTCCTAACCGACCCTTCTGTACCCTTTAATTACTGGGTTTCCAAGCTGCACACTTGGACTGAGCTGTCATTGTATGCCTTGGAGGTGCTGGCATGCCCAGCTGCTAGTGTGACATCAGAGCGTGTTTTCAGTGCCGCTGGGGGTATAGTCACTGATAGAAGGTCCCGCCTCACCACAGAAAATGCCGACAGGCTCACTCTAATTAAATTCAACAAGGATTGGATATCATCACAGTTCCTAAGCCCTCCTGACGACAGTACACAATCCTAGATTAACCTAATCATAATTTATATGATTGGGATATTGCGCTGTTAACAATATGCCCATTTTTGACAGGAATTAATGACAAGTCTCGTAGCTCTGTTGATTTCATTCGGCACCCAGTCCAAGCAATAATATGCTATGGGCCAAGCGCCCTGCTTTATGTAAAAAAATACTTTATTAAGCCCTTTGGGCTAATTTTTTGAGGCACCAAGCCTAGGACTGCATAGTTGGCCTTGCTTCTTCTATGCTCCTAGTCCAAGCAATAATATGCAATGGGCCAAGCGCCCTGCTTTATTTATAAATAGACTTTATTAAGCCCTTTGGGCTAATTTTTTAAGCCACAAAGGCTAACAAGCTTATCATGCTTTGGGAGACACCCTGGCTAACAAGCTTTTTATGGCCCTTAGGCCTACATTTATACCAAAAATGGGATACAGCCCCTTGGGCTAATTTTTGGAGCCACCCAGGCTAACAAGTTTATCATGCTTTGGGAGACACCCTGGCTAACAAGCTTTTTATGGCCCTTAGGCCTACATTTATACCAAAAATGGGATACAGCCCCTTGGGCTAATTTGTGGAGCCACCCAGGCTAACAAGCTTATCATGCTTTGGGAGACACCCTGGCTAACAAGCTTTTTATGGCCCTTAGGCCTACATTTATACCAAAAATGGGATACAGCCCCTTGGGCTAATTTTTGGAGCCACCCAGGCTAACAAGCTTATCATGCTTTGGGAGACACCCTGGCTAACAAGCTTTTTATGGCCCTTAGGCCTACATTTATACCAAAAATGGGAAACAGCCCCTTGGGCTAATTTTTGGAGCCACCAAGGCTAACAAGCTTATCATGGTTTGGGAGACACACTGGCTAACAAGCTTTTTATGGCCCTTAGGCCTACATTTATACCAAAAATGGGAAACAGCCCCTTGGGCTAATTTTTCCAGGCACCAATCCTATGCCTGCATCGTGGGCGTTGCTTGGACTATCATCCTGCTGGAGCCTGTTGAAGGGTCCCACTGTACGCTCCATACAAAACGCGTAGACGCGATGTGTAGCATGTAGACGTCCCAGCCTCTCACATGTGTGTTCATAGTCTTGTTGCCATAGCAAGGCAGAAAGTAACCCCCCAAACACAGGCACTGTTTGTCAGCAACAGTTGTATGTGGAGTCATGATTTGACACTTAGTAACCAAGGTGACTTCATGCGCCATGCGGGCCGTAAAGTACTTGCTAATGATGCTCTCTCCCCTGTCCCCCACGCCAAATGTCTCGGGGTAATCCTTGACTCCTCCCTCTCCTTCAAGCCCCACCTGTAGTCCCTAACCAAGTCCCTGTGACTCCAACTCAAAAATATTTAACCAATTCGGTCGTTCCTCAATCCTGACACTGCTGAAACACTCATAAATGCCCTCATCATCTCCCGCCTTGACTACTGCAACCTCCTTCGCATAGGTCTCCCTGCCAACTCTCTTGCACCTCTCCAATCTATACTAAACTCTGCTGCCCGACTAATACATCTGTCCTCACGCTACTCCCCTGCCTACCCCCTCTGCCAAGCCGTTCACTGGCCCCTCCGGCCCACAGAGAGCTCACTTTAAAACACTGACCATGACATTCAAAGCCTTACACAACCTATACCCCACCATACATCTCCGACCTGATCTCCCGATACCATCCCTCACGCAACCTGCGTTCATCCCAAGAACTTGTCCTACAGTCCACCCTCATCTCCTCTTCCCACAACCGCATACAGGATTTCTCCCGGTAATCCGCCATGCTATGGAACTCCCTGCCCCACCTCATCAGTCAGTCGCCTACCCTCTGAACCTTAAAGATACTTCTAAAGACTCACCTCTTCCGACAGGCCTACAACCTGCCATGAGACCCCGCTACACGCCCCACGACCGACACCTTCCCCACCCTATTGTATCCCCACCCACCCCTCGTAGAATGTGAGCCCACGCGTACAGGGTCCTCTACTATTGTACCTATATGACCTTATTGTCTATGTTTATTGTACTTGTCCTTCTCTACCTTTTCCTCATGTAAAGCGCCATGGAACCTATGGGCGCTATATAAATAAATAATTATAATAATTATGATGACTTGAAGCCCAACCACAAAAATAACTCCACATTCATTCCTTGACAAAATACAGACACAAAGCTGGTTTTTAAAACTGTGTTTAAAAAAAAAAAATGGCAGCACTGTTTGGACATTCCAAAAAATACTACCTTTTAAAATTGTAGTAACAACAAGAACAAAAACAAATGGAGCCCTACAGGTCCTGGTAGGTGGGCTGTCCGTCCTGCAAAAGGTCAAGGGCCCCACGTATGGCCTGGCCGAACCCTTCAGGGTGGATCCTCTGAACAGGTGTAGGGAACGGTGGTAGGTCCCTGTTAGCTGGCCACTGGCAGGGAGGCAAAGCCCTGTGGGGTGGGACATGGCTGTCCCGTGTTGTGGGCCTGCCTAGCCTGTTAGAGTTTATTTTCCACCCATCCAAATATTGGAACACATCACCGGGGTCGTTATTTGGCTGACAGGCTTCCAGCACTATCTGTAATGCTGACCTTGCCCGCAGTAGCCTGTCAAATGGAATATTATCCATGAATGGTATAATACTGCGGGCAAAGTCAGCATTACTCTGTTGCACACTTAAATGTGCTGACCCCGGGATCGGACCATAAGCTGGGCCTGCCGCTGGTGGCGTCGGTGGTGGTGCTGGCCCTGCCGCTGGTGGTGGCGGTGGTGGTGCTGGCCATGCCGCTGGTGGTGGCGGTGGTGGTGCTGGCCCTGCCGCTGGTGGGGGCGGTGGTGGTGCGGACCCTGCCGCTGGTGGCGGTGGTGGTGGTGGTGGTGGCGGGGACGGCGGTGGTGGTGTTGATGGCCCTGCCGCTGGTGGGGGCGGTGGTGGTGCGGACCCTGCCGCTGGTGGCGGTGGTGGTGGTGGTGGTGGCGGGGACGGCGGTGGTGGTGTTGATGGCCCTGCCGCTGGTGCCGGCGGTGGTGGTGCTGGCACGGCCGCTGGTGGCGGCGGGTGGTGGTGCTGGCCCTGGCGCTGCTGGCGGCGATGCTGGTGGTGGTGGTGGCGGCGGCGACGGCGGTGGTGGTGGTGGCGCCAGCCGTGGTGGTGGTGGTGGGTTTACTCCACGCCGCCTTCTGTTTGGAGGTGGAGGATTAGCAGCACGCCGCCCTCTGTAGTAAGCTTCTCTGTGGGTAAAGTAAAAAAAAATTTGGTGAATGCATTGCATTTGGAAACAAAAACATAGGTCAAACATTAAGTTGCACGCTTTTTAGACTCTGTGTATCTGTGTATTCTTAATCAGATATTTGTTATTATTATGAAATAATAACCAACTGTACATAACATAAAGGAATACGTGACTTTCTTTGCTAATTCCATACTAATACATAATTTTTCACCCCCTGATTACCACCCACCCCCCCCCCATCCCATCTAATCTAGACGATCAATAACACCAATGGTTCACATGAAAAAAAAAAGTCCCCCTGACTTCACTTTTAACTTGACATACTTAATTCACAAAACTTTTAGCTTATATCATCTATATAAAGCAGGGAAGGGGTTGAAAGGTATACAATATATATATATATAATATATTTATATAATCGGGAGTTTGAAATTCCGGCACTGTAGCCGAATCCCAAACTCCTTAGCATCACTGCGAGCGGAGACGCGTATGCGCCTTCGCGAGCCGCAGACGCTTAACTCACACAGCCGCTATAGCGTTTTCTCGAGCGACCTCGCGCCCTCCGCTCACAGCAAGACCTGCGCCCCTCACAGCGCCCAATCCGCCCCGGCATGCTGGCATTTGTACTTCCCCCGTCTGTGCACCCACAGGTCTTAGCAGATCACTGATGCTGACAGCGGGGGGGGGACAACACAGACAATCAAATCAGGAGGAGGTCAGTGTCAGGAGGAGATGACAGCCGCCCGCCGGGGCCTGTGACACTGCAGAGGTCACAGCGGGGCTGTGTGTGCGGACAACGGGGAGGCCGGGGGCTACGGACGTACCGGACACGTCCTCTGCTCCTGGAGATGTGCCGCGGTTCCGCGCTCGCAGCGTATCTGACGCGGGAGCCGCGCTCACCACGCCCACACCACGCCCTCTGCCAAACAACCCACACCTCTCACTAACCTCCTGCAGCTAACCACACCCCATGTTTACCTTTGCCATGATGTCATTTAGCTGCGGCCGCTATCTTTAATAAGGTCAGTAATGAGGCAGTAATCGGATCTCTGCTCCCTCTAGCACGCCCCAACACTGTAGCACCATCTATTAACCCTATTCTCATCACCTATATACTCTGCTACCCACTGAGCCGCCTGTATACTCTGCTACCTCAGACCCGCCTGTATACTCTGCTACCCACAGACCCGCCTGTATACTCTGCTACCCACAGACCCGCCTGTATACTCTGATACCCACAGACCCGCCTGTATACTCTGCTACCCACAGAGCCGTCTTTATACTCTGCTACCTCAGACCCGCCTGTATACTCTGCTACCCACAGACCCGCCTGTATACTCTGCTACCCACAGAGCCGTCTTTATACTCTGCTACCTCAGACCCGCCTGTATACTCTGCTACCCACAGAGACGCCTGTATACTCTGCTACCTCAGACCCGCCTGTATACTCTGCTACCCACAGACCCGCCTGTATACTCTGCTACCCACAGAGCCGTCTTTATACTCTGCTACCTCAGACCCGCCTGTATACTCTGCTACCCACAGACCCGCCTGTATACTCTGCTACCTCAGACTCGCCTGTATACTCTGCTACCTCAGACCCGCCTGTATACTCTGCTACCCACAGACCCGCCTGTATACTCTGCTACCCACAGACCCGCCTGTATACTCTGCTACCCACAGAGCCACGTGTATACTCTGCTACCCACAGAGCCGAAATGGAACTAATGTATATATTAATAAATAATACTAAATGTACACAACAGTGCTGCAGACACATACCTTGGCATACGGGCCACCGGGTGAAGGAAGGACAGCCGGTCATAAAAGTGGTAGTGGTTGAGCAATGGAGCGGCTCCCGGTTGTCTCTCTGAGTACTGCCGGTACTGCTTCTTATGCTGGTCCCGGCAGCTCCTCCACCGTTTTTTAAGATGGTCAACTGTGAAATGATTTGAAACCGGGTTTAGAGATGTGTAATATTTGAAACAACAAAAGTATGTGTACAAATCAACAATAACATTTTATTCATTTTGTGTGTGTAATGTGAATACAAGGCACAGTGACACGACAGTGTGGAACATCATCAACAGCATTACGGACATTGAGCTCACGTGGCCACAATCACAAATGAGGCAGGACACATGTCAACGCATAGAGAATGTAATAGTGCGGGCACCAGACTCTGGTCATTAGTGGTATTTATATACACCCAACCCCTTGGCCGAAAGAGCCAGGAGGATCAGACATTAAACTCATTGTACTGTTGTGACCCCATCCAAATATAGGCAACTATGCGGTGGAGCATGATAACACATTCAGGGTCCTGTATACCCTGCTATGGGGGCCCTGTATTCCCACTGCTGGGGGCCCTGTAAACCCACTGGGCCACTGTCTACCCACTGCTGGGGGCCCTGTATACCCACTGCCGGGGGGGCCTGTACACACACTGAGGGCCCTGTATACAGGGACTGACTGGCACCCTACAGTTTGGGTCGCAACCCTCCCTCACCGGCCCGACACAGGTGAGGACGGGGGGTGGGGTGATGACTGGCGGCCGCCTCACAGTCACCGCAGCTCCCGCATTCTCCTATGGCTCGCTCCCAGCCGCAGCCTCGCGCTCCTCACAGCCGCTCGCTAACAGTCGCAGCCGCACGCCACTCACAGACGCTCACTCCCGGACGCAGCCGCGTGCTGATGACGTCATCGCGCGCCCAGGAGCTTCCGTTTCCGCCTGCTGCTTCAGGGACATGCGGATTATTCATGCTCCTGCAGCCACATGACCCGTGGCACCTGGGCCAGTCCGCCCCTGCCTGTATACCACAATATGGGGGGATGTATACCCATCTGGGGGCCTGTATACTCTGCAGGGGGAGGTGTATACTCTGCTGGGGGGCTGTCTACCAGTGATAGCCGCTGTATACCAGGATGGCGGTGAATATGTTTTCATAGTTTTTCGGGGCAAAAATAGGGGGGTCGGCTTATACACGGGTCGGCTTATACACGAGTATATATACAGTAAATGCAATATATAACGTGTAAACTCATTTAACTTACTTAGATTGCTCTGTTCCTCATGGTCACTCCGATGGAACGCAGGGAACATCTCTTGGGCGATCTCTCTCCAGGCTGTATTAATTTGGGTCGTATCCCCATAGTCAGGATCTGTAGGGAGCCATAGAAATGGACGAGCCTCCACAAGTGCAATAAGACGCAGTGTGTTCACCGTGCCACGTCCTGCTGCCATGATTGCACTGATGAATGGATTGCTCTGTGTGTGCGCCTGTCAGCGCGACTCGCTTCCTGTTTCCTTAAAGCATGGGGTGTGCTGGCGAATCGCTTCCCTCGCAACATCGGCTACAAGCCTCAAAATAAGAGAAAAACCAGCGAGTTTGGACTCGCACACTTTCAGAGACACATCAGCGAGTTGTAAATGTCATTATTCGCTATTACTCGGGTCCCTATTCATTAACATTGGACTCGCTGGACTCGCAACGAGTCCCGAGTCCTTGACTCGGACTCGTTGGGGTCTTGCGATTCCGAGTCTTTTCGGACTCGCCCATCTCTACTCTTAGGGGCAAAGTCCATCTTGGATTGAGCTCAGTCCTTGGTGAAGGGTGTGAAACCCTCTCACCTCTCACGACTGCAAAGTCTCTCAGTCCAACAGAAGAATGCGCAACATGAGCAACAAAACTGGGAAGGGGTAGAACAATCTTCAGCCATCCATGGCTACAACGTGAAGGAGTCCTGGATACATGGGTCTTAGAACAGCTGAACCATGGCCGTCAGGAACTGTTCCCTATCTTGAGGTGCAACAAGCACAACATAGCCTATGGTATGGTATGTGCTGACCATGACCTGGATCGTGGTCTGATACAGTAAATAACAATATATAGCAGGAGCACATTTATAAAATTAACAATTCTAACATATCCAATTGTGGATCCTATTATTATTCCAAGACCTATTATTTAAAATTACTTTGTAGGACAAATTAGCTTAGATATGCTGTCATTGCATTATGTTTTATTAATTTAAAAAAGGTGTTTAACCCCATTGACTATTCCATTAAAGGCAGTATTCATCAGAAAATGACCTATTATTAGAATCAGGTTTATAGATAAATTTATTTTGATTTGTATTAAAATTGGATTTTTTAAAATATGTTCTATATCACTATTAGTGATGGGCGAGTACTAAATTACTCGGAATCGCTTGACTCTAGCGAGTCTGAGCCCGGGACTCGCTACTCGTTGCGAGTCTAGCGAGTCCAATGTTAATGAATGGGGAAGCGAGTAATAGTGAGTAATGTGCGATTTACAAATTGTAGATGTGTCTCGGAAGCTTCAGGCTCTATCTGCTACAATAGCTAAATCATGTTTAATAGGCTCCCGCTGTTTCTTCCGGGGCCGCCTATTAAGCTCATTACATATTCACTGCACTGTCAAACTAACAGCCAATCACAGGAGCTCACACTCTGTGGGAGCCTCTGTGATTGGCTGTTGTAATCAGACTTGATTTTCTCAATCTGGACAGTGATTCTGCTTGGTTGCCATACATATGGCATACATATGGCAACCAACCTGGCGTTGTAGGGTGTAAAATAAATAATTATTTAAAAAAAAAAACGCGTGGGGCTTCGCAGCATTTTTAAGTCTAGCCCGATGAAAGCAGACAGCTGCGAGCTGCCACCCTCAGCTGCTTAATTTCCCCTTGGCTGGCAAAAAAAAATGCGTGGGCTCTGCCCTATTTTCCATGCCAGCCAAGGTAAAACTAGGCAGCTGAGGGCTGGTATTCTCAGCGGGGTGATGGCCCATTGTTATAGGGCCCCCCCACGCTAAAGAATAGCAGCCCGCAGCCGCCCCTGAAAATGGCGCATTAATAATAAGTGGCATTTCCAGGCGCCTTACCGGGCTCTTCCAGCGGCCCTGGTGGCGGTGGCACGCTGGGTAATAAAGGGGTTAATACCAGCTTTGTTATACAAGCTGGTATTAAGCCCGAGATTCTTAATGTCAAGCCTGGTTTGACCCGGCCACTAAGAATCTCCAATAAAGGGTTAAAAAAAACACCACACAGAGAAAAATTATTTATTAAAAATAAAGACACAGACACCATTAGGGACTCCAACTTTATTACTACCACATATCCCTCCAAAGACCCATGTCTTCTCTCTTCTTTCTTCTCTCTTCTGTCTTCTGTCTTCCTTCTTCTTCTTCTTGAACTCATTCAGCTCTGCTACATCACACATCACACCACAGGGGCGGAAATGCGTGTGATGAGTCAGTGAGGCTGTCAGCATTAAGCAGTGCCGACAGCACAGAGCCGACTCATTCATAAGTTGCTGGATTTAACTCCCTGCTTACCGATCACTGCAGCACCGGTAAGCAGAGAGTTAACTGTGCTGTGACAGCGGCTGCAGTATGAGCGACGCATATACCAGCCACTGTCACAGCAGAGTTAACTCTCTGCTTACCGGCGCTGCAGTGATTGGTAAGCAGGGAGTTAAATCCAGCAGCTTATGAATGAGTCGGCTCTGTGCTGTAGGCACTGCTTAATGCTCACAGCCTCACTGACTCATCACACAGCAGGGGAGCGCATTTCCGCCCCCTACTGTGTGATGTGTGATGTAGCAGAGCTGAATGAGTTCAACAAGAAGAAGAAGGAAGACAGAAGAGAGAAGAAAGAAGAGAGAAGACCTGGATCTTTGGAGGGATATGTGGTGGTAATAAAGATGGAGTCCCTAATGCTGTCTGTGTCTTTATTTTTAATAAACAATTTTTCTCTGTGTGGTGTTTTTTTTAACCCTTTATTGGAGATTCTTAGTGGCCGGGTCAAACCAGGCCTGACATTAAGAATGTCGGGCTTAATACCAGCTTGTATAACAAAGCTGGTATTAACCCCCTTATTACCCAGCGTGCCACCGCCACCAGGGCCGCTGGAAGAGCGGGGTTCAGCGCCAGAGGATGGCGCTTCAATGAACGCGCCATCTTCTGGGGCGGCTGCGGGCTGCAATTTGCAGCGGGGGGTGCCCAGAAAGCTTGGGCCTCCCTGCGCTGCGGATTCCAGCCCCCAGCTGCTTAGCTGTACCTGGCTAGACATAGAAATTGCGCGGAGCCCCACGCATTTTTTTTTATTATTTTCATGAAAATAATAAAAAAAGGGCTCCCCTATATTCTTGTGTCCGGCCAGGTACAAATAGCCACCTGGGGGTTGGGGGCAGCCCGTCGCTGCCTGCTGGATCCGGCTGGTTCCAGAAATACGGCGAAGCCCACGTCAAATTCTTTTCTGACAAATCCATAAAACAATATAAATAAAAGGGACTGCATCTTTATTAACCCCTGGACCATGGGCGAGGGGTTAATAAAGATGCAGTCCCCTTTTTAAGATTGTTTTATTGATTTTTCAGAAAAAAAATGACAACACAGAGAACATTTTTTATTAGAAATAAAAAAAAAAGCCATTAGGGACTCCATCTTTAATTAAAAAAATCCTCTTCCGTCCGACGTAGTCCAAAACGCGATGTCCTCTCTGCTACATCCCTGTGCATAAATATAGATGTCTATGCACAGGGAGTGAGCAGACTGAGAACAATCTCAGCTCTGCTACATCATCTCTGTGCACAGACATTCATGTCTGTACACAGGGAGAGCAGGCGGGCTCTAGGACCCTGGAGCTGCGGCAGCCCGCAGGACCCAAGCCCGGCACAGAGCAGACAGCCGGACTCGTTAGTGTGCGAGTTTCCCTGCGATTACTTGCACAGTAACGAGTCCAATGCAAGTCAATGGCAATCCTAGTTTTGTTAGAGTCTCTGACAAAACTAGGATTGCCATTGATTTGCATTGGACTCGTTACTGTGCGAGTAATCGCTGGGAAACTCGCAGAGTACCGAGTCCTGCGAGTCCCTTACTACTCGCAGAGTAACGAGTCCTAGCAAGTAGACTCGTCCATCCCTAATCACTAGTTAAAAAAATCTTGCAATTTTCACAGTAGCTTTATTTATTTATTTATCGGTCTTCAGCTCAATCTCAAGCCATGGCAACATGTTGATAAATACTCTGTAGGAAGATCGATCTTGTGCGAGCCTAGATAGGTCCACTAGGGATCAACCAGGGTCTTCTCCGATGTTATCTTTTATATCAACTCATCGAGTTGCTGGTCTTTCTCTTTGCCTTGTACCTTCTGTTCTTCCTACAATAATGTCCTTATCCAATGATTTCTCTTTTCGTATGATGTGTCCAAAGTAGGCAAGTCGTAGCTTGGTGATCTTTGCTTCAAGTTACATATCTGGCTTGATTTGTTCCAAAATGAATTTGTTTGTTCTTCTTGCCTTACATGGTACTGATAACATCCTTCTAAAGCACAATATTTCAAAGGCATTGATTCTTCTTCTGTCTTGTTTCTCTATCATCCATGTTACACTTCCATATAAGTACAGAAAACCCAGACTATGGACGAGCTGTGTCTTCGTTTGAACTCTATTGTTGATTTTCCCATAGCTATTCTCCTATTGACTTCCGCTGTCGTTGTTGCATCTTGGGTGATCATTAATCTGAGTAGGTTGAAGCCCTTTGCCACTTCTAGTTCACTACTAGATATTCGACTTCCACATCACATTCTCCATTAGCACCAATAGAAGAGTTGATAGAACAGTCATCTGAGCATACGCTGATCAGGGAAATGGACATAATGAAGGGAGGGAGAGGCGGCGAGCTGAGACATTACCTATTATGAGTGCTGGAACCTGTGTTACAACTGAGCATAAAGGTATTACTTTTCACTGTAAGTCAATTGTACAGAAAAGGAAGTGTCCACTTTAAAGTTTAGTGGCTGCTGTAAAAATTGTGTGATGTCATATTTTAAATATAGTGATATAAATTACTGCAAAAAAAAAAAAGTAAAAAATATATATACTGTATTTAACCTAAAAACTTAAGCCTAACAAAACCTAAACTACAGTACACTTATATTAAGCTAAAATTAGTATAAAATTACTTCACTTTAATTTGTGTTTTACAAGATTCATTTTTCTTAAAATGTAGTTTATGCTTACATAAAATGTTATTACAATATTTTTTTATTTTGCATTTACTTATACTGTTGCTGTGTGCTTCCCCTTAAGTATAATAGTTGAATGCATTAGTCTAATGATGATAATTCCAACAGCTATATTTGTAAAATGAATAAATATACTCATTTTCATTTTCATTTCGCATCAAGGATTTTATGCAATTTTGCACGTTTTCATTTTTTTTACTTTTAATGCATGTTTGGTGTCTTTGCCAGGACATAGATTTTGTGGTTCCCATGCCGAGTGTAATTATGCCCATGACATAAGTGCTTATTTTTTATTGCTCATAATTTTAATTACAGCTATTTGATTCAGTTTACTTGAGTACAGGGCACATGTGGGTGCCCTGCTGTGTATTCTTACATTTATACTATCACATCCTTTGGTGGACTGATTAAATTCATTAACCTTTTATTATTTCCTTGAGTGCATGAAGTTTTTTTACAGCCATATGATGGTTCTACCTTTTGAAAATAGCATTACTAGCATTTCAATGCAGTACTTGCCCAAAAAGATCATTTGATTCATTTTTGGAGATTTCTGAAATCTAAACATTTTAAGTATTAAGTTACAAATGATAATTTAATGTCCATCAGAGCTGATGTTACTAGCATTAATTGTATAAGTCATTTATTACTAGAAATAAGTAAATCAATTTTCAGAGCATTGAGCTTGAGCCAATTTTACAGCTGAGCCATGTCAGCTGTGAACTTAGGTGGCCTCTATGAACTGCATCACAGTCCCCGAATCCCAGCCGTAAAGTGAATGCTTCTCTCGCTCACTTACGGCTGTTAACTGGTAGAAATGAGCCAACACCCTAGTGTTCGAATTCGATTCGGTTCGCCGAACTGGGCGTTTCTTCGTCGAATGTTTGTCGAACACCATTGAATCTCATTGAAAACAATGGCAGGCCAACACAAACACATACAAACACATAGAAAACACATAGAAAACACCTTCTAAAGTGTCCAAAAGGTGACAAACTACTCAGAAGATACAACAAACACATGGAAAAGTGAAAAGTACATATGAAAATGCAAAAAGAAAAGAGGTAGACGAGTGAAAGGGGGAGGAGATATACACAGATATAGGCATGTCATGCCGTTCCAAAATCAGTTTTTACTCCAGTAGTTGTAAGGCATCATGCACACGATGAGTATTTGGTGAGTTTAACTTCGGTATTTGTAAGGTCATGTTCAGATGATGATTATTTGGTGCGTTTTACTTCAGTATCTGTAAGGCCACGTCCAGAAGATGAGTATTTGGCGAGTTTTACTTCAGTATCTGTAAGGCCTTGTACAGGTGTTGAGTATTTGGTGCGGTTTTTACCGCAGTATCGGGAAGGCCTCATGCAGGCGATGAGTATTTCGTGTTTTTTACCTCAGCATCTGTAAGGCCTCGTGCACATGCTGAGCATTGTGTCACATTTAGGGGACTAAACAAGAGTCTCCATTTTTTCCCAAAATTTGGGCCCAGGCACCACTTCAGTGGCATCAATTGCCCCGCAGTTGCAAGCTTAAAATGGTTGGTAAGGTGACTTTTATGCAGCACATTCCAAAATCCACAAGCATTTAGTCTCCCCATGTTATCTGCAAGATTGGTTACGAAAATCTAAGTAGAGGCCAAAAAATCAATAGTTTGAGTAGTTCATGCTTGAACCGTCACATGGATATGAAGCAAAAGTCGCAGTGGGAAGCTCACTGTGCTACAATGCGGCCTAGCAGGCCGGGCCAACTACCGTCTGGCCCCTCAAGTGCATCCGCTGCCTCTTCAACCTCTGTGACTGTGGGGACAGCAGTCACACATGCATTTGGACGCAGACCTTCCACCTCTTTACCCGCAACAGCCAGTGTGATTGGTAGGTTGTCAGTTCTTTTGGAAGTGGAAACACCTGCTGGTGTTGAGTGCTGTCAGACATCGAGAGCACCATCTTTGGATGACGGCAACATAATATGTCCGCCTGTACCTTCCTCACAGACCAACACTTTGTCTCCACTGAACCTGCAGCCAGGGAAGTCCGTGTGCGACAATGCTGCAATGCTGGGTGCAGCCCTCCGCCGGGGCAATGTGACACACGTGCATTGCATGGCTCATGTCTTAAACCTGATTGTCCAGCCAATTTTTGCATACTATCCAGGCCTAGATGGTCTTCAGCAGAGGGCACGGTCGCTGTGTGCTCACTTCCACCGTTCGCATCCCGCAGCTCAACGCCTTGCATCTCTACAGAAGTCGTTTGGCCTGCCAGTTCACTGGCTGAAATGCAGTATGCTGACACGATGGAATTCAACTCTGCACATGTTGCAGCAACTGTGGCAGCACCGATGAGCCCTGGTGCAATACGTCATGACGTATAACCTGGGCCTACGAGGTCCAGAGGTGGGACAAATCACACAGCTGGAGTGGTCTGAAATGAATGACCTATGCACCATTCTGTACAGTATTGAAATGTCGACGAAGATGTTTAGTGATGATGATGCCATTATTAGCATGACTATTCCCGTCATTTACATGCTGGAGCACACTTTAAACAGTATTCGGAGTCAGGTGGTGGCACTAGAGGAGGAGGAAGTCAATGAGGAGTCGTATGCGAAAGGGCTCACAAGATCTCCAAGGTGCAGTTCACAGTTTATGAATGAGGGTCTACATTATGCTTGCTCAGAATCTTCTTTATCTGGGCCTGGATCCGACTCCAAAAGCTTCTGGGCATCAGTGCAGATCATTTCCTCGTCTTGACTCACAAAAGCTTTGGAGCAGACCTCTGATTCCCAAGCTATCGTATGAGTGACGAGCGAAGCATACTCAACCATCTGTCTTACCCCATACTCAGATGGGTGGCTGGAGACTTGGGAGCTGTGTGGAAGCAAGTGGAATTGGGGTGACACCTCTGAGGACTGGTGTATTTGTGATGTAGAAGTTGAGGTGGATGAGAGCCTACTTGCTGAAGCGCTAGCTATCCATTCAAGCGCCTGCTCTTTCAGTGCCTCATCGAGAATTGGTATCGATCGTTGTCTGAGTCATGTCCCTACAAAAGGGATCATATCAGTATCTCCACGGAAAGAAGTAGACATCTTATTTTGGCTGGAAGATGGTCTTTCTTCAGCATATGTTACTCTTGCTTTCCCACGTACCCCACGGACACAAACTGTTTTTCCCTTTCCACCACGCCTATTCCTCTTTCCACCAGCAGCAGGCCTTTTACCACTCATTTTGTATGTGAACAAATTGGCAACTCTGCAGTTGTTGGCAAAAAATATTCTGATGGAAATCGAGCAGAGCTGAGTGGCAAGACAGTGGTACTAGGCACAAAAAATTACGTTTGCTAGGTGCAGTTAAAAATTAGTAGAATGAACTACACTGAAGGTGTATTTGGTTGTATTACACGTGGCCTACACTACAGTTTTTTGTGGACACTTTTAGGCAAAAACTGACAGGTTTGCTAGGTGCAGTAAAAAATTAGTAGAAGGAACTACACAGGCGGTGTAGCTTCTCTCACAAGTGGGCTACACCACTGTGGGACACTGCTAGTCTGCTACTAGCCGAACAAATTGCCTGAACTAACTGCAGCAAAAAAAATGCCCAATTAAGACAGATGGTGTAGCTTTCTTCACAGCAGTGCTCCACTACCAGCCCTAATGGATTAAAAGAGCTATATTACTGTGGCCATATGCTGTAAGAAAGACTTGCACAGCACTGGCAAACACCTGACACACCCCTGCCTAGCAAAAACTAATAGAGACTGCTCTAACCTAGCCCTCAAAAGGGCTGCAATTAAAACTAGTCCCTGCTTCTATGAAGTAGCCCTGAAAAGGGCTGAAAGACTACTAGTCCCTATCCCTAATCGCTACTCCTATGGAGCAGCCCTAAAAAGGGAAGATAGTACTGAGATTCGCACCCTCCCTCCAGTCCCTACTCCCTAAACCTATCTATCTAACTTTGTATTCGCTCACTAGCTGACTGAGAGAACACAATTTAGAGTTTGCACTGTTTAGCGCGCGCACTCAGCTGCAGCGGTGCCGTCTAATACTCTGCTGCAGCAATCAGCAAAATGGTGGCGATCGTTAAAATGGCCGAGTCTTATAGGGCTAGGACATGTGACAGACACAGTCAATGATGACCTTGGTTGTGTGAAAAAATGCACTTTGCAGTGTGGGACTGTGATTGGCTAGCAGCCTGAACTGCCCCACTGTACATGCTTTAGGAGAAAAAAAAAAGCAACCTTATTGCTGCAGCTCTGATACAATGCCTCCTGCACACTATCTAAAAAATGAGAATGCGCATAGGGTCTTATCTCAATAAGGAAACAAATCCCATACAGTATGAAAACTGCTCACCTGGTTCGGTTGTGTAGCCCACAACCAGCTTGATCGCTCTAACACAGCAGCCGCAGCAGGGACAGCACTTCCACAATGTGGGGGTGAAACTCTATCCGGGACCAAGTGTCTTTCGGTCCGCGCCGCTGCTCCAAAGAAGTATCAGAAACACCTAAATGTTTAGAACCAAGTAATCTTCTGTTTTATTTTCCGACGCGTTTCGGAGCTAATACCCAGCTCCTTCCTCAGGGAAACTGAGGAAGGAGCTGGGTATTAGCTCCGAAACGCTTCAGAAAATAAAACAGAAGATTACTTGGTTCTAAACATTCCGGTGTTTCTGATACTTCTTTGGAGCAGCAGCGCGGACCGAAAGACAATTGATCCTGCACACTATACACACAAACTGGATAATAACATTCATTTGCAGTATTAGAGCTAGGTTTAGAGTTAGGAAGATTAAGCTTTTGGTGATCGAAGCGTTATCGAACATATACTAGAACTGCCGAATTTCAAGCAATTCATAGTGAGGGGGTCTAAAATTGTCATTAGCGATATAACATTGGCAGATCTAACAATGGCAATATTATGACTCTCAGGCTTAGCTCACAACCCAGCACCGGGGCAACTGGAAAAGTTGGGGTACAGCGCCAGAACATGGCACTTCTATGAATGTGTCATTTTCTGGGGTGGCTGCGCACTGCAATTTGCAGTGGGGGGCCCAGAATGCTTGAACAGAACACTGAGGAGTTCGGCCCCCAGCTGCCTAGTTGTACCTGGCTGGAAACCAAAAATACAGCAAAGCCCCATGTAATTTTTTAAAATTATTTCATGAAATTCATGAAATAAATAAAAAAAGGGTTTCCCTATATTTTTAGTTTCCAGCCAGGTAAAAGTAAGCAGCTGGTGGTAGGGGGCAGGCCATATTTGGCTGGCATCCAAAAATATGGCGAACCTCCCCTTCATCTCTAAACTCCTGGAGCACCTGGTCTACTCCCGCCTCACCCGTTACCTCTCCGCTCACTCTCTTCTAGATCCATTACAGTCTGGCTTCCGCCCCTTCACTCTACAGAAACTGCCCTCATCAAAGTGACCAATGACCTACTGACAGCAAAACGCAATGGTGACCACTCTCTGCTTATTCTTCTTGATCTCTCTACAGCTTTTGACACTGTTGACCACCATCTCCTACTCTCTATGTTGCACTCCATTGGTTTAAAGGACACCTCTCTCTCCTGGAACTCTTCCTATTTTTCTAACCGCTCTTTCAGTGTATTATTTGCTTGCTCTACTTCCTCCCCTCTTCTTCTCACTATTGGGGTCCCTCAGGGTTCAGTCCTTGGACCTCTTCTCTTCTCTCTCTACACAGCCCCGATTGGACACACCATCAGCAGATTTGGCTTCCAGTACCATCTCTATGCTGATGACACAAAATTATACACATCAGCTCCTAACCTTACCTCTGCAGTGTTAAAGAACACCAATGACTGTCTAGCTGCTGTTTCCAGCATCATGTCAGCTCTCTATTTAAAACTCAGCCTTTCCAAAACTGAACTTCTTTTGCTCCCGCCCTCCACTAACCTCCCTAAATCTGACATCTCTCTCTCAGTGTGCGGTACCACGATAATGTCTAAGCAGCAGGCTCGCTGTCTGGGTGTCACGTTTGACACTGATCTCTCCTTCACCTCCTAAATACAATCTCTCGTCCGTTCTTGTCGCTTACACCTGAACAACATGGAAACAAGTAAAACCCTTACCGTGGCCCTAAACCACTCTCGCCTTGATTATTGCAATTCTCTATTAATTGGCCTCCCCCTCTCTAAACTTTCCCCTCTACAGTCCATCCTTAGTGCAGCAGCCAGGATCACCTACCTGGCCAATTGTTACTTAGATGTCTCTGCTCAGTGCCAGTCATTGCACTGGCTGCCTATACACTGCAGGATAAAGTTCAAATTGCTTGTTCTCACCCACAAAGCTCTTCACAATGCAACACCCCCCTACATCTCCTCCCTCATCTCTGTCTATCACCCTACCCATTCTCTACGTTCCACAAATGACTTTCAACTAACATCTGCACTAATCCGATCCTCCCACTCCCGACTCCAAGACTTCTCCCGAGCTGCACTAATTCTCTGGAATGCTCTACCCCAAGAAATCAGGATCATCCACAACTTGCATGGCTTCAGACGCTCACTAAAAACATATCTTTTCAAGGCGGCCTATCATGCTCTATAACAAAATTCCTTTGTACTGTACATAGCCCATTCACTATCTCTCTCGACATAACTCTTCTTCAAACTCCACCAAACCCAACATGTCTACACAGATTGTCTGGTGACCATCTATGTAACTTTATTTCTATCCCCCATTTCCACAAGATGCCTGGACCATCAGTGTAATAAGCCCCTGTACTTTGTGTAACCCCTATCTCGTTGTAGATTGTAAGCTCTTTTGAGCAGGGTCACCTTTATTTTTTGCTTTATCTATTGTATTGTATTTTTTACATAAATTTTATGCTTATTGTATTGTTTCCTTTTATTGTACTGTATTCTTTCTCTGGAATTACTGTATTATATTGTGTATTTTCTTACTGTATTATACCGTATTTCATCTATTACCCACTGTACTGTAAAGCGCTGCGGAATATGTTGGCGCTATATAAATAAAGATTTATTATTATTATTATGGCAAAGCTACGTGTTATTTTTTAAATTATTTTCATGAATAATTATTTAAAAAACGCTCAACTGTGTTGTGGTTTTGCTGCCTTTCTGACCAGGAAATGCAGATGAACACATTGAACACAATGCATGCCGTTCTTTGCCAAAATTTCTTTAACCCCTTCCCGACCTTTGACATTGTACAACATCATGAAAATCGGTGCCTTCCCGAACCAAGATGTTGTATAACTTCATGGCGGTTACAGCGGCACCTTTGCCGCGGTAACCACCATCGGGCCCCAGTGCTCTGTGATTCCTATCACAGAGCACCGGGGCTTGAGGTCAGGGGGAGTGGATTCCCCGCCCCCCAAGGTCACTGTGATTGGCTGTTTAAACAGTCAATCACAGTGATCATGCCTCCACCTATAGAAGGGGCAGTCAGACCCCATTCTATAGGCTGGAGCACCGGAGGGGGCAGGTATCACCCCCTCCAGCGTTGATATGGAGTGATATGATTACTACCCATTGTCACGTCCTACTGACGGACTCACACGTGGACCCACTGGACCGCGTAGAGCGGATGCTGATACCGGGTGACAGAGAGGCGGACCAGTACAGTAGAGTCAACAGGTGTATTTGAACAATACACACACCCACGCCCCAGGGGAGGGCCACACGGTCACAGCCCCGGAACACCACCGACGGAGGCCCCGGAGCGCTTAACCCCTATACAGGGATACCGCCGGCACCAACCTCGGGGGGACCGATGAAGCGGACACGGGTGTTAAACCGACCCAAGGCAACGTGGGAAACAATACAACAACCGGGTATAGGATCGGAAACGGGGAACCAGGAACACAGGAATCCGGAGCCAGGCTTGAGACAGTAATCCACTTGGAAGAGATCCGGGAAACCAGCCAGGAACACGGAAGTCAGCGAGGAGCCGGCAGGGCAGGAATCTGTGGGAAGGAACACACAGAAATCAGGTAACAAGCCAAATAAGGAAAGACCTGACAAGACCAGAAATGGCAGCTCCACTAGGGAGAAGTTGCCCTGGCCCCGACTGACTGGAAACAGGAAGTTTATATCATAGCAGGGCAGTCCTGATTGGCAGGACACAGAAGCATGGTGATTGGCTGAGGGGAGGAGCATGCTCCCTGCAGTCTCTCCAGCAGAAACAGGTTTGGAGATGTAGTTTCATGTGCTCAAGCAGTAGCCCCGGAAAGGGAGGAGAAGAGCAGCGCTAATCCAGCAGAGGGCGCTGGAACCCTGCGGCAGACCCCCGAGGGGGTAACACCCATCATCTTCACCAGCATGGCGGCAGTGCAGGCACCTGCTTCCTCCAACTGCCGCCACCGCCAAGTTCTGCCCACCGCTTCTCTGCCCGCCGCTGCCACTTCTCTGCAGCAAGATCCCCCTGCAGTGGGATCAGGCTGCAGAGTAGTGATCTGACAGCCCGAGCACAGTGATCCACATAGGGGATCACTGTGCCTGGGCTGTCAGATTGCTTTCTGCAGCTCGATCCCCATGCAGGGGGATCAGGCTGCAGAGTAGCGATCTAACAGCCCAGGCACATAGTTTATCACTGTGCTCGGGCTGTAAGATTGCTTTCTGCAGCTCGATCCCCTAACAGGGAGATCAGGCTGCAGAGTAGTGATCTGACTATGTGGATCACTGTGCCCGGGCTGTCAGATCGCTTTTCTGCAGCCTGATCACCATGCAGGGGGATCAGGCTGCAGTGAAGTGATCTGACAGCCCTGACGCAGTGATCCATTATGTGATCACTGTTCTAGGGCTGTCAGATAACTTCACTGCAATGTCGGGTCACCTGACCCAAGCCTCAGAGATCATGTGATCTCTGAGACTTAAGATTGCACAGTGATGCTGCACTGTATGGCAATGATCTGTCATACAGTGCATCATCACTATGACACCATAGATTGCAACAAGAGGATACTTGATCCCTTGCTGCAGTTTTTGGATGTAGCAGAGGCGATCGAGCATCTTGGGACCTTCGTTGTGGACTACGTCGGAGGTGATCGAGCGTCGTGGAACCATCGTTTTGGACAACGGTAGATCTTTATAATAAAGATGGGGTCCGAATTATGTTTGTGTTTTTTTTCAAATAAAAAGATTTTTTTCTGTGTGGTGTATTTTTTTTTACTATTTACTAGAGATTCTCAATGGTCGAGTCTAACATTGGCCCGACATTATAAATCTCGGGCTTAGTACCAGCTGTAAATAAAAAAAGCTGGCATTAACCCTGTTATTACCCAGTTTGCCACCAGCACCAGGGCAACTGGAAGAGTCTGGGTACAGCACCAGAAATTATCTTGTGGAAAAAAAAGTATTTTTTCATTTTTATGGATCAATTTGTGAAGTACCTGGTGGTTCAAAGTGCTCACAAATTTTATTCTTCATCAATCTTTTTCTTAGGTAGGGTTAGGGTTAGGGTTAGGCTAGGGTTAGGGTTAAAAAGAGAAAAAAAAAAGGGTGGTTAGGTTTAGGGCTACTTTTTAGCACAAAAAAAAATGGCCCACAGAATGTTCACAGCTGAGCAAGCCTATGCGCTGCTCGCCTCCAATACCTCCGGGTCAGAGACAGAAACAGCCTCTGAAGCTGAGATGGCCTCAGAGGACAGCGATGACTCGGCTTCACCCAGGGGGTCCCACACCCCGCCTGTCGTCCCCGCTGACGCGGTAGAGGCAGGGCCCAGTTCTCAAGCCCCCCGTCCTCTGTGGCATCCAGACCCATCCTATTCCCCACAAATTCCTCCTTTTGTAGCAGATCCTGGCATAAAAGTAAATGTCACCAATTTTGCCCCTATGGATTTTTTTTAACATTTTCATAAACGAAAATGTACTGGAACTATTCACCCACCAAACTAACTTGTACGCAAGTCAGTACATTGCACAAAAGTCAACATCAGTCTATTCCCGTTCCTGGAATCCCACTAACGTCCCAGAAATCAAAAAATGCTGGGATCTTACCCTCAACATGGGCATTGTAAAAAAAACAGCCTCAGCTCTTACTGGGCAACCAGGTCAGTCCACAGCACCCCTGTGTTTGCAGCTGTTATGTCCTGCACCCGTTACGAGAACCTAATGCGATTCCTCCATTTCCACGAAAATTCTCAAATCCCCCCAAGAACAGACCCTAATTATGACAGACTTTGCAAACTTAGACCCCTAATTTCCCTCCTGAAGGAATCCTTTGTCAATTCTTACACCCCAGAACAAAATAAATCAGTTGACGAGTCCCTAATGAGCTACAAGGGCCGTCTGTCCTTCAAGCAATATATCCCCTCCAAAAAAAGCCAAGTATGGCATAAAGCTATACAAGATGTGTGAAAGTAACAGTGGGTACACTAGTACTTTCCTAATTTATGAGGGTAGGGATCGACAGATAAGCCCATCTAACTGTCCCCAGACAATTGGTATCCCAGGGAAAATTGTCTGGGAGCTAATGACCCCATTTTTGCAAAAAGGGTACCACGTGTACACTGACAATTACTACACTAGCATCCACCTATATCAAGCCCTACAAGCTGCAAACACAGGGGCTGTGGGACGATATAGAAAAACCGTGTGGGCTTGCCGTCACGGTGTCCAGACGTCTGGAGAAGGGGGCATCATTTTCACTGGCAAGTGAGAAAATGCTTGCCGTAAAGTGGAATGACCGCAAGGACGTCTTCATGCTTACCACCCTGCATGCGTCCACCACTGTGACAGTTAGAGACAGGGGCGCCACCAAGAACAAAGAAAAACCCCTTTGTGTGACCGATTACAACAAGCACATGGGTGGCGTGGACCTGTCCGACCAGGTGCTCCATCCATACCTGGTTAAGCGGAAGACAAGGGCCTGGTATAAAAAGG
The DNA here is from genome assembly GCA_033576535.1 of Allobates femoralis. Classification (NCBI taxonomy): domain Eukaryota; kingdom Metazoa; phylum Chordata; class Amphibia; order Anura; family Aromobatidae; genus Allobates; species Allobates femoralis. The sequence goes on from JARQOC010000003.1 coordinate 119,496,011, forward strand.
TGGCAATCTATCCCATCCAGATTGCCACCTATAATAGCTTTGTCCTTTATAAAAAATCGCAAGGAATCCTCACCTTCCTGCAATATCAGGAGAAGGTTATCGAATCTCTCCTATTTGACTCCACGGCAACGGAAGCAGCTTTTGAATCAGAGGATGTCAGGAGACTATCAAAGAAACACTTTATTCACCCATCCCTCCCACTCCCACCAGATTGCGTCCTCAGAAAAGATGTAAAGTCTGTAGCAAGCATGGTGGAAGAAGGGATTCTTGCTTTTACTGCCCCACATGCCCATCCCAACCTGGACTTTGCATCTCCCCCTGCTTCAAAATCTATCACACATCTCCCAATTATTAGGTGTTATCACTAAAATAAAAACAAATTGTGTGGTACACTTTTTTTGTCTTCACATAAATTTTATTTTCTGCTTAGGGTGCCCCTTTATAGATTGGTTATCCAGGATAAAGTGCCTTCTCGTCCGCGCTGCTGCTCCAGAAAAAATACCAGACCCACCAGAATATCTGGGAGAATGATAGCTTTATTTTTCCAACATGTTTCGGAGCTCCTCCTGGCTCCTTCCTCACGGAGATATCTCCCTGAGGAAGGAGCCAGGAGGGGCTCTGAAACGCGTACAATGCCATGTACACTGTTGTTGTTGCCATCCTAGGTCGTGCCATACAATGCATGTACACTGTTGTTGTTGCCATCCTAGGTCATGTCATACAATGCAATGTACACTGTTTTTGTTGCCATCCTAGGTCATGTCATACAATGCCATGTACACTGTTGTTGTTGCCATCCTAGGTCATGTCATACAATGCCATGTACACTGTTCTTTTGCCATGCTTATTGTGGTAGGTCATGTCATACAATGCATGTACACTGTTGTTGTTGCCATGCTTACTGTGGAAGGTCATGTCATACAATGCCTTGTACACTGTTGTTGTTGCCATCCTAGGTCATGTCATACAATGCATGTACACTGTTGTTGTTGCCATCCTAGGTCATGTCATACAATGCCATGTACACTGTTGTTGTTGCCATTCTAGGTCATGTCATACAATGCCATGTACACTGTTGTTGTTGCCATCCTAGGTCATGTCATACAATGCCATGTACACTGTTGTTGTTGCCATCCTATGTCATGTCATACAATGCCATGTACACTGTTGTTGTTGCCATCCTAGGTCATGTCATACAATGCCATGTACACTGTTGTTGTTGCCATCCTAGGTCATATCATACAATGCATGTACACAGTTGTTGTTGCCATCCTAGGTCATGTCATACAATGCCACGTACACTGTTGTTGTTGCCATGCTTACTGTGGTAGGTCATGTCATACAATGCATGTACACTGTTGTTGTTGCCATCCTAGGTCATTCCATACAATGCATGTACACTGTTGTTCTTGCCATCCTAGGTCATGTCATACAATGCCATAGCCCCTGTGTTGACATGCTTAATCATTAAGGTTAAACGTGTCTTTTCTATCCGTCCACAGTGTGCTTCTTATGCTAACGCTGTGACGCTGCTGTGTTGCTGGAATTCTGCTTTGTTGCTGGGACTGGGCTGTGTTGCTGTGACTATACTTCTCTTTCCTCATCTGGCTGTGTGGTGCTTCTTGGTGAGAAAATAGATGACATTATGTGTATATCATTTTTTAACCATTTTACCTTTACTTAAGGATGCAAGTCATTTACTGTATGGAATGTGTCAATGGTTTTTCCAAAAACTGAACCTCTTCAATCATTCTCCTAATAACACGTGTCCTCTTCCTTCAACAGTCTGCTGCTCGTGCCACCACTGTGACTCTGCTGTGCTGCTGGGACTGGGCTGTGTTGCTGGGACTGTGCTGCATATACCTGTGGGCTTTCATTTGTTGGTCCAAAGATGTCCTCCAGTGAAGACGTAGAAGAATGTACTGGTGTTGAATCTGAAGTAAGTATATTTGAAGAAATATTGTTGTGAAATAGTCATATTATTAGGTCAATTAATTACATTTGTGGTCTATGTACTATGTTATTTGAAAGGATCCTAGTGTTGATGAAGAGGATGATTCCACTGGAAGCGATATTTCGGAAGGTCGAGGACATACAGCTTCTGCTGGAAGAACCGGTGTAAGTTAAGAGCAGTTTTTGATTGAGTGAATTGTTTTGATTTTTTAATGGTAAATGTTTGTTTTTAATTTAATAGGAAGACTCGGGAAGAACATAAATAGACAATGACATTCTCATTCCATTGGTTCAAGAGCGTCAACTACTATGGGACATCCGTGACCGGCACCATTCAGACTCTGGATTGACACGTAAACTTTGGGAAGAGGTCGCTAAAGGAATTTGGCCAGATTGGAGCAATGCCCCCCAACCTGCAAGAACTGATTTGGGTTAGAATGGTATTCTTTGTTAACACATAACAGTTAAAAAAGAAAATAATTATTAATTATTTTTCTGGCTACTGTTTACAGTGAAGAAATTAAAAATGAGAATTGACAAAGGATTCCTTCAGGAGGGAAATTAGGGGTCTAAGTTTGCAAAGTCTGTCATAATTAGGGTCTGTTCTTGGGGGGATTTGAGAATTTTCGTGGAAATGGAGGAATCGCATTAGGTTCTCGTAACGGGTGCAGGACATAACAGCTGCAAACACAGGGGTGCTGTGGACTGACCTGGTTGCCCAGTAAGAGCGGAGGCTGTTTTTTTTACAATGCCCATGTTGAGGGTAAGACCCCAACATTTTTTGATTTCTGGGACGTTAGTGAGAATCCAGGAACGGGAATAGACTGATGTTGACTTTTGGGCAATGTACTGACTGGCGTACAAGTTAGTTTGGTGGGTGAATAGTTCCAGTACATTTTCGTTTGAAAATGTTAAAAAAATCCATGGGGGCAAAATTGGTGACATTTACTTTTATGCCAGGATCTGCTACAAAAGGAGGAATTTGTGGGGAATAGGATGGGTCTGGATGCCACAGAGGACGGGGGGGCTGCAGAACTGGGCCCTGCCTCTTACGCATCAGCGCGGACGACAGGCGGGGTTAGAATGGTATTCTTTGTTAACACATAACAGTTAAAAAAGAAAATAATTATTAATCATTTTTCTGGCTACTGTTTACAGTGAAGAAATTAAAAATGCGTTGGCACTCCATCAAGGATAGGTTCAACAAGGATCTCAGAGAAGAACAATGAGTGCATAGCGGTTGTGCTCCAAAGTTGAAGAAATACTTGTACCATCGTATGCTGTCATTCCTGAGATCAGTGTTAAGTCATCGAATGTGAGTATATATATTTTTTTTTTATTTTTTTTTCCTGTACTTTAATACTTTTTCTCTTTGAAATTTTTACAGTTAATGCTATCCTGACCATGATTGTGAAGATGTTACTAAAAACATTATTACAAATTTGTTTATCTTATCAACAGAACATGGTGCAGCACCGCCGATACATCATCCTACACTTCAACATCCACATCTGTTGGAGCGCCACAACATGTCCCAGGCACAGACCAGTACGGCATTTCACAAAGTAGTAACATTGCAGAATCTAGCAGTCAATCATCACATGCTGGAGAACATGGACCTGGTTCAATGGGTGTTCCCCTATCCCAATCCTCAGCTACTGGTTATGTAGCCACTACACGTCAGCGGCAGAGGGCTTGGGAAAGGTCTGTCATGCCGGAATTTATATATTTAATCTCTATATTCCAGGAAGGATGCGTGTGCTTGGAGAGAAAATAGACCAGGGCTTCAGTTGGGTTGAAAGCCAATTTCAGGAAGTGTTAAAGCGCATTGATCACCTGTAATTAGACCTCAGGAGACCGGCTCGACATTATTTTGCATCAATAGAGCGTAATGTAACGGAAAACCTTACACCAGAACTCCATATTTTTGTAATGAATGCCTGTCAAGATGCATATACTCAGGCCATACAGCAATCTCAAATATTACAGTCCCAGGCCTGATACTACCAGTTTCCACAAACCAATCTGCAATGAAATCTACAAAGTCAAACACGCCATCAATGGAATCTGACACAAGCACAACAAAGTGGTACTTCCTCAGTGTTACTGAGACCCAATTTGAATACTTTACCAGCTCCACCTCCGTTGGACATTACTCCGCCAATACCTACAGTGCCATCTTACAGCAGTTTAGTGAGTGCAGCAGCACAAGTACATGCACCAGCAAACACAACAACAGTACCGAGTCCATCACAGCACGCTTCTCTTGGTTTAGACACAATGTCAATTGTAGCACCCATACATCATGCTACTTCGAGTATTACTACTGAAGGATCACACCCTAACCTACCTCCAATGGTGCCGAGTACAGCATCACAGCATGTTCGCTCCCCAAGTGTCTCTGTAGCCACATTACTGATGCATGACACTGTCACGTCATGGAGTATACCAGGCCACCAAACCAAACTACCTAAAAAAATTGGTGCTCAACAACAGCAGTCTGCCAGCGCTACACTATCCAAGCCGCAAACCCAGCTGCACATTCCAGCTACAGAGCCCAGCACTCCAACTATACCGTCCAGCAAACACCGTAGAGGTCCAGGGAAACTTAAAAAAGATGTTACTATGAATATTGAATTAGTGCCTGCCCCATTGACCACAGTGAAAAAGAAAGGTCGACCAAAGAAAAAAAAAGGAACTGCCACCACCCTCACCTGATAATATTTCACTCTTTTCAGATCTTTCTCTACCATCTCTTGGCTCAAGCACGAATGTGTCTCTAAGTTCGAACTTACTTTTAACGCCAAGAGTTTGTTCGTCACCTAGTATAGTATTCACTCTGTCCACTGCTCATGTGTTCAGTCCCATACCTGAACTGGACTCAAGAATCCACCAACCAATCCTACATTTTATTACCCCGTCTCCAAATCCACTTTCCAGCCCTAGTCCGAGCCTATCAGCACAGCAGAATATTCCCACGCAACAGGGAGTGGACATGCCAACAGTTACCTACACAAATTTGTAACGTTTTGGTTAAGTAATTGACTCACCGTGGCCGGGACTCCGGTTTAGACAGGCGTTGCTTCCTTCCTCCTTGTCACGGGTGGACCGCGCCTGCCGGTAGTGGGGCGCGGTGTAGTGCAGATCAAAAGGGTTGAAGACGTCTAGGTGGAACAGATTAAAGGGTTTTTAATTTATTCGTGATGCCACCTATGAGTAGTTTCGGTAAGGGCTACCGACGCTGCGGAACCTCCGGGGGATGGACAGCAGCAAGATGGAACGCTCCCCACAGGCTGAGCGGTGATCCCCGGAGGCTGGAGCTGCTTAAGAGGTTGTGCGGCAGCTGCGGTTACCTTGTAGTGCGGACAGACAGTTCATAAGGAAGCACGGACACAGAAAGTCTCTGCAACGGGTCTTTACTGTAACCAGCAGGCAGTACATGGTATACAGTTAACAGGTAGTGGACCGGGTGGACTCAGCAGTGATAGTGTCACTCAGAGATCCGCAAGTGTTCCTCCATTCTAATAAAGTGGTTTGCCAGTGTCGCCCAGGAATACCAGGTCGGGTACGGGGAGGCTGCTTCAATGCCCTATCCAAGATGTACGTTATGGATGTTTTGGGGAGCCTTGGATCCCTCAGTGGGTACACCTCTGGTTAGACGACTGGAAGTTGGCTGGTGGTGGGGTGCTCCTGTGAAGCTGCTCCTCCACGTTTTCTGGTTCGCGTAGCAGAGGTGAACTGCTGCCAGCTTCAGTACCAGTGAACCGGCTGCGAATTGTGGGCACGGGAGTCTTTTGGGAACCCGTGGTAATGATGCCCGATCCCGGTTGTTGAGGCCTCAGGTGCTGACACCCGACCGGTGACAGCCCGGGGGCTGCACGGGGTGCAGAGCCCCCGCTCCTGCTCCAAGTTCTAGACTGCTCAGGTCAAGTTCTAGATCCCTTCTCTTTCTGACTAAGGGTCTGTTCTCCTACACTTCCCTAGCACTTCACCCACCAGGACCCTGGATTGGTCCTCTGTTCTAGGTGATGCATGCAGGGTTGGATCTCAAAGTTAACTAGATCACTGCTGTGTCAGAGAATATTGCGGCTGCATTTATGGCTGCAATACCCTCTTGTGACTCACGCGTTGCGGGGCGCCACATAATGTGATATTGAAAGCTGATTAATCTTTTTTTATTGTATTTTCATGATTAAAGAACATTCTTTTATGTGTGCTGAATAAACCTTTTTTTTCCATTTTTCCAAAAAATGTGTGCTTTCATTGTGTTCTCATAATGTGTAGTGTTTATTATGTTTTTGGTATGTGCATGCCATTGTGTTCTCTACAGGTTCCATCTGTCTGTCGATGTTGTGCCTTCTGTAACTGTGATTACTCAGGCCTGCGAGTCATGACTACTCCATAAGGTACTACACACTAAACAATCCTATGTCCCCACGGAACTAGGGGAAAGGACGAGGTCCGAGGGCCTCAAGGGCACACAGGACAGGGCCAGAGGATGAGGACACATTGACACACTGGGCAGGAGCAGAAGACAGGGGGCCACGCAGTACCGAGGACCAGGACATGGGTTGGTGCCTGCAGCATAGCCACAGGAAGACACACTGGGGCACATGGGGGACAGGCAGAGACAGGGGGACATTACAATAAATGTAAGACAACATAATTACTTTGGAGTTTTGTAAAACCTTTATTTAGCCACACAACTGCATACAATCCTAAAAAAAGGTGTAGTTAAACTATAGACAAAATAAAATAACACACATAACTTTTTCCGCACTGAAAAGCAGGATGAATTGAGGTTATGGTCGATGGTAAAATTGAAATTAAAGTACAACAATGTATATACTATTAGCAAACAAATGTAATAAAGAACAACCAGATTAAACAAGAATGATCATAACATTGAGTATGTGAACACTTTACCAGTCTACTGACAAGACACAGATGCACAGCCTGTAGGTTGTGCGCTGCATGTATTTGAAAGTAGTACAGTACAATAATAAAATGAAGAATGTATGTACCTATCTCATTACAACATTTGGCCCTGCCAGTCCATATGTCCACTGTCCGAGACAAAGTATTCCGCATACGTATCCCTCATTTGACCAACTTCTACTGTACTACGAAGTAAGTGATCCTGGAAGTCCTGGAGTGTGCTCTCTACATGTCCTCCAGCTTCAAAGCGGTGTCGTTCTTTTACCAGTAAAAAATTGTGCAACACTGCACAAGCTTTAACAACCTCGTAGGCTGTGTCAGTTTTAAGGTTGATTGCTGTTCCCAAAATCCGCCACTTTGAAGCAAGCAAACCAAAGGCACATTCGACAGTCCTTCGTGCACTTGTCAGACGATAATTGAAAATTCACTTAGTATGGTTCAAGTTCCTGCTCGAGTAAGGTTTCAAGAGGTTCGTACACATTTGGAACGCTTCATCACCTACCACAACAAATGACATGGGTGGTCCTGCAGGCCAGTATGACTAAATTAGAGCACTCCATGCATGTCACTAAAGAGAGGATGGGGGAGGCTGAAAAGCAAATAAGTACGAATAAATAAGTACATTACAAAGTCTGATAACATAAACAAACGGCTACTGCAATATCAGCTGTGGAGGCTAAAACTGACGACCTAGAAAATAGGTCATACCGCAATAATGTACGTTTATAGGGATGCCCTAAAAGACCATGGGCTCTGCACCCACTGAGTTCTTTGAACAGTGGCTGTTAAATACTGTCGGCTCAAAAAACCTGTCCCGCCTGTATGCTGTAAAGAGAGCCCATTGGTTACCTGCGTCTCCCCTTTCCCCTGGCCACCCTCCAAGACAAGTGCTTGTCAAGGTCCTGAAATATAGAGACAGGGATGCTATACTCCGTTACTCTAAGGATAACCCAGACCTAAGGATCAATGGCTCCAGGATCTCTTTACACCCGGACATCTACATTGAGGTTCAAAAACAAAGGCCCAAGTTTGTTAATATCAAGAAAAGGTTGGGAGACCTGGGAGCTCTTTACTTGATAATATTCCCGGCTAAATTGAGAGTGCTGGATGAAGAATCTACTCATTTCTTTACAGATGCTAAGGAGGCTCTAAGATGGCTGGACGAAAACGAGGAGCGTCTCCACGAGGCAAGATCCAAGGACTCCGATGGGTGAATGTATTGCCTTGACTTTTGTCTTCAGGATATGATCTCGTAATTGTTTTCTCTTCCCTCGTTTATGCTTGCCTGCTTGCCCTTCCCTTTGAGGGAAGGTTCTTACTTTCCTTTATATGGGATATGTTCCCTATTTACACTGGTGGGATAGGGATGGGGGTTTCCCCTCCCTTTTTTTCTCTTTTTTTTTGTCAATACCTATGTATTGGACATTTTGAACATGTCTAATGTTCAAATAACTGTTAATGTTATGTCAAATAACTGTTAATGTTATGGTTAAATGCTGAGAACTGATGGCTGCAAGCACCAGTTATTTGCTAATACCAAAGTTTGGTGGTACAGCGGGCTGGATCCAACATGATGGATACTTTATCTTGGATAAAGTACGCCCTCTCCTCCTTAACATCTGGAGATGAAAAGCGTGAATGGGGCAATGTTTGGGTAATTGGGAGGGGTTAATGTTGCTTTACTCTTTATTTCACACAGGAACCATAAGAGTACGCAATAGTGGAAGGGATAGGCATTGTGTCCAGAGCAGAGTGGGAATGGAGGATAAAGTAAAGATAGTAAGTTGGAATATCAGAGGGTTGGCGTCGGGCGTAAAACGGCAGGCAATATTCACTTTTCTGCGTGAGGTTCATCCATCAGTAATATGCTTACAGGAAACCCACTTGATACAGGGAAAGACACATCTCCTTGATAGGGGCTGGCTGCAAGCAGGATACCATGCAACATATTCATCGTACTCAAGGGGGTCAGCATCCTTGTTCGCTCTAGCATACCTTTTGAACAACGTAAGGTGATCATAGATCTGTTGGGCCGCTTTGTATGCCTGTTTTGTAATCTGCCTAGCGTGGTGATGCTGTTGATTTCAATATATATCCCTCCACCATATTGTGGGAAACTGCTTCATAACGTTATGAAGGTAGTGGGAGATTTTCCAGGGATTCCCTTTTTGATATTAGGGCATTTCAATAACATCCTTGATGCCATTGGGATAGAGGTAGGCGAGAGGCCTTGAGACCGGGAGGTAATTGCACCCCTTTTGGTGTGGTTCTGAAGGAAATAGCATTATTTGATATATGGAAACTTCACCACCCGGGAGTTGATAAATACTCTTGGTTCTCGTCTGCCTTTGCCTCACTAACCAGAATTGATCTGGCCCTGGGGAATGGCTTAATGCTGGGCTTGATTAGCGAGGTAACATATCTAGCTAGGACTATACCGGACCATTCGCCTATGTGTGTGGTGCTTCAGAGTTCAGGCTCTGTACCCCTTAAGAGACCCTTGTGGAGACTGAAACTGTTTTGGCTTCAGCTGATGGACTTGGACGGACATATGGGGTCTGAGTTGACAGAATTCTTTAAAATTAATACTGGATCTGCCTCGGAGTTGACGGTTTGGCAAACCATGAAGGCCTACCCTAGAGGGTTATGTATTAAAGAAGTATCACAGGTTAAAGCTGATACAGGCAGGAGAGATCGGAAGTTAATCAAGATGTTGGAGGGAGCTGAGGAAGCAATGGTGAGGGAGCAGACAACTGCTGCACAGGAACGGTTGAAAACAGCACAGAAGGAGGTTTGTGACATGTCCATGAAAACAGCGGAAAGGAAAAGAATGTTTTGTAAAATGACATTTTTTGAGGAGGGGGAGAGCGCGGGTCATCTGTTGTCCAAGGTGGTGTCAGCTCAGAGGGACTCTGCATACATACCTAAATTAAAGGGGAAAGCTGGTCACGTGCATACATGTAGCAGGGCAATTTTGGAGGTCATGATGGGTTTCTACTCAGATATATATAAATCTCAAGTCCAGCAGATGGGGGATGAAATTGAGGACTTTTTAAGGGGGATACGGCTTCCTCGACTCATTCACAGAGCAGAAACTCCTGGAGGAGCCTCTAGATATGGAGGAGCTTGATGCCGCCCTGACCTCTATGCCGAATGACAAGGCCTCAGGGAGAGATGGTATCCCAGGAGAAGTATATAAAAAATATAAAGACACGCTACTTCCAGTTTTGATGGAGGTTTATAATGCTAGCCTGGGGGGGGGGGGGGTTACTGCCGCGTTCCATGAGGGAGGCTATAATTGTAGTATTGCCGAAACCGGGTAAAGATCTGACAGATCCAGCTTCATATCATCCAATTTCACTATTGAATACTGACATTAAACTGTTGGTTAAAATATTGGCCAACTCATTTAATAAAGTTATTGACTCTTTAATTCACAAGGACCAATCTGGGTTTATGCCAATCAAATCAACGCCCATCAACCTCAGGTGAATGTTTTTAAATATAGAGGCAAGGGCAGATAATACAAGTCAGAGGGTGATAGTTTCCCTGGATGCCGCCAAGGCCTTTGATAGCGTGGAGTGGAGGTACCTGTGGGCGGTAATGAAAATCATGGGCTTTGGAGATCGATTCAATAGCTGGGTACAGTTACTATATGTGTCCCCTAGTGCTAAAATACGTGTAAATGGCCTTCTGTCAGAGAGCTTCCCCCTTACACAGGGGGACGAGGGAGGGATGCCCACTCTTCCCCCCTGCTATTCGCTATATAGCAAAAAATTGGAGCATGGAGGAAGTTGTTCTTGTCGGTAGCGGGCAGAGCTAACCTAATGAAAATGATCCTCATGCCCCAACTTCTCTATGTACTACATAATGCCCCGGTATGGCTGATCCAACATAAATTCTATCGGATTACCTCTTTTTTTTGGGATTTTATTTGGAGGGGGGTAGGGCAGGTATCAAATTAGAGCATTTACAAAGGCCAAAGGAGGAAGGAAGCCTAGCAGTAAAAAAAAAAATGTGTCAAAAAGTTAGACAATGGAGGGGTATAACTGCATTCTCGCGCTACGCATCAATTTGGTTTGATCCTAGACTGGTGGAGTTACTGCGCTTGAGGGGATCTGGCCAGTGGAGATGAGTGGGGTATGGTACGTGTAGCAGCTGTTTGTAAATGGTATATTAAAGACGTTTGAGGAGCTCAGGAAGGAATTTCCTTTGAGTCAATCCTTATTCTTCCAATATCTTCAGCTGCAACATGCCCTTACCCAACAACTCAAAATATCGCAAATAGTTGTACAATCAGATGCACTGGTGAATCTTATTGGATCGTTGAAGGGCACCAGGGGTTTTATTTCCCTTATGTATAGGGGATTCTTAGACACATTTTTGCTTTTGCACCCACTTAAGTATAAAGAAAAATGGGAGTCGGATGTGGGGCCAATCTCGGATCCTCAGTGGGACAGTATTTTGCAATTGGTCCCCAGAGTCTCGATGAGAGAGGCCAGGAGAGTGTCGCAGCTCTATCTAACCCATAGGGTGTATAGAACTCCTGGATGAAAAGGGCAGGGCTTCGGGAGGATTCACGTTGCCCGCAATGCTCTGGGGATGGGGCGGACATTATACATATCATGTGGTCCTGCTCTAGCCTGCAGACCTTTTGGGAGCAAACCCTTGATTTGACTCAAGAAGTTTCGGGGATGGATATCCTGAGGAACCCATTGGTCTGTGTGCTGGGGTGTATGAAGGATGTTGCCATGGATGAGTGGGGAAAGTTGACAATGGCTAGAATATTGTATGCAGTCAGGAAACTCATAGCAGCCTTTTGGCTGGATGACAAACCGCCAGTCAGGCAGGAATTGGTCAATAAAATTATCTTTATTATCAGGATGGAATGAAATATTTATGTTAAAAGAGGGCAACATGAGCAGTTTGAGAACGTGTGGGTTGGTTGGATGGACTGTCCAGAGCTAGCTTCGACTACTCTGCTAAGAGAAAGGAAACACTAACCTAGGGGTCCCCAATCTTCTGATCTAGTGCCGTAGGAAAAATTGAGATCAATCGTCTTATGTATTTTACTGTGTGATGATGCATTTGATATTTGCTATGGGATAGAAGGGGGGTTCTGGGGTGGGGGTGGGGAGGGGAGAGAGGGATTTTTACACTGAATGACTGGATATATGGTCTGGTATATATATATTTATGGCGTCGGCCATCCCTGGCCAAGTACCACAGGTGACGTCACGAATTGGACTTCTAATTCCTCAGTAAAAACCCCCTTAACTGCATGGCCAGGGCACGGAGCTGGGCCACAGCCGCTGTGACCTCCCCCAGAAAGTCGACCGTCCCGGCTACCGAATGCACCCTGGCGCTTACAGACCGTTGCACTTCCCTACCCTCATATACCTCATGTACAGCATCCCTGCCCTCATATGCCCCATGTAAAGCATCCCTGCCCTTATATAACCCATGTAAGGCATCCCGGTCGTCATATACTCCATTTAAGGCATCTCTTCCCTCATATACCCCATATACAGAATTCCTGCCATCATGTATCGCATGTACATTATCTCTGCTCTCATATATTAATATTATTATTTATGTATATAGCTCCATTAATGCCATGGTGCGGTACATGAGAAGGGGTTTCATACAAAATACGGATGTACGTTACAGTTAACACAAAGGGGAGAGGCCCTGCCCTCAAGGGCTTACATTGTATAAGATAATGGGGAAGAGACAGTAGGTTGGGGGTTGCGGCAACTCCGGTGGTGGTGAGGCAGCTGCTGCAGGGGTGGTTGTGGTGAGGGGGCCACTCTGTTGGTGGTGATGATGGTGAGGTGGCCGCTTTGGTGGTGGTAGTGGAATGCCAGCTTGGGTGGCAGTAGAGTCATTGCAGTCTGAAAGCTTTCCTGAAGAGATGAGTTTTCAAATTCCATCTGAAGGATCCAAGGGTGGTGGATAATCGGATGTGGTGGGGCAAAGAATTGCAGAAGATGGGTGATATTCGAGAGAATTCTTGGAGGCGATTATGTGAGGGAAGATAGTGGGAGATTAGTTCGGAGATATCGGGAGGGAACAGGTTATGGATGGCTTTATAGGTCAGTGTTAGTAGTTTTAACTGGATTGGTTGGGGAATTGGAAGCCAGTGGAGGGATTTGCAGAAGGTTGAAATAGGGGAATAGTGAGGAGAGATGTGGATTAGTTGAGCAGCAGAGTTGAGGACAGATTAGAGATGCGCAAGAGTGTTAGCAGGGAGGCCACAGAGCAAGATATTGCAGTAATCAAGGCGTAATTATTATTATTCATTATTATACCATTTATTCCACGGCGCTTTACATGTGAAAAGGGGCATACATAGAGAAGTACAATAAACATGAGCAATAGAATGCACACACAAGTATAGAAGGAGAGAGGACCCTGCCCCTGAGGGCTCACAGTCTACAAGGGATGGGTGATACACTAGGAGAGGGTAAAGCTGGCAGTGCGGCGGTTCAGTAGACTGAGGATCACTGCAGGTTGTAGGCTTGTCGGAAGAGGTGAGTCTTCAGGTTCCTTTTGAAGTTTTCCATGGTGGATGAGAGTCTGATGTGTTGGGGCAAAGAGTTCAAGAGTATGGGGGATGGACAGGAGAAATCTTGTATGCGGTTGTGGTAAGAAGAGATAAGAGGGGAGTGGAGAAGGTGATCTTGAGCGGATCGGAGGTTGCGTGTAGATAAGTACCGGGAGACCATGTCACAGATGTATGGAGGAGACAGGTTGTGGATGGCTTTGTATGTCATAGCTAGGGTTTTGAACTGGAGCCTCTGGACAATAGGAAGCTAGTGAAGGGATTGGCAGAGAGGAGAGGCTGGGGAATAGTGGGGAGACAGGTGCATTAGTCGGGCAGCAGAGTTTAGGATAGATTGCAATGGTGCAAGAGTGCTAGAGGGGAGGCCAGGGAGTAGGAGGTTGCAATAGTCGAGACGGGAGATCATGAGGGTATGCACATGTGTTTTTGCAGTTTCTTGTTCAAGGAATGTACGGATCCGGGAAATACTTTTGAGTTGGAGTTGGCATAAGGTGGCAAGGGCTTGGATATCTTGCTTGAAAGAGAGGGCAGAGTCGAGGATCACCCCAAGGCACCGAGCATGCGGGACTGGGGAAAGTGAGCAGCTATTGACTTTGATGGATAGGTCTGGTGGAGGGGGAGAGTGAGATGGGGAAAAGATGATGAATTCTGTTTTGTCCATGTTCAGTCTTAGAGAGCGAGCTGAAAAGAATAATGAAATAGCAGACAGACATTTTGGAATTTTGGTCAGTAAGGAGGTGATGTTAGGTCCTGAGAGATAGATCTGCGTATCATCAGCGTAAAGATGATACTGCAAACTGTGTGATTCTATGAGCTGATCCAGGCCGAATGTGTAGATGGAGAAGAGTAGGGGTCCTAGAACTGAGCTTTGGGAAACACCGACGAACAGGGGGCGAGGTGAGGAGGTGGGGTGGGAGAGGGAGACACTGATAGTCCGATGTGTTAGATACAACGAGATCCAGGACAGGGTCTGTGATGCCAATTGATGAGAGAATCTGTAACAGGAGGGAATGGTCTACAGTGTCAAAGGCGGAAGACAGGTCGAGAAAAAGGAGGACAGAGTAGTGTCACTTTCTCTTGGTGGCTAGTAGGTCATTGGTGACTTTAGTTAGGGCGGTTTCAGTGGAGTGATGCGGTTGGAAGCCAGATTGTAACCTGTCAAAGAGGGAGCAGGAGGAGAGGTGGGAGGACAGTTCAAGATGGACAATGCTGTTCCAGCAGTTTTGAGGCATAACGGAGCAGTGATATCAGGCGATCGTTAGACACAGAAGATGGGTTGAGGGAGGGCTTTTTGAGGATGGGTAATCAAGTAATATATAGCATCCCTGCCCTCATATACCCCATGTACAGTATCCCTGCCTACATATACCCCATATACAGGATCCCTGCCCTTATATAACGCATATACAGCATCTGTGCCCTCATAAACCCATGTGAAGCATCCCTGCCTGGTATATACGTCCATATCATAGCCGCATCCTGGTATATATGTCCTTATCATGACGCCATCTTGTTGTATATGTCCCTATCATGGCCACATCCTGTCCCCCATTCTGGAATATATCATCTCCAACTTGGTTTATATGTTTCCCATCCTGGTATACATCTCCCCTATCCTGGTATACATGGACATACTCAGTATCCAAACTAGGGGGGAGGCAAGCCATGGTCATTCAGACTGTCATATCCCGCCCGGTGCATTGGCTCCGGCGTATGCACAGTCCACATATTGGAGTCGGGCCGAACACGCAATCAGCCCCACAATGCATCGGGCCAGATATGAAGTTACGGCCGGAGCGTCAGAGTACCACAGGAGGCGGGAATTTCATAAAGAGCTGAAAGGCTCCCTTTAAAGGGAACCTGTCACCCCCTTTGGCCATTCTAACCACTGCCCACCACGTTATTATAAGGTCCTTATACATGATATATTTGGGGTTCCTGTGACCCCTCTATATGCCCAGCGGTCCCCCTGCATACCTCACAAATGAACTTTTAATATCTCTTGCGCGGTATGGAAATTAGCTGAAAATCGCCTGGGAGGATCTGCTCAATCTGGTCCCCGCCGCCCCACTGGTTGAAACCCATGATTAGGTCAACCAATTAACATACAGTCATGGCCGACTGTTCCAGAGAATGAGGTATATTTGTAGTGTGTCTGGTACCAATGTTTGTCTTTTTTTCACCCTCTTCCATCTCAGATTTCATTCCTGGAAGCAGATTGTCTTAGCAGAAAAGCAAGTAGTCAGAAAAACCTACAGACCGGAACAAGTCAAGCCAAGACCAAGTGAAAAACAGACAGTGTTTGACAGAAGTGAGTACAGATGACTTTTTGTCATGTGTATTTTGTTGGAGATTCATCAAAGCTGAAAAAATGTCTGTTGAATAAAGCTTTGAAAAGTCACAATTTTTTGGCGCAAACGTGAGGTCACACAAAAAGATGTGACTTTTTGCATGGGCATGGCGCAGTATTTGCTACGCCACTAATCTTACTCTAGCAGAACTGGAATAAGATTGGCGGAGGGACACCCACAGAGTGATCCGCCTCTACACGCCTTGCCTGATTTATTAAAGGGGTTGTCCAGTCTTAATTGATAAGTCTACAGTCACTGTATGTAACTGCATACTCATGAATTTTCTCAGCGATCACTTTATGTGCTGCAAGGATTCGCCAATGCCTTGGCCAAGAACCCAAGAATGGCGGTCACGTGACCACAATTGTGCGCTATGCATGTTTCCTGCACATGAACTAATGAATCCTCGCAGCGCACAGTGCGTGGTCTGGGAGGATTCATAAGTCTGCAGTCACATACAGTGACACATGGAGTGACTGCAAACATTGTGGCAACTCCTGCTATACGTGAAACTGGGCTACTGAGCTGTTGTAAAAAACTGTCAGGTGGCTTCCAGTTCCAACCCTGATGAGAGCGCAGATCTGTAACTGAGCTCATGGGGCCCGCAGCTCTTAAATCGCATCATCCACATCACCGGGTCACAGACTGGCGACACAGACCTTACCATGAGCTCCCAGAGGTGGGTGGCATCGGAGGGGCACATGGAGTGCGGGGAGCGAGTCAAGGACTGCCACTACACGGTCAGCACAGGAGGAGGTACATGCCAAGATGGCAGAGGGCGGGAAGCTGGAAGAAGCAGCCTGCACTCAGAGCCAGATCATGCAAGGGGAGGTGGATCAAGATGAGTCCGGGAGAAATGGTAGAAACAGTGTGATGGGGGGAAAATAGCCACCAATATGCCAGCAATAGACTATAAGAAGCTTGCCAGAGAAGCCTCAGTATATCTGGCTACAGATGTCAGGGAGACGATGAGGGAAGTCATGCTGGAGACCCTGGCAGGGATACAGGCAGCAACTGATCAGCATGATGCACGGATAACCACTCTGCAACAAAGATTGTCTGAGGCTGAAGACAGGGTGATACAATTGGAGAAACAGGTCTCAGACCTCCTCAAACATTCCACATATGCCAAAGACAAGCTAGAAGATTTAGAAAACAGATTGAGACACAACAGTTTAAGGATTGTAGGGCTTCCTGAATCTATCCCCCATGGAGCACTTAACGACATTTGTGAAATAGAAATTCCACATGCACTAGGGATCTCACACCTATGTAAGGTAGAGAGAGCACACAGGGTTGGCCCACCCCCAGTGGCCATGGAGAATTCTAATACCGCCAAAACATCTAAAAACTCAGGGACTCAGGGGCGTTATACTCCAAATGACAAACCGCGCCAGGTGGTAATGAGATACTTGGACTACAAGGATAAAGAAAAAAATCTAAGTATTTTCAAGAGCATGAAACGCCCCCTATTAGTCCGGAATCACATAATATTGCTATATGGGGACTGCTCTGTGGAAGTCACCAAAAAACGGAAGGCCTTTGGTCCAGTCTGCAGCATTTTGTACAAAAGAAATATAAAATTCCAGCTTTCCTACCCCGCCGTGCTCAAATATAGGGGTCCAGACGGATCAATCCGGGTGCAACGGGACCCCCAGGAGGCGCTGAGACAGCTCACATTACCAAGCACAGCAGCACGTGGGGCTGACAGGTCCCCTGAGTCAGGTAGGAGAGAGTCACTGTTAACATCTAGATCTCCCCAGGATGCATCTACGCGGGGACCACAAGCCGCACGCAGCAGAATTCTACCACAGACACCAAGGGAAGAGAGATCGAGCCAGTCCCCCCCAAAGAACGGAGGCAGTCGACATCGGGCCGGAACGGGGGAGGACGAAGATCGCCAACGTACAGTGACGTGCTTCAAGGCGAAGGTGACTCTTGCTGAGACTCTTTCTTATGTATCGGTGGTATTTTTGACACAACTCCCACTTACGTTTTTTTTTTTCCCGCTAGTATGGACACTGACTCTTTACATACGTCTATCGTATATCTAATGTCTTGCATTTCAGGGGACTCCTTAGAGATGGTGGAATGGGGGAAGGACACGCTCACAAAAGAGGGGGTGATGGAACTCTTAGGAGTTATTGGAGGTGTGGAATAAGAGTCACACAGCCGGTCTAATATGTAAAAATCATTTAATACTGTTACTGTTGTTATGGATGCTACTATTAATGCTAAGTTTATACGCTACTCCATTAGCTGACGGGCGTTAGAGACGGAGAGGTAAAGTTCTCGTTAGAATATGGAAGCCCATATAGCAGCTCTACTGGATGGGAATACTACGGGGGAGGGGGAAAATGTTAGAGTTAAGTTAAGAGGGAAGGGAGGGAACTATGGTTGTTTAGATTTTTATTTCTGCTACCAGGTGGAGTTTTATTTCAGCAGCTGAGAACTAAATGTATGGGAGCGAGATATCGGTTCTTGTTAGGAAAATATTACACACTCAACATCCACGGTAACAATGACCTTGGTTAGAGTCACAACTTGGAATGTTAAGGGTCTTAGATCTCCTGAAAAAAGATCTATGATGTTGAGGCATTTGAAAAGGCTCAAAGTGCACATTGCCCTATTACAGGAGACACATCTAAAACAAAAAGAGTTGTTCAGAATGCACAGGATGTGAGTAGGTTCTGTATACGGATCAGGAGCAGAGGGGAGAAAGGCGGATGTACTGATTCTAATCAACAAGACCTTACCACACAGGATTCTCTCTGAGTCCAGAGATGACAGGGGACACATTATTCACCTGGTACTTGATTGCCCGGCAGGCAAAATGAGTTTATACAATATATATGCACCCAACTCGGCTCAGAGAGAATTTTTTACTTCTGTCCAGCAAACGATTCTGAAAGATGGGGAAAGCAATAAGATAGTAGGGGGCGACTTTAACACTGTACTCTCCATAGCAGAGGATAGAAAATGGGGGGGCCAATGAACAACTTACTCTAGAGCAGGGGTGGGGAACCTCAGGCCCCAGGGCCGAATGCAGCCCACGATGACTTTTTTGCGGCCCCGGGCAGATTCCTGGGGACCGCAGTGCCCAGGCTGGTAGACGTGTTTTGCCCTTTAAATCCAGCTCTCCAGTGATCTTTATGCTCCAGCCTCAGACTCCCCAGTGAGGTTCATGCTCCCGGCCTGTTCTGTGATGTCTAGGGCTCTAGCAAACCTGGAAAAGTAGTAGAAAAGCAACATGACCAATATCACCCATGCGAAAGAGAAGCAGATTTAGCCACCACAGTAGGGGTGCATTGATTGTTTAACCAAATATAGCGGGTAATTTTCAAGTTGATAATTTTGTATGGCCCCCGAAGGATTGTAGAAATTTCCAAATGGCCCTAAGCAGAAAATTGTTCCCCCCTCCCCGCTCTAGAGAAAGAGATACAGATGTGGTAGGTGCTGGGGGTTTGGAAGAAGTCCTCACGTGCTTAATGCTACGGGATGTCGTGAGGTTGCACCACCCCTTGAACGAGAGTTTACTCACTACTCACATCCCCATGACTCATGGTCACGCATTGACATGTTACTGCTTGGGGAAATATTGGTGGATAGAGTTGACCACGTAGATATAGAAGACCTGATTATTTCTGACCACAGCCCTGTCACTTTACATCTAAAAGACTCACACCCACGGGGCACTGATTATCTGTGGCGCTTTCCATCGTACCTACTACAAGATGGAAACTTCGACAAACTACTAGGGGAATGGTGGGCGGGCTTTGTTCTGGACAATGAGGAGCATAAATCTAACCCATGATTGTTTTGGGAAAAGGGAAAAGCTGTAATGAGAGGGAAAATTCTAGCTCACGAAGACGCAATAGCGCAAGACTAATGAACAGTTTAAACTAGCCAGCATTGCTGTCCAGACAGCGTATGTACAATTCAAACTTACTCAAACAGCAGTCCACAAGGCACAATCGGTGGCAGCAAAGCAAGAATCTGACTCTTGGGTCAGACAGAGGGAACTGCAATATAAAGCACAGTCAAGTAGAAAGGTAATGAAAACCGGTTTCAAATTGGAGCGGCGCTTCCATACTCATCCAGGGTTTTCCTTTTAAAAAATATTTTCTTTTATTTCATTCCGATTGTAATAAATTAAAAAACGATACAGTATAGTACAACGCGTTTCGACCTAGATACAAGTCTTCCTCAGGTAAATTTAGTGATAACATAAAAGGTATCTTAAAAATGTCTATATATGTTATTCTTATAAAATCCTCCTTTCAACTGAGTTTGAGAGATTGGGAAGTTAGTCACCACCCCTAATTAGTGATTACAATAATTGATCTACAATTAGTAAGAGGCGTCTCCGGTCCGCCCCCAGGCTCTATGAGTGTTCATGAGCCTAGTAAGCGGCAGCGGGGACAAATGGAGCAAGCTGCTCCCAAAAATAATGTGGAGAGGCCTTATTTCTCTCAGTATAGCTGTCGCCTGAATGTCTCCGGTCCGCCCAAAGGCTTTATGGGGACTCATGAGCCTAATGAGCGGCACCTGGGATAAGAGGAGCGGATTGTTCCAAAAGTGGACAGTATGGACTCGTGTTTTTCTGTATTTCTTTTTAGATAGAAAAGTAAAAATAAAATTATTAACTCCAATACTAGAAATATAATAATTAAACTATGGTACTTTAAAGGTATATTTCATTCAATGACTAACGAATAATTTTTTGAGTTGTCCGAAGTATCTAAAAGTATTCAATTTTATCGTTTAATCCGTCAGGGTGTAGGGTACGCAACCGGAACATCCAGAAGGATTCTTTTCGGTTTAAGGTTTGTATCCTATTGGTAGTGGTTTTTGGTACTGATTCCACTGGAGTGATTTTGACGTCAAATCTTCCTCCATGGTGGTGTAGTAGATGACGTGATAAGCTATGTGTCTGAAGTTGTGTTTTGGTGTTGTAACGATGACCATTCAGCCTAGTTTGAACTTTTCGAGTGGTTCTTCCTACATATTGTAAACCACATGTACATGTGATTACATATATCACATGGTCTGACTGGCAAGTCAGATGTTGTTTAATCAGGAATCTTTCACTAATACTATTAGAATTGATTTCCTTTTTCCCATTTGTAATGGTTTTGCAGCAATGGCAATTTCTTTTTCCACATCTAAAAACTCCCATTACTGATGGTGCTGCAAGTTTTTTCAAATTTTCAGCAGGTGAAATTTTTTGGAGTCGGCTGGGGGCTACTATATTGCGTATAGTGAGCCCTCTTCTAAATGTAATTCCGGGTTTCTCAGAGATTAATGTTCGCAGTAGGGGGTCTTGTAAAAGAATGGGCCAATGTTTATCAAGAATTGATCTAATATTCTTGTTTTCCTTATTATAAGTGGTTATAAAATTCAATTTCCATCTATTATTGTTTTTCTTTTCGGAGATATCTGTTGAAGATTTTTTTTAAAAATTGGTGTTATTTTCAGTATGAGATGGCCTTATTTTTTCTTTCATGGAGATCAAGCAATCTTTTTGAGATCTTTTTTTATTAGTTTCATATGCTGATTTGACCAGTTTTTTTGGGTATTTTTTAGTCAGGAATCGGTTGGTAAGGATTTTTGCTTGATTATTATAATCTTCCAGTTGTGAATAATTTTTTCTGATCCGGAAAAACTGACTACCATTTTTTGTGTGGTAAATCAGATTTTATTCAATATCAAGTAAGTAACAGTACAAAAAAAAATATGTAGCGGTCCGGACAATGATACATCTTTTCATAACCAATTCGTGTATTGCTATAATACATGGTGAAGAGCAAAGAATACTTAGTGAACAGCATTAAACCTCCATGTATTAGCTCCAGACCTTAGGTAATCATAGAGAAAGGAGAAAGGAAAGAAAAGTGGAAAAGCAAGAAGCAAGAAAGACTGTTAAGAAGGAGGGGTGGGGTTAAGAGAGGGAAGATAGAAAGAGGGAAATAAAGAGTCCGGGAAGGGTCGCGACCACCAACGTAGAAGTTAAGAAGCCAACCATGAGGCAAGCAAAGGGGAGTCCCTGAATAGTAACCACGGTGTCCATACCTGAAAGTAGCGCTTGGTACCTGAGTCCGAGGGGTCTGATTGGTGAAGAAAGTCCTCCATTCTGCAGATGTCGTGCAGTTCAGATATCAAGTCTTCCCTGGACGGGCACCGGGAGTCCTTCCAATAACGGGGACCAGACGCCGAGCCGCCGTTAGGAAGTGGCGTAATAGGCCCCGCCTGAAGCCGGAGATCGAGCATGGAGCCAGATTTAGGAGAGCTAGTTCAGAGATGTGGGCAGTAGACGCTCCTGCGTCACCGTCCCGTAAAGGTCAAGGACCTCCCCCCAAAACCGTTGGACCCGGGGGCACAACCACCATGTGTGGAAATACGTCCCCACAGCGGCTGAGCAGCGCCAACAAGTGGCAGGCGTTTCTGGGAAGAATCTATGCACATCCTCAGGGCATCTATACCACCTCGCCACCACCTTAAAGTTACATTCCCGGGATGCTGCGCAAGACGAGGCCTTGTAAGTATTACACAGAATCTTGTTAACCTCTACCGGCGTGAAACCCCTGCCTATATCTGCCTCCCACTTCGTCAAATAAGGCGGAACGTTATTTGAGGGGCCGAGGGCCGATTCCTGAAAGAGTTTATACAGCCTAGAGATCGAATGGGGTTGTGGGTATGGGTCTAGACACATCAGTTCAAAAGGGAAAGGTGCTCTGAATAGGCATCTGCGGGGGAGGGTAGAAACATAACTCTGGAGTTGACTTAATTGGAGCCAGGCCTGTGGCGGTGGGGGGGAAGAAGGGAACAGGTCCGTAAGAGAGCGGGTCCCTGACTGCGTGACATAATGCTGACTACCATTTTTTGTGCTGAAAAACTCGGCTTATACACGAGTATATACGGTATATGGAATATTTCTTTTCCACTTATAATAATGGGCACTTTTGTAGTCTAGATATCCATTGGAATCTATTGTTTTAAAATGGGTTTTTGTTTTGATAGTATTATTGTTAGATGATATCTCTAGGTCTAAAATGACTGTTTGCTTCTTATTAAGATTCCATGTAAACTGTATTCCCCATTTGTTGAGGTTCAGTTCTTCCATCATTTGTTCGGCTAGTTCCCGACTCCCTTTCCAAATGATAAATAGGTTGTCTATATATCTGCGATATAACACAATCCTGTCTGCATATACAGGGTTAGCTAGAGGCGACAGGGAATTGAATCGCCCTATGAACAAATTAGCGAAACTTGGGGCGACCCGAGTCCCCATCGCGGTTCCGAGCCTCTGTACATAGAGTTGGCCTTGGAACTCAAATACGTTCCTTTTCAAGATGAATTCCAGGCCTATCAGGAGGAACTGAATTTGGTCAGATGGCATCTGTGATTGTGTCTCAAGAAAATATTGAACTGACTCTATTCCCAACCTATGATCTATATTTGAGTAGAGTGCAGTAACGTCTAGGGTAAGAAACCAATAGTCGTCTTGCCAGTTTATGGTTTGAAGCTCATCTATTAATTGTGTAGAGTCCCGGAGATAAGAGGGTAAATTCTTAACTAAATACTGTAGATGCAGGTCTATATAATGTGACAGGTAACTGGTTAGGGAGTTGATACCTGCTATAATTGGTCGCCCTGGCGGATTTTTTATGTTTTTGTGGATTTTTGGTAAATGGTAGTAAAATGCCATTGTATATTCCTTATTCATCAAAAATTGCTTTTCATTTTTATTCAACAGTCCTTTATTATAGACAGTGGATATTAACTGATGGTATTCTTTAGAGATTAGTGGGGAGGGGTCTAAGTTTAATTTTCCATAGTATTTTTCATCAGATAGAATTTTATCTGCTTCTTGGAGATAGTCATCTCTGTCCTGTATTATCATTCCTCCCCCTTATCGGTCTCTCTAATAACTGTTTTATTTGATTTCAAGGTATTCAAGGCTTGTCTTTCAGTTTTTGTGATATTTGCATGTGTTATATTTTTAGGACTAGTTTTTCTTTGGATTTTTGAGGGCTTTTTTTTATAAATTTTTTTCTTTTTGTTGAGTTTGCAGAATTCATCGCTTACAATAGAGAAGAAAGTTTCCACAAAACTTCCTCTGTGGTGGAGAGGATTCAAATTTGATTTATTTTTTACAGAGATGTGTATATTTGCACTGGTTTTATTATTTTCAGAATCCATTGATGCAGAGTCCTTGATGGGATTTTTTTCTGGTGAATTGGTTTTGGAAATCTTTGTTTTAGTACTTAGAAGTGATTTTTTTTGGAGGTTTCCAAAAACCACAAAAAAACAAACAAAAAAAAAAACCACAAAAAAAGCCACTGATAATCCTCAATCCTTCCCAATAATTAAGAAAAAACTAAAAATTAATAAAAAGAAAAGAAGCCTTAACAAATTGAGGAAACAGGAGAATATAAAAATTTTTAATTTATCAAAATATGTACTGAATAATGCTGAACGAACAGTTTTAGAAAAGGGTTTAAATTTTTGCCCCCAACAAGGAGCCAGGGATTTTGATCTCTTCCTTGATCTAAACCAATTTATTAGGCGTCTTACACTTGAAAGACACTATGCTATTAAAGAAAAAAACAGTACTAAAACAAAGATTTCCAAAACCAATTCACCGGAAAAAAATCCCATCAAGGACACTGCATCAATGGATCCTGAAAATAATAAAACCAGTGCAAATATACACATCTCTGTAAAAAATAAATCAAATTTTAATCCTCTCCACCACAGAGGAAGTTATGTGGAAACTTTCTTCTCTATTGTAAGCGATGAATTCCGCAAACTCAACAAAAAGAAAAAAATTTATTAAAAAAAAGCCCTCAAAAATCCAAAGAAAAACTAGTCCTAAAAATATAACATGCAAATATCACAAAAACTGAAAGACAAGCCTTGAATACCTTGAAATCAAATAAAACAATAGTTATTAGAGAGGCCGATAAGGGGGGAGGAATAATAATACAGGACAGAGATGACTATCTCCAAGAAGCAGATAAAATTCTATCTGATGAAAAATACTATGGAAAATTAAACTCAGACCCCTCCCCACTAATCTCTAAAGAATACCATCAGTTAATATCCACTGCCTATAATAAAGGACTGTTGAATAAAAATGAAAAGCAATTTTTGATGAATAAGGAATATACAATGGCATTTTACTACCATTTACCAAAAATCCACAAAAACATAAAAAATCCGCCAGGGCGACCAATTATAGCAGGTATCAACTCCCTAACCAGTACCTGTCACATTATATAGACCTGCATCTACAGCATTTAGTTAAGAATTTACCCTCTTATCTCCGGGACTCTACACAATTAATAGATGAGCTTCAAACCATAAACTGGCAAGACGACTATTGGTTTCTTACCCTAGACGTTACTGCACTCTACTCAAATATAGATCATAGGTTGGGAATAGAGTCAGTTCAATATTATCTTAAAACACAATCACAGATGCCATCTGACCAAATTCAGTTCCTCCTGATAGGCCTGGAATTCATCTTGAAAAGGAGCGTATTTGAGTTCCAAGGCCAACTCTATGTACAGAGGCTCGGAACTGCGATGGGGACTCAGGTCGCCCCACGTTTCGCTAATTTGTTCATGGGGCGATTCGAGTCCCTGTCGCCTCTAGCTAACCCTGTATATGCAGACAGGATTGTGTTATATCGCAGATATATAGACGACCTATTTATCATTTGGAAAGGGAGTCGGGAACTAGCTGAACAAATGATAGAAGAACTGAACCTCAACAAATGGGGAATACAGTTTACATGGAATCTTAATAAGACGCAAACAGTCATTTTAGACCTAGAGATATCATCTAACAATAATACTATCAAAACAAAAACCCATTTTAAAACAATATATTCCAATGGATATCTAGACTACAAAAGTGCCCATTATTATAAGTGGAAAAGAAATATTCCATATAGTCAGTTTTTCTGGATCAGAAAAAATAATTCACAACTGGAAGATTATAATAAATAAGCAAAAATCCTTACCAACCGATTCCTGACTAAAAGTACCCTAAAAAACTGGTCAAATCAGCAAATCTCGGACAGAGAGGAATAAAGTCTCTTTACACCTCTGTGTATAGACTACATAGATAATTACTGGTTTTATAACTAAACAAAGAAATAAGACCATATGGTCTACTTTTGGAACATTTCGTTCCTCTTCCCCGATGCCGCTTAGTAGGCTCATGCATTCTCATAGAGCCTTGAGGCAGATCAGAGACATACGGGAGATTGCTATACTGAGAGAAATAGGTCTCTCCACACCATTTTTGGAAGCAGCCTGCTCCATTTGTCCCCGCTGCCGCTCATTAGGCTCATGAATAATCATAGAGCCTGAGGGCGGTTTGCAGACATTTGAAGGACTGTCAGACAGAGAGGGATAAAGTCTCCTTACACCTGTGTGTATAAGTAATTATTGGTTTTACAACCAAATAAAGAAATAAGACCATACTATCCACTTTTGGAACATTCTGCTCCTCTTCCCTGGTGCCGCTTACTAGGCTGGGCGGACCAGAAACATACAGGAGACTGCTATACTGAGAGAAATAAAGTCTCTCCACATCATTATTGGGAGCAACATGCTCCTCTTGTCCCCATTGCCGCTTACTAGGCTCATGAATACTCAGAGCCTGGGGGCGGACCAGAGACGCCTCTTACTAATTGTAGATCAGTTATTGTAATCACTAATTAGGGGTGGTGACTAACTTTCCAATCACTCAAACTCAGTTGAAAGGAGGATTTTATAAGAATAACATATATAGACATTTTTAAGATACCTTTTATGTTATTACTAAATGTACCTGAGGAAGACTTGTATCTAGGTCAAAACGCGTTGTACTATACTGTATCGTTTTTTTATTTTTTACAATCGGAATGAAATAAAAGAAAATATTTTTTAAAAAGAAAACCCTGGATGAGTATGGAAGCGCCGCTCCAATTTGAAACCGGTTTTCATTACCTTTCTACTTGACTGATCAGAGACACACCCTGAGTCTTTGGAATCTCCGGAGGAGTGAGCAGCAAGACTGCAGTCCAGCAATCTATTAAGAAATACGATATACATCTTGTAAAAAGGTGAGCAATATTTCAATGACAGTAACCATTTATTGAAAAAGACTAATACACTTAGATCTGCGCCGGGTCTATTCCATTTGACTCTCCCCCCATTAGCTCTTATCCGGAGCAGAATTCTAAGGAATGTCAAGCACAGTGGGAAGTGGATTTATATAGGTTTGGGGACAAAGCAGGGAGGATTTTAGCTAATTTAGCAAGAGGGAAAAGTCCACTAGCGGTAATGTCATCCCTAAAGGGGAAAGACGGGAATGTGGTAACCACTCCCAGGGGTATCAACTCCTTACTGGGTCGGTACTATGCCAACTTGTATAAAGATAGAACAGGCACAGAAGGGGGAGGTAAAGACTGGATTCAGAAAGTTAACTTGCCAATGATTCAAGAAGAGGAATTACAGGGGTTAAATATGGCAGTGACGTCTGAAGAAGTTCTAGAAACAATATGGAACCTGGGTGCTGGTAAAGCTCTAGGTCCGGATGGTTTCACAGGAGAATATTATAATGCCCTATGAGATCAAGTGGTTCCCTACCTGGTCTCCTTCTTCAATGGTGTACTGGGGAAGGGGCAAATATCAGACCAAACCAACACAGCATATATTAAATTACTACTTAAGGGGGAGAAGAGAGATACGGACCCCTCAAGCTATAGACCCATATCCTCGATTAATCAGGACCTCAAAATACTGTCCAAGATAATGGCGGATCACCTGGCACAGATAATGCCGCGTCTTATTGGACGACAGCAGGCAGGATTCATTATAGAACGATCCGCAGTGGGTAACATTAGGAAAACTATCATGGTGTTAGATGAGGTGGGACGAGGGATAGAACTACATGATGATCCACCGGCAGTGCTGTTGTTGGATGCCGAAAAGGTGTTTGACAACGTGAACTGGGGATGGCTTGATGTAGTTTTAGATGCCTTCGGTTTGCAAGGCATCTTTCAAAACTTCCTAAAAATTCTATACCTTAACGCAAGAGCAAGGGTGTGCACCCTGGGCTCTCTGTCCTACTCCTTCACCTTGGAGAAGGGAACACGTCAAGGATGTGCCCTGTCGCCTTTACTTTTTAATTTGGCAATAGAGCCTCTCTCGCAGTATCTTAATGACAGCGGTGTCTTTGAGGGGATCAAAATAGGACATAGAAATGTGCACTCAGCCCTATTCACAGATGATATCATTTTATTCCTGAACAGTCCAGGGAGAGACCTGAAGGGTCTACTTAGCCAGCTGGAGGTTTTTGGCTCCTTCTCGGGTTTCCGACTAAATAAATCGAAATGAGTCCATATAATAGAAAAGGGGCAGAACAGTTAGATGGCATTCAAGTGAAACAGAATCACATAAAATACTTGGGAATTTTTTTGAGCAGGTCATCGAGTATGATATATACTCTGAATTATGGCCCATTGATCTCAAAGACAGAGAGAGAGTTAGAGAGTTGGAAGGATCTGCCGTTGTCCCTGTTGGGGAGATGTCACCTGATTAAGATGATCAGCTTTGCGAGATTACTCTACCCACTACAGACACTTCCCCTTTTATTACAACATCCGGACATCAAGAGATTGAACAAAGCATTCTGACGGTTTCTCTGGAGAGGGAAGAGGGCAAGAATATGTAGTAGTACACTGATGCTACCTAAGGACAGGGGAGATTGGGACTCCCAGATATTGGGGAATATAACCTAGCCTGTCTTTTAAGACATGTGATAGACTGCCTGAAAAAATCAAGCAAAAACTAGAACTACGAAGATGAGGCGGAGCCTTGTAGGCCCTGGGACCTGGTCAGGGTTCTCCACGCCTCGTGGTCTGGTGTACCACGATTTTTGAAAAGTTCACTGATATATCATGACACAGCAATGTGTTGGAAAGGCGGTACGGAAGAAATTCCACCTTGTATGGAAAATCTCGAAGTACTTAAATCCTTGGGCCCACGTAGATTTTAAATTAGGAAGAGAAAACTTATTATTTAAAGAATGGCAGGATATGGGAGTAGTAAGGTTGTGAGATATGCTACATGTGTCGGAGAGGCGATGGTTGCGAGGGTCGGAGGTGCTGGAGAGGTTTCACCTGGCTGACACTCATCTGCTACAATATAATCAAATGCAGTTTCACGTCCTGCGACTATTGAAAGATGTCTCACAAAAATGTGACACCAATGTATGGGATACCCTGATGGAGACGCATATCAGTGATATTAACATCTCATACCTGTATGAGAGATAATGACAATGGAGAGGTCGGGAAAGGTATTTAAGGGATGGGAAAAATATGTACAATCGGAGGATCTAGATGATAAAATAGCTCGGGGATGGGAGTCGGTCAGAAAATATATATCTAATGAGAAATGGAGAGACGTTCAGTTTCGCATCATCCATAAAGCGATTTATGGTTTTACTATACTCCCGACAGCTCAGGCTCCAGACAGATTACAAAACTGCCCGAAATGCAACGCTCCAAAAACCGACATGTTCCATGGGTTCTGGCTCTGTCAATTCGCCCAGAGGTTTTGGGGTCAGATACTTTTATTGGCCCGCACCATTTGCGGCAGAGACTTGGAGTTAGATCCGTTAACATGGCTACTCCATTTCCCGGCCTCGGATGCATGGGAGGGGAAATCCACAAGGATACTTCATATTACTGCAATGGTAGCCAAGAAACTTATATTGCGGGATTGGTTGAGAAAACTCTATCCTACTGTCTCTGAGGTGACCCAAATATTGAAAGAGACCATGCGAATTGCAAGAATGGAAGCAGAGAGGAATAAAGATATACAAAAGGAGAAATTCTTTTTGACATGGAGAATGTTTATCATTGCAGTCCTGACGCCAGACGAGCTAAAACAAACGGTAACACCATTCTGAAATTCAAACTGGTGTTTGTTGGAGGACTTGAAGGGGACGTTAGGGAATTTAAAGATATAGCCAAGCCATCACAACACGGGCGAGAGGAATAGAGGGAAGGATTATAGATAGCCGAAAACATGCAAAGGGAAACTATGTGTGATTACATATAAGAACGAGTTTTACCACATATTATTATGATATAATGCATACAAATTCTGTAATTTTGACCTTTTTTTTGTAGACATAGTTGCCAACTAACAAGTATTACAGTATACATGTATATAATTCTAGTCTTCTCAATGCAGTACTTTCTCAGCAAACTGTAAATGAGATATTTATATTAATAGTGTATGTGTTATATATGTGCTTCAGGTTAGGCTAGTAAAGAATAAATCAGATTTATTTCTACTGATTTTATTAATTTACTATGGGGGGGCTCGTTTTGTAGTTTTTCCTCAGGCAGCAGAGAGGCTGGGGTCACCTCTGGGTGTGAGCACTATAGTACTAAAAAAGCTGAGAAAAATCAAGTCAGGAATCACCAGACACAACAACTCTTTTATTCGGTGATTTTGTATCTCCCTCACATGATGCCTACCTGCCTGGATGAATTACTAGACGATTCTTCTTATCTCCTGAGCCTAG
The DNA here is from genome assembly GCA_033576535.1 of Allobates femoralis. Classification (NCBI taxonomy): domain Eukaryota; kingdom Metazoa; phylum Chordata; class Amphibia; order Anura; family Aromobatidae; genus Allobates; species Allobates femoralis. The sequence continues at coordinate 119,526,416 of JARQOC010000003.1, forward strand.
GAAAAGCCTCCGAGGAGTCTAATGTCATCTGATCCACAGACTCCTCCTTCCCTCCCTTGTATCACACATCAACTGCTGTCTGCAACAGAACCAGTTGACTCCTGACTTCCTCCCAGAATCCACATCACATTTGAAGTCTCTTTGAGGGGTGTAAATGACAGAAAACACCCAAAAGTGACACCATTCCAAAAACTGCACCCCTCAAGCTACTCAAAACTACATTCAAGAAGATTATTAACCCTTCAGGTGCTTCTCAGGAACTAAAGCAAAGTAGAAGGAAAAAATGGACATTTTAAATTTTCTAACAAAAATGTTCTTTTAGCCTCAATTCTTTCATTTTCACATGGGCAACAGGATAAAATGGATCCTAACATTTGTTGAGCAATTTCTCCTGAGTACACAGATATCCCATTTGTGGTCATAAACCACTGTTTCGGCGCACGGCAGGGCTCAGAAGGGAAGGAGCGCCATTTGACTTTTTTAGCTCATTCTCCATTCAAAAAGTGAAATGTCGCTCCTTCACTTCTGAGTCCTGCCGTGCGCCCAAACAGTTGTTTATGGCCATATATGAGGTATCGGTGTCCTTAGGAGAAGTTGACCAACACATTTTAGGATGCATTTTATCCTGTTGCCCATGTGAAAATGAAAAAACTTAGGCTAAAAGAAAATTTTTGTGAAAAAAAAAAAAAAAAAAGGACTTTTTTATTTTTACGAAACAATTAGTGAAACATCTGGGGGTTCAAAATGCTCATTACCCATCTAGATAAGTTCCCTGGGGGGGTCTAGTTTCCAAAATGGGGTCTCTTGTGGGGGAGCTCCAATGTTTAGGCACACAGAGGCTCTCCTTACACAACATGGTGTCCACTAACAATTGGAATTATTAGCTGACACCATGTCACGTATGGAGAGCCCATGTGTGCCTAAACATTGGAGCTCCCCCACAAGTGACTCCATTTTGGAAAATAGACCCCCCAGGGAACTTAACTAGATGGGTGGTGAGCATTTTGAACCCCCAGGTGCTTCACAAATTAATTTATTTCCACAAACATTTTTTTCTTTCCATTTTTACGGATTAATTTGTGAAGCACCTGGGAGTTCAAAATTCTCCATCCATCACATGCACACATCCATCCATGCACACATCCTCACATCCACGCACACATCCATCCACGCACATATCCATCCATGCACACATCCATCCATGCAATATCCATGCATGCACACATCCATCCATGCATGCACACCTCAATCTATGCACACATCCATGCACGCACACTTCCATGCATGCACCCATGCATCCATCCATGCATGCACCCATGCATGCACCCATCCTTCCATTCACCCATCCATTCACGCATGCATGCACCCATCCATCCATGCATGCATGCATGCACCCATCCATCCATCCATCCATGCATGCACCCATCCATCCATGCATGCACCCATCCATCCATCCATCCATTTATTCATACTTACCTCACACACGATCCACTGGTGAGGCGGAGGAGCCTGGAGAGAGGAGGAGGTGCCACAGCTGGAGCGGAAGAGGCTTACCGGCGGGTGCAGCCCGCTGGGAGAGGTGAGGGATACAGGGATCAGAGGTGGGGGGTGGGACTGGGGGGATGACAGTAATGGGAGGGGGCTGAGGAGCCTGGCCGGTGGGTGCATCGGAGGGGCAGCCCGCCGGTGAATACACACATGGAGGAGTGGGATCGGAGAAGGAGGGCGGATGGAAGGGGCGGGAGCTGATGCCCACTGGAGTGGGAGGGGGCTGAGGAGGGCTGATCCGCCCCTCCAGATCTGATTTGAGAGCTCAGATCAGATCTGGAACGGTGAATCACTCTGATTCATTCTGATCGGCAGTTTCACTTTCAATTGCCAATCAGAGCGATTTTAGCCACGGGGGGCTAAGCCACCCCCCTAGGATAAAGTATAGATCCTTGCGATCCTGCATCTCCGGAGCTGAAAGCAGCACAAACAAGCCTTGACGTTATAGAGATGTCATGGGTCGGGAACGCACCAACTTTCATGACGTCTCTATAACGTCAAAGGTCGGGAAGGGGTTAACCTGGGTGAACCTTTGCCTGATTCTATGGATTTCAAGTGCTCTTTAAAGCGGGCGTACAAAGACCTGATGCTTTTGCCAATGTAGTAAAGGCCACAGGAACAAAAGGCCACATAGAAAAAAAAACTTGGTCCTACACGAGAGAAACTGTTTCTCATTATGCCACTTGTCACCTATTTTAGAAGGATTTCTGATCAAGTGAAAACAGCAAAAAAGGCAACTTCCACTCATGAAATTTCCTCTTCTAACCCTGACTGCCTGGGGGTGAGTCTGTTTTTAACCAAGATATCTCTCAGATTGTTACATCTCCTGTGGATAACCAATGGTTTAAACTGAACCATATCTGAGAGATCCTTGTCACCCCCGCAGGATGTGCAAATATCTCAAGATGGAGGATCTGATTTTACTCTCCATAGGACCAAATTTGAAATTGAATATGAAGCGTCTCCCTGTGTTTTTGTTCTTAGCCTAGGGTACCCTGATGTATACCTCCCAAGTGTCCCGGATCCAGTGGGACTTTCCCGATTTTGAAGATCAGTCCCGTTGTCCTGCCCGGGAGACTGTCCCGCACTGCACTGAGAAGAAGAGGACACATTGTGCTGGAGTAACTTGTGTCTCTCTGCTATCTTCCTCCCCAGCTTGTAGACTGCGCGGCCTATGAATATTCATTAGCCGGCAGCAGAAGCCTGTGGGAGGAGCTGCTCGTGGCGCTGATCCCGGCCGTCACCCACCAATTAGCTCCAGGAATTAGAGCACAGAACACGTCACAGAGAGCAGCACATCAGTGAAAGGGGGGGGAGGAGGAGACCACAAGGAGGAAGACGTCATTGGAGGTGAAGATAGAGTGTGTGTGTGTGTGTGTGTGTGTTGGACAGTGCTTTACATCTCCATTTTCCCCATCCTGTACTTCCCCTGGGGTAACTGTGCTTGTGAGAGGAGGGCTGCAGCTATTACATTGGCTGTGCCAGTACCTGCTGGCTGTTGCTGTAAGGCCTCTTTGACATTAGCGTTTTTGTCTGGATCCGGACAGAAAACCGCATCTGCCGCCTAATGGCCACACTTGCGGAAGGCCCCGTGCATTCTCTATTGGGCTTGCGGCAAGTGCGCCAAGTGCGGGATCTGGCACTTGTGGCAGTTGCAGGCGCAAAAAAACGCGGTCAGCTATAGTTGTTTTGTGTGGGCGCAACTGCCACAAGTGCCGGATCGCGGCAATACCACACTTGGCGCACTTGCCGCAAGCCCCATAGAGAATGAATGGGGCTTGCCGCGAGTGTGCAGCAAGTGTACCACAAGTGCGGCCGTTAAGCGGCAGATGCGGGTTTCTATCCGTATCAGCCGGATCCGGACAGAAAACGCTAATATGAAAGGGGCTTAACCATACAGGAGTGAGAAGAACGTGATCAGAGCAAAGGATGAGAAAGCTTCCTGCTGAGGGGAAGAAGCTATTCCCCTCAGCACCCAGCTTTCCCATGCTCTTCTATCCTCTACCTCAGCACCCAGCTTTCCAATGCTCCTCTATCCTCTATCCCTCAGCACCTAACTTTTCCATGCTCTTCTATCCTCTTTCCTCAGCACCCAGCTTTCCCATGCTCTTCTATCCTCTTTCCTCAGCGCCCAGTTTTTCCATGCTTCTCTATCCTCTATCCCTCAGCACCCAGCTTTCTCGTGCTCTTTTATCCTCTTTCCTCAGCACCGAGCTTTCCCAAGCTCCTCTATCCCTCAGCACCCAGCTTTCAAATGCTCTTCTATCCTCTTTCCTCAGCAACCAGCTTTCCCATGCTCTTCTATCCCTCTTTCCTTAGAACCCAGCTTTCACATGCTCTTCTATCCCTCAGCACCCAGTTTCCCACACCCCTGCTCCACTGACAAACATGGCAGTAGTTTCGGTGTACTCTTGTCCAACACCTGCTCCTTCACCCCTTTTCCACTGCCTCCCACTGTCACTCTCCCCTCTTTCAAAGTCCACTCCGTTTGCATATTTTCACCCTGAAACCTTCAGCTGGCCTTCATCTACTGCTCCCTGGACCCATCGCCTCCTTCATTGACCACTTAACCACCTGGCTACTTCACTTCCTTTCTGTAGACATCTCTACTATCATTATTGTTGACTTCAATATCCCCATCGACTCTTCCCACCCATTGGCCTCTAAACTTCTTTCCCTGACCACTTCCGTTGGGCTCTCCCAAAGGTCCTCATCTTCACCCACCTTTGCTCCCTCTCTAACCTCACAAACTGACCCCTCCCCCTGTCTGACCACAATCTCTTGACCTTCTCCTCCCTCTCCTCCCCTGCTTTGCTAACCCCTCTCCACAAACTCGACCATCTTCGCAGAAACCTAAAAGACATTGATCTTCACTTATTCTCATAATCTCTTCTCCCTCTTACCGACATAACTTCCATACGCAACATAGACAATGGTACCGCCCTATAAAACACCACAATAAATAAGGCCCTCGACCTAGCCACCGCCCCCCCCCCACATACCATGCTCCACGAACAAATAGGCAACCCTGGCACCCCACTCAAACAAAAGACGTGAGATGGGCCTCCAGGGTCGCCGAGAAGAGATGGAAAAAGTCTCACTCCACTAAGCACTTCGCTTTGTTCAAACAGTCCCTCACGGACTTCAAGGCTGCACTCGCTGCCGCAGCACAAGCCTTCTTCTCATCCCTAATAACCTCCCTGTCCCACAATCCCAAACAGCTTTTCAACATTTTTAATTCCTTACGCCATCTGCCTGCTCCTTCTCCCTCTCCCCTTATCTCTGCTGAAGACTTTGCCTCTTTCTTCAAGGAGAAGATTGACAAAATCAGAGACAGCTTTGACCCACTGTCCCCACAACTTCCACTCTCACCTACACCGCCCTCTCCCTCCATCATCTACTTCTTTCCATAATTGAATACCAGCTCTCCTCCCTCCTGTCAAAATTGCACTTCACTATCAGCGCCCACGACCCGCTCCCATCCCACCTCATTCCCAACCTCACCTCTGTTTTCATCCCAACCCTATCTCATCTCTTCAACTTATCACTTACTACTGGCGCCTTCCCCTCAGCCTTCAAACAAGCCTTGACTACACCCATCCTCAATAAAACCTCCCTTAACCCAACATCTGTCTCTAACTATCGCCAAATATTTCTTCTCCCTTTTGCCTCTAAACTGCTTGAACAACACATCCATTCCGAACTGTCCTCTCACCTCTTCTCCTGATCCCTCTTCGACCACCCAAAATCCAGTTTCCGACCCCACCACTCCACTGAAACAGTCCTAACGAAAGTCACCAATGACCTACTGACTGCCAAGAGCAAACATCACTACTTCGTCCTCCTCCTCGACCTATCTGTAACTTTTGACACTGTTGACTATTTCCTTCTACTTCAGATCCTGGAATCCCTTGGCATCACTGACCTGGCCCCCTCCTGGATCTCCTCACACCTAGCGGACCGGACTTTCAGCATCACCCACTCCCACACCTCCTCTTCGCTCTACCCCCTATCTGTCAGGGTCTCCCAAGGCTCGATCATGGGACCGTTACTTTTCTCCATTTACACTCTCGGCCTAGGGCAACTCATTGAGTCCCATGGCCTTCAGTACCACCTCTATGCTGACGACACCCAAATCTACCTGTCTGGACCCGACATCACCTCCCTACTATCGAAAATCCCCCAATACCTGTCCGCTATCTCATCCTTCTCTGCTCGCTTTCTGAAAGTGAACATGGACAAGACTGAGTTCATCGTCTATTCCCCCAAGCAACTCTCCCCCACTACCCGACCTATCCATCCTCATCACTCTGCTCACTCTCCCCAGTCCCCCAAGCCAAGTGCCTCGGGGTAATCTTTGAATCCTCCCTCTCCTTCAAGCCCCACATTGAGGCCCTTGCCATGTCCTGCTGACTCCAGCTCAAAAACATTTCACGGATTTGCACTTTCCTAGACCACGACACCGCTAAAACACTTATTCATGCTCTTATCATCTTCCACCTCGACTACTACATCCTCATGCTCATTGGCCTCCCTGCTACCTCCCTTGCACCTCTCTAATCTATCCTAAATTCCGCTGCCCGACTAATCCATCTGTCCTCCCGCTACTCCCCTGTCCCCCCCTCTGCCAAGTCCTTCATTGGCTCCCCGCTTCCCAGAGAACCCAGTTTAAAACACTAACCATGACATACAAGGCCATCCACAATCTGTCCCCTCCATACATCTTTGACTTGGTCTCCTGATACCTACCCTCACGTAACCTGCGATCCTCCAAAGAACTCCTCCTCTACTCCCCTCTCATCTCCTCTTTTCTTAACCACATACAAGATTTCTCCCATGTATCTGCTATTCTCTGGACCTCTCTGCCCCAACACATCAGACTCTCTCCTACTCTGGGAACCTTCAAAATAAACCTGAAGACCCACCTCATCCGCCAAGCCTACAACCTGCAATGAAACCCAGCCCACCGCCCTGCGACCAGCATTTCCCCCTCCTTCTGTATCCCCACCCATCCCTTGTAGACTGTGAGCCCTCGCGGACAGCATTCTCTCCCCTGTTGTACCTATATGACCTGATTGTCCACATTTATTGTACTTGTCTTCATCTGCACTTTCCTCATGTAAAGCGCCAAAATTAGGGAAAAAAACTTAATGCTAATTCACTTGGATGCTACTTGACTACTATTCACTCAGATGAAAGGTTCCATATTCAGCTAACTAAACATTTATGATGAATAAAAAGAAAAATACTAACCTTTAAATGTGAAACAAGTTCAGGCACAGTGAGCCTGAAAAGCCACAAAGCTCAGATCTGCTCTCAAGAAGAACTGATGTGATACTGTGAGATCAGCTTTCAAAGAGCAGGTAAAGACAGGAAATACCAGGGAGGGGGGGATTTTCTGATAATTTGGAGAGGAGAGAGAAACAAAACTAATCAAGTGATGCCTGACAGATCAGCTGCACCAGACGAAGGGTTAGGCACAGTTTCTTGTTTAAAAAAAATAAAAAATTGGTGTGTACACACCATCTAAGTATCTAGCACTGAGTCTTTGTGGCTGTTAGTGTCAGTTGTTGCACAACCTGCTGAACGCACTGATTTGCTGTATCTCCATCGATGTGATGTCAGTGCTACATATAATAACAGATTCTGGGGACAGCAGCAGTGTACCAGTAATGCACTTTGGGAGGGTGCATAAAGCAACAAACTGTGCCAAGGAGCACAATTTACTGAAAACAGAACCCCCTTTAACTTTATCTCAAAGTAGATATTTTATCAAAATAAATTATGTATACAAACTATAACACAAAAATATGTTAATACTTAAGTGCCATTATGAGTATGGACCCTTAGGACTAAATCTTATTCTACAAAGGGTATTCATCAGACTGTTAGACAGGACAGAATGCAATGTTTACTTGTTATAATGTTTTATTATATTAATACCTTGTGTTCAAGTAACACTTTCCAAGTTCTTTGAGCTTCCTTCTGAGAACAGTTTATCCATGTGTGAGCCCAAAGTAAAGAATCAGTGATGACAACTTGCTTTTTTCTCTTCTTATGCTTCTTCTCTGTGCAATAAATCTCCAAATCTTCACACCTAAAAACAGCACAAATAAAAACAGAATTATATACTTTACCTAAAAAGTTCAAAACACATGCCATGTATTAAAAATGCAATGTGCATTAAAAGTGTAGAATACATTTTAACATTTGCAAAGTTTGGGAAAACTAAATAACTTTGATCTGTTTACAATTTTCTCATCTTAACAAATTATATTTATTGGGAAACTTTGCAAACGTACTGCTATTTGCAATAATCCAATTGAGCAAAAATAATTGAAATACTTCAACACAACTATTGTAACAGTGATTTCTCCAAATTTAACACTAAATTCCACTTTTAATTACTACTGTTATCTCAGAATGATTGAACCCGCTGAATAAAATAACACAATTTCATATCAGGTTGTTATCGCAAGCATACTTGCTGAACCTAATAATGGGCTTCATTAGTTGCATTAAGTGTCCTTGAGAATAGACATATTAAATACCTGAGGAAAAAATAATATGACTAGTGACGAGTGAGCAAGTATACTCATTACTATTTGCTACTCACACGGATAGTATGGTATTTGCGATACTAGGTACTCTGCAAGTTTTTTGGATTTTAATGTTGATTTTCGAGTCAGCTGCCTAGCATATTTCCTGACTGATTTTCATCCAATAAACATGATGGGATTGCTTGCCAGTCATAGTAATGCCATATTCATATTTGATAATGGCATTACTGTGATTGGCAGGCGCAGTATAACAAAAGAATAAAAGCTGCTCTAAGGCTGGGGTCACAGTTGACATGCGTTTTGTCTTGTCAGCATGAGTTTTTTAAGGTCTCTGATGGCTCCCTGCGTTTTTGGCTGCGTTTTTAAATCTGCACCAAAAAATAGTGCATGTACTATTTTTTGGTGCGTTTTGAAAAACGCATGCGTTTTTGTAGAAAATGCATGCGTTTTTATAACATGGGCCCCTATGGAAAACGCATGCAAAAACGCATGTACAATTAGTACCATTTAGTGCCATTCAAAAACGCATGCGTATTCCATAGGAGCCCATGTTAAACAAACGCTTGCATTTTCTAAAACGCTTGCGTTTTTTTAACATGGGCTCCTATGGAAAACGCATGCGTTTTTGAATGGCACTAATTGTACATGCGTTTTTGCATGCGTTTCCCATAAGGCCCCATATTAAAAAACGCATGCGTTTTTGGAAATGCACCAAAAACGCATGGTACACACATGCTTTTTTGCTATTAGGGCATGCGTTTTTTAACATGGGGGCCTATGGGTGCGTTTTTTACATGCGTTTTTGAAAACGCAGGTCTCCAAAAACGCTTGTGCAAAAATGCAACTGTGACCCTAGCCTTAGGCCAGGGTCACACATACCATCCTTTTTTAAATCTGTTTTTGGGAATATTTTGGTCATTTTTTTTCAAAGTCCAAAAACGCATATGCATTAATGCATGTGTGTGTGCGTTTTTAAAAAATGCATGTGTTTTTGTGCAGCATCCCAAAAAACACTGCTAGCAGCGTTTTCTGGTGCATTAAAAAAGCATGCGGTTTTTTAACATGGGGCCCTATGGGAGACGCATGCGTTAACGCATGGTACATATAGGCACCATGCGTTAACGCATATGCGTTTTTGGTGACAAATTGACTAAGTCCAAAAATTTCCAAAAAATGTCCAGGACCTCAGGGGACACTATTGGCACCCTTAGAAAACCGGATCCGGTTTTCTAACGGCTTAAAAAAGTGCATGGGCATGTGTGACCCTGGCCTAAGGCTGGGGTCACATATAAGCCCAGGATCCGTTTTTGGCATCAGTTTTTTCACTTTTTTTGTAAGTCCAAAAACTGATGCTAAAAACGGATCCTGGACTTAAGTGTGACACATTAGTAAAAAACGCATGCGTTCTTTCACTGCACCCAAAAACGCTGCTAGCAGCATTTTTGGGGAGCAGTAAAAACGCATGCATTTTTTTAACATGGGGCCCTATGGGAAACGCATGCGTTAACGAATGCTACATATAGGCACCAGGCACCATGCATTAACACATGTGTTTTTGCATACTTTTTTTGGAAAAAATGACTACGTCCAAAAAACGTTCAGGGGCACAGGAGGCACAAAATGCACCCTAGGAAAAGCGGATTTGGCATGGAAAACACTTCCAAAAACGGATTGGCATGTGTGACTCTAGCCTAACCCTGACATAGACAATGTCACAACACTGCTCACTAAGGCTAGGGTCACACTGGCGTCGTGGATGCGTTTTTTCCATGCGTTTTTCACACTTGTCTTTTGCGAAAAACGCATGCAAAAATGTATCCATAGGCACCAATGCAAAAAATGCATGGCCAAAGTGCCATGCATTTTCTGGATGCGGTTTTTGGCTCAGCACCTTTGGTGCCGCATGTGTTTTTGTAACATGGGGCCCTATGGGAAATGCATGCAAAAACGCATGGCACTAAATGGTACCATGCAATTTCGCATGCGTTTTTGCTTGTTTTTGTAAGGCTGCTCCAGACCTAATAGCAAAAATGCAGCTCAAAAACGCAAGCTGCCAAAAACAACCTTAAAAAAACACAGCCAAGTGTGACCCTAGCCTAAGGCCTGTGGCCTATTCAGATGCAGATCTTATTGCAACATGGGAGAGACTTTAAAGGGCCTGTCACACGCGTCAATATCGCCTGCACGATATCGGCTGCACGTGACGTTGCAGCGATATTGACGCGTGTGACATAGTGAATCAACCAGCGATAAATCGCTGGTTGATGATCGCCAGGTTTTAGAATCAGTCCTAAAACCTGGCGATTGTCGCCCGGTGGACACGCAGCATCGCTGCGTGTGACACCGGGACTAGCGATATTCCAGCTCCCAGCGCCTCTCAGAAGCGCTGGGAGCTGGTATCCAAGGTACACTGCGGGTAACTAGGCAGCGCGCGCTGCCTAGATACCCGACGTGTACCTTAGTTACCAGCCTCCTCCGCTCACCCGGTGAGCGGAGGAGGCTGGTAACTAAGGTACACGTCGGGTAACTAGGCAGCGCGCGCTGCCTAGATACCCGACTGTGTACCTTAGTTACCAGCCTCCTCCGCTCACCGGGTGAGCGGAGGAGGCTGGTAACTAAGGTACACGTCGGGTATCTAGGCAGCGCGCGCTGCCTAGTTACCCGCAGTGTACCTTGGAGACCAGCCTGCTCCCGCTTCCAGCAGGCTGGCAGCGGGAGCAGGACATCGTGGAAACGATATTTAAATCGTTTCCATGATGTCACTGGTCAATTGATCGCTGGTGAGTCTGTCTGTGTGACAGCTCACCAGCGATCAGCCGTCAATGTCGTCAGCGATCAGATCGCTGACGACATTGACGCGTGTGACAGGACCTTAACAAACCTACAGTAGCTCTGAAGCCATAGAATGTGCCTCTTATCAAGGATAACCAACAAAGACTACCAGAAACTTCAGGATCTGAGCAACCTGATATAGGAAACTGAATTAGCAAAATTAGATCCACATCTTTCAGGACTGAGTTACCTTGATACTGCTCATGGCGTGAATCCAGTGGTGTCCAGGTTGCCATACAACATGTAGAAATAATGGGCAGACTATGGCTCAAGGTACTAAAGAGAGCCTGAAGAGTCCTTTCCCCCCTTTTCCTATTTTTACAGGTTCGGCAGTGATCAAGCTCAAAAGAAGAATGATAAAGATTTTCTCTATGGTCCATATACAGTTGTGGCCAAAAGTATTGACACCCCTTCAATTCTGTCAGATAATACTCAGTTTCTTCCTGAAAATGATTGCAATTACAAATTATTTGGTATTATTATCTTCATTTAATTTGTCTTCAATGAAAAAACACAAAAAGAATTGTCCTAAAGCCACATTGGATATAATTCCACACCAAACATAAAAAAGGGAGTGGACAAAAGTATTGGCACTGTTAGAAAAATCCTGTGATGCTTCTCTAATTTGTGTAATTAACAGCACCTGTAACTTACCTGTGGCACCTAACAGGTGTTGGCTATAACTAAATCACACTTGCAGCCAGTTGACATGGATTAAAGTTGACTCAACCTCTGTCCTGTGTCCTTGTGTGTACCACATTGAGCATGGAGAAAAGAAAGAAGACCAAAGAACTGTCTGAGGACTTGAGAAACCAAATTGTGAGGAAGCATGAGCAATCTCAAGGCTACAAGTCCACCTCCAAAGACCTAAGTGTTCCTGTGTCTACCGTGCGCAGTGTCATCAAGAAGTTTACTGAAGATTTCCTACAATGGTGTGTACTACTCCCTTCAGAGAAGAGCACAAACAGGCTTTAAGCAGAGTAGAAAGAGAAGTGGGAGACCTTGCTGCACAACTGAGCAACAAAACAAGTACATTAAAGTCTCTTGTTTGAGAAATCGATGCCTCACAGCTCCTCAACTGACAGCTTCATTAAATAGTACCCGCAAAACGCCAGTATCAAAGTTTACAATGAAGAGGCGACTCCGGGATGCTGGCCTTCAGGGCAGAGTGGCAAAGAAAAAGCCATATCTGAGACTGGCTATCAAAAGGAATAGATTAATATGTGCAAAAGAACACAGACATTGGACAGAGGAATATTGGAACAAAGTTTTATGGACAGGCGAATCAAAGTTTGAGGTGTTTGGATCACACAGAACATTTGTGAGAAGCAGAACAACTGAAAAGATGCTGGAAGAGGCCTGACGCCATCTGTCAAGCATGGTGGAGGTAATAGGATGGTCTGGGGTTGCTTTGGTGTTGGTAAAGTAGGAGATTTGTACAAGGTAACAGGGATTCTGAATAAGGAATTTTATCACTCCATGTTGCAATGCAATGCCATGCCATATCCTGTGGACAGCGCTTGATTGGAGCCAATGTCATCCTACAACAGGACTATGACCCAAAGCGCACCTCCAGATTATGCATGAACTATTTAGGGAAGAAGCAGGCACCTGGTATTCTATCTGTAATGGAGTGGCTAGCGCAGTCACCTGATCTCAACCCCATAGAGCTGTTGTGGCAGCAGGTTGACTGTATGGTACACAAAAAGTACGTATCAAGCCAATCCTACTTGTGGGAGGGGCTTCAGGAAGCATGAGGTGAAATTTCTCAAGATTACCTCAGCAAATTAACAACTAGAATGACAAAGGTCTGCAATGCTGTAATTGCTGCAAAGGGAGCATTCTTTGATGAAGGCAAAGTTTGAAGGAGAAAATTATTATTTCAAACAAAAATCATTATATCTAACCTTGTCAGTGTATGGACTATATTTTCTATTCATTTTGCAACTCATTTGATAAATAAAAGTATGAATTTTCATGGAAAACACAAAATTGTCTGGGTGACCCCAAACATTTGATTGGTAGTGTAAATTAAAATTATTATTATTATTATTATACAGTTATGAATGTTTGAGGCATGTATCCTGTTTCACTGTTTGCCTAAAATTACTTTGCTGTTAATAAAGAGATTTTCCTAAGAACACATTTAATTTTAAAGTTCATTGTAATCAATACATCTTGGAATAATAATTAGATCTACAATTGGATGTTTAAGAAAAATGTTCCTGTGCTTCAGTGCACATCATGTGATGCGCTAGGAAAAAGCGCGAGATTTCAAACACTGACACTCAGATGCCGGCGTTTGAGCTGCGCTTGGGGCTCCATCACCAAAGGAGTTAATTGGCAGCGCTGACGCAGCGTTACCATGCTGGTAAAACTGCGTCAGGTCTCCCAAATTCTATGTTTTTAACGGAACCCCCCTGAGCGCTGCAAATAGCGCTAATATGACCCTAGCCTAAGGGTGAGCTGATTAATTTTCTCTCTATATTTCACATCTGCAAAAGAGTATACAGGCTTACAGCTCCAAATCTCAAATAATTCTTTCTTTGATATAAAATATTTTTTAATAAACAGGCAGGGAAATATTTTACCTAAAAAAAGAATGAGGTATGAGCCCGTACTGTAATGTCTGTATAGTCTTTTGCATCCTCCATGACCCAGGATGAAACTATGCTCTGTGCACGGTCAGACACAGGCATTACACAGTACATAGCAGGGACACATATATACGACTAGATGGTGGTCCGATTCTAACGCATCGGGTATTCTAGAATATGTATGTAGTTTATTTATGAAGATTTAAGAATAATGCAACTAATTCAATTAATGAATTCAAATCCCATGCCAATCAGCGAAGCGGTGTTTAAATCATGCAACAATATTGCTGATTGGTCGAGGCTGGCCGCCCGTGACCAATCAGCGAAGCATGGTTCAAATCCCGCGCCAATTCGCAGCCGGACTGCGCCTGTCACTGATTGGTCACGGGCGGCTGGCGTGACCAATCAGCGATGCAGGATTTCCATTACAAACAGAATTAGACGATTATATAATAGATAATAGATTTGTTTGTGTGTATGTACATGTGTGTATATGTATATGACATGACATTGCGGGTCATGTCATAGACATACACGTGTACACACAAGTAGACACATCTATAAACACATGTATACAGAGACTCAGGCATGAACAGACACACACATATACAGACACAGATGTACACACACATACAAACACATGTATACACATGTGTACAGACACACACAAACATGACAAACACACCTGTATACACACATGTATACAAACACACACGTACACACAGACATGTATACAGACACACACATATGTATACAGTCACACATGTAGACACACACATGTATACAGACACACACATGTACAGAACACACACAGATATATGCACACATGTATACACATATGTACACAGACACATGTACACACACAGGTATATGCACACATGTATACGGACACATACACACTGGTATACGCGCACATGTATACAGACACACATATACACACATACATGTACACATAAATGTATAGACACACATGTACACATGTATACAGACACACACGTATACAGACACAGACATGTACACACAGGTATACGCACACATGTACAGACACACACACACACGTACACACATACAGGCAGACACGTATAGAAACACACACATGCAGACACAGACAAACACACATATACAGACACACAAGTATACAGACACACACACACATGTACACACAGGTATACACACACATGTATACAGACACTCTCACACATGTATACAAACACACATTCATGTATATACACACATGTATACACACATGTCTAGAGGCACACACATGTAAATACACATACACTCATACACATACACATATACACACATGTTGGCCCCCCCTCCTCGCCTCAACCCGATGGTCCCATTGCCAGTGTAAGCTCCAGGAAGACAATTAGCGGGTCATGTGACTGGGCGGGCTGATGTGACATCACAAAGAGCCTGTCACATGACCCGCTGATTCGATTCCTGGAGCTCTCAGCGTCAATGGGACCACCAGGTGCGGGTGAGAAGTCAGCGGTGAGGAGGGGGGAGAATGGAGCAGGAAGGGGGGAAGACAGAGTGGCAGGGAGGAGGACAGAGCGGTGGTGGGAAGAACGGAGGATGGAGCGGCGGGGTGGGGGAGGATGGATGCAAGCCACAGATTTGTATATGGACCCACGTCAGACCATGTCCATGTACAGTCAGACATGACCATTACACAATATATAGCAAGGATGCATATATAAGATCATCTCAGCACAGGAGATGTGGTATGATCAGACCATATCCCTGTAAGGTCAGACACATCCATTAGGCTGGGGTCAGACTTGGATATGGACCCACGTTTCCAGCCAACGCTGAAACGGACAGCGTTAAAGGCAATCGCTGGCTGGAAACGTGGGTCCATAGAAACTCTGTGTTTACCTTAGTAGCAGCCGCACACAGAGCTGCATGATGGCCACTTTTCAGGAGCACACAGGTAAATGCTGCAGGCAGCGTTTCCTGTGCATGGAGGAAAAGCGGCCGCCCAGCAGCTCAGTGTGCTGCTACTAAGGTAAACACAGAATTTAAATGGATCCACGTTTCCAGCCAGCGATTGCTGTTACCGCTGTCCGGTTTCAGCACTGGCTGGAAATGTGGGTCCATATCCAAATCTGACCCCAGCCTAATAGACATGGCTGACCATAGGGACATGGTCTGATCATACCACATCTCCTGTGCTGAGATGATCTTATATATGCATCCTTGCAATATACTCTGTAATGGTCGTGTCTGACTGTACATGGACATGGTCTGTCGTGGGTAAATATCCAAGTCTGTGGCTTGCAAACCCAAGATGTGTAACTTGCAGCTGTCTGCCAGCTTGGTGCATTTCCAAAAGGTCTACCAACCAGCTATAAAGAGCAGGTCTCCAGATGGTGACTTCTATGAGTAGCGCTAGATGGTAGAAATTACGTAGATGTACAAATGCTAGCAAAAGTAAAAAAAGGTTCGGTACCCTGTTAACCAGTTGAAAAAAAGATTGATTGCTCTTAGTGGGAGAAACAAAATAACCATCTTGTCGTTATGACACCTAACTAAAATAAAGTAATTGATGTTACAAAGAAGCAAGCTTTCGAGACTTCTCATATCTCTTCATCAGGCATTGTATGACAAGATATTAGGAGAAATGCAAATATATATACCCATGTAACCAAAGTAGATGCAAGACAAATGGATATTCAAATAAAAAACAGAGCTCTGTTTGTTTATTTAAATTTAAATAATGTTCTAATATTTTGTTATAGTGTGGCACCCCAGTTACCATAGTGGCATTGCCTCCCTCAATGGGGGTGATGTCATGCCTGGAAGCAAGAAGGGGTTCTCATGCTAGGTAACATCAGCATCCAACATGTTTCCTGATTCTAGGCTTACCTCTGCACCTGGATTCAGGCAAGTTTCCTATACATTATGGCCCGCGGGAGGGGTTAGAGAAAAAAATTCAGAGAACAAGACAGACGTCCTGGGGACTGGAGCCACGGAAAGATTCGTCCCAGGGCAATGAAGAGCGAGTGACAGGGAAGAGGAGAGAAGTCAAGGATAGCCTGGGGAGTGGAGCTGTGACTGAATTCACCCTAGAGCAGAGCGCGAGAAACAGGATGTCGGAGTCCTTGTTTGTACAGATACTGAAGTCACACCAGCTGAATCTGGAGGGCAGGAGATTGCAAGTTTCCTGGTCACACCAATCGCACGGCGGCATAGCAGCATACTAGAGCCCAGAGCCACCAACAGAGAAACGACACCTGTAAAAGGCTCAAGCTGCCTGCCATATGGGTGAGGAACCAACACGCAGGAAGAGGGCCGCAGCATAGCTTTAAGCAGCAAGGACTAAAAGAGACAGCACATAAGGAAGGCCTCCGAACCCACCTGGTGTGGTGAATCCCTAATTTCTTCCCGGCTGCCCAGATCTCTACTTTCACGTGTTACTAGTGTCCTGGTCTGCACCATTAACTACCAATTAAAGGTAAAGGAAACCACCATCCCTGTGTCTTCCAGTCATTTTCCACACCTCAGTCTGCACCCCAATGTTCACTACCCCTTTCTTAAATTGTAAATTCAAGAAAAGTATTAGCTCCACCACCTAATATTCCCAGGACTCCCAGGTAAACCGGAAGGTGGCTTGGCAACCACCAGTAGCAATAGTATAAAGGTGTATAATCCGGTGCCACAAAAATTCTTTTTATTTCAAAAAATTAAAATTAAAAATCACACATGCTCCAGAGGAGCTTCTGGACGCGTTTCATGGGTCATGCCCACTTAATCGTCAGTACAATGGCAATACAAACAACAGGAATGTATATGATTTAAAAATTTGCTTCTCCTCCTCTTTATTTTTTTTCTCTTCTCTTCCGCTTTTACATTCAGGTATCAGGTCTTTGCTTCTCCTCCTTTTTTTTTTAGGCTGGTTTCACATTGCGATTTTAGTTAAATCCGATGCTGTCCGATGAAAATCGGACAGCATCGGATCGGAACTGATCCCTGCAATCGGATGCCAAATAGGCATCCGATTCCGACATTTTGCAGGATCACCTCGCTCCCCTCCTCTCTGCCTCCTGTCATCTCGCTGTCCCCCTGTTGTCCCTGCTGTCCCCCTGTTGTCCCCTGCTGTCCCCCTGTTTTGCCCTGCTGTCCCCTGCTGTCCCCTGTTGTCCCCTGCTGTCCCCCTATTTTGCCCTGGTGTCCCCTGTTTTCCCCCTGCTGTCCCCCTGTTCTCCTCTCTCCTCTCCTCTTCTCCCCGCTCCTCCTGTTATTCCAACATAAAAAATGTTTATTATCATCTGCCAGCGCTCCCCCGGCATGTCCATAGAGCTCCTGATCGGTTTTACAGGACCTGTGATGATGTCAGAAGTGTCATCAGGTCGCATGAGCGGTTACTGCAGTAACCGCTCATGTGACCCGATCAGTTGATCGGGTTGTGACATCATCCCATGTACCGATACCGAGCGGGAAGGTGATGGAGACGCCGGGGGAGCGCTGGAAGTACCATATATAGGTACAATCTGATTTTTTCTCTATTCTCACAGTACCACATATAGGTACAATCTGATATTTTCAGTATTTTTACAGTATTCATATATAGGTTCAAAGATTATTATTTTGTTTCTCCCACAGAGAAAAATCAATACTAGCAGAGAAATACATATAGTGACCCGGAGATAGGATGGTCCTGTTAGCATTAGCAGGGAGTTTGAAGTCGGATGTGACAGCGAGGCGATGGTGCTTGATAAGAGAAACGCAAATGAGGGTAAAATGGAGACCCTTGGATGTAAATATACTGCTATATGGGAAAGAGGTACAAGGTCTCAGTGTGTGTTCTGTAGATAAGCTTTATCTGTTATCATACTGGTAATGGTGGGCTTTGAATATCATTATTGTGAGAAGAAAGGGGGCGCTATAGGTGGCTTGCAACCATTTTTTAGACTTGAATGTAGCTCTCAAGGTAAGAATGGTTGGGGATGGCTGCCTTGGAGGCATGTCTACACTGGGGTCTAAACGTACAGATTAAGATCTTAGGGTGTAGATCAAATTTATCTAGCCATGACCAATAATCAAATAAATAGTCTGAATTTTAACACTGAATCTGCCTCAGTTAGCCCTTTACTAGCAGTATTATACCATTGACATATTACTGTGTGGGCAAATATGTAATGGGGGAACTCTATAATGAATGCTCAGTGCATATATATGTTACAGAATTGAGTAGAACACAGTAATGATGCATTAGTCAGGATCTCTGTCAAGAATAAAAACACTCCTGCTCGCATTTACAACGCATAAACATTTCAGCTAATACATATGAGGCCATTATCATTAATGATTGTGCATTGCAGTACTAAGAAAATTGCAGAATGGACAATAAATAATGTGGCTTAAATTACAAGGAATGTCATTATGCTTTTTCCCTTGTGGCCCATGATTATGGTAATCCTATGCATCTGATTCAAGAACCTCTTCAGATAATGCTTTTATTTATGATACAAGCATTGCCTTTTACAAGTCATCATTTTTATATTGGGCCAAAACCGAACTTTTAACTTTTTATAAATGTATTTACTTCTGTTATATGACTGGTGCTATAAAAGCTACATTTGATAATTACATTTTTATGTATACTTCCCCTATATTTATGATTAAACAATCTATAGCATTAAACTTATTAGTAGACTTAGGTCACTTTATAGATGTACAGAGGAATAGAGTGCAGTTTTTCTTAATTTTCCCCAAGCTTCTATTAAAGTATAGACAGGGACCACTAAACTCTGCTACTAATTAAAGTGATCCCATATCTTTTTGGCGTGAGCTCATAGCACTAGTCTGGCATGATGTTTTATTACTGTAATATTTGATACTTGAAGAAAACAGTATTTGTCAACAATATGCTCTTTTTCAATGAGCTTAAATCATGTTTTAATGATATGATCAATATATTCTGCACCATGGAAAAGTGATGTCATTATTTTTGTATCTCAATCAACGTTCTTCTTTGTACTTTTAGCTGAGGGCTTCACCCTTTTAGAAATCCAAATCAATTCAAACATTCCCTCTGATTGCCCTATTATGTACACTAATCAATAACATCAAATATATTTTAAAAAAATTAAGGTTAATTGTTTTGTATTGACACGCCTCTTAGACTCATTCATAGACATACCTCTTGTATTAATTAAAGGGGTACTTTGGGGAGATAAATAAAATGTATGGTCCCTACACTTCTATACTCTAATGCCGAGCTGCCTACTACACTTGTATAATGTTTAGAACTAATATAAATCACTCTTCCTATATGGGACAGTATGTCATTCCGGATGGTGCTCAATCCAACTCTCCCTCCGCATCTGTGTGTCTGATAGCAGACACTTCCTCATTCAATCACATGGGCGTGACATCATAAAAAATCCTATACTGATATGGATATATGCTTGTGTACAAAGAGCAGGGGATGTAACCACACCTCCTCTCAGCAGAGACCATCACAATAAGGTCTTATGTGACTTAGGGAGTACCATCAGGTGTAACGTATTGTCCCATCGAGGAGGGGTGACAGATAAGGAGCAGTTAGTGAATAAATTATTTATATTAGTTCTACACATTATACAAGTGTAACAGGGAACTTAGCCTTATAGTATTGGAGTGCCGGGACCATACCAAAATGTTCATCTTCTCGGAGCTCAACTTTAAGAAATAGAATAGTCAAAGGTTGCATGAGCAAGTAAATTTTCTTAAAAAGTAGCCCAAAAAAGGCAAAAAATAGGTAAATTAGCAAATACACTGTTTTGAATCCTCCGCTAAAAGTATACCATGATAAAACTTTTTTTTCTTTATTATTATTAGATAATCTTTAAGAGAATAATGTCTACCCCCTTTGACATTCTGCACTCTGCACACATATAATTAAGGTAGTACACAATGATTAACCCCTTCAAGGGATGAGTTGTAGTTTTGAATGATGCCATTCATTTTACCAAGGGCGATTAAATTGCAGGAAAAAAAACTATTCCATAATAATTTTTGTAGATTTTGTTTTTACAGCAAATTGTTTTTACAATATTCATTGTTTGGTGAATGTTACTTGTCATCTTGATTCTACAGATCAGTATTATTCTGAATAACAAACTTGTATAGCTTTCTTTCATTTAAGTAATTAAAACATCCATAAAGAAACATTTCTTGTGTCACCATTTTCCAGGCAATCACCCCAAAAGCTGCATCTGCAGACTGGGGTTCTGATCTGGTATAAATCCTATATCATATTGAAAGGCTTGTTAAAGAATCAATTATGAATTTTAGGATTACTACTCCCAATAGGTGGCACTAGAGTTCATCGACTTCCTCCCTCAAGAGACAATTTGCATATTTCACAGAGGAGCTGACACTTTTATTGATATCATTTTATGGTAGATCTGACATTTTGATCATATCTTATTGTATTTTTTTGTGGAATTGATTTAGGCTGAAGGCACACTGTCGTGCATCAAACACAGAGCGTGTTTGATGCACGACAGTGATGAGAGAGCTGTGCGTGTTTTGGGGGTGTATGGTGCCAATGTGGTGCAAGTATGGTGCGTGTGGTGAGTGTGGCTGGCTGTATGTATGTGAGTGTGCTGTCATTGTGAGGTGTGAGTGTGTGTGTGGTGCGTGATTATGATGCTGTCCACGGTCATGAGAGACCACGGCCAGCATTTACCTGCATATTCAAACTCCGCGGCTGTCAAAGCTGCAGAGTATGAATGTGCCGGTTCCCAGTACAGTAATGAATCATCTTGCACCGCTGTGTCAGCGGTACAAGACGATTAATAAGCACCCATTTGATGGGCACCTATTTGTCTTTTTAGGGGTTAAACTGCATATGCAGCATCAGTGCGGCATATGAGCACAGATGCTGCATATGCGGAATTTAACCCGGTTAATAAAGGGTTAATATGTGTATAATATTTTGGCATCATGTCTCAAGGGAGTGTCCACCCTCCCTAGAGACACGGTGCCTAAATTGATTGGTGGTTCAGCAGTTAATAGTCTATATTTCTGTTTTGCCGGCATTTGTCGGCTTTTTCTAATCTATGCTGAAGTCCGGCGGCTCCTGGCTGTCAGCACGGTATGCTATGCAATTAGCGTAAGTACATTACTGGGTAGTGTCCTGAATAAAGAGCTGTCCCAGGCACTTACGCTAATTGTGTGGTGAAGCCGCCGCTCTCCATGATGCTGAAGAATTCAGCATCACCTCCATGGCCAGTGCTCCGGTGTTTCAATGTGTCCTGACGATGGAGGTGATGCTGAATTCTTCAGCACCATGGAGAGTGGCGGCTTCAGTATGCAATTAGCGTAAGTACAGTGTACTGTATGGGGGCGAGATTTTCTCGCCCCCATACACTTGTATTGCCCTCAAGCGCATTAGAATAGCATGCAGTCGCAGCATGCTGCGACTGCATACGCTTCTGACTCACAATGTGAGTTAAGTGTGTGGGACTCACACCAGTGTGCCCTGCCTGATAGTCACACACACACACACACACACACACACGCACAGTGTGCCTTCAGCCTTAACTTGAAAAATGGAATTCTGTAATTTTCTCAATAAAGCTTTAACAATTGGGTCAATAAATTTTATATTTTGATAGCTCTGACTTACAGAGCAATAGCATATATGTGTATTTTTGTATTTTGTAATATATGTATGTATTTTTCATTTTTATCTTTATTTTTGATGTTAGAAGTAGATGGTGGCTGTGTAACAAAGCTATTGTGTGCCGAGGACAATGCAAGAAGAGTTCCTGAACTTGTAACAAAGACAGGGACCCAACATATCATGTAATAGTACTTCATATTTTGGGAAAAGGTTAAATCTCAGTTTCATACAATGAAATGTTCACATCTTTCTGCTACGTAATACCTAGACAAAATGACTGGCTGGAAAAGAGTAATTTGAGAGCCACATCAAACCAGAATGTCCAAAACAGTAAGAAAAAACATCAGGCAGGAGGCTACTCGGAAAATAACTGCTTGTGAACTAAGGTCTCACAGGTGCAACAACCACAGTAGTAATATCTAGAAGCAGAGGAGAGGACTCTCTTGCTACTCGGAAAATAGGCCAAGGTTAATAACAGGAGATACAATCAGTACAGAAGTGGATAGTAACTAAGCCGGGGTAGCAAAGGTATAACCATCAGAGAGGAACTGACTACTGGATTCTTAAATAATGAGGAGCCTCACCCCTAGCTTCAGCAGAAAACTAGATACATTTAACTATTAGGCCTCCAGAAGACACAAAAAGAAAACTGTCTGAAGGGCAGTACTAGAGTTTAATAGAACAAGGCTTGCACTGCGCAGCAGCAACTGCAGAGTTAATGCAGCGCCACCTAGCAACTGTAGCCACTGGGTCAGGGACACACATAGACATGGCGGAGACAGAGGATGAACATAGAGCTTGTGGGAATACATGTCAAGTCACCTTTTCCAAAGCCATTACTCTGCATATTGATCCTCAGCAATGTATTGTCAACATGCTGGGAACACTTCTGCTGCAAAGTAAGAAGAAAAGAACTATGGGTATATGCTTAACTACTAGTTTGGCAGTGATGTGAATCATTACCACACCACGTACTGTAACTTACTTATCATCAAACTTAAAAAAAAATAATTAATTCAGTTATCATATCCACTTATACTTAACCTCCTTACAATTTATGATGTACTGGGTACGTCATTGGCCACTTCCCTTAGTTTGTTGCAAGCTCACGCACTAAGCTCGCATCATTCCCTGCACATGTCAAATGATCTGATCTGCCAAGATGTGCAGCTAACCAATGTGGGTGGATTGGAGATCTGCCCACTCCTGTCAATCCCTTTGATCGTGCTGTCAAACACTAACAGCGCATCAAGGATCATGCTGTTCCCCACCACCATCAGTGACCCCGTGACGCGATTACGGAGCATTGATACCAGGTTACCATGACAGCCAGCTGTCAGATGAGGACTTATGTCGCTGTTTTGACTAATTTCCTTTGAATGCTCGAGGAGCACCTGCATTCACAGAAGATGACCATTTCTGGAGTACAGGGATGTGCATCAGCACAGCTCTGTACTGCAAGGGCAATCAGACACTGCAATGTTGAGGGAAAATGTAAAATTATGAAAAATTGAAAAAAAAACTTTTTAAATATATGAAAAAAAGAATCCTTAAAAGTTCAAATCACACCACATTTGCCGTATTGGAAATAAAACTATTTGGAAAAAAAAGCACATATTTGGTATCGCCGTGCTCAGAAATTCCCAATCTATCAAAATATAAAATCAATTAATATAATTGGTAAACTGTGTAATGGAAAATAAAATCAAAACGCCAAAATTAAATTTTTTCTTCACAGCCGCATTGCAATAAAATGTAACAAGAAGATAAAAAAACTGCATCTTCCCAAATATGGTATCATTAAAGACACAAAAAATAAACCGTCACACAACCCAAGATCCCGAAAAATTAGAACTTTATGGGTCTGAGAAAATGGCAACAAAAAGGGCCATGTTTTTTTTATAATCGTCTGAATTTTTGTCCCCACTTAGATAAAAGTAAAAGTATACATGCTTGGTATCCACAAACTTGGGGATCATACTAGTAGGTCAGTTTGACCATATAGTGAACATTGTAGGTAAAAAAAAAAAAAAAGCAATCATGATTTTGTACTTTTTTTGCAATTTTACTACACTTGGAATTTTTTTTCCCATTTTCCTGTCAACTTTCTGGTAAAATGAATGATGTCATTTAAAAGTA
This sequence comes from Allobates femoralis, assembly GCA_033576535.1. NCBI lineage: Eukaryota > Metazoa > Chordata > Amphibia > Anura > Aromobatidae > Allobates > Allobates femoralis. The sequence goes on from JARQOC010000003.1 coordinate 119,550,715, forward strand.
CAACTCATCCTGCAAAAAACAAACCCTCATACGGCTATTTTTGTGGAAAAATGGGTAAAGTAGTTAATACAATGGAGAAATCTTCAGAAACATATTCATGAACTACGCTCTATATGCAGTGTTTATTATTGATCATCGGTAGGGACACTTTATTAGTTTTTATATGTAGTGCTATGAACTTTCTATCCTATTGAGGATTAATATTTATTTATACATCTATACCATTTTTTGCAGCCTGTATACCGTGACTTGATTTTGTAGCTCCCTGTACCGATAATAATTGTAATCCATTGGCTTGGTGGGCTATTTTTAGTCACCTCTTTTAGCTTTTTTTTTATCATGTCTTATGAAATGTTATTTATTGTAGTTCTAATTTAATGATATATAGTCTAAATTTTGATATGTAAAGCGGGTCTTGGCTTGGCTTGGGTGTCTTTTTCTTTGAAGTTAATTCTTCCATTTTAGGCTCTCACTTTTGCTTTTTGATTCTTTGGGGACTCGTTCTTGTGGAATTTTTATAGGTTCTAATGAACTACTTCTGGACTGCCAGTAGATCTAAACATCTGGGCAGTCCATACTTATTATTCCACCGATGTTCTAAAATGTCCAGGCAGTCTAAGCTTCTAGCTCTATATTGTGAAGAGAAAAGCTTTCCAACATCCCAGAGAGCCAGACATCCCAGAGAGAAGACAAATATTGTTTATTACCATGTTTATTTTCTCGATATCTGTATACACAGGACTGTGCTAGTGCTGTGTATACACATTAGGAACCACTGACATTGCTTCTTTCTCTGAACCCATTGAACATTTAAGCACTTGTTGTAGAGTGGGACCAGAAATTGCTTTGTCCAAGGAAATCAAGAAAGCTCAAGTATGCGGACAGAAAGCAGAAATATATAAATAAGAATGCAGCACCCCTCCACTCAAAGGTCTTTTAAGACTAGTGTCTAAAATAAATGAAAAAAAAAATAGGTAAATAAAAAAAATCAAAATTAAAATACAAAAAGCATAAATTAAATAAAATTAAAAAAGACACTGCCACTGCCTATAATTTTATGTTTCCAGGCCCACCCATCCTATATCTAGAAATCATTTCTACAGAAATAAGACCACAATTATATAAAATATTCTGTGGTCCTTTGTGTTGGCAAAAATATACATAAAAATGGTAAATCGGTATTGTATATGTTTATGTTTTTTGAAGTGACCCGCCATGTCACATAACGTGGTGGATCACGTCATAAACATACATATATACACACACACATATATACACACATATGTACACATATTCTGTATGTATTTCTTATTTTCCTTTATATTTTCTCCTGATATCAGAAAAAAAGTAATATAAAAATGCCATAAATATTATATTCCATGTGCCACCAAAAAAAAGGCAAAAATTATTTGAATATATGAATGAGTAAAACTTATGAATCCATAAAAAGCGAATGTACAATAAAAGTTTAATATCTGCCTATTCCGGAAGCGGAGAAGATTACCTGGTCTTGAACTGGCTAACTATACAGTATATGTATATATATATATATATATATATATATATATATATATGTATTTGCTTTACATGAAGCATCATCTGTTTTAGTTTTTCCAAATGATATTCAGTCTCTATTTAGCCTTCTAAATTTTCCTCCAGCAAGCTCACTCCAATCATGTAAATTATTGATGTTGGATACCATCTGTTCTAGTTTGTTGTCCAAATTATTTGCAACAAATTTTACAATGCTATACTTACAGTGCTGTTCTTGCCAAGGCATTACATTTTATAATTTTGATTTTCTCCAATCCACAAGAAATGTGAACAGATTCTAATTTTACGTTCACGTTACGGACCTACTTGTCTTTGCTTTAGTGTGCAAATTCCAAATTTAGCATTCTTCTGTAAATATGAATTTTGGATTCCAAATGAAAATAAAACATGCTATTATTATCCAAATTACATTTTTTTCAATAATTAGCACAAATTGAAAATCTGGCCTGACATTTATCCAAGTAGACTTTTCAGTATGTGAAATAAGACATGACTATAAGTGTATAATACGACAATAGAGTTTATATTTATTGTTTTTGAAAGATATTCTCCCAAAAAAATTTAAGCAGCACCGTTAAATAGGCAAATGGGTGCAAAAATCTTTCCAAACAATCTTCAATTGTCCATAATATACACACCAAAATAAATGGAAAGCAGCAGTCTTTGGATAAAGTGAAGTCTCAAGCCTTTATTGGGCCATCAAGTGAGTACAGGGCATCGTTTTGGTCACAATGGACCTTCCTCGAGCCATTGTGACTGGAACTTCACCCTGTACTCACTTGATGGCCCAATAAAGGCTTGAGATTTCACTTTATGCAAGGAGTGCTGTTCATGTTTTTTTTGGTCTTTTTAAAAGATATACAAAAATATTGAAAATGTCTGGATACTTTCAGGGGCTTTTTTTTACATTAGAGTTTTTGCCTCCAAAATATTTTTGCAATTCAGTTTTAAAATACCCACAACCAAGTGGCCTGTCATTTTGTTAAAATCTTACATGTTACTCTTGTTTGTACAGACCCGTTGAAGCATGCACATGTGTGAAACAGCTATAGTCTAAAACCTCACTGCCCACATGGCGTACTAAAGCTTCCCTCTTCTTCACACTGCCATGTGTAACATGTACGGTTTTAAACTATTACCGTATATACTCGTGTATAAGCCGACCCGTGTATAAGCCGACCCCCCTACTTTTGCCCCCAAAAACTGGGAAAACTTATTGACTCGCGTATAAGCCGAGGGTGGACTCCAGCACAGGTATACAACCCCCAGCAGTGAGGTATACAGCAGCCTCCCCAGTGGTAGTATACAGCAGCAGCCCCAGAGGTAGTATACAGCAGCCCCAGAGGTATATGCAGCCCCAGAGGTATATGCAGCCCCATATGCAGCCCCAGAGGTATATGCAGCCCCATATGCAGCCCCAGAGGTATATGCAGCCCCATATGCAGCCCCAGAGGTATATGCAGCCCCATATGCAGCCCCAGAGGTATATGCAGCCCCATATGCAGCCCCAGAGGTATATGCAGCCCCATATGTAGCCCCATATGTATATGCAGCCCCATATGCAGCCCCAGGGGTCTATGCAGCCCCAGAGGTATATGCAGCCCCATATGCAGCCCCAGCACAGGTATACAACCCCCAGCAGTGAGGTATACAGCAGCCTCCCCAGTGGTAGTATACAGCAGCAGCCCCAGAGGTAGTATACAGCAGCCCCAGAGGTATATGCAGCCCCAGAGGTATATGCAGCCCCATATGCAGCCCCAGAGGTATATGCAGCCCCATATGCAGCCCCAGAGGTATATGCAGCCCCATATGCAGCCCCAGAGGTATATGCAGCCCCATATGCAGCCCCAGAGGTATATGCAGCCCCATATGCAGCCCCAGAGGTATATGCAGCCCCATATGTAGCCCCATATGTATATGCAGCCCCATATGCAGCCCCAGGGGTCTATGCAGCCCCAGAGGTATATGCAGCCCCATATGCAGCCCCAGAGGTATATGCAGCCCCAGAGGTATATGCAGCCCCAGAGGTATATACAGCAGCCCTAGTGGTGTATACAGCAGCCCCAGTGGTAGTATACAGCAGCCCTTAGGTAGTATACAGCAGCCCCAGTGCTGTATACAGCAGCAGCCCCAGGGCTGTATACAGCAGAAGCCCCAGGGCTGTATACAGCAGAAGCCCCAGGGCTGTATACAGCAGAAGCCCCAGGGCTGTATACAGCAGAAGCCCCAGGGCTGTATACAGCAGAAGCCCCAGGGCTGTATACAGCAGCAGCCCCAGGGCTGTATACAGCAGCAGCCCCAGGGCTGTATACAGACGCAGCCCCAGGGCTGTATACAGCCGCAGCCCCAGGGCTGTATACAGCCGCAGCCCCAGGGCTGTATACAGCCGCAGCCCCGGAGGTATACAGGCCCCCCCCCATCAAGCTCCAGGGCCCCCCCCTTGAGGTCTGAAAAATAAAAAAGAATGAATACTTCACCTGTCCGACGCCTTCTGCCGCTGTGCGATCCCCAGTTCCAAGTGAGGTCTCTTCTGACAGGACCTGTGGTGATGTCAGAGGGGCGTTCCCGGGCACTCGCGGTCATGTGATACATATCACATGACCGCGAACAGCCAATCAGCGCTGGGAACGCCCCGGGAACGCCCCCCCTCTGACGTCACCACAGGTCTTCTCAGTACACCTCACTGAATGAAGCCCGGGATCGCGTGTCGGCAGCTGCGGACGGCGCGACAGGAGACTGGCAAGTATGATATTCCTTTACAGGACGCCGCTCAAGGGGGGGGCCCTGGAACTTGATGGGGGGGGCCTGTATACCTCCGGGGCTGCGGGCTGTATATATATACATATACTCGCGTATAAGCCGAGGGGGGACTTTTCAGCCCAAATTTTGGGCTGAAAAAGTCGGCTTATACGCGAGTATATACGGTAAATAAAGACTGGATTTTTAGAAGACAACATGAAACTGGATTTCTTGGTTGTGGATATTCAAGTCTGCTTGGACTCTCGGCTTCTCTAATTGAGCACCACTTCTGTTCCACATGGCTGCCGGGACCCTGAAGGCAGGTGGTGTGCACATAAGACTTGAGGCAGTGCCTAGTTTAAGGTAATAGTTCCTCTTTTTATTAGTTTTAAAATATGCTTGCATAGTTTGACTTCTGACATTAAAGTTTGGAGTAAATACCGAATACAGACATTTTCAGTGTTCAGGTTCGGAGTTCGGGTGCTTCATATATTCAACTCACTGGAATGGTGATCACTGTGCTTGGGTACACTCGGTGCTTGACCTAGTGCGAGCCGCTTGCAGTGTTTGAACGGCTTATATTGTGGATAAACTCTTTATTGCATAATAGTATACAGGAGGGTTTGTCACTTTTAATTTTCTTATACTGGAGTTAGTTTTTGAGTCCAGTAAAGTTGAACTTTCATTTACTGTATGATGAAGCAAGATGAACTTTGATGTACTAGATAGACAAGCATAACAGTTCTAATTCAATTGTGCACACTAGCATAGTAGAACTCATGGGGAGATATAATAACACCTTCAGAAGTAAAGCTGTATATTTGCAATGTTTATGAGCTCCTTTCAAAGACCTCATGTCACTTTACAATGCAGAGAGACTTACCGTAATTCTCCACACTCCTTGTTTGATGATAATACATGAAGACTTATTCAACTTCTTTGAAAGCCTTTTGCTCATCTTATCTTAAGTTTGCCTAACGTGAAGCTCTAACACAGTCTCTAACCAGTAAAGCACACATCAGCAACTTAATCAAATATTTTTGGATCATGCCCAACTGTTGCTATACTAAATCTAAATCACGAGAAAGATATCCTGCCCCAAGACTGGTCAAACACTAAATGAGTGTATCGCCTGACTAGTTGTAAAATTGATCTTTGCCATATTCAAAAGTCTATAAAAAATGAAAAGAGGCTTTTTAGGAACTACAAAAAAGGGTTAATAAATACATGGTGGCAACTTGGGGGGGGGGTACTGGGATGCTCCCTTTAACCAGCACGGTGGCTCAAGTGGTTAGCACTGCAGCCTTTGCAGCACTGGGTCTTGAGGTCCTGGGTTCATTTCCCACCAAGGACACTAAGGACAACATCTGCAAGGAGTTTGTATGTTCTCCCCGTGTTTGCGTGGGTTTCCTCCGGGCACTCCGGTTTCCTCCCACATTGTAAAGACATACTGATAGGATGTTTAGATTGTGAGCTCCCAAGAGAGACAGCATTACTCATGTATGTAAATTGCTATGGAATCAATAGCGCTATATAAATGAATAAATATTATATTATTATTATTATTAACCACAGACTGTAAAAGTCTGTTTTCATCTTCCTGACAAGGGCACATTTTTCCATTCTTATTTATGTGGTAATAACTCTTGAATGCTTCAACATATCTCAATAATTCACGTTGTACTTTATATTAATGGTAAATTTAGGACTTTATCATATGAATTTATTTATAAAAATTTGGAAATTTGATAACAATTTTAAAAATGTTGCAATTTTTTAACTTTTCATTTTTTGTCCTTAAACAGGTGGACATGCCACTAAAATTATTAATAAATAAAATTTGCCACATGACTGCTTTACATCAGTATGATTTTTAAACAATTTTTTATAGAAATGTAGGACAGTTAAAAGTTTAGCAGCAATTTTTTATTTTTACAACATTTACAAAAACTTTTTATTAGGAACCCCGTTACATTTGAAGTGACTTTTAAAAAACAACAGTTTAACAACTGCATCCTTCAAGGTATTCAAAACCATATTTAGGAAGTTTGTTAGCAATTCAGGAATTAAAATATAGTGGTCACAATAAATGATTTTACACACAAATGTTGCTTTAGCCCCAAACAACGGCTGCAAGGTATATTATTATGCCTTAAATTAAATCAAGTAGATTGTGAGATAAAAGCAAGTTACATTCATTAGTAAATACATTCTACTAGTCATCCATAATGCAATATATTTTGAAGAAATATGTTCTCTTCCATTCTGCCTTTGTCAGCTTCTGCTGTATCATTAGACGAATATGTTGACAGCAAATGTATTGTGCATTTGTGACATAAACCTTTTGAAAATTCCATTTTCGATAAAAGCAGTTTTTGCCATCTTAATGGCTGGAATGAATAATATTATGAGATCAAATTGAATGTCATATTTGATATCACTGTTCTATTTCTTATTTAGAAACAAAATTCAAAATCATGTTTATTAAATTCTTAGAGTTTGAATTAATCCGTAGTTTACATCACAATGCTGGCTGGTGTCTTTTCCATTAAATAGCTTTTCTGGATTGTGTTCTACTGCAGTTATAATTGTGTTATCAATCATCTTAGTACTGGAAAATGTGAATTAATTATTTTGGAAATTCATTGTTCTTTTAAAAGTATGTTATTAAAAGGGCAATAGAGGGTAGTGTTCAATGCACAACATGAAAAGTAGCTAAAATACAAAATGGAAAATGAAACTTTTCTTTTATTTAAATACTCTCCGGGCATTGCAAATTTATGATTTTTATTGTAATATAATTCATTACCTTATTTTGTTTCCTTTTTTCCCAAACACTATCTACCAATACTTTTTCAATGCCCAGTTCATGCTCCTTTAGAAGTTGTTGTCGACTACTGCTCAGCTACACTACTATATTCAGTTAGGTGTGCGTGTATAGTGTATGCATTCCTGTTTGGATATGCCTCTCATACAGCCAGATCAGAACTCCCACACACTGCACTGATGAGGGGCAATCACCCCGAAACACACCATCTGCAGTTTGGGGTTCTGATCTGGTACAAATCCTGAGTCATATTAACAGGCTTGTTGAAGGGTCGATTATGACTTTAAGGATTGCATATTTCCCAGAGGAGCATTGCGGCTATAAGTCCCCTTATCAGCTTTTCTCTCTCCTTATGGCGGCAGGCAGATTCCTGTACATAAGGTAGAAAGCTAATTTCCCAGACTTCATCTTAGCCTCTCATACAGCCAGATCAGAACTCCCACACACTGCACTGATGAGGGGCAATCACCCCGAAATGCAGTGTCTGCAGTTTGTGGTTCTGATCTGGCACAAATCCTAAGTCATATTAAAAGGCTTGTTGAAGGGTCGATTATGACTTAAATGATTGATACCCTTATTAGGTGGCATTGGAGTTTTTCCACTTCCTCACTAAAGTGACAATTTGTTTGGCTATAGGAATTCCTCTGTTTGAGTAAAACAGGTCTGGAGCAGAAAGGGTAAGATAGTGTACGGCTCATCTAAATATAGTGTGCCAATCTTTTCTAAGAAGAAAAAAAGTTTTGGTACTGTGTTATCCAGTTGAAAAAATATTGATTGCTCTCAGTGGGAGAAGCAAGATAATAATCTTGTAGGTATGATTATTATTATTATTATTATTATTATTATTATTATTATTATTATTAATAATGGCTAACAAAAATAAAATAAGTGATGTGACAGGGCAAGCTTTTGCGACTTCTCAGGTTTCTTCATCAGGAATGGTATGACAAAGTATTTAAAGAAACACAAATATATACATGCACAACCAGAGCAGAAGCAAGGTATGATAAATGGATATTTATATAAATAAACAAAACAAAGCCTGGAGAGCATCCTTAATCAGACAGGCTAAGGCTGCTTTCACATTCGCATTTGTGATCGCTGCGCGGGTCTGCGTGGTAGTATTTCATGGAACGCATGCGTAATGCGTACCTATCCTTATAATGAGTTGCGCAGTGGCATGCTTTTGGTTGCGTTTGGTTGCATATGCGCCCTCTTGCGTTTTTATTCTGACCCGTCGAACGCAACATGTTGCATTTTTGGTGGGCTGAAATATGCGCACTAATGCGCATGCGCTTGACTACGTTCAAACAACGCATTGTTGTCTATTGGAACGCAACAAAACGCAGAGCCATGCGCTTGGCTGCGTTTAAAGCAATTGCGTACATCGAACTGCGCATGCCCATGATTCCCAGCAAGCCACTCCCAAACCCCTCCTCTGCAAAAGTGGGTGTGTAGAACGGCACACATTCTGAAAGAGCCTTGGGACACGTCTGAAGACTGCTGATGTAAGTATAGCAGCTTTATTGTCTGTCTGTACGTCTGTCTCTCTGTATCTGTGTCCTCATGTGTATATACTGCAAACAATTAAATGCAAAGCCAACCAAAGTTGTGTAGCTTATGCTCAGTGTGAGGAGGCAATTAGGAGAGGATGGGAGCTGTGGCTGTGATGGGGGAGCTGTGGGTCTGATGGGGAGCCCTGGATTTGATGGGGGAGCTGTGGCTGGGATGGGGGAGCCCTGGATATGATGGGGGAGCTGTGGCTGTGATGGGGGAGCCCTGGATATGATGGGGGAGCTGTGGCTGTGATGGGGGAGCCCTGGATATGATGGGGGAGCTGTAGCTGTGATGGGGGAGCTCTGGATATGATGGGGGAGCTGTGGCTGTGATGGGGGAGCCCTGTATATGATGGGGGAGCTGTGGCTGTGATGAGGGAGCCCTGGATATGATGGGGGAGCTGTGGCTGTGATGGGGGAGCCCTGGATATGATGGGGGAGCTGTGGGTCTGATGGGGGAGCCCTGGATTTGATGGAGGAGCTGTGGCTGTGATGGGGAGCCCTGGATATGATGGGGGAGCTGTGGCTGTGATGGGGGAGCCTTGGATATGATAAGGGAGCTGTGGCTGTGATGGGGGAGCCCTGGATATGATGGGGGAGCTGTGAGTCTGATGGGGGAGCCCTGGATTTGATGGAGGAGCTGTGGGTCTGATGGGGGAGCCCTGGATTTGATGGAGGAGCTGTGGCTGTGATGGGGGAGCCCTGGATATGATGGGGGAGCTGTGGCTGTGATGGGGGAGCCCTGGATATGATGGGGGAGCTGTGGCTGTGATGGGGGAGCCCTGGATATGATGGGGGAGCTGTGAGTCTGATGGGGGAGCCCTGGATTTGATGGAGGAGCTGTGGCTGTGATGGGGGAGCCCTGGATATGATGGGGAGCTGTGGCTGTGATGGGGGAGCCCTGGATATGATGGGGGAGCTGTGGCTGTGATGGGGAAGCCCTGGATATGATGGGGGAGCTGTGGCTGTGATGGGGGAGCCCTGGATATGATGGGGGAGCTGTGGCTGTGATGGGGGAGCCCTGGATATGATGGGGGAGCTGTGGGTCTGATGGGGGAGCCCTGGATTTGATGGAGGAGCTGTGGCTGTGATGGAGGAGCCCTGGATATGATGGGGGAGCTGTGGCTGTGATGGTGGAGCCCTGGATATGATGGGGGTGCTGTGGCTGTGATGGTGGAGCCCTGGATATGATGGGGGAGCTGTGGCTGTGATGGGGGAGCCCTGGATATGATGGGGGAGCTGTGGCTGTGATGGGGAAGCCCTGGATATGATGGGGGAGCTGTGGCTGTGATGGGGCAGCCCTGGATATGATGGGGGAGCTGTGGCTGTGATGGGGGAGCCCTGGATATGATGGGGGAGCTGTGGCTGTGATGGGGGAGCCCTGGATTTGATGGGGGAGCTGTGGCTGTGATGGGGGAGCCCTGGATATGATGGGGGAGCTGTGGCTGTGATGGGGGAGCCCTGGATATGATGGGGGAGCTGTGGCTGTGATGGGGGAGCCCTGGATATGATGGGGGAGCTGTGGCTGTGATGGGGGAGCCCTGGATATGATGGGGAGCTGTGGCTGTGATGGGGGAGCCCTGGATATGATGGGGGAGCTGTGGCTGTGATGGGGAAGCCCTGGATATGATGGGGGAGCTGTGGCTGTGATGGGGGAGCCCTGGATATGATGGGGGAGCTGTGGCTGTGATGGGGGAGCCCTGGATATGATGGGGGAGCTGTGGGTCTGATGGGGGAGCCCTGGATTTGATGGAGGAGCTGTGGCTGTGATGGAGGAGCCCTGGATATGATGGGGGAGCTGTGGCTGTGATGGTGGAGCCCTGGATATGATGGGGGTGCTGTGGCTGTGATGGTGGAGCCCTGGATATGATGGGGGAGCTGTGGCTGTGATGGGGGAGCCCTGGATATGATGGGGGAGCTGTGGCTGTGATGGGGAAGCCCTGGATATGATGGGGGAGCTGTGGCTGTGATGGGGCAGCCCTGGATATGATGGGGGAGCTGTGGCTGTGATGGGGGAGCCCTGGATATGATGGGGGAGCTGTGGCTGTGATGGGGGAGCCCTGGATTTGATGGGGGAGCTGTGGCTGTGATGGGGGAGCCCTGGATATGATGGGGGAGCTGTGGCTGTGATGGGGGAGCCCTGGATATGATGGGGGAGCTGTGGCTGTGATGGGGGAGCCCTGGATATGATGGGGGAGCTGTGGCTGTGATGGGTGAGGCCTGGATATGATGGGGGAGCTGTGGCTGTGATGGGGGAGCCCTGGATATGATGGGGGAGCTGTGGCTGTGATGGGGGAGCCCTGGATATGATGGGGGAGCTGTGGCTGTGATGGGGGAGCCCTGGATATGATGGGGTAGCTGTGGCTGTGATGGGGGAGCCCTGGATATGATGGGGGAGCTGTGGCTGTGATGGGGGAGCTGTTGGTGGGATGGGGTATCCTTGTGTGTGATGGGGGAGCCCAGGATGTCTATTGTGGTTAATTACACGCCGACTCGTCCACTGTACCCATAGCAGTACTGCTCAATAGAATGTTTTAATGCAATTTGTTAAATTAATATCTTGAAACTATACATTTAGTTCTAAAATGCAATGTGGATTTCACAGTCGCAATGCTTCATCCACTGTAGCCATTGCTTGGCAACGTGCAATCAGTTTTGTGGGTACTGTCATTGTCGCTTATGATACCCCTATGTTTCACGTTTACAGTATGGTTCACAAGCCATTTTCAAACTTGTGTAAAGGTTATCCTACTTCATCGAAACAATGAGGCCGACCGCACTTCAGATTGGCTGAAATTAAGTCCTGTCTTGGTGAAGCTGCCTACACTGACCTCAACTGCACAGTCCTGTTTTACCTTCCCCCAGCCGTATTGGTGAGTATTTTGGCCATTCGCATTCTCCAGCTCTGTGACTCTGCTGCTCTAGGCTTTTCTCACACTGCCATCACTTCATCTCATGGGCATACCCAGGATCAAAACTAGGGGGGGGCAAGCTATGGTCGTTACCGCCTCCTGTGGTACTGTGACATGCCGGCCGTAACATCATATCCGGCCCGATGCATTGTGGAGGCAGATCACGTGTTCGGTACGGCTCTGGCACATGCGCAGTGCACATATTGAAGCTGCCTGTACATGTCATAAGCCCCCACAATGCACTGGACCAGATATGAAGTTCCAGCCGGCGTGTTAGAGTACCACAGGAGGCGGGAATTTCAAAAAGAGGTGGAAACAAGAGATGGAACGCTGACACCCTTTAAAGGGAACCTATACAGGACAACACATGCTCATTACATACACATCATACATATTTTTGACATAGAGACACAATCCACACACATAAAAACACGAGCCACACACACACATACACAGACAAAATACACACACACACAGACAAAAGCCACACACAGGCAAGCCATAAGCCACACACAGGACACACACAGAGACATAAGCCACACACACACACAGAGACAAGCCACACACAGAGACAAGCCACACACAGACACAAGACACACACATACACAAGCCACACACACATACACAAGCCACACACAGACACAAGCCACACACAGACACAAGCCACACACACATACACAAGCCACACACAGAGACACGCCACACACAGACACAAGCCACACACAGACACAAGCCACACACACATACACAAGCCACACACACATATACAAGCCACACACAGAGACAAGCCACACACAGAGACAAGCCACGTACTCACAAAGAGGTTGAACGGTGAATATATGTTCTCTTTTTACAGCCTATTATACGACCAGCTCATATTTTCGTAGAATCTGTAAACTGAAGCTCTGTTATGTCTGCAAGCGAATATCAGCCTGACCGGAGTGGACCTGAAAGTGAAGTGAGAAGCTTAGATTGCCAAGTACATTTGTCATAAACAGCCAATAGCACACCCGTAACTGTGGATTAATTTGTATCCAGGAACCCAGCCCTGCCGACGATCAGTAGGAGAGTAGTAAGAACGATTCCTCCCATAGTGGTCAAGACGATTCTTCGGAGGATGACGCAGGTGTAAGTTTTGTGTTCACACATGTCTACTTTCAGTCTATGTTCACACCATATTTGTATATTCAAAGTTATTTCCAATCTTTTTTTAACTTCTAAAGGTTCAACATTCGCAGGAGGCTGAGAAGGTTTTTATAGACAACGACGATCTCATTCCTCTTGTCCAAGAAAGAACACCTTTGTGGGACACCCGTGATCGAGACCATTCTAACAGCCTGTTGACTAGACGACTATGGGAGGAAATTGCTAAATCGATTTGGCCAGGTTGGGCTCAAGCAAATCCATCATCTAGGAAAAAACTTGGTAATTACTAAAACAAAAAAGTCCAAAGTTTACTTTGTATGTCTGTACATTAACTTACTGTTATGTTTTTAGTTATTTTGAATAACATCTTCACAGTTAAGGCTTTAAAAACCCATTGGCGATCGATTAAAGATAGATTTAATCGGGATATATTCGAGAAGAAATAAGGGTTCGAAGTGGTGGTGCTCCTGTTTTGAAGAAGTATGCCTACCATCGAGTACTTTCCTTCTTGAGACCAGTGCTCATAGAGCGTGAGTATTTATGTTAAGACACAAATATTTCTCATTCCCTTTATGTGTACATAATTTTTTTTTTTTTTTTTTTTTTTAATTTTGAAGCCAAGGTTGCTTTTTGTGTTCAGGTGTTTTGTATGATGAATGATAATGGTTTGAACTGTTTCCAAACAGAACCAGGAGCAGCACCGTTGAACAAAGTTCATCCTCAGTTGGAGCAACCCAGGGTAGGTCAGGCAACATTGTTGAAGGCATGTCACAACCAGGCAACCCTGACGGAGGAAATAGGCAGGCCGGAGAAGATGGTGATCAGGTTCCCGGTGCATCTGGTGTTCCACTTTGCCAGGAGTCTCCATATGGATTTGGTGGTACTGCCCGACAGCGCCAGAGGGCCTTGGATAGGTCTGTAATGCCTGAATGCTTGCATCTGAGCACGGTCTTCAAGGACGCTTTGAAGGACTTTGGAGAAAAAATGGAAAATGGGTTCATTATATTGAACACAAGAATGAACCACCAATTCCAGGAAGTCTCCCGGCGCCTTGATCGACTTGAAAAAGATTTGGAGAGACCAGAAAGACACTTTTTTTTGACTATCCAGAATGGCGTGACAGAAAACCTGAACACTGAGATGCAGCTTTATGTCATGTCCGCATGTCAGAAAGCTTATAACGAGGCCATGCAACAATCCAGACTCTACCAGCCGCAATCACGTTTGTTACAGCAGTCACATCTTATTAACAGACGTCAACCTTGGCAACAAGCGTGTTCTACAGTGCAAAGTACAGCCTTGAGTCACCAAGCTTCGAACTTTGGACCTGTAAGTACAGACACAGCTATGGATATCAGTTCCCTATGCCCTTCGGTGCGACGGTACAGCTCGGTTATGAATTCAGAAGGTAGGCATCCTTCATTAGACAGGATGCAAGATCCTGAATCTCTGGAAACGGTGTCTCCAAATTTCCTAAGTACACATACTGGCCAGCAAGGAGTGTCACAAATTCAGTCAAGTTGTGCCCAAACTCTACCTATGTCGGCCAATTATATGAGTCAAAATGCTCTGCAGCCTTCAGCCATGGCCACCACCTTACCAGCACTGCAGAGCAAATCAAGAAAGGAGCCTTCAAGCTTCTCAATGGTCCAGAACACAGCCCCACACACTCAGGCTGCAATGCTCAGTGAAAGTACACCACCAAATGTCAATTCTGAGGTTAACACCTTAACCAGACAGCAGCTCACCGAGGGGCACAGACAAACAGGTGTCAGCAGCCAATCTACGCGATCCACAAAGAAACAACGCTCTTCTTCCACCACCAAGACAAGAGCTAACATTGCAGGCCATAAGGATGAGCCCAAAGTTCGTAAACAAAAGTGTCATCAAAAGGGTGATGTTAAGGACACACGTAAGATCACCACTTCCAATGTATCCAAAAAGCGTGGGAGACCAAAGAAGACAACCCAACCACCTGTTCCTTCACCACCCAATGTGTCCTTAATTTCGGGTTTGTCACAGCCTTCAGTTGCTTCACACGCCAGTAATGTTTCACTCCCTCACCAGCTTTTTTCCACCCCTATTGTGTTGTCTGACAGCCAAGTCCCTTTTACACCTACATCCGTTGTCCGGTCAACCCCTCCATGTGTTGAGCCAATTTTCAGCAGCATTTCAGAACTGGACTGTAGTATAGAAGGACGGGTCCTTAATTTTAATTCCTCTTCTTTAACTACTTCATCCTCTAGTCAGACTCAGTCATCTCAGCTTCCCTCCACCCAAGTTTCTGATGACATCTTGTCAGAGCCATCATATACAGTTATATGATTTTTTTGTGGTTTCTACATATTGTACAGGAAAAGGCTCTCCCTAATGTGAAGCTCACTTCTTGAATAAGGTTTTTTTTTTGGGGGGGGATTAACAGACCTAGTTTGATATCTGACCTATTGGCAGAGGCATCATCTTTTTTGGATTTAAAATGTTTGTGATTTTCCTGAGGTTTTGTGTAGTATTCGAAGTGTGAAATGTTATCTGAATCTTTTCTGAGGCATCACATAGAGCCACTATATCCTGATGCTCTCATTTTATTACTAGCCAAACAATGTTGACAGAATCCATGGTTGTCCCATTAAAATAATGTTTATACTCACCTCTGCCACCACCTCTGTCATCACTTGCTCTTCCAGGACGTAATTCCAGCCCTTTGCACAATCACTGCCATCTTCGCTATCCACACCTTCAGACAAATTAAACATCAAGAAGATTGCAGGCTTGTGTCTAGATGCCGACATCCGTTTTTGGGCCAACCATGGTGATTGAGAAAGGGTTGTCCAAGTAGTGGAGCCAAAAAAAATACATGCAAGACGATTTAAAATAAGCGTAATGTAGTGCAATTAACCTGCTTTCACATCATTCATTTTGTGTATTCAGGGCCGATGAAGAAGATTTGCCAAATTAGTAAAGGGTCAATTCACACAAGCCCCATTCATTTCATATGTGACTTTTGGTCATGTGCAGCTTGTGTGGTATTGCCGTATGCGCCAAATCTCGCACTTGCGGCAATTGAAAAAAAAAGGCTGCTAGTAGCAGTTTACAACTTGACGTATTTGGTGGATCTAGGAAAACTCCAAGTGCTGCACATGAACACAAGTTCCATATGGAATTAATGTTGCTTGCCATATGCTTGCTGCATGTTTGGCGCAAGTGAAGCATTACACAGCAGATGCGGCAAAACTACTTTATCTGCCGCGAACGCCACAACATGCTTTTGTGAAAGCTGACGGGTGCCACAATTCTTCAATAGCAGTGTTGGAACAGACAGTTTCATTCCTTGTCAAGTGCTGAACACCTTAAGGTTGTGTTGTATCAGTACCTGACCTCATCGGTGCATGAAGGTGAGATAATAGCTGAGACAGTCCCCTTCTCTACAGATGGTGTACAGATAGAGGCCCAGTATTTTAAAATGGTGTTCCCAGATCCTATCCCGACAAAATAATACAAAATACGGCCAATTGGACATGTAGCTCAGTTGAATGGATATGCCACTGTGCAGGCCATACAGTTGCTTTGGTAGACCTGTTTACAGATTATTACGTTAGTGTTCTGCACATGATGTTATTTGAGTTTTTTTTTTTAACAATTATTGTGGCTTTTAGCAAAGTTTAATATGAACATTATCACTTCTTGTCAGAGCCATCTTTTTTTTATATATTTTTGGGGTTTTACCTTTATCAGTATTTGCTCAGATTGATATTGATATTATAATTCTGACAGCTTGTCTGAGGTATCATAGACTGTGATATGTTAATTTGTTTGGTTTTGCAATGTCATATTAAAAATTTTATTGGATTCAAACCTTTCGTTTAATTGCGTTAAATGTTAATGGAATGACATTTTTGATCGACAATGTATATGCATTTTTGCCTGAACGATGCAGAGGTGAGAGTAGGTGTGCATTCTGTGCCATGTCATTGATGACCCTAGAAGCTTATTGAACCGCTTCGGGACTCATTATGGAACAACGATTCGAAGCTTGGGGACAGTGTTATGACTACAGTGGAAGAAGAAACATGTCCATCAGGAGTGTGTCATTGAAGCCTACATGTTTGTTTACGCACTTGGCCCGGATTTGGTGTAGGACCTCACGGTGCCTTTCTGGTTTTTTTTTTTTTACTCGGATTGTTCTATGAAAACAGGAGTGGGTGATAACAGCAGAAGTGCTGGCCATATTTGGATTATAGTTTCTACCCTGTTCCACTCCTTTTTTCTGGTGATAATACAGATGTGACATACAATATGCACTTTAGTAATGTAGCCTTGTAAGGTGAATTCTGTCCATATTTTTTATGTACTACCGGTGTATAATATTACCAATGATCCGTAGGAAGTATGGACACTTCATTCAACTCTCAGGCTTTTGCAAAAACTACCAAACAATTTTAAATCGGTGTACACATGTATATTAACGACAAATACTACAGTAGTAAAGTAAGGTTCAATTTATTTTAACATTCGAGTGTATGCAATGTATTACAAGACAGTATGGACCACAACACATGTAGGCCGTCCTACATAATCATACAAATTGGTGAGATAAGCCAAGATCCGACAGTGTTTAGTTATCCAAGCAAACTGCATGCAAGAGGTTTCATAATCATTACACTGATAATTATAAATTACAGTGATAGTATGGCTACTACTGCAAGTGCTACATTACATCACAAAAAAAAGTATTCACTGATCTCAGGGAGACCAGTTCAAGAAAACACTGCGGGCATCCGGCTAGGCCCATTGCCCCCTGGGAAATTTGAATATGCAAATAGAGTCTGTGGAGCCTCGTTTAGGAGTCTCAACACAGGACTAGCCAGATCTTCCTCCAGGGAAGGACCTAGCCATGATAACCACCATATGGTGGTTATCATGGCTAGGAACTTCCCTAGAGGAAGATCTGGCTAGTCCTGTGTTGAGACTCCTAAACGAGGCTCCACAGACTCTATTTGCACATTACATTACAAACTGATAATAACATTCTGGATGATTAATTATGAACTGTACTTCCAAACATTTGGTGAAGTACAAATACAAATGAAAACATGGTGAGGGAAAGGGTATGCAAACATTAATGGATAAAAATAACCAAAGTCAAATGTTGGCCCAACTATCTACACCATTCCATCCTGCCATGGAACACGTCCTATGTCAGACTCAAAGTATGCGGCAAAAGCATCTCTCATTTCTCCAACCTGAACCGTTGACCGGAGTGGATAATGCTGGTAGTCACGCAGTGTGGTAACAAATGGGTCATCCAGTTCAAAGCGGAATCTTTCTTTCACCATGACAAAATTGTGAAGAATGATGCACACTTTTACCACTTCGTCTATGGAATCTGTCTTCATGTTAATGGCAGTGCCCAGGATGCGCCATTTAGATGCAAGCAACCCAAACGCACACTCAACTGTTTGTCGGGCACGCGTGAGTCGGTAATTAAAAATCCGCTTCGTGGGATTTAAGTCTCGACTAGAGTAAGGCTTTAGGAGGTTGGCGCACATCTGGAACGCCTCATCCCCCAGCACTACAAATAGCATTGCAGGGGCTGGAGTGTTAGGCAGCGGTTCTGGTGGTGGAATATTAAACGTGTTACCAAACAGTTTTTAGCCCATATCCGAGTTTTAAACACTTGAGAATCATTTGAACGTCCAAATGCACCGACATCGACGCAGACAAAACGACAATCGGCGTTAACGATAGCCATCAGTACGGTAGAGAAAAATTTCTTATAATTGTAGTATTCTGATGCGCTTCCAGACGGTTTAAGAATACGTATGTGTTTGCCATCAACGGCACCAACACAGTGTGGGAATTGGCAAATCTCTGCATATCTTTCTGCATTCTTATGCCATTGTTCCATTGTGGCATGGGGTAGAAATTCTTGACGCAGGTCTTCAACGATTGCCCGGCATGTGTCCACAACAATTCCAGAGATGGTTAATACTCCGAGCCTGAATTCAAGCCTGAATTGGAAATGGAGTGAGGAATAACTCTCTCCTGTTGCGAGGTATCTGCAAAACAGTAACAAAAAAAATGATAAAAGTCAGTGCACCTGTTTTCAACCATGCATCTGATCTGCCGCAGGCAGCTAACGCCGGGCTCAGGCTGCAGAAGCTGGCCTGCTTGACAATCGACAACTTTGGACAGACGCTGACCTTTGTAACATGATGGTGTACATATCAACTATGTACTTAACAGTGACTCGCCTATATGCATTCTAGCCACGATAGCGTTAAGAATCATGCATGACTGATTTTTAACGATAACAACGCCATTTCGGCACCAAGGCCAGTCACTATGTGCACAGTAGGTATGTCAACCATCAGCGTGTGGCTGAAAGTTTACGACTGACAAGCAGGTGGCTCCCGCAGGCTCGGCCATACATTAGGTGCCTGTGGCTGACGGAGGGAGCATTTGTAGTCTTGCCCTACCATAACATAAATGAGAATATCATGTCAATGTTATCAATTACATGGCTTTGAGTAGGACATACCTTAGTGTAACCAAGAGACGTTCCTCTGCTGGAATTGATCGCCGTAGTTGACTGTCCACCCTGGTGATGGATGCACGCACTCGATGCAGAAGGTCGTCAAACGTATCAATAGACATCCGTGTATAGTCGCTGAACTTTTGAGGGTTGTCACGCAGTTCACGATACAAGGCATGGTATGCTCCTCGGCTCTCACGCTGTTCGACTATGGGATGTATCCAGAAGCGTCGACGTCTTCCACTTCTTCTTTCTCTGCTCCTTTGTGCCTCGAAAGCCACAGCAACAGAATGAGCAACTTTCAAAGCAACATCCAGGTTTGCATTGAAGGACTCCATCTGTAGATCCATCTCAATATCCATTTTGTAGGAAGGATGCAGCACAAAAAGATGAGGAGTGGTTATGGGCAGGTTTATAGTCAATACCAGAAGGACACGCCGCTTTAGGGCATGTCTTGTTGGCTAAAAATAAAACTTGCCAAATTTGCATTAAAAAAAGCATGCGCATAGGATATGCAAACGCATGGTAAACGCAAAGAAAAAGCACTTGTGCGCAGCGTTTTTTACATTCATACCAAATTACATGGGTATAGGAAACGCAGCTTTATCTTGCGTTTGCCATGCGTTTGCCATGCGTTTGCGGACGAAACGCTGCGCTCGCAAACGCGAATGTGAAAGCACCCTTAGGGATGTCAAAGTGTTTATGACCCTAATTTACATGTAAACCTGGTTTCTTCAATGTCTCTGAAAAACATTCTTAAGATGTTATAATGAACCATAAATACGTCAGATGGGTTTAGCCCTTTTTGGATACAGTCAAAAGTTCTAATGAGGTTGGATTCACAGACCCTTAGATGTTTCTGAATCCAAGCTCATTAGAACTTTTGACTGTATCCAAAAAGGGCTAAACCTATTTGACAGATTTAGGGTTCATTATAACATCTGAAGAATGTTTTTCAGAGACACTGAAGACACCAGGTTTACATATAAATCAGGGTCATAAAAACTTTGACATTACTAAGCCTGGCTGATCAAGGATCCTCTCTAGGTTTTGTTTTGCTTATTTATTTAAATTTCCAATTCTTATACCTTGCGTCTGCTTTGGTTGTGCATGTACATATTTGAGTTTCTTTAAATATATTTGTCATACCATACCTGATGAAGAGACCTGAGAAGTCTCGAAAACTTGCCCTGTAACATCACATATTTTATTTTTTTTAGCCATTAAAAGGTATCACAACTACAAGATTATTATCTTGTTTCTCCCACTGAGAGCAATTAAAATCTTTTCTAAGCAGTAGCTAAAAGCATCTACTAAAATAGCATGTACTGGGCATTGAAACAGCGGTTCAGCAAAGTGTTTGCTAGAAAGAAAGCAAGTTAAGGTAATGAAGTATGCTACAAAGTGTATAAATTTGCAATGACTAAAGGATTATTAACAAAAATTAAAAAAAATCTGTTCCAGCTTCTTCATGCAAATTGTATTTTTCAGAGATAGAAGTAGAAAGCAGGAGGCAGAGAGGTTTTAAGCACATTCCCAAAGTGGGGAGAGAGAGGAAAGCATCTACAGACCCATGGAGGGCAACGAATACAGGAAATACATAATGAAGAAGGGACATTAGAAATAAATGGCAATAACTGACAAGTAGTGAAAAAGGTTTCAGAAGATTGTCAAAAGATGACAGTGTGGCTGTTACACCAAATTAAAACCATTGGTATGCACCTGAGTATTCCAACATGGGTAAATAAAGTCTGCCTCTTATGTACTGTGGGGGAAGGGAAAGGCCGCTCCACCGCCCATTAACCTCCTGGAGTCCTGCACCTGGTGTGGCAGCTTTGGCAACTGCCCAGGAAACAATGTGAAGTAGAAAACTCCGGTGCTTGTCTTCTTGAAATTCTCTTTATTATTTGAAAATTATAAAATCATTCAGCGTGCTAGCTAGGCGTTAGACGCGTTTCGGAAGACACAACTTTCTTAATCATTAGCAAATACAAAATACAAAAGCTTATGCATATATAAAAAAGAAACCTTCGCCCACAGCTGAACATAGTTTACAATGGTAATAATAAAGAAATTAAAAGTTTAACCCTTTCACATGTTATGGAGTTGAACCTTGCACAAAAGGAGTATTAAACTGCTTTCTAATACACAACTCATTAATATTCTTAAATATGATACAGTATATATATTTGGTATCTTTATAAATTTCCACCTTTGATGTTTTTATTTTGTTTCTTTTCTTTTCTTTCCTTATATGATGGAAAACCAATACACTATCATACAGAGAACCTTTCAGTGTGTATTAATATATTTATGATGATTATCATATATTAGTAAATTCTGTTATTACACTCCTGATGTGCATTTGTTGCATTGTTCAAGCATATTCCAAATGTAATCATCCTAGTAACTTTATAGCAAGACCTGTTTTTTATTTTTATTTATAAATATATTACTTTCTTTCTTCTTTTCAGTTATTACTCTGTAAAAAAAAAAAAAGGAAGGGGTTAGGGTGCTTTCACATCTGCGTTTTTCGTAATTCGCGGCAGATGCGGTGAAAAAACCGCATCTGCCGCTTTACCGCATAACCGTTCACTTGCGGCGCGGTTGGTGTTTTTTCTATGCAAAGTATAGGCATACTTGCGGCAGGTTGCGGCAAGTGCGTTTTGCACTTGCGGCAGGTGCGGCCGCGAAAAAACCGCGGCTTACTGCGGTTTTTTTCGCGGCCGCACCTGCCGCAAGTGCAAAACCGCACTTGCGCACCTGCCGCAAGTATGCTATACTTTGCATAGAAAAAACCGCAACCGCGCCGCAAGTGGAACGGTTATGCGGTAAACGCGGCAGATGCGGTTTTTTCACCGCATCTGCCGCGAATTACGAAAAACGCAGATGTGAAAGGCCCTTAGGGGGGTTTTTGGGTTCAATTCTCTAGAGACCTTAATTAAAGTTCTCACTATAGTCACTTATGTTTTTATGTTTTTTAAAATCCTTTCTAAATTGAGTGACAAAAGTGGGATGATATGTATTAAAATCCCTATTTTGATCTATTTCACAGATGGACATATTTTCAGAGTGTAAATTTCCAAGCTTTTTTTTGTCTTTAGTGTCACTGGTTTTTTAATGCTTTGATGTTAAAATCCTTACTAAATTAAATGACAAAAATGGGAGGATGTGTATTGAAATCCCTATTTTGATCTATTTCACAGATGGCTATATCTTAGCTTCTACTAAACCGTTTTTTTAGCAAAAACGATTGCCCAAATGTGTGTGCTGGGTGTAGGGACACATATTAACAGTCCGGGGGGGTCATTTGGGGTAGTTGGTTCCCTTTAAATAATGAAGATTACAGGCTTACTTTTTTGTAAGTAAAGGTACCGTATATACTCGCGTATAGGCCGAGTTTTTCAGCCCAAAAATTGGGCTGAAAAGTACCCCCCTCGGCTTATACGCGAGTCAGTGACGGCAGCCATACAGCCCCGGCAGCCCCAGCATCCCCAGTAATGCAGGGCCCCCCCAGCCTTGCTCCGGTCACCTGTAAAGCAAATTATACTTATCACAGTCCCGCTGTCCGCGCCCGCCGCTGCCGACATCCGCGATCCTCCATCTTCATGCGTCTTCTTCCTGTTTCCTGTGTTCGGCGCCGGTAATGACGTCATTCCCTGCGACAAACACAGGAAACAGGAAGAAGACGCATGAAGATGGAGGATCGGGGATGTCGGCAGCGGCGGGCGCGGACAGCGGGACTGTGATAAGTATAATTTGCTTTACAGGTGACCGGAGCAAGGCTGGGGGGGCCCTGCATTACTGGGGATGCTGCATACTACCACTGGGGCTGTATATACTACTGGGGCTGCCTGTATACTACCACTGGGGCTGTATATACTACTGGGGCTGCCTGTATACTACCACTGGGCTGTATATACTACTGGGGCTGCTGTATACTACAACTGGGGCTGTATATACTACTGGGGCTGCGTGTATACTACCACTGGGGCTGTATATACTACTGGGGCTGTATATACTACTGGGGCTGCGTGTATACTACCACTGGGGCTGTATATACTACTGGGGCTGTATATACTACTGGGGCTACGTATACTACCACTGGGCTGTATATACTACTAGGGCTGTATATACTACTGGGGCTGCGTGTATACTACCACTGGGGCTGTATATACCACTGGGCTGCTGCTGTATATACCACTGGGGCTGCTGCTGTATACTACCACTGGGGCTGCTGTATATACCTCTGGGGCTGCTGTATACCACACTGCTGGGGGCTGTATATACCTGGCTGGGGTCCACCTCGGCTTATACACAGTCACTTTGGGGCAAAAGTAGGTGTTATACCATGGGGCTTATATAACTACAAGGCTGTTTAATCACTGGCATGTCGTGTAACTACAAACATATTTAAAAATGATTTCACCCCCCATGTCAAAAGTGTTTATAGCTTTTAAGTATCCATACAGCATATAAACTGTGTGCAGAATTATTAGGCAAGTTGTATTTTAGAGGACTATTTATATTATTGATCAACAACTATGTTCTCAATCAACCCAAAAGACTCAAGTATCAAAGCTTAATATTTTTGGAAGTTGGAGTGGGTTTTTTTTTAGATTTGGCTATCTTAGGAGGATATCTGTTTGTGCAGGTAACTATTATTGTGCAGAATTATTAGGCAACTTAATAAAAACCAAATATATTCCCATCTCACTTGTTTATTTTCACCAGGTAAACCAATATAACTGCACAAAATTTAGAAATAAACATTTCTGACATGCAAAAACAAACCCCAAAAAATGAGTGACCAATATAGCCACCTTTCTTTATGATGACAGTCAGCCTTTCTTCCATAGACTCTGTCAGTTGCTTGATCTGTTTATGCTCAACATTGCATGCAGCAGCCACCACAGCTTCCCAGACACTGTTCCGAGAGGTGTACTGTTTTCCCTCCCTGTAGATATCACATTTTAGGAGGGACAACAGGTTCTCTATGGGGGTCAGATCAGGTGAACAAGGGGCCATGTCATTATTTTTTCTTGTTTTAGACCTGTATAGGCCAGCCACGCTGTGGAGTAGTTGGATACATGTGATGGTCATTGTCCTGCATGAAAATCATGTTTTTCGTGAATGATACCGACTTCTTCCTGCACCACTGCTTGAAAAAGTTGTCTTCCAGAAACCGGCAATAGGTCCGGGAGTTGAGCTTCACTTCATCCTCAACCCAAAAAGGTCCCACAAGTTCATCTTTGATGATACCAGCCCATACCATTACCCCACCTCCACCTTGCTGGCATCTGAATCAGAGTGGAGCTCTCTGCCCTTTACTGATCCAGCCTCTGGCGCATCCATCTGACCCATCAAGAATCACTCTCATTTCAACAGTCCATAAAACCTTTGGAAAATCAGTCGTAAGATATTTATTTGCCCAGTCTGGATGTTTTATCTTATGTTTCTTGTTCAAAGGTGGTCATTTTTCAGCCTTCCTTACCTTGGCCATGTCCTTGAGTATAGCACACCTTGTGCTTTTTGATACTCCAGTAACGTTGCAGCTCTGAAATATGGCAAAATTGGTGGCAAATGGCATCTTGGCAGCATCACGCTTGATTTTTCTCAATTCATGGGAAGTTATTTTGCACCTTTTATGCCCAACACGCTTCTTGCGACCCTGTTGACTATTTGCCATGAAACGCTTGATTGTTCGGTTATCACGCTTCAAACGTTTGGCAATTTCAAGACTGCTGCATCCCTCTGCAAGACATCTCACAATTTTGGACTTTTCAGAGCCCGTCAAATCTCTCTTCTGACCCATTTTGCTTAAGAATAGACATTTGCCTAATAAATAAGCACACCGTATATATGGTGTTAATGTCATTCCATCACACCACTCTTCATTACTCACAACCTGATTTACTTAATTGGTAGTTGGCTCTCAAGCCTATACAGCTTGGAGTAGGACAACATGTATAAAAAGTATCATGTGATCAAAATACTCATTTGCCTAATAATTTTGCACACGGTGTACAGTATCTGAGCCCTAACATGATAACTTGCATAGTCCTCATATTAAGTATTAAACCGTGCATTAGATAATATCTCCCTATTTTACATAAATGAATATCATGTGTTAATATTAGTAGTACTATATTATATATTTTGTTTCAATATTCATTTTCTAATTAATTTGGCAGATTTCCCCTTTAGCTGTACCTATGTAATAAAGAACAGAACAATTGAGATTAGATAAATGATAAAGGAGAAAAATATCCCGTGTTTTATTTCCAGTAATAACTTAGCATAATGTGTGGGCTCATAAATTAAGACAAAGTTATGGATACAATTTTAAAACCAAGTCATATGTGGTGTTGTCGGAATATG
Source organism: Allobates femoralis (assembly GCA_033576535.1). Taxonomy (NCBI): domain Eukaryota; kingdom Metazoa; phylum Chordata; class Amphibia; order Anura; family Aromobatidae; genus Allobates; species Allobates femoralis. The sequence continues at coordinate 119,576,362 of JARQOC010000003.1, forward strand.
AAGTACGGTAGTTCTGTCTGGAGGATTTCTGCATCGGTTTGACCCCTGGCCCTCAATAAATGACTCCTTATGTACGGTCATTTGTGGATCATCATTTATGTTAATCACAATGAAAAGAACATTAACAACAAAATATTTGATGAGTTCACTTTCTTTGCCCCAGGAATGCTAGGTGTCCTGCCAACTCATTAATTAGTGGCAAAGTAACAGCTGACTTCTCAGGGACAATCTCTTAATTAAAAGTCTAGCCCTGCCAGCTTGCCGTACGAGGAGCAGAGTACTATTGTGAATTGGCACATCAACTCAAACACCTGCATTAATGCGTGCTAAAATTTGGGTAGTCAGATTAAAAGGAACTATAGTGGATCTAAGATGAAGAAGTAAAATCGAGGTGAAAATGGTACCTTTCCTTGCTTCCACATTGTATAGCACTATTTTAACATTTAATGAATAATAATTCTGCATTTAAAATGTATGACTAGACATCAGAGACGATATGTTCCTGAAGCTCTTTAAAAATATGTTCCTTATATATTATCAAATAATACTAAATAAAGAAAGCATCACAAATATGGAATGATGATGAGACAAAGGTACCGTATATACTCGTGTATAAGTAGACCCGTGTATAAGCCGACCCCCCTACTTTTGCCCCCAAAATCTGGGAAAACCTATTGACTCGTGTATAAGCCGAGGGTGGACCCTAGCACAGGTATACAGCCCCCAGCAGTGTGGTATACAGCAGCCTCCCCAGTGGTATATACAGCCCCAGTGGTAGTATCCAGCAGCCCCAGAGGTATATACAGCCCCAGTGGCAGTATCCAGCAGCCCCAGAAGTATATACAGCCCAGTGGTAGTATCCAGTAGCCCCAGAGGTATATACAGCCCCAGTGGTAGTATACAGTAGCCATAGAGGTATATACAGCCCCAGTGGTAGTATCCAGTAGCCCCAGAGGTATATACAGTCCCAGTGGTAGTATACAGTAGCCATAGAGGTATATACAGCCCCAGTGGTAGTATACAGTAGCCCCAGAGGTATATACAGCCCCAGTGGTAGTATCCAGCAGCCCCAGAAGTATATACAGCAGCCCCAGAGGTATGGCTTATATTGGCAGCCAGCCTACTTACATACACATACCCATACATACACACATATATACACACACACACACACACATACACATATATACACATACACACACACATACACACAGCTTCCTACCTTGTCCCCCGTTCTGCAGTGCTTTCCGGTGTCCTCCGTGCTCCGTTCCCGGTCTGCTGGGCCTTGTGGTTCCTCCTGGTTCCTCCTCCTTCGGTTCCATCATGGGGGCTGCCATCTTGCTTCTTTTCTCCGCCCCCGGCCAGTGATGTCAGAGCAGGCCGCGCTGTGATTGGCTAGCACCTGTGACATGTGATCACGGGTGCTAGCCAATCACAGCGCGGCCTGCTCTGACATCACTGGCCGGGGGCGGAGAGAAGAAGCAAGATGGCAGCCCCCATGATGGAACCGAAGGAGGAGGAACCAGGAGGAACCACAAGGCCCAGCAGACCGGGAACGGAGCACGGAGGACACCGGAAAGCACTGCAGAATGGGGGACAAGGTAAGAAATACTGCGCAGCGCCCCCCCACCCCCCGCGCCCCCTCCCACCATAGGATTAACGTATTGACCCGTGTATAAGCCGAAGGGGGGACTTTTCAGCCATTTTTTGGGCTGAAAAACTCGGCTTATACACGAGTATATACGGTAAATCTACCAGGCCTTTGATCAAATAAAAAGCAGTGCAAAGCTATATTTTGCCAAATTACTTTGGCTGAGTATTCATGCCATGTAATAATCCGTTACATCCCGCAGAGATACCGTATTATTCACTTTATAAGACTCACTGGATTATAAGACGCAACCCAAATTTAGAGGAGGAAAAGAGAAAAAAAATCATTTTAATGTGAAATGGGGTCCGTTCTATAAGCAATATATACTAGTGAATTAGAATATCATCAAAAAATTTATTTATTTCACTAATTCAATACAAAAAGTGAAATGCATATATTACTGTATATAGTCATTACAAACAGAGTGATCTATTTCAAGTGTTTATTTATGTTAATGTTGATGATTATGGTTTACAGCCAATGAAAACTCAAAGGTCATTGTCTCCGAAAATTAAAGTAGGGAGGAGGAAAGGGTTAAAAATGCTGCCATACTCCAGGAGACATCAAAGGGTAAATATAATATTGATTTATTAGTCAACGTGTTTCAGGGCTACCAGAAACGCCTTGATACATGGCAATATTAAATTGATTTTTAATGATATTCTAATTAATTATGATGCACTAGTATATGATCCGCCCTCCTGGTACATAGCCCCACCCTGGTATGTATGGCCCCCTATCCTAGTACATAGCCCCCCACCCTGCTACATGATCCCCATCCTGGTACATAGCCCCATCATTATCATGTTTACCAATGATTATTGCAGCAGTGGCAGGGGTGTAGCAGAGTTAGAGAAGGCAGAGTCACCAGTGGATGTCAGAAGTAGGGCAATGCTGTAGACTCCGAGCTGTCCCAGTGGCGTGTGGTTTCGTATGGCAGCTGCCATTGCTTTTCCAGGTCCCGTCAGGCAATCTACCCCTGCCTTTATCTCAATGGACTTGCAGAGGTGGTTCATGCGCAGATCGATATTTCGGCTTTTAAATCTCAATTTGCACATGTGCCACTTCCGCAGCCATTTTCAAGAAGTCCATCGCGGTAGTGGCAGGTGAAGATTGCCTGCCATGACCCAGAAAAGCAATGGCAGCCACCGTCCATACACCACTGCAACACCCCGGCTCTGGGCCTGCAGAATTGCCCCAATGCCAACATCCACCAGTGACCCTGCTTCTTGTAACTCCGCTACACCACTGCCACTGCCGCAACCACAATCAGTAAGCAAAAAATCCAAGATTTGGATTGTAAAATGCACCCTCATTTTCCCCCCAATTTGAAAGGGGGGAGTACATTTTATAATCTGAAAAATACCGTACGCTGACAAAAAAATTATGCAATTAACTTTTTTGTCCTTTGTTAAATAACTGATTTCTGCAGGATATTTTTTACACAATGAGTCTATGGAGAATGGATCCCATAACTGATTGCTATTTAGCTATCCAATTTTCTTTTATTTGTAAAGGACGCATTTTTTGCTTACAGAATCCATTTAAAATGGAAGATACTAGTGTGGCGCCCCAGGGTTCGGTTGCCACAATACACAATACTGGTGCTTAGAAGCAAGGGAAGGTACCCACTTCAGGTGAAACACACACAACACCTTCCCAACCCCAAACGAAAAGGGGGAGCTCTAAACCCGAGTTCAGGGAAGGTCCCCTATAAATTCTGGTCTGGGGGCCGGGTTAGGCAATTCAGTTCCTAGGAGGACTGTAGAAGATATCCTACGGACAGGAGTCGTGTCAGGCCCATCCGAGGATACTGACTAGACAGTGTGAGGGACCCGTAGGTGAGGGTCTGAGGAAGTGGAGGAGTAGGTGTGGGGAGTGGAGCCAGTACCAGCTTGCCCCAGCACAAGCGCAGGAACAGACACCAAGGTCATGAGGGGCTTTATGCCAGCAACCAACACCGCAGGGCGGGTGATTCCAAGTCGCTCACCCACCACAAGGCCAGGAGACAGCAGCACCAAAGAGCTCAGGGAGACGCAATGAGAAAAGAGTAACGTAAAAAGGGCTCAAGATGCCTGTCATATGGGCCAGGACTGTAGGAAAGAGGAGGGGTTTGCAGCATAGTTTCAAGCAGCCAGGACCCACCAAGAGGAGCACAGTATAGAGGCCTCAGAACTTGCCAGGTGTGGAAAACCTCAACTTGCTTCCAGGCTCTGAACGCCTAACACTGCTTGTGGACAGCGTCCTGGATAAACCTGCTTCTTTCTTCAGTAAAGGTAAAGGAGACTGTCACCCCTGTGTCTGTCGGTTATTTCGTACACTAAGTCCTGCACCCCCAACGAACCTATCACCTCCATAGACTATACGGTTGCCCTGGGCACCCGCTCTTCCCGTGGAGAGCTAAATCTTCACAACTGCTACTCCCATCATCCCCAGAGGTCCCAACTGCAGCAGTGGCTATACCGGCCGCATTCCACAAACTCTTTTATTTTATATTTTTCTTTAATCCCTTTTTCAAACTTACCCTTTTTACTGATAGCCTAACGAGGGGATCACGGACCGGGTCACGCCACTGCGACATCCTATAGCCCTGACGGCTTTGGGAGGGCCTGGTTTAGAGTACCCCACAGTCCCCGCTGGGGCGAGAGACTAGTGCACCTCAATGAATTAGAATATCCTCAAAAAGTGATTTTTTTTTTCAGTAATTCAATAGATAAAGTGAAACGCATATATTATATTGAGTCATTACAAACAGAGTGATCTATTTCAAGTGTTTATTTCTGTAAATGTTGATGATTATTACTTAAAGCCAATAAAAACCCAAAAGTCATTATCTTACAAATTTAAAGTAAGGAGGATGAAGGGTTAAAACCACACTGCCATATTCCACGGAACATCAAAGGGTGAATATAATATTGATTTATTAGTCATTGTGTTTCAGGGCTCCCAGAAACGCCCAGAAACATGGCAAAATGATATTGATTTTTGATGATATTCTAATTCATTGAGCTGCACTAGTATATAATAATCCATTAACAGATCTGTTCTTCATAGACTCCAATGTTAAAAAAAAAAAGAATTCTGCAGAAATGAATCATTTAACAATGGACAAAAAAGTTGCACAATTATTTCCCTAAAGACCTCTGAAGGATCCATTGTAGCAGATTATTACTGGACATGTGAACTCCACCTTTTAGAAGTATTCCGATCTCTAAAATGCCACCACACTGATCACAAGGAGAAAACACTTCCATCCCCTCTTCTCCTCTAGGTATTCCCTTATACCACAACTGTGACTGGTAGGATTCGAAGGGGGCTACTAGTCAGGCTTGAGCCTTAAGGCACCATTGATTGAGCACATTCAAAAACTTACTGTTAACTACCATCTACTAACCCTGATAAATATAAGTGTTCCACTTCAGTGTTTGGTCCAGGAATAACACAAGGTAGTTCACCTGGTGTTTTGGGGTTATGTTGGATTCAGCTCTTTCTTTTACTATTCATATTGAATCACTTGCACGTTCATGTCACCTACATCTAAAAAATATTTCCAGAATCCACTTTTTATCACTGTAGAAAGAGCCAAAAATGTTACTATTGTGAAGATTCATCTCAGAATGCTTCAATACTGGGCGAGTCTAAGGTACATGATGAAAAGTTGTATTAACACCTATGCAGACCTTCTCTCAAATACATTTTTGGTGAATTTGATTCCAAACTACAAAATTAAACAACTTTCCAAATAGTAGACCGGATGGCCAACCAATCAGATGATCAATATCAGGCTCAAGGACCTGAATCAGCTGAAGCCAGCATTAAAACAGGCCGGTAAAACAATCAGCTGATTGTTTAAAAGCCAGGCGGGGAAGCCGGCAGTGAAAAGACTTCACCGCCGGCTATTTCAATGAACAGCTGATGCTGATCAGCTGTTCATTTGAAATAGCCGGCGAGAAAGCCAATGGTGAGAAGACTTCAGCGCCTCACCTCCAGGAATGGGAGCAGGCATGAAGTTGGGGGAAGAGGGGGCAGAGGGGAACAGGTTAGGATCAGGCTGGAAGGCGGCGGGAGAGCGTGCATCAGAATAGTGATTGTTTACAAGCCGGCGGTCTTTTACTGCTGGCTTTTAAACACCCATGCACCCATTGCTGCGTTTTCCTCAGACCCCAGATTGCTATTTTGGGTCCAGCAGCATATTGCTCACATATCCCATTAACTTACATTGGATCCCATTGACTTACATTGGAGTACCGAGTATCCCAAATACCCGTACTATTCTGCGAGTAGCAAATAGTAACGAGTATACTCGATCATCTCTAGTAGTGACCTTCTATCTTCCTTCACTATTGATTACATATAGAAAAGTGTGGAAACTTTCTTTTATTATCTGCACTAAGTCCCTAGTGGTTTATACCTCTTAATTCTGTGCAGAATTTAAGATCGGGAACTTTTCGTCTTGCAGTAATGTACAATAATTAGAAATTATTACGGAAAATTGACAAGCGCTATGTTATTCCAGTAATTATGCACTTACTTTTTTCTTCTCTCCACTGATTATTGTTTCTATTTTTTTTGGCTGGATTTTGTTTGAGGCTTAGTGAGACGATTAATTATTTTACCTCTTGAGCAATCTCTAGCGAATCCAGTACATAATTTTGTTGTCTCAGGCCAGTTTGCTGAGATAGTTCAAAGATCAAGCCAAAAATCCACACGTCTATGATTTTTCCTGATATTAAGTGCCAATTTTGCATTACAGCTAATGAACGCTTCTATTTAAAGGAGAAAGTAGACATATGTACAATCTTACAGGTTTTTGTGAAAGCAGAATTGCTATAACACTTTTATACACAGATTATTGTATATCTGGTAAAATGAAATTAAATGTAGATAATGAGCTATGTATAGTAAAACCACTTAAAGGGAATCTGTCAGCGGGTTTTTGTTATGTAAGCTGAAGACAGCATGATGTAAGAGTTAAAAAAAAAGCAACCTTGCTTTTCTTATCAGGGTCTGTACAATTTTTTACTTAAATTAATGAGTTTATTACCCTTTGATTAACATTGCAGGGCTAGAAAGTCAGACGCATGGCAGTCTGACATGCACCCTTCTATGATTGACAGCTCACAGTGAATGGACAATCTCTATTGGGGACCTGGTGCGGGAGGGGGCAGCTCTCTCAGCTTTGACATGTTCATTAAAATAAATTCTTTCATAGTGTGAGTGCGGCTTTAGCAAGTAATCTATGTGATACCTCATTGTATTCAGGATTAGAAATGAGCAAACCTTTTGAAGTTTAAGTTGGGTTAAGTTCGCCGAATCTCAATATGTGTTGGCGAATTGTTTGATGAACAGTTCGCCAAACTTCCGTGCCCCATAGGATTCAATGAGAGGCAAAACCAAAGACATGGAAAACACAAGGGCTTAAAAGCTGCATAAACAGCTCAAATTAGGGGCAGACACCAGGAAAAGGGTCATCTATTCCCCCAGAGTTAACATTTTATCATAGTGCACTATGGATGCATGGGACAAGGCCTGTCCCAGCATTTCAAGCTTCAACATTGATCAAAAACAGAGCAATAAGTGACAGGAATAGAGGTGTAGGCATCATGGTCAGAGAGCCCTGCTAAATTCAGGATACAGACAAGAGGGAGACCCCAAAAAATTAGTGCCAGACACCATAAAAGTGGCATCAATTTACCTAGAATAAAAATTGTACACTCATGCAGGCACATGGTCTGGAACAGGGCCTGGCCTAGCATTTGAAGGTTAAACATTTATTAGTAACAGGGGGATGAGTGACAGGTGTAGGCATCATGCTCAGAGAAACCTACTAAATTATGGAAACAGACAATCATGAAACTCCAAGAAACATTTCTACATTTCAAAAAACTAGGACTAGATGTCACAAAGTGGCATCAATTGACCTAGAATAAAAATTGTATAATGGTGAGATCTATGCAGCACAATGAAAAGTACAACATTGCCTAGTCTGCCCAGTCTGCGAATTAGGTGGAAAGGTCCTTGGAGTCTATGACTTGTTCATCTAAATGAAAGTTAGGTGGTCTACATTTTCAGGGGACAGCCAGATGCGCTTATTCGGGACACAACCAGCAGCGCTGAATACACATTCAGAGAGAATGCTAGCTGCATGTGTGACTGGAGAGCTCAGGCCATCCCTCCATTTTTGAAGCCCAAAATGCAAAAGCGTCTAACCCCAACCTGATGGCATGGATATTGAGCTCTAGTTACTCCTGCAGCATTCTCTCCAGTCATTCACTTTGTGTCAGATACATTGGTCAAATGACACCTAGAAATTGTTTCTCACAGTTAAACTTGATGCAGCACTTGCCATGAACTGTAGCAAAAGCTATTTCTGGGTCTCATCCACAAGTCATATTGCTCTACTGCTGCCTAAGAAAAAGACTGGAGTAGGCCCTCCAGTAACAGATGTGGTCACTTGTCTTGGGATATGACAAGCCGGGGTTTGGTCAGTACAGCTTTTAGTAACATTAGTGGATCACCTACCCCATGTACACCTCGAACACCAAGCCTACCCCTTCCAGCATGTTTATTCCTCTTTCCACCACACTTTTTCCCCTTCCCACCATAACCTTGGGGATTACTCATTAATGATTAACATAGTAATATACCGTAGTAACATAGTATTTAAGGTTGAAGGAAGACCTTAAGTCCATCTAGTTCAACCCATAGCCTAACATGTTGATCCAGAGGAAGGCAAAAAAAAGCCATGTGGCAACAATAAGCTCCACATTGGGGAAAAAAATTCCTTCCTGTCCCCAGATACAGCAATCAGACTAGTTCCCTGGATCAACGCCCTATCAAAGGATCTAGTATATATAACTGGTAATATTATATTTTTCAAGAAAGGCATCCGGGCCATTATTAAATTTTAGTAGTGACTCCCTCATTAAAACATCATGTGGCAGAGAGTTCCATAATGGACACAGACTTGGAAAACACTTATTTTAGGCCCAATAAAGGGTTATTTGAAAACAGAGTTGGCAATGACTTGTTTGAGGCCAAAAAAGCCTTTTAAGGGAAAACAAAAATATCTGGCAATTTCTTGTTTGAGGCCAAAAAAAAACATTTTAGGAGGAACACAAGGACATGGCAATGACTGGCTTAAGGCCAAAAAAAGCCTTTTTAAGGGAAACTCAAAAATTTGACAATCACTTGTTTGAGGCCAAAAAAAGCCTTTCAGGGGGACCACAAATATTTGGTAATGACTTGTTTGAGGGCAAAAAAAGGCTTTTTAGGTGAAACACAACAATTTAGCAATCACTTGCTTGCAGTAAAAAAAAAGCCTTTTTAAGGGAAAGTAAAAGATTTGGCAATCACTTGTTTGAGGCAAAAAAAAACCTTTCTAGGAGAAACATAAATATTTGGCAATCACTTGTTTGAGGCCAAAAAAAGCATTTTAGGGGAAACACAAATTTTTGGTAATAACTTGTTTTAGGCCAAAAAAATGCCTTTTTGGGGGAACCACAAATATCTGGCAATCACTTGTTTGAGGCCGAAAAAATAATTTTTAGGGGAAACACAAAGATTTGGCAACTACTTGTTTGAGGCCAAAAACGTTTTTTTAGGAGAAAAATAAATATTTAGCAAATATATATAAGATAAAAAATCTTTTAGGGGAAATACAAAGATTTGGTCATCACTTGTTTTACTCATAAAATGTGGCTTTGGCAATGCACACAGATTTGGTAATCACACTTGTTCTCAGCAAAAGTTACCTATGTCTGTATGGACCATCTTGCCCTCCTATTCCATCTAAAAAGCGATCAAGTAGCTAGCTATCTTTTTGTGTAGAACAGATGGAGCAGAATGGAGCAGCACAGAGTGGCAGCAGTACTGTCCCTAGCAGTGACTCTCTGAAAATTGTGATGACGGCAAATAGCAGCTTCATATATCACGAGCGACATGTGATGCAACCCAGCCAATGAAACAAGTAAACCAATGACAAGCCGTTGTGTCTACTACTTGTGGATGTTTCATAAACCCTGATTGGCTGCCTGCCCAGAACATTCACACAGAATGTGGTGGGGGAAAAAAATGGAGACCAACACGCTTTTGACCTCTCCCCACTGTCTCCCCAAATCAAACACGTCACGCTGGCTATCATACACATTTTATGAAGAAAGCAAGGCACTACTGGTTATGGACCTGTGGTGTTCAGGTACAAACCTTAAGACCATAGAAGAAGTATACAAGGCACTCATGTATGAGATGGGTCTATTAATCTTTATTCATAAGAATAATTCAGTGTAAAGAAAGCATTTTGGTCAAAAGACCTCCATCAGTAACTTAACACTTGTGGAATGTGGTATAGGATTAAAAAATGTAGAGTATAATGCTGAATTGGCGCCAGTGTGCTTCTAATCAGCATATGTATCTCATGTTTATTATGATATGCAGTGGTGTCCACTGCTGTAATTTGGCACTCTGAATTATTCTTATGAATAAACATTCATTTGACCCAGCTTATACGGGAGTGCCTTGAATACTTCATCTACACTATCCTACAAAGTCAGGGTTTGAAGAAAAGCATCACTTAATGTAATGATTTTTTTTCATCTGATTAGTTTTCGAACAAAACCAAATTTGCTGACTTTTTAGCAAAATATTTTGGATACCAATCCTAAATTACCATCTGCCATGTTCATGACGAATATGAGATTGGCAAACATTTTCGTGAAAAGTTTGCTCAACTCTATTCAGGATTTATTTGCCCACATTATTTTGATGTCAGATGAGGAAGCGAAAACTTGCTGACAGATTCCCTTTAATGACCTGATTGGACTGCAAGTAAAGGTTTGAAGTCTACTATATATTGCATCAAGGTAGTGTCCCTATCTATGATAATGGCTCAAATAACAAGCCTGCATCTGTCCTCGCAGATGACGGTTGATTTATTCAGCCATCATGTGCCTTTAACAGACACTGGTGGATAGGAAATCTGCGGTTAACCTGTTCATATTTACATTCAACATCATCATAGGATGGACGGCTTATGAAATATTAAAAGTTATAACTCGTCTTCTCTCAGTCTAGCTAGCTGACTGAAAGGATTTTCTCCTCCACTTGTGATACAGGGAAATTAGATTTGTCACTTCTCTGCAAATCCCAGCAAGGAGTCTTCCTTTACCTTGCTGCTTCTAGGAAGCTCTATTGTATGGCCTGTTGGATGGCATCTTCATGCTAATTAATCTACCACTTCCCAGAGATAGATTGCCTCTGGCTACCAAGGGTGGGGGATTATCTTTTTATGAGTGAAATGTGTCTTATCTGAACAGACAACTATTGCTTTCTGGGACAAAATAGAATCTGGGGGATATTGGAATATTCCTTACAAATATTGCTTAATCATCACACCTCCCTCCTTTAGAGGGCGCTAGGGACAGCACATTCCTGTGTTTCCCCGTGCGCCCGTTCGCTACCTCCTCTTGGCTGTATAGCCCGTCAGCGTTACCGTGGTCCTGGTCACTCTTGTGGCAAATGGTGAAGTTGTATTGCTGGAGCAGAAAGCTCCCATGTAGCAACCTTCCATTCGTCCCGGGGACCGCGTGTAACCACTGAGGGGGTTGTGGTCCATCCCCACGATGAAGTGGTGTCCACACAAGTATGGCTGCAGACGCTACAGGACCCACACCATTGCCGGAAACTCCCTTTTCCATCGTGGAGCAGGCCGCCTCCCTCCCAGGATCCCACAGTACCCTCTCTCCTCTGGTGGTGGAGACGGCTGTCTCCGCGAGGTGGCTCAGCACCTCAGGACTGGCACTCGCTGGTAGTGCAGTCTCAAACCCCTGGCTAGGCATAAACAGAAGCGGTGCCAAGGCTTCACTCCCACAGGGACCCCCTGGGACCTGTGGGAGTGATGCCTTGGCACCGCTTCTGTCTATGCCTAGCCAGGGGTTTGAGACTGCACTACCAGCGAGTGCCAGTCCTGAGGTGCCAAGGCATCACTCCCACAGTAGTTTTAAAAATATGAAAAAGAAATTAAAAAAAACACAAAGTTCAAATCATTTCTGCTTTTGCCCGACTGAAAATAAAACAATTAAAAATAAATAAAAATACACATATTGGTATCACTGCAATCATAGAAGTCCAGTCAATCAAAATATATGATTCCAATCAGATAACTTTGTAAGGAGAAAAAAAAATCAGATTGCCAGAATCACATTTTTTGGTCACCTCAAATTGCAATAGAATGCAATAAGAGGTGGTGAAAAGATATCTACCCCAAAATGTTATTAAGAAAAATGAAATGTTACGTTATGGTGACAGAACTGAAATTAATTATTATTATTATTATTTATTTATATAGAGCCATTGGTTCCATGGCGCTTTACATGTGTAAGGGCAGAACAAGGACGAGAATATAAATAACGACGAATAAATCACACAGGTACATTAAGGCAGATATCCTGTCCACAAGGGCTCACAGTCTATAGGAGATGGGTGGGAGACAGAAGGAGGGGGAGAGGTGAGATGGTGCAGTGGATTAGGTAATTATGTAATTCAATACAATTTATCCCCCAAAAAACAAGCCCTCAAATGGCTATGGGGTTGGAAAAACAATAATGTCATAGCTCTTGAAAGAAAGGGAGTAAAATATGAAGGCGCAAAAACAAAAAAAGAAATTAGATAAATAAATAAAAGAGCTGCAAACCCAGATAAATGCTAAAATTGTAGCCAAACTGAATGTAACTAAATCCAGTGCTGTAATATCCTAATTTGTTAGATGATGCAAAAAGAGAGTACATTGTTAAACCTACAGTTGTGGCCAAAAGTATTGACACCCCTGCAATTCTGTCAGATAATACTCAGTTTCTTCCTGAAAATGATTGCAATCACAAATTCTTTGGTATTATTATCTTCATTTAATTTGTCTTCAATGAAAAAACACAAAAGAGAATGAAGCAAAAAGCAAAACATTGACCATTTCACACAAAACTCCAAAAATGGGCCAGACAAAAGTATTGGCACCCTCAGCCTAATACTTGGTTGCACAACCTTTAGCCAAAATAACTGCGATCAACCGCTTCCGGTAACCATCAATGAGTTTCTTACAATGCTCTGCTGGAATATTAGACCATTCTTCTTTGGCAAACTGCTCCAGGTCCCTGATATTTGAAGGGTGCCTTCTCCAAACTGCCATTATTAGATCTCTCCACAGGTGTTCTATGGGATTCAGGTCTGGACTCATTGCTGGCCACCTTAGAAGTCTCCAGTGCTTTCTCTCAAACCATTTTCTAGTGCTTTTTGAAGTGTGTTTTGGGTCATTGTCCTGCTGGAAGACCCATGACCTCTGAGGGAGACCCAGCTTTCTCACACTGGGCCCTACATTATGCTGCAAAATTTGTTGGTAGTCTTCAGACTTCATAATGCCATGCACACGGTCAAGCAGTCCAGTGCCAGAGGCAGCAAAGCAACCCCAAAACATCAGGGAACCTCCGCCATGTTTGACTTTAGGGACCGTGTTCTTTTCTTTGAATGACTCTTTTTTTCTCCTGTAAACTCTATGTTGATGCCTTTGCCCAAAAAGCTCTACTTTTGTCTCATCTGACCAGAGAACATTATTCCAAAACGTTTTAGACTTTCTCAGGTAAGTTTTGGCAAACTCCAGCCTGGCTTTTTTATGTCTCGGGGTAAGAAGTGGGGTCTTCCTGGGTATCCTACCATACAGTCCCTTTTCATTCAGACATCAACGTATAGTATGGGTTGACACTGTTGTAACCTCGGACTGCAGGGCAGCTTGAACTTGTTTGGATGTTAGTCGAGGTTCTTTATCCACCATCCGCACAATCTTGCGTTTAAATCTTTTGTCAATTTTTCTTTTCCGTTTACATCTAGGGAGGTTAGCCACAGTGCCATGGGCTTTAAACTTCTTGATGACATTGAGCACGGTAGACACAGGAACATTCAGGTCTTTGGAGATGGACTTGTAGCCTTGAGATTGCTCATGCTTCCTCACAATTTGGTTTCTCAAGTCCTCAGACAGTTCTTTGGTCTTCTTTCTTTTCTCCATGCTCAATGTGGTACACACAAGGACACAGGACAGAGGTTGGGTCAACTTTAATCCATGACAACTGGCTGCAAGTGTGATTTAGTTATTGCCAACACCTGTTAGGTGCCACAGGTAAGTTACAGGTGCTGTTAATTACACAAATTAGAGAAGCATCACATGATTTTTCTAACAGCGCCAATACTTTTGTCCACCCCCTTTTTTATGTGTCGTGTGGAATTATATCCAATTTGGCTTTAGGACAATTCTATTTGTGTTTTTTAATTGAAGACAAATTAAATTAAGATAATAATACCAAAGAATTTGTGATTACAATCATTTTCAGGAAGAAAGTGAGTATTATTTGACAGAATTGCAAGGGTGTCAATACTTTTGGCCACAACTGTATATAATGGAACTTTTCGCTCACTTCATAGATTTCATCCTTAACACTTTTCTATCATATCTGCTTCTTTGTAATACAGTGAAAAGATCAGCGGAACATCACCTCACCTCGCGACTTCATTTATTTTCACAATGTGTCTAACAAATCCCTTAAAAGAGTTATCTGTGCACAGTAAAATTACCAAACTGGCATATGGGGGTGAAATATTACAAAATCTCTGCATTGGGAAACAAAATGTTTATTAGTCAGTTCTTATCTATGGATGATAAATATAGAGTGAATGTGAAAGCAGATTCATGCAGCTTGAACCATGGACAGCACCGCAGGCAGCATGTCTGTAAGTCTTATTTGCAGCCATGTATTTTTTACATTTCAAATAAAGTGTAGCCAGCTGGGAATTAAGTTTTTCGGGTGACTAGTCGAGGCGGTAGATTCCTGGTGACTCCTCCTTGACAGGTCTCTTCCCATACAAACACATAAAAGAGACCTGTAGTAGGCTGACAAGATTATATCAGGGACCTGCCTTTTAACACTTAGGCAATGTTTACACAGGTAAGGTTTTATTGCATTTTTGCTGCATTATGGGGGTCAGGTTTTGCATTGGTTTTATGTAAATATATGCTAATCTAATCCTGCACTTTTGGTCTCCAGCAAAACCTGTGATTAAGAGAGAAACTGCCTATACCCATTAGTTTTTAGTTCTCTGCAGAAAGTGTCAACACCGCTGTGTTTTTGAAAAAATGAGCATGTTAATTCTTTCTGCATTTTTGCTATAGTTTCTATGGCAAATCTGCAGCAAAAACGCAGGAAACAAAATCGCAGCAAAAACGCAGTAAAAGCGCACCAAAACGCAGCACAAATGCGGTAAAAAGTTATATTATAGTCCGTACTGTGTCTGATCCACGTTGTTTGTGGCTCACATAGTAGGTATCTGCTGTCAGGTTTCCTTCATACCATGTCTAATTTTGACAAAAACCCTTTACATTTGTTACATCTGCTGCGGCGCCGACACCTCCAGCTGGTGGCTTCAGCGTACTTAACTCTCCAGCAGTCCCACAGTGTCGGCCAGGACTGCTTCTGATACTTTCTGTTTCCCGACCTGCGCATGCCGCACAGGTCTCCTGGGAGTGCGCTTAGGCCACGGCATGCCCTCTACTCCTTAAAGGGTCAGTGTGCCCTACTCAAAAATGCTTCTTAGCCGTATGGTGTAAGGTGAAAAATAAGTAACCATTGCTGCTCATACCAGAGTTGTTTGACCATCTCCAAGGCTCTAGAATCTTCTCCAGCTCGATCTCCGAGGTGCTTACTTCTGGTCTGTATATGCTCAGGTGATGAATGGAAAACCATCATTTACAACTGTAATAGTCACTATGAGTACAGGGCATTGCCATTCGGGTTAAGCCATGCCCTGGTGGTTTTCCAGGAATTCGTGAGCGACATATTCCTGAACCTACTCTACTTATATATGGTTGTTTACCTGGACAAAATTCTGGTGTTGTCTCCCAATCTGCCTACTCACAGGAGAAATGTCTGCCAGGTTCTGCAGAGGTGAAGGGAGAAGCACCTCTATGCCAAGTTTGAGAAGTGCCTCTTCGAACAAACTTTGCTTCCTTTCCTGGTTACACTATTTCTGACATTGGTCTTAAAATGGTTCCAGAGAAGATTTCAGTGGTTCTGAAGTGGCCCGACCCTGATGGAGTGAAGGCGATTCAGCAGCTGGTGGTTTTTACCAACTACTACTGTCAATTCATCCAGCACTTCTCTTCCCAGGTCCTTCCCCTGATGGCCCCAACCACAAAGGAGTGAATCCTAAGCTGTGGGCCCCAGAAATAGAGATTGCTTTTGTCACCTCAAACAGACCTTCTCCTTGACTGTAGCGATGCATAGGCTAGAGATCAGCAAGCAGTTCTTCTTGGAAGTGAATGCTTTTTTCTCTGGGGCTGGGGCGGTCCTCACTCAGAAGTCTGCAACCTGTCGAATGGTAACCTGCAGCTATTTTTCCAAGGCCTTTTCTGCATGTAAATGCAACTACTAAATTGGCAACTGAAAACTGTTGGTGATCAACTTGGCACTGGAGGATCACAAAAACTTGGCCTACCTACAGTCAGAGGCTGAATTTACACCAAGCCTGAAGGTCACTATTCTTTGCCCGATTTGACTTTGTTATTCATTTTCAGCCGGCTGAAAAGAATGGCAAGGTGGATGAACTCTGCAGGGCCTTTCAGTCGGTCGACTAGATGAGGAACCTCAGCACATTATTGAACCTTTCAAAATGCTCACTGCTATTCCAGTCAAGTTGTCTCCAACGTTACTTTGGAAAAATTTTGTTGTGGTGTCGGCCAGGAGGCGTGTGTTGCAGTGTGATCACTCCTCTAAGATGGCTGGTCATGGTGGACTAAAAAAAGACTACTCTCCTCATCTTTTGGCACTACTGCTGTCCTAGCCTACCCTGTGCAAAGTTGTGGTGGACTTGTTTTGGCTTGTCCCCCAAGAAGCTTCCTGTGGATCATCTTCTTCCCATACTGGTGCTGTCTCCTCCTTGGCAACACATCTCTCTGGACTTTAATACAGACCTGACTGTGTCCCTCCGGTTATTCCATGATTTGGGTAGTCATGTACAGATTCCCCAAAATGGGCTACTTCACTCTGTTATCCAGACTTCCCTCTGCACCCTTGCTCGCTTAGAACTTTATTCAGCATATGTTTGCCTGCACAGCCTGATGCTCCTTATTGTGTCTTACAGAGGTGTCCAGTTCATGTTCCGATACTGGAGATCCACCTGTAATCTACTGATGTGACCTTGGACTTCTCATCGGCATTCCACCCGCAGTTAAAGACCAAGTGGAGTGGGTCAATCAAATCCTGACATCTTGGCTGCGGCGCTTCGCCAATGAGCACCACAGTGACTGGGTCAAGCTGTTGCCATGAGAAGAGTTCTCTATTTTTTAAAGTGTATGGAAAGCAGCCCAAAGTCACTACTCCTGTGGTCATCCCCACCGACAACCCTGCAGCTGATGCATTCGTCAAGAATTTCTCCAAGATCTGGGTGGAGAGTCAAAACATTTCTGAAATGGTCCTCTGGTCGGATGAAAACACATGCAGAGAAGAGACACCTGAATCTGCCTTCATTCCAGCCTGGAGGCAAGGCATGGCTCTCTTCCAGATATAGCAATCTCAAAATGCCTTCGTACAAGTTGGTACTTTGCTTCATTGGTCCCTTCTAAGTTCTGCAGAGGATCAATGACATATTCTACAAATTGAAGCTACCAGCCTCGTTGCACATCCACAACTCCTTCCATGTGTCTCTTCTCAAGACTGTTGTCCTGAGCCTCTACTTCAGGAAACCTGGTACCCTGCTTCAACTGGTCAGTGTGGAAAACACCTTTGAGACAGAGAATAATGGCTATGAAGAAATGAGGAGGTAGGACCCACTTTTTGGTTGATTGGAATGGTTTTGGCCCTGAGGAGAGGTCTTGGGAGCCCAAGGAGAACAATAATGTCCCTCTCCTCATGAAGAGATTCCTTTCATGATTGGAAAGGAGGGGCGTAAGGTTGGGGCACTTTTACATCAATTGTGGCGCCACCACCACTGCAGGGTGACTGCAAATTGATACATATAACTTATGAGTAAGCATGTAATATTATTCCTGATGTGTACTTCTTAAAAAGATTCAAAATCCAGTCTATACACTCTGTATTTCACAAACTAAACCATATCCCTTCCAGTTCTAGTGGTGAGCACCCAAAAAAAGCACTGATAAATCTGTAAATGTGGTATCTCTGGAAAGTGATTTACCGTATATACTCGTGTATAAGCCGACCCGTGTATAAGCCGACCCCCCTACTTTTGCCCCAAAAATCTGGAAAAACCTATTGACTCGTGTATAAGCCGAGGGTGGACCCCAGCACAGGTACACAGCCCCCAGCAGTGTGGTATACAGGCCCCCCAGTGGTATACAGGCCTCCCCAGTGGTAGTATATAGCAGCCCCAGTGGTAGTATACAGCAGCCCCAGTGGTAGTATACAGCAGCCCCAGTGGTAGTATACAGCAGCCCCAGTGGTAGTATACAGCAGCCCCAGTGGTAGTAAACAGCAGCCACAGTGGTAGTATACAGCAGCCCCAGTGGTAGTATACAGCAGCCCCAGTGGTAGTATACAGCAGCCCCAGTGGTAGTATAAGCAGCCCCAGTGGTAGTATACAGCAGCCCCAGTGGTAGTATACAGCAGCCCCAGTGGTAGTAAACAGCAGCCCCAGTGGTAGTATACAGCAGCCCCAGTGGTAGTATACAGCAGCCCCAGTGGTAGTATACAGCAGCCCCAGTGGTAGTATACAGCAGCTCCAGTGGTAGTATACAGCAGCCCCAGTGGTAGTATACAGCAGCCCCAGTGGTAGTAAACAGCAGCCCCAGTGGTAGTATACAGCAGCCCCAGTGGTAGTAACAGCAGCCCCAGACCCCAGCAAAGGTATACAGCCCCAAGCAGTGTGGTATACAGGCCCCCCCAGTGGTATACAGGCCTCCCAGTGGTAGTATACAGCAGCCCCAGTGGTAGTATACAGCAGCCCCAGTGGTAGTATATAGCAGCCCCAGTGGTAGTATATAGCAGCCCCAGTGGTAGTATATAGCAGCCCCAGCAGCCCCAGTGGTAGTATACAGCAGCCCCAGCAGCCCCAGTGATAGTATATAGCAGCCCCAGCGGTAGTATACAGCAGCCCCAGTAATCCAGGGCCCCCCCAGCCTTTCTCCGGTCACCTGTAAAGCAAAATATACTTATCACTGTCCCGCTGCCGTCCGCGCCCGCATCTGCTGGCATAGCGATCCTCCATCTTCAGGCGTCTTCTTCCGACTTCCTGTGTTCGGCGCCGGCAAAGATGTCATTGCCTGCGACGAACACAGGAAACCGGAAGAGGACGCATGAAGATGGAGGATCGCTATGCCGGCAGATGCGGGCGCGGACGGCAGCGGGACAGTGATAAGTATATTTTGCTTTACAGGTGACCGGAGCAAGGCTGGGGGGGCCCTGGATTACTGGGGCTGCTGGGGCTGCGGTGGCTGCTGTATACCATCACTGACTCGCGTATAAGCCGAGGGGGGTACTTTTCAGCCCAATTTTTGGGCTGAAAAACTCGGCTTATACGCGAGTATATACGGTAATTGGTAAATCATATTCATGTGGAACTAGGGTCTCTGCCCCTAAACCCTGCTGATCTCATACGAGGTAGGAAAAAAACCTGGTGACAGATTCCCTTTAAGTAACAGAAAAGTATGTTCTTTATGCAGATGAAATTTATTGATAAACATGTCATGGAGTACCTAAATATGAATGGTCCCCAACACTAATGTCCTACCTCTCCATCCATGTGCTGAATCCGGCCTCATTATGAGTGGGGAAGTGAAAGTAAACCAGATATAGTTTGCAATTAAAACTTTGTATGGAAAAGATTAGTAAATCTTTCTTTAGTAAATGTGAGCTCTGAAGAGGGTCACAACTTCCCCCCCCTCACCCCAATATATACTTTTTAAAAAAAGAATGATTAAGCCTACTTAACTTTAGTATTTTATGTCTAGGTGCACATACAGGTACATCTCAATTAATTAGAATATCGTCAAAAAATTCATATATATCAGTAAATGGATACATAAAGTCAAACACATATTACATAGAGCCACTACAAGCAGAGTAATCTATTTCAAGTGTTTATTTATGTTAATGTTGATGTTGATGATTATGGCTTACAGCCAATGAAAACCCAAAGGTCATTATCTCAGAAAATTAAAGTAGGGAGGATGAATGGTCTGAGATAAAATATTGCCTAAATAGGTATCAGAGGCTTCACCTTGTGTGGGTTGTGAGAGTCACAACCACTGTAAAAGCAGATGACGGCTTCTGCAGTCCCCAGCATGGTGCATAAAGAGAAGGGAGGATGAAGGGTTAAAAACTGTGCTGCCATATTCCACGAGACATCAAAGGGTGAATACAATATTGATTTATTATTCAACGTGTTTCAGGGCTCCGTGGCCACTTCCTCGGGACTAATCAATATCATAGTGCCATGTTTCGGGAGCCCTGAAACGCGTTGACTAATAAATCAATATTATATTCACCCTTTGATGTATCGTGGAATACGGCAGCACAGTTTTTAACCCTTCATCCTCCTACTTTAATTTTCTGAGACAATGACCTTTTGGTTTTCATTTTCTGTAAGCCATAATCATCAACATTAACAGAAATAAACACTTGTAATAGATCACTCTGTTTGTAATGACTCTATAATATGTGCATTTCACTTTACGAATCGAATTACTGAAATAAATTAACTTTTTGATGATATTCCAATTCATTGAGATGTACCTGTACATGCTATGTGGCTAATATGCAAACAGATACATACAGGGTGCTGACACATCTCCTTGCATGTATTGAATCCATAATTCATGTTAAAGGTAAAAACATACGATATCATAGTTAACCATTTTTAATGAAAAAGTGCATTAGTCATAAGGACCATCCATATTTAGGTATACCATGACATGTTGCGTTGCTTTTGCACTTTTTGATTAAAAAACGTTAACCAAGTACCTTACATTTTTAGTATTTACAGCAATAATGGATTCATGTATTGATTGGATGCAATGTATAGTGTATGTATATGCTGCCATCCCTATCTGTTTATATGAAAAATAATTTGAGTCATAATTTTGGAGTCCAAAATAGGTTGGTAAAGTAGAATATTACAAAATAATAAAAATGTCCCTAATCTACAATTTCTATTTCCAGTCTTGAACAATATATGCATCAATGAAACAGAACCATTTCTTCTTACTTTTGCGTGTCACCTATTGAACAAAATATTACTCAAAACTTACACGGATATGTTTTATTCATCGAGCTTAGAGCTAAGGCTGCACCATGTTTAAGTATAATGCACTTTAATATTTTTCATTTATGGTATGATTTACAAATGGGGAAAATAAAATTCTTTTGTAAAGGATACTTTACTTGTAAATCCCAGAGATCAAAAACTTTTATTCATGCAAAAAGCAATCTTTCCTTCAAGTCTTCCAGAGCAGTGTATATCAGATTTTGTTACATAGTTCCCTAGATGGTAATTTGATAAAGTAAATGTAGTTTTTTATAATTGTTGTAAAAAGGACCTGGCCATACAGTCCTGAGATGAGTACATGAGAATTTAGTATGATCCCTCAAATTATGGGAAAATCTAAGAACACTATTGTGCATATTGGCCCTTATGTATAAAGACCAGCATATATAAAAAGGGAAGTGTTCCTCTACACTAGACACAGAACAGTGAAGTAAGTGCATGAGATTGGTCTGAAGTAATCTATTGATCACAGAGGGTCCTGATGCATTCCTAAAGCAGTGGTATTCCTTTTACGCAGGTTGGCATACATGCATTGTGAAGTCTAAGGCTAGGGTCACACTTAAGGCTGACGCAAGCGCTAAAAACTTTGAAAATCAGCCGCAGCGCATAGCGGTAATGCTATGGCTGCCAGTGCAACACTGCCCCATAGAAACCCGCTGTTTACCTTAGCAGCCTGCCACACACAAAGCTGCAGGATGTGCGCTTTACAACAGCGCACAGGAAACACGGTCTGCAGCGTTTTCTTGTTCGCTCAGCTAAAGCGCATGTCCTGCAGCTTGGTGTGTGGCCGCTGCTAAGGTAAATAGCAGGTTTCTATGGGGCAGCATTGCAATGGCAGTGCAAAGGGTTAACACTATGCGCTGCGGCTGATTTTCAAAGTTTTTAGCACTTGCGTCAGCCTTAAGTGTGACCCTAGCCTTAGACCTTAGTGCTGCTAAGCGGGGCCCCATAGAAACCCAATGTTTATCTTAGCAGCGTATTCGCTGCTAAGGTAAACATTGGGTTGCTACGGGGTCATGCATAGCAGCTCACAGCGCTGCTAAGATAAATATCGGGTTTCTATGGGGCCCGCTTAGCAGCGCAGTGCGCTGCTAAGGTAAATATCGGGTTGCTATGGGGCCTGCAGTTACGTAAATGATGCGTTCGGCGTCATACCACAGGAAGGCTGCACAGCAGAGCGGAGAGAGGCAGACTGGGGGCACGATTGATTTCAATATCTCGCCCATAGTATATAGGAAGGGTAAAACTTTTCCAGATGGGTGGTGACCATGGCAGCCATTTTGAAGTTAGCAATTTTGGATCCAACTTTATTTTTTTTCAATGGAAAAGGGTCATGTGACAAATCAAACTTATTGAGAATTTCATAATAAAAACAATGGTGTGCTTGGTTTTAACATAACTTTATTCTTTCATGAGTTATTTACAAGTTTATGACCACTTATAAAATGTGTTCAAAGTGCTGCCCATTGTGTTGGATTGCCAATGCAACCCTCTTCTCCCACTCTTGACACACTGATAACACCGCAGAAGAAATGCTAGCACAGGCTTCCAGTATCCATTATTTCAGATGCTGCACATCTCATATCTTCACAGCATAGACAATTGCCTTCAGATGAGTGATGAGGAAAACTTTTTTGTGAATGGTGAAGTTAACAAACAAAACCAGCGCTATTGGTCTGACACTAACCCACAGTGTATAGATCCCTGCAAGACTGTTGGAACACAAAAATTGATGGTATGGTGTAAAATATGGGGTACAAAGATAGTGGGGAATTCTTCATCAATGTAAACCTCAGTGCCACTGGATATCTGAATCATGTAGCAATTTCAGATATCCAGTGGCTTGAGATTTCAATTGATGAAGAATGGCCCCACTATCTTTGTACTCCATATACTATTATTATTTATTTATATAGCGCCATTAGGTCTCATGGTGCTTTACGTGAGGTTAAGGGAGACAAGAACAAGTACACCATTCCGTCAATTTTTGTGTTCCAACAGTCTTGGAGGGATCTATCCACTGTGCGTTAGTGTCAGACCAATAACGGTGGTTTTGTTTGTTAACTTCACCATTCACAAATAAGTTTGCCTCATCAATCTGAAGGCAATTGTCTATGCTGTGAAAATACGAGATGTGCAGCATCTGAAACAACAGATACTGGAAGCCTGTGCTAGCATTTATTCTGTGGTG
This sequence comes from Allobates femoralis, assembly GCA_033576535.1. Lineage (NCBI taxonomy): Eukaryota > Metazoa > Chordata > Amphibia > Anura > Aromobatidae > Allobates > Allobates femoralis. The sequence continues at coordinate 119,599,518 of JARQOC010000003.1, forward strand.
TTACTATCAGTGTGTCAAGAGTGGGAGAAGTGGGTTGCATTGACAATCCAACACAATGGGCAGCACTGTGAACACATTTTATAAGTGGTCATAAACTTGTAATTAACTCATGAAAGAATAAAGATACGTTAAAACCAAGCACATCATTGCTTTTCTTATGAAATTCTTAATACGTTTGATGTGTCACATGACACTCTTCCCATTGAAAAAATAAAGTTGGATCCAAAATGGCCAACTTCAAAATGGCCGCCATGGTCACCACCCATCTGGAAAAGTTAACTAAGGCTCATGCATATTCACTTGTTCACTTGTAACAGTGCCTATTATTGTCCAGCCTCACAGTAGTCGTGTCCCCAGAGTGTAAAAAGAATTGAGAAAAATGGCCCCCATCTATTGATACACACACAAATAAAGCACAAGGAGGCAAACTGCAGCCCCCAGATGTGTGCATTATGTTGGCTTAGTATCAAAATACAGGGGACCCTACACAGGATTTCTTTTTAATTACATAAATAAATAATTAAAAAAATAATAATGGCGTGAGGTCTCCCCAATTCTTATCCTTAGCCAAGATAAAGCACATGGCTGGGGGTCGGTATTCTCAGCCTGGGGAAGCCCATATTTATTGGGCCCCTCAGGCTAATAATAGCAGCCACCTCAGAAATGGTGCATCCATTAAATGCGCCATTCCTCGTGCTTTACTCAGTTCTTTCCAATTGCCTGGTGCAGTGGCACTCGGGGTAATATAATGTGTTGATGACAGCTCTGTGAATTTACAGCTGACATCAATCCCTGGATTAGTGACGGACAGATCTCTTTGAGACCCCCACATTAGCGTGTCTCTGTTACGCTGGTGTCAACCACACCTCTGGGTGGATTAGCTCAGCCTCTTAAGGGCCCATTACACGCTACGATATCGTGAACGATATCATTGAAACATCACGGGTTTTGAGACATTCAAACGATGTCGTAATGACGTCCTGGCGTGTGGCACTTCGATACGACCAGCGATAAGTCGGCTGATTGTTGATTGCAGGTTTATGATCTGGACCATAATCAGTCGTTGATCATACGTTCGATCTGCTGCATCATAGTGTGTGACACCATGATAATGATCTCGTTTACGACTTCGCCTATTCAGAACTGAAGGACGTAGGCGACCAAACAACCGCAAGTATCGTTTGCTTGTTGCGGAATCATTGCTGCGTCGTTCACGATATCTGTACAGTATGTGTGACACCTCACCAGTGATCATTGAGCGTCGTTCAAGCGATCCAGGTCAAGCCGGATCGTTGGTCGGATCGCTGAGACATTGAAGCGTGTAACGGGCCCTTTATTCCGCCCTCCCGACTGCCGGAGGGCAAAGGGGGCGTAGGCATTTTTCACACTGTGCGCTGGTCTGAGACTGTGGCACACACCCCAGCCAGCACATGCTTTTAGTCTTTCGTGGCCGCCATTACTCCAGCCTACAAAGCACAGTCTCTAGGATCATTTCGTAAGGTGCACGAAACCCGGTGAAACCAGGTTGGTAGATCCTGTTCGTGATGTCAAGTCTGACCTACCCCAGTGGGGGCCGTGGGGAACTCAGAATCGGGCCCTCTCGATGTCATCGGGGCCGTGGCATGTCATGGTGGTGGGACCTGGTCCATGGTCCCCGATGGGCGGTCAGTAAAAAGAGGACCAAGGTAAAAATAGAAATATAGAAAGCAAAAGAAAAATGAAATAAAAAGAGTTTGTTGTGATGCCAGCCGTGGAAGGTGGCCGATAGGTGCCACTCCTGCGGTCTGGGACCTCTGGGGATGATGGAGTTGCAGCTGTAATGGTTTTCCTCCCCATGGGAGGAGTGGGTCCCAGGGCATCCAGAGTGGAAAGGAATTGGGGTGATGAAGAGTCAACGTGACTGAGCTGGCTGCGGGGCAGGATCAGGACTAAATTAAAAAATTAAAAAACTTTTTTAACACTAGAGCCGGCTGTGTAGTAAGGGGTTCCCTTGTAGATCTTATCTTGGCAATATCAGTTATTTTAAGATATAGAGTTGCGCTAAGTCCCACTAGAATAAATTATTCAATCTAGTTTCCTACACAGGATCAGGACTACTCTCAGGCAGGCTCGGGGCTGCCTGCGTAGTGTTTCAGTCTACCGCTCCTCAGACGAGAAATGAACAGTCTGACACAGTGTTGAGTTCCAGCCCGGTTTACTGAGCTCTCTTCCACATGCAACACAGTTACAGCTCAAGTACAGTAGTGGTCCAGGTAGTTTTTAGCAAACAGGATAGCTTGTCCAGTTCACCCCTTTTGTGTGCCTTTCCTCACGGGCCTCTCTTACTCAGCGCTGCCTGTTCTCCTCCTTCCTGTACGTGTCTCTGTGCACAGAGCACCAATCCAGCAGCCACAGGCCTTCGTGGGATGATCCGGCTATGTCCTCCTGGCCCTAGTATGGCTGCCTTCTCAGCGGATGTGCCAGGAGTTGGCCACAGCTCCTCAAGATCTCATGGCCACACTGGTTCTGCGGTTGGAGTCTCCTCGCCACCATTCAGGGCCGGGCCCCTGGTTCTCGCCCTGCCCCTCCACTTTAGTTTAGATTCGGGTGCATGGGTGGATCGCTCACTGCCCATGCCCTTAGGGCTCCCTCTTCCTCCTCTTGGTCTCTGGCCTCAGGACCCGGGAAGAGCCATATCATTGCTCCTATCCTCCGGGTCCTTTCTCTCTGTCCTCTCTTCAGCTGACCTCAGATTGCCTCCCACTTCCTGTGGTGTTTTCCCTTTGTCCCTTTCCTTTCCCTGACCACTTCCTGCTCCCAGTCCACCCACCACCTTTCTCCCCCTACCATCCCACAGGATGCATGACCTGTCCCACTGCCTGGTTTCACCCTCTTACCCTGGGACCGAGTGTTTTGGGTGTTTTTGTGGGTGACTGGACTTACCAAACCTGGTTTCCACAGATGGGAATACTACCCCCAGGTGTGAGTGCAGTACCCCTTAGTGACGACCAAACCGCTGGGGCGCCACAGTAGCACTTTCAAGCTGACGCTAAGACTGGATGTGCTCTGGGAGAAACTGCAGAGCTCATAGGCTGAGCAATTAAATGAGACACGAGCAGCTTCAGAATCTCAGCGCAAGGTAGAAAGAGATTGGGCGACTCAGCTGTCAATACGAAAACCAACAGCCTAACACATCCCAGTTTCAGATAGGATGACTAAGCTGTCAATCAGCCAGCCCAGCACACCCTGAATGCTGAGTGGAGGAATCGTGACACTTTAATAAAAAAGTATCAACTAAAGTTCTGAAAAATCATTGCGTACCCTGTATATGTTGTGGACTGTGTAAATAATTGTGCAGAATATTTCTTTTGTCCCTCAATGATTTATTTGCATTATGTCCTCTAATACTAATGGGATAGTATTCTTTTGTTACAAACCACCTGTATATTGTTGGTCAGGATGACCTTCTCCAGTTTATCTCCCAATCCAGAAATATTATATGACGACAATTTGTTCATAATTTTATTTCTGGAAGACATTAGTATTCACGACAAGACATACCATGTCAATAAAGGGAAGTGAAATGTGTGAATAATTTAATAATAAAACTAAACAAATAAAAAAAGAAATATAAAAGGCCAATCTCTTGTTCTGTATCTCATCACGTTGTAAAGATTCACTTTAATAGATCATTAAGTAATTGCATGAAGCAGGCAGATGCATTGATGTATTGATGAACAGAGATTGATTTTGAACAATTTAAAGATATAGTAAACAATTTATATCCATGTGAAATAAAACCGCTGTCTGAGATGTCACATAAAGACTTTTATCATATGTTCTTTTATCTTCACATAAAAAGTTAAGACAGTTGAGAAAGAAAAGACAATCTATTATGCAGCTGAAATTTTAATATGACATTTGCAGAATCATTACAGTACAACTGCATGGCCAAATTATTAACATCATTATTGAATGATTTTGTGCACTGTTAGGTTTATGGAAATTATTTTAGCAGCCAAGGTAAAAGCATTTAGAGTGTAGGACAACATAATGAATTTACTTTACAATTTCATTCTGCCGAGATGTGTGGGTTTTACTTTGCTTTTTGCCATCCTCACTATGTACTGACAGGCAGCAATTCATCATGGATCTGCTTTTGTTTATCTAGAAAGATGTAACATTCCATAAATCTATCATTCACAATTACTTTTACTTAAACTGAAGGATGCTTGTAACGTTACTAAATAAGTTAAATGGAAATTGGATAACTGGTTCATCCAAAACATTATTTATTAGATATTAGTGATAACTAGAGAGGATCTAATATTTTTATAAATGACTAGCTGTAGAGCCCGGCGTTGCCAGGGCATAGTAACTAATTGTTCTTAGGCTAGGGTCACATTTGCGTTGTGACTCTAGTATGACGCAAGCGATGAAAACTTTGAAATTTCCCCCGCAGCCCATAGCGTTAACGCTATGTGCTGCCAGGCAATGGAGCCCATAGTAACTCAATGTGTACCTTGCCAACCAGCCACACACAAAGCTCCAGGAAATGCGCTTTACAACAGCGCACAGGAGAATGCTTCAGGACACGTTTCCTGTGCGCTGTTATAAAGCGCACTTACTGGAGCTTTGTGTGTGGCTTGTTGGCAAAGTACACATCGGGTTACTATGGGCTCCGTTGTCTGGCAGCGCATAGCGTTAACGCTATGTGCTGTGGGGGAAATTTCTACGTTTTTAGCGCTTGCGTCATGCTAGGGACACAACGCAAGTGTGACCCTAGCCTAAGTTATAAGCTGAGTTAATGTGTGTGTGTTTGTATGTCTACTATATGCATCAAACCTAGACCCCACACTTCCGCAAACCTACCCCAACAACACCTGCTCCCCCCAAACCTACCGTTTACCCCCACGCAAAACTTCCTCTTCGGCAAAATTGCCCCCGCACCAGTCCCACCAAATCCGCACCCAACTACAAACCCTACTTTAATCCCAGTTTGAACTGATTACACACTGCCAGCGACTCACACTGGCCTGACCACCCAGCGTACCGGAGAACAGTGATCCCGGCTCCAGCACTTAGAAAATTGAATTCCTCCCACACTACAGCCCTGAACAGGTTCGCTCATCTCTAATTGCGGCTATGATATTTTCATTATAATGACAGGTATTCTTTAAAGGATCTGCTGCTAACATCTTGGGACCACATAAAACACAACACCTTGAGACATAGAGTTCATTCCTCAAGAGGTCAGTCTGAGCTTTTTGGGGTTAAGAGAAGAACCAATTTGGATGATCTGTTTTCATTAAGCTCTCCAAAATGCTTACTGAAGATAACCATCAACATAGGAGAATTGTTTATGAAAATTAACTATCTATTACTGTCTGTAGTTTTACAGGGTCAAAACTGCTGACCGACTTTTATTGCTTAATGACAAATTGGACTTTTATTGTATATAATTCTGTATCAGTTTCTCAAGGTCTCAGTAAATATGAACCTGCATTGTGGATAGATATGTGGCTTGAAATTGGACACACAAGAGTTTAGAACATGAAAAGACCCAGCTTTGAAAACTGTACAACAATAGTAATGAACATGAATCTGTTTGTCTATCATCAGCTGACACTGTCATGCTAGTGACAAAAACAAAGTGATGCATCTATCATTAAAAAACTGAAGTGCAAATTTGCATATATGCATATATCTGAGAGGAGGGAAGTGGCTTACAATCTCCTCACCTACTTCGCTCTCTCCATAAGGTTGATAGCAAGTTCCCAGACCTAAAGTAAGCTTATTTTCTATAGAATATAAGGAGAAAACATTCCCTCTAATGATTTTTAAAAACCTATCAGCACGATTTTATCATCTAAGGTAAAGACATGGCTGTAATGGTGCTGTAGTTCTGATTACATTGATAACTTTTTTAAAGAAATCTGCTTTGATTTTCTTCTTTATTCACTTTTTAAAATGTTCTGCTACTTAGATTTCGAAGCACGGGGGACTGTACATTGGGTCTTCCATTGTGATTCTCGCCCCCTTCGTCTGAATGACCTGCCTCCTTTATTAGAAATGTCAGCAGTGATCTGTCATTCACAGACTGGAGGCAGGCAGAGGAGCCAGGGAATCACAGACAGGGAGGAGGAGACACAGAGTAAAGTCCAGTCACTGTGCACCGAAATCGAATTGGCAAAACACCTCAAATGGTGATTAAAGAAGAACAACAAAGCAGATTTTTTTTAAACAAAGGTATCAATTTAATCAGTTTTACAGCATAATTACAGCCACTTCTTTACATTACATTACAAAATTGTGCTGACAGGTTCTCTTTAAAATTAGTCTATGCTTTATGGTATTTAAATATAGAGCTGATCATGTATTGATATTATGCAGTCTACCAGTTCAATGGTATATGAAAGGCAAATTTGTCACAGAATACAAATAATATAAGGCCTCTTGTATTAAGAATATGAGCCAATGATTGGTGGCTTACATAAAAAACATATGCTACACTGAGTACCAAACCTAATTGTATCACCTACTTCAATACTTACCCTACCCTGTAGGAGTCATCCTGCCTTGGTCTTGACTCCTGACCTACAAGCTGGTTAATCACCTGCAGCAAAATACCCATTTTCTGGTCCAGTTGAAGGTAAACACAAGTGTGATTTTGCTTTATAATTTTAATAACCATGAACCTAAAAGAAACGGCCAAAAAATAATTCATCATAAGAACCAACTCTTACCCTATTTTTAGGATTACATTTATTTCAGCGCATTATTTTCTCAGTGTTTCTTTTTTTTTTCCAAGCTGCTATAAAGCTGTATTGTTCCATTACACACAGAAATACTCAATTGATTTAAGCTTAAACTCTCTCAAAGGTACTTTTTGCCATTAAAACTATTAAACCACTGTAGGGTTTTACGAAAAATGCAAGTGGCTGTCCTGAGGCTATAGTATTCAATAATTTCTCTTGGAGCAACAGGTCAACGCTTAGCTTTTCTAACTATACATCATCATATTAAATTAATGTTTGAGTCTTTTCTGATCGACTATCAGCAAAAAATGGACCTTCTAACCAAACAATGCTGGAAAAACAGCTTTCCTTTTCTCACAAGTCTCAAGTATTTTCAACAAATACTGTATAATTGTTAAAAGGTTGGAACACCTTCTCAAGATAAGAAACTTTGTAAATGAAAACCATTAAAAATGTCTCAACTACTGTATTAAACCATGTGACACTGCTTCACATAACTGTGCTGCAGCTTCTGACACACTGTAGACAACAACATTTTCATAGCACTGTCACCTCTCTTTACCATCCCCTTCTTTCTCTGAGATTTACAGATAGCAGCAGTAAAGTATAAATTGTTGCACAAAGATGAAATAGTGGAAAGCATGTACCGTATATACTCGTGTATAAGCCGAGTTTTTCAGCCCAAAATTTGGGCTGAAAAGTCCCCCCCTCGGCTTATACACGGGTCTATACGGTAGACCCGTGTGGTGGGGGCTGTGTGGTGGGGGCTGTGGAGGCTGGAGGAGGCGGGGGGGGGCTGCTGTATGAGCGGCCCCGTCATGTGGGGCCGCTCATTAAATATGCACTGCATCCCCCTGTCAATCAGCGGCAGGGGGAAGCAGTGCATATGGCCCCCCCAAAAGCTGGCACTGTCCCCCCTTGTAAGGGCCCCCCCCCCCGGTGCTTATACATTACCATCCCGGTGTTCTGATCGGCGCCGCTCCTCGGTGCTTCTTCATCCTCCCGCGCTGGCTCCATCCGTGATCTCCGGCTGTCGCAGCGATGTGACGTCATCGCGCGACCGCTGGAGAACTCAGAACCCGGATGCAGCCAGCGCGGGAGGATGAAGACGCAGCACGGAGGAGCGGCGCCGATCAGAACACCGGGATGGTAATGTATAAGCACCGGGGGGGGGCACTTACAAGGGGGGACAGTGCCAGCTTGTGGGGGCTGTTGGTACCCCCTGGGGGCTGTTGGTACCCCCAGAGGGCTGCTGGGTACCCTCTGGGGGCTGTTGGTACCCCCAGGGGGCTGTTGGTACCCCCAGGGGGCTGCTGGGTACCCCCTGGGGGCTGCTGGGTACCCCCAGGGGGCTGCTGTATAACCCCTGGGGGGTGCTGTATAACCCCTGGGGGGTGCTGTATAACCTCTGGGGGCTGCTGTATATACTGCTGAGGCCTGTATACCAATGGGGCTGCTGTATATACCACTGGGGCTGCTGTATATACCACTGGGGCTGCTGGGGCTCCTGTATACTACCACTGGGGCTGCTGGGGCTCCTGTATACTACCACTGGGGCTGCTGTATACTACCACTGGGGCTGCTATATACTACCACTGGGGCTGCTATATACTACCACTGGGGCTGCTATATACTACCACTGGGGCTGCTATATACTACCACTGGGGCTGCTGTATACTACTGCTGGGGCTGCTATATACTACTGCTGGGGCTGCTATATACTACCACTGCGGCTGCTGTATACTACCACTGGGGCTGCTGGGGATGCTATATACTACCATTGGGGCTGCTGTATACTACCACTGGGGAGGCCTGTATACCACTGGGGGGGGACCTGTATACCACACTGCTGGGGGCTGTATACCTGTGCTGGGGTCCACCCTCGGCTTATACACGAGTCAATAGGTTTTTCCAGATTTTTGGGGCAAAAGTAGGGGGGTCGGCTTATACACGGGTCGGCTTATACACGAGTATATACGGTAAGTCTTTGGGATGAACGCTCACATAAGCAGCTTGATGTAATAATGGATAATGGATAGCTCAGGAATCTTTTTGCGTAAGGCAAGACACAACTGAAGCAAAGTTTATTGGGGAAAAATATCCGTATTGTAAAGGTTATTAAACAAACAAAGTTCAGTGGAAAATAACTGTAAAAATATTAAATGAAGTCTTTTAGGAAAAAGTCTTTTGAAAACACAGGATTAAGCAAATATCAGGGCAGTCTTTTAAGCTCTCTGCCACTAGGAGATGCTGTAAAAGGAAAATCAATGGCAAAGTTCACTCAGAGAGGTGCTGTAGCAAAGTCAATAAGTCTCTATTCCTATCTACTTCTCTTTTTTCTATATGCATTGTATTTATCAATTCTGCTATTATTTACTTTTCACCGGGAATTTTATCTGATAGCCAATACTGCAAGATCAGTTTTTCCCCATCAATGTGACTGTGTGAAATATTATAGGAAGCTGGCCTCCTTGTACTCTGTCCGTTGTGTAATGGAATAGCCAGCACATTGGATCCCTCCCTACCCACACCTCACATATCCTCTGGACTAGTTTCTGTACCATTATCCAATAAGGCTGCATGTTAGGGCATGACCATAGCCCATGTACCAGATAAGTCCCATAGTCTCCGCATTTAGGGCAACACATTCGCCTATCTGGGTGTTGAGCATTGGAAGGTATATTAAAGCCACAGATGGCATGGTGCATAATTCGGAATTGACTGTCTCTCCACCTTTCGTTAAGAATGTTTTTTCTGACCAATATCCATCCAACCAAATGGTATGAAACTGGCTTCTAACTGAAGTTGCAATGAAGTGTTAAGTATAAATCAGTGGTGAGCGAGTCTCCACTAGCATAGTAGAGTTTCGAAGAGTTGATGTGTAGCCAAATCTATAATGTCTGCTACAACAAGTATAGCACCGGTAGGACTTGTCCGCATGAGTATGATAATGAAAAAAAAAATCATCTACCGTTAAGCCTTAGTAAAGAGGGAGAGAGAAAAGGGAAAAGAAGAGGAAAGAGTAGGGAAGAAAGGAGAGAGTATGTAAATAATGGGGGTTGATGTAGGGGAAGACAACAAAGCCAGAGGAGGGAAGAGAGGTGGGGGGAGGGGATTGGGAGTGTTCTTCGGCTGTAGGAGAGTTGTATTATGGATATTGACAGAGAGAGAGTTTAAGGTTGCATTGGCGCAGAGGGGAAGTTGAGGAGAACTCAAGAGTAGAGGTAGGGCTAGGATAGGAGGTAGATTAGCCAGGTGATGTGGGCCAGGGTTATTTAGTCAGGCTCACTCACAAGTGTAAGAAAAGCTTGCGTGGTATGGTATTTCTCCCACAGGCTCCAAATATCTTTGAAGTTAGTCATAGAAAATCTGGTTAGAACCGTTAACTCCGCAGCAGTGTATATTTGGTCTAATTTCAGACATATTTGTGTTCTGGTGGGTATTGCTGAAGTCGACCAGAGGAGAGGGATCAGGGATTTTCCTGCTAAAGGAATGTTAGAAGCCAAAATCGAGGCCGACCTGTCTGCTGACCAGATCGGCAAGTGGAGCAGGGCTATTTTTGGATGCAGGGTGGTCTTTTTATGAAGGAAATCAGAAATGAGGTCTGAGGTCATCTTATAAAGTTCTTGAACAGGACCACCAGATATGTAGATAAGAACCTGTGTTTTTCTCGCATCTTCAGCAAAGAGCTGGGAGTTGGGGTTGCCAGGTGTGCATTTTTGTTGGGGTTAGAAAACATCTTGTTATCAGTTTATATGAGATCACTTGAAGTTGAACACACGATGAAGGTTCATGTGAGTGTTTGTAAACATGTGCAACTTGATCAAGAGAGAGGGTTTCTCCCAAGTAGTTCTCCAAATCCCGTATATAGGATCTTTTAGGGGGAAGATCGTTCTCGAGTAAAAAGTGATATAATTGGGAAAGGGCTTTGGTTATTCTTGTGGAATAAACTTCTCAAAGAGTGTCAAGGGTCTGGTTAGATCAATTGCTGGTTTAACTTTTCTTAGGATGCTTTCGATCGACTTGTAGTGTAAGAAGGAAAAGTTAGTCAGGCCTGTGATAGATTTTATGTCATAAAATGGAAGTAGGGCTTCATCTAGTAACAGTTCGACCACCCCAACTTCTCGGTCTAAGCGATGGCCATGGGTGGATTCTCAAATTGACAGATCTCAGAGAGTAACATTCTAAGTATCAATGTTGAATAAAAAGAGTGATATTTATGATTTTATCAATTCAAAAGAAATTGTAGGGCAACTGATGAGTACTGGTGTTTAGAGATGGGTGAACTCCCAGATGTTTGAGTTCAGCGGATCCAGACAGACTTTTTTTTAAATATGACTATAAAGGATAATCTGTAGCACACTAGAACACTATGAAATAAAAGAGACGCTTAGCAAATGCATTGACCAATGTAAATGAGCCTGATAACCCCGACAAGGTGCATCTCATGTATCAGGATCCTAACCTGAAATGCTACTATGTGCTAAGCCGGTGCTTCATCATATCACATCAGTGCCAGCACAGGGGAAGGTGAGCACACATAGCACTGAGAGCGGTCATCTCCTCAGAGCTGCGGATTCATCAGTGTCTCAGAGATGACCGCTCTCAGTGCTGTGTGCGCTCACCTTCCCCTCTGCTGGCACTGATGTGATATGATGAAGCGCTGATGCCTCTCAGGCCATGCCCCCTCTGACCTCCCAACCCCTAAAAGAGGTCATCTCCTCAGAGCTGCGGATTCATCATAGTGTCTCAGAGATGACCACTCTCACTGTAATGCAGAAGTTCTAATACGGATTACATAGGGCAATGGAGTGTGGAATAGCTGGGCATACTATGGAGACTAAGGGGTGGGAATGCTGAGACTGGAGTGACCAGGGACACAGAGACTGGAGGGGGGGTGGGCATGCTGACACTCAGGTGGCCTTGTTGCTGAGTGGGCATGCTGAGACTGGGGTGTGCTTGTTGCTATGTGGGGTGGGCTTGAAGGAGAGTGGGTGTGAATGACCAGTTCCAAACAAACAAGCCGCCTAGTCGTTCTCTTCCAGACGCAAAACAGTGATATCTAGGTAACAATGCAAAATGTTGACTGTTTGTAAATTACAAACTGTCAACATTTTGCAGCCTAGATAAATATATAAATTATACAAAAAGCCCGGGCAACCCCTTTAACCTCGTGTTTATTCACTACACTGACGCCAACAGCCTTATACAGATGCCCACTCTCTGTGACAGAACCTGTGATTAGCTGTTGCGCCCCCAGTCCTTGTGCCAGCATCTATGATTGCTTGCCATATACATTAGTGTATTAGCAACAAACTTGCTTTCATAGATGTGTGAAAATAAATAAATCATAACAAAAAAAATTGCTTAGGGGTCCCCCATATTTTTGATTCTCAATGCAGATAAAGTAGCCAGCTGTGGGCTGCCTCCCCCAGGTACCTGGTTTTAACTTGGCTGGCAATCTAAATAAATAAAGCTGAGTGTATGTGTGTGTTAATGTATGTCCACTATAGGAATTTGCACCATTGCATCTACAATCAAAAAATTTTGCACACACACTCCATTTGACTGAGGGAATGTATATCACTCTCTTACAGTCAATTGCCAAAAAAAGGCCTATTAACTGTTTGTGTGTGTGTGTACATATGTCCACTCATAGCTCCGACCCTATATAGGCATGGTCTTCATAGACACGCCCCATAGCCCTTCATAGCCAGCCATATTTTCTGTCTATTTACTTTGTGACTTTTACGTGCAAAATAAACACTCTATTTTGTTATAACTAAGAACAGTTAGTTACTATGCGAGAAGCAATGCCATGTTCTACATTTATATCAACTATAAGTCCAAAACCTGCCCCCCACACCTCCCTTCAACCCAAACACAAATTATTTTACTCAAAAGTACAACTCGTCCTGCAAAAAACAAGCCCTCCTATGTCTATATTGTTGGAAAAATAAAAAAGTAATGTTTACTGGAGGAAGGGGAGGGAAAAATGAAAACGGTAAAAGGAAAATCACCTGGGGGTGAAGGTGTTAAATATGTGTTCACCTGGAGTGAACACACAAATTATATATAGACACTATGGCCTCTTCATCATGCTCATAATGACACAAATTCTGAAGACACACATATATACATACAGTTGTGGTCAAAAGTATTGACACCCCTGCAATTCTGATAATACTCAGTTTCTTCCTGAAAATGATTGCAATCACAAGTTCTTTGTTTAGTGAAGTTTATCTTCATTTAATTTGTCTTCAATGAAAAAACACAAAAAGTATTGTCCTAAAGCCACATTGGATATAATTCCACACCAAACATAAAAAAAGAGGGTGGACAAAAGTATTGAACTGTTAGAAAAATCATGTGATGCTTCTCTAATTTGTGTAATTAACAGCACCTATAACTTACCTGTGGCAACTAACAGGTGTTGGCAATAACTAAATCACACTTGCAGCCAGTTGACATGGATTAAAGTTGACTCAACCTCTGTCCTGTGTCCTTGTGTGTACCACATTGAGCATGGAGAAAAGAAAGAAGACCAAAGAACTGTCTGAGGACTTGAGAAACCAAATTGTGAGGAAGTATGAGCAATCTCAAGGCTACAAGTCCATCTCCAAAGACCTGAATGTTCTTGTGTCTACCGTGCGCAGTGTCATCAAGAAGTTTAAAGCCCATGGCACTGTGGCTAACCTCCCTAGATGTAAACGGAAAAGAAAAATTGACAAAAGATTTAAACGCAAGATTGTGCGAATGGTGGATAAAGAACCTCGACTAACATCCAAACAAGTTCATGCTGCCCTGCAGTCCGAGGATACAACAGTGTCAACCCGTACTATCCATCGGCGTCTGAATGAAATGGGACTGTATGGTAGGATACCCAGGAAGACCCCACTTCTTACCCCGAGACATAAAAAAGCCAGGCTGGAGTTTGCCAAAACTTACCTGAGAAAGCCTAAAACGTTTTTGAAGACTGTTCTGTGGTCAGATGAGACAAAAGTAAAGCTTTTTGGGCAAAGGCATCAACATAGAGTTTACAGGAGAAAAAAAGAGGCATTCAAAGAAAAGAACACGGTCCCTACAGTCAAACATGGCGGAGGTTCCCTGATGCTTTGGGGTTGCTTTGCTGCCTCTGGCACTGGACCGCTTGACCGTGTGCATGCAGGGAAGGAAAGGTGTGTCACAGTCCGCGCTGCCAGGTCCACTCACCTCAAAGGAACACACGGGTAGGTGATGTTCAAACAGATCTCCTTTTTATTATCCGACGTGTTTCGGTGCCCTCCTGGCACATCTCCTGGCTGCTTGCAGCGGTAGTACCTCGAGCGAGATTCAAATCCCCCGCCAAGCCGCGCTATTTCTCTGATTGGTCGCGTCGACCAATTAGAGAAGTAGCACGGCATTCAAAATTTGCGCTACGTACTGCCGTACAGAGGTTCGCGGCAAGCCAGCCAGGAGATGACCGGCATCAGCCGGTCATCTCCTGGCTGACTCGCCATGGACCTCTATGCCTCAGTACATGAGCTGCGGACACCTGCCGCACAGAGGACCGCTGCGAGTCCGCCGGGAGATGACAGGCATCAGCCGATTATCTCCGGCTTCTCGCATCGGTAGTACCACCTTCGGGATTCAAATTCCCCGCCAAGCTGCGCTACGTCTCTGAATGGTTGCCGCTGCAGTCAGCAGCGACCAATCAGCAGCGCGGGATTCATATTTCCCGCCAAGCCCTGCCACTTCGCTGATTGGTCGCTGCAGCCACGGCGACCAATCAGAGAAGTGGAGCAGCTTGGCACGCGGTTTGAATGCCGCGTCTCTCATTGGTCAAAATTCGCGCCAAGCTGAAACCCGGCGACAGCGGTGCACTGGCGCTGCTGTTGCCGGAATACACACGTACGGCCGTGGCCATGGTCAGATCAGCGGGATCTCCTGACAGTGGCCGAAGCGCGCACAAGCTAGCCGGTCATTTCGCAGCTGCTCGCAGCAGTAGTGCCCCGTGCGGCATTCAAACCGCACGCCAAGCCGTGGTACTTCTCTGATTGGTCGCCGGGGCAGCGGCGACCAATCAGAGAAGTAGCGCACTTGGCGCGCGGTTTGAATGCCGCGTTTATCATTGGTCGCCGTGGCCGACCAGTCTAAGGAGTGTCACGCACCAAGGCGCCAGATTTGAAATACAATGTGCTCAGTTTATTTTAAATATCGCGCCATGGCGCGCGCCTCTATTCTGATTGGCCGTCGCGTTCAGCAGCGACCAATCAGGAATAGCTGCGCGCACTATGGCGCCATATTTGAAGTACAATGTGCTCACTGTATTTCAAATATGGCGCCATGGCGTGCGCCGCTATTCTGATTGGCTGCCGCGTTCAGCGCCGAGCAATCAGATAGGCGGCATTTAAACAGCGCGCCAAGCTGCGCTCCATGTCTCTCATTGGTCTCCGTAGCGGCCAATGAGAGACGCGTAATTCAAACCGCGCGCCAAGCTGCGCGAATTCTCTGATGAATATGAATCCCGCGCCACTGATTGGTTGCAGCTCTCAGCAGCGACGAATCAGTGGTGCGGGATTCATATATATCCTGCCGCGCCGCTTCGCTGATTGGTCGCCACGGCCAGAGAAGTAGCACGGCTTGGCTCGCGGTTTGAATTCCACGTCTCTCATTGGTCGCTATGGCGACCAATGAGAGACGCGGCGTGCGGCTTGGTATTTTAGCGGGCAATTTGAACTGCTGCTCTTAGTGTGACGCAGTTCACTCCTGTTTACAAGCCTGTCGGTTACTGTGACGCAGTTCAATCCTGTCTACAAGGTCTGTCAGTCAGTGACACAAACTTTACACCTGTCTATAAGGCTGTCAGTCAGTGTGACACAGTTCACGCCTGTGTATAAGGCTGTCAGTCAGTGTCATGAACTTTACTCCTGTCTACAAGGCTATCAGTCAGTGTGACGCAGTTCACTCCTGTCTATAAGGCTGTCAGTCAGTGTCATGAACTTTACTCCTGTCCAAGTGACTGGCCCAGGTGACAGGGTGGCATTTTCCCCCCAGGCCGGTGGTTCAGTTCGAGTTTAGGGCAGTCTAGTGAGACTCGGCGGTCAGTGGGGGCTCTCGTCCGCTGGCCCAGCCGCCTTTAGCAAGGCAACAGTGGACCAAGGCTCATCCCCAAACTGAACACCCGAGCTCCTTAACCGTGGGCGGAACACTACTCAGACAACACAGGGTGAGGGAACCACAATATTAAGGCTTTATTGGATCCCCAAACAGTTAACAGCATATAACACATAACCAGCAAAACACAAAATATAACAGGCAACAGAGTCTCACGCTTCCGCTGGCTCACCAGGGATTAGAATATAGCACAGCAAAGTCTGTAGCCAGGTGACTGGATTGTCCCAACCTGCGTGGCTTCCTTATGCAGTCTTTGTCATCACAGGCGAATCCGATAATTTGATGCTAAAGTCCTTGTGGTGTTATAATTCAGGTTCTGATCCCCTTGGTCAGCACCAAAATGCCTAGGCCTGGGGTTATGGCTTGCCAATCGGACCCGAAGATTCTAGATTAGCTGCCTTTATCAAGTCCAGTGCCACTCTAGCTGGGACCGAAATCCCTAGACTGAGGGCACTAGACAGAATCTAACTCTTTCTGGTTAATGAACAGTCCTCATTATATACCCTCAGCCCTCATTGCAGGATATTGGGGACATCGCGATTGGTGGAATAAGACTGTATTTTCATTGGCCCGATTTCAATTCTCTTGGATGATGTTCATTTAAATCAGGGGTCCCCAACCACCGGTCCGCGGACAGGGACCGGGCCACGGGGGTCTGTGTGCTGGTCTGCGCCGCCACAGACCAGCACTACACAATGTGCTGAGCTCTGCTGTGGCTCTGAGTGCTGGGATGCGGCCCGCCTCCCGGGGTGATGTCACCGCCCCCCGCCGCTGCAGCAATTAGGTTGTCTCGGCTGTATGCATAGATGAAGAGGATACTGGGGCTGGAAGAGGCGGATTGTGGGGCTGGGAGAAGAGGATACTGGGGCTGGAAGAGGAGGATGGTGTGGCTGGGAGAAGAGGATACTGGGGCTGGAAGAGGAGGATGGTGGGGCTGGAAGAAGAGGATACTGGGGCTGGAAGAGGAGGATAGTGGGGCTGGGAGAAGAGGATACTGGGGCTGGAAGAGGAGGATGGTGGGGCTGGAAGAAGAGGATACTGGGGCTGGAAGAGGAGGATAGTGGGGCTGGGAGAAGAGGATACTGGGGCTGGAAGAGGAGGATAGTGGGGCTGGGAGAAGAGGATACTGGGGCTGTAAGAGGAGGATGGTGGGGCTGGGAGAAGAGGATACTGGGGCTGGAAGAGGAGGATAGTGGGGCTGGGAGAAGAGGATACTGGGGCTGGAAGAGGAGGATAGTGGGGCTGGGAGAAGAGGATACTGGGGCTGTAAGAGGAGGATAGTGGGGCTGGGAGAAGAGGATACTGGGGCTGTAAGAGGAGGATGGTGGGGCTGGGAGAAGAGGATACTGGGGCTGGAAGAGGAGGATTGTGGGGCTGGGAGAAGATGATACTGGGGCTGGAAGAGGAGGATACTGGGGCTGGAAGAGGAGGATGGGGTTGCAAGAGGAGGATGATGGGGCTGCAAGGGGATTATGATGGGGGATATGGTATTGGGGTCTGCAAGGGAATTATGTGGATACCACATTGGGGGCTGCAAGGGGATGGAAAAATAAAACATCCCTGAAAATAATATGTAACACATCTTTTGGGGGAAGCAGAGTGCTAATCTCCACCCCTTATCTATGGCCACGCCCCCATATGACCAAAACCCCGCCCCCGCCGGGCCGCGGACAAATGGGCTTGCATGAAGCCGGTCCCGGTGCAAAAAAGGTTGGGGACAACTGTCCTAAATGATGATTGACAAAGAGGGGTCAATGAGGGTTTAGTATAGACATTTAGTATAACTTCCTGACAACAAACAATGGTGGCTGAAGTAGCTAACATAGAATCGCAATACAAATAGTAATACAATGGACGATTAGGATAATTAAGACCCTCTGTCCTTCTAGAGGAGAGATAATTGCATTACAGATGTTAAAATAAACACTAACCGTCATCTACAAGACTCTAGGAACATTGAGTTGGCCATAACAAGTATGCAAACCAAAATACAATACTGTCTGGATAAATAAGAAATCCTCCTACATTATATATTAAAGGGGTCCATGTCGTCACACCGGCCAGACAGTGAGAGCGGCCGCACTCACATGAGTGTCTGCAGAACCCGAGACTGGAGCGGAGGCAGCAGGTGAGCCAAGGAGTGGCCCCTACCCCCTCCACTCCTCACTTGGCCCCCGGCTGTAGAAACAGGACTGGCACCCATGGAGAGAGCAGCCAGCCTCTGCTTCTAAGGCAAAAATTGAGTTTTTGAAAAAAAAAAGCGAGTTTTTATATTTTTTCTCAATGCATAGGAGCTTTTACCTCTATGTGTATGTCTGTATTCACACATGATTGGCAGAGACTGTGTGCTGCTGTGTATTGTTCAGTATTGCAGCTTGTACCAGTTCACACTATGCCTTGAGTGCGGTTTAGCTTTCTTTTCTTTGTAGATAGATAAAACATGCATAGAGAGATGATAAATAAATATAGCATACATAGACGATAGACACATAGGTAGATGATAGATAGATATTGTGTATTCATTGCATTATTCTTAAATCTTCATAAATAAACTACATACATATTCTAGAATGTGTTAGAATCGGGCCACCATCTAGTCTATATATTATATATATACACACATTTCTAGCATTGCAGTGTGTAATTACTGCATACACAGCTTAGTCATTCTCTAGAATCCTCTGACAGGTGCTGATGTTGCTTCTCACATTACACAGGACAGCAGCACAGTCTGGGTGACAGCACACGTGTGAGGAGCCGCCACCTCCGGCTTCTGTAGTCCTCAATGACCTGAAAGGACTACATTACCAGTGATGCTCTGCGTCATCCTCCGGCGCCGATTGGCTGACAGTGCAGCCAATGGGAGCGGCTGACCGCAGAGCAGGTGCTGATGGGGAAGCTCCATAGTTATGGCGTCCAGCATGAGAGCCGCTCTCCAGCATCTGCTGCTCCTGATCCTGTGCCTGCAGATCGGGGGAGGACAGAAGAAGAAGGAGGTATGGAGATCATTACTGTGTGCTGTCTGCAGGTGATAGGGGTGCTATACCCAGGTGGTAGGGGTGCTGTACCCAGGTGATGGGGGTGCTGTACCCAGGTGCTGAGGGTGCTGTACCCAGGTGATAGGGGTGCTGTACCCAGGTGCTGGGGGTGCTGTACCCAGGTGATGGGGGTGCTGTACCCAGGTGCTGAGGGTGCTGTACCCAGGTGCTGAGGATGCTGTACCCAGGTGCTGAGGGTGCTGTACCCAGGTGCTGAGGATGCTGTACCCAGGTGCTGAGGGTGCTGTACCCAGGTGCTGAGAGTGCTGTACCCAGGTGCTGAGGGTGCTGTACCCAGGTGCTGAGGGTGCTGTACCCAGGTGCTGAGAGTGCTGTACCCAGGTGCTGAGATTGCTGTAACCAGGTGCTGAGGGTGCTGTACCCAGGTGCTGAGATTGCTGTAACCAGGTGCTGAGAGTGCTGTACCCAGGTGCTGAGGATGCTGTACCCAGGTGCTGAGGGTGCTGTATCCAGGTGCTGAGGGTGCTGTACCCAGGTGCTGAGAGTGCTGTACCCAGGTGTTGAGGGTGCTGTACCCAGGTGCTGAGAGTTCTGTACCCAGGTGCTGAGGATGCTGTACCCAGGTGCAGAGGGTGCTGTACCCAGGTGATGGGGGTGCTGTGCCCAGGTGCTGAGAGTGCTGTGCCCAGGTGCTGAGAGTGCTGTACCCAGGTGCTGAGGGTGCTGTACCCAGGTGCTGAGGATGCTGTACCCAGGTGCTGAGGGTGCTGTACCCAGGTGATGGGGGTGCTGTGCCCAGGTGCTGAGAGTGCTGTACCCTGGTGCTGAGGATGCTGTACCCAGGTGCTGAGGATGCTGTACCCAGGTGCTGAGGGTGCTGTACCCAGGTGATGGGGGTGCTGTGCCCAGGTGCTGAGAGTGCTGTACCCTGGTGCTGAGGATGCTGTACCCAGGTGCTGAGGATGCTGTACCCAGGTGCTGAGGGTGCTGTACCCAGGTGCTGAGGATGCTGTACCCAGGTGCTGAGGATGCTGTACCCAGGTGCTGAGGGTGCTGTACCCAGGTGATGGGGGTGCTGTGCCCAGATGCTAAGAGTGCTGTGCCCAGGTGCTGAGAGTGCTGTACCCAGGTGCTGAGGGTGCTGTACCCAGGTGCTGAGGGTGCTGTACCCAGGTGCTGAGGGTGCTGTACCCAGGTGCTGAGAGTGCTGTGCCCAGGTGATGGGGGTGCTGTACCCAGGTGCAGGAGGATGCTGTACCCAGGTGCTGAGAGTACTGTACTCAGGTGCTGAGGGTGCTGTACCCAGGTGCTGAGGGTGCTGTACCCAGGTGCTGAGAGTACTGTACCCAGGTGCTGAGGGTGCTGTACCCAGGTGCTGAGGGTGCTGTAACCAGGTGCTGTACCCAGGTGCTGAGAGTGCTGTAACCAGGTGCTGAGGGTGCTATACACAGATGCTGAGGGTGCTATACACGGGTGCTGAGGGTGCTATACCCAGGTGCTGAGGATGCTATACACAGATGCTGAGGGTGTTCTACACGGGTGCTGAGGGTGCTATACCCAGGTGCTGAGGGTGCTATACCCAGGTGCTGAGGGTGCTATACACAGATGCTGAGGGTGCTATACACAGATGCTGAGGGTGCTATACCAGGTGCTGAGGGTGCTATACACAGGTGCTGAGGATGCTATACCCAGGTGCTGAGGTTGCTGTACTCAGGTGCTGGGTGTGCTTTACTCAGGTGTTGCTTGTTGCATATACTGTACATGTATAACAGCAGAGAGAGCAGGGAGGTGTAACTGCCACCCACAATGACTGCTCTCACTGCCGCTGATTTGTGTCTTTCCCTCCTAGCAGTGATTATACCCAGACTGTCCTCTCTTTTTACTTTGCTCATCCTGTGTGTTCTGTATCCATACTTGTCTTGGCGCCTCCTCAGGTCTGTAGGGGTAAGGCAGGCAGACAGCACCTTTACTCCTGGAGCTAAGGCTGCTTTCACATCACATATTTTTTCCTGTCCGTGGGATCCTACTTTTTGTAGGACCCCACAGACAGGAAAGGACATCACCAGGGGTGACCTTTTCTGTGTCCGGGTCCGTGATTATCACGGATCCGGACACAGCGGGGCACTTTCACTTCCGCAATGTATAATATACATTGTGGAAGTGAAATATAGTATAAAAGAGAGAGTTAAAAATAAAAAATCACTATTCTCACCTATCTGCGATCCACCGCTGCCTCCAGCAAAGTCCAGGTGCTTATAGGACCTGTGGTGACGTCACAAGCCGATCAGCTTGTGGTCATGTGACCCGATGACGCTGCCGGGTTGTGACATCACCGCAGGTCCTATTAGCACCCAGACCTTGCTGGAGGCAGTGATGGATTGCGGATAGGTGAGAATACTGATATTTTATTTTTAACTCTTTCTTTTACTTAATTTCACTTCTGCAATGTATGTATATACATTGCAGAAGTGAAATTAGAGGGTTGAGAGCAATTTTAGTGTAGTGAGCATGCTCAGTACACTAAAATCGGGTCAGAGGAACGATCAGCTGTTTCCTCGGACCCGCGCTCACAGGCCCCGATGTTAAACCCCGAGGATCGGATTGGATTTGGGCCAATTGCCATCCGATTTTGTGGGATCAGATTTGTGTCCGATTTTTTTCTGTGCCCAAAATCAAAGCAGTCTCCGATTTTGGGCACAGCGAAAAATCAGACACAAATCGGATCCCACAAAATTGGATGGCAATTAGGCCAAATCCAATCTGATCCGACCCCTATAGGATAACATGGGGGCCACATCGGATCTGTGGCTGTCCGATTTACATTGGACAGCCACAGATGGAAGAAAATCGAAATGTGAAAGCAGCCTAAGGGTACCTTTACACGCCGCTACTGGCGGGTGGATACAACCAGCTACTTCACGTGCACGAGCACGCACAAACGGTTACAAACGGTAAACGCACCATCTTTACACGCCGCCACAAGCTACGCTACGCTACGTTACATCTATCTCTGGATACACCGCCGGATGCCTCAAGTCACCTTCTGTAGCTCATCTTACCTCATTTACACACCGCTACAACCAGCTAAGGGCCCTTTCACATCAGCGTTTTTTTCAAATCGCGGCAGATGCGGTGAAAAAACCGCATCTGCCGTGATTACCGCATACCGGCTGCACTTGCGGCGCGGTTGCGGTTTTTTCCATGCAAAGTATAGGCGGACTTGCGGCAGGTGCGGCAAGTGCGGTTTTGCACTTGCGGCATGTGCGGTGAAAAAACCGCATCTGCCGCGATTTGAAAAAAAAACGCTGATGTGAAAGGGCCCTAATATGGGCGGACCTGGTGCAGCAGGGACAGCACATAGGCGTGCCACAATTGTGGATTACGAGACGTCCGTACGCTGATAGGACAAAGCAAGAAACTCATGATTGGCCAGGCATCGCAGGTGGCTGTTTAATACATGACGCTCGAGCAATTGTGTAGTGTGACTGGTTAGCTCCTTAAATATGCCTCCCTATGCCGCGACTACCAATCGTAACGCAGGAGCTTCCACCAATGATCGCTGAAGGGGGCCGGTATCCCGGAGCCTCTGTCACGCCCCAGCTACATACCAGGTACATTGCCTGGTGTCGACACATCCCTTCTGTTGCTTCTTTACACGCTGATACAGCTCGCTACAATCACCTGTGTAGTCACCTGTTTCAGGGCAGTGCTCGGAAACAGATGTATCTGTTGCCGAGTGCCTCCTACCGTCTTTACACGCCGCTACTAAGGGGTATTTTGCTGCTACAAGCTACATTTGTAGCCTGTAGCTGGTTGTATCCACCCGCCAGTAGCGGCGTGTAAAGGGCCCCTCAGGGTGGCTTCACACTTGCGTTTGTGTCTGCATGCGTATGGCATGCAGACGCAAACGCAGTGCAAACGCACCTATTTGGTGTCGGCGCGGGAGATTTAAACAGCTGTCAGATCAGCTATTTCTTCAAATCTCCCACGCCAACACCGGTGGGAGAGCAGCGGCGGCTGTAGCTGATCTCCCTTTGGCTGCTGTTGATCACCGGCGGTCACTGGGAGAGATTTCAATGAGATCCATAGCGTTCTCCTGCGCTGTCATGCGGAGGACACTGCGGATCCATTGACTTCAATGCATTGTTTGTGCGCTTGCGGACGCTTGCAGATAAAACAAGTGCCCGCGAAAGTACAAAAAATGCAACATGATGCATTCGGAGTGCGCTCGGAGGGTGCACAAATGATGCGCATCCGAACGCAAACGCAGTCATACGTAGGCACATGTGTTCCCATGTTAAACATAGGAATGCATGTGCACAAGCGTTTGGCTGCGTTCGGTGCGCTGCGTTCCAAACGCAAATGTGAAGGCAGCCTAACAGTATGGATGTGTTTAATTGTCCCAAATAACTGATCCCCTTTCTGTAGACCTTTGTCAGTCACGAGTGATCTGCATAGCAGGCTGTGGTGTCCTGGGGGTGCTCTACCCAGGTGCTGTACTCAGGTGCTGAGGGTACTGTACCCAGGTGCTGGGTGTGCTGCAGGTGAGTGATGTGTATAGCAGGCTGTGGTGTCCTGGGGGTGCTCTACCCAGGTGCTGTACTCAGGTGCTGAGGGTACTGTACCCAGGTGCTGGGTGTGCTGCAGGTGAGTGATGTGTATAGCAGGCTGTGGTGTCCTGGGGTTGCTCTACCCAGGTGATGTACTCAGGTGCTGAGGGTACTGTACCCAGGTGCTGGGTGTGTTGCAGGTGAGTGATGTGTATAGCAGGCTGTGGTGTCCTGGGGTTGCTCTACCCAGGTGATGTACTCAGGTGCTGAGGGTACTGTACCCAGGTGCTGGGTGTGCTGCAGGTGAGTGATGTGTATAGCAGGCTGTGGTGTCCTGGGGGTGCTCTACCCAGGTGCTGTACTCAGGTGCTGAGGGTACTGTACCCCGGTGCTGGGTGTGCTGCAGGTGAGTGATGTGTATAGCAGGCTGTGGTGTCCTGGGGTTGCTCTACCCAGGTGATGTACTCAGGTGCTGAGGGTACTGTACCCAGGTGCTGGGTGTGCTGTAGGTGAGTGATGTGTATAGCAGGCTGTGGTGTCCTGGGGGTGTTATACTATGTGGACGGCTTCTCTACAAGAATATGACATTTCCCCGCTGCACGTCCAGCTTGATCTACATACGGCTTCTCACCAGATCTCCAATCACTGCCACATTGTATCTTAATATACCCTAATATAATTACCGGGGAACAAATGCTCGCAGTACCATACACCTACCTCTATATGTACAAACATGGGGACAAGGTCTCTTTATAGGAGTATTTTGAAGTTTGTAAATGATCTCCTTACTATAGAATAAGGAATAGTATTCCAGTTGCTCGGTGTCTGTGGGATCCCACTGGTCTGAATACTGGGGATCTGGAGAGCCCTGTGTGAATGGAGACCTTATCGATCTTGTGCACTGCTGCTCCCCTCATTCTTACACCAGAACAAGAACCCCAAAGACCAGATGAGAGCGGCCCGCAGTGATCCTCGTCAGTGCTGATAAGAATAAATGGAGCCCAGTGCACACGATCCACACCACATTCACACCGAGCAAAGACACAAAGGATTGTGGGGTCCAAGTTGGATCGGGAAGTTGTCCCCTATTCCATGGATTCCAGATAAGTTCTTAACTTGAGTAAACCCCTTTAAAGCATTGTGCCACAAAGTGCCTCTCGCGTATCTGTATCACATATCACCATAGGCTGTTCTAATTGGACCTCCAACAATCATGAGAATTGGTGACTGAAGCCGCCCTCTATGAGGCAGATGGTAGTGAATGTGTGTGGCCGTATATATAGGGGATGTGCGGCACATTAATGATTGGGTCTAGCGGTTTCTGCCCCATTTCTGAATCTCTTGGCAAGAAAAATCCAGAGACAAAAATGTTAGTTTTTGATGCATTTTTGCCATTTGTATTTGGTGCATAGGTTCCCATTGATTAGAATAGGTGAAATCTGCAGTGAAAACGCTACAAGAACCGAATGTGGAAGGATTGCAGCCAGTGCTCCATGGAGAAAGCCTCTGTCACCGCTCTCTCAGGGGAGCGCCCCCCACCTTGCCCACCAGACTACCCGTGTCCCTTTATTTCCTCCTATCCACCCTTGTATTCACTTCTATGGGTATTTCATGACTACCATTCGCATAGATTGTGACCAGACATGAGCATTGCTGCTCACGATACACGGGATTCTGAATAACAGCTCTCGAGATCGTGGGGGGGGGGGTCATATAAGAGGATGAACCCTCACCAATCCTATGTCCTTCACTCCCCCTGTACACCAACATATTGATAGGACTCCATTGAAAAGAGAAAGACCGTACTCCTGTCCTTGTGCTCCATAGGGGCAGTGCACACATACATCAAATGCCTTTTTACTGTAAATAAAAGCATAGTTGACTCTTTGATCATACAGAGTCCGCACACTAAAACGTTGTATTCTTCACAATATGCTTTGTATTCTACTTTTTAACATGGGACTCTATAGGTGACCTATGCCACAGAATGCCTATACAGTGAGAATAATTGCAGGCTTCTGTCCCTCCTAGATATACCTTATATACCTTCATTGTAGGCTTGAGCTGAATGACCACTGTGGCATCATGGCTCTGGTTAAATCTCTGTGGCCAGGGTTCAACAAACAATTGGGCAAGATATCATGAAGGTTGTCCTTGATCCATTTCTTCCCCCTCCTATCCACCTAGTTTGAGGGTTATAAGGTTTAACATCCCTATGGAAAATCTATCAGTACTTTGTAAACCGCCCTCAGGACTGGGACCCCGCACCCATCAGCAGCATCTATACGTATGACCATTATCTAAAAAAATATATATATATATACACTTTAAAGTCCCAAATGTTTGAATATATACATCCTGAAAGGGAATCTGACAGCAGGTTTTGCTTTGTAATCTGTTAGCACCATGATGTAGGGGCTGAGATCCTGATTCCAGCAATGTATCATTTAGTATAATGGGTGCAGCAGTTGTGATAGTTGCAGTTTTCTCTGCTGCAGATGTAGCAGAGCTCAGTTTTTGAGTTGTGCATAACCCACCAACAACACAGCTTTCTGTGCTAATCCGTGCTGAGGACGTGGCTAGACTAGAGGCCAGCTGTCCTCCAGTGATAATAATCTCCTGATGATAAGATACTGATTGTTGATTGTATTGAAACCACAACACACAGCACAGTAAGTGACACATCGCTGTAATCAGGGTTTTTGCTCCTATGACATATTGCTTTCAGATTAGAAAAATCCTGGTGACAGATTCCCTCTAATATCGCATCAGACTCTATTATCAAGGTGATGGATAAATGTATTCTATGCCTTCAATTTTCAGGCTCTCTCTTCCTCCATTATGACAATTTCTGATATAAAAAATATATAGGAGTGACCACCTATTACCTTCATAATTTGTTTGCCACATGTGGTGAATATTACATAGAAAATCACTTTTTTTTTAAAATGGGTTGTCTTCGTCTAAAACAATAATTCTGCAGTCACTCTGTGAATTATCAATTCTCCCAGTGCACATCCTGTGCACTGCAAGGATTAACTGTTTGTAAACCAGGAAAGGATCACAATTATGTGGTATGCATGTTCCCGACCACTGCAGCTGGAGCCCCATCTGATGGGTGCGGCCTTGCTCAATACAATTGTATGTAGTAAGGCTGCGCCCACTAGACTGCCACACCTACTAGTCAGATGCACCCACTCCATACACTTGTATTAATGGCTGCGCCCTCTAGTTGGACACACCCACTCCATACACTTGTATTGAGCGAGGCTGCGCCCACTAGTCAGACGCACCCACTCCATAAACTTGTATTGAGTGACGCTGCGCCGACTGATCGGACACATCCACTCCATACACTTGTATTGAGTGAGGCTGCGCCCACTGGTCGGACACATCCACTGCATACACTTGTATTGAGTGAGGCTGCGCCCACTAGTCGGACACACTCAGTCCATACACTTGTATTGAGTGAGGCTGCGCCGACTGGTCGGACACATCCACTTCATACACTTGTATTGAGTGAGGCTGCGCCCACTGGTCGGACACATCCACTCCATACACTTGCATTGAGCGAGACTGAGCCCACTAGTTGGACACACCCACTTCATACACTTGCATTGAGCGAGACTGAGCCCACTAGTCGCACACACCCACTTCATACACTTGCATTGAGCGAGACTGAGCCCACTAGTTGGACACACCCACTTCATACACTTGTATTGATGGCTGCGCCAACTAGTCGCAGACACACATACTCCATACACTTGTATTGAGTGAGGCTGCGCCCACTGGTCGGACACATCCACTCCATACACTTGCATTGAGCGAGACTGAGCCCACTAGTTGGACACCACCCACTTCCTACACTTGTATTGATGGCTGCGCCCACTAGTCCCACACACCCACTTCCTACACTTGTATTGATGGCTGCGCCCACTAGTCGCACACACACATACTCCATACACTTGTATTGAGTGAGGCTGCGCCCACTGGTCGGACACATCCACTCCATACACTTGTATTGAGCGAGGCTGCGCCCACTAGTCAGACGCACCCACTCCATAAACTTGTATTGAGTGACGCTGCGCCGACTGATCGGACACATCCACTCCATACACTTGTATTGAGTGAGGCTGCGCCCACTGGTCGGACACATCCACTGCATACACTTGTATTGAGTGAGGCTGCGCCCACTAGTCGGACACACTCACTCCATACACTTGTATTGAGTGACGCTGCGCCGACTGGTCGGACACATCCACTCCATACACTTGTATTGAGTGAGGCTGCGCCCACTGGTCGGACACATCCACTCCATACACTTGCATTGAGCGAGACTGAGCCCACTAGTCGCACACACCCACTTCATACACTTGCATTGAGCGAGACTGAGCCCACTAGTTGGACACACCCACTTCATACACTTGTATTGATGGCTGCGCCCACTAGTCGCACACACACATACTCCATACACTTGTATTGAGTGAGGCTGCGCCCACTGGTCGGACACATCCACTCCATACACTTGCATTGAGCGAGACTGAGCCCACTAGTTGGACACACCCACTTCCTACACTTGTATTGATGGCTGCGCCCACTAGTCCCACACACCCACTTCCTACACTTGTATTGATGGCTGCGCCCACTAGTCGCACACACACATACTCCATACACTTGTATTGAGTGAGGCTGCGCCCACTGGTCGGACACATCCACTCCATACACTTGTATTGAGCGAGGCTGCGCCCACTAGTCAGACGCACCCACTCCATAAACTTGTATTGAGTGACGCTGCGCCGACTGATCGGACACATCCACTCCATACACTTGTATTGAGTGAGGCTGCGCCCACTGGTCGGACACATCCACTGCATACACTTGTATTGAGTGAGGCTGCGCCCACTAGTCGGACACACTCACTCCATACACTTGTATTGAGTGACGCTGCGCCGACTGGTCGGACACATCCACTCCATACACTTGTATTGAGTGAGGCTGCGCCCACTGGTCGGACACATCCACTCCATACACTTGCATTGAGCGAGACTGAGCCCACTAGTTGGACACACCCACTTCATACACTTGCATTGAGCGAGACTGAGCCCACTAGTCTCACACATCCACTTCATACAATTGCATTGAGCGAGACTGAGCCCACTAGTTGGACACACCCACTTCATACACTTGTATTGATGGCTGCGCCCACTAGTCGCACACACACATACTCCATACACTTGTATTGAGTGAGGCTGCGCCCACTGGTCGGACACATCCACTCCATACACTTGCATTGAGCGAGACTGAGCCCACTAGTTGGACACACCCACTTCCTACACTTGTATTGATGGCTGCGCCCACTAGTCCCACACACCCACTTCCTACACTTGTATTGATGGCTGCGCCCACTAGTCGCACACACACATACTCCATACACTTGTATTGAGTGAGGCTGCGCCCACTGGTCGGACACATCCACTCCATACACTTGCATTGAGCGAGACTGAGCCCACTAGTCGCACACACCCACTTCCTACACTTGTATTGATGGCTGCGCCCACTAGTCGCACACACCCACTTCCTACACTTGTATTGATGGCTGAGCCCACTAGTCCCATACATCCACTCCATACATTTGTATTGATGGCTGAGCCCACTAGTCGCACACACCCACTCCATACACTTGTATTGATGGCTGCGCCCACTAGTCGCACACACCCACTCCATACAGTTGTATTGATGGCTGAGCCCACTAGTCGCACACACCCACTCCCTACACTTGTATTGATGGCTGCGCCCACTAGTCCCATACATCCACTCCATACATTTGTATTGATGGCTGAGCCCACTAGTCGCACACACCCACTCCATACACTTGTATTGATGGCTGAGCCCACTAGTCGCACACACCCACTCCCTACACTTGTATTGATGGCTGCGCCCACTAGTCACACACACCCACTCCATGCACTTGTATTGATGGCTGTGCCCACTAGTCGCACACACCCACTCCCTACACTTGTATTGATGGCTGCGCCCACTAGTCACACACACCCACTCCATACACTTGTATTGATGGCTGAGCCCACTAGTCGCACAACCCACTCCATACACTTGTATTGATGGCTGAGCCCACTAGTCGCACACACCCACTCCATACACTTGTATTGATGGCTGAGCCCACTAGTCGCACACATCCACTCCATACACTTGTATTGATGACTGAGCCCACTAGTCACACACACCCACTCCATGCACTTGTATTGATGGCTGAGCCCACTAGTCGCACACACCCACTCCCTACACTTGTATTGATGGCTGCGCCCACTAGTCACACACACCCACTCCATACACTTGTATTGATGGCTGTGCCCACTAGTCGCACACACCCACTCCATACACTTGTATTGATGGCTGAGCCCACTAGTCGCACACATCCACTCCATACACTTGTATTGATGGCTGCGCCCACTAGTCGCACACACCCACTCCATACACTTGTATTGATGGCTGCGCCCACTAGTCACACACACCCACTCCATACACTTGTATTTATGGCTGCGTGCACTAGTCGCACACACCCACTCCATACACTTGTATTGATGGCTGCGGCCACTAGTTGCACACACCCACTCCATACACTTGTATTGATGGCTGCGGCCACTAGTCGCACACACCCACTCCATACACTTGTATTGATGGCTGTGCCCACTAGACGCACACACCCACTCCATACACTTGTATTGATGGCTGAGCCCACTAGTTGCACACACCCACTCCATACACTTGTATTGATGGCTGAGCCCACTAGTCCCATACATCCACTCCGTACACTTGTATTGATGGCTGCGTGCATTAGTCGCACACACCCACTCCATACACTTGTATTGATGGCTGAGCCCACTAGTCCCACACATCCACTCCATACACTTGTATTGATGGCTGCGTGCACTAGTCGCACACACCCACTCCATACACTTGTATTGATGGCTGAGCCCACTAGTCGCACACATCCACTCCATACACTTGTATTGATGGCTGCGCCCACTAGTCGCACACACCCACTCCATACACTTGTATTGATGGCTGCGCCCACTAGTCACACACACCCACTCCATACACTTGTATTGATGGCTGTGCCCACTAGTTGCACACACCCACTCCATGCACTTGTATTGATGGCTGTGCCCACTAGTTGCACACACCCATTCCATACACTTGTATTGATGGCTGCACCCACTAGTCGAGAGTTCTGGCTGGGAACATGCATACTGCATAAGTGCGGTCCGATCCCAGGTTAGAAACTGGTGAATCCTCGCAGTGCACAGTGCGGGTGCTGGGAGGACTGATAATTCTGCATGGACAGATAATGACTGCAGAATTATCATTTTAGACCGGCCAACCCTTTTTAAATACTGAAAATCTGATTATTTTGTCATTTTAAAATGTAAAGGATAAATAAGCTTTTTACAAAAAGAAAACATGTTCTAGCCACACACTTGACGTTCTAATTAGTAGGGGTAGAGCCTGAGACCCCCAAAGATGGCTATAGCACAGGGGCAGGAGCATAAAGCTGAGTATTGCCCCGTACATCACTGTTACTGCTCACGATCATGGGTATAACACGTCAAAAGATTTTTATATACGTACCGTAGTTATCCTTCTGCAAATAAAGTCATATGTCCTGTGTGTTTTGTGCTGACTGGTCCATGACAAGCAACTTCTTCAGACATTTACCACATCTATCAGTGCCAACCACTTCTTATAACCATCTAGTGACGTTCATGCTAGTTGCTTATAAAACCAGGCACTGTACAGGGGCAAGGCCAGACCGCTATAGGCAGACGGCTGGAAGAAATCCAACAGAGAGCATGTAAAGAATCAATAGCTAGTGTGACCAATGACATAGATTGGGCCGACGACTGGGTCTAACATAAATGCGGAGGACCCATCGTGTCATAGACTGGCAGAAACATGGCCTTGCTTGTGAAAGCAGATCTGTGTGGCCTGCAAAGTGCATCTCACTAAGGCTGGCTTCACACTTGCAGATGCATCTGCAGCGTTTTGCAGATGCATCTGCAAGTATCAGCATGCAGACCGCGGCCCCTATGTTTATAATGGGGCGCACCGCGGTCTGAAAGCACTCATTCATTCCTATATGTGAACCGTCCGCAGGCGGATGTCTGCTTACAGATCACACACTCCCGCCCGCACCATGGACGCGACATCTCGCGTCCATGGTGCGGGCGGGAGTGTGTGATCTGTAAGCAGGCATCCGCCTGCGGACGGTTCACATATAGGAATGAATGAGTGCTTTCAGACCGCGGTGCGCCCCATTATAAACATAGGGGCCGCGGTCTGCATGCTGATACTTGCAGATGCATCTGCAAGTGTGAAGGCAGCCTAACAGCGGCTCCCTTTGGTTCAGGCCTCAAGAGCCGCACACAGTGCAGGTTTTCAAGATTACCTTAGCATTGAAATCATCAGCAGTGCAGGTGATTCAATTATCACCTGTGCAATACTAAGGAAATCTGGAAAACATGACCTGTTGGTGGCTCATGAGGCCTGAAGTTCCCCACCCCTGCATTGGTTGGATTTCTCAAATTATCTCTTGCTCTGTTTCCCAAATGGACGTATTCCTTTACTAAGACCAAGCTGGGTGCCATCATAGAATAGTTGTATGACCCAAAAAAGTTACATCACCCCTGACTACTGAAAAAAGGAGTATCGGCTACTGAATGAGAAAGCCTTGGCATTCCTCCATTATGAGCAGTCCTTCAACCAGCTAGTTGTCATCTACTGTAATAGATTCTGGTATTGTTTGCCAGTGAAGAATGGTAAGTTGAAGGGACCCTCCTGTGATTGAAGAATGACACTGGACATTGTAGGGAGGAGGGTATGGAAACTTATATCTGAGGAATGACTGAACAGAGAGTGATGGTACAGTCTTATGGCGCTCAATTAGATTGTGACAGATATACAGTGTGCAGTCCTATCTCCTTCCAGGCCTGGGTCATTGTGTATTGTCCCAAACTATAACTGCGGGAGAACAGGTTGAAATACTGCATATTTTTAAGCTGTACAAGGGCACAAGTGCGTTCATTTATGTGTTGTCCATTTCTCCAAATTCAGGATAGTTTGATCAATCTGCACCCATTACCGCCAAATTTCCTTTTTCTTATGTCACCTGTCAATATGACTGTCCCAAATTAGCAATCAAGTTCCCAGTTTTAAATCTATATGGTAAACTAGGGAGGAGGCTTTGTACATTCTATGACTTACATAAGTGAAGAACAGCACCATCTACAAGGAAACCTTGTCTGGGAACATTAATAAGCCTCTAGTTAGTAATACCCAGACGTTGTATGGCCTTAGTACATGGTGGTATGACGTGAATCTTTAATAATAAGGGTGTAGTGCCACCAAGTATAGCTCAATTATACCTCATACCAGCACCTGTTTGGTTGAATGGAGCATATTTCTCTTTCTGTATTAATGGAACAACCAGAAAGATTGATGGAACACACGTACCGCCGATGGATTCACTCGTAAGAACCTGACCATCTGTTAGAGAAAGTCAGAGATCACATATCAAAATGCTTAGTTATGAATAAAGTAGGCCGGCCATGTAATTCATTTCCATCTACTGTTCATTTCTTTCTCTTGGAGTAAAAGAGCAGCTTTGTGTAGGGACATTAGAGCCTGACTTAAAAAGCCCTGTACAAAATATTGAAATTTATAGATCCAGATTATTGGGTCTAGCTGAAAAAACTTTATCTTACTATATAATCGCCTTATCGTGCCTGTCTCTTTGTAATGGAAATCCCGGGTAGCTGATTGGTCGCGGCCAGCCACGAATTGTTGCAGGATTTGAACCACGAACACCACCGCTACCGTTGGGAGATCAGCAGCACTAGCCACTGATCTCCAGACGGTAGCCCCGGGTCATCTCCTGCAGCACGGAGGTCAGCGGTGACACAGCCGGGGGATGACCGGCGTCAGCTGGTCATGTCCCGGCTGCTCGCAGCGGAAGTACCTCGACCGGCTCTAGCAATCTCGCTCAATGTGACACGCAGCAGGGACCAGGCCTCCGTTGTAAGATCGCTGATCCTGTCACGGACGTCAGCGACGAAGCAGCCGGGAGATGACCAACGCTAGCCAATCATCTCCCAGCTACTCGCAGCGGAAGTACCCCGACCGGCGCTAGCGATCTCACTCAGTGTGACACGCAGCAGCGACCAGGCCTCCGCTGTGAGATCAATACTACGCCCTAGAGCAGTGATGGCGAACTCCAGGCCTCGAGTGCCACACACAGTCCAGGTTTTCAGGATTTCCATTCCATTTGACAGTTAGCAATCAAATGATTAACTGTCAAACTCTAAGGAAATCCTGAAAACCTGCACTGTGTGCGGCACTCGAGGCCTGGAGTTCGCCATCACTGCCCTAGAGTGACAGGGTCCCAACAACTGCCATACTGTTGCTGCATATTGGTGAGATCTGACTGTTTGAAATCTCACCTGCGATCACACAGTGACACTCCATCGATTCCTGCCAGGTTGTATCGTTGTCGGGATCGCTGGAGCGTCGCCAAGTGTGACAGTACCTTACTGATCGCATCCGAGCGCAGGCACCGTGCGTCCCCATGTTAAACATAGGGATGGGCGGTGCTTGTGCTCGGCTTGCTTTCGCCCACAGCGGCAGCGAACGCAAGTTTGAAGCCAGCCTTACCAGGTTCCTACTCACCCATTCAAAAGGAGGTTTTTAAATATAAAGAGAGGCAGTAACTTAGAGTGTAGGTTCCCAGTAAAGAGATATTGTGGCTACTGGGTGGTTATGGATATGGCCATATTTGTATGCCAAGTGTTTATTTTGATATAGATCTTCTTAGCAATAATGCTAGTCTATATTTCTGTATATTCATTATTGCATAGCCTAGTATTCAGAGTGCAGCTGTCTTTTTATTTTACAATGTGTTCATGTTTGGCTTTGCACCTGTACACATTGCATGCTAGGGAGTGCTGCAGTTTTTCTCTTGTTTTCTCTTGTCAAGAAGTATTGTATGGTATAGCTTAAGCGAGCGAAAGTGATAAACTCCTAGTTACTTCAATATATTATTATTTATTTATATAGCACCATCAATTCATGTTGCTGTACTTGAGAAGGGGTTACATACAAAATACAGATATAAGTACATTAAACAAACGATGACAGAATGTATAGAGGAAAGAGGACCCTGCCCTTGCAGGCTTACATTCTGCAGTAAAATATGGAGGAGACAGTAGGTCAGGGGTGCAGCAGCTCCAGTGGTGGTGAGGCGGTCTAGTGTGAGAGGCAGCTCCAGTGTGTGAGGCGCTGCTCGAGGTGTGAGGCGAGCTCTGTGTGAGGCGAGCTGCTTGTGTGAGGAAGCAGTGCCGTGGTGGTGAGGCAGCAGCTGCGGTGGTGGTTAGGCTGCAGCTCCGGTGGTGGTGGTAGTGAAGCACCAGCGCCGGAAGCAGTAAGGTCATTGCAGGCTGTAAGCTTCATTTTTTTTTTCACAATAAATTTTTATTGAGAAAAATAATTTTTCAACATGTTAAATAGAGAAACAACAAGCAATAATATCATAGTAAAAGCCGCAGGGAGGATGGAGTGGGGGAAGGGAGTGTAGGTAAAGGAGAGGAGAGGGGGGGAGTTAGGTAAAACCCGCCAGATTTGCAACAACGATCAACTGAATTAAACGTCATACATTCTAAGTGCAAAGAATGAGCCCAGGGGGGAATTTGAGTATCCAGAGATCATCTACCTGGGCATGGTGAAGCGGAAGGGTGAGAGGCCCACAGATTCTAGCTAATCCAATGTTCTGCTTTTAGTGGGACGATCCAGGGACAGGAAATACTCCTGCTGAAAATCAAATTTGTTTTTTTCAATTACTTCCCTAAGTGATGGGAGGATGTGAGACTTCCACCTACTAGCTATGCAGAGTCTAGCGGCAATCAAAATGTATGTTACCATGCCACGCAGAACCGGAGGGTAACCCATCAAGGCCAATGTGCAGAACAGCCAGGCTCAGAGAAAGGTCCACCCTAATCCCCGCGACAGATCTGATGAGGCCATCCACCAGGATCCAAAAAGATGAGATCTTCGGGCAGTTCCACCACATGTGGGCCAGGGAACCCTGGAGCCCACATTGTCTCCAGCACAAAGGGGATAAATTCACACTAAATTTAGCTAGTCTGGGGGGGGGGTGTACCACTGCAAGTGAATCTTTTTCAGATTCTCAATATGATTTATACATCGAGTGGATTTCTGAGTCTCTATAATTCCCCTTCTCACACTCCTCCGATGAGGAAGAGAAGTAAAAATCTGCCTCCCACTTAATCATGTATGGAAGTTTGGATGGCACCTCCAAATCAAGGAGGTCTCTATAAATTCCAGAGAAACCTTTTTAATATCTTAGGGTCCGAGAGGATGAATTTTCGTAGAAAGGAACCCCTCCCCCGCAAACATTATCAGAGAGAAAGTGTCTGAACTGTATGCACTGGAGGAAATGAGGTCTAAGCCCTGGAAATTTATGGGAGAGGAACTCGAAAGAGTGTAAGGTCCCCCTGTCGAGAAGTTTCCCAAGTGAACTCACTCCTGCTATCTCCCACACCCTCATGTGAAAGGATGGAAGATGGATCTTTAGAGCCCGGAGAGGTATCTGAGTAGGGGGGAAAAGAAGTCCAAACCTGAGGGGCCTTCCTCCTGTACAAGAGAAGAGCCAGCATAGTATCCAACGGGGAGCACCACTTACCCGGGCCCAACATCTCTGAGGCTAGGGCTACCCGGAGGGAAATTGAGATTCTATTTGGACCCGCTTTTTATGAGCCGGGGCAGTCCACCAGGATTTTGCCTTCTCCAGCACCCCACCTTGTGTATCTCCAATAGATTAGGGACTCCCATGCCTACCCTCCGCAGTGGGAGAAACATAACAGACCTTGCCACCCTTAGCTTTTTTCTAGCCCAAACATACCGAAATACTAAACCCTGCAGTTTCCTCATCAGGCTACCCGGGATAGAGATGGGAAGACTTCTAAAAACATATGCGATTTTGGGAAGTAGCAACATGTTGAAGGCTTGATGCCTGGCAATCCAGGAAAGGCTCTTGATTGGGTGATTGGCCAGATCCCTGGAAAGGCTTTTATATAATTGGTCAAAGTTGCGTCATACCAGGTCCCTCGAGGAACAGAGAATTATTCCAAGGTAGGGAATCCCCTCCGGTAAAATTTTAAAAGGGAAGTCCGTTTTAATAGCCGAAAGTAACCGCGGGGGGCCCTAATCGGTAGGATAAGAGACTTGGAGGCATTCAGGCTGTAAGCTTTCTTGAAGAGATGGGGTTTTCAGGTTCCGTCTGAAGGATCCAGACGTGGTGGATAATCAAACGTGTTGGGGCACAGAATTCCAGAGGATGGGGCATATTCGGAAGAAGTCTTGGAGGCGATTGGGTGTTCACATTATATTTCGTGTGTTGCTATTTCAATGCTGCTTATGTGTATAAGTGATGATGGTAAAATGACCCGGGCATTAAACCCAGTATGTAAAACTGATGAATTTTAGGTATTCTGGTGTACAAAAGGCCACCAAGAGATCATGATGGGTGAAAGGCAGCCAGAGCTAGGCTATGCCTTGCAGAGATTAAAGGGGACATGCCATATCGTTTATGCCCCCCAGGCAGACTGGTCTGTGACTAATTTACATAAGAAAATGTAAGTGTATGAATGCTTTTTTTCATCATTAACATGACATTATTAGCTCAGATAGGGATGAATAGCTTGGGGGCGTAAATAACTTTAAATAAATGATCACTGTCATTTAAAGAGAAACATTGCATTGATCAATAGTATAGGTGAATATAAGGAACTTTGTAATATATCACACAAGAGAAATCTGCTTCCTTTTCACTTAGGAGCCGCTTCTTCTCACCCCACTGCCTCCTGAACATCCCTCCTCTCTAGAGAAACAACCTAAATCTGTCTTATCATAGCAAGACAGACTACTAGTACAGTGATAGATCAGGCAGACATAGGCAGATTGAGCTGCATGTTCAGGCACCTCTTTTACCTTACTTCAGTGCTGGATTCACAGCCACACAGCTCAGTACAGCTGCTGAATGTCTTTCCTGCTGATGCTTCTGTCTTGTGTCCAACAGAAGAGCAGGATCCATCTCTGTGTATTGTATTTAGGAAACATCATAGAAGCCATTAGCTCACAAATAACTGAAAATTTGTAGAAAGAGCTGGGAGGAGAATATTGGTGAAAAATCCCAAGCCGCAAATCATATAATAGCTAGAAATGGTTAAAATTCCTTATGTACCCACAAAGGACATCTTATTCTGAAAAGTGACCCTAAAAGTCAGTTACACTCCCCATAAAGTTCACTTACGGTATGTACACGTCCAGTTAAAGTGTAAAGTTATGGTAGCACCACAAAGACTCACAGAACTTGAAAAGAAAGACAAGTTTACTTGTTTTATGCATTTCATCTTGAAGATTCCCACTGGTTTAAATTCGTTATTCCGCCAATCTCCATCATACAGATTAATTTATCTTACAAATGTCTCTTAAGAGAGGAAGACTTGATCTCTAGTGCCACCTATTGGAAGTAGCAATGTTTGAAGTCAAAAACAACCCTTTAAAAATCCTTGTCATATGACTTAGGATGTATACCAGATCAGAACCCCAATCTGCAAATGCCGTGTTTCGGGGTGGTTGCCCCTCATCAGTGCAAAAGTATGAGATCTGATCTGGCTGTATGAGGGGCTAAGATTGAGTCTAAGGGGAAAGCTATTCTCCTTGTTTAGAGTGACATACCAAGCCGACATGCCAGTAGTGAGGAGACTTAAAGCTGCAATGCTCCTCTGGGAAATAAAATATGCAAATATCTCTTCGGAGAGGAAGTAGATGAACTCTAGCTCCACCTATTTATCTTATAAATAAAGGGGAGCTGTGATTCGTGGCCCTAAGGCTTCGCAGGGGCTTGTACCCAAC
Source organism: Allobates femoralis (assembly GCA_033576535.1). Classification (NCBI taxonomy): domain Eukaryota; kingdom Metazoa; phylum Chordata; class Amphibia; order Anura; family Aromobatidae; genus Allobates; species Allobates femoralis. Next base: position 119,637,963 of record JARQOC010000003.1, read on the forward strand.
CAACAGCCACAATTGCCTTCCTTGAAAGCAGCTAAACATGAGTTATAGCTCTGCCTATATACTAAATGACATGTCTGTTAATTAAAAAAAATAGTCTATAGTGCCTGCATCCGCACAGACCATAAATTTCTGCACAACTGGAGCGATCTACAGTATATAGAATAATTCATCTCAATACGAGTCAAGGAAATTAATATTTATGCTTAATTAAATGTACTGCTCATCTGCTTAAATATGCATCATCTGAAGGATAATTACATCCCAACCATAAAGGATTAATGGGCACGTTCTATAGATTGATAAATAAATAGATAAACTTAGGGATTTCTCAATTTTCCAAATCGACAACTGCAATAAAGCCATTTTGCAATCATTTCTTCAAACTATCCTGTAGAAATACCATACTATTAACCCCTTCATGATCTTGGAACGTTTCATTTTTCTTTTTCTTTTTTTGCTCCCCTTTTTTCCGTTAATATAGACATATGACGGCTTGTTTTTTGCGGGACGAGTTGTACTTTCATATGCAATTGATTTATTTTACCATATAGTGTACAAGGAAATTGCAAAAAAATTGTAAATGCTGTGAAATTGCAAAAAAAGTGCAATTTACGTTTGTTTTTTGGTTATTTTAGTCGCCATGTTCACTATATGGTAAAACCGACATGACGGGGTGATGCCTCGGGTCGGTATGAGTTCGTAGACACCCAACATGTAAACCTATTACTGGTATCTAGGTGGTGAAAAAAAATTCAGACGTTTAAAAGAAAAAAAAAAACTGACTTTTTGCGCCCATGTTCTGCGACCCGTAGCGCCCTCATTTTTCTGGATCTGGGGCTGTGTGATGGCTTATTTTTGGTTTGAGCTTGACGTGTCTAATAATACCATTTTTGGGTGGATTCGTTGTTTGATCGCCCGGTATTGCATTTTATAGCAATGTTGAGGCGACCAAAAAAACTGAATTTTGGCGTTTGGACCATTTTTTCTGTTACGGAATTTAGGGCTCTCATTAAAGGATTTAATACGATGATAGATCGGGCGATTGTGAACGCGGCGATACCAAACGTGAATTTTTTATTTTGTTTTTAATACTTTTATTGTGATTGAGGGAAAAGGGGGTGATTTGAACTTTTATATATATTTTTTTTACAGGTTTTTAAAAACTTATTTTTTTATTAATTCTTATTTTTACACTGCCCCTTAGAGAGGCACCTTGCTGCGCAGTCCAATCGCTTCTGGGAGATACAGATGAGCTGCAGCTCATCAGTATCTCCCAGAATTGTGGAGGGCTGTGGTTGGCTGTGGAAGTGCTCTCTGACAGCATCCGGGGTCTAGCAAGGACCCCAAGCTGTCACTGTGAGGCCCGGAGTTCCCGCGTTATTATCGCGGATCTCCAGAGCAGGCGAGGAATAGCGCGTTCCCCGTCGTGGCCGCCTCGGATCCTGCTGTCAGTGATTGACAGTGGGATCCAAGGGGTTAACAGCGCCAATCAGATCCGATCTGGTGCTGTTACCCTGACATCTCAGCTGATGAGATCAGCTGAGATGTTGGGTCTTTGATGTGAGCGCCGCATCGGAGCTCACATCAAACCCCCCTTACCGTCCCAGGATGTTGTACAACGTCATAGGTCGGGAAGGGGTTAAAGGAAACCTGTCACCTAGTTTATGCCCCCAAACCTATCACTTCCTGTCCCTGCAGCTTCCTACTACATCCCTAACCATCCTTGTCTGACCTAAATGTGTCCTTTAATCACTGTGAAAAATGCTTTTATACCTTACATTCTCTATGCAGGGTGTAATCAATAGTGCAGACACTGTGGGCATTCTGTAAGGCTTCATGTCCTCGCCTCTCCGTTATAGTCATGCCCCAGTGGGCGTGATAATTAATGCAGAAGCACGCTCCCAGAGTTTGAAATCTGTGGCCTTCCTCCTGGTATGACACGCATCCGCCCGTCATTTCCAGTACTGCGCAGTGTCGAGGTGTATTGGGTGTACTTGGGGTGTGACTACAATGGAGAGGCGGGGGAGAACAAGGGACATGCAGCCTTACAGAATGCCCAGTGTCTACAGTATTGTTGACACCCTGGTTATTTACATAGGGGAATGTAAGTAATAAAAGCATTCTACACAGTGATTGTAGCCAGGACACAGTTATCTCAGACAGGGATGGTTAAAGATATAGTAGGAAGCCACAGAGCAGTGGCGAAACTTCAGCCTGGCGGGCCCTGGTGCCGCTGTAGGTGAGGAGGGTGGGGTGGGGAATGGGGACAGAGGATGGTGCTGGCAGCTGTAGGTGAGGAGCGGGGGGGTGCCAGCAGCTGTAGGGGGGTGCTACAGGCTTGATTTAGGTGAGTGGCGGGGGGTGGTGCTAGCAGCTGCAGCTAAGGAGTGTGGGGGGGATAGGGTGATAGCAGGGGGGTTTTGCGTGCGGCTCCTACCTGCGCAGAACATTGCAGGTCTGGGAGCCGGGGCGGCAGAGGAGAGGAGGGGTGGGAACAGCCAGGGGAAGCAGGAAGCTTCCCTCAGTTAACCTCCTCTCCTCTGACACAGGGTCACGGGGGGCCCCCTACAGGTGCTCGGGGCCCTGGTGCAGCTGAACCAGCTGCACCACGGTAGGTCCGCCCTGCTGCAGGGACTGCTAGTGATAGGTTTCGGAGGCATAAACTAGGTGACAGGTTCCCTTTAAATTGTTGTATTTTAAAATCGAAATTATGCTTGACTTCAGCCATAATGCTGCACAAACAGGTAGAAGTCCCAGGAATCCTCTCCATTACATAGGTCTGGAGCAGGTAATAGGTCAGTAATTTGCACTTAACCACTTTGTAATATCATTAGCAGAGATTTCAGTTTTTCTTGGTTTACGGTATATTGTGAGACATAGGAGAAGCCATACACTAAGGCACTATGACGGCACTGCGTCTCGCTGATATAGTTTTGATGTCCTTGTGGCGGGCTGTATAATAAGACCTTATTAGTTACGGTATATTGTAAATTCCTCTGTCTGGTAAATGTGAGTTATTGTTATAAGGCTGCTGTAATATCTGTAAGTTATTAATATAATTAATCAGTTTAAGACCAGCATTTTTCCCCATCCACGATCAGGCACATCTTGTTTTTCATATGGACCTTTTTAAAAAGTCTAAATTATTTTCAGCCTGGTTATTCACATAATGTTAATACCTCTTTATTCATGATACATGTGGCCTCTTATTTAGTTTTTAAATGTTCTTTTTTTCCCCCAAATATTATCAGAAAATGTGAATTAAAAAAAAAAAGGAAATTGTGTTGGTCTTTCATACTTTTGCTCAAATTCTTTTTAAAGGGTTTCTCCAAAAATGAAATAAAGTGCTACCACCATCACATAATTCAAGCAACAACTTGTCCTACGTGTTAGAATGAACTGTAGTCTGAGCAAACATGCTCCTCAACCTCAGAAGCTATGTCATAAGCACACAATACTCCATGTGCTAAGGAGAAGTGTGTGACAGAAGAAGATATATATCTCTTCTCTAACTGCCTGGGCACAGAGGAGTGAGGCTAGATAAGATAATCAGTAATCGCTTTACAACAAGCGGCCAGAAGTGATTTGCGGTGAAGGGGGCAGAGCTTACATAGGGTGCGTCATCTCTCAAGCCAGAGTGGGCGAAGGAGGAGGAGCTCAATTGGCGTGACCAATGCCCTAAATTGAAAGGCATGTTCTCAATTGTAGAGGGCATGACTGAGCCAGTGCGGTGGGTTGAACTGGTCCCATACAGTTGGAATGTTCATTAAGGAAATAAACATTACTTTTACAATCCACGTAGACATAGAGTTCGTTATAATAAAAGTGGGGGTCTGTGGGTTAAGCCCCCCATGCATAATTTAATCTTCCAATGGGCTGCATAATGAACTATGTAGAAGAGTAACATTATGCAAGGGGGTTCGCGTCCCCCTGCACCCATGAATCTGGGGTTCTTACCCCCAGACCTCCACTTCAATTATAACGAACTCTATACCTACAAGGATTGTAAAAGTAATGGTTGTTTCTGTAATGAACACACCCACTGCATGGGATCAGTTCCACCCACCACACAGGCTCAGTCACACCCTCTACAATTGAAAGCACACCTATCAATTTCAGGTGTTTTGTCACGCCCATTGAGCTCCTCCTCCCACTGTAGCCTGAGAGATGGCGCCCCCTCTGTAAGCTCTGCCCCCATCTCTGTGAGTCACTTCCTGCCTCTAAGCCTTTGTGGTCAGTCAGCCAAGAACATTTATTTCTCCTTCTGTCACATAATTCTTCTCAGCTCATGGACATAGGTGTACTTTCAATACAGCTTTTTTCAGTTGAGACACAGGTCTTGGGAGCTGTGTTTATTCAGGCTTCAGCTCAACCTGACATGTTATTTGGGTGGGCTGTTTTTGAATTATGTGAAGGGACATTTTATTACATTCTGGAGAACCTCTTTAAAGCGTAACCACTGTTTAAATTTTTATTTAATAACTAGCTGTAGTACCCGGCTACGCCCGGGTCAATAAATAACTGATGTTAGCTATAACAAAATAGAATTTGAATATGTCATATTAATGACCTGTAGGAAAATAGAAGCTGAGCTGTGATTGGTTGCTATAGGCAGCCTGATAAATCTCCAGCCAACAGTAATCCTCCCGCCGGCCGGGCAGTATATGTTACCTCACACATACACATAATAGACAGCTCATGTGACTGACATCTGCCTTAATTCTCTATATGGCACATGTGTTGCATAATGGCTGTTTTTAATCAGATGTTTATTTTTGGAAATTAAAGATCGCACACGTATGAGGCGAGTTGTGCACATCTGTGTCTGTCTGTGTGGTGTGTGTGTTCCCTGGGGTGTGTGTGTGTGTTCCTGTGGGGTGAGTGCGTGTGTCCCTATAGGGTGTGATTGTGTGTGTGTCCCTGTAGGGGGGAAGTCTGTGTGGTGTATGTCTCTGTGTTGTGTGTTCTCTTTGTGGTGTGTGTGTGTGGTCCCTGTGGGGTGAGTGGATGTGTCCCTATAGGGTGTGTATGTGTGTGTGTCTGTGTGGTGTGTGTGTGTCTGTGTTGTGTGTCTTTGTGGTGTGTGTGTGTGTTTGTGTCCCTGTGGGGTGAGTGCATGTGTCCCTATAAGGTGTGTATGTGTGTGTGTCCCTGTGGGGGGGGGGAAGTCTGTGTGGTGTGTGTCTCTGTGTTGTGTGTGTCTCTTAGTGGTGTGTGTGTGTGTCCCTATAGGGGGTGTCTGTGTGGTGTGTGTGTGTCTCTTTGTGGTGTGTGTGTGTGTCCCTGTGGGGTGAGTGCATGTGTCCCTATAGGGTGTGTATGTGTGTGTGTCCCTTAGGGTGGGGGAAGTTTGTGGGTGTGTGTCTGTGTTGTGTGTGTCTCTTTGTGGTGTGTGTATGTGTCCCTGTGCGGTGAGTGCATGTGTCCCTATAGGGTGTGTGTTGTCCCTGTGGGGGGGTGTCTGTGTGGTGTGTGTGTGTCTCTTTGTGGTGTGTGTGTGTCCCTGTGGGGTGAGTGCATGTGTCACTATAGGGTGGTGTGTGTCCCCGTGGGGGGGGGGTGTCTCTGTGTTGTGTGCGTCTCTTTGTGGTGTGTGTGTGTGTTCGGGTGCGTGGTGAGTATCCAATGTTGGGGCTGCATCTTAGCAACTATACACTTGCTGTTACTTTTTGTGTGCGTGTGGTGTGTATACATGTCCCTGTGCGTGGTGAATATTCCACGTCAGGGCCCCACCTCAGTGACTATATGCTGGTATATGCTGTTAGTCTTTGGTGCTTTCATTAAGCCCTTCTCATGCACAACTGTCAACTGGTAACTGTCACTTTTTCCCCATTATGTAGATAGGGCCAAAATTGTTTGGTGAATTGGAACACGCAGGGTTAAAATTTTGCCTCAGAACATAGCCTATGATGCTCCCGGGGTCCAGACGTGTGACTGTGCAAAATTTTGTGACTGTTGCTGGCAGCTGTCGATTTTCCTCCCACACTTTTCCTTTCCTTTTTCCCCATTATATAGACAGGGCCAAAATTGTTCAGTGAACTGGAACCGCAGGGTTAAAATTTTGCCTCACAACATAGCCTATGATGCTCCCGGGTCCAGACGTGTGACTGTGCAAATTTTGTGGCTGTAGCTGGCAGCTGTCGATTTTCCTCCCACACTTTTCCTTTTCCTTTTCCCCATTATATAGATAGGGCCAAAATTGTTCGGTGAACTAGAACGCGCAGGGTTAAAATTTCGCCTCACAACATAGCCTATGACGCGTCCCGGGGTCCTTTTGTGGCTGTAGTTGCGACGGTGTACAGTCATGGCCAAAAGTTTGAGAATGATACAAAAATTTATTTTAACAAAGTCTACTGCTTCAGTTTTTCTAATGGCAACTTGCATATACTCCAGAATGTCATAAAGAGTGATCAGCTTAACAGCAATTACTTGCTATGTCAATATTTGCCTAAAAATTAACTTTAACCCCAAAAACATTTTCAACATCATTGCAGTCTGTCCTAAAAGGAGCAGCTAACATCGTTTAAGTGATTGTTCCATTAACACAGGTGTGGGTGTTGATGAGGACAGGGCTGGCGAACAATCATCATGATTAAGTAAAAATGACACCACTGGAGGCTGGTGCTTGGTATCATTGTTTCTCTTCAGTTAACCATGGTTATCTCTAAAGAAACACGTGCAGCCATCATTGCACTGCACAAAAATGGCCTAACAGGGAAGAGTATCGCAGCTAGAAAGATTGCACCTCAGTCAACAATCTATCGCATCATCAAGAACTTCAAGGAGAGAGCTTCCATTGTTATCAAAAAGGCTCCAGGGCGCCCAAGAAAGACCAGCAAGCGCCAGGACCGTATCTTAAAACTGTTTCAGCTGCGGGATCGGACTACCAGCAATGCCAAGCTTGCTCAGGAATGGCAGCAGGCTGGTGTGAGTGCTTCTGCACGCAATGTGAGGCGGAGACTTTTGAGCAAGGCCTGGTTTCAAGGAGGGCAGCAACGAAGCCACTTCTCTCCAGAAAAAACATCAGGGACGACTGATATTCTGCAAAAGGTACAGGGAGTGGACTGCTGAGGACTGGGGTAAAGTCATTTTCTCTGATGAATCCCCTTTTCGATTGTTTGGGACATCTGGAAAACAGCTTATTCGGAGAAGAAGAGGTGAGCGCTACCACCAGTCTTGTCTCATGCCAACTGTAAAGCATCCTGAAACTATTCATGTGTGGGGTTGCTTCTCAGCCAAGGGAATCGGCTCACTCACAGTCTTGCCTAAAAACACAGCCATGAATAAAGAATGGTACCAGAATGTCCTCCAAGAGCAACTTCTCCCAACCGTCCAAGAGCAGTTTGGCGCCCAACAATGCCTTTTCCAGCATGATGGAGCACCTTGCCATAAAGCAAAGGTGATAACTAAATGGCTCAGGGAACAAAACATAGAGATTTTGGGTCCATGGCCTGGAAACTCCCCAGATCTTAATCCCATTGAGAACTTGTGGTCAATCATCAAGAGACGGGTGGACAAATAAAACCAACAAATTCTGCCAAAATGCAAACATTGATTATGCAAGAATGGACTGCTATCAGTCAGGATGTGGTCCAGAAGTTGATTGACAGCATGCCAGGGAGAATTGCAGGGTCCTGAAGAAGAAGGGTCAACACTGCAAATATTGACTTGCTGCATTAACTCATTCTAACTGTCAATATAACCTTTTGGTATCATAGTATGATTGCAATTATATTTCTGTATGTGATATAAACATAAGACAAACACAAATAAAAACCAGAGGGCAGCAGATCATGTGAAAATATAATTTTGGTGTCATTCTCAAAACTTTTGGCCATGACTGTAGATGCCAATCCCGGATATCATACATACACACATACATACATACATACACACATTCAGCTTTATATATTAGATATTGTAGAACAAGTGATTTAAAAAAAAACTTTCTAACTATACTTCATTAGAAAATTCTGGTTGCAAACCATTTATAAACCTTCTACAAAGTGTCCCAGCTGCACTGTGTGTGAAGCAGACACATGTTTTTATCAGTCACAGCAGTCTTTAGTGCATACGGACCTGTAACATTGTATCAGATTCCTTTGAGGGTGCCTAGAGTTGCTAACAACGTCAGAGTTCAGGATCAGGTCACACTAGTTTCTGCCAGAAAGATGTGTCACAATGTCTGTTAACCCCTTGTCTTCTGGCTCCACACAGCTCAGGATCTCTGTTAACCCCTTGTCTGCTATCATATCATTGACTAATCCTATGGCTCTGCCACGCCCACAGACATAAAATGCTGTTTTTCAAAATAGCACAGAGAATTTTGTTATTACAGCCATCTTGTACAGTATGCTTATTTTTCAGCGATCTACTCGAAACATCCCTGGACATAGCAGGGGTTGACATATCCCATCGATTGTTTCTTGATCATGGTTAACCTGTTGTCCTGGAATGTTAAGGGCCTCAGGTCACCCGAGAAACGCTCGATGGTACTCAAACATCTCAAGAGATTGAAAACAGATGTGGCTCTCCTACAATAGACGCATCTTCAAGACACGGAATTTTTTAGAATGCACAGGTTATGGGTGGGGGCGGTGCACGCTCTGGATCGGTGGGGAGGAAGGCAGGGGTACTGATACTTATCCATAAAATTTCTGTACAATTATTTCTGAAACTAAAGATGATGAGGGAAGGTATGGTTTTAGATAGCCCGGCGGGGCGTCTTAGTATCACGAACATATATGCCCCTAACCAGTCGCAAGATGCCTTCTTCTCCCACTGCAGGAGCAGCTGTTAGGAGATACAGAGCATCTCCGATCGTGGAAGGGGACTTCAATAGTGTCTTCTCTGGGGGCGAAGATAGGCGAAGCGACCAGTTGAATACTGCTTCCACCCCTGACGACCGATCGTTGAGCCCGCTACATACGCTGACGAGGGGACTGGCATTGCATGATGTGTGGTGGATACACCACCCCCTAGACCGGGAATTCACTCATTACTCCCATGCCCACGGGTCCTGGTCTCGTATTGATTTCTTTCAACTCAGCAACCACTTATTGGCTAGAGTGGACAGAGTGGGTATTGAAAATATGGTAATTTCCGACCATACCCCGTGGCCCTGGAACTAAGAGACGTGCACATTAGGGGCACTGACTTTATATGGTGCTTTCCATCACATCTTAGAAGAGACGCCAATTTTGACAGACTCCTGGGGGAGTGGTGGTCTGACTTCGTCTTCCACAATGCAGACCATGAGACGGACTCTCGGTTATACTGGGAAACGAGTAAGGGGTCATGAGGGGGAAAATAATGGCATACACCAGCACTCAAAAAAAGAAAACATTTCAACAGTTCCATCTAGCTAGTTCAACGGTAAGAAGAACATATGAGGAATTTAAAAACAACCCTTCACTGCTAACAAAGGAAAAATGGGTGGGAGCAAAGAGAGTATGACAGTCTGAGCTAAACGAAGGGAACAGTGGAGTAAGGAACAATGGGAGGTAGATCTCTATAAGTATGGAGACAAGGCGGGGAGGATCCTAGCGAACTTGGCCAGGGGTAAAACTAAGCCCACAACGTTTGCCTCTTTAGTGGACTTCGAGGGTAACATCCTTCATGCACCAAAAGATATCAACTCTCATTTAGGCAAATTCTTTGCCAAACTATATACACAGGATACAGTGCAGAATGCAAGGGAGGTGGGAGGGGACTGGCTTGAGAAGTCTCACTACCTACCATAGCTGAGGACGGCTTCGCCACCTTGAACGCTGAGATTTCCTTGGCTGAAGTTAATGCTATCAAAAACCTGAGTGCCCATAAAGCTCCTGGTCCAGATGGTTTTACCGGCGACTATTACAAGTCTTTATGTGACAAGGTGGCTCCTTGCTTAGTCTCTCTTTTTAATGACACTCTAGCGGGGCAAGATCTCGAACCACACTAACACGGCACACATTAAATTGTTGCCAAAGGAAATGTGAGCTCCTCTGACCCGGCCGGATATCGCCCCATCTCACTGATAAATCAAGACCTGAAAATTCTGGCCAAGATTATGTCGGACCGTTTGGCGGGCTACTGCCATCTCTTGTGGGCCCAAACAGGCGGGATTTGTTAGGGGTAGATCGGCGGTGGGTAATATCAGACAAACTATGTTAGTGCTGGATTCAGTGGGGCATCGAGAGAATCTACATGAGGATCGTCCGGCATTGGTCTTGTTGGACGCCGAAAAGGCGTTCGACAATGTCAATCTGTCCTGGTTGAACTTAGTATTGGACAAGATAGGCCTACAAGGCCCGTTCAGGACATTCCTAAAAACATTATACGAGAACCCGAGCGCTAGAATATACACCCCCAGTTTTCTGTCCGCCCTTTTCCTTCTGGAAAAGGGAACAAGGCAAGGCTGCCCTCTCTCGCCATTGCTTTTCAATCTGGCCATCGAACCTCTTGCCAGATATTTGAACGGCAATGATTCACACGAGGGCATCAACATTGGAGGGGTGACGGTGAAGTCAGCGCTATTTGCTGATGATGTCATCATCTATATGAATAGACCGGAGAGGGACTTAAGGGAACTGCTTCAGCAGCTCACGGTTTTTAGCACATTCTCGGCCTTTAAGCTCAATAAAGCTAAATGCGAGATCTTGCAACTGGGAAAGCCTCGTCGCCATCCTGGGGAAGGGGGGGCCAGGGGAGGGGCGGAGATGGAGGGCATACAAGTAAAAACTCACCACATCAAATACCTGGGCATCATACTCAGCAGCGACACTAGCCAAATTTACCCCTGAACTATGGCCCTTTAATTACCAAAATCACGCGGGAATTGGAGAGATGGAGGAACCTGCCGCTGACTCTTCTGGGGAGGTGCCATCTACTTAAGATGGTTAGCTTCGCCAGGTTACTATATCCGCTGCAGACTATACCACTGCTGCTGCGAAGGGCGGATGTGCATAGACTCAACACAGCTTTCTCCAGCTTTCTTTGGAGGGGACGGAAGGCCAGAATAGCCAGTCGCACCTTAATGCTCCCAAAACTTGGAGGGGGGCTACATCTTCCTGACATCAGGGGATATAATTTGGCATGCTTATTACGTCACGTTATAGACTGGTTCAAAAAGTCCAACAGATACTCTAATTATACCATAGAAGTGGCGCTATGCAGACCCTGGGAACCGGCCAGCTTACAGTGTGAGTTCAGGTACAGCACTGCTGCAGCAGGGCATGACCTCTGAAAGCCAGAGGAGTGGCTGCTCCAGTAAGGGGGAAAACAGGAGAGAAGGGCAGGCCAGACAGGTGCTGGTAGTGGGGGACTCAATTATTAGGGGAATAGATAGGGCAATCTGACACAAAGACAGAGATCATCGAACAGTGTGCTGACTACCTGGCGCTCGAGGGGCTGGTGAGGACCCAGCGGTCATGGTGCAAATTGGCACAAATGACAAAGTTAGAGGTAGGTGGAAGGTCCTTAAAGATGATTTCAGGGAATTAGGCTGCAAGCTTAAGGCAAGGACCTCCAAGGTAGTATTCTCTGAAATACTGCCTGTACCACGTGCCACACCAGAGAGGCAAAGGGAGATTAGGGAGATAAATAAGTGGCTCAGGAATTGGTGTAGGAAGGAGGGGTTTGGGTTCCTGGAGAACTGGGCCGACTTCTCTGTTGGCTACAGGTTCTATGCTAGGGACGGGCTGCACCTCAATGGGGAGGGTGCAGCTGTGCTGGGGGAGAAAATGGCTAGAAGGTTGGAGGAGTGTTTAAACTAGGGATTGGGGGGGAGGGTATTCATTGTATAGGAGGGGAAGATAGTGTAAATAGTAACCTGGGCACAAGTAATAAAATTGGGGGTGGAATGGGGGGTGGGGTTAGAACAGTCAATCTAGTAGGAAGGAATAGAGGTAAAGAGAGATGCATAAAGTGCATGTACACTAATGCCAGAAGTCTCACCAACAAAATGGAGGAATTAGAATTGATTTTGTTGGAAAATAATTATGACATGGTGGAGATTTCGGAGACTTGGCTGGACGAGAGCCATGACTGGGCTTTTAATTTACAGGGCTATTGTCTGTTCAGAAATGACCGCACAAATAGGCGTGGAGGAGGTGTATGTTTATACGTAAAATCATCCTTAAAACCCATCCTGCGTGATAATATAGGTGAATCTAATGGAAATGTAGAGTCCCTGTGGGTGGAGATAAGGGGAGGGGGAAAAAATAATAAATTACTGATAGGGGTTTGTTATAAGTCCCCAACAATGATGGAAGTGGAGGAGAATATCCTCATAAAGCAAATAGATGAAGCAGCGACTCAGGGAGAAGTCATTATTGTGGGGGACTTCAACTACCCTGAAATACATTGGGGATCAGAAACCTGCAGTTCCAGCAAAGGTAATACGTTTTTGAAAACTATGAGAGACAATTACCTTTCACAACTGGTTCAGGACCCAACTAGAAGGGGGGCACTGCTGGACCTAATATTAACTAACAGGCCGGACTGCATATCAAATATACGGGTTGGAGGTCACTTGGGTAATAGTGATCATAACTTAATAAGCTTTCAAGTATCCTTTACTAAGATGTGTAGTAGAGGGGCTACAAGGACACTAAACTTCAGGAAGGCAAATTTCCAACGGTTGAGAGATGAACTTAGTGCAATAAACTGGGACGATGTCCTGAGACATAAAAGTACACAACACAAATGGGAGATGTTTATTAGCATCCTGAATAGGACCTGTGCACAATATATACCCTATGGGAATAAGCATGCTAGAAATAGGAGGAAACCACTATGGCTAAATAAAGCGGTAAGAAGTGCAATATGTGACAAAAAGAAAGCATTTAGGGAATTAAAGCAAGTAGGTAGTGATGAGGCATTAAATAAATACAGAAAATTAAATAACATTTGTAAAAAGCAAATCAAGGCAGCAAAGATTGAGACAGAGAGACTCATTGCCAGAGAAAGTAAAAAGAATCCCAAAATATTTTTTAACTACATAAATAGTAAGAAACTAAAAAATGATGGTGTTGGCCCCTTTAAAAATAGTCTGGGTGAAATGGTGCATGAGGATGAGGAAAAAGCCAATATGCTAAATGACTTTTTTTCAACAGTATTTACACAAGAAAATCCCATGACAGACAATATGATCAGTGATAACAAAAAGTCTCAATTAAATGTCACCTGCTTAACCCAAGAGGAAGTACGGCATCGTCTAAAAATCACTAAAATTGACAAATCCCCGGGCCCGGATGGGATACACCCCAGAGTGCTGCAGGAATTAAGTACTGTCATAGATAGACCATTATTTTTAATATTTAAAGATTCCATAATAACAGGGTCTGTACCACAGGACTGGCGTATAGCAAATGTAGTGCCAATATTCAAAAAGGGGACAAAAACTGAACTTGGAAATTATAGGCCAGTAAGCTTAACCTCTACTGTGGATAAAATCCTAGAGAGTTTTCTAAGAGATGCTATACTGGAGTATCTGAAGAAAAATAACCTCATGACCCATTATCAACATGGTTTTACGAGGGACCGTTCCTGTCAAACTAATCTGATAAGCTTCTATGAAGAAGTAAGTTCTGGACTGGACCAAAGAAATGCAGTGGATGTGGTGTATATGGACTTTTCAAAAGCTTTTGATACGGTGCCACCCAAAAGGTTGATACATAAAATGAGGGCAATGGGGATAGGGGAAAATATGTGTAAGTGGGTTAAGAACTGGCTTAGTGATAGGAAACAAAGGGTGGTTATTAATGGAACACACTCAGAATGGGTCACAGTTAACAGTGGGGTACCACAGGGGTCAGTGTTGGGCCCGCCTCTATTTAATATATTTATTAATGACCTTGTAGGGGGCATACAGAGTAAGAATCTCAATATTTGCAGATGACACTAAACTCTGCAGGGTAATCAATACAGAGGAGGACAATTTTATATTACAGGAGGATTTATGTAAACTAGAAGCTTGGGCTGCTAAATGGCAAATGCGCTTTAATGGGGATAAATGTAAAGTCATGCACTTGGGCAGAGGAAACAAAAGGTATAATTATGTGCTTAATTGTAAAACACTGGGCAAAACTGTCACTGAAAAAGACCTGGGTGTATGGATAGATGACAAACTCACATTTAGTGGCCAGTGTCAGGCAGCTGCTGCAAAGGCAAATAAAATAATGGGATGCATTAAAAGAGGCATAGATGCTCATGAGGAGAACATAATTTTACCTCTATACAAGTCACTAGTGCGACCACACTTAGAATACTGTGTAGAATTCTGGTCTCAGGTGTATAAGAAAGACATAGCTGAACTAGAGCGGGTCCAGAGAAGAGCGACCAAAGTCATTAGAGGACTAAGGGGTCTGCAATACCAAGACAGGTTATTAAACTTGGGGTTATTTAGCTTGGAAAAACGAAGGCTTAGGGGTGATCTTATAATAATGTATAAATATATTAGGGGACAGTACAGAGAACTTTCTAATGATCTCTTTACTCCTAGGCCTGAGACTGGGACAAGGGGGCATCCTCTACGTCTGGAGGGAAGAAGGTTTAATCATAATCACAGACGCGGATTCTTTACTGTAAGAGCAGTGAGACTATGGAACTCTCTGCCACATGATGTTGTAATGAGTGACTCACTACTAACATTTAAGAAGGGCCTGGATGCCTTTCTTGAAAACTATAATATTACCAGTTATACATACTAGATCCTTTGATAGGGCGTTGATCCAGGCAATTAGTCTGATTGCCGTATCTGGAGTCAGGAAGGAATTTTTTTCCCCCAATGTGGAGCTTAGTGTTGCCACATGGTTTTTTTTTGCCTTCCACTGGATCAACATGTTAGGCTATGGGTTGAACTAGATGGACTTAAAGTCTTCCTTCAACCTTAAAAACTATGTTACTATGTTACTGCACTCGCCATGGCTGGCCGTGCCTAAACACCTGAAAAACATGATCATCTATAGGGATGCGGCTATGTGCTGGAAAGCGGTTCGAAAGAAGTTAATGATGACCTGGAAAACGTTGAAATACCTTAATCCTTGGGCCCACGCAGGATTCAGACTAGGGCGTAAGAACGCCTTATTCGCATCATGGCAAGAAAAGGGGATTCACACATTGGGGGATTTGTTACACAAACCTGACAGAAGGTGGTTAACGGAGTCAGAAGTCTTGGAAAGGTTCCAATTGCGCCCGAACAATATCATACAATACAGGCAGTTACACCATCACGTCCTTCGACACCTTCAGAATGTATCACAGGAATGCAGATTGACTATCTGGGATACCTGGTTGGGAGCGGACCCTCTGACTGTCAACGTGTCTTACCTTTATGGTAGTTTACGAGACACGACCCTGGCCTTAAGGGAGGATAAGATAACATCTTTCGCGGGTGGCTAAAGTACATACCTCGGACTGATTTAGCGGACACGATTCTGAGGGGCTGGGAGGTACTGAGGAAAAATATAATCAGCGAAAAATGGAGGGATGTACAATATAGGATCATACACAGGGCAATCTACGGATTCACCCTACCCCCGAATGCTAGGTTCCCTAATAGACGACAACAATGCCCGAAATGCGGACAACCAAAAACAGATATGGTGCATGGTATATGGCTGTGTGGGGAGGTGCAGAGACTATGGTAGCGGGTGGAAGCCTTAGCGAGGGAGGTGACCGGCAAAACTGTTACATTGGATATGCTTGCCTGGTTGTTTCATTTCCCGGTATCTGGAGTGTGGGAAGGCAAACCTGCTAGAATACTCCATATGCTAGCAATGGTTACCAAAAGGCTAATCCTGAGGGATTGGCTATCTGGGCACAACCCTGGCATGACTGGTATACTCAACGAATTGAAGGCAGTAATGCACATAGAATGCCTGGAAGCAGCAAGGGATAAAGACGCGTTGACGGGGAAGTTTTTTGAGACTTGGAGAGGGTTCATAACCACTAAGCCAGGGGTCTCAAACTCCAGGCCTCGAGGGCCGCACACAGTCCAGGTTTTCAGGATTTCCTTAGAATTTGACAGTTGATAATTTGATTACCAACTGTCAAATGCCATGGAAATCCTGAAAACCTGGACTGTGTGTGGCCCTCGAGGCCTGGAGTTTGAGACCCCTGCACTAAGCTATCGTCAGCAGAACTGCACTCAGTAGTCCTTTGTGCAATCGTCCTGGTATCTGCTGGAGGAGTTACAAGGGTCCTTGGGAAGGCTACGGGTATCCCTGCTCCAGGCGACTCGGGGCAGGCGTAACACTTTTTCCATTTCATTTCTTATGACTGTTAGGAGATGTGACTATGGTGTAGTTTTAGGTATTGTATATTGATAACAATGTCCGACCTTGTATGTCTTGGGAGATTGTTGGATGTATTTTCGCTGTAACTATTGATGGCTGGGGTGTATGGGGGTTGGATTGTTTTTCTTCTTTTCCTTGTTATTAAAAATGAAAATAAGTTATATGGCAGAAAAAAGCATTACCTTAGCTGCTGTGAGACTTCTCATTAATAAATAGTGCAGTATTGGTTTTTTTCTCAATGAAGTGACATTTACACTTTAAGGCTGGAATCACACTGTCTGTATGATATTCGAGTCTCTCGGACGAGTGTCGGATCATTACACTTGAACAGCCTCCTCCTCTCTGGATGAGGAGTGTGGAGCTGTTTAGAAATACAAGCAGCTGATGCTCCATCCTGACAGGGAGAGGCCGTTCCAGGTGACTGATCCATGACTCGTCCGACTGCCTCACATGGCACACGGACAGTGTGATTCCAGCCCAAGACAACAAATGGCCACTATAATACAATCGTAACAATTATACGGTATATTGGAGTGACTTTGTTGTTAACATTTTAGTTTCATTATTTTTTCTTGCTTTGTCTTCATTTTACACCTTGTGCATCCCATAAGGTCATAAATATGAAAGAAAAAGAAGAAGCAATGCGCCACATGGTGAAGCCCTATTTTGATTATGTGCCACCTGATGAATATGGTATAGGCTATCGTAACGTGTAGTGGCGTATGAGAGCAGCTGTAATTGTTTTTATTAAAGTAGGTTGGTATAACTTCTGTGTCCTGCTATTGCTTAGCGCTCCCCTTTATACCGCAATCCTCTTTTGCACATATAAGCTCATAAATAACCTGTGCCTAACATACGACATATTTTCACCTAAGAGGACAACTAAAAGCTAAAAAGACACCTAATTTTTGCCGACTGAAAATTTTGAAACTGTTAGCAGCCCAAACGTGCAGCCTCCCTATAAAGGTAGATGCTAAGAATTACGGCACACTGATCCAATTCCAACGAAAATTCTTCTTTATTAGATGCTCACATACACATTAAAATATGCATCTTGTCAGGCATGCAGCCAGGTCTGACGCGTTTCGGTTAAAAACCTTTATCAATGACATAGGCTGTGGTACAGACACACATTAAATATACAAACAAATTAGTACAAATAGACGACTCATTATTATTATTACCGTATATACTCGTGTATAAGCCGACCCGTGTATAAGCCGACCCCCCTACTTTTGCCCCAAAAATCTGGAAAAACCTATTGACTCGTGTATAAGCCGAGGGTGGACCTCAGCAGAGGTATACAGCCCCCAGCAGTGTGGTATACAGGCCCCCCCCAGTGGTATACAGGCCTCCCCAGTGGTAGTATACAGCAGCCCCAGTGGTCGTATACAGCAGCAGCCCCAGTGCTGTATACAGCAGCAGCCCCAGTAGTATATACAGCCCCAGTGGTAGTATACAGGCAGCCCCAGTAGTATATGCAGCCCCAGTGGTAGTATACAGGCAGCCCCAGTAGTATATACAGCAACCCCAGTGGTATACAGCAGCCTCCTCAGTGGTATATACAGACCCCACCAGTATATACAGCAGCCCCAGTGGTGTATACAGAAGCCCCAGTGGTATATACAGCAGCCCCAGTGGTATATACAGCAGCCCCAGTGGTATATACAGCAGCCCCAGTGGTATACAGGCCTCAGCAGTATATACAGCAGCCCCCAGGGGTTATACAGCACCCCCCAGGGGTTATACAGCGGCCCCCAGGGGGTACCCAGCAGCCCCCAGGGGGTACCAACAGCCCCCTGGGGGTACCAACAGCCCCCAAGGGGTACCCAGCAGCCCCCTGGGGGTACCAACAGCCCCCTGGGGGTACCAACAGCCCCCAGGGGGTACCCAGCAGCCCCCTGGGGGTACCAACAGCCCCCAGGGGGTACCCAGCAGCCCCCTGGGGGTACCAACAGCCCCCTGGAGTACCAACAGCCCCCAGGGGGTACCCAGCAGCCCCCTGGGGGTACCCAGCAGCCCCCTGGGGTACCAACAGCCCCCAGGGGGTACCCAGCAGCCCCCTGGGGGTACCAACAGCCCCCTGGGGTACCAACAGCCCCCTGGGGGTACCAACAGCCCCCAAGGGGTACCCAGCAGCCCCCTGGGGGTACCAACAGCCCCCTGGGGGTACCAACAGCCCCCAGGGGGTACCCAGCAGCCCCCTGGGGGTACCAACAGCCCCCAGGGGGTACCCAGCAGCCCCCTGGGGGTACCAACAGCCCCCTGGAGTACCAACAGCCCCCAGGGGGTACCCAGCAGCCCCCTGGGGGTACCCAGCAGCCCCCTGGGGTACCAACAGCCCCCAGGGGGTACCCAGCAGCCCCCTGGGGGTACCAACAGCCCCCTGGGGTACCAACAGCCCCAGGGGGTACCCAGCAGCCCCCTGGGGGTACCAACAGCCCCCAGGGGGTACTAACAGCCCCCAGGGGGTACCCAGCAGCCCCCTGGGGGTACCAACAGCCCCCAGGGGGTACCCAGCAGCCCCCTGGGGGTACCAACAGCCCCCTGGGGGTACCAAGCAGCCCCCAGGGGGTACCCAGCAGCCCCCTGGGGGTACCAACAGCCCCCAAATGCTGGCACTCGGCCCCCTTGTAAGGCTTCCCCCCCCGCTGCTTATACATTACCATTCCGGTGTTCTGATCCGCGCCGCTCCTCGCTGCTTCTTCATGCTCCGTCCTCGCTGACTGCATCCGGGATCTCCATTCTCCGGCTGTCGCGCGATGACGTCATATCGCTGCGACAGCCGGAGATCCCCGGATGCAGCCAGCGCGGACGGAGCATGAAGAAGCACCGAGGAGCGGCGCGGATCAGAACACCGGAATGGTAATGTATAAGCAGCGATGGGGGGGGCCTTACAAGGGGGGGTGAGTGCCAGCTTTTGGGGGGAATATATGAACTGCTTCCCCCTGCGCTGATTGACAGGGGAAGCAGTGCATATATAATGAGCGGCCCCACGTGATGGGGCCGCTCATACAGCAGACTCCCCCCGCCTCCTCCAGCCTCCACAGCCCCGGCCCCACAGCCCCCACCACACGGGTCTACCGTATAGACCCGTGTATAAGCCGAGGGGGGGACTTTTCAGCCCAAATTTTGGGCTGAAAAACTCGGCTTATACACGAGTATATACGGTATTTATAGAGCACCATTCATTCCATGGTGCTGACTTATGTGAGACCTTAATTACCACAGATGAAACAAGACTCATTTTTTCTCTCATTCAAAATGCAATCACAATACAAGGATCATAAAGATAGGAAAAAGAAATGATATATAATATATCACTCATATGTGGTATAAATACCCAATTCTTATATAAAAATGTAACATCATACATATAAGATGAAAGTTACCATGATAAAATTCTTAGACAACCTAAGCAGAAATTTAAGAAATTAAATGAATGGAAATCACCATCATTCAAGGAGATTGGTTGTTTAGGATACAGCAAGGGAACAGCAAAATTGACGAAAAGGGAAAGGATTTCATAAAAATGTTTATAAAAATACATCAAATCATTTTTATAATTAAGTCCTGAGGAAAATCTAGTGTTCAGGTGCAAAATCCAAAAACTTTCCCAATTCAACAGTTTGTGAACCCAGTCCCCGCCGCGTAATGGTTTATGTACATGTCCTAAGCTTCCTACCACAAGACCATCCATTCTGCCACTATGGACTTCAAGAAAGTGTTTGGACAAACCTGAAAGGGACCTTTTGCTACTAGCTGTAGATGGATCTGCAGCTGTAAAGTGCTTGGAAATTCTCTTTCTGAAAGTACGACTAGTGCAACCAAAGTAATCCACATTACACTCCGTGCAAGAGGCCATATATGCTATGTATGTAGACGAGCAATTAATGTAATTCTTGATTTTATATGTTTTGTCACTAGATCTGTCAGGGAAATAATCATATTGTACATTATATTTGCAAAAGCCACATCTTAGTTGTCCACACCTAAAATTGCCCGTATAGCGTAACCATGATGGCATTGGTCTTCAAGTGTCTCCCCTGAAGGTGCTAGGAGAAATGTAGCTAGCAATATGTCTACCTTCTTTGGGGATGCACCTAAATTCCATGCTCTAGAACTTGAGATAAATCAGGATCCTAATACAACATGGGCACATAGGTATGAAGAATAGATGTTATACCTTTATAGTCAGCGCTATATGGTGTGGTGAAAGTGACCATCTGATTGTTGAACTGTGTTCCATTGTTCTTGTTATTGTCTCTATTCCTCTCCAAACCATTGCTACGTGACGTGTCAGTCACATCTATTTTGTTATAGGATATCAGAGACATCCTAGTTTTCATATCAGCAATGTTCCTGCCACGATCTATCATCCATTGTTTGTATCCACGGGATCGTAATCTATGTTCAATGTCATCACATTGTTTGTGATAATCAGTTAGTTTAGAACATGTCCTCGTAAATTACCCTAAAGGCAAACTCCTTATGGTGTAGGCTGGATGACAACTATCCGCACACAAAAAAGAATTTCCCAAAACAGTTTTTCTAAATAAATCTGAGGATATCGATCCAGTGGATTTATCTCCCAAAAGGGTAGTATCCAAATATCTGGCTTTAATGCCATGATCCTCAAACGTGACTCTCAAATTCATGTTATTTTTGTTGCAATAGAATACAAAAGCAACAATTTCGGGGTCGGGAGATGCATCGGACGATCCGCACCAGATTAGGATCAGATCGTCAATGTATCTCCCATACCACCGAAAACTAGAGACATATGAATTGGCAAAAGTATACAGATGTTCTCACCCCCATACCGACATATACAGGTTTGCCAATAATGGGAAGAATTTCGCTCCCATCGGGCAACCGCAAGTTTGGAGAAAAAAGGAGTCCTCAAATCTGAAAAAAAAAATTTTGAGCAAAAATTTAACTTGACATCAGAATAAACCTTAGATCTTTAGAGTAAGTACATTTATTCAAAAATAGAGCAAGACTTTTCATGGCTAAATTATGTGGAATGCATGAATAAAGGGATGTGACATCCATTGTTATCTATCTGTAATAACTGTTCCACTCCAGACCACTTAAAGTATGTAATAAATGTTTGGTGTCACGTATGTAATCAGGTATTTTCAGTACAATGGGTTGGAGTTTTCTGTTACCCACTCAGACAAACGTTCACTTAGGTAAACTATGCCTGAGACCATAGGTCTGAGTGGTGGAGGGAAAAGACCCTTGTGGGTTTTCGGGAGAGCATGAGAAAACAGAACATACAGGATGTTCAACCATGATATAGGTACGCTGTTTCTTATTGATAATGCCTAAAGACACTACCTCTGTTAATAAACTGTTCCCCTCACTTATGATTCTCTCTGTGGGGTTAGAGCATATGAGAAGATATGTGTCCTTATCACTCAAGGTGTTTAGTACTTCCCTGCGATATAAACTAGAGTCAAGAATGACAACTGAACCTCCCTTGTCAGAACCCCTAATAATGATATGGGAATTATTTTGCAGTTCATTCAAAGCTTGTCACTTTGCAGGAGTTATCGTTCCAAATTGACAAGGCAGAACGGTTAATGTTCATAAGCGTAAGACAAATTATCATGGTCAAAAGGAACTGTATCCCTGTGCTTTGTGTAATCCATCAGCATTAAAAGGGAAGATTATTAGAACCAACAACTTAGCAGAGAACATGTTGAGCATCACATTAACAAGGAAATCCATTTGAGCCACCTGGCGAAGTGTAGAGTTGTTACAGACCAATCAAGAAGTGTCGTTTGATCGTTAAATACCGTATAGACTCGCTAAAAGCCGAGTTTTTCAGCCCAAAAAATTGGTCGAAAGTACCCCTGGCTTATACGCGAGTCAGTGACGGCTTGGTATACAGCAGCCCCAGCAGCCTCAGTAATCCAGGGCCTCCCCCCCTCGCGCTCCGGAAACCTGTAAAGTAAAATCTTTATACTTATCAAGTCCTGTCGCCGCCGTCCCCGCCGCTGCCGACATCACGATCACCGGCTTCATCCGTCCGTCTTCTTCCGGCTTCCTGTCGTCGCAGGCAATGACGTCATTGCCTGCGCCGAACAGGAAGCCGAAAGAAGACGGATGAAGCCTGGGATCGTGATGTCGGCAGCGGCGGGAACGGCGGCGACAGGACAGTGATAAGTATAAAGATTTTACTTTACAGGTTTCCGGAGCGCGAGGGGGGGGGGCCCTGGATTACTGAGGCTGCTGGGGCTGCTGTATACTACCACTGGGGCTGCTTGGGGCTGCTGTATACTACCACTGGGGCTGCTGGGGCTGCTGTATACTACCACTGGGGCTGCTGGGGCTACTGTATACTACCACTGGGGCTGCTGGGGCTGCTGTATACTACCACTGGGGCTGCTGTATACTACCACTGGGGCTGCTGGGGCTGCTGTATACTACCACTGGGGCTGCTGGGGCTGCTGTATACTACCACTGGGGCTGCTGTATACTACCACTGGGGCTGCTGTATACTACCACTGGGGCTGCTGTATACTACCACTGGGGCTGCTGTATACTACCATGGGCTGCTGGGGCTGCTGTATACTACCACTGGGGCTGCATGGGGCTGCTGTATACTACCACTGGGGCTGCTGTATACTACCACTGGGGCTGCTGTATACTACCACTGGGGCTGGCTGTATACTACCACTGGGGCTGCTGTATACTACCACTGGGGCTGCTGTATACTACCACTGGGGCTGCTGTATACTACCACTGGGGCTGTGCTGTATACTACCACTGGGGAGGCTGCTGTATACTACCACTGGGGAGGCCTGTATACCACTGGGGGGCCTGTATACCACACTGCTGGGGGCTGTATACCTGTGCTGGGGTCCACCCTCGGCTTATACAAGAGTCAATAGGTTTTCCCAGATTTTGGGGGCAAAAGTAGGGGGGTCGGCTTATCAGGGTCGGCTTTTACACGAATATATACGGTATCTAACGAATTTATTCAGTCCTTGACAGTCTGGAACAAATCAGCCCTGGAAGTAGGAACAAAATTAAGTCCCTACCTCAATAAATCATGTTGCGTGAGAGAAATAGTACATTCTGATAAGTTTAACACAGTGAAGTCATCAGTTGTGAATTTATCTACAGAACCAACAGAAACAGTAGAATCAGTCAATAATGATAATGTTTCCTTCTCTTGGCCACTGTTGGATACCTTAGTCCGTCTCTGACGTTTCTTGCCCCCTCTCCTTTTCCTCTGTTTTTTGGAACCGAAGAACCAAAGGTGAAACATATATTTGCAGGGGACATAGGCAAAAAAGTCAGAGACTTATCCACAGATTAATTAGCACTCACAGAACCTGTACTGGTATCAGCGCAAGATGAGGAAAAACTTACCCTGCATTGAGACTCGGGTGTATGATTTTTCAGAATGGATTTTGGTTTCTGCGGCTTGTTCCTTTTCCAATTATAAATATCATCAGTCTCATAGTCCTTACAGTCTTTGATGAAGTTTTTCTTTTTGGAAGCCATAATGATATCCTCAGGTTCACTCATCTTGCGCTGTAAGTTGGAATTTAAAGTCACAAAATCTGGATAGTTTTCATGTGTCTTTAATGCAGCATTTAAATCCTCTTTGGAGTGTTCCAAAGTAGTTAGACGTTCCGCTTTTTCTTTGACAATAAGTTCCATTAATTTTATGGAGCAAGAAGACAGAATCTCATCCATTGTTTGGTGAAAATGTCACCATAACTAGTGGTTGGTAGCTTTTTCAAGTGCAATCCAAGAGGAATCAAATTATGGCTGATATATTTTTCCAAAGTCAGATGGTCCCAAGATACTTTTAAATGTTGGACCATAAGTTTCATATTGTATATTGTATACCTTTTATATTGGAATCATGTAGCAATTTCAGATATCCAGTGGCTTGAGGTTTCCATAGATGAAGAATGACCCTACTATATTTGTACCCCATATACCACATCATACCATCAATTTTTGAGTTCCAACAGTCTTGGCAGGGATCTATCCACTGTGGTCAGTGTCAGACCAATAGCGCTGGTTTTGTTTTAACTTCACCATTCACAAAAAAGTTTTCCTCATCACTCATCTGAAGGCAATTGTCTATATTGTGAAGATACGAGATGTGCAGCATCTGAAACAAGGATACTGGAAGCCTGTGCTAGCATTTCTTCTCGGTGTTGCTATCAGTGAGTCAAGAGTGGGAGAAGAGGGTTGCATTCACAATCCAACACAATGGCAGCACTTTGAACACATTTTATAAGTTATAAACTTGTAAATAACTCATGAAAGAATAAAGTTACATTAAAACCAAGCACACCATTGTTTTTTTATGAAACTCTCAATACGTTGATGTGTAACATGACCATTTTCCCATTTAAAAAAATGGCCGCCATGGTCACCACCCATCTGGAAAAGTTTTCCCCCTCCCATATACTAATGTGCCACAAACAGGAAGTTGATATCGCCAACCATTCCCATTTTAGGTGCATCCATATAAATGGCCCACCCTGTATATAACTGAATCTTGAATATGTCTTGGTGAACCACTAAAATACCAAAACGTGTGTCACTGCCCAAATATTTCTGGACCTGACTGTATACAGAGGAACAGATCTAACATTTCTAGGATCTGGGGGCCGTGCTTCTCCTGAGGTGCAGTAGTCTTCGTACTTCTTTTATACATTATCTGTCCGAATTTCTGATATAAGGTCTTGAGATAAAAGCCGTCTTCTGTGTTACACTGAACTGTTATTGCTCACATATTGAGAACCTGCGTTCCTGATATTCCTAAATGAAAGATTCTTATACATAGACATGCCCTTAACAGCTAAATATATATTTTTCAGATGATACAAGAATGCAATGTCCTCAGAAATCCAAGCAGAGAGACGCTCCGTACAACACACGATGTCTCAGGAGACAAATTGCTCTTTTCCTAAGCAGACTCCGGTCCATGAGAGTGTTGTTCTTTTTGTTTTCTACAATGTACACTATACACTCGATAATAGAAAAAGGGAGAAAAAGAAGTAACCGAGGCAAATAAAAGGTCGATATTAAAGAGGAATCATTCATTTACCAAATAGATGCTGTCAGAGAACATCTCAACAATATAACGACAGTGTAGAAATTTGAAGCGGAGACTTCTCATAGAAACCCTCTAGATGTGACTTTATTTATACGTCTGTAATGCTGATTAAGAACTTAAAGCAACTCCAGGATAAAAATTAAATGTAGGTCTGAAACTATAAAAGAAGCATCTTCTACTTTGTTTTCTTAGTATTTTCTTCTCGTCTCTGATTTTAGGTCAGCTCCATTAGTACAGAGCTGACATCTGTGACTACGGCTACAGTGTATACAGGGAGTCTGAGACACGCCTCATGTATCATCATTGCTTAAAAAGACACTGTCAGGTCATTTTTCAGTATGATACTAATATTACCCTTGAATAGTGCCTGGGCAGACCTTTTAAAAACATGTAAAATCATTATTCTACCCTTTTGTACTTTCCTTATTATAAGCGTTTTGAGACCCTGCAGGGAGCTCCTGCATTAGTCCTGTCCATTATAAGCAGAGACTATAGTTTGGCTGTGTTAGCCTGTTCATTTATTATGCACTCCTTCTCTCTCCACCCTCTCCCTTTGCTCTCAGTGCAGTGTCCGGTTTCAGTTTCCATTATGAACTTCTGTTATGTTGAGGAAACGGAGGGAGAGAGCTATTGCAAGTCTGCCTTATCTGATCTCAATAAGGTGTCTACTCTATTTGTTTCTCTAAGCAGGAATCCATGCTGTCCTGTGACAGATTCTGTGTTTTATTTACCTCTTGCTTGGCTGCAAACACAAGCAGAGAAAGGATGCAGCCCTTCCCCTACTGACATGATGTGACTATGAGACATGAATATTCATCCTATGGGGAATGGACAACAGACAACTAAGTGGATCATTCACTGTGATTGACAGAATTAATCTCGTTATTTGAAGTTTACAGAGGATAGGAGGCAAATAAATAAAAGAAAAACATCAATAGAGTTTAGAGAAAGGAGTTAGAAAATTATATCAGTTATATATGTATTTTTGATCTGACAGATTCCCTTTAGAGGGGTTGTCCACTACTAGCTACTACAAACGCTTTTGAATTGACTTGCTTCTCTGTTCTAGCGCTGTTTGTAACACGACTTGAGACTCCCATGACATTGTGTTGTCACATGAGCCCCGCATCCAATCATGTCCAGCTTCCATCTCCCCGTCTTCAGACCAAACAAACTATCAACTGGTCCTGAATGCTGTGCTTCCAGATGATAGCTCTTGTAATATGAAGGTGGGAAGACGGAAGCTGGCAGTGGTTGGACGCAGGATTCTCTTGACGTCATATGAACAGAGTTTATTATATTCAATGGAAAAAACAAGTTGATTCAGAAGGGGTTGTTCTAGTACTGGATCAAAGAAAAAAGGGGAAAACTGTTTAAAAGATGATGTCTTTATTAAATATACGGAACATTAAAAGTCCATCACACAGCAGAGTGATACCAGATGTGTCAATGCTGACGCGTTTTGGCAAGAATAGCCTTATTTGTGGAAGTCCTAGTAGTGGACAACCCCTTTATGGCTTCTGTTCTCTCTATGTAGCATTGCCTACTCAGACTGTCTGATGTGTATAAGCGCAGGATCACCATATAGTTAGGTCATTCTGTCCATGCTTCAATATGAATTTGTCTAAACTATAGATTAATAAACTAGCGGTAATAAAAATATCATCAGGTAAACTGACACATGTATACGACACCAAACTGTCAAGAAAAAGCTGATAACTTCTCTCATTTGTATAGAATTGTGTCTCCATTTCAAACATCCACATGTTATCCGTGTGTCTGTTATTCGTGTCCGTATAGTATACATGCACATTAATAATAGAAAATAAACGGCAGAATTTTGGGTGTTTATATGAAATCAGTGCAGTGTATGATATCCATACTGCATCCATATTTTTGCCCACTGATTGAAATGTATGGGCAATTCTCATCTGAAAAATGAATGAGACCAGTGCATGCTTTCATTTATTTTCCACATAGATCAATAATCCATGTATAAGAACATTCATCAGAACTAATTTATTAATTAACTAACGGGCTGACCTGATGAGGTGGATTCTATAAGCTAGAGGTCCTCAACCTTACTGACCTTTAGAGCCACATTCAGCTTAGAAAGATGGTCAGAAGCCACGTTCAGCAATTAGAGAGGGTCATGACTCTCATCCAGCTCTCAACTCTCAGCCCCATTACCAGTATAATGACAGCCAAAGCTTGTGCACATGCATCACACTGATGCAGGATGCTAAGATCCACAGGTTCCTACATTACCCCCTTTCAGATCTGCTCTTCTATGTGGAGCTACTCACAATGGTGACTGATTCTTCATAGTTGTTTGCTAGACCTGGTGCTGATGTACCAAGCTAGAAGATAGCTGCGAGATGCACAGCACAGGTCCACGAGCCACATGTGACTCCTGAGCTACAGGTTGGGGACCCCTGCTATAAGCCGTAGGCCAGGGTGAGCAGCACAGACTAGAGGGAATGATATAGTGGGGTTGGACTTACTGATCAGCACTTGAAACACTAAAATGCAACAGAACAATACACTTGGAATTACAGGAAAGTAGATAGATAAGCAAATCCGGAGCACTACATGCAGGAATGTGGACTGGAAAGGTAGAATAAAAGATGTGCCAGCACCAGGATAACTGAGACATTACTTGCTAGGTAACAAAACATAGCAGATTGTGGATGTGGTAGGATCATAATTGCAGAGATGAGTTCATTATTAGGCTGGAAACACACTATCCTACTTGCATGCGAGTCTCTCGGACGAGACTCGGATCAGTGACCCTGAACGGCCTCTCCCTCTCTGGACAAAAACACAAGCAGCTGACACTCCCGTCCAGAGAGGGAGAGGCCGTTCAGGGTCACCGATCTGAGTCTCGTCCAAGAGACTCGCATGCAAGTAGGATAGTGTGTTTCCACCCTTAAGTACATTGTTGCAGCAGAGATATAATGTATACATGATACCAGTATTAGCACTGATTATGTAGTAAAAGTGGTTGCAAGATAGCAGATAATCAGACACCTGGCAAACACAAGTGGAAATGTAGACTGAGTCCTGGAAATCATGCGGTAGCGGAGTGCAGTGCTACTTCGCCATCTTAATACTCAGGCAGCACATAACTGCCTGAGACGGCCCTAAAAGGCCTCTTTTAGACATCAGGTATGTGTTATATGCTTTTTGTTTCTTATGGATACTACATGTACTGATTACAATCCATGATGCTATTCACATGTTTTTACATTGACTGTGTTCATGCAAAACTCACGGATGCAGTAGCAATGAACCTGAGCTAGACCTATTAGTACAGACTGAGTACAATAGAGAACGCAGTAGTGAGAGGACATGTGGAGCTATTGGTATGTGTTGGCACACTTGTCAAGGTTCCTGTACATGGATGTACATTGCCAAACCAGGTGATAATATATCACTGAGCCAGCACATGAATGACACTGGTGACTGCTAGTCGATAGACTTTAGGGATAGTGACCGTGTGGACAGCAGGACGTTGGGAGCAAGGTCGCAGGTGCGGCCATCAGATCCTAAGGAGGTGCTCTGTAATTCAATGATAGCAATTCTTAGAATTGCAGAGTTATCCTAATGCAAAAAAATATTCCAACACAGTTCAATTTAGCACCTAACAATACAAGTATCATGCATGTATTGTGTGTAATGGGTTGTCAGATATAGAAAAAAAAGCAATTTTAAGTCATGGATGCGCTTAAAATAAAAAATAGTGGCATTGTCACTTTTTGATCCCTTGCGGATCCTGTGCTGACCATTTTGGAGAAACATCTCATAACGTGCTACCATATTCAACCGGCCGATGCAGGCAGTCATAGAATGCAGCATCACTGTGACTTCCTACCAGAGCAGACCTGGATCCATGACAATGGTTTCCCCCAATTATACTGCACATACACATTGAGTTGTATATGCAAACCTTGACTAGTTCATGCTTATTGCTCAATAACATGCCTAAATAAACTAGGCCCTAGTGGTACTGCCTCAAATTGGTCAAGATTCGCACCACGAAGATCTGAATTACTCATTTTACTTTAATTTTTTTTATGCTTTTAAATAAATTTAGGAAGAAATAATTGGATTACTACTTTACATGAATATTTAAGGGTTTAATTCATATATATAAAAAACATGTTATTGATCAGTGTTCTGGATAACATTTTCATCAATGTTTAGACAAATATTAGAATCCGAGAGTCCTCACTAGTTGATACCTTTTAATGGCTATCTGAAAAGATGGTAAGCAAAGCAAGCTTGCAAGACACTATGGCCTCTTCATCAGGCTAATAATGACACAAATTCTGAAGACACACATATATACACATATGCAGGGTATGAGGGTGCAGTACATACGACAGGTGACGTAAAGCAGAGTCAGTCTTGAGAGGGGGAGAGGAGCTGGGGAGGTAAAATCAAAATTCTGAGATAAGAGGAACAGATTGTATTATTGTTCTATGAATAGTGGTCGGTGGAGACCTGAAAATTCTTCATTGAAAGTAAAAAGCTATAACTCTATGCAAGACGTCTGTTCAAAGATTTTATATCCCCAAATACCCCTTCAATTGACGTAAAAATGCATGAATGCATGTGAGACATCCAATCTTGTTTTGAATGTGCCAAAGGTTGTTATCAATTTGTATTCCCAAATTCTTCTCTCTTTCTGAGATTTGAAGTTACTTTTTAAAATGAGCAGCCTCATGACTGTTACCCTGTGGTCAGAGCTGCAAAAATGCTTGGCTACAGGTAGGTCCATATGACTTTCTTTTATTGTGTGGCTATGAGAATTCATTCTTGTTCTGAATTGTAGTCCGGTCTCCCCTATGTACATGCCACCTGTTGGACATTTGGTACATATATTTAAATACACCACATTGCTTGTGGTGCAACTGAAGTTACCTGGGATCTTGTAGTCCTGATCTGTCCTGAGAATCTTTATCTTGTCTGTTGTCATTATAGATGGACAGGTTTTGCACCTGTTCTGGTTGCAGGGAAAGGTTCCTGTAGCTGCTGGAGAGGAAAGGACGCTACTGACAATGATGTTTTTTAGATTCGGAGGTTGTCTAAAACACAAGAATGGGGGATCCAGAAATATTGATTTTAGTCGGGCATCTTTTTGTAGGACTGGTTGCAGTTTCCGTGCAGCTCCTCTTAGCACCTCCAGACTTGGATTGTAGGTGACTATGAGGGGAACTCTGTTGTTTTCTGCTCTAGTTTTGTAATGTAGGAGATTATTCCTTGATATTCTGGTAGCTCTTGTAATCTGGTTTTCAGTCGCTTTTGGATGGTAGCCCTGGTTTAAATCACAATCACTCAAGGTGATTGTCTCTATCTGTAAGGTTGGAACATATCCGATTGTATCTGATGGCCTGGCTGTATACAATAGAGTTTTTTATGTGTTGGGGATGAAAACTGTCCCATCGGAGATATGTTGGATGGTCAATTGGCTTCCGGTACAGGCATGCCTCTATTTCATTGTTCTGTAGCTTAATGATGATGTCCAGAAAGCTGATTTCAGTGCAGGTAGTTGAGTGTTAAATTGATGGTGGGATGAAACTAAATTAAAGTGTTCATGGAACGTCTTCAGCTGTTACTCAGACTCTGTCCAGATGATTAAGATGTCATCGATATAACGGTAATAGGCCAGAGGCCTGATAGGACACGAGGATAAAAAGTCACCTTCAAACCTGGCCATGAAAAGATTTGCATATTGTGGTGCCATTTTGCTTCCCATTGCTGTGCCAGTCTCTTGTAAATATATGTTGTTGTCAAATGTAAAATAGTTGTGTGTGAGGAAGAATTTTGTAAGCTTCACCACAGAGTCAGCATCAATCCCTGTGTTTTCCAGGAAGGTTTTGCAGGCATTTAATCCATCCTGGTGTGGGATATTGCTGTACAGAGATTCCACATCCACGATGGCGAGGATGGTTCCTTCTGGTAGAGGACCTATTGCTGACAGTTTATTCAATAGGTCAGTTGTGTCCTGAATGTAACTGGGTGTTTCTTTTACCTGGGGTTTGAGAGCACTCTCTAACCATCCAGAAATGTGTTCGGTGAGGGTGCCCACTCATGAAATTATGGGTCTTCCTGGATTTCCTAATTTGTGAATTTTGGGAAGAATGTAGAATGTGCCTGTTCTTGGACTTTCTGGTATTAGGTCATCAGCTCTTAAGGATTTGTCAGGTAGACAAGAAACCAGCCTGTTTAATTCCTTGTAATAGTCGTGTGTGGGGTCAGAATCCAATTTCTTGTAGTAACGTGTGTCCATCAGTTGTCTGTTTGTTTCCTTCAGGTAGTCAGATTTGTTCATCATCACTATTGCACCACCCTTGTCTGCAGGTTTAATGATGATTTCTTTGTTGGTTTTCACAGACTGTATGGCCCTTCTCTCCTGGGTATTGACGCTGAATGGTTGACTCTTGTGTGTGTCTAAGATAGTGGATTTTACAAAATGTCTGAAAGTGTCTATATATTTTTCCAAATGGGAGTTTCGTTCAGGTTCAGGTGTTCAAATTGACCCTTTCTTGGATGTCAGGATCCCTCTTCTTTTGGCCCAGTTGGTTTCGGAATCCTCTTTGTTACTGTAAAATTCTCTTAGGCGCAGTCTCCTGAAGTAATCCTCCATGTCGCTGCACAGTTACATTTTATCCAGAGCTTTAGGGGACAAAACGAGAGTCCCCAGAAAACACAGCAAGTTCCACTTTGTTGGGTTTGTAATCTGAAAGGTTGATGACACAATTAGATGCTTTTTGACAGGAGGAGTTGTCCAAGTTGTCAGGATTTGTCATTGTTTTGTTTGTCCTGAGTTAATGCGCAGTCTATGTAATTTCTTTTCCTTGTTATGAACCAGAAGGGTTTGTAATTTATGGGAATATTGTCGTAATCCTTGTTCCATGGCTTTAGTGTGTTCCTCCGTGTTTCCAATTCCCCCTGGATGTTACTTTTGATGCTGTAGAAGACATGCAGAAGGTGGTTCCTTAGTCTCTCCGAGGTCCTGTGACAAAGGTTTTGTGTATATTGAGTTTTATAGGTATGCAGAAGTGCATTTGTAATCCAGAGTCCTTTGGGAATCAGATTCTCCTTCTTACATTTGGAAAGAAAGAATATGTCACTGTCCAGTTGTGCACGTTTCTTCAGAAGTGTCTTTAAATCCATAAAGATTTGGTACATTCCGGTATCCTCTATTTTGATAAGGTAAAAAATGTCTGTACCGTGTTAGCCACTAGATAGAAAAATATTAGAATCTGAGAGTCCTCAGTGGTTGATACCTTTTAATGGCTAACTGAAAAGATGGTAAGAAAAGCAAGCTTTCTAGACACTATGGCCTCTTCATCATGCTCATAAGGACACAAATCCTGAAGACACACATATATACATATGCAGATTCTAATATTTATCTACTGGCTAACACTGTATAAACATATATACCTCATCAGTGTTTAGTTTAGTAGTGTGTCAATTTTCCCACCTAATTTCATAACTGAATTTCACTAATAAAAAACGATGAAGAAATGACAAGACTTCTCCAGTTCACTACAATCTTAACCATGACAGTACATGGATGACATCAATGTACTGGCAATGATTTTTACAGAATCATAGACTTTTATGGGTAAAACACTGGAGGTCTCCATGTCTGAACCACGCTTCTACTGGCCTAAGACACAAGATAAGTCTCAGAAGTTTTGTGATTCTGTTCTACGGAGCGATGAAACAAAACTGGATCTTTTTGGGATGATGAATTAATATTTTGACTGGAGGCAAAAGAACGAGACATATGCTGAAAAACATATGCTGAAAAACACCAACTTAACAACAGTGGAGCATGGCGTTGTCTCTGTGACCCCTATTATGAAGCATGGCGATGGCTCTGTGACGCCTATAGTGGAACATGGTGATGGCTCTGTGACCTCTACAATGAAGCATGGTGGTGGCTCTGTGACGCCTATAGTGGAACATGGTGATGAATCTGTGACCCCTACAATGAAGCATGGTGGTGGCTCTGTGACGCCTATAGTGGAACATGGTGATGGCTCTGTGACCCCTATAATGAAGCATGGTTGTGGCTCGGTGATGCTCTGGGGCTACTTTGCTTCCTTTAGCACTGACCACCTGCATTGTGTGAATAACAAGATTGATTGAATTCAGAGTGAATTCTCTGAGAAAGCTGAAATTTGGACATCTTTGGACCTTCTTAAAAGACAATGATCTCAGATCCCAAAGTCCACCAGGGTATGATTTGAGAAGAAGTCCTGGAAGATTCTTGAGTGACAGTCACAGTGTCCTGAACCCTACAAAACATTTCAAGTGGGATTTGATGAATATTATTGAACTTTTGGTTATTGTTCTAAAGTTATCAGCTATGATTTTGTCAGAAGCTGGTGTCTGACTTTGCATCACCTTTGCAGCAGGTCATAGCAGCCAATGGTGCTCAATTATGTAAGCACATGACCAAGGTCATGTCAAATAATTGTCATTGCACACTGTACCCAATCTACTGTATACTTACCTTGTGGCTCTTATCCACTTCTGCAGTCATGAAGTCCTCCTATCACGCTCCGACGGCAGCCATTTTTGCATACCCAAGTGATGGGTGTGCAAATATGGC
This sequence comes from Allobates femoralis, assembly GCA_033576535.1. NCBI lineage: Eukaryota > Metazoa > Chordata > Amphibia > Anura > Aromobatidae > Allobates > Allobates femoralis. The sequence goes on from JARQOC010000003.1 coordinate 119,671,975, forward strand.
ATCTGCTGGCAGTACTTGGCCATTGTCAGTAAAGCGAGCAGTGCCGCCGATACCCGAACACGACTCCATCTAAAACTGATGGACACATCATTGGCATTACTCACGCCGCTCTTCGCTGCCCATCACCGTACTTCAGCGCTACCTTAGCAGAGCATATGCTTACCCAGTTCGCATGCCCACCTATTCACTAAAGATGGCTGTGGCCTGAGGAAGTGGGCATGCACGCACCGTGTACGTGAATGCGCAGTTTTTCATGCCACCATCTTTGGATGCTCAGGTTTCCAAAGATGATTGTGCTGTAGCGACTAAGAAAGAGCGTACAGCTGGGGGGGCAGAGAGCACATAGTGGGAGGCAGAGAGTTCACGGTAGGGGTGGTGTGAAAGAGGGAGCGCATAGTGGGCGGCTAAGAGAGCTCACAGCAGGAGAGCGGCAGAGAGAGTGCACAGTAGGGGGGCAGAGAGTGCTTGGCAGGGGTGGTGTGAAAGAGGGAGCGCATAGTGGGGGACAACGAGAGCACACAGCAGGAGAGCGGCAAAGAGAGCGCACAGTAGGGGGGCAGAGAGTGCACGGCAGGGGTGGTGTGAAAGAGGGAGCGCATAGTGGGGGGCCAAGTGAGCGCACAGCAGGAGAGCGGCTGAGAGAGTGCACAACAGGGGGGCAGTGAGCGCACAGCAGAGAGAGTGCACAGCTGAGGGGCAGAGAGAGCACACAGCGGGGGGCAGGTAGAGACACAACAGGGGGGCAGAGAGCGCACAGTAGGGGGCAGAGAGAGCACACAGCAGGGGGCAGAGAGCGCACAGCAAAAATAGTGGGAAAGAGGGAGCGCACAGCGGGGGGCAGAAAGCCCACAGCAGGGGAGAGCAGAGAGCACACAGGGGGGCAGAGAGAGCGCACAGCATGGAGACAGAGTGCACCACAGGGGGTAGCAGAGAGAGTGCACAGCAGGGAGAGAGCAGAGAGAGCACACATCAGTGGGGGCATAGAGAGTGCACAGCAGTAGGAAGCAGAGAGAGCTTACAGCAGGTGGAAGAGAGAATGCACAAAGGGGGCAGAGAGAGCACACAGTAGGGCAGAGAGAGCAGACAGGGAGCAGAAAGTGATAGGCATGCAAATATGGCTCCCACTGGCGGAACTGGCATATTGCCACAGGCGCCTGCAACTGCCATCCAAAACCACTGCTGGCAGCCGCCGACACATCACTGCCTGAGTAATTGCATATGCGTATACCCGGTGCCCATGCGCATTTACTCAGACGGCTGCCATCTTTGGATGACATCTGTTTATACTAAGATAGCGGCAGCGTGACACGGTGTGCGCATGTCACTTATGCTGCCGCCATCTTTGGACACCTCAGAGGAGAGAGAGCACAAGGGATAAAGACATAAGACGGGGGCAAGGGCACTGGGGGGCAGAGAGAGCACAGGGGGAGGGGCAGGCACACAAGGGGTCAGAGAGAGCCCCTATCGTGACATCACCGCTCTCCCAATGTGATGTCATTACTCACCCATCTTGTTATATAATAGGAGCTCAAAAAATCAAACCATCTCTATGATTATTATTCATTTTTTTTTATTTAAAATGATCAATCTTTTCTTTTATAAGTCAATCTATCTGTCCCAACACTGACCTGAACCCAATCACAACATTCATGAGGTCTTGCACATTGTATTATTGGAATTACAACGCTTTTTACTATTCATTATTCTGTTAAGTAACGCACAATAATGGGAACTACCTTTATAGTTTTTCCTTTCATAGTCTTGAATCTACTCTTTCAAATATAAAATTATACAGTCTGCAGAAAGCTAGAAAATATATAACCTTAAGATGTATAAGGTACTTACCCTTTCTATGTTTCATGAGGCAAAGAAGTGATTTCTTTAAAAGAGGAGTACACTTAAACCTTATGTAATGCCCCCTTGATTGTGAGGTCAAATGCAATAAAAAGAAATAGTCTTTCACCAGCGTTTTGAAGCTGCTCAGGTTTAATCATCAACAACAACCTTTAATATTGCGGCTTGGAAAATATTTTATAGGCACATTTCCTGGAAACCGAGAAAAATAGAATTTCTGTGTGTTTGCAGTGGATTTAATATGCCCTGCTGTATCTGAACATTTTTGTTTAACTTTTTTATTTATGTAATTTTGGTTATGAAATAGCGGGGTCACTTTATAGAATAACGCCAACTGAAAAAATGTAATTTCATTCCTTGTTGCTAAGGTTTATGGTCAGTCATATACAACGGGTGAAATAAGTAAATATATTTCTAAAGGTCTTATTCACCCACACAGCCGGACAAACATTAGATCTTACCTTCACCCACCTCCACTCCCTATCTAACCTCACAACCTCCCCTCTTCCCCATGTGACCACCATCTACTGTATTTTTTGAACTATAAGACGTACAAAACCTCTATCAAGGTTTTAGAGGAGTAAAATAGAAAAAAAGATTGAGGCAAAAATATTGTGGTCATGACGTACTGTTATGAAGGATCTGCATCTGACATTGTTATCAGGGTAATGATACCAAATTCTGTACCAATGTTCCCATCCTGGGCCCCTTCCAGGCGTATTTGTGGCACTCCAGTGGTCCGGTTGCCACAGTGACATTGAGTGATGTCCTGCCTGGAAGCAGGGAGAAGTCCCCACACTAGGTAACACTTAGCATCCAACACCAGTCCTGACTTCAGACCTGAGGGGGAAGCTCTAAACCCAGGTCCAGGGGAGCTGCCCTGTTTCCGGCACGGAGGAGGGGTTAGAGAATTAGTCTGAGGAGAGGGAAAGAAGAGGACGTGTAGGAGAGAGCTCTGGGGAGCGAAGCTGCGACTCAGCTCACCCCAGAGAGGTTCTACAGAAAACAACAGTCCTGGGTTGTGCGGGTACTGTACGTCCCGACAACCAAATCTGGAGGGTAGGAGACTGCAAGTCTCCTGGCTGCACTGAAGACCCGGTGGCACCACAGTAAACTAGAGCCCGGAGCCGTCACTAGCCCGGCAATACCCGCGATAGGCTCGTGCTGTCTGCCATACAGAGTACGAACCAACAAGCAGTAAGAGGGCCACAGCATACCGTTCAAGCAGCAGGGACTCAAAGAGAGAGCACAGCAGGAAGGCCTCTGAGTTCACATGGCGAGGTGGATCTCCTAATGCTTCCAGGCTGACCGTACTCCTCTAAATGTACTTCAAGCTGCCTCACCTCATCAAGGTGTACCCATATCGAAGCAGTCCTATCTGTTGTATTAAAAACCTGATCAAGTAATATGTATAAAGTGAACAGGGTCCAAACAGGTCCAGTGTCCGATATGGGCTAAGGTTGAAAGCAGCCCTTGTGTGCAGAGCTCAAGGTGAGGGGCGGGGATCTCACATCTCTTGCTAGGCAAGAGGCTAATTTACAGAAAACTAATGAACCCTGCACACAAAGAACGTGTCTGTGTGAACACGCTCACGCTGCCAAACAATCTAATACAAAAAACCTAGTCCATAAAACGTGTAAGTACTCTGCAGTAAAAAAGTCTAAAATGCAGGTGCAGTAAAAAATATGTAAATAACAGGGTACTTGGTCCATACGTTTTTTGCGCATAAAATATACTTCAAGCTGCCTCACCTCATCAAGGTTCATTAGTTTTCTGTAAATTAGCCTCTTGCCTAGCAAGAGATGTGAGATCCCCGCCCCTCCCTTGAGCTCTGCACACAAGGGCTGCTTTCAACCTTAGTCCATATCGGACACTGGACCTGTTTGGACCCTGTTCACTTTATACATATTACTTGATCAGGTTTTTAATACAACAGATAGGACTGCTTCGATATGGGTACACCTTGATGAGGTGAGGCAGCTTGAAGTACATTTTATGCGCAAAAAACGTATGGACCAAGTACCCTGTTATTTACATATTTTTTACTGCACCTGCATTTTAGACTTTTTTACTGCAGAGTACTTACACGTTTTATGGACTAGGTTTTTTGTATTAGATTGTTTGGCAGCGTGAGCGTGTTCACACAGACACGTTCTTTGTGTGCAGGGTTCATTAGTTTTCTGTAAATTAGCCTCTTGCCTAGCAAGAGATGTGAGATCTCCGCCCCTCACCTTGAGCTCTGCACACAAGGGCTGCTTTCAACCTTAGTCCATATCGGACACTGGACCTGTTTGGACCCTGTTCACTTTATACATATTACTTGATCAGGTTTTTAATACAACAGATAGGACTGCTTCGATATGAGTACACCTTGATGAGGTGAGGCAGCTTGAAGTACATTTTATGCGCAAAAAACGTATGGACCAAGTACCCTGTTATTTACATATTTCATACTCCTCTAAAACCTGGTGACCAGTGCCCTGGACTGCACCACCTATGAGGAGCGATACCATCCCGGCTGCCATTCCATCCGACCCAGAGGTCCACAACTGCAGCGCTTGTCACCTATGACCAGGTTCCCCAGGTGGCGTCAAGAGAATTCCCCTGTATATAACACCCATCATTGCTTGTTTTCTGCACAAAAGCGCATGATCCACAGTTTTGTAATGAAAGTCAATGTGATTTTCAAAAAGCTGTGCACTCTATGTGCGTTTTTAAGTGGTGCCAAAAATGCATGTGTTTTTAAAAGTCCCGGTCAAATACCGTATGCTGGTTTTTTTTGGGCTGCGTTTTCCAGTTGCCAGCCATTTAATGAATTGAAAAACGCAGCTCTTACATAAACGCAGCAAAAATGCACAGTGTGCACATAGCTGAAAAGCATGTATGCTTTTTTGCATCAGCTGTGTTTTTGAGGCTTCAAAAAAGCAGCACAAACAGATCTGCACAGTGGGCACGTAGCCTGCTAATCACTGTTAGGCACATTCCCACGATCAGTGTTTGCAGCATTTTGGACGTTGCGTGTTGTCACTACATCCATACCGCTGCATTGTACAGTACAAGCATAGTGGATGGGATTTAGAGAAATCCTGTGTCCACTGTGCTTGGTGTCTCCGCATTGTAAGCTGACCTGTGGGGCGGCTTTCCAGCTGCAAGCATGTAAGTTTATTGCTACAGTGTCGGAGGCAATGTTGGCAGGGGAATGCAGGAAAAAGCAGCCACGCCCTGAATACTGACCGTGGGCACAGACGGCTGTGTTCACTCGCGGAGATCACCGGCTTCCCTCAGAAGAGGAGACACTATGTCCTGGGCACAATGTCTCCGGATCTTGTGGACATAGCCTTAGGGTCTATGGACATGACATCTTTAGATGTGTGCGGACCAGGCAGGTTTTTCATGAAGAAGACTTCTCCTTCAGCATGTTGTCCTGGTGTCTTTTTTTACTTTTTTGCAGCATCTTTGGCCGGCGGCTTTTATCTTAAAACTTTTATTGAATGAACTAGTGACCGACTTCACAGTTAATGCCCCCTGAAAAATGGTCAAGTCGCTTCTTTTAACAGCTTGGGAAACGTGACGCAGTTAACAAAGCTCCAAAGTCGTTTTTCCACTGCGTTGTGTATATTCATACTTTTTAGTGTTTAGCACTTTTTCTGGCGGGTTACAGAGCATGCTCGCCTAAAACAAGATGCCTTTGGAGAGTTTCCAGTATAGTTCAGTTACAGATACTTATAAAACCTTGAGAACTTGAAGTTTCCACTGTTAAAAACAAATCGATTGATTAACTAGTGAAAGGTATATCCGAACTCTCTTCAGTAAAGAAATAGTTAACTGCAGTGGGGGGTGGATTGTCACCAGTCCCCCTTACCTTACATACTCCATCATGGACTTCGCCAATTGTGCCATCTTTTTTTCCATTCATTACAAAATTGAGCTGTTTTCATCTGCATTAAGGGATCCGCTAGAGACCTTCCTTGGTAGATTTTTGCAAAAAATGTCAGTGAGGTTTGACAGTCACGGTTGGTGTCCATCATGTAGCGATTCCAACAACGTCTCCATTTTTGTAGTTCTCTTATAACCGAGCAGAAAGGATGAACACAAGAGATGCACAACACGTGAATCGAGCGCACGCTGCATTATTAAAATATGCATACATTGTGTATACCCCTGTGAATAGACTTCTGGATTACCACTAGCTCCTTCCATTATTCTGAACCATTATCTTTCGCGCCCTATGGTTTGAGTGCGCTCTCCGGCACGGTATTGTACCTGTTGTATTGTTTTTTTACAGCTTGTAATATTGATAGACATCACTTTTCACATTCAGATTGTTATTTATAGACAGACGGGGCTCATTTTTTTACAATGGATTGAAAATCGCTTGCATCGATAGCGCTCGTGACGTCTCCCGTCATGTACACAGACGCAAAGCATTGATCTCACATATGATTATCTGTTATTATTGCCGCACTGACTCCTTGTAGTGTTGCTGCAGTTCGATTCTCATTGTGCCGCTTGTATTATACCACGGGTCAATGATTGCTGTGCAGTACAATGGTGATAATGAGAATAATGAAATTCTGTCAACGTTTTAAACTGTGTCTGAATGTCTGAAAGAAGACCCTTGATCCCTCAGTGTCAGAAATAAGGATGAATACCTTAAGGTTACACATTAAGATCTGCGCTTCAAGAAGACACTGTCACAAAAGAAGAAGATGTGACACACAATGAATGTAATGTTTTGTACATAGAGTACAGGGCGCCTGGGCCGCGCATAGGTAACGTCAATTGTTTGGCCTGTCTTTATTGCAGATTTCAAAGGCATTTTATGGTACTTAAATAAATGTTAGCCAGGACTCACAAACAACCTCACTGGGAGAAATAATAATCTATGCAATCAATGTATTTTCTTCCTTACCTGCGGCTTTTTTTCCGACTTTGTGCCAATTATCATGTTTTATTTCTCTTTGACTTGAAAAGAATGAAATGTATTTCCACAACCTCGTACATTTCTGCAAATAACACTAAAAATCCTGCCATTCAGTTGGTCTAAGCAGGGACATAAAAAACCTCCAGTGCTCAGCGTAAATGAATAACCTCTTGGAAATGTAAGATTTTAATCAATATCTCACTAAACACAAGAACAATTTCCAACATTTCGACAAGACTTAGTTTCATAGAGTATGTTTTTAACCCATTGCATGATAGTAAGGTAGATGATATCATTTTCATTTCAAAATCTTCAGTTTTACTCAAATTAGTCGATGCAAAAATTATTACACATCACATCGAAGACTACTACATCCAGTATATTGTAGGACCTCCATGATTTTTAAGGGCAGCATAAAGTCTTCTAGACCTGGAATGGACAAGTTGTCGACAACTTCCTCATAAATGGAAGACTGATAGGAAGCATTCGACGGGCCTCATCTTCAAAGTAGGAGATAAGCTTCGGTTATCTAACTAAAATATTAAGATGAAGGTGCTTTAGGCAAAGTTGAGTCCTAAGTTTCTTAACCTGGTGAGATTCTAGAGGTAGTCAATTTCCCTGCCTTTAGAGCAAAATTTCCTCCGTTTTTTGGTGTCCCTACTGCTTTCCACAGATCCCTGTGAAAAGAATCTGTCACTTCAATGTTGTCTGTCTCAACCCCACCTCTTCCTGTTTCTGTTTATGGAGGTTTAGAGTCGGAGGTGTAGAGGATCATGGATTCTAAAAGGTCAGAAATTCCCTCCGATATCTAGCTTATTGGAAAGGAGAGATCCTGGGTTTTGGCTCGTTCTGTGAAAGCTGACTGTTTGGGCCTTCCATCTTAAGTTAACTGGGAAATCTGGGGCACAGTTGACCCCCTAGAAGACAAGATACTTTCACAATTCCTCTACTCAGTGTGAGTTGGATGCATTAAGTGATACTTTTCCTGTCCTATCTAATCAGGGTCCTAATGAGCTATTGAAATGTTGATTTACAGCTCAGCTGTCCATTCTGAGACTGGCAGGTGCTGGGTTTCTTTAGGTGTTCCCTGTTCTGAATGATTACTCTGCTACTTTGCTGAGAAGCCAGTCCCAAATCACTGCCATTTACACCATTTGCATATTGGTGGCATATTGGACATGTTGGCCTTGTCTATCCGCCTCTGCATTTTCATCTATTGCTGCAAGACCTTGGACATCCTCTGACCATCTGTGTGCCTCGTTTTGATCCACCATCCTCCTGGTATTCTGACCCTGGACCGTGACCCAACTAAGCTTTTTTTCCTTCCCCCTAGTTTATGTTATTCTGTCTTAGTATTTGACTCTGGAATGTTTGACTATCTTGCCTCACGGTTTGTTTATTAGTAGTACCTAGACTTTCATTTAGCTATTTGATTTTGAAAAAGAAAACAATGAGTCTCAATTGTAAATGCTGACATAATCAGAGTATGAGTGAAGGGTGAAGGATCGCCAAACCACCACAATGTCACATGCAATAGAAAATTCCATTATCTTAGTTTCTATTGATATAAACCAATAGTAAAGTGGAGCTGTCCAGGCCCCAGTTTGATTTGTACACTATGTAAATAATGATAAAGCTACAATACACCCATAATGCTAGAATCATCCTTGGAAACTGGGAAATGGCACTAAAAAAGTACAACAAGGCTCTAAGATATGTAGAAAGCTGTAAGGGTATGTGCACATCTGTCGGTTCTGCATCTTTGCAGACCAACCGGGAACCGGTGGAGACTGGCAGAAACTGAGTTTTCTGCACTCGCCAGTGTCCCTGGTTTTGTTAGCGATTTGCTAACGTTTTGCGATCGCTTTACTAGCGGTCGCACAGCGTGTTCTTGGCGATTTCCCCGGCATCTTCCTTAGCGATTTCCTGACTGGTCTTTGCTGCACTTGTTCAGCTGGACCCGCTGGAAAAACGCTAAAAAGAAGTCGCTTGCTCTATCTTTGAGAACCAGTCGGAAACCGGTGAATAAACTAAAATCGTCAAGAAGAAAAACGTTGTAATGTACACAGCGTTTCCAAAACTCCATTGACTAGCATGTTAATCCTACCGGTGGGTAGGATTAACATAAATTACCATAAAACTCAGCGGGAACCGCCGACGGAAAACGTGCAAAACCAGCCCACAAACCGACTGATGTGCACTTACCCTAAAGATTTCAGCCACCAATATGGCACCAGCCCCAAATGCACTTTCAGCAAAGTGATCAGCCTTTGGATTATTGTAACATAAGAGGGCTACTTCTTGATAATTAGTCATAGGTCATGTATCATTTACTGGATATCGGAGAAAATATAGTATAAAATGTACACTGCTGCTAAATTATACAGTTTAGAGGAGATGATAAGGCATATGGCGGTTTATCAATGCATGTCAAAGCGTGTCCTCGCTTCATCAGGAAATACACCAGTGTGTTCTTCGAAACGCGTTGCGTAGACCACCATATGCTTTATTATCATCTCTGGATTGTATCGTTTGGCAGCAGATTTTATACCACATTTTGTCTGATATCCAGCAATCCTGACTTGCCTTGGTGCATGTGATCTCTGTGGCAGATGCTTTAATGCTTTCATTTGGTTGTGTGTCACAACCTCACAAGGAGAGCATTGTACTGCGTCCCTGTTAACCCTTTTATTTTGGGTAAGACTCTATAGCGCTTCTCTTTCCACAGCATATGTCTATTGTTGGGGCAGTATATGTTGGGGCAGCTTTCCTTCCCTCTTCCTATACATAGTATGAACTGACATTTGACATCATCAAAACTTCGTGAATGATATTGGAAACCTATAACTTACCCTCCCCGGTGATCCCACGGCGAGCCCGGGTGATATGTTCCTTCCATGCACCAGCAGGACCTGTGGGTACAGCACTAATAGGAGCAGCCCATATGACTCAGGCTGAGAATCACATGGCCAGGTCCTTTTGACTTCAAGCAGGTCCTGCTGGTACCCAAAAGTAACAAATCGTTGGACAGCGTGGACTTTGGGGAAGGTAATAAAGTGTGTGTTCGTCTGTATCCCCCTGCCCCTTATGAAATACAGTTTTGCTTTGAAAAACTAAAAGCACAGCACTAAGAAAAAGAACAGATGATGTGTTTGTGAAGCTTTTTTTGTAAAAAAAAAAAAAAGAGGATCAGTTTTGTCTGCAGAAAATGCACCAAAAACGAAGCACAAATTCCTGTGGGCACTAAGTCTTCTTGAGGATGTTACGTGAACATCTTACCCTATATAGTGCAATTCTTAATTATTATATTAATATCTTAATAATTATATAATGTAGGCAAACAAACAATTGAAAGTTGAAGCCCCATAGGGGTCTAAAAAATAAGTTAAAAAAATCTGAGAATTAATAAAATAAAGTTTAAATCACTCCACCTTTTTCCAGATCAAAAATAAAGAAGTAAAAAATCAAAAATATTTGGTATCGATCTGATCCATCAAATAAAAAATAACACAATTATATAAACTGTAAATATATAAAATTATTTTATATACTTAAAATTATATCAAATTATTTATATTTTACGTTAAATGCAGAATAGGAAAATAAAAAATGCCAGATGTTTCATTTTTTTTAGTTGCTACACTTTCTACAAGAAATACATTAAAAAGTGATTAAGACCCCATTCACACACTGCTTTTTTTTGGTGCATATTTTTACGCACAAGCAGGAGTGGAACAATGAAAACCGGGAGTGGCACACTCAGAGGAGAGGTCTAATAGAAACAAGTGCTCCACTTATATGTTTAATCACCCACTCCTGGTTTGTGATGAGCTTGTGCTTAAAGCTACACAGCAAAAAAAAGCAGTGTGTGAATGGGGCCTCAAACATTAAAGGTAGCCCAAAATGGTGTCAATAAGTAATACAGCACTGAGCGCAAAGACACAAGCCCTCATACAGCTCCATAAATGGAAAGATAAGTCACTTGTTTTAGAAAATGAAGCCACGTATGTAAGAGATAATGGGGGGGAACCACATGCGCTGCCTGCCAGGAGTCACAGTGATGCGGAGGATGCAGAGGTGTTACATCAAAGTATCTTTATTCATCTCGACGCGTTTCGTGATCCTGCTGCCTCTTCTTCTTTTTTATGCGTTTTGGATTCTGCCATTGAGTTATTTTTCTCTTGACGCGTTTTGTGATCCTGCTGCCCTCTTCTTCAGGATATATGAAATTTGATCTTGTGATCTGCTGCCCTCATTCTCAGAGATATATGATTCATTACTTGGCGCGTTTCTGATCCTGCTGCCCTCTTCTTCAGGAGATATATGATTAATTCTTGATGCGTTTTGTGATCCTGCTGCCCTCTTCTTCAGGAGATATATGATTCATTCATCTTGCGCGTTTCGTGATCCTGCTGCCCTCTTCTTCAGGAGATATATGATTAATTCTTCTTGAGCATTTTCGTGATCCTGCTGCCCCTTCTTCAGGAGATATATGATTAATTCATCTTGATGCGTTTTGTGATCCTGCTGCCCTCTTCTTCAGGAGATATATGATTGATTCATCTTGGCGCTTTCGTGATCCTGCTGCCCTCTTCTTCAGGAGATATATGATTAATTCTTGATGCGTTTTGTGATCCTGCTGCCCTCTTCTTCAGGAGATATATGATTCATTCATCTTGCGCGTTTCATGATCCTGCTGCCCCTTCTTCAGGAGATATATGATTAATTCTCTTGACGCGTTTGTGATCCTGCTGCCCACTTCTTCAGGAGATATATGATTCATTCATGTTGACGCCTTTCATGGGGTCCTGCTGCCCACTCTTCAGGAGATATATGATTCATTCATCTTGACGCGTTTCGTGATCCTGCTGCCCACTTCTTCAGGAGATATATGATTCATTCATCTTGACTGTTTCATGGCTGCTGCACACTTCTTCAGAGATTATGATTCATTTTATCTTGACGCGTTTCGTGATCCTGCTGCCCACTTCTTCAGGAGATATATGATTCATTCATCTTGACGTGTTTAGTGATCCTGCTGCCCACTTCTTCAGAGATTATGATTCTTTCATCTTGACGTCGTTTCATGATCCTGCTGCCAACTTCTTCAGGAGATATATGATTCATTCATCTTGACGCTTTTCGTGGCCTGCTGCCACTTCTTCAGGAGATATATGATTCATTCATCTTGACGTGTTTCGTGATCCTGCTGCCATACTTCTTCAGGAGATATATGATTCATTCATCTTGACGGTTTCGTGTCCTGCTGCCAACTTCTTCAGGAGATATATGATTTATTCATCTTGACGTGTTTCAGTGATCCTGCTGCCAACTTCTTCAGGAGATATATGATTCATTCATCTTGACGGTTTCGTGGCCTGCTGCCAACTTCTTCAGGAATATATGATTCATAATCTCTTGACAGTGTTCACGGACCTGCAAGACTTCTTCAGGAGATATATGATTCATTCATCTTGACGCCTTTCGTGGGCCTGCTGCCAACTTCTTCAGGATATATATGATTCATACATCTCCTGAAGAAGTGGGCAGCAGGTTCACGAAACATGTCAAGATTAACAAAGATACTTGGATCATCCACTGTGAAATGAATCCACCTCCAATGTGAAATGAGACCACATCACTAAAATTTCTGTGTTAACCCCTATAGCATGCTGTCCGGAGATTACATAGCAAAAACCTGCTGAAAAATTCCCTTTAATGTGATTATTTTGCATTGTACACCGGGCTCTTATTTTGTTAAGTGTGTTTTATCACAGATTGCAGGTTCCCTCCTGTCAGAGGTGTCAAGATTACTTTACTCTGCCCTTTGCTAGAACATTAGCTTCCTACAGTTACAAATCCAATGTTTTAGGCAGTGACTGCTCTGTGCTCTCATGCAGAACTCATGCTTATTTGGCTGTGAGGGGATAAATTATAAGTTCATTAGCTGATGTAGCAGCTTTGTTTTTCAAAGTAATTAGGGTTTTCAAGATTTTTTTCTCTCTTGCAGATGAGTTAAAATTAACCTTTATTCTTTGAAATTAAATCCACTATTTCGGGCATGTCTGTGTCACTTGCCGGTAGCTGAATAAATAGCAACAAATTAACTGGAGGAGATCAGAAAAATAAGAATTAAAGTATTCATTTTCTTTATTTTTTTGTTGAAGAAGTGGTTGACATCTGCTTTAGAGGCTTGGATCCCAAAAAGTCAAGATGATAAGTTGTAGACATGGAGCGCAGTACGAAGACTTGACAGGCCCAATTATGACGAGTGCAGTCCTTCGAAGGGTTCATATACATACTGTGAGTTACTGACAGCTGTGGTTTAAAGGGAATCTGTCAGTAGGTTTTTGCTACCTCATCTGAGAGCATCATGATATAGACAAACAGATCATGAATCCAATGATGTATCACTTAGATTATTGGGTGCAGCTGTTCTCACACAGTCAAAGATAATTCATTTAGCCATCTAGCAGAGCTGCCCCCGCCTATACCAGGCTCTCAGCGTACATTTCTATAGACAGTGAGCTGCTAATCACAGAGGGGGGTGGAGTAGGACCTAAGATCACGTGCCTCTGTGCCCAACTAATGATAAAGCTAGAAAGCTTAAACTAACGTATATTTCGCTTTATAAGACGTACCTGATTATAAGACGCACCCCCAAATTTGATAAAGGAAAAGAAAAGAAAATAATTTTTAATGTTAAATGGGGTCCGTCTTATAATATCAGTGTCACGGTGTAGTGAGAATGCTGATGAGGGAATGGCAGGTATGGGCAGGGTGACCAGGGAAGACTAATCTGACCCTAGTCTAGGAACCCTGAATGGCCCTGAAGCCGAAGGTATCTCTAAAGGTGAGAAGGTTCGGGCCTCCAGCTTCTCCCTAAAACTCCTCCACCAGCCCTGCACTATTCCCCCCCTCACCTCCCTCCACAGAACTGGGATACACCAACTCCAAAGGAATGGACTTCATTGACACAAACACACAGGTCAGCACAGCACGGCTTCCAGGCATAGAGTGAAACTCTATCAGCAGCACCACCTGGTGGAAGGAGAGGCTACTTAAAGGCTAGGGGGAGGGGAGGTCAGGTGAGTCACACATTAACCCTTCAACCAGCAGTTGAACCTAATGGTGAATGCAGTTTCACAACACAGGGCCAGGACCTTCACAACCATCAACCATGCAGCTCTTAAAGACAAACGCATACACAGCAGCATCCAGCAAGGTCAGCGCCAACTAAATGCGTGACAGTACCCCCTCTTTTAAGAGAGGCCTCTGGGCTCGACTACGACACATCAGAAAGACATCCACATCCCCTGAGTGACGAGATATGAAACACATTACGGGTTGCCAAACCTGGGGGTAGGTCAAGGCGGTACAGCACAGGATTACAAATGGCCGATATCCGAAACGGTCCTATAACCCAAGTACCAGGAGCCCCAGCAGCACACCTCCACCTGATGTGTTTGGACAACACCCACACATACACATCAACTCTCAGGTCTGGACCTGCACGTTTATTTCCAAATCTGCGGTCACAGTTAGAGGGCACACATCCAGGATGGTAAACTGCAGCATTGTTCCCCAGGGTCCAGGGCTCCCTCACCTGGAGTGCACAGCAGGAACCACTGTCCCTCCCCGACCCCTCAACCAGCAGTTGAACCTAATAGTGAATGCAGTTCACAGCACAGGGCCAGGACCTTCACAACTATCAACCATACAGCTCTTAAAGACAAAAACATACACAGCAGCATCCAGCAAGGTCAGCGCCAACTAAGCACGTGACAGTCAGTGTCCGTCTTGCAAATCATATAGGATATATATGTCATATAGGTATATATGGCATGGCCCCCAGTGATGGCACACGTCCCCCAGTGATAGTACACGTCCCCCTGTGCTTAATCATGGCCCCCAGTGATGGCACACGTCCCTCTCTGATGCACACGTCCCCCAGTGCTGAATCATGGCCCCCAATGATGGCACATGTCTCCCAGTGCTGGCACACGTGCCCCAGTGATAGCAGACGTCCCCCTGTGCTGGCAGAAATCCCCCAGTGCTGGATATGGCCCCCTGTGATGGCACCTGCCCCCCCTTCATGCTGGATATGGCCCCCCCATGCTGCTGCCCATAATAAAATAACAACCACGTTACCTTTTCAGCGGTCTCCTCCGTGTCCCCCTCCTTGTCACTGCGCCTGCGCTTCCCGATTCTTCTCAGGGAACCGGTCAAGTGATCGGGCACGCAGAGATAATGTCACTCTGCTGTGCATATCACATGACTGGCCTTACAGAGAGGAACCAGGAAGTGCGGGCCCAGCGACAAGGCGGGGACACAGAGGACACCGCTGAAAAGGTAACGTGGTTGTTATGTTATGATTGGTAGCAGTATGGGGGGCCATATCCAGCATGAGGGGGGCATGTGCCATCACGGGGGGAGGGGGGCGCAGGCAATGTAATATGCGCAGCTCCCCCAGTCCATCACCTCGTGGTTTCAGCGTGTGCAGTGCATATCAAATAAGCGGGAGCACGTGACCTCCCGTTGCATCCTGCACCAGCCTGCCCCAGCCCCCGGACTTGCTCCAGAGCTGCCCCCACACTCCCCTGCAGTATATAATCCATACAATTGGATTATAAAACGCACCCCCCACTTTCCCTCAAAGTTTGGAGGAACAAACGTGTGTCTTATAATCCGAAAAATAAGAGACACAGGGTTGAAATCTCAGTACTAACCTTTACAGCATGCTGTCTTCAGATTACTTAGCAAAATCCTGCTGACAGATTCCATTTAATGCCCGCTCACACAGGCCGCTCAGAATTGTATTTGCACAGAACAATTGTCACACTGATAGACGGCCTGATTAGGGGAGTCAGCTGTCAATCAGCGTCACGTCGGCTATGTGCCCGTTGACAGAGGGGAGGAGCTGCCCGTCTGTTGATGTGACTTCAGTGGAAGCAGCAAAATCGCGGACAGACGTGGTCTCAGATTGCTCCCTGCTGGCAGTGATTGGCGGTGAATGGTGCCGGGCACAACAGGCATGTAGATGACAGCTACCCACCTGTTGGTGCTTAGGCACAATTTTTTTTGATTGATCCCGCATAACCTCCTTAAGAGTAGTTCTCCAGTGACTTTTGTGAGTAGCCTCACATAGAAGAGCAGATCTGAATGGGGGTTAGATAGGAACTCCGTGATACTGGTATACTGCATCTGTGTGATTTCTGCAGAAAAGCTTTGGTTGTCATTACACTAGTAATGGAGGCTCTGCGTGCTACTACTGTGTGGGGGTGGGAGTTGGATGTGCTTGCGACCCTCTTTCAGAGCTGAATGTGGCTCTCAGTGTCAGAAAGGTTGGGGATCTCTGGTGTAGAGCATCTTTAAGCAGAAAACACCTAAAGAATGGTGATCTCACTTCTTAACCCATTTTTGGTTTTTGTAGCTCTGAAGTGGTCCAAAGACACTTAAAAGACTGAATATTTTAAATGTAAGTTGAAATGCATATACGGTGGAGATCCAAGATGGCCGCGGACCTAGGAGGCTGTGTGAAACACAGCTCCAACTGCAGATATTAGGATCCGCGGCATCCTACACAGGAGACACCGGGAACCTGCACAAAAACATCACCCCAGTACAGCAGACCCAGTTGGGAGGCGTTAACGGAAGAAATTGAGCCCCGGAGAGACACAGTCACTCGCCCACAGACGGAGCACACCGGCCCCCCAGGGCCTTGGATATCCCCAGCTCACCAGCCTCTCACCAGCCTCTCGCCAGACTCTCACGTGTAGACGTCTGCAGCCAGATCCCTGACTCTCGGGCTGCCTGCCCGGCGCGGCTGAGGAGGCTGCGCTTCGCGCCGCGTGGAGAGAGAGCGGAGAAGCGGAGGGACACGTGCAGACCGAGGGAGACGCCGAAAGAGCCGGAGGACCGCCGCAGCTAGATCCCCCGCCGCTGACACCAGGTGACACCGAGGCTCCGAGGTAACGGGTCAGGCGGACGGGTGCGGGAAGCTGGGAGGTCTCGTGCCGCGGGATACACCAACCGCGATCAGTGCCCGCAAGACTGTGAGGGAAGTGAAAGTGATCCCCCCCATCCTGAGTCCGGCAGCCATTACAGGCAGCTGTGGAGCAATACACCCGCGGTGCAACCAACATCACAGGCTTGAGGTGACCGCGGTCACAGCAGGGAGCCCCAGTCTAAGATCACTAACCCCACAACAGAGACAATTCTGCCCCTGTGGGAGATCACTTAAGACCCCAAGTCTACACACACCAAGCATCCCTTCAAATCACTGACTGAGACTGAGGGAAGGCTAATCCCACCAGCTGCAGACACAATTTATGAGAGGGCGAGAATAAACTTCTGTAACAATCAAGATCTTAATCGCTTCCAAACTGTGGGCATAATCCTAGCCCAACCTAATTCTCCTATTTTCTGGAGTGAGTCACCTAAGCTCCAGTAGGATCTCCAAAGAAACTCTTGTCTTAGGTTGACATCAATGTCCCTACTCCACACACTAACATGCTGAGCTGCTAGACAGCCAATAGGGGGCGTGGAGCTCGACAGACACAAGGATTAACACCGTACACAATACCTAACCACATCATGGGGAAGACAAGTACAAAAACACCTAAGAATGTAAATAAAACATCCAAAACGGTCACACAGGCAGATGTTGATCAATTTTTACGCAAACAAAGTGAATCTTCAGACACCCAGAAAATGAGTAAACAGTCTACACTCCCAAATGCAGACGACTCGGATTCAGATATGGAGTACGAATCTGACACAAGCACCAAAACAAAAGACTCTGTGGTCTCTAGATCATTTTGAAGAGAATACTAACTAAAGCTCTGGAACCCATAGGGCGAGACTTAGCAGATATTAAACAAGATCTAGCCCTCCAAGGATACAGGATTGAATCACTAGAAAACACCCAGAGACCACTAATACAACATACCAACTCCATACTAGATTGCCTGGCAACTCACGAACAGCAACTTCACCAGGTCCATTCCACACTAGAGGATCACGAGAACAGGGAGCGCCGCAACAACATACGGATCAAAGGCCTACCCGAAACAGTGGCATTCGAAGCTTTGGGCAAAGCTACCCTAGAAATATTCAAGTCAGTATTGAAAGAGGAGGATCCACAAGACATCGAACTGATCCGAGTACACCGTACACTCCGTCCCAAACCAGCACCTGGGGACACCCCTCGGGATGTATTATGCAGATTCCTGGACTACCGAAAGAAAGATTTAGTGATGCGCAGAGCTAGAGAGGCCGGAGACCTCATTTATGCAGACTCCAAGATCCTGTTATTCCAAGATCTATCGGCAATAACCCTGAGAAAAAGACGCTTACTGAAGCCTTTCACAGAAGCAGTCCTAGCTAAGGGTCACAGGTTTCGTTGGCTATTCCCATTCGGCATTCACATCACTGCCGGAGAGAGACCTATTATAGCCAGATCTTCGGCCGACATAAAAGCAGCATGCGCCTCACTAGACATCATCCTAGAAACCTATCCGGACTTAGAGACATTCCACGCTGCATCGCTACTACAGGCGCTCCCAACTCCACCGCCCTGGCAGCAAGCGATGACTCCGAAATCCCAACGTTCCAAAAGGAGAACAGCAAAGTCTCCAACGACGAAAGGCCCAGACGACGCCACCTGAGAAAATATAGTTTTTCTTTATTTTTCTTAACTCTCCTCCCTCCATAACTGCTTATGGAATGACCTCACATTTGTTTGTGAAATATAACCTCCCCGAAACAAATGTACTCAAAGATATTGATCATACCATCTTTGTGTGATCGCAAGTATATACTTTAACGTTAATCTTTTACATGTTGTTTTTGCATATGTTTATCACTAAAACAGGTTCTAGCAGGCAATACTAGATTGATAACTCAGGTAACTGATCAGAGAATATTCGGTAAAGACCCTTCCGGTTCATTACATCTGACACCTCTACATCCCCTCTCCCCATCCTCACCCCTACACTCCTATTTCCAAAATACTGGCTAACACCACTACATACACCTTTACACATCCCCCACTTGAGCCCTACCTGCCCACATATCTTTCCTTCACCTCCCTTTTCTCTACGCCCCACTATTCACTCACCCCAATCCATTTGAATATGATACAAATAGCTCTTAACTCAGTATTGAACCTGCTAAGCCTGCTAAGCCTGAGATGTTAATTCTGAAGAACAAAGAATATGATAGTTGATGTTCCATGTTTGTGTACGGTTATGATATCTAGTTAGCAATAGAGGGACCGCCCCCTCTGGACTGGCGAATCAAAACTCAGATGATTACCTTAATGGGAACAGTTAACCCTAGAAGACTATTGTTTTTTGATTTATTAATGTTCATCTTACCTCTCTTTTTCTCTCTCTTTAACACACTAATGTCTTCCTCTCCGCCCTCCCCCTCTCCCCTCGTCTCTACTTCTCCTTTCCCTACCAGGCACGATCGATGCATCTCTCAAAGCACTGATCAACGAACAAGTAACCTTAAAGACCATGGCTGATGGTAAAGTATTAACTTTTACATCTCTCAATGCACACGGACTTAACTCACCTGGCACCAGACACCCAACACTACATGCCCTTAAGAAACAAGGGACCGATGTACTGTTTGTCCAGGAAACCCACTTTAAACCAAGCAAAATCCCAAACTTTGAGAAGTCAGTATTTGACAGATGGTATCATGCTACATCACCCCAAACCGGAGCAAAAGGGGCCTCAATAGCATTCAAGAAAAACATACAATTCCAATTAAGAGAGTCTTTAATAGACCCACAAGGCAGATACATTCTGATTAAGGGCCTCCTACAGGGTACATTAATGACACTGGGCAGCCTCTATGCTCCGAACAAAAAAACATTGACATGGATTTTAGCCACAATGAAAAAAGTAGAAAGATTCAGAGAAGGCCAAGTAATCATAGGGGGCGACCTAAATGTTGCATTAGAGCCTTCACTAGACACCACCAAACAAAAGAGCTCCATCTCGAGTAAGGACTTATCCAGAATACGTGCATGCTTACAATCCATGCAGTTAGTGGACTCCTGGCGATATATGAATCCATCAACGCGGGACTACACGTATTACTCCAACCCCCATAGGTCTTACCATAGATTGGACTATATACTAGTGTCAAGGAGAACATTACCCGACATACAATCGTCTGTGATTAAAACTAGTATCTTCTCAGACCATTCGGCGGTTTTAACGTCAATATCTACCATTAAACGCCACTCAACACACAAATCTTGGCAAATAAACGAAACAATGCTAGACTCCCCTGAACTGAAAAAACACCTTACAGAGAAACTCCAACAATACTTTAAAGAAAATCAAACAGCCGATATGCCCATACAATCTTTGTGGGAAGCTCACAAGTCTGTAATACGAGGGGAATTGATCTCGGTGGCGTCTTACCTCAATAGGAGACGACACTCAGAAACCCAACAACTATACGATGAGATTGCAGACTTGGAACTCCAACACAAAAAATACCAGGATCCTGACATAATATCTCTGCTAACGTCTAAACGAATGCAATTGAAAAATCTAATCAACACAGCATCAGCGAAACAATATAAAAAATGGAAAAATAAAATGTATGCACACGGCGACAAAGCCTCCAAATTTATGCTCTCTTACCTACGTAAACGACAATTACGCACGCAAATACATTCGATCAAAAACGAAAATGGAGTAGAATCGCAAGACCAGAAACACATTGAGCAAGCTTTTCTTGATTACTATACTCAACTATACAATCTGCGCCCTAATGATTCTGCTGAAACTGTTTGCCAGAGGAGCCGGAAAGCGGAGGACTTTCTGAAGGACCTGCAACTTCCGACTCTTTCGGAAACAGACCAACACACATTGATGCAGCCCTTCACACTCCGGGAACTCCAGTCCACTCTGTCACGCTGTCCTAAGGGCAAAGCACCTGGCCCCGATGGGTTTTCTGCTGTATATTATAAAACTTTTCCCTCCCTGCTTCTTCCACATCTCCTGACATTATGTAATGCAACACTTGCAGGCCAACCATTACCTGGCCAGATGCTCGAAGCTAAGATTTCGCTGATTCATAAAGAGGGAAAAGACCCAACACTGTGTAGTAATTACAGGCCTATCTCTTTATTGAATGTAGACTTAAAACTATTGGCTGGAATGATTGCTCACAGGTTGGCGACATTTCTACCACATCTGATATCAGCAAATCAAACAGGTTTTGTTGGAGGCAGGGAGGGGAAGGATAACGCACATAAAATCTTACATTTAATACAATATGCGAAAATGCGCAATCTTCCACTGGTCCTTCTAGGAACGGATGCGGAGAAGGCGTTTGACAGAGTGGACTGGACCTTCTTAAAAGAGGTCCTACTGAGATTCAGAATCCCCACAGCCTTAATCATATCTATCATGGCAATGTATCGACATCCCACAGCACGAATAAAGATTAATGATTCTATAACACCACCATTTACTATAGGTAACGGAACCAGACAAGGCTGCCCGTTGTCTCCATTATTATTTGTGATAGCAATGGAACCTCTCTTGATGGCGATTCAGCATAATTGTAACATAGAGGGCATTGCGATAGATGGTGAGCAATTTAAAACTGCTGCATTCGCGGATGACCTATTAATATTCCTTACAAACCCCGAGAGAGGACTCTGTGCTTTCATGGAACTTGTGGACCAATATGGCAGACTGTCCAATTTTAAAATAAATATATCTAAATCTGAAGCCTTAGGGATACAGATCAAACCACTAATTCTCCAAAAACTAAAAACTCTGTATCCCCTCTCGTGGCCCAAACAATATATCACTTACCTGGGTGTGAAAATAAGTAGGAACCATCGTGATTTATTTGCATTAAATGTCCTACCACTTCTTACTGCTACGACAACACTAATACAAAATTGGAGAGACTCATATCTCTCCTGGATGGGGAGGAAGAATATGCTAAAAAGTTTGATATTACCTAAATTCAACTATCTCTTCCAAATGTTGCCAATAGTAATCCCGACTAGCCACCTTGCCAAAGTAAACACACTCTTTAATAAATACATATGGAAAAGTAGAAAGCCGCGCATATCACAACGTACGTTATCACTCCCAAGACGTCTTGGTGGCATGGGGGCCCCAGATATTAAACTATATTATAGAGCAGCACAACTCTCTAGAATAATAGACATAATAAGAGGAAATAGAGACAAACAATGGCTGAAAGTTGAAAACGCCATGGCACCATATAGTCTCAGGTCACTCTTCCTCGTACATTCCAATATGAAACAGAATGTAACCATACTAAATCCTTTCACCAAGTCCACACTAAAGATATGGAAACAAGTTGAAAATGCTTTGATGCCACCACTAACCCCATTGGCCAATATTAATGATCTACTTGCACACCACGAGACATCACGAGATACATACACGAAAACACATGACAGACAGTATACTTGCCCAGTGGACCAATTACATCATGATGGAGTCATTAGGTCCCTCACTGACTTACAAACGATACCTGGACTATCTAACTTAAACTTCTTACAATACAATGCACTTAGACACATTCTCCACCCGCTTCTAAAGAAATCTGACCTTACTAGAGGATTGACTGAGTTTGAGAAGCTTTGTGCTGCAGTGGCAAAACCTAAACAAATATTTTCCAAAATCTACCAATCATTATTGATTACCGAAACCAACCTCAAAAGAGCATATATAGCACACTGGGAAAAGGACCTGGGTTATAAATTTACACACTCACAGATTCACTATATTTATAACCACTCACATGGTCCGACTCAGTGCGTGAGAGCTCAGGAATCCTCCTATAAGGTAATCACCAGATGGTATCATACCCCAGACCAAATTCAGATGTGGGATACTAAATACCCTTCTGAATGCTGGAGATGTGGAGCTTCGGAAGCCACTTACATACATATGTGGTGGAGCTGCCCGACACTAGTGAAGTTTTGGAAGCGAGTGGAGAACCTCATTGAGACAATTATTGACAGACCAACTCAACTGAGACCAGAAGAAGCCTTACTGCACTTCCCGATATGGCCCAATCACAAAATATCCTCAACCTTAGCACAACAAATACTCAGTGCAGCAAAGCTTTTAATACCTTTATACTGGAAAACACATGACGTTCCCACGTTGACTCAACTGAAGGAGAAAATCCATTCTTTATACCACGTGGCTGAGATAGTGGCATCAGTGAATAATACCACACCAACCAACCTACTTACTTGGAGACCATGGTTGTCTTATATTAACAAAGTAAAATAGAAAATTACTTGAACATACTTACTATATCAAATAACAGTGCCGGTTACACCCCTCCCCTCTTTCCCCCTTCACCTCCTACCCCACTTTCTATTCTTTCTCTCTGCTTCTCTTCGGACCTGCTTTACTTGCATAACTTAGCTTCCTTCTAAATATTAATATTGTATGTTAGGTCTGATAGATCTCTATGAATGGAGTAGCTACAATGTAAAGATAGGCACTCATTGCCAAAGCAAACAGTACCCTACGTTTAAACACTCTCAAGACTCATTGGCTGTTAAATCTCCTTGTTCCTGGTTATAGTACTGTATATAACAAAGACATTGTATCCTGTGTTCTCTTGAAATTGAACTCTTTCACTCTATTCATGTAGTACTATTTACTTTGTTTATCTTGTACCATTCATCTTGTATAAATGCTACTATTTTCTTTCTTGCAAAAATAATAAAAAGAATTTTGAAAAGAAAAAAAAAAAAAAAAAAAAAAAAAAAAAGAAAAGAAATGCATATACGGTATTCATTCTTTTCAGCTGTTCATTAGTACTTTTCAGGCATTTTTCACAATGGATTTCCCCTGAAAAGGTCTTGTGTCCACAAACTCTTGGTTCTAACGAGGCTGGTAAACTTACTTTGAAAACCCCTATTAGAATGGCTATATGTTTTATTTTGAAAGGTTTTTCTTGAAATAAGGCTTTTATAAGATTATAGCATTTTTATAAGAGTATTAAAAAGACATTCATAAATAGATTTTCAAAGTAAGTACACCAGTCTTTTCAGGTCTACGAGATCTACTGTATGTACTCAAGTGTAAGCTGTCCTGAAAATAAGACGATGCCCTATTTTTAACTAAAACAAACTGGGAAAACATATTGACTAGAGTATAAGCCTAGGGTGGGAAATGCACTAGCCCCCCATCCTGGTACACAGCCCTTTTCCTCCATCCTGGTACATAGCCCTCATCCTCCATCCTGGAACATGGCCCCCTATCATTTTATATGTGTCTCCAACCTAGTATATAGCCCCCCATCCTGGTACATGGCCCCCCATCCTAGTATGTTGCCCTCTAATCTTGGTACATGGCCCCTTCTTCCTGGTTGGTATAAAGCCCCCTCTTCCTGGTACATGGACCTCCAATCCTGCTATATAGTCACCTCATCCTGGTACATGGCTCTCCCATCTTGGTATATAGCCCCCTCATCCTGGTACATCCCGGGCATTTGATCATGTCACCGTCATGCATCCCTCATATTATCCGATGCCAGCACAGACAGGAGGACGCCACGGTGCTGCATGGGAGTGATGGAGAGGTGAGTTAAATCATTTATTTATTTTTTGTATGCTCCAGGAAGGGGGCCATATACCGTGCTGGGGGGTGAGTATACTTAGTTTAATGTAATATGAACCGCTCTCCTCACCCATTTCTTTAGTGAGGTGATGGACAGAGGGATGCAGTGAATATTACATTAGCCTAATGATCGGGCCCACTTGACCTCCCGCTTGACCTGCAGCCTGTTCCTGCCTGCTCCATCCTCCAGTCACCGCCCCTCCTTCCCCCTATAGCCAATACCGTACACTGTCTATGACTATGACTTACTATGACTCGAGTATAAGCCGACGGGAGCATTTTTCAGCGCAAAATATGTGCTGAAAAACGAGTATAAACAGTATTTCATTTTATAAAACTGATTTTGATAAATCAGCTTTAATACCTGCTTTTTTGGTGGTCTAAAGTATTTTAGGGGTTAATGTTTGCTAACCTGTATACTGTACATGTCAATAACCTTGTTAAAAAGTAAGCAAATGAATAAAATGTCCTTTTCCAAACAATTTGGAGAGACCAACACAGAACTCCACTTGGGATGAAGGATTAAAGAGTATGTGAGCACAATGTTGCTTTTAATAAAAAAAAAAATAAAGTAATAGATTTTAAGGATTACGGTTTACATTTGTATGAAAAGAGATATACGGCA
The DNA here is from genome assembly GCA_033576535.1 of Allobates femoralis. NCBI lineage: Eukaryota > Metazoa > Chordata > Amphibia > Anura > Aromobatidae > Allobates > Allobates femoralis. Next base: position 119,697,041 of record JARQOC010000003.1, read on the forward strand.
CATTTATGCATTCTTTTGCAGTATTTGGCTTTTTTTCTGTTTTACTGTTCAGTAACTTAAAATGGAAGCGGGCGTTGTTCTGCTATTCTTCTACACCCAGTGCCGGTCGGTGCTCACAGCGCCGTTTTCAAAGGTTTGCACTTCTTGTTCATGAAAGGCAGCTCTCTGTGTAGTTCTTGACTTACTATATGAATATTTTTACTTCACCCTTGGCACTTCCCTCTCTACTCAGATTTTTTGAGATTCAAGGGGACTTTGAGATGAATCTATATCATATAGATAGCTCCAATGACTGACAATGTATGGTTAATTTAAGGGGCTGCAATGTCTTCTTGCAATAACCCTGACCCAGACTCAGTGGGAAATATTGGATAAATTCATTTCTCCTTGATGTGATTTTTTCCCTTACAGATCTTATATTATTGTCGCCAGTGTATGGAAAGCTTTATAACTCTGATACTCCAACACTTTCATGCGGCGGAAATGGGAAAAGGTTACGAGTTTTTGGAAAATTTTGGCAATCCATAGTTTAGTAAGCAAAAATGTGTCCTATAATATGACAAACTGCAATAGACTATTACAACTATCACAAGAAAGCAAAGAGGAGCTAGCACCACTAATTGGAAATCTGTAAATGGGCCCTGTGCCATATAGCAGAAGGGCAAGTATTTACAAAAGAGGAGGGGTATACACAATCGGCTCAATTGTCTATATGGGGTGCTAATCATAAATTTTATTACAAAGTGCAAGGTGCATACACTACAGTCCTGCTCATCGTTACTGGCACCCAAAATGTAGAACATCTCATGAAAAAAATGAAACAGCTTTTTTGTATAGAGAATGGTGTTAAATAATAAAGAGGAAATGATGAACAACAATTTAAAAAAAAAAACAAAGAAAAATAGAAAAACCTGAAGCGTGCTGTGACACTGGTATTGGCATCCTTTACATTAAATTAGTATGGAATACCAAGGAGAGCTTTATGGGCAAAAGTCAAGGAAGAAACCATTGCTGAAGAAAAGACATAAAAAGGAACGACTGACCTTTGCCAAAGAGTACCTTAACAAACCACAATCCTTCTGGGAAAATATTATCTGGACAGATGAAACAAAAATAGAACTTTTTAGCAATGCAAAGCAACAGTTTGTTTACAGATGGCGCAATGAAGTTTATAAGGAAAAGAACAACCTACCAACAGTTAAGCATGGTGGAGGATCCATAATGCTGTGGGGTTGCTTAGCTGCGTCTGGTACTGGAGGCTTTGACTGTGTCACAGGAATCATGAAATCAGAGAATTATCAAGAGATTTAGCAGGGTTGTGGAATCCAAGTCGGATCCTATTTTAGTGGAGTCGGAGTTGGCATAAAAGGGACTGACTCCGACTCCTAAAATATGTAATGAATTTGATACAGTAGCTTAATGCAATATACTAATATTATTATGAATTATTATCATGTTCTGTCTAAATATCTTGATTATTGTATCCTAATAATGATTAAAGCTTGATATTGACATTGTGCTACAATAAATGTATCATTTAAACATGAGCCATGTATGAGGGAGTCGGAGTTAGAGTTGTGGAGTCAGAGTTGGATTCAGAGAAATTGACGACTCGTAGGTTTGGCTTAGCGACTCCACAGCCCTGGATTTTGGAGTGAAATGTCCTACCTAGTGTAAGAAAACTAGACAGTGACCCAAAGCACACTCAATCCAAAAGTGCACAAGAATGACTGAAAAAGAAAAGATGGACTCTTTAAAAATGGCAGCAATGAGTCCTGACCTCAGTCCCATTGAGAATCTTAGGGGTGAGCTGAAATCTACCATTGGGATAAGAACCCTGCAAACACAAGAGCTTGAACAAACTGCAAAGGAACAGCTGAGAAGTGCAAGAAGCTTATAGATGGGTACAAGTAACGTCTGCAGGCTTCATCAGTGCTAAAGGGTGTGCCACCAAGTATTAATGGGCCTTTATTGCTGCACATTGAAACTGCGACATGTACACAATGTGTTATTATTGTATTACTTTGGACCACTAATTCAGAAATAAATGGAAATGTACCAATGTGATATCCTCAGGATTGTTAAGATATTATACAGTCTATGAAACAAATGAAGCGTGGCCAATAATGGTGAGAAGTACTGTATATAAGAACACTTAAAGCTGGACTACACAAGTGTTAGGCCAGGGTCACATTTGCGGTTGGACCCTGGCCTGCCGGATTCCGGTTTCAACTTAGCAATTTTTCCATCACCGCATAGCGTTTCCGCTATGCGGTGCTGGAAACCGCAGTCCCTAGTTACCCGGTGTTTACCTGCACGACCTGTCACACAGGCAGCGGCTCGGAGGGCGTTTTACAGCGCCGCACAGGAAACCGTTGCAGACACGATTTCCTGTGCGGCGCTGTAAAACGCCCTCCGAGCCGCTGCCTGTGTGACAGGTCGTGCAGGTAAACACCGGGTAACTAGGGACTGCGGTTTCCAGCACCGCATAGCGGAAACGCTATGCGGTGATGGAAAAATTGCTAAGTTGAAACCGGAATCCGGCAGGCCAGGGTCCAACCGCAAATGTGACCCTGGCCTTAGGCTACATTCAGACTGTGCAGTTATTTCTCTGTTTTGAGCTGTATTTTTGTTGTAAAATCTGATCCGTTTTTGGATCCATTTTTCACTGCTGCATTTTTTCCCCATATTGAAGGGCTCCTATGGGCAAAACGCTGGACAAAAACACCACAGAAATTGACATGCACTTATCTAAAACAGCTCTCCTAAAGTGAAAAAAAGGATCACTTTAAAAGAGCACAGTCTGAATGGCAAAATCGAAAACCATAGACTTTGCTGGGATGTCATTTGAGTGATCCGTTTTCTGCAGTGCACTGCAAAAAACGGATAGTCTGAAAGTAGCCTAAGTCCTGTGCAATATTAAAATATATATTTTACCCCTTATTAACCCTATAATAAGGCAAGTATTCTATCTAGATATACATTGCATTGGTAAGAAGTCAGGGTATAGGAGGCGTTGGTGCTAAGCTAGGCAGTGGTGATGGGCAAAACCACCGATGCGGCCCTGGAAATACAAGTGGGAGATGTCCTGAGATAATCCTATGTATGTGTCCCTGCTATGTACTGTGTAATGGCTGTGTCTGACTGTACAGGGACATGGTCTGATCATACCACAGCTCCTGTGCTGAGATAATCTTATATATGTGTCCCTGCTATGTACTGTGTAATGGATATGTGACTGTACAGGGACATGGTCTGATTATACCACATCCCCTGTACTGAGATAATCTTATATACGTGTCCCTGCTATGTACTGTGTAATGGATGTGTGTGATCATACAGGGACATGGTCTGATCATACCACATCTCCTGTGCTGAGATAATCTTATATATGTGTCCCTGCTATGTACTGTGTAATGGATGTGTCTGACCGTACAGGGACATGGTCTGATTTTAGCACAGGAACATGTTTCAAACACATCCAATTGTGGAGATTATTATTATTATTATTATTGTAAGATCTATTGATTAAAATAAACTTTAAAATTAGCTTAGTTTGTGGAAAAAGCTTTTAAGAAGTTTAAGCTCAATCTTAATTCTTCTCCATGCAGATCATTGGGGATTTGTGTGCAGAGTCGTCACATTGAAAGACTGATTTTACGATCTATGATGTCGACATTTAAAGGAAAAATGGATTGTCTAATACAGAATAGGTGAAAAAAACAATCTAGTGACTATATATCTGTCTGTGTCTTAGTTCTGACACCAGTGGTTGCTTGTCTGAGGACCCCTTGGATATTAAGGCTCTAGTCTGATCTTAACAGAGTATTTCAGCTACAGCAAATAAAGTGTATTCATTGTGAAATGAAAAGTTATAACATTTTCTATTACAACATTTTAAAGCTCTTTGGAAGCATTCTTGTCTATATCCAGAGGCTGAAAAACAGTCATGATTATGTGCAAGGCTCGTTATACATAAAGTACAACTAGCAGCATGTGGCCAGGAAAAGAAAGATCAAGATAAAGGTTTTATTCAATGACTACAAGCAGAGATCTGAAAGCAGTAAAGAACCAATATATACTAAGTGCTAAAACAATAAAGTCTGCCAATGTACCCTCTTCTGCTGGAAAAGCGTCAGGAAAAATTTCTTCTCCAGAAGTCCCATTTTCAGAAGTCGTTACCAAATAACAGTACATTTAGATACCACACAGGCTTAGAGTCACAGGGTAATCATGAGCCGCCACTTGTTATATTTGCAATAAATTAGTTATCAAAGTGCTTTACTGTTCAGAACTTCATATAAATCCATCGATCCCTAGTTTCCTCTACATCCTGTTCAGAAAAAGTGAATACCCCAAGCATCCCATAGTTGTGAAGTACTGGCATGCCAGGCTCTGATATGGAAAGCATTAATTATACTTACAAAAGATTGATTATAACATTACATTGAATGAGTACAAAAGTCACTATCTGCCCAATTTGAGTTTTGCTGGTAGAGGCTTGGTCCAGTACTTGTCTAATTGGTAACCACCCACATTTATATATTCATTTTTCCGAAGCAAGCCACTACCGGCAAATCCCAAATTGGGCAGATATTAACTTTTTTATTAATTCAGTTGGCATCTCCCCTACATCTCCTCCCTCATCTTTGTGTATCACCCTACTTGGTCTCTACGCTTCACAAGGGATTTTCGACTAACATCCACACTAATCCAAACCTCCCACATGACACGGAGTAGTGCGAGCAAAGGAGCCGACGTCAGAGCAGGAGGCGGGACAGGCGCCCGGGACCACAAGAAGCAATACCTTGCTCTGCATCAAGCAAGCAGGCGCAAGCGAGGATGGCATGATAGACAGGAGGGAGGTGGCGAGGAAAAGGAAAGAAGGCGGCACAGAGACGCAGGGGGCGTGTGATGCACCCGTGAATCAAGGTGGCTCCAAGCACCAGGGACTGCCATCATGGCTTCTAACTGTGAGTTTTACAAAGGATATATCTCGGGGCACCAAGCGCACAGACACATGGGGACCCCTTGCCTGAATGCAGCATGATTGAAATCTGGGGGGTTGGTGACAGGTCCTATTTAAAGGAAAACGGTCAGGTCAAAAATCCATATGTAACTGCTGTCATCATCTAATTCCTTTCTCTAAGTTCTCTCTATGTATTTCTATTATTTATATTCCCCTCCTATCCTCTGTAAACTTCAAATTAAGAGGTTTATTCCATCAGCCACTCACAGTGAATGATCCACTTAGTTCTCTGCTGTCCCCTCCCCATAAATGAATATGCATGACACATCACAGCACAGGAGATCAGTGGGTGAGGGGGGCTGTATCCTCCCCTCTTCTCTCTTTGCAGCAAAACGAAGAGATCAGGTAAACACAGGATCTGTCACAGCACAGCAAAGATTCCTTTATACAGAAACAAATGGAGTCTAGATCAGATAAGGCAGACCTGCAGCTTTCTTCCTCCATGTCCTGAACAGAACAGTAGCTCCAGAAGTGAAACCACACAGCACTGAGAGCAGAGGGAGGAGAGCGCTGCTGAGAGGGAGTGCATAATTACATGACAGTTTATACAGCATCCAGACCTAATCGTCTCTGGTTATAATGGAAGAGGACTAATCTAGGAGATCCCTGCAGGGTGTGAAAATGCTGATAACATGAAAACTACAAAGGGTAGAATAATGATTTTACATGTTTGTAAAAGGTATTCCCAGGCTCTATTCAAGGGTGATATTAGTATCTTACTGAAAAATGACCTGACAGTGTCCCTTTAAAGCATCACTCCACCACTGACCCCCCCCCCATCCCCACACTGGAATGGTGCTTTAACCTAATATGAATAATCCTTTTTTATAACCATCTGTAAATTGAAGGGTGCGGTACTGAGCTATGCTTGATAAGTGTGGCTCAGTGGCTGTGAGTAGGATGTGTCGGTAGCATTGGGGATTGACTGCGTTAAACCCTGAATGTTCAGATTTGGCTTGTTCTGCGCTTTAAGACCTCTAATCCTGTTTCTATTCCTCAGTAATAGATGTGTTTCACTTTCATACTCTGCAGTTACTTTCATGTCTGACATCTTTAGATTCTGATTTGTGCGTTATGCTGTAAGTGCTAGAAAACCTATAAATAATCAGTATTTGAAGAAGTTTATCTTACTAGGTATTTCCACTTTAAATAGCAGAATTTTAAGAATAAGAACCGAACCTGAATGCGGAGAGTAGCTTGTAAAGACATCGCTTGTTAAATAAATGTGTTTTCTCTGCATAAGCCTGAGTACTGACAAGAGAACTCCGAGGATTAAATGCTTTTGCAAATGACTTTAGTATCTTTTTCCAATTATTTTTTCATTGCGGCAGGATTATAGACTGCATTGCTTGTCACTTTATATTTGCTTAGTACTTACATAACAAAACCTGGTTCTAGCCATCTATTGTAATACAGTAATTGAGAATTTACAGTATGATCACATCACTGATATTAGTGTTCAGATGCATGGGTGTACCCAGGATCAAAACTAGGGGGGGGCAACCCATGGTCGTTCAGGTTGCGCCCGCTTCTCGTACCATCACTGCGCAGCAGCACAAGGGCCGCTAAGGGTCCCGTGTGTTTCACTGAGCCTCCTGCTATGCACTGCCGTCCCCCTGCGCTTCCTCTTACCACAGCGGTGATGCTGTGCGTAAAATAAATAAAAAGTAGGAAGCACCACCTACTCCTAGTGTGGACTCGGCAGCACTTTCTGCTTTTATGCGTTACACTGTGCAACGCTCGGTGTCACCGCCTCCTCCTGTATCTTCAGTTTTGGGAAGCTGCGGTGGAACCAGGAGAGGTAAGTACAGATTTTTTTAAGGAGTACACGCTGGCCAGAGGAGTGTGGGGGGATTGCATTATACTGTATGGAGAATTATGAGGCTGTACTGTGCTATATGGAAGGCTGTACTATGCTAAACACAGGACTGTGAGGGTGCATTATACTGTATGGAGGGCTATATGGACAACTATGGGGGTGCATTGATGGTGCATTATACTGTATAGAGGACTACGGGTGAATTATACTATATGGAGAATTATGGGGGTGAATTATACTATATGGAGAACTATGGGAGTGCATTATACTGTATGGAGGTGCATTATAATGTATGGAGGCATATGAGGCTACATTATACTATATAGAGGATAGTGGGGTTGCATTATGATAATTGGATGACTATGGGGGTACCTTATGAATGGGGGACTATGGGATGCATTACAATACATAGAGGATTATGGGAATACATTGTAATGTATGGAGGAATGTGGGGATGCATTATAATAATTGGAGGACTATGGTGGCAGAGGAGGACCATATAAACCATGATGGGGGACATATATACCACGATAAAGGCCATATTCTAGGAGGAGGACCATATACAGCAGGATAAGGGACATTAATACATAATGAAGGAGGAGAGGGGTCAATTTGTGAGTCTTTATAGGATTTAGAATGTTACACGGGGCCCATACATCTGACCAACGTGCACGCGTAAGGTGGGGGGCCTAAATTGTGCACCTGTGCCCGTCAGACTTGTTACACCACTGGGGAGCCCTATGGGGGCCTGTATATGACATGGGAGCCCTATGGGGGGCTGTATATGAGATGGAAGTTCCATCTCTCATACACAGCCCCCCAATGTCCCATAGGGCTGACATCTCATATACAGCCCTCCATAGGGCTCCCATCTGATATATAGCCCCCCATAGAGCTCCCATATCATATACAGCCGCCTTATAGGGCTCCCATATCATATATAACACCGCCATAGGGCACCCAAATCATTTTCAGCCCCCTCATAGGGCTCCTGTATCATATACAGCCCCTCCATAGGGCTCCCATCATGAGAGCCCTATGGGAGGTTGTATATGATACGGGAGCCCTATGTGGTGGGCTGTATATGATATGGGAGCCTTATGGGGGGGCTGTATATGATATTGGAGTCCCATCTTATACAGCCTCCCATACCCCATACAGTCCTCATATCATATACAACAGCCCCCCATAGGGCTCCTATATCATAGGCTGCATATGATATGGGAGCCCTATGGGGGCTGTATATGATATGGGAGTCCCATATCATATACAGCCCCCCTAATGCTCCATAGGTCTCCCATATCACATAAATCCTCATAGGACTCCCATGTCATATACAGCCCCCCCCCATGGGGCTCCAATAATGGGAGCCCTTTAGGGGTCTATATGTGATATAGGAGCCCTATAGGGATGCTGTATATGATATGGGAGCCTATGGGGGGCAGGGGCCAGGGCTGTATATGAGATGGGAGTACATGTCATTTCATATACAGCACGCAGCCCCCACATAAAGCTCCCATATACAACCCTCCGGGCTCCCATCACCTCAAACCCCCACCCCCACATCACTTTTTTTTATATTTACTTACATCTGTTTTTAACAGTTACTGTGGTCCTCTCCCTCATGATGTCTCTTCACAGCTCCTAGCTCCAGCCTCCCTCCTCACCAGCAGTGTCCCCAGACGGACTCCAGCTTGCACCACAGCCACAGCAGGGACTCAGCCTCAGCACTCAGTGGTGATGTCTCTCATGACATCACTTCTGAGTCCCCCTGCAGGCCTGCCGAGCTGATCTGCAGTCGGCAGACACTGTCTGAGGCTGAGGCTGAGGGCGAGATCCGCACTCTGCGTCCCTGCTGGCTGCCGGCTTGCCGCCCCATGTCACGCGCTGTCACTGACTGAGATAAGCGCTGACTGAGGAGGTAAACTAACCGGCGCCGCTACAGTGTGGTGGAGCTGGAGCGGAGGTGCGGTGGCCACCTCAGCTCAGCCTCAGCCGCCGAGTCAGTGTGTGTGACACCAGAGGTGTATCTAGGTTTTCTGGCACCCGGGGCAAGACTTCAGTTTGGCGCCCTCCCAACCCCCCCCCCCCATCATCATGTGGCCGATCATTCATATACGATTTGCACACTTACAGTTAGCTGCTCTACCTAATTCTCTTAATGTTTAATGAAAAACAAATTACAGTATATTACACGCTGTTAGAATTTGGCTACAGGGCTTAGTGTTTAAATTACGGAGCTCACCAGACCCACCAGAGGTAGATAAATACATCCATATAACCCCTATCCTTACAGAGACACTATGTCAAAACCCTCATCAGTGCAGAAAGACATCACCAGACCCACCAGAGGTACAGAAATACATCATCAAAACCCTTATCAGTGCAGAAAGACATCACCAGACCCACCAGAGGTACAGAAATACATCATCAAAACCCTTATCAGTGCAGAAATGCATTACCAGACCCATCAGAGGTACAGGAATACACAACTAGAACCCCCATCAGAACAGGAATATATCCATATAACTCCCATCACTATAGAATCACAGCATCAAAATCCTCATTAGTACAGAAATTAATCATCAGAACCACCATCAGTACATGGTAAAACAATTGTAATGTCAGGTCACACATTTGTGCTGAATGAATCTACAACTCCCATTACATCCTTAACAATGGTAAGGAGTCACTGGGAGTTGTTGTTACCAGTCATCATCAGACCATACAAGAACCACAGCACTGATGAGAAATAGTCATTATCACAATCTTTTACATCCTGGTACCTTATAGATGACCTTGCCTCTGATCGAGGTTGTCTTTTTCTTTTCTTCATCTTGTCCAGGCACCATGATGACGTTTCACATCCACAGCTCGTCTCTGGAGACTTCCATCTTCTCCGGTCTTCTGCAGCACATCCCAGCACGATACCCTTACAAATAGCAGAATGATCAAAATTCTTATGACATAAAATATCTGCCCTACATTACCCCGAAATAAATAATTGCTCCTCCTCAGTCTTCCCTGCACAAAATATGAGTTATACACTGTCCCTCTTCTGGCGCACGCCTTCCACACTGCCAGCTCATCACCCTGCCCTCTTCTTTCCATACCGTACTCCCTGATCACATTGTCCTCTCACACTGTGTCCCCCTATTCTGTCCACTGTTTATACTGTTCTTCCTCATCACACTCCCCCTCCTCGACATATTGTCCCCTCCTGGCAGGGGCCTCACACTGTCCACACACGCTGACCCCTCTCCATACACCCTCACACTACTCACTCTCTATTCTCTGCCCACTTATATTTTTCTCTTCCATACTGTTTCTTCACTACCTCACTCCCCCCTCTAACTTCACATACTGTGTCCACACCAATGTCCTCCTCACTCCACATACTGTGCGCAGCCATCCCCCACACTTCACATCTCTGTCCACACCGATCTCCTCCTCACTCCACATTCTGTGCCGAAGCCATCCCCCTCACACCTCATACTGTATCCACACTGATCTCCCCTCACTCCACATACTGTGCCACAGACATCGCCCACACTTCACATAATGTGTCTACATCAATCTCCTCCTTAATCCACATACTGTGTCGGCAGCCATCCCCCTCACTCATACTGTGTCCACACTGTTCCCCCCTTACTGCATATACCATACCACAGCCATACCCCTCTCACTCCACATACTGTCTCGGCAGCCATCCCCTCTCACTCTTCATATTGTGTCTACACTCTTCCCCCCCCTCACGTGACATACCATAACGCAGCCATCCCCCTCTATCACTCCACATTATGTGCTGCAGTCATCCCCCCTCACTCCATATAATGTGTCGGCAACCATCCCCCCTCACTCCTCATATTGTGTCTACACATTTCCCCCCTTATATCACATACCATACCACAGCCATCCCCCTCTCACTCCACACACCGTGCTGCAGCCATCTCCCCTCACTCCACATACTGTGCTGCAGCCATCCCCACTCACGCCTCAAATTTATCCGCTTTGGTCACATATTTACCCCAACCTTTCCCCCCCCCTAGGATCACATATGATCTCCCCCTCCAGTTTGGCTCAGATAGTCTGTCCCCACCCTTCCCCCAGTTTGACTCATATGTCGTCGTCCCCCCAGTTTGGATCACATATACTCCCCCCAGTTTGACTCACATATAATCCCTCACACCTTTCCACCCCCCCCAATTTGACTCACATATGACCCCCCCCATCCCTTCCCCCAGTTTGACACACATGTTCCCCCCCCCAGGTTGGATCACATATACTCCCCCCTGCTCCCAGTTTGACTCACTTATAATCCCTCACATCCTCCCCCCCCCAGTTTGACTCACATATGACCCCCACTATCTCCCCCCAGTTTGACTCACATGCCCCTCCAGTTAGGATTACTTATACTACCCCCCTCCCCCCAGTTTGACTCTCATATAATCCCTCACACCCTTCCCCCCCCCCCCTCCCAGTTTGATTCACATATCACCAACCCCCCCCCCAGTTTGGAACACATGTACTCCCCCCAGTTCAACTCACATATCACCCCCACCCTCTCTCCCCCAGCTTGACTGACATATACCCCCTTCCCCTAATTACATTAATCTTCAGGGTCTTCAGCTCCTGTAGCTGGAGCACTTTTCCCCATCCTGCCGCCAATGCAGGGCCGCTGGGTGTCGTCAGCAGCGTGGTCAGGTGATCTGATCACGCTGCTGAGGTCCTCACTGACCCGGAAGTGCGGGGAGCAGGGCGGAAGAACGGCACAGGCTGCTTCCATAGTACAGAGTGTCTGATAGACACTCTGTGCTATGGGATTGCAGGAGCCGGCACACGCCACTTCTCTTGCTCCCCGCTGTCAGATGACCACGGAGAGCAGAGAAAAGCCGGCTCCCATGACGGGGGGGGGGGGCGCAATATATGGCATGCGGGGAGACTCCTCGGGCACTGCAGCAGGAGGCTGACAGCGCCCCCTCTGACTGCTGCGCCCGGGGAACATGCACCCCCAGCCCCCCCCAGATACGGCCCTGTGTGACACACATTATAAGCAATACAGTAGGTGCGCGCAGCGCGCGCACAGTGCCGCGCTCACCCCTTCCTTATGAGGGGGGGGGGCAGCCTCTTGGGGGGGCACCTGCCCCCCCCTGCCCCACGCTGGGTACGCCCATGTTCAGATGCAATCACTGTGATATTAGTTTTCCTATTAGTTAGGTTTTTAGGCTAGCGGCTTATGACAGCTGCGCCTGATTATGTTTAATGGTCGTAGATGCTGGTAATTTTCACTGTGCCGTTTGTTTTCCCCATTATTCTTTCTGATGTAGGTAGTTATTTTCCCTATTTACACATATAAAATGAAAGCTGACACATTTCTTTTTTGTGCCATGGATTTTGTGCTGAAACTGAGATCTATAATGCTTTGAAGTCGAATAAATTGGCACAAATACGCACGTTGCTGACTTTCTTTGACAATATAGTGAGAAGCTGTGTTATCATCATTAGGGGTAAGCAGCAATCGTCCTATTGTATGGACACAACATTCCATGAGTACAAAGTCAACTTCAATCTTTATTAAAACTCACCTTTCACCAAACTTTCCGTGTTGACCTGGACACACAATGTAACACGATCTGCAGATCACAATGAAACTTTTATAAAAATGAGTTTTGCTTCCCATAGATATCTTCATTGAGATATTAGCAAATAGAGATTAGCAAACATGGGTCCTGAACTTTGACCCAAACGTCACTGTAAGTTACTGACTGGGCGTACGGCTTGCTGCCCACATACAGCCAGCCATTAGCGAAACACTTCGAGGGGCGAGAGGATGGATGATTTTTCTCTTTTTAATTTGCTCATCACACTACTGCTGAAAATTAGGATTTTTAGTCCCAGTGCACACCGAGCAACAGGGGTGGACTGGCCCAGGTGGTAGGGGGTGGGCTGGCCAGCGGCGCTTTCTGGCTGGCGTTGTGAAAGCACAGGAGCCTCGGCGGCTTGCGGCAGAGACGGCACAGTGAGTGACCTGCGATGATAGTCTGATAGCACCTCCTCCCCCGGACCACCAAAAATCTCTGACAGCATTCCCCCCCCCCCCCTTCCCGGTCCTCACCTGAGGGCTGGCTTGAGATATCAACGACTTCATGTGGATTGCACTGCATCGGGCTGGGGAGCAAACATACCGGATCACCTCGCTGCTTGCTATAGTTCTTATAACATGTCAATCACCCAAATGCAAGCCCAAAAAGGTTTGCTCATCTCTATTCGCAATCAAACTATTTTGCACCTTAATCAGGGACTCCGGGGAGGTAAATTTTTTTTGTACTTTCCCTGTCCTCCTACCTGATGAGGCAGAGGTGTTCACTACAGTTTTAGGATCTATAGATTGCACATAAATCAATAAAATCATATCTGCTCTGTAGCTCTCACCCCTCCCCTAGGGGACAGTGAAATTCAGCCTAATGCTGCAGCAGTGACAGGAGGTGTGTTGGGGGTGTGGACCCTGGGGGCTCCAGGATCATCTTACAGTTCCGCCCCTCACATTTCTGTATAGGCAGGGTGTGTGGCCGCTGGCCCCATGGTCACACTACCATCCTACCCTTGAAACTTTCTATGGATCGTTACTTTCTCTTCAGTCACAAAAAAGCATCCAGATGTCTCTGCAGCATCTGTTAGACATGGTATAAATCACAAAGTTCCATTATCAGGGACAGGATTGTAGTGCAGCCACATGGGGTCAGTGGCCAAACCCCTGCCACACCCCCTCTTCAGACAGAAGTGTGAGGGGGTGGGAATGTAATATGGTCTTGGAGCCCCCAGAGTCCACACTGCTACACATCTCATGATCTCTGCTGCATCAACACTGAATTGCTCTGTCCCCAAAGGGAGGGATGAGAGCTGAGGAACAGATATGATTTTATTGATTTATAAGCGATCTATAGATCCTAGAATTGCAGTGTACAGCTCTGCTTCATCATGTAGGATGACAGGGACAGTACTAAAAATTGTATCTCCCAGGAGTTCCCTCCCCTTTAGCAGGTAATTTTTTAAAATGCCCAAGATGCCAGAAAGATTTTACTGTGGCCGTGTTACTTCCTTCTCTTTCTGATGCTGACCAATCATGAGCCTCAAGCAATATGTAGAGGAAAAAAGAGCATCCCACCACCATTTTGTTCTCACAGCAGTGTGATGATATGGCTCCGCGCACAGCAGAGATGATTGAGTAACACAGCTTTTCAGGTTTCAGCTTCAGCAGTCAGTGTGGGGAGACGGGGGAGATCTGCAGGATAGAGGGTTAGAGTGTTCAATACAAACACTTCTTGTATCTCTCCTCTCAAATTTAAATTAGCTTTATTGGCAGGGAACAAAAAACACTTTAGTATTGCCAAAGAAAGTGTAGTGCTGCCAACTGTACTTTCCCTAGACAGAATGCTGGAGATGAAAGCTGTTAACTCCATAGTAAACAAGCTAATTTTAACCTTAATAACCAGTGTCACTTATTGTGGTTATAACTCTGGAACTCTCAACGGATTCCAGTATATTCTGAGATTGTTTTTTTTTTTGTGATACATTGTTCATTTTATATCCTTAAACCAGTTAGTCATGCTGTACAAATTAATAAATAATAATTCCCGTATATCTACAGGATGGGCCATTTATATGGATGCACCTAAATAAAATGGGAATGGTTGGTGATATTAACTTCCTGTTTGTGGCACATTAGTATATGGGAAGGGGAAAACTTATCCAGGTGGGTGGTGACCATGGCGGCCATTTTGAAGTCGGTCAATTTGGATCCAACTTCATTTTTTTCAATGGGAATAGGGTCATGTGACATCAAACTTATCGAGGTTTTCATAAGAAAAACAATGGTGTGTTTGGTTTTAACGTAACTTTATTCTTTCATGAGTTATTTACATGTTTATAACTTATAAAATGTGTTCAAAGTGCTGCCCATTGTGTTGGATTGTCAATACAACCCTCTTCTCCCACTCTTGACACACTGATAGCAACACCGCAGAAGAAATGCTAGCACAGGCTTCCAGTATCTGCTGTTTCAGATGCTGCACATCTTGTATCTTCACAGCATACACAATTGCCTTCAGATGAGTGATGAGACAAACTTTTTTGTGAATGGTGAAGTTAACAAACAAAACCAGCGCTATTGGTCTGACACTAACCCACAGTGGATAGATCCCTCCAAGACTGTTCGAACACAAATTGATGATATGGTGTGGTATATTGGGTACAAAGATAGTGGGGCTATTCTTCATCAATGGAAACCTCAATGCAACTGGATAGCTGAATCATGTTGCAATTTCAGATATCCAGTGGCATTGAGGTTTCCGTTGATGAACAATGGCCCACTAACTTTGTACCCCAAATACCACACCATGCCATCAATTTTTTTGTTACAACAGTCTTGGAGGGATCTATCCACTGTGGGTAAAGGCCCCATTACATATAGTGACACACCAGCGATCCCGACAACGATACGACCTGGTAGGCATTGCTGGTGCGTTGCTGTGTGGTCGCTGGTGAGATGCCATACAGGCAGACTTACCAGCGATTACCCAGCGATGCGGCGACACTCGACGGTCATTGGGATCTGTTTGATTCTTGGGCAAAGCATGGAGCTCACTAGTCGTTGCCCCTGTCACACACCGCGATACAGCATGCCCACCAAAAGATCGCCGATCAAAAAATGGTCCAGACAATTCATTAACGATCAGTGATCTCCCAGCAATATCGCTGGCGAGGTCGCTGCTATGTCACAAAACCTGTGATGTTGCGGCAATATCGTTAGCGATATCGCTGTGTGTAACAGGGCCTTTAGTGTCAGACCAATAGCGGTGGTTTTGTTTGTTAACTTCACCATTCATAAAAATGTTTGCCTCATCAGTCACCTGAAGGCAATTGTCTATGCTGTGAAGATACGAGATGTGCAGCATCTGAAACAACGGATACTGGAAGCCTGTGCTAGCATTTCTTCTGCGGTGTTGCTATCAGTGTGTCAAGAGTGGGAGAAGAGGACTGCATTGACAATCCAACACAATGAGCAGCACTTTGAACACATTTTATAAGTGGTCATAAACCAACAACACCCAGATCTATCTGCCTGGACCTGATATCACCTCCTTACTATCCAAAATTCCACAATGTCTGACCGCCATCGCATCCTTCTTCTCTGCTCGCTTTCTAAAACTGAACATGGAGAAAACTGAGTTCATCATCTTCCCTCCCCACCCCCAAGTCGCTCTCCCCCTCCACCAGACTTCATTCATCTATGACAATGGCTGCTCATTCTCCCCAGTCCACCACACTAGGTGGCTCGGGGTAATCCTCAACTCTTCCCTCTCCTTCAAGCCTCACATCCAAGCCCTCGCCACCTCCTGCCGACTCCAGCTTAAAAATATTTCCCGGGTCTGCACTTTCCTTGGCCATGACACTGCAAAAACACTTGTCCATGCCCTCATTATGCCCGCCTCGACTACTGTAACCTCCTGCTCACTGGCCTCCCCTCTAGATCCCATGCACCACTCCACCAATCTATCTTAAACTCTGCTGCTCGCCTAATCCACCTGTCTCCCCGCTATTTCCCAGTCTTTCGCCTCTGCCAACACCTTCACTGGCTCCCCATTTCTCAGAGGCCCCAGTTCAAAATCCTTACCAATGACATACAAAGCCATCCACATCCTGTCCCCTTCATACTTCTCTGACATGGTCTTCCAATACCTACCTTCACACAACCTGTGATCCTCTCAAGAGTTCCTTCTCTACTCCCCTCTTATCTCTTCTTCTAGCAACCACCTACAAGACTTCTTCCATGCATCCGCTATACTCTGGAACTCTCTACCTTAACATGTCAGACACTCGCCTATACTGGAAACTTTCAAAAGAAACCAGAAGACTTACCTCTCCTGACAAGCCAACAGTCTACAGTGAGACTCGGTCCACCGCACCACCGCGCGATCAGCTCTGCTTTCTCCTACTGTATCCTCACCCGTCCCTCGTAGACTGTGAGCCTTCGCGGACAGCGTCCTCTCGCCTCCTGTACCTGTGTGACTTGTTTGTCCATACATACTATACTTGTCTTTGTTTGCCCTTTCCACATATAAAGTGCCATGGAATCTAATGGCGCTATAAAAATAAATAATAATAATTAAGCAGGTTCTCAATATAGAATTGCCATGCTAAATGTGGTTTATGCACACTGTGGGGCTCAGAAAGGAGGAAAGTGATTTGGGTGCAAAGATTTGGCTGGGTTTCTTTTTGGTGGGGGAGCAATAGCGCTATTCCAGAGCCTAAACCCCCCATGTTTCCATTGACAGATAGTGGACCTGAGTGGGATGGGTTTATTGTGTGGATTGAGTCAAACCTTTTATTGGAAAGATTTTACATAAAATTTTGGATCACGCTTATTCTGTACTCTTTGCTGAGCACTTCCATCGGGGTTTCCATTTAATCTCTGAATGACATGGTATGGATGAAACCTCCTAGGAATCCATTCACTGTACTGAGGCAGCAGAGTTACCGTATATACTCGCTTATAAGCCGAGTTTTTCAGCCCAAAATTGGGCTGAAAAGTCCCCCCTCGGCTTATATGCGAGTCACTGTATACTGTATACACTGTATACAGTGTAAACAGTATACAGGCCCGCCCCCATCAGTATACAGGTTCCCCCCTTGCAGCACAAACCTGTAAAGGAAGAGATTAATATACTTATCACTGTCCCGCCGCCGTCATCGCGCTCCTCCGTCTTCATCCGTCTTCTTCCGGTTTCCTCCGGTCGGCGCAGGCAATGACGTCATTGTCTGCGCGCCAGAGGAGGAAGCCGGAAGAAGACGGAAGACGCTGGATGAAGACGGAGGAGCGCGATGACGGCGGCGGGACAGCGGCAGCGGGACAGTGATAAGTATACTAATCTCTTCCTTTACAGGTTTGTGCACCAAGGGGGGGCCTGTGTACTGATGGGGGGGCTGTATACTACCTCTGGGGCTGCTGTATACACCACTGGGGCTGCTGTATACTACCACTGGGGCTGTATATACCACTGGGGCTGCTGTATACTACCTCTGGGGCTGCTGTATACTACCTCTGGGGCTGCTGTATACTACCACTGGGGCTGCTGTATACTACCACTGGGGCTGTATATACCTCTGGGGCTGCTGTATACTACCTCTGGGGCTGCTGTATACTACCACTGGGGCTGCTGTATACTACCACTGGGGCTGTATATACCTCTGGGGCTGCTGTATACTACCTCAGGGGCTGCTGTATACTACCACTGGGGCTGCTGTATATACCTCTGGGGCTGCTGTATACTAACCACTGGGGCTGCTGCTGTATATACCACTGGGGCTGCTGCTGTATACTACCACTGGGGCTGCTGTATATACCTCTGGGGTTGCTGTATACCACACTGCTGGGGGCTGTATACCTGTGCTGGGGTCCACCCTCGGCTTATACACAAGTCAATAGGTTTTCCCAGGTTTTGGGGGCAAAAGTAGGGGGGTCGGCTTATACATGGGTCGGCTTATACACGAGTATATACGGTACTTTGGACTCCGTCTGGCCCCTATTCAGTGGTGTGTGTTTTTTCAGAAGTGCCCAAAACTGTGATCGACAGTGCTTTTATTCACTCTTAAAAAGACATACACCACCAGATTATAGACCAGGCAGTCTCCAAAATGACCCCCTCTGCCTCATTACAGTGAATGTTCCATCAGGGGTGTTGTCTGAATCGCACATTTCAGAGATTTACACATAAACCTCAATGTAAGTGCTCAGTATAGAGCGCAGGGTAAATGTGAGCTGAAGCCTTACTGTGGTTTTTAGGAGGCAAAATAAACAGTTTTTATTTCCATGAAACTTTTTGATCACATATTTAATATGTGTTTTGGTGGTATGGTGAAAAAGCATACTTTTTTTTGCCAATTTTTTTAATTTTTTTATGGTTTTCAATGAATTGGTTACATATAGTATAATCTTGTTTCACTGCTGTAGAGAGTGGGTGCTCAGGAAAAAATTGTCATCATAGAGCAGAATAGCCCAGGCACACCAAAGAAGAAACATCATCAGCTTTGTACCCCTCGGCATTGAGCTTCTCTGATGCCAAGTGTATGCGACCCAGTTTCAGAGAAGCTCACAGCGCAACATCGGAAGTCGTCCACATTTCCCGTAACGACCAAAAATGCTCCTGATCAAGTGCAGTGAGCTTCTCTGAAGCTGGAATTCTGTAATGATAGGAGGGCACCATAGAATACAATTGAATATATTCAAAACTGATCTTACCAGCTAAATACACCTTAGACCAAGGGTCTCAAACTCCAGGCCTCGAGGCCGCACACAGTCCAGGTTTTCAGGATTTCCTTAGAGTTTGACAGTTGGTAATTTGATTGCCAACTGTCAAATGCAATGGAAATCTGAAAACCTGGACTGTGTGCGGCCCTCGAGGCCTGGAGTTTGAGACCCTGCCTTAGACTATAAATAAATTAACATTAAGAAGTGAGGTGTATATAATAACCAGGAACACTTTATAGTTTCAAAATCACAATACAAGATTTTTATTAAGCAAAAATAACACAAGAAACAACGACAAATACCGTATATACTCGTGTATAAGCCGACTTTTTCAGCCCAAAAATTGGGCTGAAAAGTCCCCCCCTCGGCTTATACACGAGTCATATACAGTGTGGTGTGGTGGGGACTGTGTCCGGGCACTACAGGAGGCAGGAGGAGGCGGAGGGAGGCTGCAGAATGAGCGACACGTCACGTGGTGCCGCTCATTAATTATGCATGGGGAGCAGCGCATAGTACATTGCTGCTCCCCTGTACAGTATAGCCTCCCCCGCCCCCCTATGTATACAGAGGCCCCCCCCAGCAGTGATCCATCTCACCCCTCGGTCTCCAGGCACCCGGGTCCTCCAGCTGCTGCGTCTGCGTGCCCCGCGGCTTCTAATACCGGCGTCCTCCCCTCTCTTCCTGTTTGAATGCGATCATGTGACCCGCGCGGTCACATGATCGCATTCAAACAGGAAGAGCGGGAGGACGCCGTATAGAGCCGCGGGCACGCAGACGCAGCAGCTGGGGGACCGGGTGCCTGGAGACGAGGGTGAGATGGATCACTGCTGGGGGGGACCTCTGTATATATATGGGGGGGGACCTCTGTATACATGGGGGGCCTCTTATACATGGGGGGCACCTCTGTATACATGGGGGCCTCTGTATACATGGGGGGCCTCTGTATACATGGGGGCAGTGGACAGCAGGGGAGCTTTATACCACTGCTGGGCTGTATACACTGCTGGGGCTGTATACCACTGTGGGGCTGTATAGCACTGCCGAGGGGCCTGTATACCACTGCTGGGACTGTATACCACTGCTGGGACTGTATACCACTGCTAGGACTGTATAGCACTGCCGAGGGGCCTGTATACCACTGCTGGGGCTGTATACCACTGCGAGGGGTCTGTATACCACTGACCAGGAGGTCTGTATACCACTGCCGAGGGGTCTGTATACCACTGCCGAGGGCTGTATACCACTGGAGGGGTCTTATACCACTGCCGAGGGGTCTGTATACCACTGCGAGGGGTCTGTGTACCACTGCCGAGGGGTCTGTATACCACTGCCGAGGGGTCTGTATACCACTGCGAGGGGTCTTATACCACTGCCGAGGGGTCTGTATACCACTGCTGGGTCTGTATACCACTGCTGAGGCTGTATAGCACTGCCGAGGGGCCTGTATACCACTGCTGGGTCTGTATACACTGCTGGGTCTGTATACCACTGCTGGGCCTGTATACCCGTCCTTGGGGCTGTATACCACTGATGAGGGCCTCTATACCACTGATGAGGGGCCTGTATACCACTGCTGGGGACTGTATATCAGTGATGGCGGCAACTGTATTCTAGTTATGGCCACTATATAGCAGTGATGGCTGCTATATACAGGGATGGTGGGCTATATACCAGTGATAGGGGGCTTTATAACAGGACGGTGGTCTGCTGCATTGGTAGTTTACTGTTTCTATTTAAAATACAAGTTCAACATTTTATTCGTATCTATTTTCATTTTTAAAATTTTTCAGTATCGGTAGCTGCTGCATTGTCCACCCTCGGCTTATACGCGAGTCAATAGGTTTTACCAGTTTTTGGGGGCAAAATAGGGGGGTCGGCTTATACACGAGTCGGCTTATACACGAGTACATACGGTAGTTGTAAATACAATTAGAAAAGCTGTAGCTATTACAAAAAATATGCTACTGGTGTGTGCAATAAGTAGAACAGTTCTCCCCACAATAAATCCAGACCAAACCTTCAGTATATTAGCAGCTCAATGCAAGTAGAAACAATGCCCTAGTGCAGAAATAATTCCAGGTCGAACACAATGGGCTTGTAAAAGACACTTAGCAGTATACACGTTCAATGCCAATAGTGCAAATAAAAGTTTGAAACCTGATGTAACATGAGGGATTACCCTTATTATATGAGCTCAAAGAGTGTTAGTTCCCTCTCTTATCGATGCCCATTACAATATAGTAAAAAATGGACAATTGGGACCGATTGTACCAAATAGCCCCAAGCACCAGGAGAGGAATTAATGAACTTAGAGCAACTGGTCATCAGTGTGCCAGTGGACCTGAATCTTGCTGGAAATCAGCATAGCTACCTGCAGGAATGCTTATCCATGGCCAGAAGGGTGGTCAGAATTGTGAGGTAGAGAGGAGATACCCCAAGCGTATCGCCAAGCGTATTGGCTTCCTCAGGGGTCTCTGAAGCTGGGTTACATACACTTGGCGCCAGAGAAGCCCAATGCTGAGGGGTACAAAGCTATGTGCATGCACAGCTTTGGGTAGCGCTGCCGATGATGCTGCCTGTTGTAAAGCGTGTTATCACACTCAAGGGAGTAATGACATTCTAAGTGGGCCGACTAGTCAGAGGGAACTAACTCCCCCTTGGCCAGTCAAAGCCCTATTTTGCATCTCGTAAACGGTCTTTAGAAACACTTTTTCTAACGATCTGTTGGAATGGGCAAATACATGCTGGGACTGTTAGGCAGGGATTATATGGGCACAGAACTGCTCATGGGTCTGGGGGCACTGAGGACCTGACAGGTTCCCTTTAAATGTTTGACCACGCCAAGAGTGGACAGCTCTCCTTTATGGGAGTACTGTTGATAATCCACATTGCATTGTAGTACACCAGCAAAGTGGATATACCTGTTACTAAATCTTAAAGTATGCTGTGAAGTAAATAAGAAATTGACATGTGCTGCAGATTTTCACCCTTCACAATGCAAAATATAGAGGTAAGTTCCACAACAAAATTCATATTATAAACTACGGTGTAGCTCTTGCAACTGCAGAGATTCACTATATGTCAGTCCTAGGAGGACAGTGCAGATTTAGTTTTTTATCTGAAGCAAATCTAAACTATTTGTAATAATAACCTTTCATGTATTAGATGAAAAATAAGCGTTAACTGTATCATGACGGTGTCAGGTCATCTGCTTACGGACTGCCTCACATTGGGGACATCTTTCTGAACTCCAGCATTAAATAGCAGAAGAGTCAGCGGTTTCCTTCCTGCAGGCTTTATCCTCTTTGGAGACAGACTGACGTCCACTTGGGAGCTTATTTGTGCAGATGTTCTTACTGTTCTCTTGTCAAAGAAAAAATGAAACAAATAGAAGGCAGATTTAGAAAGGTCCATGTGGATATAACACATACTTTTCTATCTTTTGTAACTTTTATTACAAAAAAAATAGAAGCATCATGAAAACTTTCTCGAGCCATTTGCAGGATATTTTTAACCCCTTAACAACATTTGGCATTGTGGGAGGTGCGTTCTTGCAAACCACCATACGTGTACGGCACTACACATGTGATGCCTTCATCTGTGGTGTTAATATGATCGTTGCACCCCTAGACAGATTTATTGAGGGGGTGTAGTTTGTAAAATGGAAGTGTTGGATCCCATTTTCATCAGTATTTCATCAAATAAAAACAAATGAAGGTTTTGGAACCTTATCCTAGCAACTAGGATGCCATGAGCATGCCGTTCGAGGTTATTTTCTATCCAGTAGACTTTTGTGTAGGGCTGTGGAGTCGGTAAGTCAAAACTCTAACTCCGACTCCTCAATTGCCCTGAATCCGACTCCAACGACATCAAAATGGGCCCCGACTCAGACTCCACAACCTTGGCTGTGCATTCAGTAAGGCAAACCTCTGACTTTGGCTGCTCAATTTCCCTGCCTCCCAACGTTGACTCCATCAGTATGGACACCGACTATGACCCCATGACTCCGACTTCACAGCTCTTGCTATGAAGTCAGCAAGCCGAATCTCTAACTCCTCAGTTTCCCTGAATCCAACTCCACGACTCTGACTCCATCCCTACATTTGTTGATGAATTTGATCAAAAAAAACCCTCAAACATCTCCATTTTTTTATATATCTTTCAAAAAAAAACAACTCCAATGGAAAAACACATTCAAAAACATAAGAGAAAATTGAATTTCTAAAATTGGCATGAAGTCGTCATGAGTCCCTTTCATGAGTCCATCTGAAAAATATGTTTGAAGAAAGTCTTTTATTTTTATCATGTTGGTTTAGGCAAAAAAAAAATTACAAATATGTTTTTTTAAAAAAGGTTTTGTAATAGAGAAGAATCATTCCGAGTTACCTTTTGTAAAGCAGAAGAGCAGTCATTTATGGATGTGTTTACTAGAACACATTAGTGAGAACATTTGCTATAAATGGAACCATATGAAGTTACTAAGAAAGGTGAGCCGGCTCGGGCCCTGGAGAGCCTACAGTCAAATATCAGATGGCAGAGACATACGGCATGATCTTAAATCAATTTTGAAGTCAATTTGTATTCCCCATATTATAATTTGCAAGGGATTTTAATGAATAAAGCAATGCAATTAACCTAATTAACCCTAATATAATTATAATTTGCTGCTTACCAAGTCTATCAATCTAGCCATCATTCTTGAAGTATAAGTAAAGCTACATCACTTATCACCTCTGGGTTTTCCATCGAATATAAAAATTGCAGCTCTACATTAAATGTGCTATAGTTCAATGGATTTCTTTATCCAATATAAAGCTTCCATCTGCTTTGACTGAGTTTGAAGAAATTTGCAAAGTAATATTCTCATCATTTTTAATGTTTGTGATGCTCATGACTTTTTCATCAAAATGCCCCAGTGTTTGTAGATTAAAGGAGCCGCTGTCTCATGAAGCCCCTTTTTTTTTTTTAAATGAAAATCCAAAGATCAAGTAGTTGTTTGCCGCAAATATGGATTTCCTTGAAATATAGGATTACGTGATGGTTATCTGATTGGCCAGGTCCACATTGCAGAGAGTGCATGGCGTCCATATACCCATATACACCTGCCCATATGTAGTTCCATCACGGTATGTGCTTAGCTTGTTTGTAGGACACATTCTCTTTATTTCACTTGCTTTATGTTGGTGAATCTATGGACTCAGCTTGGTCCTGGTTAGCGATGGTAAATTGATTCGCAGGTGTCTGGTCCATCGGCCAGGTCAGTTAGTTGTCACCATTATTCAGGAGGTTTGCAAATCTCTTCACCTACCGGCATTCTTAGCAGGGCTGTGGAGTCGGTAAGCCAAACATCTGACTCCGACTCCTCAATTTCTCTGAATCTAACTCCAACTCCACCAACATGAACCCACGACTCCGACTCCACAAACACGGCTGTGAAGTCAGTAGACCAAACATCCGACTCTGACTCCTTAATTTCCCTACATCCAACTCTGACTCCGACTCCACCAAATGGACATCTATTCCGATTCCACGACTCTGACTCCACAGCCCTGATTCTTAGCTCTTCATTGTGTTAACGTACACACGGCGTCACTCCAGCCCAGCTAATCAATACAGTCTGGAATGTCAGAAGGAGATTTTCAGGCCTCCCAATCACAACCTACTGGCCTGGTCGATGGACTGGAGTACTCGGAATTAATTTTCCCATCTCTAACTCTGGTATTTTGTCTATGCAATAAGTTTACTGTGATACTGTCCACTGCATCAAAAAATGGTAGACACCCTGCCCACAACTTTACCAGTACTTGCATTGCACACCCCAAGGCCAACTTTACAGATGTGACATTAATGGTCTGAGTATAGACCACAATCTATTGACCAGAGTAGGATCTCCTGACCCACACATATCATCTTCATAGGCATCTAAAGGTGCCGTCGCACGCAGCAATACCATGAACGATATTGTTAGCGATTACATGCATGCGCAATCGCTAACAATATCGTTCAGATCGCTGGTGAGCTGTCACACAGACAGACTCACCAGCGATCAATGGACCAGAGACATCGTGGAAACAATTTAAATATCGTTTCCACGATGTCTTGCTCCCGCTGCCAGGCTGCGGTAAGCGGGAGCAGGCTGGTCTCCAAGGTAAACTGCGAGTATCTAGGCAGCGCGTGCTGCCTAGATACCTGATGTATACCTTGGTTACCAGCCTTCTCTGCTCACAGGCTGGTATCCAAGGTACACAGCGGGTAACTAGGGTCCCTAGTTACCCGCTGTGTACCTTGGATACCAGCCGGGGAGCGGAAGAGGCTGGTAACTAAGGTATACATCAGGTATCTAGGCAGCATGCGCTGCCTAGATACCTGCAGTTTACCTTGGATACCAGCTCCCAGCGCTTGTGAGAGGCGCTGGGAGCTGGCTTATCGGCCGTCTCCCGGTGTCACACGCTGCGATGCTGCTTGTCCACCGGGCGACCAACGATTGATTTGAGAACAGGACCTCAAATCAAACGATGAACGATCAGCCGACTGATCGTTCATCATTTGTAGTGTGACATGCAACGATGTCGTTTCGGCAATGATATCGTTACGTGTGACGGTACCTTAAGAGGCTGAGGAATTAGAATGGGAAGACCCAGAGCCAGACCAATTTTGAAATTGATATGACATGGATAGATGTGTGAAGCCAACCTTTCTAACAGGGCTATGTGAGCCTATTGTACTAGACATCCATGTGCAGGTCTATAAGAAATTGACTTAATTTGCTACCTATTTTAAAATTCTGGGTTTACGGGAAAGCATGTAAAGATTGACACACCAATATGGCATGTCATTAGTGAGGAGACTTATAGCCACAATGTCCCTCTGGGAAATATGCAAGTTGTCTTTTCAGGGAGGAAGTAGACAAATTCTAGCGCCACCTATTGGAAGTGGCAATCCTAAAAAGTCAAAATTGGCTCATGAGATTTTCAAAATGGTTTAGGATTTATGCCAGATCAGAACCCCAATCTGCAAATGCTATATTTTGGGGTGATTTCCCCTCATCAGTGCAGTGTTTGTCTACTTCCTCCCTGAAGAGACAATTAGCATTTTTCCAGAGGAGCATTGCGGCTATAAGTCTCCTCACTACTGGCATGCTGGATCGGTGTGTCAACCTCTCCACAATGAGAAAAGCTTTCCCCTTAGACCCTGTCTTAGCCTCTCATACAGCCAGATCATATCCCACACACTGCACTGATGAAGATCAATCGCCCCGAAATGCAGCATCTGCAGACGAGTTTTTGATCTGGCACAAATCCTAAATCATAGGGCAAGGCTTGTTAAAGGGTCAGTTTTGACTTTCAGGATTGCTCCTTCCAATAGGTCGCATTACACTGTGTGCAGAATTAAAAAGGTAAATAAGTATTTTGATCACATGATACTATTTATACATGTTGTCCTACTCCTAGCTGTATAGGCTTGAGAGCCAACTACCAATTAAGTAAATCAGGTGATGTGCATCTCTGTAATGAGGAGGGATGTGGTGTAATGACATCAACACCCTATATAAGGTGTGCTTAATTATTAGGCATCTTCGTTTCCTTTGGCAAAATGAGTCAGAAGAGAGATTTGACGGGCTCTGAAAAGTCCAAAATTGTGAGATGTCTTGAAGAGGGATGCCGCTGTCTTGAAATTGCCAAACTTTGAAGCGTGATAACCGATCAATCAAGAGTTTCATGGCAAATAGCCAACAGGGTCACAAGAAGTGTGTTAGGCAAAAAAGGCACAAAATAACTGCCCATGAATTTGGGAAAATCAATCGTGAAGCTGCCAAGATGCCATTTGCCACCAGTTTCGCAATATTTCAGAGCTGCAACGTTACTGGAGTATCAAAAAGCGCAAGGTGTGCTATACTCAGGGACATGGACAAGGTAAGGAAAGCTGAGAAACGACCACCTTTGAACTAGAAACATAAGATAGAACATCAAAACTGGGCCAAGACATATTTTAAGACTGAATTTTCAAAGGTTTTATGGACTGATGAAATGAGAGTAACTCTTGATGGGCCACATGGATGGGCCAGAGGCTGGATCAGTAAAGAGCAGAACGCTCCATTCCGACTCAGACGCCAGCAAGGTGGAGGTGGGGAACTGGTATGGGCTGGTATCATCAAAGATGAACTTGTGGGACCTTTTCGGGTTGAGGATGGAGTGAAGCTCAACTCCCGGACATACTGCCAGTTTCTGGAAGACAACTTCTTCAAGCAGTGGTACAGGAAGAAGTCGGTATCGTTCAAGAAAAACATGATTTTCATGTAGGACAATGCTCCATCACAAGCATCCAACTACTCCACAGCATGGCTGGCCAGTAAAGGTCTAATAGAAGAAAAAATAATGACATGGCCCCCATGTTCACCTGATCTGACCCCCATAGAGAACCTGTGGTTCCTCCTAAAATGTGAGATCTACAGGGAGGGAAAACAGTACACCTCTGGGAACAGTGTCTGGGAGGCTGTGGTGGCTGCTGCTCGCAATGTTGATCGTAAACAGATCAAGCAACCGGGAGAATCTATGGATGGAAGGCTGTTGAGTGTCATCATAAAGAAAGGTGGCTATATTGGTCGCTAATTTTTTGGGGTTTGTTTTTGCATGTCAGAAATGTTTATTTCTAAATTTTGTGCATTTATATTAGTTTACCTGGAGAAAATAAACAAGTAAGATGGGAATATATTTGGTTTTTATTAAGTTTCCTAATAATTCTGCACAGTAATGGTTACCTGCACAAACAGATATCCTCCTAAGATAGCCAAATCTAAAGAAAACACCACTCCAACTTCCAAAAATATTAACTTTGATATTTATGAGTCTTTTGGGTGATTGAGAACATAGTTGTTGATCAATAATAAAAATAATCCTCTAAAATACAACTTGCCTAATAATTCTGCCCACAGTGTAGAGTTTGTCTACTTTCTCCCTGAAGAGACAGTTCACAAAATTCTGGGTTGGAAGCCGTACTAGTTTACAAAATGTATGATATTGTGTGCAAAAATGTTTTACTCAGCGCCTACACCATTCAGTAAATTTAGAGTATTGTTGTATTGTTTTTTTTTGATTATTAGGAAACTAATGTTTTACTACACCCAATCTCTCTTTTGGCATGTGTTTTATCAATCAAAAAGGGAACATGGATGACAGTGGACAAATACCATGTCTCCATTGTTCTTATGATCAGTTGTAGTGATTACAAAGGAATTATTAATAACCAATTCTCTTCTTAAAAACACACTATTATACTACCGAGTAGGTAGGAAAGAAAAAAAATATATAAATTTATACATGATGGATTTAAGCATGAATATGGAAAGTTTAGTCTCCCTTAAAGGGGTTTTCTCAACATATCACATAATATCTGAGGTGGTCGGTTTCAAGGGCACATAAAGAGTGCTTGCAACTTCTTTGTTATTTAGCTTGTAAACCCTGCACTGAGGCTCGCCGGATTATTAGATCCGGAAAGCTTTAATATCATTGACCTCTTTCAATGCTGCTCAGCAGAGCTTCTTAGGTTGGTTTCACACCACGGATTTTGTCTCTCAGGGTGGATCCTGTTTTTTGCAGGATCCCGCAGACAATAACAGACAGGACAGGATGTAGAAAGTGTGGGCAAATATGGTCAGGGATCCTGTTTTTTGCAGGATTCTTTTTCTGCTGCTGTCCATGGTGCTGAAGTCTGCCTGTGTCTGCTCTGCCGCTGTCCTTGGTGCTGAATTCACAGTCTGTGCATGAAATACTGCTGTCCATGGTGCTGAAGTCTGCCTGTGTCTGCTCTGCCGCTATCCTTGGTGCTGAATTCACAGCCTGTGCATGAAATACTGCTGTCCATGAGGCTGAAGGTAGAACGCCAAGATTTCTGTGTATGCTCTGTGCAAAAAATGGATCTGGGAAACGATCTGATTTTTTCATGGATCTAGCACCCATAGACCCATGTGATGAGCGCCAGATTGCCCTGGATCCGTTTCTGTTCGATTTCTTTTCACCAGAGACCAAAAGTGCTGCAGCCTGCGATTTTGGGCATGTGAAAAAATGGACAAAAATGAATCCAGCACACAATACACAAAATCGGATGGCCAAATAGATGCAATCCAGCACCATAAGGATACATGAGAGGCAGAACTGGATCAGGTTCTGTCCAGTTCAAACAAGACAGAACTTGATGCACAAAACCGTGGTGTGAAGCCAGCCTTGGACTGGTTTTGCATAGTGGTCAAGCTAGATCAGGCTGAAAATGGCTCCACCCGTATCCAATGAAGTTTCAACAAACGCATGCCACTGCAGCTGATACATACTTGATCCGGAGCTCAGGAGGAGAGGGGAGAGAGAGACCAGAACACTGTAGATGGAGCAGAAATAAAATCTGAGTGTCAAACAATGGATCAGCTTGGACGGATCTGCCCCTTTTCGGATCTTGAAACCATTGAAACACATTCTATTTGGGGCCACATTGGGACGCCTCTGGGGCATCAGGTTTCTAACTGACCCACAGAAACGCTACTTAATGCATCCAGGGAGGCGGTCAAAAAAACTGGTTTGGTAGGACCAGGCGTAAACCTGATGCCACCACATGTGCCTACATCCCCATTCTAAGTCAATAGAAACAGGCCTGATCATGTGCCTTCAGGTTTTGAATGGATCACAATGCAGAGAAAAAAAATGCAAGTGTGAAACCACCCTTGGCAATTTTGACGAGTTCAATTTTGGACCAAACATACCACTGATCCGAACTGTCTGTACACCGTCCCCAGAAAGTATAGGAAGCTGGGAGGCTGGTAAGCGGTGTGCTCCTGAAGATACAGGGTGGGAGTAACCCTCGAAACCCAAAATGACTAAGGTCTTGGGAGGGTTTAAACCAGTCTAATCCTTAACCCAAGATCAAACTTGCAGATAACGTGGCATGTAACTATCAAGATAATAGAGCATGTTCTACACTTTTCAGAACACTTTTATTTTCTTAACGCCACAAAGGATAAGCCTACATCTTAAGGATTTAGAAAGAGATATTAAACCCCTGGGCAATTATTACATAATATTATGCTGCTTATAAGACTTTTTAATTCATTAGACAAAGTAAAAAGTTGACACAAATTATATCTTTTAAATGCTTATTCTCCTGAAAATAATTAGTTTCTTTTTTTTCTTCTCTATAATCTAGTTTCTACTAAGAAACCCAAATTAATCTGCTGTCCATAATGGAAATGCTTCCAGCACTGGAAATGTGTCAATATGAACAAAAAATGTTAGCTTCTTATACTGCCATATTATTACTTTTCTTATTTTTTTTTTGTAATTGGAATGGTCTTATGCAAATCTGATTTGTTAAAGGCTAGCTAGTTTTGTCCTAATTGAAAACATTACGCTTTAGACTTTTTCTTTGTTTATAATATTGCTATGAACATAAGTGCATATCTAATACACTAATAATATCAACCTTGGTACTGTATCCATGCTCTGTGTGTGAGATCACGACCCTCAACTTATCCATTACTTTTTACACCTTTTGATAATTGTATTCCTTTTTGCATGCTGATCTGTTCTAGGAGTCCACTCCATCTTGTGGATATGTTAGGACTCCTCTACATCTGGATGGTATGTTAGGAGTCTTCTCTATCTGGTGGATATGTTAGGAGTCCTCTCCATTTGATGTGTATGTTAGGAGTCCTCTACATCTGCATGGTATGTTAGGAGTCTTCTCCATCTGATGGGTATGTTAGGACTCCTGTACATCTGGATAGTTTGTTAGGAGTCCTCTCCATCTATTGGGTATGTTAGGACTCCTCTATATCTGGATGGTATGTTAAGAGTCCTCTCTATCTGATGGCTACGTTTGTAGTCCTCTCTGTGCATCAGCATGCAGTTTTTGGGCAGTTTGGGGTAATATAACAGGGTTGGTGGGCTGCAGGCAACTAGATAGACAAATATAGATAACAAATCTGTCATTGTTAAACTGTTTACCAATCACTATAGGGGGTGTTAGATGTGATGATTTTTTTTTGCAAAATAAAATTATATTTTCCCCCAGCTTATAACAAAACTAATATAACCCTTCCTGCTGCGCTGCCATAACCCTAAGGCTGGTTTCACACTGGCGCTTGCAAGCACTGCTTAAGATGCGCATGCGCAAACGCATGTTAAAGTGCATGCATACGCATGCAAAGGCAGCGTTTTTTTTATGCATAGCCATCCGCAAACATTCAAAAAAATGCTGCGTATGCACTGTTCTGGTAGGTATTTTGACAGATGCCACCCATAGGGAGTGGCTAATCTCTTTCTGGGCATGTGCATTGTCTTATACACATGCGTACCAAAAGCAGGCATCCGCATGTCCTTGTGTTCGATTGTGTACGCATAGAGAATAATGTGTAGTTTATGCGCATTCATACGCATGCGGAAGCTTGCGCTTTTTTGAGCACCCAAAAAATGCAACATGTTGCGTCACCCGCCCACGGAATTTCGACGCGCCGGTACGCATACGCATGCCAAATAATGTCTCTGCACACGAATGCGCACTCCATGTTAAAGATACATGCGCATTATGCTTGCGTTTTTCAGAAATTTTATCCGCAGCGCTTGCAAACGCCAGTGTGAAACCACCCTAAATGCTGCTCATTCAGACATCAGTGATTGTTCTCATATGCTAATAATGGTCTTAATTTTATAAGTATTTTTGATCAGACTGTCATCAGAGTTTGTTCATTGTGTCATTTTTTACCATTGGGGTTTAGTCAAAGTTTCATCAGTTTTTCTTTCCCAGCCTCTCCTATCAAACAGTTTGGAAAAAGCAGACAGTACAAGGATATCATCCAGGTGCTAAAAGTAAAGAATAAACCGTGGCACACATGAAGGAAAGCACACATGAATGAAAGGTTGTATTGGAAAAAATCGATCCTTTAATTCATATGCCCAACGTTTCAACCCATACAGGGGTTTTCATCAGGGGAAAAGATCTAGATACAAAACATATTGAGATTCAACAATAGAGATATGTACAGAGGAACACAAAGCATACCATTATAAGGTATACATTACAAAAAATATTACATCAATGAGAGTATATCGATCTCAGTGTACTCAATTGTAAGAAAATTTACCTAAGGTAAATCACACAAGGTTAGGATGTCAATAACCATTCGGAAAAAGGCGCATATAGCGAAAAACTATGAATGAAAAGAGGAAGTACGGTAAGTAACAATATTTACCAAAAATTGTAAACCATGTGACTGGAGGAAGGCATGTTGATGTGCCGCGAGAAAGGTGAGGGGGTACAGAAATAGTGATGGCTCCTTTTCTTATCTGTCAATAACTCCCCAATCAATGGAGAGTTACCCAAAGTGATTTATTCTTGAAAAACTATTTTGTTTTTAAATGTCTCAAAACGTTTTGCTTGCTTATGACCTTAGAGTTACCTTGCAGAAATTATATAAATGTCTTCATAGAGTTCAACTAAATTGAATTGCCTTTAAAAACTTTAAAGGTTCCTTCCCCGTACATTCATATGTAAGACAAGCATTTGACCACCACCAGATTTCTGCTCCACTACGTGTGGTTTTGTCAACCTTGGCTTCCTGGCAAAAATTGCACATTTTCTCTTCACATTGCTCACTACAGAAGTCTTAAGGCTGAGTCTCAAGAGCGTATGTCATCTGATGCTAAATCAATGGATGCGATATACTATTGACACGACCCAGGCTCTACTGCAAGTGTGAACCGAGTGTCATGATTCAACTGTGATCTAATCCTGCGATTGTGACAGTCTGTGTCTGGAGTATGTTTTTGATGCTAGCAAACGACTGCTCAAAGGACTGCTGAAACATCCACCAAATTCACTTAGAAATGCATGCATGTACGATCTGTCTGCACCACAGAACCGTGCTCTCCCTGGAGGAGTGCAACTAAGCGACTACCTTGTCTTCACTTTAGTCTCTGATGATGAGGTTAGGCTTGTGCCGTCAAGTACCACTCCATGGGAACTCTGGGCTCCGTAGCAGCTGACCCCAGTAGTCAGGAGTGCAGGCACAGGCTCAGGTGCAGACAGGGCAGCTGGAACATTCAAGCTGGCACTGGCTGATACAGGCTGGCAGACTGGTGCAGGCGAATGGGTACTAGGAGGAGGCACTAGCAGTGCAGCAGGTACTTCTGGTTTAGGTAGATCTGGCAGGTATGACAGGTACTTTTAGGTATGTCAGGTCCAGGCAGGTCCATCTGGTACTGACAGGTCCGGCAGCTAATGTAACTCAGGTATGGGTTAGCATGCACAGGTAACGGACACAGGATATAGGAAATGGGACCTGACAACTAGCAAGCATGAGGAGGGTGCCTTGAATACATAGTATCATCCAGCTATTGGCTGGGGACACATAGTGTGCACAATACCCCTTTAAAAGGTGGGGACTGTATGTGCATGCCCCCGGAGCGGGAAGCAGAGACTGGGACAGACACCGCGGGCGGCCAAAGGGATGAGATCACCATTATCGTTATATAATCTTTTTAAAGTTCTGTCTATGGCTGGGATCGAGAAGCAGGAGAGAGGATTAGGACAGATGCTGCAGGGCGGCTGGAGGGATGAGGTCATGGGCGACTCTGCTGCAGGTTGTTGGCGCTAGCAAATATATAATCCTTTTAAAGCTCAGTCTGTGGCTGGGCTTCGTAGGAGACCAGTCATTTTACTGTGTTGTTTCATTGTACTGTATATGTCATCAAGATATCACAATAAGGAGGCGAATTAAAAAAATAATATTCAGCCCTACAGACACTAAAACATCTAGTGTGTCCAGTTCAATTTGAACAATTTTTGTGAAATGTCCTTTTAACCCCTTCAGAAGATATGATGTACATTGTTGTCATATGTCATGTCTGTGAGCTTGCATCTTTCTTTGAAGATGAGGGCTGAATTGTTCAGCAATCATCTGCCTTTAACAGACATGGGTGGAACGCAGCTCCTTCTCATTTTACATTAGTTGTGATGGCAGGGCTCTGATGGGTTGTCAAGATAGCTGGGAGTTTGCTGAAGACCTCTGTGCTTATGACGATCCTTGTAAGAAAACCAGCGTTTAACTGGTGTTTATAGGAGTCTGTGATGCAATGCCATGTGCAGTAGAAGAATCAGATGATTGCATCTTCAAGTTCCCTAAGGGACTAACAAGTAGAGTAGAAAGCAAAAAAAGTTTTCTACAAAATGTTAAAATATTAACGATAAAACTATCAAAATGTCTGAATTAAGTTTTTTTGGGACTTCACAACATTGTAATAAAATGCATTAAAAGATGATCAAAACTTTGTATTTACACCAAAATGGTATACCATATTTTTTGCTTTAGAAAACGCACCGGATTATAAAACGCACCCCCAAATTTGATGAAGGAAAAGAGAAAAAAATAATTTTTAATGTTAAATGAGGTCTGCCTTATAATGTCAGTGTCCGTCTTACAAATCATATAGGGTATATGTCCCTCATAGCCCCCTCATCCTGGTACATGGTCCCTCATCCTGGGATATAGCCCCCCCATCCTAGATATAGCCCCATTAATCTGGTTATGGCTGGCACACATCCCCCAGTGATGGCACACGTCCCCCAGGGCTGGCACACGTCCCCCAGTGATGGCACACGTCCCCCAGGGCTGGCACATGTCCTCCAGAGCTGGCACACGTCCCCTGAGCTGGCACACGTCCAACAGGGCTGGCAAACGTCCCCCAGGGCCGACACACCTCCCCCAGGGCTGGCACATGCCCCCCAGTGCTGACACATCTACTTAAAGGCTGGCACACCTCCCCCAGGGCTTGCACACCTCCCCCAGGGCTGACACACCTCCCCCAAGACTCTCACACATCCCCCAGGGGTCACATGCCCTGCAGGGCTGGCACATCTCCCCTAGGGGCTCGCACAAATACCCCAGGGCTTGCACACCTCCCCCAGGGCTGGCACACGCCCCCCATGACTGGCACACGCCCCCCAGGGCTGGCACACCTTTCCCAGGGCTGGCACACATTCACCAGGGCTGGCACACATTCACCAGGGCTGGCACATTCCCCCCCCTGCTAGATATGGCCCCCCATGCTGCTGCCATAATAAAATAACAGCCACGTTACTCACCTTTTCCAGCAGTGTCCTGTCTCCCTCCATGCCGTCTTCCACTTCCTGCTTCTTCTCTGTAACGCCAGTAATGTGATCTGGCACGCAGAGATGATGTCACTCTGCTGAGCCGATCACATAACCAGCTTTACAGAGAAGAAGCAGGAAGTGGAAGACGGCATGGAGGGAGACAGGACACTGCTGGAAAAGGTGAGTAACGTGGCTGTTATTTTATTATGAGAAGCAGCATGGGAGGCCGTATCTAGCACGGGGTGGGGGGTGTTTGACATGTGCCATCACAGGGGGGGCGCAAGCAATCTAATATGTTCCGCTCCCCCAGTCCATCACCGCTGTGCGGTTTCAGCACCGCGGTGATGGTCAGCGGGGTGCAGTGCATATTAAATTAACTGGAGCACGTGACCTCCTGCTGGCTCCTGCAGCCTACAGCCAGCCTGTTCCAGCCCCCGGACACACTCCAGAGCTGCCCCGAACCTCCCCACTTTCGGACTATAAGACGCACCCCCCACTTTCCACCAAAGTTTGGGGGAACAAAAGTGCGTCTTGTAGTCTGAAAAATATGGTCATTAAAAACATAATTTTATGGCACAAAATACAAGCCCATACATAACCTCATTTCTTGAAAGTTGAAAATTTTACAGTCCTTGGAAATGGCAACACAATACATTTTTTTTTTTTTTTACAACTTTCAGAATTTAGTTATAACTACTCTTTATATATATATATATATATATATATATATATATATATATATATATATATAGATAAAAACTATGCGTGTTTGGTATCTATGTAGTCATGCTGACCTGAAGAGTCATGCTGCCTGATTTTACTGTTGTCATGTGGTGCTCTGCCCTGCACTCACTTGGTGTCATGGCATTTTCTGACTCTGTTCCCACTATGGAGTCTGATAAGCAACCTGTTGCTTAGCCAGATTAACGGTGTCAGTTGTTGCTCACTAGTCATCAGTCTTACAGGAGTTAACTCTCTGATGGCTGGTTAATGTGCTGTTGGAATTTCAGGTTACGTTTGTCCTAACACGGCCGTCTCCACCCTTTAAGTATTGGGAAGGCCAGTCTCCTATGCTGATTATAGCTTCAGCTTAGCTCCAGTGATACTGGTTCTTTGGCGTTGTGTTCTAAATATTGGAAAACTGTTTCTGCTTGTTTGGAGTATGGTGTAGATTTCTTGGTTGATTGTTTATCTCCTGCTTGTGCTTTATCTCTCCCTTATCACATATTGTATTCTCCCTGTGTGTGAGTGCAGTGAGTTTGAGTTTTGTTTTGTTCCTCTCTGTCTTTATCTGTGGGTTTCATTACTCCCCTGCTCTGGGGGGTGGGGGAGTGGGAATCAGTTCAGGGCTGGATAGGAGGAGCAAGGCCAAGGTGGAGACTCATTCCTCTCCACCATCATGAGTACTCCAGAGGTAGGGAATGTTCTGGGCTACCTAGCCTGAGGAGTAGGTCGGGAGCCCCGGTTCCCCTTGTACCCATAGTCATCTTGACAATTATACAGTATAGTGCACATGGTAAACGAAAAAAAAAAACATTTGTGAAATTGAATTTTTTTTTGCAATTTCAATGCACTTGAATTTTTTGTACCGATTCCTATCCAGTGTGTCATATGATACAATGAATAGCATCATTCAAATGTACAACTTCTCCTGACAAAAAACCCCATACAATTATGCCCATGGAATAATAAAAAGTTGTGACTCTTGGAAGAAGAGGAGAAAAAAACAAAAAAAAAAGAAAATCAAAGAGTTAAAAAGGATAAAGTAAAAAAGACAAGCACGGAGTTCTGATTCTAAGGCTGGCTCGCTAGTGGAAGAAGAAAATGAGAAGTATTGTATTTACATTTCCATGTACATTTTTCTTTTTAGTCTTGTTCATTTTACTATCCGTATTGGATTTTAGTGGAGAACTTTACATTTATTTCAGCTGTATTGGATCTTGTTTTCCTCAGGCAGTCAAGGATGGGAAACCCAGTGATTTTATGGTTTCCTGTTACATATTGTGTGTATAGTATGAACGGATTTATTCTGTAATTGTGCGTTATTTGAAATTGTTCTGACATAACATCCAGGCTTCTGGTATTACATCCTCCTGTGCATATCGCACCAATTTCATGTTTGACTTTACAGCCTGAAGCATAGTAATTGCCTCAAATTTCCCGCTCACGCTCAACAACTTTGTATCTACAATTTCATGTGAAAAATGAAGCTACATGTTCTCTTGTTACCGGATTTTTTTGTTTCAATCGTTGAACCAGATGGAGTAGTTGTCCCGAATCTGTTTCAATATTGCTTTGTCAAATATGAGATATATATATATATATATATATATATATATATATATATATATAACTGACAGTATCATATCCATGAAAACAGCAGGAATAACATAAGAGCAATAAGTGCCCACTTTTTATCTAGTGACAGGTCCTCTTTAATTATATTAGGCCCAGTGCAACGCAAAGTGCTTGAGTGCTCCAGCTTCTCTCCTTTCCCAATGTCAAATGGACACCGGCTCCACAACTCCAACTCCACAGCCCTGGTTTCAGGAGCTGAAACTGAGTGTAAAATATCAAAATCATCCTCAAAAATGCAAATTTCCTCAAAAACGTTGAGTTTCTACGAAGTTTCTGTTCTGAAAACTCAGCAAAAAGTCCCTTTATGGACACTTTCAGCTTCAAAATTGCCTAAAAATCCTCAAAATGAGCATATGTTAGGGTGTGTGCCCACATAGTGGTTTAGTGACGTTCAAATCGTCAGTAAACCGCTGGAAAATTCAAGGAGCCTAGACTCCTGAGCTCAGAAGTCACCAGCGGTTTTCCAGCGGTTTCTCAGCGTTTTTTTCAGTGTGTGCACAGCGTTTTACAGTCGTTTTTTCCAGCGGTTTTTCTGGCGGTTTTCTATGGAGGATTTTGTCCATGGAAACGCTCAAAAACCGCTGAGAAGAATTGACATGTTGTATGCTGCTAAAACGCTAGGAAACCGCTCAACCGCTGGCGGATCCGCTCACATAAACCCACTATGTGTGCACAGCGTTTTCTAAATTACATAGGGTTACTTGTAAGTCCTAACGCTGCTAAGGATTTACATAAATTTAAATAAAACCTATGCTAAACCGCAGGCGTTTTCGCTGCTAAACCGACACTAAACCACTGTGGGCACATACCCTTCAATTGTTATAAGGAGAACTATATTCACAAAATAAAAGATGCAAACAAAATAAATCATATATATTTACATTACCATAACTGTAACAATTTGTACTATAGTTATTGTGTTATATTAGGTCAACAAAGAACACACATGAAAGAAATATTATATTTTTTTTACATTTTTTTGTATACATTTGTCAAAATAGTTCATATGAATTGAAATGTAACTTTATATAGTTCCCCAAAAATATCAAGTTATTTTTAAAATAATCTTGTAAAAACAAAGAATCAAAAATGTATGTAGATTTTATATAATATATAGTGCAGTATAGTATATAGTTTATGGAGTACAGACAGAAACATAAAGTAATTGGCCTTTATGGCATTTGTCCATTTTGGATGTACTTTACTTGCCTGCTATGCTGAGAATCTTCTTCTTTTGCACATGGATTGATACAAAGTTTTTATCAACTTACAAGTTTATGCTTTAACTTTAGGGATCGACTTCTGTGAAATATCTTACACCGTTCTATCACAAACTTCTACTGCCGAAAGCTGTTCTTTGAGTCTATAACATCTTATTGAGTTCAGTTCTATTAAAGATGATTCCAACCCAAAGCTTAATCTAAATTAGTCATAAAAAGAGAAAAAAAAACAAATGCATTGAAAACAGCTATCATGTTGCGTTACAACTGGTGAACGGTTTAATTCTTAAAGGTGTACTCCAATGAGATAAACAATTCTTCCACGGTCCGTGCTATGATAAACTGTAAAAATAAGATTCCCAGTGCAGTACTATTGTACATGGCCGCCCTCCTGTTATCTGAATGCAGAGAAGCAGATATAATCAGGAGACTGCTGTTACTAACAGTAAGGAGCACGCCCCCTGATGTGTGATGGAAAGTCCAAGCTTATCGAGATGGCTTACTAACACAAGAGCTCCCCCTGATTTATGGAAAGTCCTAGAGACTTATCAGAGACTGGCGGTTACTAACAGCAAGGAGCACACCCCTGATGTGCGATGGAAAGTCCCATCGGGTAAAGTGGGTACGGGAAGTATTGAGACCCTTTTAAATTTTTCACTCTTTCTTTCATTACACCCATTTGGTAAATTAAAAAAGAGCATTTTTTTTCTCATTAATGAACACTCTGCACCCCATATTGACTGAAAAAAAACAAATGTAGAAATTTTTGCAAATTTATTAAATAGAGAAACTGAAATATCACATGGTCATAAGTATTCAGACCCTTTGCTTAGACACTCATATTTAAAGGGGTTGTCTGGGCTTTTTGGATTATTTCTATGGGTATCCAGGCTACAAAATGTTGACAGTGTGTAATATACATGCTGTCAATTTTGCATTGTCACCCGGATATCGCCTATTTGCATCTGCCAGAGAACGACCGTGTTTGTGTTGGATCCTGCATGTAAATGCAGAACTGGACATTACTCCCAGACTCCTCCAAACTCGCCCCTTTCCTCAGTCTCGGTATACCTGGCCACCCCCCAACCCTCCTACAGGTCTGCCACAACCCCTAAGATGACCATCCACACCCATTGCACACATCGGTCCCTTCCTCCACTGACACAGTGTGCCGAATCCACATCTGTGTGAAGTAGATTCTGCACACTGTCAGTGCAGGAGGGGGCTGCTGAATGTAAAGCCATATGGTGTGTGCTCACCTAGTCCTCTTTGGCCCCACTGTCAGTGGAGCCGAGGACTGCAGCTGCCGGCTGTCTATGCCCTGGAGCCAGTCCTGTCTATACCGCAGCTGTCTGCTCTCTATGCCCTGGAGCCAGTCCTGTCTATACCGCAGCTGTCGGCTCTCTATGCCCCGCTGCATGGATGGTAAGTTATTCTGATGCTGCCATTTGGAGTAGTTTTTGTATATTTTTGTTAGGACTCATGAGCATGAGGATCCGTGACGTGGATCATAAGCTTAAGTGTCTTGGCCAACACATGAACCAATACCTCATCTATAAGGTTTTTTGTTTATCATATAAAAAACTTTTTTGCACTTTTTTATCATTTTCAGAGTGCAGCTGGGCCCCATGGGGTGCCGTTCATCTAGTGGTGCAGAAGCATCGTATTGGGCAGCCCATTGGTAGGTGGCAGAGCCAGTGGGTAGCTTTCAGACACTCTGCATCATTTTGTATCAGTGTGAATGGTGTCCTAAGCAAGCCCATTATGTGCATGGCAGGTCGCCTCCCACACTTTGTTGTAGGTAGAGGTGATTTTTATTAGCCTGCACCTGGAGTTTGCTTTACATAGTGGGGTCTGACTGCATCCTGCAAGTGCAGTGTTGGTTTTTGGATGTGGCATGGATGGTAAGTTATATTACAAACTGTCAACATTTAGCAGCCTGGATACACATAGAAATTATCCAAATGCCCGGACAACCCCTTTAAGTCACATGCTATCCATTTCCTTGTGATCCTCCTTGAGATGGTTCTGCTCCTTCATTGGAGTCCAGCTGTGTTTATTAAACTGATAGGACTTGATTTGGTAAGGCACACACCTGTCTATATAAGACCTCTCAGCTTACAGTGCATCTCAGACTAAATGAGAATCATGAAGTCAAAGGAACTGCCCAAGGAGCGTAGAGACAGGCACAGATCTTGCAAGCACAGATCTTGCCAAGGTTACAAAAGAATTTCTGCAGTAATCAAGGTTCCTAAGAGCACAGTGGCCTCCATAATCCTTAAATGAAAGAAGTTTTGGATCACCAGGAGTCTTCCTAGACCTGGCTGTCCAGCCAAACTGAGTAATCGTTGGAGAAGAGCCCTGGTGGGAGAGGTAAAGAAGAACCCCAAGATCACTGTGGCTGAGCTTCAGAGATGCAGTAGGGAGATGGGAGAAAATTCCGCAAAGTCAACTATTACTGCAGCCCTCCACCAGTCAAGCCTTTTGGCAGAGTGGCCCGGCGGAACACTCTCCTCAGTGCAAGACATATGAAAGCCAGCATTTAGTTTGCAAAAAAACACATGAAGGACTCCTGGACTGTGAGAAATAAGATTCTCTGGCCTGATGTAGTGAAGATAGAACTTTTTGGTGATAATTCCAAGCGGTATGTGTTTAGAAAACCAGGCACTGATCATCACCTGCCCAATACAATCCCAACAGTGAAACATAGTGGGGGCAGCATCATGCTATGGGGGTGTATTTCAGCGGCAGTAACAGGACGACTGGTTGCAATTGAAGGAAACATGAATGTGGCCAAGTACAGAGATATCCTGGATGAAAACCTCTTCCAGAGTGCTCTGGACCTCAGATTTGGCTGAATGTTTACATTCCAACAAGACAATGACCCTAAGCACACAACGAAAATAACAAAAGAGTGGCTTCAGAGCAACTATGTGACCATTCTTGACTGGCCCAGCCAGAGCACTGACCTGAACCCAATTGAGCATCTCTGGAGAGACCTGAAAATGGCTGCCCACCAATGTTAACCATCCAACCTGACGGAAGTGGAGAGGATCTGCAAGGAAGAAAGGCAGAGGATCCCCAAATCCAGGGGGGAAAAAACTGCATGGATGTACTAGCTCAAAAGGGTGCTTCTACTGTTTACTGACCAAAAGGTCTGAATACTTATGACCATGTAATATTTCAGTTTTTCTTGTTTAATAAATTTGAAAAAAATTCTACATTTTTGTTTTTTCAGTGAAGATGGGGTGCAGAGTGTACATTAATGGGAAAAAAATTAACTTTTTTGAATGTACCGAATGGCTGCAATGAAACAAAGAGTGAAAAATTTAAAGGGGCACCCCCCTTCCAATGTGTAAAGTAAAGTTCCAGAGGCTATTAACTTTAGACTGGCTGCTGTTACTAACAGCAATGAGCCTCCCACCTCTCCATTCACCCCCCGATGTGTTATGTAACCTCCCAGAGGGGAGAGGGAGCAGAAAGAGCAGCTAAAGTGTCACACTGAATTACAGGTATTGTAAGGATAATAGAATGGCACTGCGTATCTCATCTTAAAGTTTATGAGGGCATAGACTGTGGAAGAATTTTTTATTTCCCTGGAGTACCCCTTAAAGGTTTCAATTTAGACTTCACATATATGCTGGTATGCTGTAAAGCTCCAATAGGCGAGTGTAACCTAGGTACAGTAAAGCCCCAGTCACACATAATGATATTGTTAGAGAGATCGTTGTAACTATGACGTCATAGTTACAACGATCTCTCCAGCGATGTTGTTATGTGTGACACTTTGCAGCGATCAGGCCCCTGCTGTGAGGTCGTTGCTTGGTAGGTCATATTTTATCTCTCAGACCCTTCATACTCCCTACTTTAATTTTCTAAGTTAATGACCTTTGGATTTTCATTGGCTGTAAGCAATAATCATCAACATTGACATAAATAAACACTTGAAATAAATAGATCACTCTGTAATGACTCTGTATATTATATGCACTTCACTTTTTGTATTGAATTACTGAAATACATTAACTTTTTGATGATATTCTAATTCATTGAGATGCACATGTAGGATATGAATTATATTACTGAGTAAATGTGTTGTATGATTATGGCTGTGGAGTCTATAAGCCGTTCCTATTCCTCATTATCTTCCATGATCCGACTCTAAGGCTGCATTCACACGCAGCGTTTGTGCTGCGTTTTTTGGCACCAAAAACAGATCCTCTTTTTGCAAAAAAAGCATCACAAACACATCATCTACTTGTGCTCCTTTTTTTTTCTTTTTTTTCAGTGTGCTCATACAAACAGACACACAAGACACACAGACAGAGACACACACACGTTCTTACCCTCCCTGGCGATTCCTAGGTAAACTTCGGTGATATCTTCCTTCTGGGTATCAATAGGACCTGTACCTGTGAGTTGTATGAGTGCATATAGGACCTTGCACCATATTACTCTGAGCCTATGTCACATGTATAGGCCCTGCTAGTACCGTACCCA
This sequence comes from Allobates femoralis, assembly GCA_033576535.1. Taxonomy (NCBI): domain Eukaryota; kingdom Metazoa; phylum Chordata; class Amphibia; order Anura; family Aromobatidae; genus Allobates; species Allobates femoralis. The sequence goes on from JARQOC010000003.1 coordinate 119,740,405, forward strand.
CAGGTCATGGGTGGAAGACATCACCGGAGCTCACCGTGGGACCGCCGGGGAGGGTCAGAAATTGGATGTTACTTGTTCAGAAAGTGCAGCAGAAAAATGGAGCAATATTTGCCATGCTCATTATTTTCCGGATTGGCTTTCTGCACCGCTAATGCAGCAGTCAAAAACACTGACATCTGCACAGCAAATGGAAAATCCCATTCACTTTGCTGCAGACGCAGAGACTGATCCGTTTATGGTGCAGATTTAAAAAAAAGAACGCGGCACCAAAAACGGATCAGAAACGTCCAGTGTGAACATAGCCTAATTCCAACTCCTTCATAAATGGACAAACGGTACTTCTGAAAAATGTAGAGTAGTAAAGCGGTAACATCACCATGCCAGTGTTTTATTTAATAAATGGGAGTCTGAGATTGATAGCGCATTAAAATAATTAAACTTTTCTAAATTCCCATCAGTTAATACATTATTTAACTAATATTAATAATTTATATATTTTTTAAAGCTTGAGTTTTGGTGGCTAGTACCTTATTACTGACTCCGACTCCACACAGAACTAGCTCCGATTTCATGACCCTGACTCCTCCGCCATGTGTATGAAGCTGGTCATATGTTCCTGCTCACACGGCATTGTGTCATATAATATCTTGTGTTCAGACCTTGGCTGAGGAGCTTTTGTATATTGGGTCAGTACAGCACTCTTCATTTTACAGAAGATTGAAGCATATTTATGGTTATCACTTCTTACTTTTTTCTTTTTCAAGAGCAGACAACATTCTGAATGAAGATGTTAAACAGTGTATTACCAAGAGGGCCACCGTATGAGTACAGACTGAGTGGCGGCACTTTGATTATTCATTTTATAGACTCTCTTCGTAGAGATCCTTACTTCATTGGACGTGCCGGTGACCTGCCTTCTGTAACTTAATTGCTTTATGCGGAGAACAGATGCGACCTTGTCAAAGATCTGTACATATTTTCCTTCCAGAAAACTAATTTATCATTGTTCTGTCATGTCACAAATGTCAAGAATCATAGGAAGCCTCTGTGTTCTGCTTCATCTCTGAACTTCTATTTATTCTGTTTTTTTTTCCCCCAAGTTTATTTGTACATTATGAAATATGACAAATTGATTTAGAAGCAAGATGGGTAGATAAACTAAACTGTATGTAACTAAATGTCCTACAATTCCGTCTCACTTTACTCCAAAAAAAAATCCTTGGACACATGCCATGCATCAGATTTATTTTTTAAAGGGAACCTGTCACCTCCTAAAAGCCACCTAACCTATCAATACAAGTCCCTGCACCTCCCTATTACCATTATAACTATCCCTCTCTCTGCTAAATGGTTGCTTTCAATGTTGTAAAAAACGTTTTTATACTTACTCATTAGGATGATAATGAAGCGGGGCTATATGCAATAGTCCCCCTGGGCGTGTTGGTTTGCAGCCTCCATGATCCTTTACCATGGGTGTGACTTTGTAATAAGATTTATCTCTGGCCCAGCCTCTCTGTGCTGCTTCTGCTGTGCAGGCTCTGCCCTCCTCCTCTCTGTCACTCACAGCATGCAAATCATTTGTCCTGATGTCAGTTCCAGAGTCCTGACCTGACAAAGCATAAACATCACAGCAGAAGCAGCACAGAGAGGCAGAGGGAATGGCCACCGTCAATCAAGCTCCCTCCAGCCACAGTGACGGCCTCCCCTCCATGGTTTCTAACTGTAAGTTTTACAAAGGCTATATCTCGGGGTACACAGCACACTGACACATGGGGGACCCCTTCCCTGAATACAGCAGACATGCTGCATTCAGTGCTGCATTTAGATTGCCATGCAGCAGGGGGTCGGCAGGTCCTCTTTAAAGGCTCATTCCCACTGGCCGATAATAATCTCAGTTTCTAACAGTAGTGACACACCATTCACGATAATTTTGCAATTCAGTTGGGTTAAGTGACTGAACAATGAGTCCAAAAACAATCGTTTGTTGTGCATAAAATTGTTTAGGTGAGCAAAGAAATTCTCATAAACTTTCCAAAATTGTGTAACGTAAGTGGAGATTGTTCACTCATTGAATGATTTGACCGACATAAAGGAGAGGTTTAACATTTAAGTCCTAAATAGGGCTGACCGTGTTCCAAAGCAATAGTTTTGTAGTAGGTGAAGCATGTGAATTAATACATATTCACAGTTGGAGCAAGTACAAATTTGTAATTAGCAAAAAACAATGTGCTTTGCTAATTTGATTAAATATTATTTTTACAGTTTCTGCATTTAAATGTTTGTTCAACACTTTATTACTTCATGGCTTAAAAATAATTGGTATAATTTATGGGATTTGAACTTTGAATTGACCTTGATTTGAGATTACCGGCCTGAGTGAACACAGTGCATGATGTTAGATCAGAGGTCCCCAACTCCAGTCCTCAAGGGCCGCCAACAGTGCAGGTTTTCTCCTTAGTATTGCACAGGGCTTGGAATCATTACCTGTGCAGATGATCACATTAGCACCTGTGCAATACTAAGGAGATCCTGAAATCCTGCACTGTTGGCGGCCCTCGAGGCCTGGAGTTGGGGACCTCTGTGTTAGATGTTTCCAAGTAATCAAAGAATCATAGAAAGGTAAAGTTAGAAGGGACCTCCTGGATCGCCTGGTCTTATCCCCTGCTCAAAGCAGCTTTCGCTAAATTATCCCAGAAATGTGTGTCCAGCCTCTGTGTTGAGGCTTCTTTTGGAGAACTCACCACCTATCATGGCTGCCTGTTCTACTTGTTAATTACCCTCACTGTCAAAAAGTTTTTCCTAATAGCTAATCTGTATCTTCTCCCAATCCTTTTTTTTCTCATATCTAAACTGCGATCTCTATTCACTCATTTCATTCACAATTCACATTCTTTATTAACACTTGTCTGACATCGTTTGCTAATTATGAGTTACGTTCTCATCGTTCATCGCTTGAACCATGACTGTGAAGTCAGTAAACCAAACATCCAACTCAGACACCTCAATTTCCCTGAATCCGACTCCGCCAAAATGGACACTGATTCCAACTATATGTCTCCGACGTCACAGCCCTTGTTTGAACACTTCTAAGGTAGTTTACTACACTAGTCAGTAATCAACTGGGAAGACAGGAAATACTTAGTCTTCTGATTGCATCTTTAATACAACCTAGTAGAGCAAATGATTTAGGAGGACGTTTCCTTGACTAATCTGGCGATATTCTTTTGTCATATGTGTCATCTGAATCAGCATTATATTGTCATATAAGTTTACCAGTAGTCACCATCTATGACCAGGGTCAGACGATCTTAAAACACGGACCGTACTCGCATTGTAAAGCATGAAGTAGCCGGCATCTCCTCTCACCCAACCATGACAGTTACACAGTAATTCATTAAGCTGTCATGGTCGGGTCAGAGAAGCCTCAGCCACTTTGTGCTTTACAATGTGAGCAGCGTTCATATTATACGGCCGTCTGACCCCGGCCATTGTATACTATGTATTAGAGATGAATGATGGATCGATCCACTGCTAATCAACTTCAAATTGAATTTCCTGATATTGTCCTGGCAAATATGAGGCAAGGTCCTCTTACAAATGGTTTGTGATTCAGTTCAGAAGGAGCATAAAAAAAAAATCACACATTGCTGAAGAACGTATTAGGGCGCACTCACATGAGCGTATAAAGCGGCCGTCACACGCAACGATTTTAAGCCCGATATCGTTTAAGCGATCTCCTTTTTGATCGCTTAAGCGATATCGTTTTGGCATTGTTGCATGTAATCAAGCGATTTTACATAGTAAAATCGCTTGATCGTGACATCGCAGATCTGAGCTCCGGAGCTCAGATCTAGCGATGAACGATGTCACGATCTGCTTCATCGTGGTGTATGACACCACGATGAACGATCTCCCAGCGGCAGAGCCTATGCTGGGAGATGGTAACTATGGTACACGTCGGGTTACTAAGCGCCGCGCGGCGCCTAGTAACCCGATGTGTACCATAGTAACCAGCGAGATCGCTGGTCCACATCGCTGGTGAGTCTGTCTGTGTGACATCTCACCAGCGATGTGAGCGATATTGTAAGCGATCGCGCGTGCACTTGATCGCTTACAATATCGCTAGCGATATCTTAGCGTGTGACGGCCGCTTAACTCAGATGAGTGCCATTTGATGTGATATCTGATAGGTTCAAGGATAGTGTATGGGGCGGGACTGATCAGCTCATTTTTTCTCATGCCGATTTCGACAATGCTGTAACTGGCATTGTACATCAGATGATGCGCAAGCATTCATGTCTATGGGTGCATTGAAATCAATGGATTGCACTCGGATGACATCTGAGTGCAGTTCAATTTCCACAGACTCTTACAGAGGAGAAGATGTAAATCTTTTGCTGCTCTTCTCCTTCCGTGCTCTGATTCTCGCATCTGAGAGAATCGGATTGCACTGAGCTGATGCTCTGATCATAGTATATCATTAGCATAATTGGCCCAATTCTCTTGCATGAGTGAATCTATGGCCATCTGACACTTTTTTAGCCAGAGAGCGGGCTCATGGCATCAGGCTCGCCCAGCAGGCTTCTCCATAGTGTCTCAGAGCTATAAAATCACTTGGTCTATGGCAACCAGTCAGGAAGATTATCACAATGACTAACAAAGGTTCAGGAAAGGAAAGGAGGAGCCATTTAAGGATTTTACTGACTAAAGATGAGAAGTCAGAGCACACAGCTCATTACATAGAGAAACTGAAAGATACATAACTGCTTTTGGTGCACAACTGTAGTGCTAAAGAATAGTGAAAATGGAAGTCGTAGTCTGTGAGTAATAATCCAAAAATTCAAGTCATAGGGAGAAGCGCTATATTACCTTTAATAGCATCTTTGTTCTAAATCTTCACACACTTCAAACAAGGAGAGCAGTATTAAACCCCTTAGTATTAATGTTACTGCTACAAAAAATCCTGAATCTTCCAGAGACGGCCATAACATAAGCTTTATTTTTGGCACATCTTTAGTTTGGAGGGGATTTTTTTTAAAGACAACTAAATTTTTTAACAATTCTTGTAACGGTCCAATACTAGAACTGGACCAACCACTCAAATATACAGCGGCCAGTTGCTTTTGGCACTTGAACTCAGCTAGCACCACCCCTTGTGAAAAGCTACATCTTCAGTTTACACCGCCTGTACGTAAACACTAAAAAGGCAATGGGGTGAGCTGGAACCCACATGATTGTAAGGCAGGCTTCTAAAATGGCAATAGGGTGAGCTGGAACCCACATGATTGTAAGGCAGGCTTCTAAAATGGCAATAGGGTGAGCTGGAACCCACATGATTGTAAGGCAGGCTTCTAAAATGGCAATAGGGTGAGCTGGAACCCACATGATTGTAAGGCAGGCTTCTAAAATGGCAATAGGGTGAGCTGGAACCCACATGATTGTAAGGCAGGCTTCTAAAATGGCAATAGGGTGAGCTGGAACCCACATGATTGTAAGGCAGGCTTCTGCCCACATGATAGGATTTTTTTTTACAATTTAATCTCTTCACCTCCTGGCGATTTCCCATTTTTCATTTTTCCCTCCCCTTCTTCCAAGAGCCATAACTTTTTATTTTCCCCTTAATATAGATATATGAGGGTTTCTTTTTTGCAGGACAAGTTGTACTTTTAGATTAAATCATTTATGTTACCATATAATGTACTGGAAAATGATAAAATTGGGGTGAAATTGCAAATAAAGTGATCTTTTGGGTTTTTATCCACCATGTTCACTATATAGTAAAACTCACATGTTGGTATGATACCTAGGGTTGGTACGAGTTCTTAGGTACCAAACATGTATACTTTTACTGGTATCTAAGTGGTGAAAAAAAACTCTGAAGCTTTTAAAGAAAAAGAATTGCGCTTTTGGCGCCATTTTCCGCGACCTGTAGCATTCTCACTTTTCAGGATATGCGGCTGTGTGATGGCTTATTTTTTGCATCTTGAGCTGACATTTTTAATGATGCTACCGCCCATCCAAACATAGTGAAAATGTTCACTCCCTGCTGATGATGTCACTGGGACATCACTGGCAGGAAGTGAATCAAAACAGTTTCCGGGGTCATTACACGACCCTGGACTGTCCAGGTAAAAATATTCAAGTCCCGTGATTGCTTTGCGGATATCATGGATCTGATGGGCGCTGTTAGATACACATCTTAACTGATGATATCAGCTGAGATGTGGGTGGGGGGAGGATGTGCGCTCACAAGGTGAGCTTGCATCAGAGGGAGGTAGGCGATCTATGATGCACATGTGTGTCATAGGTTGTGAAGGGGTTAAGTAGGCTAAAATGTCAATTACTGTAGTGTTTTGTTAAACCGTCTGTTGGTTATCACCAATTACCATCCAGTTTCCCCCAGCCAGATATGTTGAGGTTGCTTGCACATTGATAAGGTTGTGTTTTTGTTAAAGAGATCAAAAGGGGTTAATTATAAGCGTAGGAATCCTCCGAATGTTGGTCACGTCTTTTCTGGAACTAAGAGCTTTACAGTATTGAGAGTCAAATCTCTTGGGAAAGTTTGGCCATATTGGCGAATTCGAATTTAAAACAATTTGCTCATCTCTATAATTACACAGGTCAACAAAAAAAATTTTTTTTTCTGGTGCCCAAAATATTTTAATGAATTTGGGGTATTTTTGGGGTGCTGATTCTGAATATGCTATCAGTTTTGCCAGATTGGCTCAAGTTTTTGAGATTTTTGGTATCTTATTTATAGCACTTGTTGGTAAATGCGACGCATCATCTCATTAATTTCTTTGGATTAGTACTTGAACTGAGCAGTTCTCAATATAGTTTTGTGTTAATTAGTGTTCTAAAAGTTTGTTCATAGCTTGATTTTTGCACTAACTTTATGTTGTTGTCTGTTTTCCAGTGAAAAGCATGAACTCATCAAGAAGAAGTTGTCTTAACGATCCAGACTCATTCTGTTACATTTGTGGTGAATATACACTGACAAAACATAGAAGAAACATAACAGACTTCGTTAAAAAAGTGTATTTTGCCTATTTTGGGGTTATGCTTGGGGACCAAGACAAGTTTTGGGCACCACACATAGTGTGCAAAGCATGTATCGAATTATTACGAAAATGGAGCAAAGGACAAAGAACAAGCTTCAAATTTGGTGTTCCAATGGTGTGGAGAGAGCAAAAAAATCATCATGATGACTGTTATTTCTGTGCAGTGCAAGTACAAGGATTCAATAAGCATAAGAAACGAAAATGGGAGTATCCTAACATGGAATCTGCAAGAAGGCCTGTCCCTCATTGTGAAGATGTGCCTGTACCTGTGTTTACCATGTTACCTGACCTTCCCCCACCTGATGATGATGATGAAATGCAGGGTATGGAGCTAAGCATTAGTTCTGGAAGTGAACTAGAATATGAAGGAAGTTTCAGAACACCTACGCAATTTTCCCAAGGAGAGCTCAACGATCTAATAAGAGACCTCAACCTCTCAAAAAGTGCATCCGAACTTTTAGCTTCAAGGCTAAGTGAAAAAAATTGTCTGACGCCTGGAACTAAAATTACATCTTACAGGACCAGAGAAGAAGCACTTCTTCCATTTTTCTGTGAAGATGACCTACTTGTATATTGTAAGGATATTCCTGGCCTGATGCTGCAAATGGGTTTACAAGTATATCGTCCTGTAGACTGGAGGCTTTTCATAGATAGTTCTAAAAGGAGTTTGAAATGTGTTTTGTTGAACAATGGCAATCAGTGTGCATCTCTTCCAGTAGCTCACTCAACTAAACTTGCAGAACAATACCAAAATGTCAAAATGGTCTTGGAGAAACTGTGCTACCATGAACATTCGTGGCTGATATGTGTTGATTTAAAAATGGTCAACTTTTTACTTGGACAGCAAAGTGGATACACAAAGTATCCTTGCTTCATCTGCATGTGGGATAGTAGAGCAAAACATCAGCACTGGGAGAAACTGAATTGGCCTCCAAGGGACACCTTGACAGTAGGAGCATCAAACATAGTGAACGAACCTTTGGTGGATAGGGAAAAAATCATTCTACCACCACTTCACATAAAGTTAGGATTAATGAAGCAGTTCGTCAAGGCATTAGACAAAGATGGTAATTGCTTCATGTACATCTGCAGATCTTTCCCTGGTCTTAGTAGCGAAAAACTGAAGGCAGGAATGTTTGATGGTCCTCAAATTCGGAAACTCATTAAAGATTCAAATTTTCCTAAGGAAATGAATGACATTGAAGCTGCTGCATGGTGTAGTTTTGTGTTGGTAGTGAAGAACTTCTTGGGAAATCAAAAGGCAGACAATTATGAAGAACTGGTACAAAACATGCTATTGAGATTTAGAAATCTGGGTGTACACATGAGCATTAAATTGCATTATCTTCACAGTCACTTGGACAGATTTCCAGAAAACCTTGGAGATTTTAGCGAAGAACAAGGGGAGAGATTTCATCAGGATATTATGGTGATGGAGGAAAGGTACCAAGGCAGATGGGACAGACATATGATGGCTGATTACTGCTGGAATCTACAGCGTGACTGCCCCAATAGCTCACATAGAAGAAAATCATATAAAAAGCGCTTTTCCAGCGATTAAATGTCTATCTTTCATGTCTTGTTCATTTTTGAAGATTACTTTCTAAAACTAGTTAAAATAAACTAAAATCAACATTTACTTTGTTAAATTTATTGTATTCATGACAATATCAATAAAGTTAATGCGCGTGTAGCAAAAAACGTCTTTTTTTTTTACATATTTTACGAAAAATCTCAAAAACTTGAGCCAATCTGGCAAAACTGATGACATATTCAGAATCAGCACCCCAAAGTTACCCTAAATTCAATGAAATATCTTTGGCACCAAAAATGCTGTTGACCAGTGTTATCTATAATAATCTATAATTGCAGGCACAATATTCAATGTACATAGCAGAGGTGTGTGCACAAAGCTTTATATAATTGAATGAAGCTGAAGGGCTCCTGATATATGTAGATGTATCTTGATTCTTACTTTTATGGATTAAGGGTACTTTCACATCAGCGTTTTTTTTTAAATCGCGGCAGATGCGGTGAAAAAAACGCATCTGCCGCGATTGCCGCATACCGGCTGCACTTGCGGCACAGTTGCGGCACAGTTGCGGCAAGCCCAATGCAATGTATATGCGGGCTTGCGGCAGGTGCGGCAAGTGCGGTTTCGGCACTTGCGGCAGGTGCGGCCGCGAAAAAACCACGGCTGACCGCGGTTTTTTTCACGGCCGCAACTGCCGCAAGTGCCAAAACCGCACTTACCGCACCTGCTGTATGCATACATAGGGGCGGGCTCTGCCTCGGACGTGACAAGCAGGAGGCGTTTCAGCTGCCAGCCAACCGCTCCTAACAATTCCTCACTCTGCGCCTGTGTGAGTTGAGATGATGAGGCACAGGCGCACAGTGAGGAGGGGAGACAACCACACAGGCACAAGGCGGCACAGAAGCAGGGGGCAGCACATAGTCGGGAGGACCACCAAGTACCCCCCGGACTTCTTATCTCTACACTTTCTAAAGTGTTTTCTACAGCTTACGAAGGAATGGGCGGGTGTAGAAACATGGTAGATCCCTACCCTGAATGTAGCAGACCTGCTGCATTTAGTGGTGCTTTCAATTAGGAAAGCACCAGGGGGAAGCGACAGGTCCTTTTTAAATTAAAAGTTTTGATATACATGTAAATGCATTGCAAATGATGAAATAATGTACCGTATATACTCGCGTATAAGCCGAGTTTTTCAGCCCAAAATTTGGGCTGAAAAGTCCCCCCTCGGCTTATACGCGAGTATATAAAAAAAAATAAAAAAATACCGCAGCAGCCCCGGAGGTATACAGGCCCCCCCCACCTTGCGCGCAGCCTGTAAAGGAAAATCATACTTACCAGTGTCCAGTCTCCGCGGCTGCGGCTGTATACAGCCCTGGGGCTGCGGCTGTATACAGCCCTGGGGCTGCGGCTGTATACAGCCCTGGGGCTGCGGCTGTATACAGCCCTGGGGCTGCTGCTGTATACAGCCCTGGGGCTGCGGCTGTATACAGCCCTGGGGCTGCTGCTGCTGTATATACCTCTGGGGCTGCATATGGGGCTGCATATACCTCTGGGGCTGCATATACCTCTGGGGCTGTATATACCTCTGGGGCTGCATATACCTCTGGGGCTGCTGTATACTACCACTGGGGCTGCTGATGTATATACCACTGGGGCTGCTGCTGCTGTATATACCTCTGGGGCTGCATATGGGGCTGCATATGGGCTGCATATGGGGCTGTATATGGGGCTGTATATGGGGCTGCATATACCTCTGGGGCTGCATATACCTATGGGGCTGCATATACCTATGGGGCTGCATATACCTCTGGGGCTGCATATGGGGCTGCATATACCTCTGGGGCTGCATATACCTCTGGGGCTGCTGTATACTACCACTGGGGCTGCTGATGTATATACCACTGGGGCTGCTGCTGCTGTATATACCTCTGGGGCTGCATATGGGGCTGCATATGGGGCTGCATATACCTCTGGGGCTGCATATACCTCTGGGGCTGCATATACCTCTGGGGCTGCATATACCTATGGGGCTGCATATACCTCTGGGGCTGCATATGGGGCTGCATATACCTATGGGGCTGCATATACCTCTGGGGCTGCATATGGGGCTGCATATACCTCTGGGGCTGCATATACCTCTGGGGCTGCTGTATACTACCACTGGGGCTGCTGATGTATATACCACTGGGGCTGCTGCTGCTGTATATACCTCTGGGGCTGCATATGGGTCTGCATATGGGGCTGCATATACCTCTGGGGCTGCATATACCTATGGGGCTGCATATACCTATGGGGCTGCATATACCTCTGGGGCTGCATATGGGGCTGCATATACTTCTGGGGCTGCATATACCTCTGGGGCTGCATATGGGGCTGCATATACCTCTGGGGCTGCATATGGGGCTGCATATACCTATGGGGCTGCATATACCTCTGGGGCTGCATATGGGGCTTCATATACCTCTGGAGCTGCATATACCTCTGGGGCTGTATATACCTCTGGGGCTGCTGTATACTACCACTGGGGCTGCTGCTGTATACTACCACTGGGGAGGCTGCTGTATACCTCACTGCTGGGGGTTGTATACCTGTGCTGGAGTCCACCCTCGGCTTATACGCGAGTCAATAAGTTTTCCCAGTTTTTGGGGGCAAAAGTAGGGGGGTCGGCTTATACACGGGTCGGCTTATACACGAGTATATACGGTAAATAACATCTTCTAAACATCTTAACTTATTAAATTTCAAGCATGAATGCCACATTCAGAAATTCACACTTTGGCTGCTATGAATAAGGTTATTTATCAGTGTCAGATGAACCATCTGCTCTACTTAATTGATTTAGTTAAGCAAATCATCAATATCCTTTGCTGGCAGCGTCTTTTTCAATTTGCAACCAATCATGTACTCGATTGGAGACAAGACTAGAGACCAGGACTGTTTGGCAAGCCAAACCTCTGACTCCTCAATTTACCTGAATCCAACTCCAACCCAGACTCCACCAAAATAGACACCGACTCTGACTCCACAACTCCGACTCAACAGCCCTGGTGTGAAGTCGGTAAGTCAAGCCTCCAACTTCGACTCCAACTCCTCAATTTCCTTGAATTCGACTCTGATTCCGAGACCAACAAAATGGACACCTGACTCCACGAATCTGACTCAAACTCCACAGCTCTACTAGAGACAATGGAGGCCATTGTAGTATGTTTCAACCATGCAGGCTGTTCATAATAGCACAAGCCTGGTGGTGTTGAATTGAACATTGGCTCCTGGGGCACCATAGAAAAAAGGCCGTACCACTGATTCCATCTCCAAATCAATGTAACACTGAGCTGTATGTGTACCTGAATGATGCCTAGAGGGGTCGGGCCAATGTACATTATGTCAACCTACACCATAATCATGAGCAGGTCCAATGTGACGTTACTTTATGAAGGTTTCTTCAATAACGTTGCCCACATCAGCTGATCAGATTTGAAAAATGGCACATAGTGATTCATTCTGTATTGCAAGTGACCAAGCTTAAGACATCAAATATTTCTACACAAACCATCAGAAGGTGTTTGCAGAACATTGGGCAAGGAGCAAGACATCTAGTTACAGATATTCCATTGACCTCACACCACTGCCCTCGTATTCTATCATGGTGCAGAGCAAGATGGGAATTGAGGCTTAAATGGACATCTGTCCTCTTCAACAATGAGTCCTGCTTTTGTTTTGAACTCAGTTAAAGCTAAAGATTGATCTGGAGACCAAGGTTGAAAATTGATTTTCAATGATTTCATCATTTCGCTATCATTAACATGTCTGTCCATCCTGTGATTTTTATTACTTCATGAGTTTGCCTTCATGTTGTTGCAATTTTATTCTTGAGCATTGTAACCCTTTAACATTATGCAAGCCATGGATCAAAGTCAAGTTAGATGGTATCCCATTGGGATGTTATCTGAGTCAATTTAACGTTTGTTCGATCTGTATGTTCATATTCTTTGAAGCAATGAGAGAACACCTTTGTACTTGTAGAGTCCATTAAAGCCAATAGAGTTAGAAATTTGGTCTTAAAAAAACTCTGCTTCTCCATGAAATTAAAGACATTAGTAGGTATAGCAGAGCACAGATGCCCCAACACAGCTCAAGGCAGTGCCATAATACAACCGCTTGTATGATCCTTTTGACCACAGATCACTCATTAGCACGACAACGCCTGATCATTTCATTCATTTGAATGACAGATGTCGTAGAAGGGTCAATAGAGTAAATACAGAAGTATCCCTTTAATTTTGAAGTCGCTGTGTTCTTCAGAAAATACGCCATCGTTAATAATGTTTAATTGACAAACACTTTTTCGATAGCGGTGTCTAAATCATAATTATTAGTTTTGACAAAGAGGCTCTCAGGCTGCATCATGTCATGCGAGAAGAAAGACTCGAGCACGACCATTACAAAGAAGCTTGGCCTTAATTCCCGGCTGTCACAACGCACTTTAAGACACTAAGTGAACTTGTTTTTCTCTTTCCTATGTGAGCCACCAGCATGGACATCAGTGGCAAAGCCATAATTAGCGGTCTACAGATGGATAATATTCAATAGCTCCATGCGCTCATCATCGCAGTGTTTGACATCGCGCCATGCATTCTTTTCAGACTTGATATAAATAAGTGGATTGCTGACATCTTAGTTGCCGTGTTGTATTTTCTTCTATTCATGACTTGTGATTGTGATCAATGTGGTGGAATGTCGTATCGAGGCATGAGTCTACTGATACCATGGAGCACAGGCCCGGGCATTGTTAAGCTAATTGGGAAAATTAGACTTCTCTTCTGCTCATGAATCCTTTCTGTGACACGAATATCTCGCTGGTTGTTCTAATTTTGCAATGTTTTTCAGATGCTGCCAGATAACGCTGTAATCAATACTTCTTCTTTTCATTCGTATGATCTTTGTAGACACGGTTATAGCTTCTGTGCATAGAGTATTATTAGTGCCTTAGTCACAAGGGAAGTGATACAGCAAAGTATTGGCAGGGAACACAATGCATTCTGAATAGGGTTTTAGTAACTGAACATATGTTTCTACTGAACTAAAAAGAGTGAAGATGGGCAGTGTACAATGCAGGTCACAAAATTGATTGCTCTTTATCTAAAAATTGCGTTTGTGATAAAAACATGTTAAAATAACATGTACTTTTGCCATAAGCTTAAAAGGAGATTCTTAAAAGGAATCTGTCAGCAGAATTTTACCCCCTAAACAATTTATATGCGCCTGTAGCTCTTTCATACGTAAGTCCAGCACAATTTATATAAGGCCAGTCCATTCCTCCTTTACTGAGAAATCAGTGTTTGTCTGGATATGCAAATGAGGCTAAATATGAAGCCTCTGTCACACCAGCTCTGTTGCTGCCTAGCGCCGCCTCCTGTTTCATTGATAACTTTTATGCGTCATGACTTCAGAAATAGAAGCCATCAGTCAAGAATAATTAGGCAACACTGGGCGGGGAATAGAGTTGATGTGCATTGGTTATTAGCTATTACATTGTGTAAGTTTTCATATATTTTTCTTTGTACAAACAAAAAGGTAACTTCTCCAAATAAAGTAAACATTGTATAAGTGTGGCGCCATACAGAATTAAGCACCACAAATATTTGTAAATATCTGTAAACTCTGGTGATGTGGGAAATCAACTCATTAGCCAATTTAATACATGCAAATGCGATTAGTGCAAGGGCTGTTGTGAAGTTTGGTGGTTAGCAGCACCTGTAGAACTACAGTGCAACATTGCTCTCCTTTGATTCAGTGGTGCTGAAGAAAACGTAGGCCAGCCAGAGCCTCTGCTGTGGTCACTATCAGGACACAGCAAAATGTATGCAGCCGCATAGGACTTAAGGTACCGTCACACGTAACGATATCGTTGCCGATATCGTTCAAAAGTCACGTGTTCTGTGACGCTTGAACGATGTCGAAACGACATCGTTGCGTGTGACACTACAAACGATGAACGATCAGTCGGCTGATCGTTCATCGTTTAATTTGAGGTCCTGTCTTCAAATCAATCGTTGGTCGCCCCGTGGACACGCAGCATCGCTGCGTGTGACACCGGGAGACAACCGATAAGCCAGCTCCCAGCGCCTCTCTGCAAGAACTGGGAGCTGGTATCCAAGGTAAACTGCGGGTAACTAAGCAGCGCGCGCTACCTAGATACTCGCTGTGTACCTTGGATACCAGCTGGTGAGCGGAGAAGGCTGTAACCAAGGTATACATCGGGTAACTAGGTAGCGCGCGCTGCCTAGATACCAGCAATTTACCTTGGAGACCAGCCTGCTCCCGCTTACCACAGGCTGGCACTGGGAGCAAGACATCGTGGAAACGATATTTAAAAAGTTTCCACGATGTCTCTGGTCCATTGATCGCTGGTGAGTCTGCCTGTGTGACAGCTCACCAGCGATCTGAACGATATTGTTAGCGATCGCGTGTGCATGTGATCGCTAACAATATCGTTCATCGCATCACTGCGTGGGACGACCCCATTAGTGTCCTGCACGGTTCCAGTAGTGCTCAGCTGTCAGATGACAGTTAGGGATCAGTTTGGGATCAGTGAGGGTGTGTGTTAAGAGCAGCCTTGATGTGATCCAGATTTTTTAGCAGTGGGAAGAAAGCCGAAGTACTTTCCTGTAAGTCTGAGGTACCATAGATGCCAAGGTCCAGGTGGAGAGGAAAGGTTTAGGAGTGTTGTATAGTGCTGCAACCAGTGGGAGTGAGTAGAGTTACCACAAATTACAGGAAAGAGAGCTGAGTTCATCACAGCATCAGAGGCTGCAACTCTGTATATTGAATAACTTTGGAAAGCTGTAAGTTCACCAACATCATACACTCTTGCAGTAAACGATAGTTTTATTCTGTTGCACCTGAGGTCTGGACATTATTTATAGAGTTCAGCAGATCCTGCATCCCCATCCACCACTTTAACCCCTTTTTATTCTGCTGAGGCCTGCCAGCTGGAGAAACTACTTTGACAGTTGGCCGCCATTACTCAGTGCAGGCCAACCCAGGCATAAGTGTAAAGTGTCTAATTACATGTTTGGTTATTGGATCTTCAATCCATCTAGATAGGAAAAACGTTTGCCAATATTCCACTTGTATCACTCCTGTATTAGGGAAATTCTTGTAGTCCTTCTAATAAAAAAATAATAAAAATGAAAGTTTTTTTGACATCCAAAAATCAACGACTGTTGTATTCACAGTGTTAAATTACCGTATTTTTTTTTCTGGAATCTCGAATGTAGAACTAAATAACTCGCAGGTCTAGTGCTGGCTTTCTTCCATTGCTCTGGTCTTGTTGACATACTTTGGTGGTGCCGACACGACTCTGGTATATCTGATGGCTGTAGCCAGTCATTAGACTCTGGAGTCCTGACATCACCATGACAGCCTGTCAACAAAGACCAGATATTCAATAGCAAAAAGGCAACACTGGAATGGGCAAGCCAGAGAAATAAAAGAATAATTCCTGAAAAATCCATTTAAATTTAGTTGTCTATTTCATGTTTGAACATTGAAATGTTCTGAAACTTGTACTCTACTGTCATATTTGCTACCAGCATTTACTGAAGTTTGACACTAATTGGGAGGAATTAGTTACATTCTTTGACTCACACGAACTATACATCATGCATTTTCAGGTTGGACATAATTTAAAGTCAGAATCATGTCTGTAGTCACCGTGCAGCCCTGAACTTCTGTGATCAACTGGAGTTACATCTGTAGCCAACGTTAAAAATTTTTTTGATGCATCACAAGCCTTTCAAATGTCAACATAAAGTTTGTTATACAATGGTAAACACTAAAGTTGAAGTTGCCGGTTGTTGTTAGTAGGGTCTATAAGGTTATATGCACACAGAGTCATTTGAGTTTTTATAAGTGGGTTTGCATCAAACAACACTTTAAAAGATGACTACGAATTTGCTAGATTTTAAAAAATACTAGAGTCAGATGGTCTTGATTAATGAAGACTAAAGAGAATATGATAAGGCTCAACCTCTTGGTAGGTGCTAAGGGATAGATATTGTATAGTAACAAAAAAGATCAAACCCTGGTACACTAGAATGAAGGCAGAAAAAAGTACTTCTTTTAGATTTTTTATTGTGGCATGCTTGAAAGTATTCCAATAGATTCGACCCGTGCAAGGGCCTTCGTCAGGGAAAATACTATCGTTGGCTTATAAGAAGGATCCGTGGAGGCTTGTGAGTTTGCCTCCTTTCCACAGTTCAACTGAGTCTAAACAGCTTGTGACTACGGCATTAATATGAGTAGCTATAATTGCAGCAGCTACGGTTGAATGATAAGTGGCACTTCACGTGGTGGGGGTATAGAGACACACTTTTGTAGGGTCAGATCTATACGTGACTTCTGCCCTTGTGTCCGTACCTCCCTTCAGGTTCACTATGCATGGACACAAGTGCAGGAGTCACATACAGAACGAATTCTTTCTATATGCCAATGATAGTATTTTCCCTGATGAAGGCCCTTGCACAGGCCGAAACGTCGGAATATTGGAATACTTTCAAGCATGTCACAATTAAAAAAATCAGAAAGAAGTACTTTTCTCTGCCTTCATTCTTTAACAGTGTTCCGCAGTTAGATCTCGCTTGAGTCATGAAGAGGCCTAGGCCTGGAGTGCTGAACCAAATGGCGTGGACCTTTGCGTGCACCTCACTGCTGGAGTAAGATTTGTGGTCTAGTGACCACCAATGCTTGTCATGAATGCCACCGATCATCACCAGTTGTGCTAATATTATGTGACTTGGGGTATGTGTACAAAGCATCTTTAAGACTCTGTCAGAAATGCAGAGTTTTCCAACACAAAAATGCTTTGAGTAAGCACCTAAAACATCTTTGTCGTCATCTTTTCAGTTGTTTTTCAGCATCTTACCCTTGTACTTTCATGTATATAATGAAGGTGACTTCTAAATGAAGCCACCTGAAGAACGAACACATTATGTATAGTGATCAGCGAGTATAATCGTTACGATTTGCACGAATAGCACAGTATTCGCGATACTCGTTACTCGGTGAGTAATGCTGGTGCTCGAGAGTGATTTGTCGATCGTGAATGATCTGACACAAATTGACAGCTCCCTTCAGTAAACAATGTGAGCTGGCACCTCAGAGAGCAGATTGAATGTTAGGGTCTCTCTGGGGGGCACAGCAAGGTATTTTATGCAGTAGAAATGTAAAAAAGCCCACCCTCCTGCCCTGTCCCGGAAAAACTCATTTTATGGCCGGATGTGTGTGGGTGGAGCCTATCACTAATTGACTAACATTGGACTCACTATTCAGACGAATATGCAAGTATTAAAAACTACTCATTACAAGTATAGCGAGCGCCAATATTTCGCTACCCGCTCATCACTAATTATATATATTATCCACTTCAAGGTTTACAAACCCCAAAATGTTTTAAATTAAGTTACAGTACTTAAGACGGGACATGTGCTCAGCAATGTCATTTTGACTTTTTTGTTCGTTATTTAGATTTTTTAGCAGTGCATTTTCAGCAGTCTGACTAATCTATAAATCCAACCCTTACTACACTAAATAAGATTTGTGGAACTACAAGTCACAGTGAAACAATCTAGTTTTACATCGCAGTAGACCTCTGCCTGTATGATACATACCGGCCATTTACATTATAGCCGGTCGCTACCTTTCAGTTCTTATATACCATTAGTATTGTAAATACATGATGGTATTAGCTTCCAAGACTTCTGTCGATCTAATTTTAAGAAGTGTAATGCCGGTGTTCCTAGAAGTACGGTAAACCGTTAATGAAAGAAAAATCAAATAACAAACCGCTTCAGAATACGGAAATGTCATGTAGATTTTCTGCTGCACAGAGTTCATTGGCATTACACTACACATTAGCTTGTGGGGAGGGAAATCATAATAATGTTAGAGATTAATTAAAAAGGTTTACATTGGTACATGCTAAATATATTTTCAAGGTCTGCCTATGAATTAGTGTCTGGGCGAATGCAAAATAAACAGAAAGTTAATTATGCTGTAATGAGCTTATCTTTCTGTCATTTGTAATAGCAGATATTAGGAATAAGGTCATGCCTCGTGTTGGCGTAAATCCTCTTTAATGTTGTATTCTTTTGCGCACTTTCTTTTGATTAATGTTTGTAGAAATAGCATGATATTGGGCTGGGATTTATCACAAAACGGCCCTCGTAAAATATAAGGACTTTAACCCTTTCATGACCATGACTTTTCGTTTTTTTTCTTTCATACTCTTCTTTCAAGAGCCATAACTGATATCTTAAGAAAGGGGTAGGCAAGGGCGCAATGGCTCTAATCAGTTTGGTGATTTGGTGAAAAAATGTGTATGCAGTGTATGAACTGCTCACCTTGATCGGTTATGCGACCCACAACCGGTTATATCGTGTCAAGCAGCTGCCACAGGATCTCCCACCTCGAGGATGGTCACACAATATCCAACAGAACAACGATAATTCGATCCGCGCTGCTGTATATAATGACAGACATCCCCTGTATTATAAAACCGATGATCTTTATTCCTACGCGTTTCAAGGCCGTCACGACCCCTTCATCAGGGGGAGAAGAGGTCGAGACGGCCTTGAAGCGCGTAGGAATAAAGATCATCGGTTTATAATACACAGGACGTCTGTCATTATATGCATTATCATTCTGTTGGATAACTGATATCTTTCCATTGACAAGGGCGGGGAGCGCTTGATTTTTGCGCGATGAGTTGTAGCTTAGAAATACATGACTCACTTTATAGTGTAATGTACTGAAAAATAAAATCCTGGTGATGTAAAATGATTTTCGGGTTTCATTTTTACAGCATTTCTTGTGTGATAAAATTGATTTGGTGAAATAATTTTTCAGATTAGATCGGAGGACGGTGATGTCAAGGTTTTGTAGTTTTTATTCCATTTCAGTGGTCAAACTAAATCTTTAGAACTTTGTATCAAAGATGTTTGGTTGTGTCACTATATTCTGACACCCATAGCTTTTTAATTTTTTTCATGTGTGAGGGATCTTCGTTTTGCGAGAGAAATGTTTTTACCATGGCTGTGGAGTCGGTAAGCAAAACATCTGACTCCAACTCTTCAATTTCCCTAAATCAGACTTCAACTACACCAAAATGGACCATAGCTCCGACTCCACAACCATGGCTGTGAAGTCAGTAAGCCCTACCTCCCATTCTGACTCCGACTCCTCAATTTTCCTGAATTTGACTCTACCGAAAATGGCCACCGACTCCACAACTCTGACTCCACAGCCCTGGTTTTTTATATACCATTTTGGACTATGCCGTATGTTGCATTTTATAAGATGCACCCCAAATTTAGAGAAATAAAAAAAAAAAAAAATAAATAGGTGAAAATGGGGATCTGTCTTATAAAACGGTAGTGTCTTATTGGGGAAGTGGCGGCATCGGTGGTGGAGCAAGGTCAAAGGAGGCAGGGTTGCTGGTGGTCGCAGGAGTAGGGTGATTCTGTGGGTGGTGCAGTGGGTGTCCCTGCTAAGATGCAGGCAATGTGAGGTGAGTGCAATCCAGGTGATGCTGTGGACATTGTGAGGCAGGAGCCATCCCTGTGGTTGCATGTAAGTTAATGTTGGCGTGTGGGCTTCAAAAAATGGCGTCCGGAAATGGCTTGTACACAGATTAAGCTCTCGGCTCATTGACGAGTTGAGCTCTCAATCCGCACCTGCGCCGTCTTTAGTGTCATTGATCTCCCAGCCACAGACTTAAGGAAAAAGGCACCTGGAGGATCTGTTTTGTTGCCTTTCAGTGGGAAGTGGGGTGACCGATAAACAGCTGTTCCGGTGTGTCATTTCTTTTTTTCCCTTTAAGTCATTTACCATATGGGTCCATTAATTGTATATTTTATTAAATTTGACTTTAATATATATATATATATATATATATATGTATATATATATATTATATATATATATACTTTTCATTTTTGAACTGTGAATGGGAGGTCTTTCAAGTGTTTTTTTTTTACTTTTTCAATATTTTTAAAAGGTATTTTTAATTTATTTACGCTTAGTCCCTGCAGAGGTCTTAAAAGACTTTTACATTGGATTATTTGGCTATACATCATGACAGTAAAAAGTTGAAAAAGTTGGTGGGAAGTTGAGCAATCCATCAGCACCCTACGATAGTGTCATACGGGGTGAAGTGATGGGTACTTGAAGGGTCACATCACGTGATCATTCCACTTAAATGTCGTTGTTACAGGCAGGTGACTACTCTATAACACAGCTGACGAGTGCCCTCTATGGAGCAAGCTCTGATGTAATACTTTATGACTAATTTTATGTTTTGATTAATGAATAGACATCCTTCGTAGACTGTGCTGCTCGGCTTCACAATTATCCCAGCAGCTCAGTCATCCAGATGTGGGGTCTAATGGGTTACCTATCAGTCATACATTTCCAAATTAAGGTAACACACCTCACTACATAAATAGTGCAGTGTATTACCTATGTGATCACAGCAATGCATGTTTCGTTTCCAAAAAAGGACTAATAAATATTTCTAAAATACATTTTTTAAATGTTTATGAAAAATAAATGCAAGAACGAATGCAAAATTTGAGGTTCCCCAACAAAAATGTTTTATTTTAGAAAAAGAAACACTCATAAAAATGCATATTTGGTATTACCAAATTATCTGTAACAACTCATTCTATGTACAGTATTTATCTCATTTATAATTCCCCATGGCGAATACTGCAAAAAAATAACAGAAAAATAGTCAGTATTACTATTTTTTTTTTCATCTTGTCTAACAAATGAAATAAAAAGTATCAAGAAAATAATGAGCATGTCAATTTTTTCTTTGTTTTTCTGCTGTGCTTTCCACACCACCAACGCTCCATTACTTACCCTCCCTAGAAATCTGCAGCGAGCCCCGGCAATATTTTCTTTCCGGGTATTGACAGGATATGCGGATACGGTGCTGACAAGACCTGGCAATGTGATTCAGCCTGAGAGTCACATGGGGGGACCTGTAAGTACTCCTACAGGTCCTGCTGATACCCGGAAGGTAGACATTGCCAAGGCTTGCTGCAGATTGCCAGGGAGGGTAATAAAGAGTGTGTGTTTCTCTCTATCTGTGTGTCTATCTGTGTTCCCCAAAAATGGAGCAAAAAAGCAAAACAACCAGATGATGCATTTGTGTTTCCTTCTTACAAAACAAGAACATCCATTGTTGGTGCAGAAACTACATTAAAAACGGATCAACAAAAACAGAGCACAAATGCTCTGTGTGAATGAGACCTAATAGAAACACGTCACCACTTCTCCATTCTTTACCCACTCCTGGTTTTAGCAACAAATACTGATATGAAAAACTCACCAACTACTAAATTTGTACACATGACCGAAAAAAAGCTATTTTCTTATGCAAAGTAGTGAAATAGAACTTGTGTGAATTGGGTATCACTGTAATAATATTGATCTGTACTATAAAACTGTAATATCATTTACCCCACATGATGAATTTATAAACTCCTCAAAATTTCACTGCTGAAAATTGCAGCAGGTCCTGAAAAAATCAAGCCCTCATACAGCTCAGTTCAGAAAATAAAAATGTTATGGGTATCAAAATATGTGAACAAACAAGTTTTTAAAAAAAAATAATTTTTTTTGGTGCAAGAGTAGCAAAACATGAAGTTTTATCAAAATTTGCTATAATTGTAATTGTATTGACTGCAAAATGAAGATAATATGTCAATTGTACAGTGAATAGAGATTAAATAAGTTAAATTAGAATCTAGAATTACATGTTTAACGTCTTTTTGTCTCCTAAGGAGTTTAATAACGTGAATTAATATCATATGTAACCATAAAGGTACCATTGAAGAAAAGAACTTGTGGGCACAAAAATATGCCATCACAAAGCTTCATTGAAATGATAAAAGTTGTAGCTTTCAGAGTATAAACAACACAAAGAGTGTTCTTTTCAAAAAGTGTGTAATTTTTGTACAAAATTAATGTAATTTAAAAATAACCTATATAAGTTTGATATTGCATGAACACATATTGGACATACCTGTCAATCAGCTGCAGAAGCGGTGGGAAGAGCCATCTTGACTGTTCACTTCTCCAGCTGTGGTCTTCTAACTTTATTTCCTTTAAGATACCCGAGCATTTCAGAGAAGGATGTACATGGCTGTAATCATGCAGCCAGGCTCTTATTCATGTATCCTGCGCTTTGGGCAGCATGGATTGGATGACCGTTTCCTTTAAGATTTTAAGGCTTAGGCAATGTTTACACTCAGCATTTTTGATATGTCTTGCGGGATCCGTTTTTGCAGTGAAACAGATCAATTTCTGAGATTCCCTGCAAGATCAATGAGTTTTCAAGGTTTGGTGTTCAGACACACCGTTTTTAAGTGATCCGATTTTTTTTGCCAGAAAGCAGAACAAGATAAAAAATGAGCATGTCAATTATGAATTTGTTTTCCTGATCCGCTTTTTCCTTTGAAACCAGTGTCTATAGACTTAATAATGCACCAGCCAAACATGCATCAAAAATGGATCAAAACTGAGGATGTGTTTCTGATGCTTTTTTTGTAAAGCAGATCCAGTGTTGCAGCTGAAAAAGAGACAAAAACGGATCAAAAGTGCTGTGTCTAAATATTGCCTAATTCTGGGAAATATATACGGTAATACATTCTAGCAACAAAAAAATTCAAGATTTCCCATCAGAACACTGAACAAACCATCTCACTTCCTCTGACAACTTTCTTCTCTCTCAGAACACATCTTAGTGCCCTCTCTTCCCCACGTGAAATGTTGCACAAATCATCTTAACATAAATGTAATTTATCAGTTGAGATTTCCTTCTTCATTTGCTACATGGTCCACTTCAGATGCACACATACTCATCACTTAAAGGGATCCTGTCACCTCCAGAACGCCTCCTAAGCTAGCAAAACATGTCCCTGCAGCATCCCATCACTAATCTCACACTTCTTTTGTCTCCTAAAAGCATCCTGTGAAAGTGCATAAAAACGTTTTAATACTCACTCATTAGGGATTATAATTAGCAGGGGCTATATTCTTTAGTCACCAAGGCGGGCTGTTTTGCAGCTCCAGGATCCACCCTCTCTCTGTCTGTGTTGCTTTGCTTGTGCAGGCATCCCCCTCCCCCCTCTCTATCACTCACAGAATGCAAATCATTAGTCCTGTCTTCAGCTGCACATCACAGCAGCATAGACAGAGAGAGGGTGGATCCTGGACCTGCAAAACAACATGCCCTGGTGACTAAAGAATATGGCCCCTGCTAATTATAATCACTAATGAGTGAGTATTAAAACGTTTTTATGCACTTTCACAGAATGCTTTTAGGAGACAAAAGGAGTGTGAGATTAGTGATGGGATGCTGCAGGGACATGTTTTGATAGCTTAGGAGGCGTTTTGGAGATGACAGGATCTCTTTAAAGGTGTTGTGCAGGCATTTCACAAAAGTCTTCAGTTACTTGATGTGCTTTATAATGATTGTCTAATGCCAGCAGTGAAACCAAGAGGGTCATGTGACCACAAGAATGTGATTTGCATACTCCCGGTCACATTCCTACTAGACATTCATGGCCTCACTCAATAAAGTGTTTGAGCAACGCTGCACACGTCTAGTCAGAATGTGGCTGGGATTACGCAAATCACATTCTTGTCTACATCAGGAAAATCCTCACAGCGTGCTCTGCACATATGGTGGCTGAAATCTTTTGTCATGGGCCTGGACAAACTCTTTAGGCAGTGGACAGGGAGCACTCTTGACATTCAGATTGCTCAGTGCTACTCAACCTAAGAAACAGCCAGCTGCAATACACTGTGCATCATGGTACCTATTTTTATCATAGTGAGTGTCATATTTTTAGCCTGTTATCTAGCTTTATTGTGGGATTTGCCAAGCCGGTAGCTTTTTCTGTTCACACATACAAACAAGCCTTAGGGAACCATAATAATGTTACTAGTTCACTAATGTCCTTCCTTAGACTACATAGGATGGAGACTTACCACGGCATACCAGGACAACCCTACAAGATCTGTCATTTTGAATATTCTCTGACCCATTTGTCTACCCATCTTAGGCTGCTTTCTCATCAGCGTTTTTCGCTGATTGCGGCAGATGCGGCAGATTTACCGCATCTGCCGACTAACGGTCGCACTTGCATTGTCTATGGGGCTTGCGGCAAGTGTGGCATAGCCGTGGTTCTGGCACTTGCGGCAGCTACTGACCACGTTTTTTTTTGTGGCCGCAACTGCCGCAAGTGCCCGAACCGCGGCTATATAGCACTTGCCGCAAGCCCCACAGACAATGAATGGGGCTTGCCACGAGTGTGCCATACAGGCTATGTGGGCGTACATGTTCAGCGCGGCGAGGAAACAGTGATGTATACCGCGCCCCATACACGCTCATTGGACAACGCAACAGCGTTACGATTGGGCAGCCTGCTCTGGGAGGCTGGCTAATACATGACATCATTGTCTATCGGAGTTTGCACTGAGTTTGTGGATGGTTGTGTAGCTGAAGATATGTGTAGTGCTGAACGGACAGCTCTTCAAATATGGCGCTTGTCAACTGACAGCCAATGGGAACACAGTAGCCCACACCAATCATCTCAGACGGGGCTCGGACTTCAGCACGTTGAGGCACGCCTACAGGAAATCATAGGCAACGCTCTTTCCATCATTATGGCCCTGTCACACGCCCCACACACGGAAATATCGCCTTAACGATTGCGGCTGATTACTGAGCACTGTTCAGGAATCAGGCAACGGCCGAGGGGCGATTTATCGCCGTGAAATTCCCTGCAATCACACGCCGCAACCGTGAGGCAATTTCACGCCGATTGCTCCGGGGCGACATATCGCCTTTATGATTTCCAGCCGAGATTGCGGCGTCTGATGGTACCTTAACAGAGAACGTTTACCGATACTGCTGTTTGTTGCTTTGTAGGAAGAATATTTGGATTACAAATAATGAGTATGTTTTGGGAAACTAGGTATTTAAGGTGAAGTAAATTTTTACTAACCCCATCTGAGAGCGTCATGATGTTGACAGCTTTCCATTCTACATGTGCCCAGACAGGCAGAAGGTCATTGTAGCTCTATTTCTCACCCTCCATTATGAATGATCCAATGACGAACCCCGTGACTTGATTATTGGGGGAAAACGCACTGGGATTAGGCTAAGAATATTTATACTTAGAGGTAGCCATTATTTCCCCTATGACTATATATATATATATATATATAGATATATATACTGGGTGGGCCTACTGTGTGGATGCACCTAAAAATGGGAATGGTTGGTGATATCAACTTCCTGTTTGTGGCACACTAGTATATGGGAGGGGAAAAACTTTTTCTGATGGGTGGTGACCATGGCGGCCATTTTGAAGTCGGCCATTTTGGATCCAACTTTATTTTTTTCAGTGGGAAGAGGGTCATGTGACACATCAAACTTATTGAGAATAAAAAAACAATGGTGTGCTTGGTTTTAACGTAACTTTATTCTTTCATGAGTTATTTACAAGTTTATGACCACTTGTAACGTGTTCAAAATGCTGCCCATTGTGTTGGATTGTCAATGCAACCCTCTTCTCCCACTCTTGACACACTGATAGCAACACTGTAGAAGAAATGCTAGCACAGGCTTCCAGTATCCGTGGTTTCAGATGCTGCACATCTCGTATCTTCACAGAATAGACAATTGTCTTCAGATGAGTGATGAGGAAAACGTTTTTTGTGAATGGTGAAGTTAACCAACAAATCCACCGCTATTGGTCTGACACTAACCCACAGTGAATAGATCCCTCCAAGACTGTTGGAACACAAAAATTGATGGTATGTTGTGGTATATGGGGTACAAAGATAGTGGGACCATTCTTCATCAATGGAAACCTCAATGACACTGGATATCTAAAATTGCTACATGATCTATTTGTCGAAGTTTGGCCTTTTCCTTTTCTGTGACTCAGTACTAACTTTGACAGAGTCACTAAACTTGGTTTTAAATACTGTGCATTTATTTTAATAATTCATAAGGTAATTTTTAGTTTTTTTTTTCCTTTTCGTTGATGTAGGCAGATACCCTAATTCCAGTATTGTGTCGCTTATTGGGCTACTTGCTGCAATTACGATAAAATCCCTGATTTATCTACTGCAGATCTAGCAGTTCTCTGAATTCTGAGCCCTGTATAACCCCGCCCACACCAGAAATCTGCCAATCAGTGGTGGGGGCAGGGTTATACAGAGCTCATGGATATAGAGAACTATATGGCGTCAGGTTTACTAGTCCTCTAGTTATAAGCATCTGATTAGAACAGGGATTTTATCAAAACTACAATAAGTTCTTCATTGCTGGGATCATGGTGTCTGTCTGTTGGCTTCACACATCCACATTTCAATCTCTGTGTATGGTCTTTGAGTTCTGCACCAGCCATAGGTTTAACACCCTGTTATATGGAGACTTGTAACAAGTGCAGAAATCAAGGTTTCTTCACTGACGGTGAAATACAGTTATCCAGTTCTCCCATTCATAGAAGCCCGTACCGCAATTATATTAAGATGGTAGAAATGATTCACTTGTTTGGTTGTAAAAATGTTGATAATGTGAAACAAATAGCAAAACCTGAAAGTGCTGAGTGTTCCGGGTGTTCAGCATCTGTCCACAGTTTGTCATGAGATGTACACACTGGAAATACATTTGTAACACTAACTATCCAGCATTTCCCATCCTCGCCGGAGTGCTGAGCTATTCCACAATATGTTGCCTAATCAATGTTGACTGCTTTTGCCGGCATCAGCAAATGACGGCATCGCGGTGACTAATCTAAAGTGACATTTTGCCTCCAGAGATTTACAGTAAATTGAGAATTGTTTTTATTACTGAACTTAAAATTACCAATTGTAGATTTTCCCTTGAGTGTTTTCAGGAACGGAAGAATAGATTTTAAATATTTGTAAAACCCAGTTTCTGTCGTACAACCTGCTCGGGCTCAGCGTTGCAGACATTTTTCAGCGATGTAAATATGCAGTGGTTTAGGGTTCAGTGCAATCGTGTTGTCTGGCCGAATGGGAGAAATGTGCATCACAATTCACAATCTGCAATTCATGATGACGAGTCAATGCTTTTACTGCAAACGGCTTGTAAAAACAAGCATATCTGCAATTTACCTTTTTATTGAAAATCTTCTTGGTTCTCAAGAACAAAAGATTTAGAATTCTATAGTTTACTGCTCATTGCCTGGGTTATCAGGCAGCACTGCAGATCAGAGTTGTCCGGTCTCCTAGGTAAGAATGTGGGTCAGTTGCAGTGTGCTTGTTCTAAAGCTTGTAAGTGCTGCCTCATCACTGGATGCAGCAAGCAGCAATGCACCTGTTCTCATCCTATGTTGGAAATGCAAAGTCGCCTCTGCTCTCAGCATGGGAGAGAAGCAGGCAAATGGCTAATCAATGCCACTGGTCTAATCTGGAAGTTATGAGCGCACCACCTCTGGAAAGCAAGAAGGCAGAAGAGGGATGTGCAATGTGAAAGGGTCAGTCCAAGGCCAAGCATCTTTCTCCTAATTTCCCATCTGATTTATTCCTATAATCTAAAATATTTTCTAAGAGACTTGCTTCAAAAATTCTCTACCTTTCCCTCTTTACACTAACAGCTGCTGCGTTTTTTTCTACTTCCTGTTTGGATGACGTATCGTGTGAGTGCCCCAGTGCATGCTGGGATACTCACACTAAATGTCCTTGAGCAGAAGGAGAAGCTACAGACACATTCACAGCCTCACCCCTCACTGAAACAGTAGTGATGCTGGTTTTCAGGTGCTGTAAGGCTGTGTTCACACATAGCGTAATTTGGCATTTACACAGTGCTATTTACCACTTGCGTAAATGTAGTGAAATGCAGTGCCATAATGCATCCCAGCAAAAGCAATGGCTTTTGCAAAAATGCATTCACATGGTCCATAATTTTGCGGATGCGCTTTCACTGCAAAAAGAATGACCAAGTCAATTCTTTGGCTACGTTCACACATAGCTTATTTTCCTTTTTGCGCAAGTGTTTTTTTTTGCTGTGCTTTGTGTAAAAAAGTACATAGCAGGGACACATATATAAGACTATCTCATCACAGATGTAGATGATCAGACATGTCATGTACGTCAGACCGCATTACACAGTACATAGCAGGGACACATATATAGACTATTCAGCACAGATGTAGTATGATCAGACATGTCCATGTCGGTCAGACACATCATTACACAGTACATAGCAGGGACACATATATAAGATTATCTCAGCACAGGATATGTGGTATGATCAGACCATGTCCCTGTACAGTCAGACACATCCATTACACAGTACATAGCAGGGACACATATATAAGATTATCTCAGCACAGGAGATGTGGTATAATCAGACTATGTCCCTGTATGGTCAGACACATCCATTACACAGTACATAGCAGGGACACATATATAAGATTATCTCAGTACAGGAGATGTGGTATGATCAGACCATATCCCTGTACGGTCAGACACATCCATTACACAGTACATAGCAGGGACACATATATAAGATTATCTCAGCACAGGAGATGTGGTATGATCAGACCATGTCCCTGTACGGTCAGACACAGCCATTACACATTCTTTTTTAACATATTTATTAATGACCTTGTAGGGGGTATACAGAGTAGAATCTCAATATTTGCAGATGACACTAAACTCTGCAGAGTAATCAATACAGAGGAGGACAATTTTATATTACAGGAGGATTTATGTAAACTAGAAGCTTGGGCTGATAAATTGCAAATGAGCTTTAATGAGGATAAATGTAAGGTCATGCAGAGCAGGGCAGAGGAAATACAATGTATAATTATGTGCTTAATTGTAAAACACTGGGCAAAATTGTCACTGAAAAAGACCTGGGTGTATGGGTAGATGATAAAATTTTGTTTGTAAAAACGAAGGCTTAGGGGTGATCTTATAATAATGTATAAATATATGAGTCTACGTGTGGAGGAAAGAAGGTTTAATCATAATCACAGACGCGGATTCTTTACTGTAAGAGCAGTGAGACTATGGAACTCTCTGCCACATGATGTTGTAATGAGCGACTCACTACTAACATTTAAGAAGGGCCTGGATGCCTTTCTTGAAAACTATAATATTACCAGTTATATATACTAGATTCTTGATAGGGCGTTGATCCAGGGAATTAGTCTGATTGCTGTATGTGGAGTCAGGAAGAAATTTTTTTCCCCAATGTGGAGCTAGTGCTGCCACATGAATTTATTTTTGCCTTCCTCTGGATCAACATGTTAGGCTATGGGTTGAACTAGATGGACTTAAAGTTTTCCTGCAACCTTAAAAACTATGTTACTATTTTACACAGTACATAGCAGGAACAGATATATAAGATTATCTCAGCACCGGAGATGTGGTATGATCAGACCATGTTCCTGTAGAGTCAGACACATCCATTACACAGTACATAGCAGGAACAGATATGTAAGATTATCTCAGCACCGGAGATGTGGTATGATCAGACCATGACCCTGTACGGTCAGACACATCCATTACACAGTACATAGCAGGGACACATATGTAAGATTATCTCAGCACAGGAAAAAAATTTTAAACATCCAATTGTGGAAATTATTATTATTCCAAGATCTATTGATTAAAATGTACCATACTTTAAACCTAGAATGTATGACATCTGAAATAGACACCAGAAAGTAAGCTACCGGGCCTAAAAGGCCCAGGTTATGCATTTTATGGTTAAAAGCATTTTTGTCTGTTGTAAAACCCATTTAATAGGTAATGTTTTTTCCCTAAGGAGACCATTAAGATAAATAAGCAGCATAGAATTTATGGATTTATAATCCCCTTCTCCAGTAGTCACTGTCTGGGCCTAAAATAAAATTCAGAATATTCTTAAAAACACACACACACATACACACACTTTCTCACACACGCACACACACACACTCTCTTACACACACACACACACACACACACTCTCTTACACACACACACACACACTCTTACACATACACACACACTCTCATACACACACACACACTCTCTCACACACACACACACACTCTCTCACACACATACATAAACACACATACTCTCTCACACATACACACTCTGTCTCACACACATACATAAACACACATACTCTCTCACACATACACACTCTGTCTCACACACACACTCACACATACACACAATGCGCACACACGGACACACTCTCTCTCACAAACACTCACACACACACACACACACACTCTTCTCTCACACACACACACACTCTCTGTCTCTCTCAAACATACACACACACTCTCTCAAACATACACACACACTCTCTCAAACATACACACACACTCGCTCTCACACACACACATACTCTCTCACACACACACACTCTCTCTCTCTCTTTCACACATACACACACAAACACGCACACGCACACTAGCCTGTGCTCCTTAATGTTAGATGAACATTTCACTGGCCGTTCTCAACAAGCATCATTAAAAGTAATGTTTTTCTCCTGGTGTGAAAAGCTTAATTTTTCATTAAAAGAGCGCTGGCGAAATCACTTCAGAATGTTCTAAATGCAGAGAAATTGAAATTTAAACCAAGTGCGGATGGGAAGCCCAGTGATTACAGAATGACCGGCTAGTGGGGAGGAATACAAACTTTCTATTATCCTGCAAGGCTGCAGAACATAATTAACAGGTTAGCTGTGCGGCTCCCAGAGAGATGAGGGCCTGATTTCATTCTTAGACAATATATTTCCTGCTTCTTTTATTTTTCTCTGGAGCCATATTACACGCTCAGCAGTGACCTTCCATCTGTCATATGGGCTTTTTTTCCCCGATTTTCCTGCCTCCATATCATGGTATAAATCAAACAGAATCTCCTCAAAGGGTCTAAGGACCACAGTGATGACTTATTAACCAGGACATTTTCTCTAATATAGCTGCCGTATTTGTCTGTACTGGATGTGTTTTGATATTAAAGGAACTAATCCTATTTCTGAGTCTTCAATATGATTTATCTCACTGCATTGTTGTAAAAAAAAATCTCACCATATTTATAGATCATCTACAGATTTACCATATGCCAAGCTTCTAGTTCTCCAAAAATGTCTCCATACATCACCATGTAACCAGCGGACGTTACTGCCCAGTCTATAAATGTCAGTTTTCTGGACCAGATTCTAAACCAAACAGAAGCTATAGAAATGTCTGATTTTACTTCATTGTCCTATTTTTGAATTGTTGATTTTTATTGTAATTTCCAAAAAGTAGGCAACAACCGTACAGTGTGACATTGTACACCTGGGAAAACAAGAACAGAAGTACGAGAGTACATAGAATATGTTCTCCTTGCCCATTCTAAGAGTGTAGCCAATGTTGGCTTGGTAAGGGGGACCAACCATCAAAAGGGTATAGTCCAAGCATGGCTTTCAAAATGTAGAAAAATATGGAGTAAGGGCAGAGACACATTATGCGAGATGCATTCAAGATACTCGCATGATCTCACATGACTCACCCGGTATGACTGCCATCTCTCTCGACGGGAGCATGTTAGCTGTTTGTATTTCTATTGAGCTGACACGCTCCTGTCCAGAGAGCCGGCGGCTGGGGAAGTCATGCGATATCATGCGAGTATCTCGAATGCATCTTGAATAGTGTGCCCTAATACCGAGAAGGGCAGAGAGTTTCTCGAGAGCTGATGATGGCATCTGATAGGTTCAATGTGACACATGTTTCAACATAGTCGAAGGAGCATGATTGCTATATTCTTCCCTAGGGACCCAAAGCTGCTGAAATCTTTCCACTCTCATCATCCAGCAGTATTGTGAGTATCTCAATAACCGTATACCCTAAGCGTCTTTTCTCCCCATCAGCCCTGATGTTTTTCCCAAGATCTCTACATAAATACAGTACAAAAACCAAGCTCAGTACTTAAATATTATATATGTAATATTAGAATTACCGTATATACTCGTGTATAAGCCGAGTTTTTCAGCACAAAAAATGTGCTGAAAAGTCCCCCCTCGGCTTATACACGAGTATATACGGTAAAAAAAAAAAAAAAAAAATATACAGCCCCCCCGTGGTATACCGGGCCCCCCTGTGGCCACCTGTAAAGGAAGCGATGATTATACTTATCGGGTCGCCGACGCCGACGCCGCCGCTCTGTCACCGTCCGTCACCGCGCTCCTCCTGGTCTTCATGCTTCCTTCACCGTCGCACAGGAAATGACGTCATTTTCTGTGCGCCGATGAAGGAAGCATGAAGACGGGAAGGAGCGCGGTGACGGACGGTGACAGAGCGGCGGCGTCGGCGTCGGCGACCCGATAAGTATAATCATCGCTTCCTTTACAGGTGGCCACAGGGGGGGCCCGGTATACCAGGCGGGAGGGCTGTATACAGCCGGGTACCGCTGTATACAGCGGGGGCTGCTGTATACAGCGGGGGCTGCTGTATACCCCTCTGGGGCTGCTAAATACCCCTCTGGGGCTGCTGTATACCCCTCTGGGGCTGCTGTACACCCCTCTGGGGCTGCTATATACCCCTCTGGGGCTGGGGCTGCTATATACCCCTCTGGGGCTGGGGCTGCTGTATACAGCTCTGGGGCTGCTGTATACAGCGCTGGGGCTGCTGTATACCCCTCTGGGGCTGCTATATACCCCTCTGGGGCTGCTATATACCCCTCTGGGGCTGGGGCTGCTGTATACCCCTCTGGGGCTGCTATATACTCCTCTGGGGCTGCTATATACCCCTCTGGGGCTGCTGTATACCCCTCTGGGGCTGCTGTATACCCCTCTGGGGCTGCTATATACCCCTCTGGGGCTACTGTATACCCCTCTGGGGCTGGGGCTGCTGTATACCCCTCTGGGGCTGCTGTATACAGCTCTGGGGCTGCTGTATACCCCTCTGGGGCTGCTATATACCCCTCTGGGGCTGCTGTATACCCCTCTGGGGCTGCTATATACCCCTCTGGGGCTACTGTATACCCCTCTGGGGCTGCTGTATACAGCTCTGGGGCTGCTGTATACAGCTCTGGGGCTGCTGTATACCCCTCTGGGGCTGCTATATACCCCTCTGGGGCTGCTGTATACCCCTCTGGGGCTGCTATATACCCCTCTGGGGCTACTGTATACCCCTCTGGGGCTGCTGTATACAGCTCTGGGGCTGCTGTATACAGCTCTGGGGCTGCTGTATACCCCTCTGGGGCTGCTATATACCCCTCTGGGGCTGCTGTATACAGCTCTGGGGCTGCTGTATACAGCTCTGGGGCTGCTGTATACCCCTCTGGGGCTGCTATATACCCCTCTGGGGCTGCTGTATACCCCTCTGGGGCTGCTGTATACAGCTCTGGGGCTGCTGTATACCCCTCTGGGGCTGCTGTATACAGCTCTGGGGCTGCTATATACCCCTCTGGGGCTGCTATATACCCCTCTGGGGCTGCTGTATACCCCTCTGGGGCTGCTGTATACAGCTCTGGGGCTGCTGTATACAGCTCTGGGGCTGCTGTATACAGCTCTGTGGCTGCTGTATACCCCTCTGGGGCTGCTGTATATACCACTGGGGAGGCTACTGTATACTACCACTGGGGAGGCTGCTGTATACTACCACTGGGGAGGCTGCTGTATACCACTGAGGGGGCCTGTATACCACACTGCTGGGGGCTGTATACCTGTGCTGGGGTCCACCCTCGGCTTATACACGAGTCAATAGGTTTTCCCAGGTTTTGGGGGCAAAAGTAGGGGGGTCGGCTTATACACGGGTCGGCTTATACACGAGTATATACGGTAAGCCAAATACAAAGAATAATCACAAATCAAGATGAGATCTCCAGTCCAGCGGCCATGTTAGTAATCCATAGCCACTACATGAGAGCATTGGGAACTGCTTCCTACCTGACCGAATC
The DNA here is from genome assembly GCA_033576535.1 of Allobates femoralis. Classification (NCBI taxonomy): domain Eukaryota; kingdom Metazoa; phylum Chordata; class Amphibia; order Anura; family Aromobatidae; genus Allobates; species Allobates femoralis. The sequence continues at coordinate 119,775,004 of JARQOC010000003.1, forward strand.
TGACTTTTAGGCTCTACACAATTTCATCGTTCCAAGATTGTTTGCTCTCAGTTGGAGAAAAAGAATGATAATCTTGTAGTTGTGACATATTTTAATGGTTAACAAAAATAAAATAATTGATGTTAAAAAGCAGCAAGCTTTCAAGACTTCTCATGTCTCCATCAGGCATCGTATGACAAAATATCCAATTTTCAGTGATGCACACATGACATTGATACTAATCAGACAACACATTGAGGATTGTAGCAAGTAATAGAGATTTTGCAGGACTCCCATTGGGCGGGCAACTGTTTATTAATGTTGATGCTGGACCAGGGTTCTGCAAATTGATATGCTAATCACAAAAGTCAAGTTACGGTAAATGGAAACTGTCCTTTAAAAAAATGGAGATACCACAAGAAAAAACCTTAGGCCGGTCCAAGATTGGATGTTTGATATAAATCATTTTTCTCAGAACAGTATGGGCTTTCATTTGATATGTCACAAGACTATGTTTCTTAATATTTTGTTAATAACTTTGTTAGATTTTGTTAATAATATGTATACTGTGCTTTGCAGCACAAAGTGGTCTGAGCTGTGGAGCATTAATAACGCTTCTATAGATTCCTATTATCGTGTCAGATTGTGTATCTGATAGACATTAAGTGAGTCATAGACCAGCTCATTATGTTGATGATCCTTTATGAAAATGCAGATTATTAACAAAATATAACAAAACTATTAACAAAATATTAAGAAACATAGTCTTGTGACATATCAAATGAAAGCACGTACCATTCTTAGAAATATGATGCCTCTCCCACCTCATTATTTTAAATCTAGCACTAGATATGATAAAAAATGTAAAGCCATACCAGCCCAAAATTCGCACTTTTTCAAAACTTTAAAAATCTGTAAAAAATTATGATGAAAAAAATTCAAAACTTTTAATTTGTAATGAACTAAAATTGTACTTCATATAGAAAAAAAAATCTAAAGACATCAGATAAAAAAAATATTCATATTTAGATCACTTGATATGGAATGACCCATTGACGCTATAATAGTTATAAGGAACCAATCACCAAAAAATCCCTATCTAACCTATAAATATCTGTCCCTGGAGCCTAAAATGATTATTCTAACCATCCCTGACTGACTAAATCTACCTAACAACATGCACAATAAATCACTTTTTATACTTACCAAATCCTTGTCGGATGGGCGTTCCTCCAGGCTCTTTATCAGCGAGGCGGGTCTCCACGCCGCGCTCACACCCGCCTCGCTGCTGTCTATCTTCTTCCAGGATTCAAATTACCCGCCCATCGCTCACAATGAGCGGGTCACGTGCTGCAAGCCCCGCTTCACTTCCGCCTGCCGCATCGCTGGGTCTATGACACGCCCAGGCTGGCTTCAGCATGCCATCTGCGCATGCTCGGGTGCCGGCCTGGGTGTACCAGTGACGCAGCGGGCGGAAGTGACGCGGGGCCTGCAGCACGTGACCTGCTCATTGCGAGGACGCGATGGGCGGGTAATTTGAATCCTGGAAGAAGATGGACAGCAGCGAGGCGGGTGCGAGCGCGGCGAGGAGACCCGCCTCGCTGACAAAGACACTGGAGGAACGCCCATCCGACAAGGATTTGGTAAGTATAAAAAGTGATTTATTGTGCATGTTGTTAGGTAGATTTAGTCAGTCAGGGATTGTTAGAATAGTCATTTTAGGCTCCAGGGACAGATATTTATAGGTTAGATAGGGATTTTTTGGTGGTTGGTTCCCTTTAAGTATTTTAAAATATGATCCCATCGCGATCCCAATTTGAATTTTGGCACAGATGTGGCTAAGAGCATAGCAGGCACATATGCATTTTTGGGAATTTGTAAATTAAACGTTTTTTTCGGAAATGCATTTTTAAATTTTGCGTTTGCGATCGCATTGGTAAAATATTAACAAAGATCCTCTTGTGACATATCTGGTGAAAGCCTGCACAGTGCTGAGTAGATTGGGGTTTATTTTGTTTCTTATCTTATTTCTAGCCTGAGTTATGAGGAGAAATGTAAAGGCAGGCAACACCGAAATTCGCACTTTTTCCAAACTTTGAAAATCAACGAAAAATAAAAAAAAAAAATTTTGAATTTTTTTCTCTTCACATTTTGCATTGTCTGACAGGCTGTTATCAAATAACAAAATCTCAAAAGAATTAAAATTGTAGAGATAATAATCATTGGTTCACTTGACATGGAATGACTCTCGTATATTATGCGCTGCTCCCTTCATCCATCGCTCAGCGCGACTTCAGCACTGAGAGGTGGACAGCAGGATGCTGACTATTATTTATGTATAATAATCGGGGGCACATGATCACGAGCTGCCTGTGCAGTCTACTCCTGTCGCTGGACACAGCTCTAGAGCTGCCCCCCTCTTCCTTCTACAGTACAGAAATCTGTAGATTCGGATTATAAGACGCACCCCATACTTTCCCCTAAATTTAGGGTAACAAAAGTACGTCTTATGATCTGAAAAATACAGTAATTGTGTACATTTATTTGCATTATAATTTTATTTGTCAGCGTAACCTCACAAGCTAATTGACTCTGCTTTATTTTCATCAAATTTGCAGCCCTATAAAAATTAAGTTATATAAACGTCTCCAAAAAGAGTCTTTATTCTGGAGCTCTGACTAATTAGTGTTCAGTAGCCGAATTCAGTTTGCTTCCTGCTGCTCCGCTCTATGTGATGTTACACATTTAACGTGTTACCCTGTTGCTTTTTGTCTTGTAAACAAGCTGGAGTGATTGACTTGAATAGTTTTTAAGAATTGTGTTGAGATGAAATTACAGGAAATTCACTAGGACGCTTTGGAGAATTCATTCTATTTGCTCGAACAGCTCAAAGGTTGCATGGCAAAAAGTGGAAATGAGAAATTAACATGGAGTGTCAATCCGACTCCTCTGCACGTCTCTAATCAAGGCAGCTTGAACAATGTAGTGTAATGAAAAAAAGCAAGTAAAGTTGACTTGGAATTTTTTTTTATGTTTTCCAATTATATAAACTCTTCAGACTATCTCTATCATTATGGTAATTTCTAAACTTAAACAACACTATATTTCTATTGAATATAATAACGAAAAAAATAAGTGCAAATATTCAAGTAAATGTGGTAAAGTGTCATTTACATTTTAATATGAATTTTTTTGCAGTCTACAATCTTGGATTTGCATTGAAATTTTGGGTAAAGAAACACATGACAATATTAGAATAAATTCTACATTTTTTTTTTTAACTCTTTACCTTTTAAACTGCCAACATCCTGTAATAGAGGCTGATGAGCTGATTAATACTTCTCTTTCTATTTGATAATTGACCTCATCATTCTCATAATATGAGTGTAAAAACGTTTTTATGCTCATATTATGGGAATGACGAGGTCAATTATCAAATGGAAATAAATGTGTTAATCAGCTCAATAGCCTCTAAAGATTCTTCTCGGGGGTGTGCACTTTTACACCTCTGTGATGCTGGCCAATCATAAAGCAGGTAGAGTTATAGAGGAGGAATGCACCCCTACATAAAGTCATACCAGGGATTTTCAGTGTGAATAATCCTCACAGGAACATTTTTTAAACACATTCAATTTAATTCAAGTTAATTTTAATACTTTAATAGACTGGAGTTTTTGGGACTCGGGGACAGCAAATGGCAACTTTTATTTTTCTTCGGTATTAATGTGAAAAAGGGAGAGTTGAATTTAGTATATACATGTATGTATGTGTATATACTAATTTCAGTTACATATATATATATAATTCAAGTCTATATATACGGTTTTATACACACTTAATAGTTCTTTTTTTTGTGCTTATTTTTCTACTTTTTCAGTCCCATAGGGAACTTGAAACACTGTTTGCCTATTACTTTATGCTTCAGTGCAAGCTCCCATAAAGTGGCTAAGCTACACAGCAATACCAAGTTGGCAATAACAAAGAACATAAGCAGGTCCTGGTGGCCATCGTAGTCAATCAGTGCCGCGCTATCACATTACATGGGGCTGATGGTAGCCTGTGCATCAGAATCCTCAACCACTTCATTTAAATGTCACTATCAGAGAATGACAGTGGCATTTAAATGGTGGACAGCAATGATCGGATCTTAGCTATGACCACTGCTGTAAAGGCCGGTTTACACGCTGCGATGTCCCAGCAATCCGACCAATGATCGGGATTGCTGGGACATCGCTATATGATCGCTCGTGAGCTTTCACACAGGCAGACTCACCAGCGACCAGCAAGAACGCTGGTAACCAGGGTACACATTGGGTAACTAAGCATAGCGCTGTGCTTAGTTACCCAATGTTTACCCTAGTTACAATGTCCTGTGCGGCGCTAGGCATTGGCCGGGAGGTCGTTGATCGTTGGTCTACCACTGTCACACACACCGATGCTGGCCACCCAGCGGGATACCAACGATCGAAAAACGACCCTGGCCATTCCGCAACAATCTGTGATCAACGAGCTGATCGCTGATCGTTGCAGGATGTCACATGGAGCGACTTCGCTACGAGGTCGCTGCAACGTCACAAGTTGCAGTGACATTGTTAACGATGTCGACACGTGTAAACCGGCCTTTAGACACATGCCAGTTATGTAATGTAGCCGGTACCTCCTGAGTGTGGAGGGAGCTCAGCTCCTGTACCCCCCACATACGCTCACCCCAGTGCTGATGTACATGTGTATCATTTTGCCATAAGAGGTTAAGAGTGAAACAAAAGACCAATACAATAATTAGAAAAAAGTTATTAAAATTTCATTAAAGAGGACCTGTCACCAAACCAGGCATGGTGATCTAATTACAGCACTGGATGTAGCATGTCTGCAGCATGCAGACAAGGGGTCCCCCAGCACTTGAGCAGCCCTGTACCCCGAGATAATACAGTTAGAAAACTTACATGATCCAGCCACTAAGGAGGTGGCTAGGGGCTGCAGCCAAGGGCAAATTCACTCCCTCTGCCTGTGTAATCTGCCCACCGCTGCCAATCATTCTCTCCCTGTCTGCAGCATTTAAACTGAGGTTTTTTTTCTCTCCCGTTTGGCTCCGCCCCTCAGGGGGCGGGGCTAAACGGAGAGAAAAAAAAACCTCAGTTTAAATGCTGGAAAAGAGGGAGAAAATGATTGGCAGCGGTGGGCAGATTAAACATGCAGGGGGAGTGATGCCTGGTTTGGTGACAGGTCCTCTTTAATTAAAAAATTGATTAAGCTCGGAAGAAGAAAATTTAATACAAACTGTAAGAAACTTGCTTGCTACATAAAGTTGCCTTAAGGTACCTTTACACGCCGCTACGACAGGATGGATACAACCCGCTACTTCACGTGCACGAGCACGCTCAAACGGTTACAAACGGTAAACGCAACACCTTTACACGTCGCCACAAGGTGCGCTACGCTACGTTACAGCTATAGCTAGCTACATCGCCGGGTGTCTCAAGTAGCCATCTATAGCGTACCTTACCTCATTTACACACCGCTACAACAAGCTAATATGGGCGGACCTGGTGCAGCAGGGACAGCACATAGGCGTGCATCAATTGTGGATTACGAGACGTCCGTACGCTGATAGGACAAAGCAAGAAACCCATGATTGGCCAGGCATCGCAGGAGGCTGATTAATACATGACGCTCGAGCAATTGTGTAGTGTGACTGGTCAGCTCCTTAAATATGCCTCCCTATGCAGCGACTGCCAATCATAGCGCAGGAGCTTCCTCCAATGATCGCTGAAGGGGCGCGGTACCCCGGAGCCTGTGTCACGCTCCAGCTACATACCAGGTACTTAGCCTGGTGTGTAGACATCCCTTCTGCTCCTTCTTTACACGCCGATACAGCTCGCTACAATCGGCTTTGTAGCCATCTGTTTTCGAGCAGTGCTCGGAAACAGATGTATCTGTTGCCGGCTGTGTCGTCCCGTCTTCAGACGCCGCTACTACGGGCTATATTGACGCTACAAGCTACATTTGTAGCCTGTAGCGGGTTGTATCCATCCTGTTGTAGCGGCGTGTAAAGGTACATTTACTCTACTTAGCCAATATTTGAGCTGTATATGACACATTACCGAATGCTATACTTATTTAATACGGTATTTATAATCATTGGGCAGAAAATGTGAGAAAATAACATTTTAACTTACTGCTCTTTAATGATGAATCTGTTCAATAACTTACATTAGATATCATTAGAAAATGGATTAATCCATCCTAGTTGATGCTATTGGTATTGATTTCTTACATAAACTAATTGCTATATATAGACAGTGACTTGCTTTACAAGTCAGGTAAGATAATCAGTAGAATCAAACAATGCCACTTTCTTTACTGTTTTACATTTTATTTTTTAGGTTATTAAAAAAAAACATTGCACTCCAAATCTGTGACAATATTAATTATTATTATTGTCTTATTATTATTATTATCATTATTATTATTATTATTATTATTATTTTGTATTACATTCCCACTTTTCAGTTCATCATTTTACAATTTTTTTTAGAATCTCTTAAGTGAAAAAGTGGAACAGATGATGGAATGGAGCTCCCGGCGATCTGTCATTCGTATGAATGGTGACAAGTTCAGAAGATTTGTAAAGGCACCACCACGAAATTATTCAGTTATCGTGATGTTCACCGCCCTGCAACCTCAGAGACAGTGTTCTGTATGTAGGTGAGTAGATTATACTTTTAAGAATGGATGGTTATTGCTCAGTGTTTTTTCATGCCGTTATGATCAATAATGAATAACCTCCTCAGACCCATAAGTCTTTTAATTGAGTTATTTTATATTCAGTGTAAAAATATAATAGAACAAGGCCAATTAGCATTATCTTTAGTCATGAAATTTGAAAACACTTCTATGTTCTATGTGCACTACAGTTTCCACCAGTTCTAAACCACTTCAAGTTAGGGTGCTTTCACATCAGCGTTTTGCTCTGATCGCGGCAGTTGCGGTGAAAAAAACGCAACTGCCGCGATTACCGCATAATGGCCGCGATCGCGGCACACATGCGGCAAGCCCCTGCAATGTCTATGGGGCATGCGGTAAGTGTGCGGCTGGTGCGGCAAGTGCGATTTCTGCACTTGCCGCAGGAGCGGCCGCAAAAAAAATGCAGTATGCCGCGCCTTTTTCGCGGCCGCACCTGCCGCAAGTGCCGATACCGCACTTGCCGCAAGCCCCATAGACATTGTATGGGGCTTGCCGCAAGTGAACCCCAAGTGCGGCCGTTATGCGGTAATCGCGGCAGTTGCGGTTTTTTCACCGCAACTGCCGCGATCAGCGCAAAACGCTGATGTGAAAGGGGCCTTACCCACAATGAAATTATATAGTTTAAAACCATTGTACACTACAGTGTACGCGAGGTCTGAGGAGGATATAATAGAAGTTATATAAAGTCCTAGAAATCATGAAATGTCTTTTATTTTTGGGGTAAAGAATGTCTTCTTAAAGACTTGTGACAGTAGGATCAACCGTCCTAAGCCATCTAAAAGGGCATGTAGGTCATAAGAACTGAATAAAATGATACCTTGATGTCTGTGATCCAATGTCTTATTCCAGAGAAATCCATGTTTTTGTTATTTGCAAATGAGCTACGATCTATCTCTCTGAGCTTATTTTACAGAAAAGGGAGAAATCCCATCAATATTGGTGGATTCGGCCAACTTTAGTGTAATGTCTATGAGGGCTTCTGGTGTTCCAATTATATGTAAACTGAGCAGCAATTCTCAATGTCAATCAGCAGCTGCAAAAGGACGTTCGATTTTGGGGTGTATAAAAAGAGCTAAAAAGCTCGAATCCATTTGTAATTTTCCCCTCTTTGGAGCCTTTGTAAGACCTCACCTTGAATGTGGGATTAATTTTAGGGCTCCACAAGGTAGAACAGGGATAAGATCAGGGCATCGTGATAGAAAACTTGTAACATATTGACTTGAAAGTGAAAAATGCACAATAAAAGGAAAAAAAAAGAATTGGGTGCATATAGAAGGAAAAGATCATGACAGAACTATAAGAAATGTGAAAAAAATCAGCAAAATGAATGTAATACAGAAAACTAAATGATTGGGAAAAGTCCTTATCAGTACCGTTATTTTGGTGTCGCCCTAATGAAACACAAAGATGACTGCCTGCGGTAATCAGTCAGATTTCCCTACTCATTTATGATATTGGGTTGCTTGTCAGGTGACGGACCAAGGGAAATCACAGTCATCACTTCAACAATCAGTGGAAGAAAAGTTGGATACTTTTATAGAAAATAAGCTTGATAATGATGGACTCATTTTTCAGGATGATAGTTTACTTTGCCGCAGAGAAAAGAAGGTTAAGGTTTCTCCTCAGTGCAATGAGATTTAGCGGGTCTCAATCAGATTGAAAACTATAGGTGAGAAAAAAGTTTGTGGATGACAAAGCTCCATCCTATAAAACTGATGTATCCTACAATGATTATATAGAATATTGTTATCATCGGTGAAATTCATACGTCAAATAATAAAGACTGTCATAAAAGCCTGACATTATACTAAGTAGGAGGTTTTTATTTATGGTTTCTTCATTTTTCTGCTATGTTCAGTGATTCCTATTTTTCCTTTACATAATGTGGGAAAAGATATGCCAATAATAAAAGCATTGATGTAATTTGTACTGGGTATGCCCATTTTGTATGTAATCTGTGTATTTGCCTACTAGTAAACACACTGGGTGGTGGCGAGGCTGCCATACATTTCTGTCATGGACAAAATCATAAATCCATGAGATATCTCTTTAAAGGGACATACATCTGTTCATCCTTACACACTGAAGATATGGGTGAGGTGAGAAAAATTAATTAAGTAGAGAGAGCACTCATCATTTAAAGTAGGATCTCCTGGTGTCAACAAATAATTACAACTGGTATCTACTTGCTAACACGGTACAAACCATTTTTTACCTTTACAACTGGTAAAGAAGACAGCCAGTTTAAGTTTTGTGTACATAAGGTGGAGATCTGCCATTCCTGCTATTTCACTGTGCTGTCATCAAAGAATCTTGTCAAACAGGTACCAGTGGAAAATTATAAATATTGAGGTGTGCATAGGTCCTCCAGTTATGGGAGGTACATCTTTGGCCGGCCTGAAATCACCAGAGGAAGAACATGAATATATTTTCATGATTCTGAGGTCAGATCATCTTCTTCAAATTATTATCTGCCAACTAGATGATACTAGCCATGTCACCTCTCCTATCAAAAATATGTATGTATTTGCCTGGAGGTAAACACGAGCCTGCCTTACATGTCAATTACATGGGCAGGTCTACCAGAGATGCCTCTGCTGTAATTTCTGCAGCTATCTGCTCTGGCTTATAAAGTACTAGATGTGGGCCTCGCATTGGGAGGTCGGGGCAGCTCTGTGGTGCTGGGGGTGATGGCTGTCTCTCCCCCCTCCCAATATATGTAAGTAAATGTATTTTAGTTAAAAACCTATTTCTTGTGGAGGTGAGGGGGTTTGTAATAAAGTGTCAATATGGCAATTTATTTAATTTCCTATTAAAAATATGTAGGGCTTCGCTGTATTTTGTCTTGCCAGCGCAGATAAACCAAGCAGTTACTGGCTGCCAACCCCCGCTGTCTGATGTTAGCTTCCTTGGCAATGAAAAATGCAGGGAAGCCTTATGTTTTTTTATAGTTGTTTAAATAAATAACTAAATAAAATTGGCGTGGGCTCCGCCATATTTTCTATTGCCAGCCAAAGTACCCAGACAGCTGGGGGCTGGAATCCCCAGCGTGTTGAGGCCCAATCGATCTAGGCCCCCCACGCTAAAAATTGCAGCCAGCAGCAGCCCCAGAATTGGCACCTCTTTGAGAGATGCCAAAACTGGCGGTTACCCCACTCATCCAGGTGCCATGTAGTGGTGGCAGACTGGGTAATAAAGAGGTTGATGTCAGCTTTTTTTTGGCAGCTGATATCAAGCTGTATTGCTAATGTCAGCCGTCAGTATGACAGCTGGACATTAGCAATACTTTCAGTAAAGGGGAAAAAAACCACAAAGAGAAATGTTTTATTGCATACAAAATAGACAGAGACACTTCGTTATCCACTTTATTAGCTCCCATCAAGTTCCTCTCGATGTAATCCAGTAATTTTGCAGTGGGGCAGTGTGATATGTCACGCAGCCACCATATTTGTATACCCGAGTGTCCAAAGATGGTGTCTGCGTGTGTATGCATGCGTATGTATGTGTATGTGTGCATGTATGCTGCATATGTGTGTGTTATGCGCATGTGTGTGCATGTATGTATGCATATGTGTGCATGTGTGTGTATGTGTCTGTATGTTTGTGCATGTGCCTATGTGTGTATGCACATGTATGCATGTGTGAATGTATGCGCATGTGCGTGTGTGTGCGCGAGTATGTGTGTATGTGCATGTATGTATGTGCGAATGTATGCACATGTATGTGGGTGTGTATGTTGCATGTGTATACATGTGTGTTTGTGTGTATGCATATTTGTGTATGCATGTGTGTGCATGCTTCTGCCTTTGTTTGCATGTTCATGTATTTGTGCGTATGTGCATTTTTGTGTGTGCGTATTTGCGTATCTGCATATGTGGGGACATTATACTGTGTGTGTATGCATATTTGTGTGTATGTGTATGCACAGGTGTATGCATTTGTGTGTATGTGCGTGTATTTATGTGTGCATGTCTATCTGCATGTATATATGCATATTTGGGTGTATGTGCGTGTTTGTGGGTATGTGCCGTGATTGCATGTGTGTATGTGCATATGTGTTTATGTGTGCATGCTTGCGTGTTTATGTGAATGTTTGTGTGTATGCATGTTTTTTGTGTGCATGTGTATGTGTGCGTGTATGGTGTATCTGCGTGTTTGTGTGTGTGTGCATATTGGTGTGTATGTGCATGATTGTGTGTATGTGCATATGTGTGTGCGTGTAGGGACATTATACTGTGTGTATGTATGTGTCTGTGTATGCACGTGCATATGCGTGTATGTGAATGCTTGCGCGTTTATGTGCGTCTGTGCTTGTGGACATTATACTTTGTGTATGTGTTTGTATATTCGTGCTTGCATGTGTGTATGTGCGTGCATGTGTATGTGCAGACATTATACTGTGTGTATACATGTGCGTCTGCGTGTTTGTGAGTGCGGGTGTATCTATGTGTGTGTATGCACGAGGTGTGTGTATGTGCATGCATGTGTGTTGATATTATACTGTGTGTATGTGTGTTTCTTATGCATTTGTGTGTTGTGGTGTGTATGTGCGTGTGTGTATGTATGTATCTGCATGTTTGTATGCATGTGTGTGCATGTATTTGTGTGTTGTATGTATAGGCTTGTATGTGCTTGCATGTGTATGTGCATGTTTGTGCTTGTGTGTATGTGCGTATGTTTGTGTTTGCATGTGTATATATGTGCATACATATGTATGAGTGTATGAGCAGTGTGTGTGTGAGGGGACATTATACTGTGTGTATGCATATTTGTGTGTATATGCTGCTTGCATGTGTGTATTTTTGTGCATGTGTATGTGCGTGTGGGAACATTATACTATGTGTACATGTGTGTATGTGTGTATCTACTGTGTATATCTATGTGTCTGTATGCACGTGTGTGTGTATGGGGCCATAATACTGTGTGTATATGTGTGCATGTGTGTTTGTGTGTATGTGTGTGCATATGTGTTTGCATGTGTATGTTTGTGTGGGGACATTATACTGTGTGTGTATGCGTGTTTGTGTGTGCATATACTATGTGTGTATCTGCATGTGTATATCTGCATGTGTGTATGCACATGCGTGTATGTGTGTGCTTGTGTGTGTATGTGAGGACATTATGCTCTGTGTATGTATGTGTCTGTGTATGCATGTGTTTGTGTGTAAGTGCGTGCATATGTAAGTGCGTGTGGGGATGTTATACTGTGTGTATATGTATACATGTCTATGTGTGTATATATGTGAGTACATGTATGCATGTGTATGTGTGTACATGCATGTCTGTTGTGTGTGTCCCGCCGGTGCCTGCCCACCCATCTCCGTGCAGTCACAGCCCGCAGGAAAGTCCATGGTTTGTGGCCTGTGCTGGAGATGGGGTGCGGCGCCACCACAGTGTGCACGCACTTCATCTCCAGCACAGGCCTCAAGCCACGGTCTTTCCTGGCGGCTGTGACTGCACAGAGGTTTGTGGGCAGGCACAAGCGGAATCTGGTGCATGTTGTCAGGTGGAGGGTCCTAGTGGGGGTCCGGCGGCGGTTCCTGAAGGGGGTCCAGCAGCGGCAGGTATTCCTGAGGTGTCCCGGTGGAGGGTACTGGTTGTCTCCTCCTGGTGGTACTGCGCAAGAGGATGGTACCACCAGCTGGTGCCATATTGGAACAACCATCACTTGGGTATTCCAATATGGTGGTTGATGTACTTCCGGTGCGGCGCGGTGGATTGTGGAATTTGGGGATGTCTGGACGGAAGTGGATGATGGACAATTTTAGGTAAGTATATATTATATTCAGGTGTAGATAAATGAGGGGCACTACTGGATATAATAGGTTTTGCTTTAACAAGTGTTGCGAGTGTTGTCTTATAGGGGTTGCTCACTTAGTAACAGTCCGACAATAACTTATTCAAGAGGCAAATAAGTGGCACTCACCCAGACTTGTCTTGAACTTATTTATTCATTCATGATCATAATCTGCCGTTTCCCTCACTCCCCCCCCTTCATGGATCGTATGAAGATCATGAATGAATAGATAAGTTCAAGACAAGTCTGGGTGAGTGCCACTTATTTGCCTCTTGAATAAGTAAGTGGTATATATTAGAATGTACTGAGCCCCTTGCTAAGTATTCATATTCTCTATTAAACAGATTGTACCAAGTTTATAAGTTATCTGCTATCCATAGGATGGGAACATAAGCTTTTGATTGCTGGGGGTCTGATGGTTGAGACCCCCACTGATCTTGAGGATGAGGCTTTGCAAAGCCACATATGAATATAGTGGATGTTGATCAAGTACACCTTTTTTATTTTGTATTCATTCTCCAGCAATGCTAGAGATAGCTGAATATTGTTCTTGGCAATTTCCATCAGTATTATGGAGGATGAGTTGAGCAGACGTTGTGCTTTGAACTTTCTCTCTAATTTAGATTGAGCTCTTCAAGATCAGACCCAGACATCAAACCTCCAATGATTAAGAGATTATCTAGTATCTGGTGGAACACGGACAAGTTGTATACTTGGCATAACCCATTTTAAAAGGAATCTATCACTAGTTTTTTGCCACCTAACTAAAAAGCAGCATAATGTGTAGGCAGAGTCTGATTACAGCGATGTGTCACTTAGGGTCCTGTCACATCAGCGGTTTTTTTCACGGCCGCACCTGCCGCAAGTGCCGATACCGCACTTGCCGCACCTGCCGCTAGCCCGCATATACATTGTATGGGGCTTGCCGCAAGTACGCCGCAACTGCAGCTGTTATGTGGTAATCGCGGCAGTTGCGTTTTTTTCACTGCATCTGCCGCTATCAGCGCAAAACCGCTGATGTGAAAGCAGCCTTACTGGGCTGCTTGCGGTAGTTTTGATAAAATCACTGTTTTATTAGCAGTAGATTATCACAAGAAGACCAGTAATCTCTGCCATGAGCTCTGTATGATCCTGCATCCACCACTAATTGGCAACCTTTTGCTTATGTACAGTGCACAAGGAAGGTTGCCAATCAGTGGTGTGGTCTGGATTATACAGAGCTGAACCTTCAGAGAAGTGGTAGACTTGCAGCAGATAAAATGGTGATTTTACCAAAACTGCAGCAAGCAGTACAATAAGTGATTCACTGCTGGGATCAGGTTCTCTGTCCCTATATCATGCTGCTCTCAGATGGATTAGGAAAATCTAGTGACAGATTCCCTTTAAGACTTACATATGTAGCCAGGAAAGATGACTGCTTGATTCTACAAGCAGTTACACCGTTTTCCACAAATTATCTTCCGTTTTATAGCTCAGCTCCTTTCACTTCTATGGAGCTGAGCTGTCAGACAGGACACTATAAAAGGGGTTTGTTTCATCGTTCATCATCCTCTGTATATGTTGTATCTGCTTAAAGTTTTACTATGCGTAACCAATGCATCCCAACAGATCAGTGACCTATTTTAGAGGGTTTTAGATTAAATGAGCTTTTTAATTGTTATGCTCTAGTCTAGTAATGGTAATTTAATGATTCTGGAAAACTTTTGTATCTTAGAAGACTGAATTAATGGAACCAGAAAGACAGTAGGTGTTTAGATGAAGCCATATTTTGCATGCAGACAACAAAGCCTTTATTATATTGGTATCCTTAAAAATCTTACAGCAGCATCTGTTACAACCCACAGCAAAGTGATATAGATAGTGAAAGGCAACAGGTTTCTGAATACATCGCCTTTCAGTGTCTCCAACAGCTGGCACCGAATCTTAGCCTGGCGTCAAGTGATGACGAGATGCCAATATGTATCCGGCAGGGGTAGCAGGTGTCATTTATTCAGCTTTCACCTGCTAGAACTGTATGGGTTGTATAGACTAGACAGTCCTATTATTCTATGGTTATGAGAATCTCTCCCGTTTATCTCTCCGGATGTTTCCCAGTCTGTTGACAGGTTTAATCTCAGATGATAACACATGCAGAGAACAGTGCCATAAAAATCATTGAAGCTATTGTATGTATGAGTCGGAGAGGCAATAAGGCAAAGACCTTCAATCATATAAAAGAATTGCCTTTAAAAAATGGATTGATCTAGAAAAGTTGCAGATTTGAACCTTGAGTCAGGACAAGATATTAAAGGTAATCTGTCAGCAGGTCTTTCCTATGTAATTTTACTGAGATCCCAAAGCCAGCAATATGTCATTTCTAGGGTGCAGCAGTTATGGTAGAATCACAGTTATCTCTGCTGCAGACAAGGCATAGCTCTGAATGTTGGGCTGTGTATAACCATGGACACAGATTGGCAGCGTTCAGTATATATTGACAGATTGCTGCTAATCATTGATGGATGGTGTGGTTGGTTCAGGAGGCACAACACATCTAGGCCACTTGTGATAATCTCCTGCTGATAAAACTATCGAAACAGCAACACATCGCTGGAATCCAGCTCCACACTAAATCATACTGCTCTCATATTGCATAGTACAAATCTGCTGACAAATTCACTTTAATTAGAATTAAGTGTTGTGAAACTAGTCACAGCAACCACAAGGTTGTGAGACAGAATGTAAAGATAGTAACCACAAAAACCAGATTGTGACACAGTCACTATTTACAAGAATGGAAGCAGCAGGGCGGTCAACTAATCAAGGATCAGTTCAAGGAGAGTTCACAAGGTCCAAGGTCAGGAATTGTAGGAGATCACAATGGGGTTATAAGGATTAAACAGAGGTTTAAGCAAGTCACTTTCCAGGAGTCAAAATACCAGGAGAAAGGTAACAGATATAGGGAGCATGCAAAAGAGTAGTCAAACAACAGTCCAGGCCAGGAAACAGAGATCAGAGTAAACACAGGAGAACAGGCCACACAGACAAAATGTACAACTGGCATCCATCTGGGAAAAGCTGCTCAATTAAGTAACGATAAATCACTGGAAGCATAAACACCTGTGTATCCCAACCCTCTGAACCAGAGGGGAGAATAGCTTTGAACATCAACATACTGACAACTTGGCACACTCAGATACCAGTATTAGCAGCATACAATGGCGTCCTATATGTGCTGTGCAGAGGGATCTTGACAAGTGTATATCTGATGGCCAGCATCCAATCGGATTTGGATATATTTTTGCTTTGAAAATATATATGGAATTTATTTAACCCTTTAGAAAATTATTCTGTAATCATTTAATTAGTTCTTTATTTATGCTGGTGCACATTGTCATATGTAAGTGAAATTCTCAAGTTTGAAAGTTATCCCCTATCCAGGGGATGGGACATAAATCATTGCTGTAGAACCCAGCGATTGCTGAGAACTGAATCTCTGAAGAGTCTCTGTTGATTGGAGGGGAGGTCAGTCATGCTGATTGGTTCTCCATACATTCTAATGGGAGTGCCAAAGACCAGCTAAGTGCCATACTCAGCGCTCCCACTAGAAATAAATAGAGCGGCAGTTCCCATGAGCGACTACTGCTCCTTTCAGCTAGGGGTTTTAAAAAGTCATGGTTACCTGGATCACAGTGGTCGGATTCCCAGTGACTTTAAAGTTGTCCTATTTATTGTATGTATAGAATCACTTTCAAACTTGAGAATACCCACATAAAGAGTAACCCTGTAAATGTATTGTTTTTTGTAATAGCATTGAAAATTTCTGACCACTTATTCTGATATCTCAATACCTAAGAAAAAAATGGAATAAGGCAAAATAAAAATTGCTTAGTATAATGATTCTTTATAACAATCTGTATTCAATAAAGACAGACTGAACAGGAGTCAACAGTGTGATGCAGCAGCAAAAAAGGCAAACACAATCCTGGGATGTATTATAACAGAAGCAAACAGTCTAGATCACGTGAAGTCATTATCCCCCTCTACATCTCTTTGGTCAGACCTCATCTGGAATACTGTGTCCAGTTCTGGGCACAACATTTTAACCCCTTCATCCCCAGGCAATTTTCCGTTTTCCAGTTTTCATTGAGTGTGTGTTTATACCTGTTTGTATCTATGTATTTTCTCTGTCAAAAGCATCCTTTTTAGGAAATACTGTACAATGCAAACTACCCTTTTGATCTGTAACATAATGGAGGGAATGGTTCTCCTTATAGACACCACCTGAATGTGGGGTCTTACCGGGAGTACTCCATTTGGGAACTATAACTTGAGACAGGTGGCTGATCTGTAAGTCAATGTTTTTGCATTTAACGAGCCTTGAAACCAGAGATAAATGCCAAGCTAGAAACACATGTATAGGCATCATGTCTGGGGGTTTTTGCCTCTCATCAGTGTAAAGCAGAGATAAGCTGGCTGAGTGTGACGCTGTTGGGGACAACGTAGTGGAAGAACTGGTCCTCCTTAAACATTCCAGCTGACCATGGATTCTCAAAAGTCAGTGCTCCATGGGAAAAATAGTATGCAAATTACTTTTCTCGCAGTGTGAAATATAGTATCATGCTAGAACCAGGTAGGTAATGTGGTCGCCGAAAAAGTCAGTATCCGTCTTATTAATGAGCCTTGAATGTTATCTCAAGAATAGCTCCCTAAGCCTTCCAGACTCTGATATGCACCGATGACAGGCAAATGGCTTGAAAAAGTCTATCTGTGGATGGGATTTTATCCTGGCATTTATCTCCAGTAATGTTGTAATGCTTATTAAAAGGTTGGACATTGACATGTAGGATAGCCAATTCCCCAAGGTCATACTTGCTAGCTAGTTTCTTTGGCTCTGCACGATTCATCTGTACACTGTTTTTATATTTGTCAAGCACAATACCAGACTATCAATTTGTCCTTATGCCTTGGAAAACCCCTTTTTAAGCAACAATCTTGAGTAGATCTGCTATATCCATCCCATCCATATCTCCAATGGTCATCCATTCACCATGCCACACAACATTAAAGCGACCATTGCATGACTAATGTCTTCTCTTAGAAATATCAGAAGATCACCAAGGATTATAGAAGCTATGAAGGGCTTCTGTTCATCAAGGAGTTGTCAAGAGAAAACCCTATTAATATTACTTCTATTGGCCGGTTTTGTGCCAAGAGGTTTCCACATTAGCATCGGTAGTGGGAATCTGCATTGCCCTACTCCATATAAATAAAAGAGGTTATCCCGTGTCATGTATACTTTAAAAGGGTTATTCGGGATTTGTAGAAGAAAATAAAAAGTGCTGAACCACTTACAGGCAGGTACCTGCCACCCACCTGTCTGTTGTGCCCGGCTCCAGTCACCTCTGTATATCCGTACAGAGTGGTCAGAGGCCATTACTGCTGGGGACAGCATGGCGGAGTAAACAGAGCACAGCGGAAGAGCAGAGGCTTCTTTTCCACTCGGCTCTGTGGAAGTGGGCTCACAGATGACGTCATGCTGATTGACAGCTGGCTCTTTGCTACCTGATTTTGGGGAGCCGGCTGTCAATCAGCATGACGTAGGCTATGCGCCCATCAACAGAGGGAAACGTCACCCCTCTGTTGTCGTGACATGAGGCGAAGCAGCAAAATCGCTGACAGGAGTGGACTGAGACGGCTCCGTGTTGGTGGTAGACAGTGCCGGGCACAACAGGCAGGTTAGGTGGCAGCTTCCTGCCTGTAAGTGCTTAGGCACAATAGTTATTTATTTTTTTATCCTGGATTATCTTCTTTAACTTACAAGTTAGTATCAGTATTATTGATTACTTATCTGTGTGTTGACTGCCATCTGAAGAACTGACAAGTTTTTTACATGTAGTATTAGAATTTTGCACAGTGCTAAGCCAACAGTAAGTAATAGTACGTTCCAAAACACACAATACCACATTTTTTGCTCTATAATTTTACAAAGGCTAAAGAGTAACTCAGTATATTGACATGAAAGAACTGAATAATCATGCATTGTTCATATGTTAATGAATGCAGGTTTACAGTCCCTTAGCAATGCAGCTTACACACTAAGGTGGTGACATATTGTTTTTAGACAGCAGCTAATGATATTGATGAAACATTACTGCCCTCTACAGCTTGTTCCATTCACTAATGTTCTTTGTTACAAATTATTTTACTTTTAAAGATACGACTTGAAATCAGAAAGTGCATTTAGTCGATCCGTCATTGAAATCATGGCAACCCCTATATTTGTATTGTGGAAAATTTTCTTATTTCAATCTTTAGCATGAAATATCCCAATGTTAAAAACTATTTATCTAGAGCATTTGATCCCTGTGATAATTTTTATAGTTAAATCAAAGGTTACACCCTAAATTAAAAAATTTTTTAATCAGAAATATATAGAACACATGAAAATAAGCAACTTTGTAATATATCTTATAAGGGAAATCATCTGCTTCTTTCACCTCTTGGACTGATCATTCACTTTCAGTTCGGGGGTAAAATCTGTAAAAATCTGTATTCCATAAAGACAGACTGAACAGGAGTCAACAGAGTGATGCAGCAGCAAAAAAGGCAAACACAGTCCTGGGATGTATTATTACAGAAGCATACAGTCTAGATCACGTGAAGTCATTATCCCCTCTACATCTCTTTGGTCAGACCTCATCTCGAATACTGTGTCCGGTTCTGGGCACCACATTTTAACCCCTTCATCCCCGGGCAATTTTCCGTTTTCCAGTTTTCATTTTGCCCTCCCTTTCTTCCTAGAGCCATACCCTTTATAGTTGCCCAGCAGTATAGACATATGAGGGTTTGTTTTTTACGGACTAGTTGTACGTTTGAATGACTTCATTTATTTTACCATATAGTGTTCAGAAAAGTGTGGAAAAAATTCCCATGTGCTGTGAAACTGCAAAAAAAAAAGTGCAATGACACGTTTGTTTTTTTGTTTTTTGATCACCATGTTCACTATATGGTAAAACGAACATGTCGGTATAGTGCCTCAGTTCAAACATGTATACTTTTACTTTTATGTAAGTGGTGAAAATATGCAGAAGTTTTTAAAGAAAAAGAATTGCACTATTGCACCATTTCCTGGGACCCATAGCATTCTCATTTTCTGGATTTGTGGTTGTGTGGTAGCTTATTTTTTGCGTCTCGAGCTGACATTTCTAATATCATTTTTTGGTAGATATGTTGTTTTGATCGCTTGTTATTGCATATTATTGCAATGTTGTGGTGACTAATTTTGGCATTTGGACTCTTTTTTTCCGTTACGCAGTTTACAGATCTGATTGATAGATTTTATATTTTGATAGATCGGGCATTTCCAAACGCGGCGATACCAAATATGTGTATTTTTGAATTTTTTTTAATAGTTTTATTTTCAATGGGGCCAAAGGGGAGTGAACCTTTGTGTTTTTTTTTCATACTTTAAAAAAAATTTTCTTTACTTTACACTGTTCCCTAGTGTGCCTCAGCACCACACTGTCTGATCGCTTCTGCTATGTAGAGATGAGCTGCTGCACCTCTCTACATAGCAAAATGATCACTTCATGTAGATACAGGTGCTCACCAGCAGAATCGGTTTCTTTCTGGTTGTGCATCCCCGGGCCATCTGATCACATGGCTGGGACACGCAGTGATGACATTACTGTGCTGTGCCGTGTCACATGACAGGATGCCAACACTCGCAGACAGGAAGAGAATGATGCGGCTGCAGAGGGAGAGATGATGGGGAGTGACAGACAGGTATGTTACACCGTTTATTATTTTAGTGTAAGTGGCAGAGGGGAGGCCATATCCAGTGATGAAGGAGTTTAGTACACTTGGTTGTCCAAATATCTTTATTGAAATTTCAAGGGAGGGGGGAGGGGAGGGAATTAGATACATAAATAAAGAGGGAGGGGGAGGGGGGAGGGGAAGGGTAATAAACGTAACAAGTAAACAAACCAACAAATAACATGAACGGTACAAGTCGTAAGTACATATGCAAATTCAAATACAGCGCTCGTACAAAAAGAGAGAAAATTGGAAAGGTACAAATGAATATCCGAATACTGAATAGTCCAAACACACTCTGTGCATTTTGTCGCAAATCGTAATGCAAGCTTGAAAGCATTGTGGGGAAGAAACAGTCAAATCATCAATTTTTACGTCAGCGGCCTATTGCAGGAGGGATGGGGAAAAAATTGTCAACCATGTCTCCCAACGCCCTATGAATTTTGGGAACCTGTTTGCGCGTATAGCGAAGTTGTACTCGAAAGTACAGTGAGTCGACACTCTTTCAATCAGGTCATCCACTGTGGGGGGTTCTGGTTTGTTCCACCTCGAGGCTATCAGGACTCTAGCAGTCAAAATAATGTGGGATGTTAAGAAGCGTATGTGGTGAGGGAGGTCCTCTGTGCCAATCAGTAGTAATATTAATTCTGGGGTGAAGTTTATTTGAATCCCAGTGACGTTTGTAATTAGAGATTTGACATCTCTCCAATAATTGGTCAGGACAGGACAGTGCCAGAAAATATGTGAGAGGGTTCCCAGGTTTCCACAGCCTCTCCAGCAAGATGGGTCGTGATTGGGGTTCATATGATATAGTTTGATAGGGGTATAGTACCATCGTGAGAGGACCTTATAGTAAGACTCGTGAAGGGTGGCACAAGATGAGCTGGAATACACGGTCTTAATAGTTTTAGCCATTTTCCCCAGGTCCACGCGGATACCCAACTCCTCCTCCCAAGCTCCAAAGAATGAGAGGTTTAGTAATTCGACTTCTTCGTTGAAGATTCTATAGAGAGAGCTCGTTTCCCAAAGGGAGGCTTTCCGCGGGGTGTTTATAAGTTCATCAATTACTTGCGGAGCTGTGAGTTTGAGATTGTGAGTGCTGAGGTAATTGGCTATGACTCTCCAGTTAGTTCGGTCATCCCTGGTGAGGGGGAATTTGTCTTGGAGGATGTGGAAGGGGATGATAGAGTTTCCTGAAAGCAGATCATTAACATAAAGAATCTCCTTATCCCTCCAGGGGAGAGAGGTCCAGGTTCGGCATCAGAATTTCAAGAGTTTCTAGAGGGATTTTGTTGAGAATGGAAGAAGTATAGTATTTGGCTGCCTTTTTGACAAGATCTCTCCAGGCTAGAATAGTTGCTCTATTAATTGGGTGAGTAGGAGGAGGTTTGGAGGGATTTATTAAATAAGCCATGATTAGAGCTTTTTGATTATTGTTATTGATCGTTCCTTCTATAGAGATCCAGGGCGAATCGTTCGGGCCTATAAGCCATTTTTGTGAGAGTTTGGCGATGGATGCCAAGTAGTAGTTGTGCAAGTTGGGAACTCCTAGGCCTGCTACTCTCTTGTGCCTCTCGAGGGATAGTCTGGCCACTCTTGGGCGCTTATTGAGCCAAATGAACGCACGGAGTTGTGATTGGAGTTTAATGAACCATCTCTTCGGGATGAACAAAGGGATGGATCTAATTATGTACAAGAATTTCGGGAGCAGTGTCATTTTAAAAGCTTCAATCCTGCTCAGCCAGGACAGTTCAACTTTTGAAAGACGTAAGTAGGCCTGATGGAACGAGTTAAATAGATTTGTTAGGTTCGTCTGTACCGTGGCTGAACAGGGTTTGGTCAAAGTAATCCCTAAATAAGAAATCTCCTTTTCCGTCCATGTATAGTTAAACTCTTCTTTGAGGTACTTGAGTAGTGTTTCCTCTATATTAAAGTCCAGGATCTGGGATTTTGTTTCGTTTATTTTGTAGAAGGAGAGCTGGGAGAATCTCTCAATGACCCTTGACAGGTGCCTGAGAGATTTGACGGGATTGGTAATTGAAAGGAGGATGTCATCTGCAAACAGAGATATTTTGTGTTGGCGTTGATTTAACGGGATTCCTCTAATATTGTCATTGTCTCTGATGCTAGATGCAAGTGGCTCAATGAATAGGGCAAAGAGGATAGGGGAGAGTGGGCACCCCTGCCTCGTGCCATTTGTCAAGGGGAATTTTTGAGACAGGAAATTGTTAGAGTATACTCTTGCTGTGGGATTGGCATACATTGATGATATGAAACGAAGGATATTGCCTTGGAACCCAAACCTTCGCAGGGTGCGAAATAAGAAGTTCCACTGGACCCTATCAAAGGCCTTCTCGGCATCTAAGGCCAAGAAGGCTGAGGGTTGTTTTGAATTCTCTATAGAGGTGATTAGATCCAGGGCTCTCCTAGTGGCGTCAGCCGTATTACGGCCTGGGATGAACCCTGCCTGATCAGGGTGGATTAATTTGGTGATGTAATTTTTGATTCTATTAGCTGCTATTTTAGCTAAGAATTTCGTGTCCGAATTCAGGAGGGAGATCGGCCTATAGTTCTTGGTATCTGCCGGGTCTCCCTTTCCTTTGGGTATCACCGTAATAACAGCTTCGAGCATTTCAGGTGGTAGGTGTCCGTGGGTAGCAGAGTAATTGGCCAATCTGGTAACATACGGGGACAATAAATCTGTGAAGGTTTTGTAGAGCTCATTTTGGAATCCGTCAGGACCGGGTGATTTGCCCACTTTCGATTGTCCTATGACTTCTGAAATCTCAGATGTCGTGAACGGTAAGTTGAGGTCCAATAAGTCACGATCTGTAAGTGAGGGCAGGTCAAGGTTGGTTAGGTAGTCAGTGATATCTTGATCCGAGGGTTCCAAAGTGGAGGGGTTATTTTTCAAATTGTAGAGGGAGGTGTAGAAGTGAGCAAAGGTATCGGCTATATCCTTCGGGTGTTTAAGAGTTTGGCCAAGTGGGTTCCTAATCTCTTTAATTCTGGATTTCAGCTTCTGGTGTTTAATTTTTGCTGCTAGGAGTTTGGAGGGTCTATCATCAGAAAAGTAATGGTTGGTTTTGAGAATTTGGGAGATCCTGTCATATTCGGAGGATAAGAGGGATTTTAATTCTGACCTGAGTTTCAAAATGTCCAAGGAGAGATCGGGACTAGGACTAGATGTTTGCTTTTGTTCCAGATTGTGTATCTGGTTCACCAAGGTTTGTGTTTTTTCTCTGTTTTTCCTGTTATGCTGTGCGTTCAGTTGTATCATTTTGCCTCTAAGAACAGCTTTGAAAGCGGACCAGAGTATAGGGGTTGAAACATCCTCCGTATCATTTACCTTGAAGTAGTCTACTATGGTTTTTTCGATTTCCTTTTTATATGCTGGGTGAGTGTATAGTAGACTGTTGTTTCTCCAAAGTCTTTGAGAGGTTACTATCGGGCCAATCTTGAGTTCAAAAGTAACAGGTGAATGGTCGGACCAAGTTCTAGTACCAATTGAGACCTTGAGAAACTTGGAAAGGGTGAAAATGTTGGTGAGGATAAGGTCAATTCTAGAGTAAGATTGGTGGCGTTTGGAAAAATATGTGAATTCTAAAGACGTGGAATTGAGACATCGAAAGGTGTCGTATAGATCGTTCTTAATCAGCCATGGATCCAGTGACTCCAAATGCTGTCTGGATTTGGTAGAGGAGTCAAGTGATCCATTGAGAACTATGTTGAAGTCCCCGAAGATCACCAGCTCTCCTTTTTGGTTAGTGTTGACAATCCTCATAAGCTTGTTTAGGAATGTTACTTGCCCTTTGTTTGGGGCGTAGACATTGACTAGGGTAAAAATATGGTCATTTAGTTTGCATATTAGAATCAAATATCTGCCGTTCGGGTCCTCAAATGTGGAGATTTCCTCGAAGGAGATAGTGTTCTTGATCATTAGAGCTACTCCCCATTTCTTTTTCGAGTTGTTTACACAACGAATGTTTTGGAAGTTTTTGTTGCTGAATTTCGGTGGCTTAAGGGAAGAGAACTTAGTCTCCTGCAGACCTACTACATCTGCCCCGGTCTCTCTAAGAAGTTTCCACAGAAAATATCTCCTCTGGGGAGAATTAAGGCCGTTAACGTTCTGTGACAAGAATTTAAGTGACATACCCTACAATTGTCGTGACGAAGAAAGGGCTCAGAGTGTGAGAGCGACTAGATAAGGGGATCCTTTCCATTGTTAGCGCAAACAATACATTGGTGGTAGAACTGAAAACTTTCTCTAAATCTATTTTAGTGCCAGGTGAAAAGTGTAAACTTGTGACCACAACTTGACCCATAACGGAGGGAATCTAATTAAGATTACGCTGAACTACCTCCTTGGGTGGCTAAAGTTATGGCTATTCTCTTCAGCCTTTCTGTTATGGATATGATCCAATTAAGATATGATGATTCCTAGATCCCTAAGAACCCTCATTCCCTCTTCTACTTCAAGTATAGTTGTGGATTTCCCCTGATGGTGGAGAATAACTTTGGTGGGATTGAATCCCCATCTGTATTGGACACGGTTGTTTTGGAGCAGGTTAGTGATTGGAGTAAGTCTCCTCCTCTGGAGCATGGTTTCTCTGGAGAGGTCCGCAAAGACCTTGATATTGTCGTAGGGTCCAGGGAGAGTTTTTTTTAATCGAAGATAGTCCAGAAGTTGTTCTTTGACATGGAAGAAATGAAATTTCATTATGACGTCCCTGGGGGTCTCAGGTTTCAGGGATTTAGGCTTGGGTAGGCGGTGTATCCTGACCACCGTTGTGTCGAGATCCGTCAGGGTAGGGATCGTGCGTTTTAGGAGATCCTTAATGTACGGTCCCAGTTGGTCGCTTTTTACAGACTCTGGGATTCCCCTAAATTTAAGGTTCTGTCTCCTGTCCCTATCCTCCAGGTCCGTCATTTTATTTTTCACCGTTCTAAGTTCTTCTTTGAGGAGATGGTGCTCTTTTTCCAGTTTGTCATGTTTATTCTTCAAGTCAAAGATGTCTGACTCGTTTTTGTCAGTCCTGTGGGAGACCGAATCTAGAGAAATCTGGAGTTGATCGAATCTGGAGTCTAACTTCTGACTGAATGCGGAGAAAATACCTTTGAAGAAATTCTGGTCGATGGGTTGGGTCCAGTCGAATGTGTCCAACGGATTGGATCCCGATATGGGTGGGCCTTCCTTCCTCATACGCTGCTTAGCGGGACTTGCGCTGGGAGAAGCCTCAGCCTCCTCATCTGAGGCGTCCAGAACTGCCAGTTTCTGCAAGGAGGTCTTCTTTGTGGCCATTTCCTTCCTTTTTTGTTTCAGAGTTTGCGGGTCGTCGGATTTACAATCGTCCATTTGTTCCTGTACCTGGGGCCAAGGGTCCTTTTGTTGTGGCCTGGGGGACCTTGATCGGTGTTTCTGCGTCGCGCGCATTACCTTGGATTCTGAAAGAATGGGTTTGGATTTTCCAGTGTTTGTTTTAGGAGTGGTCATATTAAAGTAGGTAAGCTTAAGAGGAGGAGCGGGCACCCACGTGTACTAGATTGCTTACTGACTGGTATAAGGTCAGTCAGGGGTTTGAGAGATCAAAATGGAGGTGTTATAATGGTTAAAGGGGGTGGTTCAGTTCTGGGTAAGAATGTTTAAGCTAGATACAAGTGAGAACAGGTGATTGGACTGCTAGAATCCCGAGCCTAGGGGTGTAGGGTTGTATGTGTATTCTTAATCCCCTGTTGTCCAAAGTGGTGTCCCTGTGCTCAGAGTGAAGTCAGAGTACTTCGAGTACACTTGGTGTACTGTAATATACACTGCCTTCCGCCACTTCCAGCTTCAGCACTGAGAGGTGGACAGCAGGATACAGTCAACATTACAGTAGACTAATGAGTGGGGACACGTGATCACAGGCTGCTTCTGCAACCTCCCCCAGCTGCTCCAGAGCCGCCTCCCCTACAGCACAGCCGACACACTAGCACAGCCCCGTATATTCAGACCATAAGATACACCCCGCCTTTCCGCCACAATTTTGGGGGAAAAAAGTGTGTCTTATGGTCTGAAAAATACGGTAGTTACTATCGAGTCTTTTTCAACCTACAAAATAATGGTTGTTTTAAGGCAAGGTGAACTCCCGATATCACAGTTTCCTGGAGCTCTGTAAATGTTCCATGGGGAATTTTACCACAATCATCCATATATCCTAATTTTTATATTAATATTATTTGAGAAGATAGAAGATTATACAAGTTATAACATTTTGTTCCTGGCCCTGGAGGGGCTGAAGAGGACATTTTTGGTAGGAATGTTTCACACGCGATACCGTCTTGTACTTTTAAGTCTTTTTAAAATGTATTTAATATAGGTAATTTATTTAATGGTTCTCTTTTATTAATTAACTTAGCAATTAACTTTAAAAATTCTCAAAAGTTATAGATAATTAGTGGCAATTACTCAGGATTTTTTTTCCTTTTTTTTCTTTTTATTTCCTTTCTCATAATTATCTCTCCACATAAAGACAGTGCATATCTTGAATTATCGTGCATAAATTTCCATAATTACTCCAGTTTGTACCTGCTGCTGGAACAGCACTGAATATATAGACAACTGTGATCTTTCTGGAGGCTTCCAATTTATGTCAAGTATATGAAATGTTCGGAGTCAGTCAATTATGTACCTTCATGTTATAGGTCACACTATTATATTAAAGGGATAAGATCTGAATAGGCAGCAATTACAAGGTTTGTACTTCATTCAGTTACAGTAACCAGTAATAGATTATGTGAACTTTTAGGCATATTTAACTAAACATTTCTGCATTTTATAGTTTACAGGCATTTTACATGATGGAGGAGGCAGTGTGATGTCTACAGGCACAGAAGTGGTAACTCGGACAGACTAGGCACAAGCTGCTCTGTTGGGCAGAATCCCGAAAAACCCTGACCCCCTTTAAACCCTATACAGGGTGTGGAGACTCTGGGGTCAGTGGGTGCTCTCGTCCACTGGCCCGGCCGCCTTTGGAATGACGGCATGGACCAAGGCTCATCCCACTGAACCCCTGGACTGCCTAACTGTAGGCAGAACACAGGGTGTGGAAACCACACAATGGCTAGACTTTATTGGATCCTCAACAGTCAAAGGCATATAACACAAACTCAGCAAGAACACACAATGTAACAGGCAACACTGTCTCACCCTTCCGCTGGCTCACTAGAGATTAGAATATTTGTGCCTTTGGGGCTTCCAGGGCCCACTATCTGAATCCAGCAGCACCCTGCTTTTGGTGGAATAGCGGCAAGCTTGGGAAGCTGACCAAGCACTAGAAAGTCTGCAGCCAGATGACTGTATTATCCCAACTTACATTTTAACTCTTATACAGGGATCTGGATTTACACTAGTGTTCAGGAGATTGCTGCCTATAGAAGGGCAGCAATCCAAAGACAGGAAAGTCGCCAACGAGGGCCACAACAAGGAGGTCAGTAAAAGGACAAAATCATGGGATCCATTAAAGTAATCAGGGAGCCGGATCAAAACCAAGATACCAGCAAGGTACAAAATTAGGGAGAAGAAGTGTCCAAAAACATGCTGGGATAGAATACGAACAACACCAATACAGGACAGGACACTAGTTTAGGAAACCAAAAGATTTTTCTGTCAGTTTGCAGCAGTAAGGTGAAGGTATTAGTAGGTTGTGGTGTTTTCCAGTAGTCTTAATCTTAGAAGTTAATGACTTCAGCTGGGCAGCACACACCTCCGCTCTGTCAGACATTGGGCAGAACCTGCGCTCTCCAGAGATTTTGGTTCTGACTTCTCCATCACCTATTTGATGAATATGGCGGTGCCTGGTGACAGAAGCAGATGTTGATGGGGCTGACTCTGGTGGGGATATAGCATATATAGGACGAAGTGTCGCTCGATCCGCGCTGCTGCCAAAAAAGACTAGAAGACTGGAGTATCTGGATGAAGGTGTATGTTTAGTCTGACGTGTTTCAGAGCCAGTACCCGGCTCCTTCCTCAGGGTTTGTCCTTGAGGAACGAGCCGGGTACTGGCTCTGAAACGCGTCGGATTAAACATACACCTTCATCCAGATACTCCAGTCTTCTGGTCTTCTTTGGCAGCAGCGCGGATCGAGCGACACTTCGTCCTATATATGGTATTTTTGGACCGCGGTGACCCGTGGATGTGTGGATCCAGTAGCAGCTGCTTATTGAGCGTTTAAACTGGTTGTGGGTATACACAACCAGATCAGGTGAGCGGATTCTACTTATCGATACATCCCTCTCCACATTTAGGAGATAAGACCCTATTGGGCATTTTATCTCACTCTCTAGATTTCTGGTGGGCATACAACAGGCAGTAGCTGCAATGAGGTATGAAAACATAAAAAGTCAAAGGCTTTCTATTCTATCCATACTCTGCACTATGTGCATACACAGGCAGGAGCTGTGCGCCCACATATCCAGAGCAGTTGCTCCCCATCAATCAAAACATGAAAACTGTGTATGAAAGTTACTCTTTAACCTCTTAACGACAGCCGTACGTCTCTAGACATCGGCTGTCATTACCCGGTGTTTGAAGTGAGCTCCGGCGTGGAGCTCACTTCAAACCTCCCACATCTCAGCTGATCTCACTAGCTGAGATGTGGGAGTAACAGCACCAATCGGTCCCGCCATCCGATCGGTGCTGTTAACCCCTTAGATCCCGCCCTCAATCTCTGAGAGCGGGATCTAAGGGAGCCGGAGCGGGCAGCGCGCGCTTACCGGGTTCCAGGGGAGATCTCGCGATAGTATCGCGGGATCTCCCATGCTGACGTCATAGGCCGGGGTCCTGGCTTGACCCCGGAGCCTGTCACTGAGCATTTCCTGGTTGTGGTTGGCAGGGGCTGCAGCTCCTCTGTATCTGTCAGAAGCGATCGGACTGTGCAGCTGCATGCCTCTCACAGGGGCTGTGTAAAAGTAAGAATCAATAATCAAAATAAAGCTTTTACAAAGTTGAAAAAAAAAACAAAAAACATAAAAGTTCAAATCACCCCCCTTTTCTCCCATCCACAATAAAAGTATTAAAAAAAAAAAAAATACACATATTTGGTATCGCCGCGTTCAGAATCGCCCGATCTATCAATATAAAAATCAAATAATGAGATCCGTAAACTGCGTAGCGCAAAAAATGGTTCAAACGCCAAAATTATGTTTTTTTGGTCACTGCAACAATGCTAAAAAATGCAATAACGGGCGATCAAAACAGCGCATCCACCCAAATATGGAATCATTAAAAACGTCAGCTCGAGACGCAAAAAATAAGCCGTCACCCAGCCCCAGTTCCCGAAAAACGAGGACGCTACGGGTCGCAGAACATGGCGCAAAAAGTGCAATGTTTTTTTTTTTCATGCTTTTGAATTTTTTTTCCACCACCTAGATACCAATAAAGGTATACATGTTTGGTATCTACAAACACGTACTGACCCGAGGCATCACACGGTCATGTTGGTTTTACCATATAGTGAACACGGCGACTACAAAACCCAAAAAACAAACGTCTTATTGCACTTTTTTTGCAATTTCACTGCATTTAGAATTTTTTTTGCAATTTCCCTGTACACTATATGGTAAAACAAATTATTGCATCTGAAAGTACAACTCGTCCCGCAAAAAACAAGACGTCATATGTCTGTGTCGACAGAAAAATAAAAAAGTTATGGCTCTTGGAAGCCGAGGAGCGAAAAAAACGAAAATGATAAATGACAAATTTCTTCGTCACTAAGGGGTTAAGTATGATCTTGTCTGCCAGATGATATTTTAAAATGTATAAACAATTATTCCTAAATACAAAGTAAGTTTTTTTGGTTGATTTTTGAGGTATACACCAGTTTGTAGCATTTTTTGTAATAAGCAGTAAGCACTAGTTATTGTGTTTCTATTGTTTTTATTTTCTGTCCGATGGGCTTTTCTATAGGACATAATAAAATTTTAAAAATTCATACATGTAGATTTATTTTATTTTTAATCGTGCAGAAAAAATTCCAATGACCGGGCACTACACACATGGAGCTCTGCTACCAGCCTGTCGGCTATCCCCCGGTGCCTGGTGTTGCACAGCCTTAGAATAAGTAATCTAAGATTCATGAAAAAGTGAATAAAGAAAGGCGGCACTCACCATGTAGGCTGGTGGAAGAATGTTTTTATCCAGGTAGCTTAGTCCATTAAAACATTGTTGGTGCGGTGGGGAGAGGGAGTGAGAGGCCGTCGGAACGACAGTACCGTTTGGTATCGTGTGGTGATACTTCTGCGGGTTCCAGTACTGGACTGGAACCCGCAGAAGTATCACCACACGATACGAAACGGTACCGTCTTTCCGACGGCCTCTCACTCCCTCTACCCACCGCACCAACAATGTTTTAATGGACTAAGCTACCTGGATTAAAACATTCTTCCACCAGCCTACATGGTGAGTGCCGCCTTTCTTTATTCACTTTTTCATGTATTTTATTTTTAAACACCAATTTTCAAACATTTATCAAACAATTCACAAGTTTCAATCAGAAAGAAATGATCAGAACGTTAACATTGTATTCATATTGAACAAACTTATATAAAGCTACCCCCTTTACCCCGTCAACCCACCCATATTGCTGTGCATTTTCCAATATAATGTATAACAATTTAAGCAGGGGCACAAATAAAGAAAGATAGGTGCAGGCTGTACCATAGTAACAAATAGACACCTCCGATTGATATATGATTATTATTATTACCTGTCGCTTATAGAGCTAAGTAATTGAAGGTCACGTCATTAGCAATCACATCTAAAACAACCGCTGAGCACCGTATCCAGTCTCTCCATTTCCTAATTTAGAGGTTAACCGCCCTTTTAATATAAATCTTTTTCTCCATCATAATAGTATTATTTAGACATTGAACTCTGTCTTCCACCTTTGGCGGCCCACATGCTAACCAATGTTTAGCAATCATCTAGATTTACTTTAGTTATGAAGAAAAGAATAAGAATTAAACTTGCATAACAAGTTGTCATTGCTACATCGTTCTTTTACTGAGATACCTTGCAAAAGCGGTATTTTAAAGATTTCTTGCAGTGAGTTACCTCAGGGCAATTACGTTGAATAAACCAGTAGTAATCCACCATCCGGTGGATATCCCAGTGTCCTCAGCACCTTTCATCTATAGTTCTTAAATCTTGCTGGAATCGTTTGCCATGCTCTTCACTTAAGTCACCGAGGTTTTCTGTGAAACGATCCCACTGACTGTTGAGATAATGCACCTTGATACTTAATGTACTGCCAAGGTGAACCGAGGGAAGATAGCGTTTCTTTCTACTTTTTCAATGTAATTATCTGCTTTAGAGTTCCCAAGAAAATGTTTACAACCACAGTGAAAGTCCACCATGCGTCTGCCTCAGCATCGCTCTATGAATCTTTGAAGTGTGGATCTTTCATGAGTTCTCTGATTTGACGACCATCAAAAATACCCGACTATAGCTTCCCCATGGTCAGCGCTGGAAATTTTCTGCAGATGTAGTTGAAGCATCTTTCCTCTGTTTAGAGCCTTTACAACTGCTTTGTTATTTGATGTGCAGTGGTAGTAATTTATCTTACTCTTGACAACCAGTGGTTCTGCAATTACATTCGTTTTTCATACTACCATGTGCTCTCTCAGAGGCCACTGTTTTCTCACCCAATTCTCATTTTTGATCTACTATCCTAGAACAGATCCAAAAAATAGGGATACTTGGTGTATGCACACAAATTGGCCTCGGGTAATCAAGTATGATATTGTTCTCGTGTTTTTCTTTCAATCATCTTGGTTTATTAATCTTTGAGCTTGATTAACATTGACCTATTCAAGTCACCAAGGTTGCTAAATTCTCTACTGTGTTCCACACATTTCTTTGTATATGCCACCAGTAGAGTAGGCATAGAATATCAGATGGTCAGTTATGTATTTGACTGATACCGTAATATATAAAGTATTTCAGGTTGCAGTGAAATCATGGACAATTGTTCCTTTGTAACAGCAAAAGATAGAACATGTGTCCATGATATTCACTGCAACCATAAGTTGCAGTGAATTCTAGAAAGTTCCGCGTGTAAGTCCCTTAGGATGCTGTGAGTGCACAGCTAAGCTGCTAATTGATGACAGCGGCATGCTATGCTGTCATAGTTTGATGACAGCAAAACTTGTCAATCTGACTGTCAGTATTGTATGACAGCTCAGCTGTGCAATCTGAGTCAGGGGCATGCTGGGTGCGTCACCTATTGTTATTGACAGCCCAGTTGCCCTATCTGGCCGGGTTTGCGGATTTTCTCCAGGTGTCACTCTCCTGATATTTAGCTGTCTATTTAGCTTCCTGGACTGTGATCTGATTACTTCCAGTTGTAAAACTGAAAAAAACAGAAAAAAAAACAGAAAAAAAAAAACAGTGACCTGAAGTCACTTTGTCGCAGTCGATGAGCAAACAGACATTGGCCAATGTGTGTACCAAGAACTTCAGAATAAAAAGATAAGATTTTGAATTTTTGAAAAAAAACGTAAGTTTTTAAACTTTTTCCTCAAATACATATAGCTTGTTAGCATATGTACATCACTGGTAGTAGCTGAGTGCTGCAGAGTACTTTTTTCTAGTTACTTCCAGTTGTAGCTTTATAGCACAGTGGTGTTTTACTTGCCTTTTTCTTGTTCTCAGTCTCTGATCAGTTGTTACTGACCTTTTCACCTGTCTCCTGACTACCTAGCTCCTTTGTTTTAATCCTGTATCTTACTAGACTTCTGACCTTGGACAGTGACCTGACTAATGCTTTGTTTTACCCTGTGGGTTCTTACGAACCCATACTGATATCTGACTCCAGCTTGACTACACCTCACGGCTACCCTGTGGGTATTGACCATGTACAGTATTAAAATATTCGATGTAGGTTTGATTTGTTGAAATCAATAGAAAGATTTGATTCATACCAAATCCATTTGTCACAAATCGAAAGGTACCCCAAAATTGTTTATAATACGCTCCAAGGTCTCTCCAGGCCTCAAATAATGAACTGGGAAGAGGTTAAAAAGTAATATAACATTATACTCACCTGTCCTGGGCCCATACCTTATCTGTCCTGCCTCTGCGGGTCCCTTCCCAATCCTTCAATCTTAGCTTCTGCTCTAGTTCTTCTTTGGTCTCCAGATCTTCTGGTCTCTTTTTTCTTGTCTTTTTTTCTGGATCATCTGGACTAGGTCTTGCATGGTTAATGGGATGCAAGATTTCAGGATGCTTTGTCAAGTCAAGAAGATCGGAGACTGGAAGAAGATTGGATGCAATGAGGGAGTACCAGATGGGCACCATGGTGGCAAAAGAGGCAAGGTGCGGGTCTCAGACATGTCAGTATAATGTTGTATTTTTTAACCCCTTCTAACCATCAACACAATCCAAATAGCTATCTTCATGGTGCAACATTTGTTTAAATGCAAGTTTTCAGTGACATTTGTGAGGAATAGGATACGTTTAGAATTGATTCGCTTATCTCTATTCATCATATTTGAATCTTCCAACACGTTTAGATTTTCCTTATGTATAGCTTGTCTTTAAATTGCCCTATTTCCTACTTGATAAAACGACATATGCAATTATCTTATTGTGAAAGTGAACAAAATGCATTCTTTTGTAAACTTAAACATTCTCACGTGGCATTATCATTTATGAAGACAGGCAGCAATCGTAAAGCATGATGCCATTTACATAATCATGCACTGTGCACATTTCTAATAGAAGGGTGAGAGATGGGAGAAATCCATCCTATACTATTTTACATTAGAAGGTGTAAATGGATCCTTTTACTGTCATTGCATTGAAATCCTCTATTAGAACGTTCATAAATACAATGTTACTGTGAAGAAGCTGAAAATGTTGAACAATGTGTCATTTTATATAATTATACATTTCAATCATTCACATATTCAAATAGTTCTGATTTTGCCCAGAAAATCCTATGGTTTGGATTGGAAAAAGTATAAGGTTTATGCAAATCTTGCCCCATTGTGGGCATTTTGAAGGGTGTTCCAGGATGTTTAGCAGTGCACCCAAAGGGCCCGCTGACGGTACACTCCTGACTGTCTTCCCCTTCTTCTGGCTATTGTTGACTGATGTGATGACTATAGCACAAGTGACTGCTGCAGCCAATCACTGAATTCATGTGTGCTGTAGTTGTAGCCTCATCGTGGATAATGAAGCATTGTCGGACCTGTAGTGGGTGAGTACAGCTGATTTTACTTTTTATGTCTACAAGCTTCTGGAATAAAAAAAATGTTATTCTTAGAAAACCCCTTAAAGGGAACCTGTCACCTAATCTAGCCCTCCTAACCTATGAATACCTGTCCCTGCAGCCTCAAACAACTTTATTGACCATCCCTGTCTGACCTCTTATAGGGATCTACAAGTGCAATAAAGCATTTTGTAAACTTTCTTATTCTATGTCAGATTGGCGTTCCTACAGGGGTCTTTGACGAGAAGGCAGGGTCACCTGGGCCGCACTCCCCCAGCCTCCCTGCTGAAACTTCTCCCAGATGGGCGGCATTCTTCTTACCGGAGCTCGGGCACGATTCAAACTACCCGCCCATTTCATCATCGCTATGATCGTCACTTCCGCCCGTCGTATCGTTGGGTGTACTAATAAGTGCACAGGCCACCTTCAGCATGCCATCTGCGCATGCTCTGAAGGTGACCTGTGCGCTTATTAGTACACACAGCGATACGATGGTTAGAAGTGACGCGGGGCCGGCATCACGTGACCGCGTCATAGCGATGACGAAATGGGCGGGTAGTTTGAATCGTGCCCAAGCTCCGGAAAGAAGAATGCCACCCATCGGGGAGTAATTTCAGCAGGGAGGTGGGGGGAGCGCAGGCAAGTAGCCCTGCCTTCTCGTCAAAGACCCCTGTAGGAATGCCCATCAGTCATAGATTCAGTGAGTTAAAAAATGCTTTATTCCACTCATAGATCCCTATAAAAGGTCAGACAGGGATAGTTGATAAAGTTGTTTGAAGCTGCAGGGACAGGTATTCATAGGTTAGGAGGGCTAGATGAGGTGACAGGTTCCATATAATTTCTGTAGATGTTATAGGAAAATCTGAAAAAGGCCAAAGATTTTGATAATAATAGATAAAAGTCTGAAATAATGCACTTTCGAGAAAAGACCAGACCATGTTCATAATCAAGTTTGTAATTAGGAGGGTCTAAATCACCATTAGCAGGAGCAGCAGAGAAATCATTTTTTCATAGCCATGGGGGTATGTGAAGCACAATAATGCCAACAAACCCTTACCACTGCATAACTTATTTGGCCATCTCACCATGGCTGTTTTAAGCCAAACATCTGACTCCAAATCTTCAGTTTCTTTGAATCCATCTCTGACTCCAACTTCACTTAAGTGGACTCCAACTCCACAACTCCGACTCCACAACCATGGCTGTGAAATCAGTGAGCCAAACATCCGACTCTGATGCCTCAATTTCCCTGAATCGGACTCCACTCAAAATGGACACCTACTCCACGGCCTCACAGCACTGCATGTAATTATGACTAGGGAGGCGCGAACCAGACTTTAAAGTTTGATGTTCATTCAGGTCACAAACTTTACAAAAAACGTCAGTGTTCGGATTCGGAGTTCAGGTGCTTTACATTTACATACCCACACAACTTGTGTGAGCATCACTGTGCTCGGATACACTCAGTACTCCGCCCATTTCGAGTCTCTTGTATTGTGGGAATGACTCACAGTGGGGGTAAAATCAGCATTAATGGATGTAATGTGTAGCAAAAAAGAATCTTACAAACCCCACCCTCCCTCCCCGGAAGTGCTTTGTTTATGGCTGGCTGCATGTGGGTGGAGAGCAGAACTGCCCAATCAATGACTTCAAATGAGATTTGGGTTAAGTTTGGGCCCAGAACAGAACTTTTATATGAAGTACGGCTGAACCTGCAGAAATCACACTTCCACATATCCGCTCATCTCTAACCATGACATTTTTTTTAGCTTATACATATTGCAAATATCATGAATTATTTTAGTAAACCTGGTAGTATATAGAATGTACAATGTGACAATATGTCTTCTATCTTTGGCTACTTTCACACTACGATTTTTGTAAAATCCGATGCTGTCCGATATAAATCGGACAGCATCGGATTCTTCTAAATGCCTGGAATCGGGTGCCAAATAGGCATCCGATTCCGACAGAAAATAGGATGCCCGCCCTCCTGTCAGATCGCTCCCTGAGAGCTGTCAGTCTCTCCCCCGGTCCTCTTCTTTATCCCCTGTGTCTCCCCTCTTGGCCCCCTGTCCTCTCCTCTTATCGCCCGGTCCTCCCCTCTTGGCCCCCGGTCCTTTCCTCTTATCCCCTGTGTCTCCCCTCTTGGCCCCCGGTCCTGTGTCTCCCCTCTTGGCCCCCGGTCCTGTGTCTCCCCTCTTGGCCCCCGGTCCTGTGTCTCCCCTCTTGGCCCCCGTTCCTGTGTCTCCCCTCTTGGCCCCCGGTCCTCTCATCCCCTGTGTCTCCCCTCTTGGCCCCCGGTCCTCCTATGCGTCCTCCTCCTCTCCTCTTGTCCTCCTCCTCTTGTCCTCCCCCTCCTCTCC
Source organism: Allobates femoralis (assembly GCA_033576535.1). NCBI lineage: Eukaryota > Metazoa > Chordata > Amphibia > Anura > Aromobatidae > Allobates > Allobates femoralis. Next base: position 119,811,934 of record JARQOC010000003.1, read on the forward strand.
TCCTCTCTCACCTGTCCACGACTCCTGCACGGTCCCGCGCGTCTCCGGTGCCTTGCTGTTCTGTCTCAGTGCTGCCAGGACCTCTCGTGATGTCACAATCACATGACTGCCGGCTATTGGTTCCTGGCAGTCATGTGATTGTGACATCACGGCAGGTCTTATCAGCACAGACGGCAAGATACCTGGAGACACCGGAGATGCCGGGAGACGTCGGGGGCCTCGTGGACAGGTGAGCATAGATTTTTTTATTTTTAATTAACCCATTCATTCACTTTTGGAGCGATTTTAGTGTACTGAGCATGCTCAGTACACTAAAATCGGTCCGAGGAGACATGAGATGTTTCCTCGGACCCTTCTCCATAGGGCCCCATGTTAAGTTGATCGGGTCGGATCGGATGTGCACTAAATGCCATCCGATCTGGTCCGATCCGAATCTGTCAGATTTTATTTTCGGTGCAAAAATCGGAGCAAGCTCCGATTTTTGCACCGATAAAAAAATCGGACAGATTTGGATCGGACCAGATCGGATGGCATTTAGTGCACATCCGATTCGGTCCGATGCCCATAGGCATACATGGGGTCCGAAAATCGGTCCGATGCTGTCCGATTTTCATCGGACAGCATCGGAAATGCTAAAATCGTTATGTGAAAGCAGCCTTTAACCATAAGAATTCTCCTATATGGTAACTATAGAGGTGTCTACATCATCTGTAGTGAGTACAAGCCTCATCTAGTATTCATTAAAAGGTAATGCAATTTAGACATTGATGTAATTAGCAAAGTCTTTTATTAGCTAGTGATTAAACCGGCGATTTAATACAAGCAAAGTGATTATTTTGGAAAGCAATTATCTAGATAACAAGAATAAATAAGGCACCGTGTATATATATTGGTAGAAGATGCAGAGACTATTGCAATGTTAAACCAATTTTTAAGTGTCACCATTACGTATGCTTGTATGTGTCTACATGAGATGCAGCATGCAGGGAAAGAGACCTAGGTTATATAAGGCCTAAGTCTAAATCTTGAACATTTTCAGCATTCTGAAAAATAACCCCAACATCCATGTACTTCTTTACGCCCAATGAGTGATAAAGATCTTGATTGAATACGTAATAACCATGGACAAGGTATATAGCATGTGAGCAATGATTTAGGGTACAGCTGTTACTGTTCCCTTCTAGGAGAACACGACTACCCATAAGGTTATACAAAGCGGTTATTTAAGAAATCCATGATACTAAACAATCTGAATGTGAACATATGTCCTGATAGTACCGTATAGATTCCATCGAGGTATGCTAGAATCCAAACATCCAAATCATAATTCATGTATTTTAGATTATTATTGTGTAAAGTGAGTCAGCAGGCCTTTTCTCTTTAATCTGGGAGCAATTTTACAAAGGAGCCATAGTATTAGTATTGCAGTTCCAGTTGCTGTAGTTTTAGTAAAATCAGTATTTTATCAGCAGGAGATTATCACTATAGGACCAGATCTCGCTTACAGACAAGTCAGGCCAATCTGTGTAAGACCAACAGTAATTAGCAGCTTTCTGACAATGTACACAGGAAGCTGCCAATCAGGGGTGCAGAGCCCAAAATTCTTAGCTTTGCTACATCAGACAAAACGGGATTCTATTAAAAATGCACCAAGCATTCCAGTAAGAGACACATTGCTGGAATCAGGGTATCTGTCTCTACATATCTACATTAGGCTGCTATCAGAGTCCATAGCAAAAACCTGTTGTCAAATTCCGTTTCCGGTGGAGAAATATTGGTTTTCATGGGGATGATGTTTTGGAATAAGATAATGCAGCAGGACTTTTTCCTGAAAAAAGATCTTATATTAAAAGTGTAAACAAATCTTGTTGATTCAATTAAAGAAGCTCTTTAGGGCGGCACGGTGGCTCAGTGGTTAGCACCGCAGTCTTGCAGCGATGGGGTCCTGGGCTCAGATCCACCAAGGAAACATCTGGAGTTTGTATGTTCTCCCTGTGTTTGTGTGGGTTTCCTCCACGTTCTCCGGTTTCCTCCCACACTCGAAAGATATACTCATAGGATGTCTACACCGTGAGCCCCAATAGGCAAAGTATTCATGATGCACTGTGGAATTAATAGCGCTATATAAGTGAATAAAATCTTATATTATACTAAGCACTTTCTTCAACATTAAAGCGTAAATGTCATTTAATTGAAATACAACACAAAACAATACTGCACTGGTTGTTAATGATGGGTCACACAGCAGCTAAAATAATGCTTTTTTGTGGTATATAACTTGTTTTCTCACTTTTTTTTCTGTGCTCTTTTAAAAGCTGCATTTTATGGCTGTGTGGGCACGGCCAGCATTGTGTGTATTACTACAGCTCCTGAGAGCAGCTGACAGTGAGCTGTGTGATGTGATAGCAGAGAATGGGTTAACAGAATTGTGAGTGAGCTGTGTGAAAACAGATAAGGAGTTTGCACTCTTCCTGACCTTGTGACGTTGCTTAGCAACTGTGCTGTAGCCTGTGGTAATCTGATACATTGTTTTCTCTGCAGTCAGCAGTATAGGCCATGCCCCAATTATGCTTATACCCGTATTCACTGTGAGGACAGATCTGACTGAGAATGAATATATGTCTGCTTCACACACAGTGTAGTGGGGACACTTTGTGGAAGGTTTATCAATGGCTTTCAATCAGAATTTTCTAATGAAGTATATTAGAAACTTTATTAAAATCAATTGCTGTACATTATTATTAAATAAAAATTTAAATGGCGGTTATAGTTTAAAGAGAACTTGTCAGTCCAGTCGTGCCTCCCAAGCCACAGGCAGTAGCAATCAGAGCCTAGTTGTGCAAATGCAGACGTGTATGTTTTTCAGTGAAATGGTTTGTTGTTTCAGAGACAACAATGTTTAAAGATCCGGCCAGGGACTATAAGCAGAGACAAGATTAGTCTGAAACAGAGGCAAGACTAGCCCAGCGCCTCCCCTAACCAGCCTCTGCCACACTGCTCTTGTTGATTGGCATGATGTAAATATGGGAGAAACTTGGAAATGGAATCAAACAAAGTGGGAAGAGGTCGACTAGTATCGTCTCAGTTTATGGTCCCTGGCCGGCTCTATAAATAATGGTTTCTTTTAAATGCTGGTGCCTTTGAGTAAAAATCATACCTGACTGCAATTGTGATTGTGATTCATGATGCCTATGGCTTGAATAGCATCAATCGACTGACAGATTCCCTATAACACAGAAATAACCAATTAATAACTCTATTTTAGCCATTACCTATCGGTAATATCTGTTTTAATGCTGGAGACAGACCTCGTCTACGTCGGTTTTGAACGTCCTAGTTTCGTGGACTGGACACAGATTTCAGAACTCACAAAAGCCTTCTAGGGATATATGCCGTTGCTGAATTCTGGTCAGGAATCCCGTAGTGAGTGCATACATCGCAGTCTGTACTTCGAACATGAATCTCGGTCTGTACTCTGACCATGAATCGCGGTCTGTACTCTGACCATGAATCGTGGTCTGTACTCCGACCATGAATCACAGTCTGTACTCCGATCATGAGTCGCAGTTTGTACTCCGACCATGAATCGCGGTCTGTACTCCAACCATGAATTGCAGTCTGTACTCTGCCCATGAATTGCGGTCTGTACTCCAACCATGAATTGCAGTCTGTACTCTGACCTTGAATCGTGGTCTATACTCTGCCATGAATCGTGGTCTGTACTCCAACTATGAATCACGGTCTGTACTCCGATCATGAATCAGTCTGTACTGCAACCATGAATCGCAGTCTGTACTCTGACCATGAATCAGTCTGTACTGCAACCATGAATCGCAGTCTGTACTCTGACCATGACTCGCAGTCTGTACTCCGACCATGAATCGCAGTCTGTACTCCAACCATGAATCACTGTCTGTACTCCGACCATAAATTGCGGTCTGTACCCGACCATGAATCGCGGTCTGTACTCCGACCATGAATCGTGGTCTGTACTCCGACCATAAATCGCGGTCTGTACTCCGACCATGAATCACAGTCTGTACTCCGACCATGAATCGCAGTCTGTACTGCAACCATGACTCGCAGTCTGTACTCTGACCATGAATCGTGGTCTGTACTCAACCATGAATCACAGTCTGTACTCCGACCATAAATCGCAGTTTGTACTCCGACCATGAATCGCAGTCTGTACTCCAACCATGAATCACTGTCTGTACTCCGACCATAAATCGCGGTCTGTACCCGACCATGAATCGCGGTCTGTACTCCGACCATGAATCGTGGTCTGTACTCCGACCATGAATCGCGGTCTGTACTCCGACCATGAATCACAGTCTGTACTCCGACCATGAATCGCGGTCTGTACTCTGACCATGAATCGCGGTCTGTACTCCGACCATGAATTCACGGTCTGTACTCCAACATGAATCGCGGTCTGTACTCTGGCCATGAATTGGGTCTGTACTCCGACCATGAATCGTGGTCTGTACTCCAACCATGAATCACGGTCTGTACTCCGACCATGAATCGCGGTCTGTACTCCAACCATGAATCGCGGTCTGTACTCTGGCCATGAATCGGGGTCTGTACTCCGACCATGAATCGTGGTCTGTACTCCAACCATAAATCACGGTCTGTACTCGACCATGAATCGCGGTCGTACTCTGATCATGTATCGTGGTCTGTACTCCAACCATAAATCACGGTCTGTACTCCGACCATGAATTGCGGTCTGTACTCCGGCCATGAATCGCAGTCTGTATTCTGACCATGAATTGCGGTCTGTACTCCAACCATGAATCGTAGTCTGTACTCAACCATGATTTGTGGCCTGTACTCTGACCATGAATCGCGGTCTGTACCCTGAATAATGAATCTGGGTCTGTAATAACTCTATTTTAGCCATTACCTATGGGTAATATCTGTTTTAATGCTGAAGACAGACCTCGTCTGCGTCGGTTTCGAATGTCCTAGTTTCGTGGACTGGACACAGATTTCTAGGGATATATGCCGTTGCTGAATTCTGGTCAGGAATCCAGTAGCGAGTGCATACATCGCAGTCTGTACTCTGACCATGAATCGTGGTCTGTACTCTGACCATGAATCACGGTCTGTACCCTGACCATGAATCACAGTCTGTACTCTGACCATGAATCTCAGTTTGTACTCCAACCATGAATCGCAGTCTGTACTGTGACCATGAATCACAGTCTGTACTGCAACCATGAATAGTGGTCTGTACTCTGACCCTGAATCGCAGTCTGTACTCTGACCATGAATCGTGGTCTGTACTCCAACCATGAATTACGGTCTGTACTCCAACCATGAATTGTAGTCTGTACTCCAACCATGAATCGCAGTCTGTACTGTGACCATGAATCACAGTCTGTACTGCAACCATGAATCACAATCTGTACTCCAACCATGAATCGCGGTCTGTACTCTGACCATGAATTGCGGTCTGTACTCTGACCATGAATCGCAGTTTGTACTCCGACCATGAATCACAGTCTGTACTCTGACCATGAATCACAGTCTGTACTCTGACCATGAATCGCGGTCTGTACTCTGACCATGAATCGCGGTCTGTACTCTGACCATGAATCGCGGTCTGTACTCGACCATGAATCACAGTCTGTACTCCAACCATGAATCACGGTCTGTACTCTGACTATGAATCACAGTCTGTACTGCAACCATGAATAGTGGTCTGTACTCTGACCCTGAATCGCAGTCTGTACTCTGACCATGAATCGTGGTCTGTACTCCAACCATGAATCACGGTCTGTACTCCAACCATGAATTGTAGTCTGTACTCCAACCATGAATCGCAGTCTGTACTCTGACCATGAATTGCGGTTTGTACTCTTACCATGAATCACAATCTGTACTCCAACCATGAATCGCGGTCTGTACTCTGACCATGAATTGCGGGTCTGTACTCTGACCATGAATCGCAGTTTGTACTCCGACCATGAATCACAGTCTGTACTTGACCATGAATCACAGTCTGTACTCTGACCCTGAATCGCGGTCTGTACTCTGACCATGAATCGCGGTCTGTACTCTGACCATGAATCGCGGTCTGTACTCCGACCATGAATCACAGTCTGTACTCCAACCATGAATCACGGTCTGTACTCTGACCATGAATCGCGGTCTGTACTCCGACCATGAAACAGAGATGTGTTGAAATAACCTTAGTGATGCCGTGAGATCTCAAGACAACTTGCAAGATGTTGCTGTCCACCACCAAGCATGCACAATCTAAAAATTCAGACCCGGCTGGAAGATCTGGTTCTTTACACGTTGGTACTTGGTAGTTTTAATTGTTTTTTGATAAAAAAAAAATTTGTTTGGAGGTTCTTGGTTTCTTATGTTGTATAAAAAAAACCTTTTTGCAGGGAGGACCCCATTAAATAAATGTATTCTGATATAGAAGCTCTCAGCATTTACTTAATTTTCCCTATTTTGTTATAATGTCAGAATGTGTCTTGTGTGACAAATACAATGATGGAGATTAGCTGGAGAAATACTGTTAGCAGCACTTTATGTTAGAAGACAATGTTTGTTTTTTTATTGTGTTGTTTATTGCATTAATCATGGATCATGATTAAGTAAACCAAGTATCAGGAAATTGAAGTCCTTGATATTGTGCTGTGGTTAGTATTGTGCAGTGTTATAAATCCTAACAGCGTCGCCTCCACTTGTTGTACAATAATATCTCATACAACTGCGGTGGGGAGACGTCTTTTATGACATAAAGTGTTTCAATGATGTTACTGCTTTCACATATTGATCTTTGTGCTCTCAGGAATTTTCTGCTATTCTAAAATTTCATGATTTCTAAACTGAACGGAGACTGGGTCATCTCAATGCGGCAGATAACAAGGAGTGTGTAAGAGTTATGCTGTTTACTCCGACGTGATTGAGGAGCATCTGTTTTCACCAAGTGAAGTTATTAAAATTATCCAACACTCCTCAAATCTATCACAGCTATCACAGTACATGGTAAAAAAGTACATTGATTTTAATTACAAATCATCATGGCTGGCCCGTGGACTCAATCTGATTACTGATAATCATGGCTGCATCAAGCCATGATAATCAGTATATGTCATGAGACCTACTTTGAATATGTATAAGATACTGTGGTCCTGTGCAGTCATATAGCACCAAGGACTATTAGTTCTAATTAGTTAAGAGGGTTGCCCACCAATCGGGGAACCCCTTTTAAATCCCTATGCTTCCTCTTAGTAAAATAAGAATACATATACTCACCTCTGGTGCCTGCCTTGTTCCTTTGGGGTCTCACAGGGATCGTATGACATTGTTGTGTCATATGGTTGTTGCAGCCAATCATCTTCACTGTCCTCTCCTTCAGAAAAATGAGACATCCAGAGGAATTGAAAGAGCAGCCACAGCTCTGACTTCCAATGGAATGTTGTTGGCACCGGAGGGGAGTATAGATCTTATCATTTTACTGAGTGGTAGTATATCAATAGAGAAGAGGTTACCCAAGTGGTTGATAACTTCTTTAATGAGAGATTGGAAAGATAAAGCCCAACTTTCTATGTGCTCTCAACATGCTCTAACTTGGAATCTTTGGATATATTTTGCTTTTTAATCTCATTCCTTCTGAAGATAGTTTAATCCTCTGTACAACTAAATTAGTCTGGTTTCACACTGGTATTCCGGTGTGATCAGGCCGAAAATGCATCCGACCACATCCAGGTTTGTTTGTGCAACCGTATGCAACCGCAGCGGTATTATGCCTTATCCGAATGAGGATCAAGCAAAAAACTGCTGCAGTTGCATACGATTGCATCTGTTTTTTTTGCCTGATCTGTTGGTAAGTTGAAAATTTACATAGGAAACGCCTAATAGGAGGGTGTTGGGAGAGGTCTGGGCATGCTCAGTTTTAAAGCCGGATCCAACCTTGCTGGATCTGACCCTGGCCTGATCCAGCCCCATTGAAAACCATTCTATTTTTGGCCACAGTGAGCCGCGCCTGGTTACATTAGCCTTTTTAACCAGATGTGAAATTGCAGCTTTGTCCATATGGGAGGAGGTGAAAAAAACTAATTTGTGACGATCTGGCAGAAACCTTATGCCACTGCATGAGCCTGTATACCCATTCTAAGTCTATGGAGACAGACCTGATCAGGTAGCTTTAGGTTTCAGACCTATAAGGATGCTGGCTGTGAAAAAAACCTTAAAAAGTTAAAAAGTTGTTCTTATGTTTTATGTTCAGGATAGCACTGTTCTGCAGCCTCCTGCTTTCCAGGAAGGGTCTGGTCCTGATGCTTGACAGCTCAGACCAGTGGCATGGCTGCCCTGCTACCCTCCACTATCTGTAGGCAGAGGCAGTGTTGTCTCTCCGGCATTGGATATATGCAATGCCACTGAGGTTTTAGAGTAGTGCTTGAGGGTTGTTTAGCAAAGAGCTCATGGGGGCAGCACTCCTTGCCTAGGAGACCAAGCACCTCTCTGATAGACTATATGATGGCCAATAACCCATGTACCATGCAGGATAATAAAGGATTAATAATCCCTCTGGTTTTTAGAACAAATTTCTTTTTAATTGATAGTAAATGATAAAGTTGCTTGTTTTCACGGGCACTTTGTAATTGTACCCATTTAACAAGTTAAACCCCTTTAATAACCGGGTACCAGGTTTCTCTAGAAATGTGTTCATGTCAAGCAGAATGTTTAAAATTTATATTTGTAGATTCAGAAAGAATAAAGCTTTTTGAGAAGAGAAGTTTTATCATAATTTTGTTAGTGTTTATTAATTTTTACTACAGGTACGCTGGTTGGCAGATAATAAGGATTGGTGGTGACAGATGACATTCACGCCCTTTGTTATGGGTGGTGAGGTGGTAACTGAGAATTTGGAAAAGGTGCCTATTCCTTAACGAGTCCACCAACCTTTCAAGCCAGAAGCTTCACTGATAATACCCATTTAGCAATCTGCATCTTTAGTGCAGTTTCCAAGGTTAGAAGTGTAGAATAACCTTAGGTGTCATCATTAATATGTGACTGAAGGTCTATCACAGTGCAGAAGACTGGAGGAAAATGAAGAGGATGAGAGAACCTGTGTGTTCTTTATTTTTAGTGTTTAAAATGCATTGTGTGTGCAAGTGGCATAGGGTGTGTATAAGAGACCGTGTATATTTGAAGCATGGAGTGCAGGTATGAAATGTAGTTTTCTAACATAGTATATGTGTATTGCATTAATTCTGTGTATGTAACATACATTATGTGTAGCATAGCATGCAGTGTGGTTATGTGTATATCATCCATATTTAAAAATACCATCAATGTTGGAGAGAGTTCATAAGTGTAGGCATCTCAGCAATCACCCAACGAATGAGAAAAATACTTATTTATAAGGTGAATTGATTGTTTGTGCCCATTGCCACATTTTGTCTAAGGCTGTGATGATAACACGAGCATAGACATTGGATTACTGCTTTCTGACGTTTTATGGAATAGCACTTAATCAAAAGTCACTCTATGGGGAAGTGTGGATAAGCATATCAGACGTTCTGGCATGAGAAAACGTTTTCGACGTGGTATGATAAGCAGGGTAAATCGAATAGCATGCACCCATTCAAGTCAATGGGGGCATGCATTGGACTGCACTCAGATGACATCCGATTTCCATGCATTCATTGAATGGAGAAAATGGAGAACTTTTGTTCCCCATCTTATCCTGACAGTGTGCTCCGAGAATCACATCATGCTATGCTGTCAGAGTTTGAGCCGAGTGTCAGTAGCATAATTCAGCTCTGCCAGCAATAAATATGGACCAACATGCAAAGACCTGATTCACTTTTTGTTAGCTTGCATAAACACTCTCTTTGTAGTTGGGATCCATGTGAAATAATTGCTGACTTCACACAACGTTCCCCGGTAACCACTCTAAATCCGAAGCGGCTGCAGTTGGGGTTAAATGAGCCTCCAGCTGTACATTTTCTCCTTTTCACTACTCCCATCTCTCAGTGTACACATTTCCTCAGGAATATTTTATTCCTGAATCTTAAGTATAATTACTTCTTCTCATGAGCTGAAGAAAAAGGTCTTTCCCTTTTGGCCGGAAGGTTACCGAAAACTTTTCTAATGAACTGAAAAAGACCCGAGAAGTTTAGAACTACTTAGATCGGGTTCACATCTAAGGGGGTTTGCGTTTTGCTTGCATTGTGTTAGCGCATGCAAAAGCATGCAAATGCAATTCATACGCAATTGAAACGCCTTTGCAGACGCACCCATCATATCTTATGGGCGAATGCAGCCCCAAATGCATGTGCAAAGTGGGGTTGCGTTAGAATGCATGTGTTAGTCAAAGCGCACAGGAAATGTCGCCAGACACGTTTCTTGTACGCTTTAACTAACGATTGCGTTAAAACGCAACCCCACCTTGCACTTGCATTTGGGGTTGCGTTTGCATGCATTTGCCCATAGGATATAATGGGTGTGTTAATGCATGTGTTACAATAGCGTTAGCACTGCGTTTGCATGCGCTAACGCTTGCAAACGCAATGCATGCAAATGCAGCAATACACAGATGTGAAAAGGGCCTTATAGTTTGTGGTGGTTTCATCCTCCTTTTTGTCTATCGGTATTAATAACCGTCCAGGGCCTTGGGTATTCGATTCTGGGCGTTAATTCACGGGGGAATGTCAAGGAGGCCTGTGCTCGGTCCCGTGGCCCTGGTGGTCGCTAAAAGTCAGTAAAAATAATAAAAATAGTTTGTGACAGCACCTACGGTTCCGGTATGGTTACCGGAGCTGCGGGTCAGACCTCCGGGGTGATGGTAGGGCAGCCAGATGGTTACGCTCCTCGTAGGTGGAGCGGGATCCCCAAGGCAGTTGTAGAAGCTAGAAGTTGCAGGACAGTCTATGAAGGGAGCAGGATCAAGGGCCGCAATAACAGTCTCACACAGGGTTGATGTTTCCGTACCTTTACTGATGTTGCAGGTATAGTCCAGGGTACTGTCTTTGATGTTACAGGCCCAGGTGGTCTGGAAGCAGTTCGGGATCTCCACACCAGACGAATTACGAGGCCTCCCTACTGCAATGTGTCTGCCTTTTGTCCTAGGCTACCTGGAGCTAGGTCCTGACCCTCTCCTACTATCCTCACCTGTATGGCAGGCGGCGAGAGCTGTCCTACGGGACACCGCTGTACTCCCTGCAGTCCCTGAGCTCTAGGAGGTAGCTTTGCCTTCAGGTGCTGCTCTGGCCGGGAGATCCGGTCTTTACTGCTGGGCAATTAGATCCCTTTCAGTCTCGGACGCCGGTGTCTGGGTTTAGTGCTGTTCCTCTGAGGTGAACCGGTATGGCTGCACTCCCCTGGCAACTACTCTTTGCCTCCGACCCTCTGAGGTGAACCGGTATGGCTGCACTCCCCTGGCAACTACTCTTTGCCTCCGACCCTCGCTCTTGGGTCCCTCACTCTGGCTAATGCCTCTCACTGATGCGGGCTTAGCGCAGCTCCGTTACCAGGATCTCTTCACAGTCTTCTCTGGAATTGAACTGCTGACTGAATTTTATAGGGGCCCTCGCCTGATCTCAGCTTGTAGAGCTACCCCTTCAGGTCTGGAGTGGAAGGTGTTGTTTGCAGGATTACCTGATGTGGAGATCCTTTTCTGTCCCAGGTGTATCTGTGGCAACCGAACCCTTGGGTGTCACATTAACAAGTGGGCCAATGTTTACATCACTGCAAAGGTTTTTCAATTGTCTTCATGTTTAAAGACAAATTCACAAAGACCTCATTCAGATGGAACTGATTTTTCATCCTACACCGAAAAAAAACAATCTAAGTTTCAATAGTGTTTTGATCAGATTTTGTCAATGTTATTAGGCCCACCTGGTAAGGTGGATCTTCCAAGCCCAAGGTCCTGGTGGGCACACAGGCCACATGCATCAGTGCATAAGGTCAGTGTTCCCCAACTTCAGTCCTCAAGGGCCATCAACAGTGCACGTTTTCAGGATTTCTAAAGCATTTGACAGTTGGTAATGTAATCTCCTGCACAGGTGATGATTCTGTTAAATGCTAAAGAAATCCTGAAAACATGCATTGTTGGTAGGCCTTCAGAACTGACGTTGGGGAACTCTGCACTAGGTAGGTGAAGCAAGCAAGAGATAGCTAGCTGAAATACTGGAGCCTGCAGAATGACAGGAGAAAGGGAACAGGCAGCAAAGGTATTGGACAGAGAGGACTCAATAACATAAAAGTATTTATACCAAGACACAGGTGTGTGTCTCAGTGAACCTTATATAGGCCCAGATTGATAATCACATGGGATCACGCCAGGCCATCTACAAAGCCCAATGTGGAGCACAACAGAGTTTAGCGGATTGGAGTGATTGAAACAAAACTCAGATCTGGGATAGGTGCATAACAAATGTTTTTGATCAGATTTTCTCAATATTTGGTTATTGTTAATTTTTACCGTACAATTTTAAGTTTAATCAGTTTTTCTCGTATAGGAAACAACATGTTGAGTATTCTCAAGTTTCTCCTAACTGAGTGGAAAATGAACAACACACAGATGTTATCCATGTGCTGGTCGACTTTCTTTTATGGGTCCATTGATTAACATTGGAGAGTTTAATCTATGACTCGGATCAAAATTTGACATGTCTCTGTGATTTTGTGTGGACCACTCGGTCTGCAAAAATAAACAAACATATACCGTATATACTCGTGTATAAGCCGACCCGTGTATAAGCCGACCCCCCTACTTTTGCCCCCAAAACCTGGGAAAACCTATTGACTCGTGTATAAGTCGAGGGTGGACCCCAGCACAGGTGTACAGCCCCCAGCAGTGTGGAATACAGGCCCCCCAATGGTAGTATACAGCAGCCTCCTCAGTGGCATATACAGGCTCCAGTAGTATATACAGCAACCCCAGTGGTATACAGCAGCCTCCCCAGTGTTATATACAGACCCCACCAGTATATACAGCAGCCCCAGTGGTATATACAGCAGCCCCAGGTGAATATACAGCAGCCCCAGTGGTATATACAGCAGCCCCAGTGGTATATACAGCAGCCCCAGTGGTATATACAGCAGCCCCAGTGGTATACAGGCCTCAGCAGTATATACAGCAGCCCCCAGGGGTTATACAGCAGCCCCCAGGGGTTATACAGCACCCCCCAGGGGTTATACAGCGGCCCCCAGGGGTTATACAGTGGCCCCCAGGGGGTACCCAGCAGCCCTCAGGGGGTACCCAGCAGCCCCCTGGGGGTACCAACAGCCCCCTGGGGGTACCAACAGCCCCCAGGGGGTACCCAGCAGCCCCCTGGGGGTACCAACAGCCCCCAGGGGGTACCCAGCAGCCCCCAGGGGGTACACAGCAGCCCCCTGGGGGTACAAACAGCCCCCTCGGGGTACCAACAGCCCCCAGGGGGTACCCAGCAGCCCCCTGGGGGTACCAACAGCCCCAAAATGCTGGCACTTGCCCCCCTTGTAAGGCCCCCCCCCCCGCTGCTTCTCTTACCATCCCGGTGTTCTGATCGGCGCCGCTCCTTGGTGCTGCTTCTTCATCCTCCCGTCCTCGCTGAATCCGGGTTCTCCGGCCGTCGCGCGATGACGTCATATCGCTGCGACGGCCGGAGATCCCGGATGCAGCGAGGACGGGAGGATGAAGAAGCAGCACCGAGGAGCAGCGCCGATCAGAACACTGGGATGGTAATATATAAGCAGCGGCGGGGGCCCTTACAAGGGGGGACAGTGCCAGCTTTTGGGGGGCATATATGAACTGCTTCCCCCTGCCGCTGATTGACAGGGGGAAGCAGTGCATATATAATGAGCGGCCCCACGTGACGGGGCCGCTCATACAGCAGCCTCCCCCCGCCTCCTCCAGCCTCCACAGCCCCCACCATTGCATTTACCGTATTGACCCGTGTATAAGCCGAGGGGGAGACTTTTCAGCCCAAATTTTGGGCTGAAAAACTCGGCTTATACACGAGTATATACGGTAACTAGCCCTATAGATTATAATAGATAAGAGTTCTATCCGTGAAAAACAGAGAAGTCATGGAAGAAACACTGATGTCTGAATGCTGCCTAACGTGTGTGAACTCCTATATGGAATATTATTCTTAGGTTTAATTCTAAAGTCTTTGCTCTCTTCGTGTAAGTTATATATTAGGTTATATTAAATTAGGCACAATATGGATCATAGTTTCAGCCGTACATGATTGACAGCCTTGGAACTGGGGTTTTCATGGAATCTGGACAGCTAATGACATTCACATCTCCCTGATGATTTCGCAGACTGGCTTCTCATTGTTGTAGTGATTTGCTAACAGGATGTTGATGATGAGACTTCGATGATAAAAAGCACTGGAGAATAAGCTAAAATGATTGATATCATTTCTGTATAAACAGTTGGATAGATAAGTCAGATATTAGAAAAGAAGGGATAGGGTCTTCTAGACTTGTGGAAGTCCAGCAAATTTTTAAGGGGGAAGATGCTTCAAGACATTCTTGTGCCCTGAACAGTCTTTTTTGATTTCTTTGTTCCTTACGCTGTGCACGGACATTAGGCAATTTTGGATTTTTGATGATTAACTGAACAAATTCTAATACAGTGCTGTTGGTTAATCTAAAAGGGTAATAAACCCGAAGTCTGAGTATTTAAAGGGAACCTGTCACCTCCATTAAGCCCCCCATTCTGTCACTACCTGTCCCTGCAACTTCCTATTACTACTCTAACTATCCCTTTCTGTGCTAAATGTGCCCTGAGACTGTGTAATTAAAGCTTTTTATCACTTACTCATTACTATATTAATGATCCGGGGGGCTACCTTTGCTAGCCCCCCTGGGTGTCCTCTCTGTGTCCTGTGGCCACCACCTGTGTAGTTTATCATGCCTCGATGGGTGTGATATTGACTTCCAAATGCGTGCCCCCCCAGCCTGGCTCGCTCCGCTTTGCAGAATGCCTGGTATGCCAGGAGTAGGCCAACACCTCCGCCGCGGGAGAGGGAGGTGGGGGAGGTTGTGTCGGAGGGGGTGAGCCATGTTTCGGTAATGCCAAGGAAAGAGAGTTTTTTGATGATGAAGAGGTCGTGGATGAAGGTGAGTTTATTGCATACTGAGCGGGCATTCCAGAGTGCGCCAGAAAGAGGGATTGGGGGAGGGGTGGCTTGGGGGATGTGTGTAAGGTTGCAGGGGTTGCGGATGTTAATGGTGGGGAGTGGGCTAGGGGTGATTGTGAGGATGTGTTGGGGGGGGACCGGGATTAGGGGAGATATCGCCAGCAAGTAGGAGGAGGAGAGGGTCAGGAGGTGGGGGCATGAGAGCTTGCGTGGTGGGCGGGCATGTTTGGAGATAAAGGCTTGGGTGTGGAGGAAGAGTTCAAAAGAGTGGGTGAGATGGCTAGGTAGGATGGAGGGGGGGAGTGTTATTGTGTTGTCGGGAGGAGGGACAGAGGGGCGTTGTAGGAAGTGGAGTAGGATAGGAGTGAGTGTGAAGAGAAGGGAAAACATTGCATGAGGGTATAGGATTCAGTGGGAGTGAGAGGTAGAGCAGGGGGTGAGGTGCAGATGGGGAGTGGTGGTGGCGGGGGGCAACAGCAGCTAAGAGGAGGAGGTGCAGCCGGGGCTGAGATGGAGGCAGGGGACAGGAGCAGCAGGAGCGGTGAGATAGAGGCAAGGGACTGGAGCGAAAGGGGACAGGTGCAGCAGGGAGAGTGTGCAAAGTGGATGAGTGCCAATCAAGTCCAGGCAATCGCAATGCAAATGGAGGCGTACAGAGTCCAGCAGGTGAAGCAGGGTGATGTGGTGCAGTCAGAGAACAGACTTAGGTACAATAGTGGGGATGACATGCAGCCAGGGATGAGATGCAGCCGTGGATGAGATGCAGCCGTGGATCAGGTGCTGCTGGGGGCGAGATGCTGAGGTGCAGTCAGGATCCGATGCAGCTGGGGGTCCGATGTAGCCAGGGATGGGGGGGAGGGGTCCATGCGGCAGAGGAGTCACTCAGAGACAGATGAGATGATAAATATATATTATTTGCCAGCGGTGGATGGATAATCCAGGAGAAAAAGAAGAGAAAAAAAAAGGGTGCAGTCGCCATTGTAGATAAATGCAAAGTTCAACATGCAGGTGAGAAATATCTGTGATCTTTCCACTCTCAATGCAGGAAGTTCTGAATATATCTACAGCTATTGTAGTGGATTTCTATCCCAGTACCTTCCAGTCATTTCCAGTCCATTTCTAGTCTGTTTCAAAGTCTTGTACTTAGGAAGCTGTACTTTGGGAGATGTAGTTTGGGAAATTCATGGATCAGACTAGAGTCTGGATCAGACTCATGGTTCTGAATATATCTACAGCTAACGGTCATCAGGTGTGGATGAGGGGTGGGTGGGTATGGACTGACCAGATACTAACAGCTAAGCAGAGGTCATAAAAACAGGCAGGGCCTGTCCAAGACATGGCAGAATAATCATGAGGGATGCAGCATAGCATGGACATGAAGGTAAGACAATAGTAAAAGAGACAGGGTATATGCACAGCACACAGACAGTCAGAGCCCAGGAAAAGCTGAGTAGACCCAATGCGTACCTGTGGGAAGAGGAAACAGCCCGATTAGATGATACTGATGATGATGATGAGGTTGATGATACAGCAGTGACAATGGTGATGAATTGATTAATGTATCATAGATTTCTAGTCTATTTCAAAATCTTGTACTTGTAGCTGTGGTTTGGGAGATTCATGGATCAGAATAACTGCGTTTCATCCTCTGGCGTTAAAGGCATATCTGTTCTTTACCAGTCCATGACACCATGTCCGGACGCTTGGTTCCTACATGCTAGATTACGCAGTTATATTGAATCTCTAAGCCCCACAGATGTTTTTAGGCCCTTGACACTGTTTGAGCAAAAAAGTATGGACAGAAAACCTATCCTTCACGCCACCTCGGTCCTTTATAATATTTTGCACGACCAACTAGATCTCACTTCTACCCGCTTCCCTAAATATATGAATAAATGGGAGAAAGAATTGGGAAAATAATTATCAATTACTGATTGGGACGAGATTTTCCCATTCACTCATAAATCATCTCCATCAGGAGCATCCCAGGAAAAGAATTATAAGGTGGTTCCAAGGTGGTATAGGTGTCCAGTGGATATTCATGCTATCTTTCCCACGGCCTCGGACAAATGTTGGAGGTGCTTCACTCATATGGGTTCATCTCTGCATATTTGGTGGAAGTGCCCAATCATCCAGTCATTTTAGAAGGAAGTAGGGAATTTGTATCAAAGAGTCACCTCAGAACAGATAATCTTTTCAGATGAACTTGCACTTCTAAACCTACACAACTTATCTATCTGAAAATTTAAAAGGAACCTAACACAGCATTTCTTTTTTTTTTTAAACAATACATTTTTTATTTTGTTATAAACATAAACACAAGCAATGGGATTACCAAAAGGGCAAAAATCAATATAATAATAATAATAATAATAAAGCTTTATTTATATAGCACCAACATATTCCGCAGCGCTTTACAATAAAGGGTTAGAGTACAGAAAATATACAGTAAGTAATTACAGTAGAGAACAAATAAAGTACAATAATTGGATACAAAACAATAGGCATAGAATCAATGTAAAAAAAAAAATACAATAAATAAAGCAAGAAATGAAGGTGACCCTGCTCAAAAGAGCTTACAAAGGGGGGAGCAGTCATGGCCAGTAGAGTGAAAAAAAGAGAGGCAAGAGGTAGGATCGATCATATTTTGAAGCCAGGAGCTCCCCCTATTGGAAATCCTACAGAGATTGCTAAGGAATTCGTTAAATACTATACAGATCTGTATAATCTCAAGAGAGACTCGTCGATCCTACAGCCTATGGAACAAGGAATAAAAGACTACCTCGACTCCATTAATCTCCCTAAAATCTCGGAGGAGCAGTTTTCTTTTTTGAATACCCCCCTTACAATAGAAGAGACTCTAGTAGTCATTAATCAATTAAAAAAATTGTGTGCGCCAGGGACAGATGGTTTTTCTAATCAGTACTACCGCACTTTTCAGGAGATATTAGCGCCATTTTTATTAAGAACATTTTCGATGTGGAGAGATACTGGCTCAATACTGAGCTCTAACCTGGAAGCTACTATTATCACTCTTTCCAAACCGGGGAAGGAGCCCACTACTCCAAAAAATTTTAGGCCCATCGCGCTGCTAAATTGTGACCTTAAGAGCTTCACTAAAATACTAGCTTCCCGCTTAAAACAAATCATCCCCGATCTGGTCTCATCGGACCAGGTGGGGTTTGTAAAGGGAAGAGAGGCAAAAGATGGTATCCGCCGGATGCTAAATCTGGTTCGGGTAGCGGAGCTGTCTGGTCTCCCCAGTGCATTCCTGTCATTGGACGCAGAGAAGGCCTTTGAAAGGATGCACTGGGGATATGTCCGAGGGGTGCTTCCAAAGTTTGGATTGATAGGACCATTTTTGTCTGCAATTCTAGCTATATATTCCACACCAACTACTAGAGTATGGTCAACGGGGGTTTTATCAAAATCTTTTAAAATAACAAATGGGACACGTCAAGGTTGCCCTCTGTCCCCATTGATTTTTGCTCTATGTATGGAGCCTTTGGCGGAAAGGATCAGGACTTCCTCCTTAATTTCAGGAGTCGTGGTGGGGTCTGCTGCTCATAAAATCAGTCTCTATGCAGATGACGTTATTATTTCTTGTGTGAATATTGAGCAGTCCTTTTCCACGATCCTATTGGAATTAGGGGAATTCAGTAGAATTTCATATTATAAATTAAATTCGAATAAATCAGTGATCCTCCCCATAGCTGTACCATTAGCTACGCAGGAATACATAAAGCGTCTTTTCCCTTTTCAGTGGTTGGCCGAAGGAATCCCATATTTAGGCATAACTCTGACAACATCAGATCGAACAATTAAAGTGAATTTTACAAAACTTCACACTAAAATTAAAATATTATTAGAAGGATTACATCAGATTACTTCATCTTGGATAGCTAGGATTAAAATTTTTAAAATGGTGGCCCTTCCAAAAATGTTGTATTACTTTAGAACTCTCCCTTTAGACATTCCAAAAAAATGTATTCATAATCTGCAACGACTTGCTAGTAATTATATTTGGGCTCATAAAAAACCACGTATAGCAAAGACAGTATTGTATCTTCCTCTAGAGGCAGGTGGGATGGGCTTTCCGGACTTATTGTCGTAATATAAGGCCTCGGTCCTGGTGGGGTTACGAGAATGGTGGCAGATGACTGGAGATCAGAAATGGTTACAGATAGAAAAAGTCTATTCAATTCGAGGTTCCACTAGATTAGCATTGGAATCAGAGGTAATTCAGGTTAGCGCTTTCATCTCTCTACTGCCAACAATGGGGGTGGCAATAAGGTTATGGAGGACTATGGTTCCGTCCTTTATTAGGATCCCACGTGCATCAATATCGGTATACGCTATTGAGCCCCATATCCCGTATTTAAATCTTCAAATGTGGTGGAATGCGGGAATTCAAACATTGGGAGATATGGAAGGGAGTACTGGGCTCCTTTCGTTTGATCAATTGGTTAATAAATATCGTGGGATACGAAGATATTTCTATCAATATCTACAAATTAGACATTTATTTGATAATATCTCACAATCAGGATGTCTGGATTCTGGACAGGGTCGGATAAATAAATGGTTTATGTCCTCGGAACCAAATATAAGGGGAATTTCAATGTTTTATAAGTCTTTAACAATCCCAGTTGAAAGGGTTAAAGCCCCTTATATGGAGAAATGGGAACAGGAGTTGGATACGCCAATAGAATTAGAAGCCTGGGGGAATAGTATAAAGGAGATTAAAAGAGTATCTTCTTGTATAAACCATGTGGAACAACTGAAGAAAACGCAATTGAGATGGTATCTTTGCCCAAACAGAATTGCTAAGTTCAGTCAGCACTATTCACAGTTATGTTGGCGAGGTTGCGGACAGGTAGGCTCCCAGAAACATGTTTGGTTTTCATGTCCGGCCCTTACTGCTCTTTGGGTAGTTATATCGCAGGTAATTTTGGAAATGACGGGAGTTACGATACTAATCAATCCTCTCATGGCGATCCTCCATATTGGTTTGGAAAATATTCCTAGTCAAGTAAGAGGGTTGGTATCGCACATACTGATTGCAATCCATTTTATTTTGGCATCGAAATGGAAAGAAGTTCCTCCCCCAAACATAAAAGAGG
This sequence comes from Allobates femoralis, assembly GCA_033576535.1. Classification (NCBI taxonomy): domain Eukaryota; kingdom Metazoa; phylum Chordata; class Amphibia; order Anura; family Aromobatidae; genus Allobates; species Allobates femoralis. The sequence goes on from JARQOC010000003.1 coordinate 119,832,167, forward strand.
TAATAGAGTAAATATACTCTGCAAATACGAACAAATGTTGGTTCAATCAAACTCTAGGAAAAAAAAGGTAACCATGTTATGGAAGCCTTGGGTAGAAAGTAAATATTATATGGCCTAAATAGTATAGGTAACGGATTAAGGTACTGTTATGAAGTTGAATTGACTCGATTTATTTGATTTTGATGTAGAATAAGTTTTTTTTTTATGTCTCTACATACGATGGTATCGCACCAAGTTGGTGCAATTTTGAGTGTAGGATCCTCCCCCCTCCCCTCCTTTTTTTTTTTTTTCCCCTTTATTGTCGTTAATAGTATGTGTGTTTTTGATTTTGTATCATGTTGTTGTTTATGTCTAAAAAATTGAAAATAAAAAATATTTAAAAAAAAAAAGAGCTTACAATCTATAACGGGATAGGGGTAGCACAAGATACAGGGGCTTATAGCACTGATGGTCCAGGCATCTTGAGGAAATGCAGCATAGAACTAAGCTTACAAGGATGGTCATTATACAGTCTGTGTAGACCTTTATGGTTTGGTGGAGTTTGTAGAAAAGTAATGTCCAGAGGGATAGCCCATTCACTGTCTACAGTACAAAGGACTTCTATTAGGGAGTATGATAGGCTGCCTTAAAAAGATGCGTTTTTAGGGATCTGAAGCCATGCAAGTTGTGGATAGTCCTGTTTTCTTGGGGTAAAGCATTCCAGAGGATTGGTGCAGCTCTGGAGAAGTCTTGGAGGCGGGAGTGGGAGGATCGGATTAGTGCAGTATCAGCAAATTACAAATACAATCATATTGTTATGCCAAAGGGGAATGAGGGAAAAAGGAGGGTACAACTAGGGGTAAGGGGAGAGGGAGGGGGAACATGGGTCAGTAGTATATACAATAATGGTCATTAGAAGCAGGTTCAAAGATCCTCAAGGTGCCTGTAGAATTAAAACATTATACTAGAAATAGAGTTAATCAATAATAAAAACAGCCTCAACAAGGAGTCAAGGAGAAAGGGCAATAGAATTCAATCCAGAAGTTATCCATAGATCCCACCAAGTCATCACTTTGTTTTTCCTGGAAATGTCGTGTGCCAGAATAAGTTCATACTGAAAATGAGTGTTGATTTTAATTACCAACTCAGGCTGTGTGGGACAAGAAGATTGTTTCCAATATTTTGCAATGCATTGTCGTGCAGCGATTACAATATTAACAGTAATAGGATGTAAGGGCCTCGGTATGTCAGCTAGACCAATTCCTAGTAGCGCAAGTTGGGCGGTCAGGACAATTGGGATATGCAATACAGTATGCAGAATGCACTCAACAGTGAGCCAATGTGTCTGTACTCGAGAACAGAACCACCAGGCGTGCTCGAGTGAACCAATAAGTGAGCAGCCTTTCTAACATAATGGAGAGACCGATGGGGTAAATCGGGATACATGAAGTGGGGAGAGTTCGCTAGAAAATGGAAACTCCATGTTGGTCTGGATATTCAGGTTTGAAGAAACGGGGAAGTATGTCGTTATTGGACAGCCCATCATCTGATGGAAATCTGCAGGACTGTAATAGGTATAGATACAGATAATCACGATCAAGCGTCATGTAATTTCAAAAAAACAGTGATTTTTTAATGATAGATAAAAACAGAGATTTCAACCACAGAACAAGCAGCAATATGGCAGGCTGCACCACTGAGGCACAATGGGTTTATACAGAATCACATATTGTTTGTAGGGCTGTTCCAACCGGAATGATAACACATCAAAAGTACATACGATATTCAATAACCAAATGGCTGCACATATGCGTATTATATACAACTTAGAACCCAGCTGGGCACAATCAGCCCAGGTACAATCAATCCTGGATACACCTATATACATACATGGCTTAATGCATATACAATTCTGATCATACGTGCTTTTTGTACTGCTAGAACCTAGTTGTATGCAGCTGCTGTATGATAACCAGCATTAAACCAACATTCTAGCAGTCTGCCCCATTGTAGTTACCTATAATAAGGTGCTCTAGTGCTCATGTGCCACAAGACAGCAGTGCCCTTGACCCGACCCCTACTATCGTTACGGCTCCACCTTCATCAGGGGGTGACCACCTGGGCTGTGTAGTGTGCTTAAAAAGGCTGGCCAGCCAATCGGGATCTCTCAGACCTGACAGTGTAGTTTACAACATCACAAACCTGGAGATAGTGGACATAACTGATTACACGTCATGGAAGCATAGATCACATGGGAAGCCATGTGACCACACACAACCAATAGAGACGCAGCATTCAGTCTGTGTATGTTCATCACTATGGCAACTGTCTTACATCATCCAGAGAGGCCCGAGGAAGCAAAATTTAAACATATTAACCCCTCGTGAACCTGTCTCTACAGATAAGTGTGCATGTAAATCTGCAAGTGGTTATTAGAGCAGTGCTAGCTCTTGCTCACACCTCATAACGGAGAACCTTGTGGATAAATCTTCTCATTGTCACTATACATTTATAGACCCAGATTGTTTACAGGTATCTGTGCCCATTGGAGCTCACAAACTATACTTTGCTCTACCCCCACATACAGTATGTCAGCTTGTACAGCGAATCACAATGCACATCATATTTATTTTCAGGCTTCAAATGACGCATATCGAGTTGCACTTTGTCCACATCATGGTGATCACTTTTGATCAGACTTCATCATATATAGTCCATGGGTCTTATCAATCCCGAGACTGTAGCCTATTAAAAACATGGAGATAAAAAACCCTGATTAGGATCAGTACCGATAATGGCAACCCAAGTATATTAATCACAAATATGGAGCAAAACTATTATGTTCATTTAATCCATTGGGCTGTAAGGTGTTAAGTCTCCAAATCCATCGAGTTTCCAACATTGCAAGCCTTTTAGCAATAGGGCCCCCCCGCATCCCCAAATCCACAGTGTCAATACCCCGTACCTTGAGGAGCTCACCTTGGCTTTCGTGATGCTCCCAAAAATGCCTTGGCAATGTCCTAAGATGTGATGCATCCTCACATTCTTTTGCCCCTTCAATGCCCAGGACATGTTCTCACACTCGAACCTTAAGGGGTCGTGTTGTAAGCCCTACATAAATTTTGTCACAAGGACATGTGGCATAGTAAACCACTGCCGTAGTGGTACAGGTTATAGACTTTCTAATAGAGAAGGTTTTTAATCCCTTTGAGTCAGTAAATGTATCGGCTCTAATAATATTTGGGCATGCCACGCATCTGCCACATGGGCGGCAACCCAACCTCCTAGGAATGGCATCCAAAAAGGTCGACCTACTTCCCTCATAGTGGCTAGATACTAAATGGTCCCGCAGGTTTCTTGATCTACGTATTGCTATCATTGGGTGTGGAGGTAAAATCTGCGATAGTATTGGGTCCGCCAGCAAAATTGGCCATCCTTGATTTAAACAACTGTAATAGGTGCCGAATTTGTAAGTATTGATAGAAACAAAAGTGGGGCAAGGAATAGACAGATGCCAACGTAGAAAATTGCGATAAGCCCGTTATGTCATAAAAGTTTTTTAGGGTGTGAATACCGATGTGGTATCATGTGCTCTAACACGGTAAGAGAAATATGTTTGTAGAGAAAAGTAAAATAAGCCGGACCACTTTTGGACCATACATTTAATAAAGCAGACATTGTGGACAATGGCCATGCAGTAGGAAGCAATTTTAGAAGCCCCATTTCTAGCAACAATCTGGTGGAGCCGGATGGAGCAAATGATAATTCAATTTGCAACCACAAATGAGTAGTGTCCAGTGTCCACCACAATTTTGCAGCTTCTAATAATGCGGCTTTGTGGTAAGATTTAACATCTGGTACCTCCAGACCCCTCCCAATGTGGAAGGACCATAATGCGGGAAGAGATACGGCACGGCTTAGATCTCCATATGAAGCGATAGATTAAATGCTGAAAGAGCAATATATCTACACAAGGGAAATGCAAGGGTAGGCAGCGGAAAAGATAGACTAATTTGGGTAGGATACTCATTTTTATTATCTGTATCTTAGCAATCCAAGATCGAGAGGAAGAATTGAGAGGATCAAGTTCTTTTCGGATAGCTGCGGAAGTAATATTGCAATTCCTCCTAACAATATGGCAAATGGAGGTGATATAGATACCTAAATATGTAAAGCCTTCAGGCAACCAGGTGACGGTAAATGCTTTCTGCAAAGCCATTTGGAGTGGAAGTGGGACATGGAGTGGCCAGACTGTGGATTTTGTGAGATTTAATTGATAGTATGAGACAGTTGAGAAGTCAGATAAGAGGCGCATGATCTCCGGGATGGATATCTCCAAGTCTGTACATGCAAAAATGACATCGTTCGCATATAGACCGATTTTATGTTCCTGGAAGCCTATTTTAACTCCGTGAATGCAGGGATTGAGGCGTACTATTGCTGCTAAGGGTTCAATTGCCATGGCAACAATTAAAGGGATAAGGGGCAGCCTTGTCGAACACCATTTGAAATGGAAAAATGCTTTGGTAAGAAGCCAGAAGCTCTCACTGAGGCTGAAGGGGCGGAATAAAGTGCCATAATGGCAGACTTAAATGGACCTTGAAACCCGAATCTGTTAAGAACTGAATCAATATACCCCGTGCACCTGTCAAAGCTTTTCAGCATTAGGACAGTAATGCACTGGGGGTCGTTCCCTCAGGCTTTCACATACGTTTTTCAAATCGCGCAGATCGTAAAACCGCATCTGCGCGATTACGATACGGCTGCATGCGGCATGTTGGGCGTTGCGTAAAGATAAAGGTATAGGGACTTGCGGCAGGTGTGCAGTGCGTTTGCACTTGCGGCAGTGCGTGCGAAAAAAAATGCTGAGCGCGGTTTGTTTCGCGCGCACTCCCAAGTGCCAACCGCATGCGCACTGGCAAGTCCCATCTTGTATGGTTACCGCAACGCGCGCACCGTGGCAGTGCAGCCGGTATGCGTAATCGGGGAGATGCGGTTTTCACGATCTGCCGCATTGAAAACCTGATGTGAAGGCCTAGATTTAACAGATAATTATGCGCCTGTGCGTCTGGATGTGTCCCAGCACAAACCCTTGGTCGGGCTATAAGGCGGGACATCAAAGTCTGTAGCAGATTTTGATACAATTTAAGTCGCAGTTCAATCCTGTCGGGCAAAAATTTGCGGAAGATGTGGTGGGCTTGCCTGGCTTAGGTAAAGTAGTTATAACTGCTTCAAGGCCTTCCTTACGTATCTTCCCCCTGGAATGCCAGAAAGTGAAAAGTTTGCAAAGGAAGGGTGTGGGAGTAGAATGAAATTGAATATAATATTGGTATGGGAGGCCATCTGGGCCAGGAGCTGAGTGCTTTTTGGAGGCAAGGATGGCTTGGGTGACTTCCAATGGAGTCACGGGACGGTTCGGGGCTGAAAGTTGTGCAGAAGAGAGGGAGGGGAGGGACGCTCTATCGAGAAATGTGTTAATAGCGGAAGTAGTTGGCTGAGGGATGTTATAGTCAGTTTGTAAATTATATAAGGACTCATAATATAATTTGAACTCTTCCGCTATATTCTACTGGGTTACAAACTTATGTTCGTCGGATTTGTTTAGGTAGGCTATTCTAGTCTGTCCCTCTCTCTTCTTCACTCGTCTAGCTAGCAAGAGTGCCAGCCCTGTCCCCCATGCCATAGTACTTTGCTTTTGTTTTTTTCAGAGAATACTCCACTTTCCGCAGAAGGAGAGTGCGTAATTGCTTTCGAGCATCATTATGTTCTGATAGCAGGAGGGAGTAGGGGAAGACTTATGCCTCTGTTCTAAGGTATGGCACCTCAAGCGTCGCTTGCTTCAAAGCAGGTGATGACAGCCTTGTATAAAAGCTCATCAGAAACGTCATCGTATCATTAGTTTGAAACAACTCTGATAGCCGCTTGGCCGCATGGGTGATATTGTCAGGGGTGGTCTGTAGTCATTTAATTACCACTGAGCCGGCGGTCTAAGAACTGTGGATTCTTCAAAGCAGAGAGAAGTAGGGACATGGTCTGACCAGGATATTATTCCAATGGTGGCATCTAGGCAGTGGTGTAGGAGGGAATCATCTACTAATATAAAGTCAGTTCTGGAATATGTGTGGAAACGGAATGAGAAATATGTATAGTCCCTTTCCCCACAATGTATGTATCTCCAAATGTCATGGAAACCGTATTCAGCCACCAAACGGGATAGTTCAATTCTGGCGCTTGAGGCATGGGAGCAGTCTATGTGTTCTCTGCATAGAAGTCTATAACCACTAGCAACTGAATGTAAGGTGCTGAAAAATTTCCGTAGAAATTTGGATTGACCCACATTAGGGGCATATATGAATGCAACCGTATAAGGATATTGTTTAGCGTGCACACAAATATACGGTAACGTCCTTCAGGGTCTCCAATAACATTCTGCATAGTGAAAGCAACTGTATTTTTGATGAAAATGCCCACACCTGTTTTCTTTACAGAGCCATTGACAAAGAATTGGTGTGGAAAAGCCCCAACGTACATTCTAAAGTTATCCTTTGCCAATAAATGGGTTTCCTGTATACACAGAATTTCACATTTGGAATTGTTAAGTTGTCGCCACGTTAAGCAGTTTACATGCAGCGTTAAGACCATTAACGTTAATGGAGAATACCAATAAACTCATGGTACCAAGAAACGTATAAACGATACTGACAATAATAGAACAGGATACACTACCCTGTCAGCACAAATACACCAGGAGGAAGGTGGGGAGGATAAGAAGGGAGGGGAGTTACGGGAAAAAAAAAAGGCTGGGAATAAAGGGATTAAAGACAACAGCAACAGTAAATAGGTAAACACGGATCCCGGCATACAAGTAGTGTGCCAGGAAAGAAAAAAGGATGAGGTTATCACACCTCAAGAGAGTGAAATAATTCTCCCTTGGGGCAGTACTTCCATAGGTTACAGAATAAGAAAGAAGGGTGTTAGGTGGGAGAGAGTTAGGAGGAGTACAAGTTGGGTTGGAGTAAACAGACACAAGTGCAAGAATGGGAGAAAGAGGATAAGGGGTAAGGAAGGGAAAGGAGAGAAGAAGAGGCTACTAAAATGATAAGAAATAGAGAGAGAAGAGAAGTTGTGGAAGAAATTCACCAAAGAGAGTCACAAGAAATTGCACCCAAAGCTCATAATAGGAGGTCCTCAGGCCACGCTCCACTCCGGATCGATGCGGCGGTTGTGTGGGAGGATGAAGATCTCAGCAGCAAAGTCTTGGGAGATCGTAGACCCCATTGGATGAAAAGCTTCTCCGCTTGAGCTGGAAGGAGACAGACGTGGGTGGAATTGTCTCTATGGACAAGCAGCTTGGTGGGAAACCCCCAGCGATAGGGGATTTGGTGGTCTCGCAGAATGGAAGTGTATAGTTGGAATTCCTGTCTCAGGGCAAGGGTTCCAGGAGAAAGGTCTGCAAAAACTTTCAAATGTGAAAATTTGGGAGGAGGTTGGTTTCCCTCTCAGACAGTAGAGAAAGTCATCTTTCAGTTCATAAAAATGAATGCGGGCCAGCACATCTCTTGGCAGGCTGGGGCTGTCAGAAAAGGGCTTAGGGACGCTATGAATCCAGTCTATGATAATATCTTTCTTCTCTACCTCTGACATGGCTGCTTTGATGAATTCCTGGAGGAAGGAACAGAGATCACAAGGATGTACTGTCTCATCTATGCCTCTGATTCGTACATTGTTACGGCGTGACCTATCCTCAAGGTCTAAGGTTTTGGTATGCATTTTATCCATTCTCTTCTCCAGGTTCTCAATGCATCCAGCAGGTCATTGTGTCAACTTGATTACATCCACCAGTTTCCTTTCCATTTATCAGTGCGCCCCCCTAGTCGGCTACCTCTCCTCGTAGGTCAGCCACCATGCCTCTCATATCCTCCTGTAAAGACGTTACGTTAGGAAGAGAGTAGTTCTTTCATTTGCTCATGGTGAGAGGAGTCTCTTCTTTTTCCACAGTTGTTGATCCAGATGAGGCAACAATGCTCTGCGGGATGAGCGTGGAGCCCAGGGAGATGGGGGCGCCATGGCAGGAGAGGTTGGGGAAGGCCTCTGTTGGTGGAACGAACCTTGCCCATGAAATCGTCGCCCACCTATACGGCAGATGACTTTGGGGTACAGGCTCACCAAAAAAAAAAAGAAAATGGAAAGGAATAAGTGTGCCGATGGTGAACAATTGTACTGGTGGGGGCAGTAAAGAGCTCTATGTAGCACTGAGCTTGAAATTTCAAAGTCTACCAGATGAGGGCTGTAAGAGTTGAGGAAAGATGCAATGTAGCTGCTCAATATATATATATATATATATATATATATATATATATATAGCTATGAGAGTGGCAAATGGCGGCCAAATTCCATTAACAGAGGGCAAAGTCTGTACACCTCTGCTGAAGAGTTGCTAGTCCGATATCTACACTGACTCCCTAAATGAGATGTGTAAACATAAAGTATGACCTCCAGTAGGAAAGCAGAGGGTTAATGTGCCACAGTTATACTGTACTAAAGATCGTGAGCAGTGGGCTGGGAGTCTGTGTGAGCTGTTTCTTTTATCTGCTAGCATGTTTAGTTGCCGGTGTAGGGAGATGTGTGCAGGAGCCCTTGTATTATGGGCCGACATGTTCTCTCGCCAGGACACGCCCCTTCCTAATAAGGCATTTCTTAACGGCGGCAAGGAGATTGATACCCAGATATTGGAAGCAGAGCAGGTGTTCCATCTCGCAAAGAACTTGTCTCTGAATCAATGACATATGTCGGATGGAGGAATTGGTTAGTCTGAGCCTTCCGGATAGTAAAGGTATTGACAGACATTGTAATATGTGGGCCCCCTGGATTCTATACAAAGAATCCACAGACTTAGCATTGTGGTTACAAAGAGGTGAACCCACTTGAAAGATGGTCTATCCTTCTCTGGATGCATCTGGGAACACTTCACATAACCTTATTATTAATAGGCTTTTATTGTTTATAGTGTGCCGTGGATTCCATATGTTGTGCCCCACCCACTCTATACAGCTGTCTTCTTTCCCCCTCCCTTTCTCTTTCTCTTTTCCAACTTTTAGCTGCTGTCCAGCTCCCTAATCACTCCTCTAGGATGGAAAGTTCCTTTGTTCGTAAGGAGTTTAACCTTAAAGTTAGCTGTTGATGGATGTCATCAAGAATACTTACTTGGCGTGCCATTCTTTGTATACCTATGTTTCTAGGGCAAAAACCTAAACTTATGCAAAATACGATGCTGGCTTAAGTATTTTTATGCTTATGCCGGAATTGTAAGATGTTTCATCTGCCAATGTTTAATAAGCACTGACTAATAATTGTGCAGTGTATATTGAATAAATTAGTGAGTGGCCTCCATGTCAAAGTCGCCTGAATAATGGTTGGGTCACTTATTTAACAGATGAAAGAGTGAACGTATGATGGATAATACATTTAATCATAGATCTTGACAATAATAATTTCCAAAATTAATGTGTTAAAACATTGGTTCATGTCCTGAGATACTCTTATAAATATAACTCTCATATGTACAGTTTTTTCTGTGTCCGACCATTCTGAAGTTAATGGTAGACACATACCAAAGCTCTATGCAAGATGTATGGAGATATATAGGTCAATTATGATAAGTGAGTATATAGACAATACAGGAAGGAATCTATAACACCTGCGTCCATCTCTGCTTTTGCCGCTATGAGACGCCGCATCTTTGTTGCAGGTGATGCTTGACATCATCAATCCTATATTGTACCTGGGGCTTGTGCCTCTGGCAAATCCAGAATCTACAAAGTTAATCCTGTTAGTTTAAGGTTCTATCTGCTGTCAGCACAGGTTGGGATGGTTCACTATATAAACCCCTGAAAGCCAGTTCCCTTTGCCAGTCAGAGTTTTTGCTTCCTGGCTTTACCAGTGATGTGCGCATCTCGGGATTCATTCTGATTTATTTTGGTCCCTGTTTTCGGCTGGTTTATTGAAGTTTCTCCTGGCTGAAGATTTTGTACCTTCTTGATCTGACCCGGCTAGTGGACCTTCTTTCTTGCCGGCTCAACAGTTATGTGCAGATAACGTGCATATTCATTGTGTCTCTGCTTTTGGAAAAACCATAATGTGATGCCCCAAATCTGGGAGAAAATAAATAAATAAATAAGCATCAAAGAGCAAGATTATAATACCATGGATGTTGACCACTGTGTATCGCTGCTAATAGCAGGGGTTTTGGACATCACGTAATGGGTTTTGTATACCACTGAGGGGCTGTATACCACTGATGAGGGGCCTGTATTCCACTGAGAGGCTGTAACCAGTAATGGGGCTTTATACCACTGATGAGGGGCTGTATACCACTCATGAGGGGCCTGTATTCCACTGAGAGGCTGTAACCAGTAATGGGGCTGTATTCCACTGATGAGGGGCTGTATAACACTGATGGAGGGTTGTAACCACTGATTGGGGGGGTTGTATACCATTGATGGGGGGCTATAACCAGTGAAGGGGGTGCTATATACCAGTGATGGGGGCAGTATACCAGTGATGGGGGCGCTATATACCAGTGATGGGGGCACTATATACCAGTGATGGGGGTTATATACCAGTAATGGGCGGCGATTTACCATGATGAGATGGGCTGTATACCGTGATGAGAGTCTGCTGCATTTGTGACCCTAGGCTTATACTCGAGTCAATACGATTGCCTAGTTTTGAAGGGGAAATTAGGGGCCTCGGCTTATACTCGGGTCAGCTTATACTCGAGTACAGTGCCTACAAGTAGTATTCAACCCCCTGCAGATTTAGGTGGCTTGATAAGATGCAAATAAGTTAAAGCCTTCAAACTGCAAACGAGAGTAGGATTTATTAACAGAAGCATAAATCTTACAAACCAAAAAGTTATGTTGCTCAGTTGAATTTTAATAAATTTTAAACATAAAAGTTGAAGGCTCTAACTTATTTGCATCTTATCAAACCACCTAAATCTGCAGGGGTTGAATACTACTTGTAGGCACTGTATATACTGTACTTTCTTTAATTTATTTTTCTTTTGATACCTGACAAATTATTTCATTTTTCTTTGAGTATCTCTTATAGGGTTGGGTAACCTATGTTACATTACTATGTTTGATCAATTTTGTTATATTCCACCCTGTACATCATACTTTATTATACCAGCTATTGGTATTGTAACTTATATTTCACTCATTGTATCTATTATATCATATTTTTGTCTTAACTTCATTTAATGCACTTTACGTTTTAAACTGGCTTATCAGTGTACATGATAATTTTGACATCTGAGCATACTTTCATACTTATTTCCATTTTATGTCACAGTGGATAGAATTTGGATCCCGGTTTGAAATGATTGTCCAGTATTTTGTTTGTATATTGATAAAAAAATAATACCTTCATATAGGTTTACACACCTTCAGGAGTATTGTGTTGTTTTTTGTTTCTATTTCTCTGTTTTTCTCAGCAAGTTAGAAACAGAAAATAAGTGCACCCCCTTGAGACAACTAAGCTAGAACTTATGTTTTAAACGGCAATATGAAATCTTATATCCATTATAAACCGTATATTATACAGTGTATACATTTATATAACTTTCTATTTTTATTAACTTTTACTTGCTATGACATACTTTTATTGACCTTGCCAAGCTCCGGCTTATAGATATTCAGCACAGAAAATCCTATTAGGAAGTTGCCTTGAACAAACAGCTTAATTTCACTTCACTTTTAGAGCTCTTTACTTTTTTATTTCATAATCTCCTTCTACCTTGAAAAATGGTCCCATTATCTCTCCCAATAGACCCATTGCTGTCGGTTGTCGTATATAACCTAGCTTCAGAATGTTCAAAATTTGGATTTGGCCCTAAGGGGCTTAAATGCTTTCCTAGTTACTATTACATTTTCTTTCATGAATAAAATGCATTATCATTATTAAAATTGTTGTTTTTTCCACTTTATTCTTTAAATAAAGACATCATTACCCAATGTTCGTCTCTAAAGAATCACAAAATTGTCTTGTGTTTGCTCATATAAAGTATCAGAAAGACGAGCTTATCTCAGGATATAAGGAGCTGCGTGACTTTTGGAGGACTTTAGAAGCTAATACATGTATTTCTATTATACTTTGTTTTAGCGGTAGCCAAATAGATCAGCCGGATGCTTCGACATATACAGAATATATATTGTCTAAAAGTAAGGAAGCGGACTCTCCAGTGGCACCTGTTAGGGAAGCCACCTTGTAAGTCAGTATGGAACCTTTATGTGGGTTTTATAGTACTTTTATTGTTGAGGTACCCTTTAGGCTGGTTTCACACTGCCGTTATTTAGAATACAGGGGAATGCGGGTAAATTCTGCATCTCCCCAGATTCCTCCGCAATTGTTAAACATGATACAACTGGATGCACCCGCATCGGCATTATCACTGCTCCGTCCCACAGATCAGTGATAATACCGTTGCTTGAGCACCCAGTTGAATGAGCTTCTGTACTTTTTGAGCTTAATCCGGTTGTAAATGACACGACCACTAGTGGGTGTATCATTTAAAACTGGGTTCTGGGCATGCTCGGTCCAAAAACCCAGATTCCGCCGGATCCGGGTTCTATAGAGCCACATTCTAATTTAACCTGTAATGTCTCGGATCCAGGTGTCCATAGTTTTGAAACAGACACCATAATCTCTCCAAAATACGTTTTTGGTCTCAGTGAAGAAACTGTGGATAACCGGGATCAGGGAGAACCGTAAAGAATTGGATGCAAAAACAGAAATGGAACCAAAAATGGTTGCGGATGCATCCAGTTTCAGCTGGATTCATACAGATACCAAAAAACAATGGCATAAAACAGGTCATCAATATAATGTATTTGGGTATCTGACACACAGGACCTTTGTTGATCTTCTATTATTTTCCTAGCATGTGCTGGCTATAAATCATGTACAGTGTGGAATATTGCAGCTTTGTACACTGTTTAGTGACATTGCCCAGGTGTGGTACCTAAATAGTGTTCGGACCTGTAGGTTTTTATGTAGCTCCCCTTTAATGAGCCTTTTCACGGCTCCAGCTTGAAAGTCTTATCTAACAAAAAACAGGTTCCCTTATAATATTGACAAAGGCTTTTCAGTGCCTACAAGTGCCCTTCCTTTACACAAGTAATAGACAAGAGCCCTGAAAGAGCTGGGTGTACAGATTAAGTGGGAAGTCTCAGTGTATGTAGGTTGGCTCATATAGCTTTCTTTAAGTTGATCCAGAACATAGGCTGTGTTGTTTGATACCCCGAGATATACGAGTATCCCAGGAGTGATGACCTTGGGGTATTGTAACTCATGCGGTGGGAAAAATGCATTTTAGTTTGGCACATAGCACACACTTCACTTTCTCACAGATTGAGCTTCCATATATCTAGACTTCTGGCTTGTCCAATATGATTTATATTTAGAACTCTGTAAAAATTTGTGGACCTTTTTCATGGAACGTATTTTTATTTCATGTAAAAGGGTAATTCAGGACTATTTTTTGTGTATCGTGCTAAAAAACAGGTAGTAAATAATAGTTGGTAACATACTACCTGCCTGCACTGCACGGAGTGGATTTCTACCTGCTCAGCTAGTCATTTGCCTACTTCATTCCGCTACATAACTGTGTGGAGCCGGCTGTCAATCAGTAAAGGTACCTTTACACGCCGCCACTGTGCCTAGCAACAGGTATCCACCGCAAGTGCACGCGCACATTTTTAACGGTGGATACCCATCACCGATGCCGCATATAGACGCCGCCATTGCGTTGTCTACTGAAGGTATCGTTGTTCCCCAGAAGTTCCAACAGATCCTGTGGCTTACTTCCTGTTGAATACCTTCCCCGCTTTATACGCCGCTACCACAAAGGAATATGGGCGTACATCTTTCGCGCCGCAAGTCCATAGGCGTGACAGAGTTGTGTATTCCGTGACGCTAATACGCTGATTGGACAACGCAATAGCGTCATGATTGGCCAGCCTGCGCAGGAAGGCTGGCTATTACATGACGCCATTCCAATTGTGGAGTGTGAATGGATAGCTCTTTAAATATGGCGCCCTGTGAAGGGACAGCCAATCGTAACACAGTAGCCCCCACCAATGATCACTGATGGGCATGGTATCCATGACTCTGTGGCACGCCCCTGGGAGTTCACTAGGCGACGCAACATCCATGCCTGTGCCCCGTTTACACGCCACTACCATGGCAATTGTGACTTTGTGTTACCTTCGGTTTTTGAGCACGGCTCAGCAACAGGTATCTGAGTCAACTGCAGCACACCAGGAGGAATTGCCCTATTTATACGCCGCCATTTTTGTAGCAATGTCATGGCAACAGGCACAATTATCCCCAGTGCCAGGCAGTTGCTACCTTGCCGTGGTGGCGTGTAAAGGGACCCTAAGATCTCTGCAGCAACGCCCCATCAATAGAGCAGACCAGAAGAGAAGGTGGTACTCTGTTGATGAAAGGAATTGAGGTAGGGTAATCGCCAGTTAAGCCGACAGATATAATTTCTGTGCAGACTAGACTGGTAGTTAATACGTGCTCATTATTTCCTTCTCAATACACTAAAATAATAAATGTCTTAGAAAACCCTTTTAATTTTAATGTGTATTCACTGTCTACATTCAATCATTATAAGGACTTTTAAGGATGTGGTGTTCTTTTTGGATTTCTACTGGTTTCTAGAAGTGAGTTCCTCACTTCCCTCCAACTCCTCATTTCTGCCCAAGATACAGACAGGCATCGACGGAGGCATTCGAGTAGGTGTAATCCAGGATCACGTCAGATTGTACTTTGCCTAATGGATCTATTGCTGACCAATGTTGTAGCCTCCTAGTCAAGAGGGATGAGGACATGTTTCTTCTTTCTGAGATATCATGTAACAGAGGGCATCCCTGAGCACTTTATATTAAGATTTTGGAGGGATATTGATGCTATTTAAGTTTTCTTTTTATCAACCAAAACATTATCTGCCATATAAACCTAAGTCTATTCCTTGAACGATGTTTGGTATTACTGACTGTAATGTTTTCTTTGGCAGACAAGCTAATGAAGAGTATCAAGTACTTGCAAATTCTTGGCGATATTCTTCCGCATTTTCCAACAAACTTTTCTTTACCATTGTGGATTATGATGAAGGAGCAGATGTTTTCCAACAGGTAGGTTCATTTTTTGTTCTTTTCTGTATAAATCATATTTAAATTGGTATGCAAAAAAATGAGAAAACCAAAGGAAAAGTATCTACCTTAGCTACTGGGGCATAACTACAATAGGTGCAGGGGCTGCAATCGCACCCAGGCCCTGCAGTCTAGGGGGGCCCCAAACGTCCCTCTGGCCTATAGAAAAAGACTAATACTACTAAAAATTTGCAATAATTGGGGGCCCCGTTGAAGCTTTTGCATCGGGGCCCCTGGACCTGACGTTACGCCACTGCTTAGCTGCAAGCATAGTTATTTGCTGTACTAGATCTTGAGTGGCCCATGACTATAGGAAACCTAAAAGAGATTCAAGATGCTAGTTAACCCTCTAGTATCTCAAGAACCATGTGCTCCAGGTAATTATATCTACAGGGTTACTTGTATGTTGTATTTATAGAAGAGTTTAAAAAATTGACATTATTGTATGTATAAATTTTATTACTACTGTTCATTATGAATTTAACGGACTGACAGATGCAAGCTGTACAATGTAGTCAATCTACATAGAATGACATAAAATACAAGGGGGAATTAGCTACATTGGAGTGAAGGGTGATATATCCTCCCAAAACATCTGAATAAAGTTTCCAACTATGCTGCAAGCTCAACTTTGTTCATATGTTATCTGATCTCCTGTAAGGCTATAACATGTTAAAATTCTGTGAGAAAAGAAAAAGAAATCCCCTCTGTCTTACACCTCACCTGGTGAAGTGGATCCTTGTAGCTCTAGGCCTAGATGAGAAATTGTGTTATGGAGCAGACAGAACACTTTAGCACATCAGAGAGATCCAAATGGAAGAACGGAAGCTGTAGTGGCAGAAGAGGCATGACCTGTCATTATCTGATTACATTTGTGATGAGTTAATGGCATTAGTCATTACACATCTATAGACCGTAAGAAAGCAATGGACACCAAGCTCTGAGGAAGCTGAATTACCCATGAGGTTTGATGGAGTGGACCAGCAGAGTAACATAATTAAGTCAGTGATATAGCTGTTCTGAGTTTGTCATAGAGTACAATGTAGAGCTGTTATCTGTATGGCAGAGTAAAATTGACTTTTAGAGCAGAGCTGAATTTGTCACAGAGTCAAGTACATATGAAAAAGGAAGAGAACCGCGACTTCAAACTCTGCGCTGCCGATGGATCAGACGGGTCCAGATGGGTTTCAAAGTTTTATTTAGGCTAAGTAAAACATGGGTTTATAAAATGTTGGACCTCTCTGATCCATCGGCAGTGAAGAGTGTGAAGTCCCAGTAATCTTCCTTTTTCATATATACCAGGCGGGTGTCTGCAGTAGCCATTGTGAACCTCGAAGTTGATTGTGACTCTCACAACCCTACAAGGTGAGCCTAACCGATTATATTGCATTAACTGTTTATTGGATAGCCCTATGTGCGTTTCCTCCTTTTCCAGCCTTGACTGAGTCCGGTACAGCAGAGATGACCAGCAGTAAAGTAGATTTGGATTGAGACCATCTATACTGTAGAGCTGCGTTTACCCCAGGGTATGAAGTATCAGAACTGGTAATTGGCATAGTAGAGGTCAGTTTATCACAGATTGCATTATAGCAGAGATGGCCAGTAGAATAGCTGAGTACACAGTGATATAACAGAGTTCAGTTTGTCAGCCTACTACTGCAGGAAATGGGCGAGTAAGTGGGTCACAGTGGAGGTGTAGATGCCAAATAGCCAAGTACTAACGTAGTGAATTACTACCAGTGGTGGCTTGTATGGCCTGCGGCTTGATGGGTGCACTGGTTTGCTATTACAAGGTGACATTTGAAAGGACAGAAAGCTATAAAAAGGACCCAGCACTGGACACTTGATCCTGGAAAGCTAATGATCAGAGTACTTCATGGTCTTTCACTTGTCCTGCACAATCACTGTAGCCAATGACGGGCTCTGCAGTCTCCTTACATACAGACCGTTATAAAATTGATATACTAACAAATGAAATGCTGTAAAATGTAATCAATCTAAAACATGATTCAATTTCCTTAAAAGCAGACACCATTGCCAGTGAGGCAGTATATTTTAATACATTTTCTACTTTTAGCTTTTTTTGTGTCCTTTTAAGTAATCACTGTCATCTCAATACAAATATTTCCTTTTCTAACTAGTCTGCTAAATATCAAATTTGTAAATCACCTTACACATTTTAAAATGTTGTCTTACCTCTGAAAAATTCCCTAAGGTTTGGGAACTAGTTGTCTAATTATACTGTTGTGATCTTCATCTCTACTCTCCCCTACCACAGTGCTCTCACCTGGATCTGGATCTCTCCTCTCCCCTAGCACACTGCTCTCACCAGGATCTCTCCTCTCTCCGACCACACTGCTCTCACCTGGATCTCTCCTCTCTCCCACCTCACTGCTCTCACCAGGATCTCTCCTCTCTCCGACCACACTGCTCTCACCTGGATCTCTCCTACCACACTGCTCTCACCTGGATATCTCCTTTCTCCCACCACACTAATCTCACCTGAATCTCTCCTCTCTCTCACTACCCTGCTCTCACTTGGATCTCTCCTCTCCCCTACCACACTGCTCTAACCTGGATCTCTCTTCTTTCCTACTACACTGCTCTTACCTGGATCTCTCCTCTCTCCCCCCACACTGCTCTCACCTGGATCTCTCCTCTCCCGTACCACACTGCTCTCCCCTGGATCTCTCCTCTCCCCTACCACACTGTTCTCACGTTGATCTCTCCTCTTTCCTACCACACTGCTCTCACCTGGATCTCTCTTCTTTCCTACCACACTGCTCTCACCTGGACCTATCTTCTCTCTCATCACAGTGCTCTCACCTGGATCTCTCCTTTCCCCTACCACACTGCTCTCACCTGCATTTCTTCTCTTTCCTACCAAACTGCTCTCACCTGGATCTCTCCTCTCCCCTACCACAGTGCTCTCACCTGGATTTCTCCTCTACCACACTGCTCTCACCTGGATCTCTCCTCTCTCCCACCACACTGCTTTCACCTGGATCTCTTCTCTCCCATACCACACTGCTCTCACCTGGATCTCTCCTCTCCCCTACCACAGTGCTCTAATCTGGATCTCTCCTCTACTCTCTGCTACCACACTGCTCTCACCTGAATCTCTCCTCTTTACTACCACAGTGCTCTCACCTGCATCTCTCCGCTCTCCCACCACACTGCTCTTACCTGGATCTCTCCTCTCTCCCACCACACTGCTTTCACCTGGATCTCTTTTCTCTCCCACCACACTGCTCTCACCTGGATCTCTTTTCTCTCCCACCACACTGCTCTCACATGGATCTCTCCTCTCTCCCACCACACTGCTCTCACTTGGATCTCTCCTCTCCCCTACCACACTGCTCTAACCTGGATCTCTCTTCTTTCCTACTACACTGCTCTTACCTGGATCTCTCCTCTCTCCCCCCACACTGCTCTCACCTGGATCTCTCCTCTCCCGTACCACACTGCTCTCCCCTGGATCTCTCCTCTCCCCTACCACACTGTTCTCACGTTGATCTCTCCTCTTTCCTACCACACTGCTCTCACCTGGATCTCTCTTCTTTCCTACCACACTGCTCTCACCTGGACCTATCTTCTCTCTCATCACAGTGCTCTCACCTGGATCTCTCCTTTCCCCTACCACACTGCTCTCACCTGCATTTCTTCTCTTTCCTACCAAACTGCTCTCACCTGGATCTCTCCTCTCCCCTACCACAGTGCTCTCACCTGGATTTCTCCTCTACCACACTGCTCTCACCTGGATCTCTCCTCTCTCCCACCACACTGCTTTCACCTGGATCTCTTCTCTCCCATACCACACTGCTCTCACCTGGATCTCTCCTCTCCCCTACCACAGTGCTCTAATCTGGATCTCTCCTCTACTCTCTGCTACCACACTGCTCTCACCTGAATCTCTCCTCTTTACTACCACAGTGCTCTCACCTGCATCTCTCCGCTCTCCCACCACACTGCTCTTACCTGGATCTCTCCTCTCTCCCACCACACTGCTTTCACCTGGATCTCTTTTCTCTCCCACCACACTGCTCTCACCTGGATCTCTTTTCTCTCCCACCACACTGCTCTCACATGGATCTCTCCTCTCTCCCACCACACTGCTTTCACCTGGATCTCTTTTCTCTCCCACCACACTGCTCTCACCTGGATCTCTACTCTTACCTGCCACAGTGCTCTCACCTGGATCTCTTCTCTCTCCTACCACCTTGCCCTCACCTGGATCTCTCCCCTACCACAGTACTCTCACCTGGATCTCTCCTCTCCCCTACCACAGTGCTCTCACCTGGATATCTCCTCTCCCCTACCACACTGCTTTCACCTGGATCTCTCCTCTCTCCCACCACACTGCTTTCACCTGGATCTCTCCTCTCCCCTACCACACTGCTCTCTACTGGATCTTTCCTCTCCCCTATCACACTGCTCTCACCTGGATCTCTCCTCTCCCCTACCACACTGCTCTCACCTGGATCTCCCCTCCCTCTTACCACACTGCTCTTACCTGGATCTCTCCTATCACTTACCACACTGCTATCCCTTGGATCTCTCCTCTCCCCTACCACAGTGCTCTCGCCTTGATCTCCCCTCTCTCTTACCGCAGTGCTCTCACCTGCATCTCTCCTCTCTTTGTTAATATCCTCCTGTCTTTTCCACCTATTGCTTCTTTGATACAGCAGAAGGGACAGACTTCTGTATATGGCTGTATTCTGCTGGCGTCTCATTGGTCAGAAGTTCAATAATGTATATTCCTGGCGAGGAATTAACCTCACACCTCTCGCTGTAATTGAGTGCATTATTTAAATGTTTCCAGCAGTTTAGGGGCTGTCTGAATGAAAATAATCCAGCTATAGTGGATATGAAAAGTCTATACTCCCCTGGTTAAAATTACTTTTCTTTTCATGTAAAAATAAAATCATACTAAGGCTACTTTCACATCAGCGGTTTTCAGCATTTGTGGCAGATCAGGCAGTTTTGCCTTATTTGCCGGAACCCAGATCCCTTGTGGTGAGACTGCGTTTAACCTAATGCATTCCCTATGTGACTCGTGGATATGTGTGGCACTTGCGGTTTTGCTCTTGCCGCACTTGCAGCGTTTTTGTCTGTTGCCGCATTGGTCGGGTATGCGGCAAAACTGCAAGTGCCGCATATGTCCGCAAGTCCCATAGGGAATGAATTAGGCCAAACACAGTTTTGCTGCAAGTGTTCCAGATTCTGGCAATTCAGGCAAAACTACCTGACCTGCTCAAATGCTGAAAACTGCAGATATGAAAGTAGCCTAAGGAAACTAAGAATCATTACAGAATTTGTCCATCTTAATGTACCTATAATCTGTACAAATTGAGAAAAAAATATTTTTCAGTTGGAAAAATATAAACAAAGAACTAAAATAATATGGCTGCATAAACATGCACAGTTTTAAACTAATACTTTGGTGAAGTACCCTTTAAACTTATGATAGCATTCAGTCTTTTTGAGTAGGAGTCTTCCAGCAAGGATTTGTTGCTCACACCCTTGCGCTCCCGGGTGACCTGCCCCAGTAGCAGGAAGCGGCAACAAGCACCCGGACACACGTCACAGGGCGGCCGGAGGGGTGAGTGCATCAGTGACATTGCTGCAGGGTTGCCAGCGCAGGCGTTTCAGTGGGTGCACGTCATCTGATTTGTGCTACAACTTGAAGAAAGCTGCATTTCTTTTCTCCTGCCGCATCAGCATGAGAAAAAAACAATAATCAGTACTGCTCCATAGAGTAACATTGGACCAAATGCTATCCGCCATAACATCGGCTGTCACTCATCTGAATTGCACAGTGGTGTGAGCGCAGCCCTAAATGCGATAACCTAATTTTGAACACAATCACACTCCAAAGCTAAAGAGGGTGCTCACACTTATGCAATCGCATCATTTCATTTTTGTTATTTTTATGTTCCCCACAAAATGATTTCAGTATGTTTCTCAGTGAATTTGTACAGATTGTGGGTGACATTAAAAGTAGAAAAAATTCTGAAATTATTTTTCTTGATATGTTTATTTTACATGATATAAACCTGGCATTTTATTAGGGGTAGTGAACTTATTTTAATTACTGGTTATGCTCCAAACCTGGTCAGCACATGAACAGAGGAACCAGAGCTACAAAACCTATGCATTTACTTCATAATCTGATAAAATGACAGTTAAACATTATAGATCGGTTACAATAATTGTTATAAAACCCATGAAAATATATTTAGAACGTTATTAAATATTTAGGAAACATTATATTATTTTGGCTTGCACTATAATAAGACTATCCTGAATTTGGCTCCAGAATGACTAAACGTTTTCTTGTAGTTGGAGGTAAAGTCAGGCCATCCTTAAGTCTGTCATGTTCTTGATTAATGACTTCTTCCTCATTTGTAAGTTACAAGCCCAGATCTTCCTGGCCCCCTGCAGCATGAGTAGAGATATCATAGCAGCACGCCTGCGTCTGCTGCTGTACGGAAGCTGTATCCTGTATACAGATCTTTGCTGCACTGCTCCAATTAAAGCCTACAACATGTCTGTTGTTAGGACCTGCATACTGAATACGGATGGCTAGCAGCTGGAGCTGGCAGACTGTGAAGACTTGACTCAGCGTGGCTTACATAACATTATTTTTATTTATATTAACTTGACTTTTTAATTGGCTATTTCTTCTAATTTGCATCTACCTACTTTAACATATGTAATAAATGAGTCAGCCTAAAAATTCTACATTCTTAAAGGGTTGTTCGGAACTTTAGTTATACTTTCCAAAAGGTACAGTCACACGCCATTCGATATCGCCCGCAACTTTGCAACCAACTCACGGGTTCGGCGATGTTGAAACCACATTGCAAGTGCATTGTGGCGTGTGACAGGGCGATTCGACGGCGATAAATCGCTGGTGGCGAGTTGACAGGTTTTACAACACTGCTCTAAAACCAGGTGATATCAACCTTGCAATTTTTCAGGATCGTGCCGTGTGACAGCGCGATAACGATGTTGAGCGCAACTGCAGAGATCTTGAAATCAATCCCGTAGGCGTGCCTGATCGTTGTGTTTTCCGCACCCCGTCGGTGACGATTGGTGGATACTACTGCGTTCCCATTGGCTGCCAGTGGCCAAGGCGCTATATTTGAATAGCGAGATAATAGAAAGGGCAAATGCGTAATGTAGTGGCCATCTTGCCAGACAAGGTTGATCAATGGTAAGGCAGTTGGGTCGGCCAATCACAGTGGTAGGGGCGCAGTGAAACACACTCTGGCACGCCTAGCTCTTCACTGGCGTCAAACATGAAAACATAGGAACGCAATGCGCATGCGTTTGGCAACGTTCAGTTCCATTTACCCCCTTCCCCCCACTCCTCACCTGCAAGGGCTGGAAAAAAATGTTGCCACCCAGGGAAAAATGCACCAGCCTGCCCCTGCCTAGGACGCAGTGTGAACAAGGCCAATGTAGTCTTAATTCTATCCAGTCTGCATAGCGCTAGGTTTCATGTTCACACGTTGAGTATTTGTGATTTTTTTTATACTTCTAAGGCTGTGTTCACACTGGGCGTTTTTGGGCTGTTTTTGCTCAACAGTTTTTGTAGCCAAAACCAGCAGTGGGTGATTAAATCCAGAAGTGGTGACGTGTTTCTATTAGACTTTTCCTCTGATTGCTCTACTCCTGGTTTTGGCTACAAAAACTGCTGAGCAAAAACAGCCCAAAAACGCCCAGTGTGAACACAGCCTAAGGGCCCAGCGCAACACAAACCTATTTTCAATGGCTTATCAATACCCCTACTAATTATCTCACTGTACCTTGTTCTTTACCATCAATCGAATTAATTCCTGTCAGTGAATGGCTTCACTGACAGGAATTAGCCAAGAACATTTCACAGTAGGTGTGGGCAGAAAATCACTGGCATTACTAGGGAAAGGGAGAGGACCCGAAAAAGCATCCAGAACAGGAAAGCTACGAGGTATGCAAAAATCACATAAGTACACCAAAGTATTAGATTTACAGAAGTGAACAATATTATACCCTACAGGTACAAGAGGAACCAAAGAATTTACAACAGGAGGAATCCTAAAAAATGGACTAAATTACACACACCCTTACAGGTACTGCAATTTAAACAATAGAGTTTGGATATTGAATACTGGAAACAAAACATTAATAATATATGAAATTTCCCAATAGCCAAAGAATATAAGAAAATAAAGAGAGTAGACAGAAGCAATACAGAAAGAGACCCCTATAAGGTAAGAGGCTGATAATCATAAAAATGTAAAGTACCCGAGGTTAAATCAAGTGGTGACATAGTATATCTTTCTAGGAATCCTCACATAGATTGAAGAATATTGATCCACCAAAGAACGGTGTCCAAGGCATATAAGAAGAAACACCATACTAGCATTAACGCTAATGAAAGACATTTTAAACAATTGTAGAAAGAATGAATTAATTTGTACAAATTTTTTTATTGTATCTATGATTTTATGAATTTTTAATTAAATAAACATTCGATTGATGGTAAAGAACAAGGTACAGTGAGATAATTAGTAGGGGAATTGTTAAGCCATTGAAAATAGGTTTGTGTTGCGCTGGGCCCTTAGAAGTAAAAAAAAAACAAAACATTATATCTTAAGGGGGAATTAGCACGGTATTCCCCTCGCAGCTTTCTAGCAGCAACACCACATCTTTTTTTCTCTTTTTTTTCTCTTTTTTCTTCTCTTTTTCTCTTTTTTTTTCTCTTTTTTCTCTTTTGTATCGTCTGGAGTGGCTGGCTCCATTACTGCAATTTGCACCCTCGTTGCCTACAGGTGATCTAGGGTCTAGATGGTGTCCGTCCACTTAGTAGTGGGGTAGGGTGGACAAGGAGGACTTGGGTGTCAGCGTTAGGACTCATCGGACCTGAAGTCGCAGTCGATGAGCAAGCAGACATTGGCCAATGTGTGTACTAAGAACTTCAGATTTAAAAAAAAAAAAAAAAAAAGAAGAAGAATTTTGAGTTTTTGGAAAAAAAACTTAAGTTTTTAAATTTTTTCTCATATATATATATATATATATATATATATTAGCTTGTCAGCATATGTACATCACTGGTAGTAGCTGAGTGCTGCAAGGTTTTTTTCTAGTTAGTTACCTAAAAACTAGCTCCAGTGTATAACCCAAAAACTTAGATTTTTTACACAATATTTGTAGCCAAAACAGGAGTAGGTAAAGTGTAGAAGTTGTGATGTATTTCTATTAGGCAGTGCGCATGTGTTAAGTATTTGGTGAGTTTTTTACCTCAGTATTTGAAAGCCAAAATCAGGAGAGAAAATGTATAATAGAAACACATCACCACTTATTTTTACCTACTTCTTGTTTTGTCTTACAAATACTGAGGTAAAACCCTCATCAAATACTCAATGTGTGCACATGGCCTAATACTTTTTCTCTGACTGTTCTATTCCTGGTTTTGGTTTACAAATACTGAGGTAAAATATCTGTGAATACAAATCCTGAGGTAAAAAACTCTCCAAATACTCAACATGTGCACATGGCCTTAAAGGTAATTCATACTTCTCAACTGTCCCAGATTCAGCGGGACAGTCCCGATTTGGAGGCTCTGTCCCGTTGTCCCGGTCGGGAGGTGAAATGTCCCGACTCCTGCAATGCACTGAGAAGCAGCCGACATGCTGCCGACCACGCTCCCTCAGCAGCTCAGGAGGGAGGACAGAGTCCCAGTCATGTGACCTCTTCTGCATAATATGAAGGGGAGGAGCTCACTCACCCAATCATGGCTCAGCGTGGGCCCCTTTGAAGTTCTCTCCAGATGGATGATGACGTGTTCAGCATCATCATTAGCAGGAGAGGGGACACAGCGGGCTCTGCCTCCACACTAGAGATCTATCTGTCTCTCACTGAGAGAAACTGACAGGCAACTAGGAGCACAGGACCTAGGTACAAGGAAAGGGACTAATCACAAGGCACAAGCTGAGGACAGAAATAGGGGTGGGGGGGAGCTGCTGTGTGCACTGCTTTTACAGTACCTGTGATGATGTCACATTGAGGGGAGGAGTCAGGGATCACATGGCCAGCTCCTCAGTGTATGCAGGACTCTGCTGTGCTGGTTGTCATGGTGATGGATGCATTAGGTGAAAGTTATGTGTGGGGTCAGGAGGTATTTACAGTGTGAATGTAGCAGAGCCGAGAGTGTACAAGGCATACAGAGCAGAGCCGCATGTGTACAAGGTGTATGGAGCGGAGCTGCATGTGTACAAGGTGTATGGAGCGGAGCCATGTGTGTATGAGGTGTACGCAGAGTTGCGAGTGTACAGAGCGGAGCCACGCATGTATGGGGCGACCTGAGCGGAGCCGCGGGTGTACGGAGCAGAGCCGCCTGCGTACGGGGCATCTGGAGCGGAGCCGCATGCATACGGGGCGTCCGGAGCGGAGCCATGTGTGTACAAGTTGTGTGTACCAGTGGTTGCCCCCTGCAGGTGCCGCTCCCACTCCTATAGTCCCGGCAGCATTCTTCTCCCGAGTCTCGGCTGAGCTGTCTGCACTTTGCAGCTCTTGACGGTGGGGCACAATGATGTCATCACTGAGCGCCACTGTGCTGAGACTTGCAGAGTGGCAGAGCAGATGCTCCGAAGACCGGAGCAGCAAGAAGAGATGTGAGTATTTACTTTTTTTTTTAATTAGTGAGTACACTGATGGGAAACTATGTAATGTGCAATATATTATAGAAGGACTATGGGGGTGCACTATACTATATGGAGGACTATGGGAGCCCATTATACGATATGGAGGACTATGGGGGTACATTATACTATATGAAGGACTACGATGTTGCATTATACTATATGGAGGACTATGGATGATGTGTTAAAATATGCATATAGCTAATTATACTATATGGAAGCCAGCATTATATATGAAGGGCTCTGTGGGGGGGCATGATAATATTTGGAAGGGTGTGAGGGAGCCTTTATACTTTATGCAAGGCTATATGAGGGCTGTGTTGGGGGGCCATTATACAGTGTGAAGAGATTTAGGGGCCATTATACTGTATGTAGGTCCATTATATTGTATGGGGTCTGTGTGAGGTCATACTGTGCCAGTGTAGTTGAAGGGCTTACAGTAGGGTCATCATACTGTCCGTGTGGAAGAATTCACTGTGCGGGATCATACAGTGCTTAGGAGGATCATTTCTTTGTAAGGGCTGAAAAGGTTGTGAGAGATGTTCCTATGTGACCCAGCCAAATATTTTTTTTTGGGGGGCCCTATTAGAACTTCTACTAAGGGGCCCCATGATTTGTTGTACGCCCCTGGTGCAGGATGCATTGTCCCTCTGCGGCAGGACTGATTGGCCATAACTTACACACCACGTCCAGTGCCGCCTCCTCGGTACATACAGGCATCCAGCCATGTTTCTCCCGAGTGGTGGGGAGTTAGTCAGTGGTGCTCATCCCCCTACCCACTCCCACATCCTCTGCTTAACCCAATTGGACAGCCCCTGCTATTGGCTCCAGACAGTCCTGTGTGCGGTGCTTGTGATTGGCTAAGCGTTTTGGGAGGAGGTGTGGTCTGTTGGGGAAGACTCACCATTTTCCCAGCTTAGTGCAGTGGCGAATTCTTGATGCTTAGACTGCAGGTTGCTGCATGTGGTGTGTGGATCCTGCTGCATGGTGACATGTCTGACTAGTCAGTGCCAGGCAGCAACCGCAATGGAGCTGCCCAGAGCTTTGTAGGTGTGTGCCAGAGATAATAAATGGCATTCAGTTCTGCCTCCTGTGCTATAAGGCTGCAGGACTTTGTCTACAGGACAACAGCTCTGCCAGCCATCATTGTTTGTCTGTAGTTTGTGCCATCCCGCCATTGCCATTAATGATACTTGTTCTGGATTATTCTGTGTGGTTCTTGTATGTGCGTGTCATGGCGCTGACATCTGTTTTTTCTGCTTTTGGGAAAACAGATCCTATTTTGCAGCTAAAAACGCAGCATATGGACATAAAAATGGGCACAGTCTGAATGTAGCCATATACCAGTATGGGACCATATATGCCCGGATGGGGGACATATATATCAGGCCCGTGGGGGACATATATACCAGGATGGGGGACATATATACCAGGATGGGGATAATATATACCAGGATGGAGACATATATACCAGGGATGGACCATATATATCAGGATATCAGGATGGGAACATATGTACCAGATAGGGACCATATATACTGAGAAGGCCGAATATATACAGGATGGGGACATATATACCAGGATGGGGATCATATATACCAGGATGGGGACATATATACCAGGATGGGGGACATATATACCAGAATGGTGACCATATATACCAGGTTGAGGACAATATATACCAGGAGAAGTACCATATATACCAAGATGAGGACATATACAGTGGGTACAGAAAGTATTCAGACCCCTTTACATTCTTCACTTTTTGTTTCATTGCAGCCATTTGGTAAATTAAAAAAGTTCATTAATGTACACTCTGTACCCCATCTTGACTGAAAAAAACAGAAATGTAGAAATTTTTTCAATTTATTAAAAACAAAAAACTGAAATATCACATGGTCATAAGTATTCAGACCCTTTGTTTGGTATTGAGTAGAAGCACCTTTTGAGATCTTACAGCCATGAGTCTTCTTGGGAATTATGCAGTTTTTCACCCCAGGATTTGGGTATTCTCTGCCATTCTTCCTTGCAGATCCTCTCCAGTTCCGTCAGGTTGGATGGTAACCGTTGGTGGACAGCCATTTTCAGGTCTCTCCAGAGATGCTCAATTGGGCTTAGGTCAGGGCTCTGGCTGGGCCAGTCAAGAATGGCCACAGAGTTGTTCTGAAGCCACTCCTTTGTTATTTTAGCGGTGTGCTTAGGGTCATTGTCTTGTTGGAAGGTGAACCTTCGGCCAAGTCTGAGGTCCAGAGCACTCCTAAAGAGGTTTTCATCCAGGATATCTGTGTATTTGGCCGCATTCATGTTTCCTTCAATTGACACAAGTCATCTTGTCTTTGCAGCTGAAAAACACCCCCATAGCATGATGCTGCCACCACCATGTTTCACTATTGGGATTGTATTGGGCAGGTGATGAGCAGTGCCTGGTTTTCTCCACACATACCGCTTAGAATTATCACTAAAAAGTTCTATCTTCGTCTCATCAGGCCAGAGAATCTTATTTCTCATAGTCTGGGAGTCCTTCATGTGTTTTTTTGCAAACTCTATGTGGGTTTTCATATGTCTTGCACTAAGGAGAGGCTTCCGTCCGGACAATTTGCCATAAAGGCCTGACTGGTGGAGGGCAGCAGTGATAATTGACTTTGTGGAACTTTCTCCCATCTCCCTACTACATCTCCAGAGCTCAGCAACAGTGATCCTGGGGTTCCTTCTCTTGCTCTCTGTTCTCTCCCTTTTGTCTCTCTTTAGCTTCTTCTTTGCTCATCCCTATTTTTAATATTTAATATGTTGTATATGAATGGATTTTATTTTGTTTGTTTTCAATTTTTTATTGATGTGCATTTATGTTTACAATTCTTTATAAATTGTATATAAATGTCGCTGGTATTCTCTGTAATGATTCAGTGAACTTAAGGTCTATGCTAGACTGAAATATCTTGCCTTGTTAAAATTTTTATAATCTGAGGCATCCCCAGATTTGTACACCCCTCCAAATCCCACCACAGTCACCTTCCCCCCCAAAATCCCATTGCAGGCATTCTCCACAGCATCATATGACCCCACAATCCCACTGCAGAGGGCCCCAGCACTAAGCCCCAACAAAACTGCCATCATAGGAGGGCCCTCAGCAGCATTAAGCCCTCCTAAATCCCATCCCACTGCACAAGCGAGGTCAGGGTCCTCTGAGTGCTTATCGTCCAGGTTTATCCGCTGTCGGGACAGAGGGAGGCTGTCAGAATGGAGGATGGCTGTCAGGATGGAGAGAGGCTGATTTTCCTGCAGCCCCAGTGTGGAGCTTGTATGGTATTCTGTAGTGGTGCATGACAGTGAGCCATCAGGGGGCGCTACACACAATACTGTGGACTCAGAGTCTGTGTCCATTTTGGTGGAGTCGGAGGTTTGGCTTGTCGACTGCACACCATGACTGTGGAGTTGGAGTCTGAGTCAGTGTCCATTTTGGTGGAGTTGCATCAAATGAATTAGAAAAGGCAGAAAATGCAGCAAAAATGCAATAATCAGAAGTTTAATATTAATAATGAATATTCCTAGGTATCTGTTGAATGTCCTTTACTTGTAAATGGGTGTGGTTAGGGGTGTGGCTAAAAGGTATGGTATTTTACATGAACATTAGTGGATTTCGGTGCCAAGGGCCCACCAGTAAGATTGTCTCTGAGGGCCCAATGTTTAGCTACATACAAGTACTACATTTTCCTCTTTCACTAATTTCTGGTACATATGCTTCTATATAATGATCAGTAGGGTAGTTTGTTTAATGAATGAGTAGATGCTGCTTTTGTCTCTATATTGTGAATTCATTGGGCCAGTAAGCTCATGTGTGAGGACACGTGGCTTTCCTCAGGACGGGGGCCCACTGGGGAATTCACCTGTTCCCCTTTGGGCCAATATGAGCCTGAGCTTGAATATTTGTGAATATCTGTATTCATGTAAGTCATTTCTCACACGTGCATCTCTGTGCTGTTACTGTGACCCCTGTAAATAGACTTTATTAGAAACATGTAAAACCGCAGGTAGCTAAATGTATTCATATACATGCTGACATTTCATAGAAAATGTTCTCTTTTTTTTGTTTTATATCCTCATAAATCATTTTTGGACACAAAAAGAGAATAAAAACGCCAGATTTCTCACCCCGAACAAAATCAAATGTCATGCACTTTTCAGGATACATTAGATAGAAATGTTTTGTTTGCAGTAAGTCCTTTATTGATCTGACTTTCTATATACCGGCCATATGCTTACTTCAGTTCACTCTGTTAAGATACCAAATGCATTTTGTAGAGAAAGACAATTTAGGAAGAAAAGAGCAGATGCAGTTTTTATGTTACTATTGTGCATTACCATAATTCACACCTTTCTGTAAAGACGACCATCTGTTATAAGATAAATTCCTTTGCGCCTCCATAAATATTAGTTTAGCACTAGTAAAATGAAATAACCTCCTAAATGAATGCTAGATATATTACACAGAACATTATAAGTGGTGCTTTAGTTGGTTAATTAAGTGAATACTTCATCAGCAGCCCTAATCTTCATAAAGTATTCTGCAATTTAACGGTATAGCTAAAACTATGTAATCTCAATAGATATTAGCTGCATAAACAGCCATGGCAGCCCTTTAGATTGCTTCACAGGCAAATTTCACTGTGCAACGATCCATTAATGCATTGGCCAGTGCAGATCTAAAACGTAAAGTAAAATTTAAAGGGTTAGTCCTAGAAGTTTTCAAAAGACAGGGGATAACTTGCTGATTGTTGGGAATTCTACCACTGAGACCTCCTGCAATGCCGAGAATAAGGCTCTAAAAACCCAAGAATAACAGCCAAGTATGCACAACTCAAGTTACCTGACTGCTGGAGTCACTGGTTACAGCGGTCCAATGGCTGATGAAATGGTGACAGCGCCGCTTCCTGCCTCTGCCCAGATCACCAAGTGGCCCATGCTGGCTCCAGGTGGGTGCCAGAAGATTAGAGGTCCCCAAAGTTTCTGAACTTGATAGCTACATTTAGATCAGACAGAGGGTTGTAAGTCACATTAAGGATTGAAAGAGGTGCGAGCCACATACAGCTTCTGCCCCTCACAGTAGTTACACCCAGAGCCCCCATTACCAATATAATGACAGTCAAAGCTTCTCCATGCTAAGGCAGGAAACTTGGAATCGGGACTTCCTACCTTACCCCCTTTCATCTGCTCTTTTATGTGAAGCTACCCACATGCCACCTTACCTTTTGCAGCCACAGTGAGGAGCAGGGAGGGGGAGAGTTTGTCGGGGGGGGGGGGGGTGCTGGGGTCCGTCGGTGAGGAGCTGTGGGGGGTTTCGGTGAGTGTGTGCGGGAGAGGAGGGGCAGAATCAGGCAAGGGAGGCAGGAAGCTTCCTGCTTCCCTTGCCTGACCCTCCTCTCCTCTGACATCGGGTTACGGGGGTCGGCTAGGGGCCCCCTAGCTGGTCGGGGCCCTGGTGCAGCTGAACTAGCTGCACCACGGTAGGTCCGCCCCTGATCTGGGGATCTTCTCTTCATAACTGTTCACTACACCTGGTGCTAATGTACCAAGCTGAAAGACGACTGCAAGCCACATATCACAGGCCCACGAGCCACATGTGGCTCCTGAGATACAGGTTGGGGACCCCTGCAGTAGATGAATATGACTGGGTTTATTTTTTACATATTCATCGCCCTTAGCAATTTTTTATTTAACCCGTGCAGTCTCTTTAAGGATTAGCACTCAGTTTTTGTTTATAAAATTAGGATCCCCTTCCATCTTTATGACCCAGAAGGGCATATGGATTGGAGTTGCCAAATCTTTGAAATCCATTATCTACCTTAAATAAGTAAAATAAATTAATATCCATATCCAGACATATATTCTTAATGACTCACAAATGTTTTGATACAGCTAGAAAAAGTTACCTCTCCGTACCAGAGTGTGATTGCTGCCTCTTAGTACTGCTTGCAATTCTCTGTTCATTTTCCACTTTCTTGCAAACTTTAATTAAAAAGTATTAGATTTTCATTAAGATTAGTGGTTTGAATATGGAATACATGGAAAATAAGTTGCTAATTTAGGAGCAGAACATGTCACTTTGGGATTACCAGCATTTAAACAATGCATGAACATTTCGGAGTGTAGATAAAACCAAATGACTTTTGCTGCAGAATCAGATTTTGCACAAGTCCAATTTTATGTGTCAAGAATTTAAAGTCCTTGACTTGTAAAGATCTTAACATAACGATTAAGTAAAGTGATCAGTGTTACATAGACAACACTTTTCTAGAGAAATGGTTGAAAATCATAGCATCCAAATACCCCTTAGGTTCTGCAACCCTACTAGGACTTGTACAAAACCTTGTAGTTTTTCCAGGGACACAGGACTTAATCCAACATGTCTACTATCTTGTTGTGGAAGACTAGCCAATGTCCATTAGGCAGATTGGCGTTTTGTTTTAACATGTCAAAAAAACATCATTCTATAAAACGTTTGGGCGCATAAGATATTACTGTCATGGGGTGATTATACCAGATGAAGGGTAAGGTAGCAGGATGGCAGTGACGGACAAAGACAATCCGGGAACTAGCCTTACCCTTAGACTGTCGATCCCTAACTGACCCTGTGTCACGGTGTAGTGAGAATGCTGATGAGGGAATGGCAGTTATGGGCAGGGTGACCAGGGAAGACTAGTCTGACCCTAGTCTAGGAACCCTGAGTGGCCCTGATCCCAAAGGTATCTCAGAAAATGAAAAGCCTCAGGCCTCCAGCCTCTCCCTAAAAGTCCTCCACCAGCCCTGCGCTATTCCCCCCTCACCTCCCTCCACAGAACTGGGATACAGCAACTCCAAAGGAAAGGACTTCAACACAAACGCACATGTCAGCACAGCACGGCTACCAGGTATAGAGTGAACTCTATCAGCAGCACCACCTGGTGGAAGGAGAGGCTACTTAAAGGCTATGGGGAGGGGAGTTCAGGTGAGTCACACATTAACCCCTCAACCAGCAGTTGAACCTAATAGTGAATGCAGTTCTGGAGCACAACACAGGAGGCCAGGACCTTCACAACTATCAACCATGCAGCTCTTAAAGACAAACATACACAGCAGCATCCAGCAAGGTCAGCACCAACTAAGGGCGTGACACCCTGTTCCCAGAAGTATCTCTAAAGATGAGAATGTCTGGGCTACCAACCTTGCAAGTTCTAGGCTAACATGGCCTCACCTCCACCCAGGAACTGAGATAAGCAAAGCAACTCCCACACACTATAGCAATCTCCAGAAAGCTACAGGATGGCTTCAGCAGGAACTGCAACAGCATCCACACAACTCACGGTCATGCAGAGAATAAACTCTATCAGTGACATCAGGTGATCGATCATGGGCCTACTTATTAAAAGCTGGGGGAGTGGTCAACCACATCACCTGATACACAAAGCAACAGCAATTGATACTGCAGAGCCACAGCAACTCATACTGCAGAGCCACAGCAAC
Source organism: Allobates femoralis (assembly GCA_033576535.1). NCBI lineage: Eukaryota > Metazoa > Chordata > Amphibia > Anura > Aromobatidae > Allobates > Allobates femoralis. The sequence goes on from JARQOC010000003.1 coordinate 119,865,552, forward strand.
AGAAGTGAACCCTTAATGTACAAAAGGGGATTTACTCCCAGTTAACTAATCACACTTTGAAGCATCTCACACAGACTGCATAGCAGTCTACATGTGATAATTACATAATTGTTGCATAACAGCACAACATATCTGATTGATAATAAAGATAATAGTTTGGCAAAATACATATTTGTAATTGGATGAGCAGATTTTGTGACACCTAACCTACCCACTTAGATTTTATGTAGACCATTTGACGTTTCACACAAAAGAGAATTGTATTCTCCTTCACTGCAACAAAGTTCCACTTCCTTAAGGTCAGTATTGCAAAACAAATTTTCTATTATTGAAAAAATGTAACTAAGGCTGCTTTCACATTGCTTTTAGCTAAATCCGATGCTGTCCGATGAAAATCGGACGCATCGGATCGAATCAGCCCCCATGTTATCCAATGGGGATCGGATCGGATTAGATTTGGCATAATTGCCATCCGATTTGCCTCCGATCCGATTCTGTCCGATTTTTTGCAGGAGCAAAAAAGGATTTTTTATGTTGGAATGACAGGAGGAGCAGGGAGAAGAGGAGAGGACAGGGGAGAACAGGGGACAGTAGGGGGAAAACAGGGGGACAAAACAGGGGGACATCAGGGGACAACAGGGAGACAGCAGGGGACAGCAGGGGACAGCAGGGGTACAAAGACAAACAGGGGGACAGCAGGGGTACAACAGAGGGACAGCAGGGGACAACGAGATGACAGGGGGCATAGAGGAGGGGGAGAGAGGTGGCAGGAGCCCAAACTGATTCCTGCAAAATGTCGGAATCGGATGCATATTTGGCATCCAATTGCAGGGATCAGTTTGGATCCGATGCTGTCCGATTTTCATCGGACAGCATCGGATTTAACTAAAAACGCAATGTGAAACCAGCTTAACTCTTTCGCATTGTATAGTCATATATGTGACACTACAGTATAATGTTTATGGAGGTTACTCAGTAGATGTACCTCTGTATTTGTAGCCCTGCTTATAACCACAGATATATTACATAACTTAACAACTAGATAGGATCATCTAACAAAAAAACAGGACTTGGGGGTTGTTCCCTCCATGTATATGTTAGTACCTACCAATAAGGGGTACAAGGAAATACAGCTGGTGAACAGGCAACAGGGTCATGGAAGCCTAGGGTTACTTTACATGAGTGGTGAGTGCAGCCTGTCTGGTCCGATCCTTCAAAAAAGTTGCTGTAGCAAATTGTGGTGAAAAAAGTCATTTCAGCTTTGTTAAAAAGGTGACCATATAGACAATATATATATTTTCCTGCTATGTGTGGGGCTGCAGAATGGTCAGTGTCCATGCTATCTCTGTGTTCTACCTACAATGGACATAGATTATGAGCATCTAATCTGGACCATAGAGAAACCTAAGAAGGTGGTCTCATCTAATGAATTATGTTTTCATTTACGTTATGTAGATAAACATGAGTGTCAGAATCACTTAGGGTGCTTTCACATCTGCGTTTTTCGTAATTCGCGGCAGATGCGGTGAAAAAACCGCATCTGCCGCGTTTGCCGCATAACGGTTCCACTTGCGGCACGGTTGCGGTTTTTTCCATAGGAAGTATAGGGGGACTTGCGGCAGATGCGGCAAGTGCGGTATTGCACTTGCGGCAGGTGCGGCAGAGAAAAAAAACGCAGTAAGCCGCGGTTTTTTTCTCTGCCGCACCTGCCGCAAGTGCAATACCGCACTTGCCGCATCTGCCGCAAGTCCCCCTATACTTCCTATGGAAAAAACCGCAACCGTGCCGCAAGTGGAACCGTTATGCGGCAAACGCGGCAGATGCGGTTTTTTCACCGCATCTGCCGCGAATTACGAAAAACGCTGATGTGAAAGGGCCCTTACCTAGGAAAGAGATGACATCAGAACGTATTGTGGAAAGAAGACAAGTTGGCAGAAGTAACATTCTGCTGGTAATCCTGGAGTCCTAACATTCAACCATGTAGAAGTAAATCATGTACAGTACAACTTACCTACATATTGTTGTAGACCAAGTGACCACTTCAGGCAATGATATTAACTATTTATAGTTGATTCTTTCTGCAGGATAATACATTTCACCACACATTGTTCGCTGTCTTGTGTCAAAATTTGTTCTTGAAAGGTTTGCAGTACACAACAAAGAAGTCAAGGTTTGGGATTTGCCTCCAAATTCTGCAGATATCAGTCTAATTGAATATTTGTGCAATGTGGGAGATAAAGAGGTCCTGTCCATTGAGGCTTCATCTCCCATCTTATCTCATGTTAACCTGTTGGTATTAGAAACCGCTGAAAACTTTTAGATGTCTTGAGGCATATGTGCCTTGACGGGCACAGGGGGCCACAAACAATATTACGTTTTATTGTTGTTGCTGTTCACTGTACATATATTACCAATGCTACATAACAGCCATCAAATATTAGTCAACTTAGCTAATAATGTCACCTGTCCTGGGTATAATTTAATGGGCTATCATTTTCCTCCCATTTGCATTTTCTTTTCTGTCTACAAAGTCTCTCTCCAACTCTCTTCATTGTCTTTTCCTTTCCCCCCTCTCTCTCCCCTCTGTTTTCTCCTTTTTCCACTTTCTGTTTCTCTCCTCTCTCTTTCCCCTTTATCTTGATTTCCACTGAAGAAAAAGCTGGGCTTTGTAGTCTTCAGTGGAAATCATTTATCTTCAGTGGGCTCCTGCAGCGACCATTACCAGGCTCTCACAACCACCGCAGGTGAGTCACACCGATTGGGGGACTGGACTATTTAGTGAGATGATAATGCCTTATGTGCGCTCCCTATTTATCCCCTTTATCTTATCATTCCTCTCTCTTCCCTCTCTATTCTTTCTTTCTTCTCTCTCTCACCTCTCTGTTTTTTTCTCTCCTCTATTTCCTGTCTTCTCTCTCTTCTTTTCCCTTCTCTCTTTCTCCTCTCTTCTCATTCCTCTCTCTTCTTTCTTTCTCTTATCTCTCTCACTTCTCTCCTCTATTTCCTCTCTCTTCCCCTCTTCTCTCTCTCGTGTCTCTTTATAGCTTTTCTCTTTGTTCCCTCTTTGATCTCACCTTTCTCTTCTATCTCTGTTCTTTTTCTCTTTATTCCATTTTCTTGTTGTTCTCTCCCCCTTTATCTTCTACCTCTTCTGTCTCTTCTCTCCCCTTTATCTTCTCTCTTCTCTCTCTTCTCTTTCTTCCCTCCCCTTTATCTTCTCCCTCTTCTCTCTCTTTCCCCTTTATCTTCGCTTTCTTCTCTTTGTTCTCTCCACCTTTATCTTCTACCTCTTCTCTCCCCTTTATTTTCTCCCTCTTCTACTCTTCTCTCCCCTGTACTCTCTCTCTCTTCTCTCTCTTCTCTTTCTTCCCTACCCCTTTATCTTCTCTCTTTTCTCTTCTCTATTTCCTCTCCCTATTCCCCTCTCTTCTCTCTCCCCTGTCTCTTTATAGCTTTTCTCTTTGCTCACTCTTTGATCTCACCTATCTCTTCTCTGTTCTTTTTTCTCTTTATTCCCTCTTCTCGTTCTTCTTTCCCCCTTTATCTTCTTTTCTCTCTTCTCTCCTCTTTATCTTCTCTTTCTCGCTCCCCTTTATCATCTCCCTCTTCTCCCTCTTCTCTTTATTCCCTCTCACTGTTCTCTCCCTCTTCTCTTTCTTCTCTCCCCTTTATCTTCTCTCTCTTCTCTCCCTCTTCTCTCTCTTCTCTCCCTGTTCTCCTCTTCTCTCTTCTCTCTCCTTTATCTTCTCACTCTTTTCTCTTCTCTCCCTTTATCTCCCACTTCTTGCTCTTCTCTTTATTCCTCTCAGTGTTCTCTCCCTCTTCTCTCTCTTTTGTGGAAGCTTCTGACACGTTATGGAGTCGTTCATCTTCCAGTTTCTCTCACAGGAGCATTAATAGGCAGCTCCTTATAACTTTATATCTAATCATCCAACTTGTACTTTCTGAAATGAGGAGAATGAACCCTAATGGTGTAACTTTTTTTCCCTGTGTGTGTTTAATCTGTTGCTTTCCGTCTGATGTTCGTCTGCCGGCATTCACCTTTTTGACTTTATTTTCATCAGTTGCTCTTTTCTCCTGCAATGCAAAACTCCACCATCCAGACATCTAAGATGATTTGTACTATTTGATACAATGTGCTTGTCCTACATTTTTTCACCTTTCCGGAACCTCAACATTTTGACCTTGTATATAGAATGAATCCGTGCCCCTGTTGTTAAACAAACTAAATCTTCAGAGATCTACCAACTTTGCACCTTTATCCATATAAATCAAATAATGTACCGTACTTGGATTTTGCTGCCTTTTCAACAACTTATTGATGAAACGATGAACATCTGTTTGAAGTCACTAATTCTGGTGTGAAACCATGCTATTACATTACTGTCACTACAGCTGTGGGATCATGGACAATGATGTCTTTATTTAGAATAGACTATAAAGGGATTGTGAATGTTTTGTAATACAAAGCAAAGAAAAATCCCACAGCCGTATCCTACCGCGTGTATTTAATGCTCTATGTATGCATTCTTTAAAATAAATATTTTCCAAATTATTTAAATGAAAGTATGACTTCTCTACCCTGTAAAACATGGTGGACTGCATGGGTTGCATTGCATTGCATAGAAAAATAATAATAATAAAAATATGGTAATGCCTCATTCAGACATTTGTGATTTATTTCTGGTCTGAACAAGTTTTGGATTTTCATCAGGTTTGTCATCAGTGTTTTCTGTGATTTTCTCATATGAAAAATTAAATAAATCGCAAAGCTTCTCCTATCTGCTACGGTATTAAAAACCATATATACAATAAAACCCTAGCCCCAAGAGGGGTAGTGAGTCCAAAATAGCACTAGTATAAAGCAGAGACCAATAATGATAAAATACAGGACAATAAAAATGATCAAATTAATACATTTTATTTCATAATAATATTAAAATACAAAAAAGTTAATATTGGTAATTGCCACAACACACTAGAAACAAGAGACACGTGTTGGTAGGTGAACCAAAGTAATAATGCAAGTAAAAAAGATAAAACATCATCAATTTATGGTGTATGCCCATGCCAGCTTATTTATTAGTTTGAATAAAGGATAAGCAGTATATGTTGGTACCAAGTGCCGTGATTTTCAATTTTTGGACTATAGCATATATCTGTGTAGAAAAATGAGCAACGCTACTTGTGCTTCCACATACCTGATCTGGAGATCATTTACCTGGAGCCTGTTGTTTTGGTGAGATCTATTTCTTACTACATTTATAATAGCATATATCCTGGCAGCCAAGACCAAGATGAAAGGAGGCTCAGCCACCCAACGCGCATTTCACAAATGCTGTCCGAGACCCCTAATTTTTCCTTCCTGTACGTTATCACCTTCGCTATCTTCAGTGTTAATAACGAGCAGAACATAGACTGTACATTGATGACAATGTGTGCAGTCAGTGATTTTTCATGGACCAATAGACTTGTATGGAAAAATATATTAGAACCTGAGAGTCCTCACTGGTTGATACCTTTTAATGGCTAACTGAAAAGATGGTAAGAACAAGCAAGCTTTCGACTCTATGGCCTCTTCATCAGGCTAGTAATGACACAAATGTTATTAATATAATAATATAATATTATAAAATTAATATAAATATTAATGCGTAAGGAAAAATCTGGACCAAAAGTGCATGTAAAAAAATGGTTAAAAAACTAATTTTACGCTGTGATTTTCCTGCCAAAACATGAAGAAGTGGTGCAGAAAATTCTACTCTAAATACTTGACATGTGCACATACCCTAATAAGACTAGACAAAAATGATAAAAATAAAGGGCCCTCAGTCATCCAAGCCACTCAAAGTTGCAACTTTTGACGGTGGAGCATCACAAAGCCTGCCTAGCAAATGTATCATAATTTATACCACTTTAGTGATGTCAATTGAGCCAGAAATGTACTTATGTCTTTGAATGAAGTAGCATTTCTAGTGGAGATTGTTGTGATATCTGCATGACTTTTAATTAATTAAAGCAAACCTAATGCCAGAGTTGTTATATCTAAACCAATGCCACAACCTTTTTCTGCTTTTCCTGGGCATTTCACAAACTTTTACATTGCCCACTGACTACCCCTGTGCAGCCCAAAATTACCAAAAATACAATTTGATTTGGTCCCACGCTGTATTTAAATGAGGGTTGTCCGGTCCAATGGGTGTCTTTGCAGCATCTTTTCCCCCTCTTTCAGCATATAAACCAACCTCTGGCTATGATTAATGTGGATGATGCATCATGCATTACCCACCTAGCTGAACCAAGTTTTGCGCCTGAACAGTAGCATCACCAGCCGCGCAGGCACATTCTGCTCTCCCCTTGTGCAGGCAGAGCAAAGGACATCAATGCGCATGCATGAATTACATCATGTGATAAAATGGATGATATCATCCAAAAGTACAACTCGTCCCGCATAAAACAAGCCCTCATATGTCTATATCACCGGAAAAAAATAGTAGGTATGGCTCTTGGAATAAGGGGAGAAAGAAACAAAAGTGGAAAATAAAAAAAATTGCCTGATCCTTAATGGGTTAATAACATAACAGCTGCAGTGGGTCATATTAACTGGGAAGAGATGTGGGTGTCTTCTTTTTAAGTACCGTATATTGCGTTTTATAATATGCACCCCAAATTTAGAAATAGAAAATGGTAAAAAAAAGTTTAAGATGACAATAGGGTCCGTCATATAATCCAGTTGTAGTCTACCAGGGGTTTGGCCAGTGGTGGTTATCGGGGTCATATAAAGCTTTGTCGCCGGCGGTGGCTGTAGAGCAATTCCTCAAGCAGAACAGCGGGTGTCCTGGATTTCTAGCAGTGCAGGAGACATCCCAGTAATGATGTGGGGATAGTGAGACAGGAACCTTCTGACGGTGACAGAAAGAGGGCGCTGCTGCAGGTGGTGTGACGAGTGTCCTGGACTCCCGGTGATGCAGAAGACATCCTGGTGATGTTGCGGGGGTTGAAGGTAGGAGGCTTCCCTGAGGTTGCATGTGAGTAAATGTTGGCAGAGCGAGCCTCAAAGAAATGGTACCCAGAGCAGGGCGTGCACAGATTGAACTCTCAGCTCAATGACATCTAGTCACATGCAACCACTGGGAAGGCTTGTGCCTTGCAAAGCACGCAACATAAATGGGATTGCTCCTGCATCGCCGGGAGTCCAGGACAGAGGCCGCATCACTCACAGCAGTGCCCTACTTCTGCCACCGCTGGCGGCTTCAATGCACAATGTGTCCTGTAAACCTGATCCACCGTATGCTACCCTGGTAAGCTACAACTGTATTAAACCCCCTCCCACCCTACATTTCCCTCCCATATTTTTTGGAGGAAAAGTGTGGATTATAATCCAAAAAATTAGGTATCTAAAGAAGTGGCAGATGCATGACTGTCCGTCATATAATGTATTTAATGTACTCAGGACCCATGGAAGCTCTATAGAGCGTGAAACGATGACTGTTGTCGTGCTGCCCCCCCCCCCCCCGCATTGTGACCATGCATACTGCTGAATAAAGCCGTGGAAAACTGCAGTTGGTTTCCTGTGAGTGCCGCTCTGTCCTTACTCATTTATTTAATGTATTTACTCAGTTTTAAGCGAGTTTTCAGTTTTATGAAACCAAGTGGAATTAAACCGAGAGGCTCCAGTGATCGGCGGGCTGTACGCTCCCCTATTGTTTATTTCCTGCAAAATAAAAGTGTCTTTCTTTTGTTCTTTTATTCTTTACATAAAATGACAAGAGATAATAGATGGAAAAATGCATCTGTTATACAATCAGTTTCTCTCAGAAAAGCTATAAAATCGCAGTAGTGAGGGTGAATGTTATTTGCTAATCTCCAGTCCTGTTATCTCCATTTCTTATTGCACATAAATATATAATTTTTTTTTACTTTCTTTGTTCAAAACAATTGATTTCCTGGTGATCCATACAATGAATTCTCAGAAATTGGAATAGGAAGAATATGAAATGTCAGTTGTTTCTTGACAGAACACATTTCACTGAGTTTTCTATGGTGATCCTCATAAAAGAGAGAGCAGTCAGTACCGAGAAGTGAACTTTACAGAACAGTATTCATCCTTTTGTGCGGATTGTACAATAGGCAGATTACACAGGTCAACAAAAAAAATTTTTTTTTCTGGTGCCCAAAATATTTTAATGAATTTGGGGTATTTTTGGGTGCTGATTCTGAATATGCTATCAGTTTTGCCAGATTGGCTCAAGTTTTTGAGATTTTTGGTATCTTATTTATAGCACTTGTTGGTAAATGCGACGCATCATCTCATTAATTTCTTTGGATTAGTACTTGAACTGAGCAGTTCTCAATATAGTTTTGTGTTAATTAGTGTTCTAAAAGTTTGTTCATAGCTTGATTTTTGCACTAACTTTATGTTTGTTGTCTGTTGTTCAGTGAAAAGCATGAACTCATCAAGAAGAAGTTGTCTTAACGATCCAGACTCATTCTGTTACATTTGTGGTGAATATACACTGACAAAACATAGAAGAAACATAACAGACTTCGTTAAAAAAGTAGCAAAAAACGTCTTTTTTTTAACACATTTTACGAAAAATCTCAAAAACTTGAGCCAATCTGGCAAAACTGATGACATATTCAGAATCAGCACCCCAAAGTTACCCTAAATTCAATGAAATATCTTTGGCACCAAAAATGCTGTTGACCAGTGTTATTTATCATATGCTGCAGTAGTATAGTAAAATCCTAGACTAGGCGTCACTAAGCCGACAGAGGACTGTGCAAAAGTTTTAAGCAGGTGTGAAAGAATGCTAAAGTAAGAATGCTTTAAATAGTAGTATTCATAGATTATATTTGTTAATTCACACAATGCAATGTGAATGAATTACAGAGGAATCTAAATGAAATCCACAGTTGGTGAGATTGCTCTTTGCCTTCAATACAGGATCAAAGCATTTATTATCTAGGCATACATATAAACTGTTTGATGGACGTCAGCATGGAGGCTTTTCCTAACATCTTGGAGAACAAACCACAGATCTGTGCATGGAGGCATGTGCTAATCTTTGGGTTTGTGTAATCCAGACAGCCTTTAGAATCTTAAAATCATCGCTCTGTGGGGGCCATATCATCACTTCCAGGGCTCCTTGTCCTTCTTTAGGATAAAGGCACACTAGCATTAGGCATCGGATGCAAGAATATAGGATGTTAAATGCTAATGACCCTCCTCTCTGGTCTGAGCGTGATCCAAGTGTCAAGTAACTGTGGATCACAGCTGTTGCAGAGGAGAGATTAACCTCCCCATCTTCTCCATTGCAATCCTCGGTCTATATCACGCTCCTCCATTGTAATCCTCAGTGTATATGGCGCTCCTCCATTGTAATCTTTGGTGTATATCGCGCTCCTCCATTGTAATCCTTGGTGTATATATCGCGCCCCTCTATTGTAATCCTTGGTGTATATCGCGCTCCTCTATTGTAATCCTCGGTGTATATCGCACTCCTCCATTGTAATCCTCGGTGTATATCGCGGTCTTCCATTGTAATCCTCGGTGTATATCGCGCTCCTCCTTTGTAATTCTCGGTGTATATCGCGCTCCTCCATTGTAATCCTCGGTGTATATCGCGCTCTTCCATTGTAATCCTCGGTGTATATCGTGCTCCGCCATTGTAATCCTCGGTGTATATCGCGCTCCTCCATTGTAATCCTCGGTATATATCGCACTCCTCCATTGTAATCCAAGGTGTATATTGCGCTCCTCCATTGTAATCCTCGCATTTGTGCCAGTGCAGTTCAATGTTTCACTCGCACCCATAGACGTGTATGGGTACGAGTGATCTGAGACTCGCAGACACCTGCAGCATGCTGCGATTTTTCATCTTGAAAGGTATAGAGCTGAGGAAATACTTGCAGGTCTGAGCTGCCTAGTTGTCTAAGGGCCCTTTCACATCAGCGTTTTTTGAAATTTGCGGCAGATGCGGTGAAAAAGCCGCATCTGCCGCAATTACCGCATACCGGCTGCACTTGCGGCGCGGTTGTGGTAAACGCCATGCAAAGTTTAGGCGTACTTGCGGCACTTGCCGCACCTGCCGCAAGTACGCCTATACTTTGCATGGCGTTTACCGCAACCGCGCCGCAAGTGCAGCCGGTATGCGGTAATTGCGGCAGATGCGTTTTTTTCACCGCATCTGCCGCAAATTTCAAAAAACGCTGATGTGAAAGGGCCCTAACATGGGCATGAGTGCAATGCCAGATTTCCTCACATTGCACTTGTGTGAGTCACAAGCTAGTGTAACTTTACCCTTATGATGAAGATTGTTGCTAATGACATTGGATTTATGTTTGGGGTCTTTGTCCTGCTGCAGAATAAATTGTCAGCCAATCTGATGCCTCACTGGTATTGCTTGATAAAAAAGTAAAGTAAACACATACTAATCCATGTAGGTTGACACAAAAGCATAAGAAAAGTCAGATCCAATAAGATCAATTATAAATAAGTCACAGACGTTTTGGGATTGTGTTTTGTATGACAATGAAACAAAACTGGAAATGTTGGGGTCTATGGGTCAGATGTATGTCTAGAAGAGGAATGAATAATACATTTAATAGAACACCTTGCTTACAGTGAAGCATGATGGTAGTTCAGTGATTTCTATGATGAAACGTGGTGGTTCAGTGATGTCTATCATGAAGCATGATGGTGGCTCTGTGATGTCTCCAATGAAACATAGTGAGGCTCTCTGACTGATTTGTTTTATCTGAAACTGGAAACCTGCAGCATGGAAAGGAAGGGACTGATTCAATCAAATAACTTTGGAAAATGTGTCATGCCTTCAGTGATGAATCTGAAGTTGGGCGCCATTGACCCTTCTAGCATAACAGTGACCCCAAACATACCTCACAGGCCAGCAAGGCTTAGTTTTAGAAGTCCTGGAAGTTTCTGGAGTGGCTGTCATAGTTGACTGATTTTTGTAGAAAGTCTTTGGTGTGATTTGAAGAAGGTGATTACAACACACAAATTCAACAATATCTATAAACTGGAGACAATTGTACATGAGAAACTGAGAAACCATGAGAAAATATTGCTCAGGAACGCTGCCATATGCAAGTGTCTCACTGTGCATCCATTTGCAGCAGGTCATACGAAATATTGAAGACACTTGTTATGAAGAGGTCAATAATTCAGGGACTGCAGTAGTCAAAGTGGCATTTTGTGCTGAATTTGAAGAAACCACTTGTTTTATCAGCTGTGCTAAACTATTTACATTTTTCTAGTTTGGTTTATTGCAAGCTTTACATTTCGTTGGATAATGTTGACCAGACCTATATAATGCTGTTAATAAAAAACTCCAAAATACTCTCCTACACATTTTTAGGAATAAATAATTCCCAAACTGTACACGGACAATCAATATTTGGTGGTCGCAATACCTACAATTAAATCAACAACAAAACTCTGCGACACAACACATGAATGATAATAAATTCATTTTTATTAAAGTGCAGAATAAAGTGCAATAGTGCTGTACAACCACGGTAACAGGGTATTCGGACTATTATACACTAATGTGGCAGAGGTCACATGACATTATATACATCAAAGAAAATAATGTATCAGTGTTTATACCATATAATACTATTAACAACTATGTCCCCTTTCAATATGGTTGCGATCATACCCATACTCAGGGAATATATGGTAAAGGACATGCACATTCCAATAAAATACTGGATCCTCCAAAAATTAATGTTACATCAGACAAGGTGATATTAATCAACCCTTTACACTCTAATGACCTTATATATGCACGCATATTAACTCTATATTGACGGTCCCTCTGATTTCCCTATGGGGAGGGTGTTCATAGCACTAGATGCTGTAGCGCTATGAAACAGTAGGGTATACAATTACCATCTTGGCATAGAATCCCCTGCTACCTTATTTGTGTAACCATGTGTGTTATTTTGTATCATGACCACATGTATCGTCCCCTTATTATGCCCATAGGTGTGAGTAATCTATAGCACTATATATATATAGGTCATTAGAGTGTAAAGGGTTGATTAATATCACCTGTTTGATGTAACATAATTTTTGGAGGATCCAGTATTTTATTGGAATGTGCATGTCACTTTACCTTATATTCCCTGAGTATGGGTATGATCGCAACCATATCTAAAGGGGACATAGTCGTTAATAGTATGATATGGTATAAACACTGATACATTATTTTCTTTGATGTATATAATGTCATGTGACCACTGCCACATTAGTGAATAATAGTCCGAATACCTTGTTACCGTGGTTGTACAGCACTATTGCACTTTATTCTGCACTTTAATAAAAATGAATTTATTATCATTCATGTGTTGTGTCGCAGAGTTTTTTGTTGATCTATATAATGCTGGCAGAATTCTAATGAACAAGAACCATCTACTCAGAAAACAGTGGATTGTACCTGCAAAGTATGAGGATCAGGACTCCGTCCTTGACCTATTAGTCCTCAAAAGCAGTTTTAAGTTAGTTTTGGTGTAAGATGGCATCCAGGTGACACTTTTACTCTACTTTGATGTGGAAGGACAGGTATGCTTAGGGAATGCCAATTTTATAGAGGTAAGATCCCACATTTGTAACCATCATCTATTATCCATAGCAGAGACTGTCACTTTCCCGAGAGGACTTGGAATATCTCCGCATTAGGCTCATACCCCTTAATTTTATTGGACACAGTATAATGTCTCATTTTCCCTCTGGTAACAATGCAGCAAAATAGAACATTCTGCAAGGGTTCGTAACAAATTACAACACATAGGTGGAAATTCGAGTATGGGGACATTCTGTGATCAACCTATTTTCAGGGGGATCTTGTAATAAAAATGGATTACCTGATGTGAGCAATATTGTACAATATGTATTGTCCGATTTGACACATTTTTTTCCCTTCTCTTGACTTTGTCGTTCTACATTTCATTAATTAGCTTTTTTTTCTCCGTTTTTGTGTTGCAGTGTGTTGAGTGCCATGTCTTATTGTATAGCGGCTTACATAATAGAAGTGTCAAGCTTAACAGACTTTATTCATTCCCAGCTTTTCTTCTAACAATATAGATTCCTATCTCCCCTTGCTCAGACTGAATATCAACTCAATTTCTTGCTTTTCAAGGTTTCTATCATTATGGTAAAATATATGGTACTTTTGTCCGTATACTTTGTAGCGGGGTACAAGTGCGGCGGCTCATCAGCTAATTCACGGGAATCCATTCAATGAACGTTTCTGTCTCCAAGCATTTAAGTGCGCAAGTGTGATTACGGTAACTAATCCCATGTTGTGCTGAAGGACACGGTGTACTGGGGTTTTCTGCAGCCGTAAAACTGAAGAGAGCGCAGTGATGTGTACCCTAGTCACAAATCCAATGTAGAACTTCACAAGCCCGCTCCTGCACCGCTGTGCCTCGTTTTATGGATTTACATGCTGACTGGAGAAGAACTGGATGACTCGCAAAGGAGGATATTGTTCTTAGGAAAAAGAGTATATTTTGTTAAATTCTGGTAAAGGCACAAGGATAACCTATAGTAACCATTTTTTTCCCCACGTTTCCATATATCAGTAGACTTTGTGCTATGTCTTTTTACAGAAATCCGCTTCATTCCCCTCCTGACCTTTCAATCATTCATTAAATTCTCAATTTAAAGCTAAAATCTGACTCCAGCGTTTAGTTTTTTTTTTCTCAGCGTTGGAGTGGCACTTTAAATGTAAGCCCCCTGCTCCCGTCATATACTTATGTCTTCATCTCTTACCAATACCACTCCAGTCCCACGGTGCCATCTTTTACCTGTAGCTGCTGAACACAGCTGACCGCGGTTTTTTTCGCGGCCGCACCTGCCGCAAGTGCAAAACCGCACTTGCCGCACCTGCCGCAAGTACGCCTATACTTTGCATGGCGTTTACCGCAACCGCGCCGCAAGTGCAGCCGGTATGCGGTAGTTGCGGCAGATGCGGTTTTTTCACCGCATCTGCTGCAAATTTCAAAAAACGCTGATGTGAAAGGGCCCTAAAAAGATGAAGTCACCAGACGTTGAGTATCAGAAAAAGGGCTGGGGACTTATGGATAAAACCCTACTCCAGCCGTGCAATTAAAAAATACACTGGAGTGTTGCATTTACTCAGTACAGATTTTCCCATTACCGAGAGGATGAGAGGAGATTGCAGTTGATGCTAATAAACGTCTATGGAGAACTGTAATTGTTATTTATGGGGAACTTGCAGCAGACGTCTGTGTCGGCCCCAAGCTCCTCCCTTCTCCATACTATTTTAATATTCTCCAATGACCATCTCTTGTTTCAGCAATGAGGAAATCGTGTCTTCGTCAACTACAGATTTACAGTTTTACCCCATGAATTAAGAGTGAAAGACAATCCAGAAGGAGAAAGAAACTGATTTTTCTAAAAAGATTTTACAAAATGTTTATTTTCATGTGTAGTAATGATTTAGCAAATAAAAATTAAACCGGCATTAACTTTTTAAAGGAACTTGTCAACAGGATTTTGCAACCTAATCTGAGAGTAGCATAATAAAGGACCCGAGATCCTGATTCCAGCGATGTGTCACTTACAGGGCTGCTCAGTGTAGTTTTGATAAAATCACTGTTTAATCAACTGGAGATTATCATTACTCTGGTAGTCTGGCATAGTCACAAACTGCTAAATCTGTAGCAGAGAAAACGCTAATTTTATCAAAATGACAGCAAGCAACTCAGTAAGTGACACATCGCTGGAATCAGGGTCTCTGTCTCTACATTTTGCTTCTCTCAGATGGGATGGCAAAAATCTGGTGACAGGTTCCCTTTAAATTGAAATGTACTTTGCTGATATTTCATTAGATGTACTACTGGATGCAGTGTGTCATTCAATCCCAAGGGCCATTTCATAAAAATACATTTAGTCACATACAACCCAGTGCAACCACAATAAATGACTACACACACTGTAGATTTTAATTTCTGAACCAAATACATACAGATGTATCCACCCATGAAGAGTCTGTCAGCACGAAATGACCGTTCAAACTAAGCACAGGCACCTGTGGGATGGCCAAGCCGTTCAAAGTACCTTTCCATCTACTTGTTTTGTAATGCATCATCACCCCTCCTCTGCGTTCTATAAAGTCAAAGTTTTCAATCAAGGAATAGGAGGGTGGAGAGTGATTCAAAAACAAATAGGTGGGAAGATGCCCTTGACTACTCAGCCATGCCAAGCCAAGCCAATCTGTGCTTGGTTTGAACAGTCATTTTGTGCTGAAAGACTTTCATTAACTATCCTCCAAATCCATTGAAGACTCCAATTTGTTTGTTAAAGTGTACCTGTCACCAGATATGGGGGTTTTAACGTAAAAATACCACCTTCAGCAGGACCTATGCTGCATTTTAGGATGATTTTTAATAGTAACTGACTCCACCCCCTTTCACTTCGGAAATAGTATTTATAAATATACTTCCCTGTATTACAATTACCTCAGTCCGGTCTAATGGGTTGAATTCCATGCCGTCTGCCCCACCTTTCTGTGGCGTCCGTTCCACCTCTCTTTGCCGTCCGTTCCATCTGTCGAGTGCCGTCCAACCTCCTCTTGTGATTGATATGGATAATGCCTCCTATGTTACCCTCATCGCAGAGGGAAATCTTGCCCCTCCACAGAGGTTTTTCCAGATTGCGCATGTGCGCTGTGCTCTCAGCGACTGTTGGCAGAGCATAAAACACAACTACGCATGCACAAACCAGCAAGGTCTCTGGGCAGGAACAAGATTTGACCCAGCTCACAGGATGATGTCTGTTGCATTATCCATATACCCTGGCGAATCTCGCGCCTGCACAGATACTATGCTGGTTCTCGCATGCTTAGTTGTGTTTTATGCTCTGCCCGCAATAGAGCAGAGTACAATGCCCCTGCATGAGCCAGAGAGGCCTCTGCGCAGGCATGAGATTTCCCTCTGCAATGTAGATAATGCAGAAGGTGTTATCCACATCAATCAGAATAAGCAGAGGGCGGACAGG
This sequence comes from Allobates femoralis, assembly GCA_033576535.1. NCBI lineage: Eukaryota > Metazoa > Chordata > Amphibia > Anura > Aromobatidae > Allobates > Allobates femoralis. Next base: position 119,881,600 of record JARQOC010000003.1, read on the forward strand.
CGGAACGGACATCGCAGGATGGACAGTGTGGAATTCAACCTATCGGACCGGACCAAGGTAATTATAATATAGGGTGGGAGATTTTGTAATACGCATTACAACCTCTGGGTGGCCACATACAGACACAGTAGCAAAAACAACTTCCAATAGAGTATGACATCTATTATATAATTGCCGTAGCGACTTCCGTCGCGTCCGGCGCTACTTCCGTGGATTTGTTCGCGTGGCTCGGCACTTTCTCTGGGGCTCTGTTCGTGGCCCCGCGAACAAAGCCACCAACATGCCCCCACCTCTACCCCGCCATCTTGAGCATGGGGCTGCCTGTCTGCCCCGCTCCCCTCGCCTCGCCGCCGGCATGGGGCTGTAGTGTACACCGCTATGGTATACTACAGCCCCATGCCCAGCCGCCTGTCCGCCCCGCTACCCTCACCGCGCCCGCTACCCCGCTCTGCCCGCCTGAACCCCGCGGCGGCAAGGGGAGGCAGACAGGGCAGAAGAGAGGGGTTGCTCCGGAGCACTGTGTCACCCGCCAGTGACAGCAGCGGCTCCGGAGCAACCCCTCTCTTCTGCCCCGTCTGCCTCCCCTCGCCGCCCCGCCACCCCACCGTACACTGCTCCGGAGCCACTGCTCCGGAGCCACCCCTACCCCCCCCGCCGCTACCAACCACCCCGCCACCTACTACCCTCCGCCACCCCGGCGGCGAGGGAGGCAGACGGGGCAGAAGAGAGGGGTTGCTCCGGAGCACTGTGTCACCAGGCGGTGACAGCAGCGGCTCCGGAGCAACCCCTCTCTTCTGCCCCGTCTGCCTCCCCTCGCCACCCCACCGTACACTGCTCCAGAGCCACTGCTCCGGAGCCACCCCTACCCCCCCCCGCCGCTACCAACCACCCCGCCACCTACTACCCTCCCCCACCCCCTAAGCCCCCGCCGCCCCCTAAGCCCCCGCCGCCGTCGATCACTTACATGCCTTCTTCTTCATCTAATCATCCGTCCGATCCAGGAGTCCTCCGTCCGGCCCAGGCGTCCTCTTCGTCCGGCCCCGGGGGTCTTCTGTCTTCTTTCCGCCATCTCCGGGTCCTACGTCCTCTTCACTTCCCATAGAGATAGAATGGACGAACAATCATCCATTCTATCTCTATGGGAAGTGAGGCGCTCTTCTGATTGGTCGCTGTGTGCTGGCGGCGACCAATCAGAATAGCGCCTCACTTCCCATAGAGATAGAATGGACGAAAAATCGTCCATTCTATCTCTATGGGAAGTGAGGCGCTATTCTGATTGGTCGCCGTCAGCACACAGTGACCAATCAGAAGAGCGCCTCACTTCCCATAGAGATACATAGCGGTGTTTCGGTGAATTTATGGCCGTGCCCCTGGTTCTATTTTCGGCCATGGGGCTTGGCTCTGATCAGTCGTTCCACGGGTCGGAGAATCGCTTCGCGGCCATTGCTCGCGCCTTAGCAATGGCTCGCAATCATTGCGAGCCGTTGCTGATGCGTGAGCAATCGCCGCGAAGCGGCCATTACGAGTCTCCGGCCCCGTGGAACGACCGACCAGAGCCGAGCCCCGTGGCCGAAAATAGAACCAGGGGCCCAGCCATAAATTCGCCGAAACACCGCTATGTATCTCTATGGGAAGTGAGGCGCTCTTCTGATTGGTCGCTGTGTGCTGACGGCGACCAATCAGAACAGCGCCTCACTTCCCATAGAGATATAATGGACGAAAAATCGTCCATTATATCTCTATGGGAAGTGAGGTGCTATTCTGATTGGTCGCTGTGTGCTGGCGGCGACCAATCAGAAAAGCGCCTCAGTTTAACCGGTAAATTTGAAACTCAAAGTCGTCCATTATATGTGTATGGGAAGTGAGGCGCTATTCTGATTGGTCGATGTGTGCTGACGGCGACCAATCAGAATAGCGCCTCACTTCCCATAGACATATAATGGACGACTTTAAGTTTCAAATTTACCGCTTAAAGTGAGGCGCTTTTCTGATTGGTCGCCGCCAGCACACAGCCACCAATCAGAATAGCGCCTCACTTCCCATAGAGATATAATAGACGATTTTTCGTCCATTATATCTCCATGAGAAGTGAGGCGCTCTTCTGATTGGTCGCCGTCAGCACACAGCGACCAATCAGAATAGCGCCTCACTTCCCATAGAGATAGAATGGACGATTTTTCGTCCATTCTATCTCTATGGGAAGTGAGGCGCTATTCTGATTGGTCGCCGCCAGCACACAGCGACCAATCAGAATAGCGCCTCACTTCCCATAGAGATAGAATGGACGATTTTTCGTCCATTCTATCTCTATGGGAAGCGAGGCGCTATTCTGATTGGTCGCCGCCAGCACACAGCGACCAATCAGAATAGCGCCTCACTTCCCATAGAGATAGAATGGACGATTTTTCGTCCATTCTATCTCTATGGGAAGTGAGGCGCTATTCTGATTGGTCGCCGCCAGCACACAGCGACCAATCAGAATAGCGCCTCACTTCCCATAGAGATAGAATGGACGATTTTTCGTCTATTGTATCTCTATGGGAAGTGAGGCGCTATTCTGATTGGTCGCCGCCAGCACACAGCGACCAATCAGAATAGCGCCTCACTTTCCATAGAGAATAATAGCGGTGTTTCAAGCGAAGTATAGCCGGCCCTTGGTTCTATTTTCGGTCACGGGTCTCGGCTTTCGTCGGTCGTCGCCGGGGCGGGAGACTCGCAATGGCCACTTCGCGGCCATTGCTCGCGCCCCTGCAACGGCTCGCAATGGCCGCCCCGCGACGACCGACGAAAGTTGAGACCCGTGGCCGAAAATAGAACCAAGGGCCCAGCTATACATCGCTTGAAACATCGCTATTATTCTCTATGGGAAGTGAGGCGCTATTCTGATTGGTCGCTGTGTGCTGCCGCCGACCAGTCAGAATAGCGCCTCACTTCCCATAGACAATAATAGCGGTGTTTCAAGCGAACTATAGCCGGGCCCTTGGTTCTATTTTCGGCCACGGGTCTCGGCTTTCGACGGCTATCTATCTATGTATCTATTTCTATCTATCTATCTATCTATCTATCTATCTATCTATCTATCTATCTATCTATCTATCTATTTCTATCTATCTATCTATTTCTATCTATCTATGTATCTATTTCTATCTATCTATGTATCTATTTCTTTCTATCTATCTATCTATGTATCTATGTATCTATTTCTATCTATCTATCTATCTATCTATCTATCTATCTATCTATGTATCTATTTCTTTCTATCTATCTATCTATGTATCTATCTATCTATTTCTATCTATCTATCTATCTATCTATATCTATCTATGTATCTATATATATCTATCTATGTATCTATTTCTATCTATCTATCTCTAGCTATCTATTTCTATCTATCTATCTATTTCTATCTCTCTATCTATCTATTTCTATCTATCTATCTATGTATCTATTTCTATCTATCTATCTATCTATCTTACTATCTATCTATCTATGTATCTATTTCTATCTATGTATATCTATCTATCTATCTATATCTATCTCTCTATCTATATCTATCTATCTATCTATCTATTTATCTATTTCTATATATCTATCTATGTATCTTTATCTATCTATCTATCTATCTATCTATTTCTTTCTATCTATCTATCTATCTATCTATCTATCTATCTATGTATCTATATCTATTGTGAGGCACCGCCGGCATGATCCGCATGGCCGGGGTACATCACATGTAGGATCAGAGGATGATCCTGTGCACACTGGCCGGTTTGACTGTGATAATATTGTGTGAACCAACTTGTGAACACAGGGTTTCATGAGCCTAATGAGCGGCAGTGAGAGTGGGATGAGATCCATGAGGAATAGGATGTAATGAGTGAGTGCTGACAACCCGGAACACAGGGAGTTAACCTGAGCTGTGTGAAAGGCTGATTATCAGCAGCTAAGGGGGTGTGTCCATGTGGGAGTGGCTGGCACGATAAGAACCTGCCAGGTGTCTGAGTGAGGGGAGGACGATGGGAATCAGAGAAGTCCAGACCACTGCCATGTGAAGACGTGCTGGAAGTGATGGGAGCCTGCCAGCTCCATGCTAGTGCACCTGATGTGTGCATGCCAGCCAGTGTCCAGGACCGAGGACGGCTCAAGGGCCAGGTGGTCTTGTGTGTACTAAGTGACAGGGCTCCTGGTACTATTGTGGGCCCTGAGTGTGTAGCATATTGGTGTATGTAAAAATGCCATGAATGCTGTGTCATGCATGAGTCATAATGGTTTATGAAAAAGTGCCATGTGTGATGACTCATGTGCTATAGGATGGGGAACGATCCCTGTCAGGGTGATAGACGGTGATAGCCGTCTTTAGAACCAGACTGAGGTCTGCAAGGGTCGGTGGGTGACGCCTTGAAGTTCTGGGGAAAACGTATGTGAATGTCCTGTAATGTAATGTCATATGGGAATGTCATATAATGCAATGTAAGGACATGCATATTATATGTGAAAATGGAAATAGTGTTATGGTTTATGTGTTGAAAGCGGTTTATGACAGAAATTAATAAATCCGCTGCTTATGTTACGTTGAAATGTAGTCGCTGCTGTCATTTTGAGAGGGTGAAGGGAGCATGCTAGCTCCATGCCGGTGCCGAGGTCCGAGGTTGTGAGCACCTGGTGGGGAAGCCGTGGCTGAACCCGGTGGAGACTGGTCCGGGCGTGGAGGGAACCACGTCCGGGAAAGGAGCCTTGGGGGACGCTTGGTGGACCCGTTATACAGGTAGCAAGACCCGGATCCGTGCCCGGTAAGATAGCGGTTCCCGTGTAACGGAGTGAGCCGTGTGTGAGTAATGCCCGGCGGGCATAGACCGCCTTTAGGTCCGAGTCAGAGTGCTCAGTTAAAGGACCTGATGAAACAATGTGTTTAACTATGTGTATGAGGGCTTAGGTAATGGCCCTGAATGAGAAATGGTGGCCCGGCTCCTATGGCAGTGTGTTCATCCCCCACTGGTCTGAACAAGGAGGGGGGAGGTTAGGACACGGTTTCCCGGTGTCCTAGGTGTACAATCCGGCAGTGTGTTTAACCTTTATCCACAGGTGTGAGCAACGCTGTCGCCCGACTTGTATGGCAGTGTGTTTGACCCCCTACCCACGGGTGTAAACAAGGAGGGGGGTATGTGAGGCACCGCCGGCATGATCCGCATGGCCGGAGTACATCACATGTAGGATCAGAGGATGATCCTGTGCACACTGGCCGGTTTGACTGTGATAATATTGTGTGAACCAACTTGTGAACACAGGGTTTCATGAGCCTAATGAGCGGCAGTGAGAGTGGGATGAGATCCATGAGGAATAGGATGTAATGAGTGAGTGCTGACAACCCGGAACACAGGGAGTTAACCTGAGCTGTGTGAAAGGCTGATTATCAGCAGCTAAGGGGGTGTGTCCATGTGGGAGTGGCTGGCACGATAAGAACCTGCCAGGTGTCTGAGTGAGGGGAGGACGATGGGAATCAGAGAAGTCCAGACCACTGCCATGTGAAGACGTGCTGGAAGTGATGGGAGCCTGCCAGCTCCATGCTAGTGCACCTGATGTGTGCATGCCAGTGTCCAGGACCGAGGATGGCTCAAGGGCCAGGTGGTCTTGTGTGTACTAAGTGACAGGGCTCCTGGTACTATTGTGGCCCTGAGTGTGTAGCATATTGGTGTATGTAAAAATGCCATGAATGCTGTGTCATGCATGAGTCATAATGGTTTATGAAAAAGTGCCATGTGTGATGACTCGTGCTATAGGATGGGGAACGATCCCTGTCAGGGTGATAGACGGTGATAGCCGTCTTTAGAACCAGACTGAGGTCTGCAAGGGTCGGTGGGTGACGTCTTGAAGTTCTGGGGAAAACGTATGTGAATGTCCTGTAATGTAATGTCATATGGGAATGTCATATAATGCAATGTAAGGACATGCATATTATATGTGAAAATGGAAATAGTGTTATGGTTTATGTGTTGAAAGCGGTTTATGACAGAAATTAATAAATCCGCTGCTTATGTTACGTTGAAATGTAGTCGCTGCTGTCATTTTCCCTGTGCCAAGCGGGTTCCCCTGGGGCGCTACCTCACACTATCTATCTATCTATGTATCTATATCTATATCTATCTATCTATCTATATATGTATCTATTTCTATCTATCTATCTATCTATCTATATATCTATCTATATCTATCTATGGCGAAGCGGCCATTGTGAGCCGTTGCAGGGGCTCCCGCCCTGGCGACGACCGACGAGCGCCGAGCGCCGTGCCCAAAAATAGAACCAAGGGCCCGGCCATAAATTCCTCTAAACACCGCTATGCATCCCTATGGGAAGTGAGGCGCTATGCTGATTGGTCGCTGTGTGGTGCGCTGACCAATCAGCATAGCGCCTCACTTTCAGCGGTAAATTTGAAACTCAAAGTCGTCCATTATATCTCTATGGGAAGTGAGGCGCTATTCTTATTGGTCGCTGTGTGCTGCCGGCGACCAATCAGAATAGCGCCTCACTTTCAGCGGTAAATTTGAAACTCAAAGTCGTCCATTATATCTCTATGGCAAGTGAGGCGCTATGCTGATTGGTCGCCGTCAGCACACAGCGACCAATGAGAATAGCGCCTCACTTCCCATAGACATATAATGGACGACTTTGAGTTTCACATTTACCCATGAAAGTGAGGCGCTATTCTCATTGGTTGTCGGCAGCACACAGCGACCAATGAGAATAGCGCCTCACTTACAGCGGTAAATGTGAAATTCAAAATATTCCATGTATTTGAAGTATGGCGCCATACAGCTCGGCGCTCTTCTGATTGGTCGCCGCCTTCAGCGCCCCGAACAATCGGAATAGTGGCGGCCGCTATGCCGCCATATTTGAAATATACTGAGTAAACTATACACAGATTCTAGAATCCCGATGCAATCGCATCGGGCTCACAGCTAGTAATATATATTTTTTCTTTTTAAATCCGCTCATCCCGCAGCGCTCATTTCTATATCGGATGAGCAAAGAGAAAAGATAAGGAGGGCAGATTTGTAAGGAGAGAACTGATCTAGACTTGCATTGCTGAGCTTCTACGGCAAATGTAGTATCCTTAATATCTTAGAAAAGGCGGCATTTTATTATTATTATTATTATTATTATTAATATTTATTTATATAGCGCCATTAGGTTCCATGGCACTTTACATGAGGATGAGGAAGACAAGAACAAGTACACTAAATCTAGGCGATCAGGACGTATAGGTACAGGAGGGGCAGGGACCCTGTCCACGAGGGCTCAAGGTGGCTTTACACGCTTCAATTGCGATCCGATATCGCAGTTCAATGGCGCGGGAGCGCGCAATTAGTGCACGTTCCTCCCGCATCGCATTGAATGTTTAGACGCTGCGATATCGGAATACAACGTCCGTGCGATGTCTCCGCCTCCCAATCCAGGATCGCATAGTTAACATGGGAGTGAATGGGTGACGTTTCAAATCGCATCGTAGTTGGGCGTTTACACAGCACGATCCGGCTTCAATCGCTATGCAATATCGGAGCATTGAATAGCACGCTCATTCAATCCCCGATATCGCATTGACATCGTTCCTGCATCGTATTGGACGTTCACACATACAACGCAGGCACGATTTCGGCTCCGACGATTGAACCACGTGACTTTTGATTGAAATCGTACTACGATATCGCGACGTGTAAACCCGCCATCACAGTCTTTTTAGGCTCGTTAATGAGAGCAAGTCTGCAGACCTTTGTTAATCAATCTTAAACATACTAATGGATAGAGACAAATGTAAGGAGATCTAGGAATCCGGCATGATGATCTGTTTTCTTCTTAGTAAATTATTCCCATACAGTAAAAAGGGAAATAAAACCCCAGGACATTTTCTCACCAAGAATGCTTACTCAGTCAGACGTATTCTCATGGTGTCAGTAAAATGCTGAACTTCTGCTTCAATGAGCCACATAGCATAATATACAACATTCAGAATTATTCACACAATGCAAAAAGTGTGTTTTTTATCCCATAAAATTGCATACAGTACACATATAATTAATCACACAATGCAAAAAGTGTGATTTTCCCCCCACTGTACACCCTATGAGTTCAATATTTGCTGGCGTTTACTGATGAAAGGTGTTTGTGGACCTACATGTATTGGCTATCACAATTTATATGGTCATCTGGCCTCATACATTTACCATATTTTTTGAACATGTAATTATCATTGCTCATACAGTTACAATGCAAATTACGTGAAGCCCTTGACCAGGTATATTTTTACATATGTTAGTGATTACCTTTAGTTATTTAAATTTCACAAAATGTTATTTTTAAATATTCCTTTAATTTATATTCAGACTCCCAGATATGCAGATTGTAGCCAGATTCAAGCTTCAGTTTTCTCTTCTGGGAGTGTCTCTCCCAGTAATATAGGCTGGATGTAATATCTGTTAGTATCCAGAGTGCTAAAATCTTCACGGGCCTTGATGTATCAGCATGTGTCCCTGCTATGTACTGTGTAATGGATGTGTCTGACTGTACAGAAACATGGTCTGATCATACCACATCTCCTGTGCGGAGATAATCTTATATATATGTCCCTGCTATGTACTGTGTAATGGCTGTGTCTGACTGTACATGGACATGGTCTGATCATACCACATCTCCTGTGCTGAGATAATCTTATACATGTGTCCCTGCTATGTACTGTGTAATGGCTGTGTCTGACTGTACAGGGACATGGTCTGATCATACCACATCCCTGTGCAGGAGATGGGGTATGATCAGACCATGTCCCTGTACAAACAGACACATCTATTACATAGTACATAGCAGGGACACATATATAAGATTATCTCAGCACAGGAGATGGGGTATGATCAGACCATGTCCCTGTACAAACAGACACATCTATTACACAGTACATAACAGGGACACATAAATTATCTTGAAACATTCCTTTTTTTATCAAATACAATTATGGGACTTACATTTTAATCAGTAGATTTTGAAAAAAAATACATTTTGTTTGTGGGACAACCCCTTTAATAAAGCATCCACAGTGCTATGAGAAAAAGTAAGTGAGCCCTTAAATTTACTAGGTAATAGGTGCCTTTTATGAAAATAGGACCACTTTTTATTATTAATCCCTGCAGAAATATAGATAATTCCACAAGGTTTACATCCTATTTCCTGCAACTAAAACCTTTTACTTTATCCACAATACTTAGTACAAAACAAGTTTAGTGACTACTGTATTATTTCTCTTTCTGCAGCTCAATATGAATTCAGCCCCCACATTCATGCATTTTCCAGCCAAAGGCAAACCCAAGAGAGCGGATACCTTCGATCTTCAGCGTATCGGGTTTGCTGCAGAACAACTTGCAAAATGGATCGCGGACAGAACAGATGTTCATGTACGTAAATACACTTTGCTCTTCCCTATCAACATGCGTCTTTGTTTTTATTTTTGTTCCTATATTACATGGTTTATTGTGGTATCATATGTATTCTTTGTATTGAACAGACCTCATTAATTTAGTAATTCCACTGTGCCTTCAGGTGAGTCGTAGCCCAGGACATTCTGCTTTGATGATAAATATTTCTCCCTATACAATATGTGCAGATGCATCGCAATGAATTAGAATATCAGCAAAAGGTTAATGTATTTCAGTAATTCAATACAAAAAGTGAAACATATATTATATAGAGTCATTACAAACAGAGTGATCTATTTCAAGGGTTTATTTCTGTAAATGTTGATGATTATGGCTTACAGCCAATGAAAACCCAAAGGTCATTATCTCAGAAAATTGAGGATGAAGGGTTGACATATTCCATGGGACATCAAAGGGTGAAAATAATATTGATTTATTAGCTCCCTAAAATGCCCTGAAACACGACAATATGATATTGATTTGTCCTGAGGAAGAGACCAGGGAGTCCTGAAATGCGTTGACTAATAAATCAATATATATTCACCCTTTGATGTCTTGTTGAGTATGGAAACACAGTTTTTAACCCTTCATCCTCCCTACTCTGTATGCACCATGCTGGGGAGTGCAGCAGCCATGATGATCTGCTTTTATAGTGGTTGTGACTCTCACAACCACACAAGGTGAAGCCTCTGGTACCTATTTAGGTCATATTTTATCTCTCAGACCCTTCATCTTCTCTACTTTAATTTTCTGAGATAATGACCTTTGGGTTTTCATTGGCTGTAAGCCATAATCATCAACATTAACATAAATAAACACTTGAAATAGATCACTCTGTTTGTAATGTCTCTGTATAATATATACTATATTTCACTTTATCTTTTGAATTACTGAAAAAAAAAAAACCTTTTTGATGAGATTCTAATTCATTGAGATGCATCTGTATGTATGGTACCATCACGTATACAAGGAACGTCCACAGGTCTTCATTATTGTCATCACTTTTCTTTACAGTATGGTTGTTTTGCATTTTGTATAGTGTTGAACAATAGATTTTATACTGATATAACAAGACATTATTTATGTTTTACCAAAGTCAACTAATAGTATATGAAAGAGTGTGCCTGCACATACAATGGTTTGAAAAAGTGTTTGCTACCTTCCTGATTTCTTATTCTTTTTCATGTTTATCACACTTAGAGGACCTGTCACCCCCTCCTGGATTTAAATCTAAATGCAGCACCGAATGCAGCATGTATGCTGCATTAAGGCAAGGGGCCCCCCCATTTGTCTATGTGCTGAGTACCCCAAGATGTAGCCTTTGTAAAACTCACTGCTATAAGTCAGGAGGGCATTCCCTGTGTCTGGAGTCAGCTCAATTCACGGGGGCCATTCCCACCCCCTGCCTCTCTGTGCCACCTCCTTCGTTCTCTTCGCTGCCTCCCTCATGTTTCTTCATGCATCCTTGCCTGCGCCTCCTTGTTCTTATTGACGAAGGCGCAGAGCGAGGTCTTGTTTGTTTTCGGCCCGCGCGCCTGTCCCTCCTCCTGCCACCGACATCAGCGCCTATGCCTGCTCTGCTCTGTGTTATGCTGTATGCATAGAGCAGGGCAGGAATCTGGTGCTTGCGCAGTAGCCCTCCACAAGCAGGGCTGATTATTAGAGGCCCTCCATGGGAGGGCTACTGCGCAAGCGCCAGATTCTTGCCCTGCTCTATGTATACTGCATAATACCGAGCAGGGCAGGCATAGGCGCTGATGTCGGTGGCAGGAGGAGGGACAGGCGTGCGGGCCGAAAACTTGTAAGACCTCGCTCTGCGCCTGAGTCAAGGAGAGCAAGGAGGCGCAGGTGAGGATGCATGAAGAAACATGAGGGAGGCGGTGAAGAGAACAAAGGAGGCGGCACAGAGAGGCAGGGGGCGGGAATGGCTCCCTTGAATCGAGCTAACTCCAGACACAGGAATGTCCTCCTGACTTCTAACAGTGAGTTTTACAAAGGCTATATCTCGGGGTACATAGCACACAGACACATGGGGGGCCCCTTGGCTGAATGTAGCATACATGCTGCATTTAGATTGAAATCCAGAAGGGGGTGACAGGTCCTCTTTAAATGTTTCAGATCACCAAAAAAATGTAAATATTATACAAAGATAACACAAACACAAATTGCCGTTTATAAATGAAGGTCTTTATTATTAAGGGAAAAAGAAATCCAAACCTACAGGACACTGTGTGAAAACAGTAATTGCCCCCTAAACCTAATAACTGGTTGGGCCACCATTAGCAGCAACAACTGCAATCAAGCGTTTGTGATGACTGGCTATGAGTCTTTTACAACACTCTGGAGAATTTGGGCCACTCATCTTGGCAAATTGTTGTAATTCAGCCTCATTGGATGGTTTCCAAGTGTGATCCGCCTTTTTAAGGTCATTACACAGCATCTCAATCGGATTAAGATCAGGACTTTAGCTTGGTCACTCCATTTGTTTGGTGATATGAGACATTTTGTGTGACTTGTCACTTCAGGAAGGAAATCTCCATAAGAAGAGCAGCTATTCCCTTGACCTTTGTCTTAGCCCCACAACAGCCATATCAGATCCCATACTTTGCATTGTTGAGGAATAATCACTCCGAAACACAGCGTCTGGAGATTGGGGCTCTGACATGGCATTCATCCTAAGTCATTTTGAAAGGCTTGTGAAAGACTTAATTCTGACTTTTAGGATTGCTACTTCCAATAGGTGGCACTAGAGTTCGTCCACTTCCTCACTGAAGTGACAATTTACGTATTTCCCAGAGGAGCATTGCAGCTATAAGTCTCCTCACTGCTGCAAGCAGTATTAATCTCCCTGAGGAGAGTAGCTATTCTCTTGACCATTTGTGTGTGACAATAAGAAATCAGGAAGGGGTAAAAGCTTTTTCACACCACTGTAAATGCGCCTGAGATAGAAATGCCAAGAGGTGGTCACTAGTTTGTTCCTGCTTGATTTTGAAATGGTATTTGATTTATATTGTGTTTCTTGTACCGGTGGTTAGTGTCATTGTACATTAGGCATTGAATTATGCTAATCTTTCTGAAAATTCTCTACATTCTCTTAATTCATCCAAGGTAAACCTACATCAAAGTGTCTTATACAGTTTCCCTATCTGGAGTTGGTGCAAACAATTAAAACTATCTGGTGTGGAAATGCATTGTGGAGTAAAAACGTCTTCATATTCTTGGATCAAGGGTTCTTCATTTCAGTTAGTGCAGACAAAAACTGGGAATAGTTTTCTTGTGCAAGGTAGAAAAGTAGGCATTTTATAGTAGCCCCTTAATAACCTAGGACATAACGGTACATCTAGGTCGCCTCCCTCCCTTTTATGTGAGCTCACACTCTGAGCTTGCATCATTTCCTGCACATATCGGCTGATCTCATCAGTCAACATGTGCAGCTAACAGATTCAGGCATATCAGTGCTCCACACGCTGCCTTTCAGCCATTAAATCGCTGTATCAATCACTGACAGCGCTATCAAAATCAGCGCAGTGAGTATTGCGTCATTCCCCACTGACATCGGCAACCCTGTGACGCCATCACGGGCCGTCGATGTGTTGCCGTGACAGCGAGGGGTTCTCTGAGGACCCCTGTCGCTGTTATAACTCACTTGCTGTGGATGCCCACCAATGATAGAAAGTGATCATTTGTGCTGTGCAGAGCTGTGGGTCACAATGGTGCTGCACAGCACAAGCAATCGGACACTGCATGCTGAGGTACCCTAAGTGGCCAATAAGTAAAGTGAGAGTGCAAAAGAAAAGTTTTTTAAATATCAAAAATAAAATAATAAAAGTTCAAATACACCCATCTGACCAATTGTAATAAGGCCAATTAATATAATATATATATAATTATGAATACTGGTGGCTAGAATTCATTATCAGTTTGGTTAATGTTGCGTGAAAAGGCAGATCACAGACTGTTAAATAGTTATTAACAATGAGCTGCTTCCTTGAAGATGCACGAAAAAAATCAATTTAAATATGCTATCTGTAAGAACTATTCAGAAAAGCAAGTCAGATAAGAATTATGGATCCCAATCTGAGGTAAAATTAGGGTCCATGAAAGACAAACAGATATATAGGAACACTCCAATTCTGAGAAAATATGATCATGGGAACACAGGCTTAAAACACTCAGTCTCGACACGACTTATGATGTGCAAACATACTGGTTATCATTTAAACTTTGCTTCTGATTGGCTGCTCAGATCAGCTTTCGCAGTGGAGTGTCAATGAACCATTCTTCAAATTCACCAGATTTTCAATGATGAGTGGAGCTATTTGCACCCGACATGACCTTGGGGTCTTGTGCACAAGAACTCTCAGGGGGGTTTTTGCGTGAGGAGACGCCCTTATCAACTAAAGATTTTTTAATATACCCCATACATCTTTCAATTGACTGAGGAAAGTATTTAATGAAAAGTGTCCAAATTCAGTTACTTGGGCTTTAGCATGTTGCTTGCATTTTCCGTTTAAGTTCCGTCGTGACAATTCTCCATTCCTTGGTCCTACCTTGTATATCCTATAACTTCTCATGGTGTAAATGGATTGTCAGATTGGGCACAGGAGTAAACAACCTAGCACGTTTTCAACACTGAGATTGCCTCATTAATAGTTGATAATCTGCTCCTTTGATTCAATTGACATCCATGTGGAACATGATCATGTAGGCACTTAAGGCAACAATACTCCAGGGGTCATGACATCCTTTAGATGCAGACACTCGAGGAAGACTTATTTGTAACATTTCCCTCGGCGACTGAAATAAACTTGGCCACTGACTACTCACATTTTTGCATGTGATTATGTAATGGGGTTCAAAGCATAAATGAAGTGCCGATTGAATGATTATGTCCATGGTCTGGGGATCTGCATTTATTACTACGCTAAACAATGAATGACACTGGCACAGGAGTGATCAATGGGGCACAGGTATGATACTGGATATATATATGATGAGGTAGCAGGGGAACGCTTAATAACGGCAAAAACAGGATTAATAATCTGAGCTACACGTGTTTATTTCACATGGAGCTAACATGACCGGTACATGGTTGGACACAGACACATGATACTAGGGAACCCTACAAATGACACGCATACATTGGGGTATAACATACTGACCGTTAATTGGAAATAACACTATTGGTACCGGAACCTAATAGACCATCGCTGTCCCATGGAGTCTAGTACCGGGGCACAGGTATGACGGCTGGCCATCTACATTATCACACTGTGAGCAACATCATTAAGACAATCGGGGCACATAAGTCCAATGGGGAAAGCCCCTGGCTTTATCTCGCCAGTAATGACACTGGGGGTACAGGATAATCACACTGGGGGTACAGGATAATGACACTGGGGGGTACAGGACAATGACACTGGGGGTACAGGACAATGACACTGGGGGCACAGGATAATGACACTGGGGGCACAGGATAATGACACTGGGGGCACAGGATAATGACACTGGGGGCACAGGATAATGACACTGCGGTACAGGATAATGACATGGGGGGTACAGGACAATGACACTGGGGGTACAGGACAATGACACGGACACTGGGGGTACAGGACAATGACGCTGACGCTGGGGGTACAGGACAATGACGCTGGGGGTACAGGACAATGACGCTGGGGGGTACAGGACAATGACGCTGGGGGTACAGGACAATGACGCTGGGGGTACAGGACAATGACGCTGAGGGTACAGGATAATGACGCTGAGGGTACAGGACAATGACGCTGACACTTGTTCTGATATAATGGGAAAGCTGGGTGCAGAGGAAAAGGTGTATAGCACAGCAGGGGATGGAAAAGAGCTTGTTTCCCTCAGCACCCCCACCTTTTCCACCCCTGCTCTGCTATACGCCTTTTCCCCAGCACTCAGCTTTCCTATGCTCTTGTATCCTTTATCCCTCAGCACTCAACTTTCCCATGCTCTTCTATCCCTCAGCACTCAGCTTTCCCATGCTCTTCTATCCCTCAGCACTCAGCTTTCCCATGCTCTTCTATCCCTTAGCACTCAGCTTTCCCAGGCTCTTCTATCCTCTATCCCTCAGCACTCAGCTTTCCCATACTCTTCTATCCCTCAGCACTCAGCTTTCCCATGCTCTTCTATCCCTCAGCATCCAGCTTTCCCATGCTCCTCTATCCTCTTTCCCTCAGCACTCAGCTTTCCCATGCTCCTCCATCTTCTTTCCTCAGCATCCAGCTTTCCCATGCTCCTCTATCCTCTTTCCCTCAGCACTCAGCTTTCCCATGCTCCTCTATCTTCTTTCCCTCAGCATTCAGCTTTCCCATGCTCCTCTATCCTCTTTCCCTCAGCACTCAGCTTTCCCATGCTCCTCCATCTTCTTTCCCTCAGCATCCAGCTTTCCCATGCTCCTCTATCCTCTTTCCCTCAGCACTCAGCTTTCCCATGCTCCTCCATCTTCTTTCCCTCAGCACTCAGCTTTCCCATGCTCCTCTATCTTCTTTCCTCAGTCCCAGCTTTCCCATACTCCTCTATTCTTTTTCCCTCAGCACCCAGCTTTTCCATGCTCTTCTATCTTCTTTCCTCAGTCCCAGCTTTCTCATGCTCTTCTATCCTTCTTTCCCTCAGCACCCAACTTTACCATGCTCTTCTAATCCTCTTTTCTCAGCACCCAGCTTTCCCATGTTCTGATTTCCCTCAGCACCCAGCTCTCCCATGATAGCAGAACATGGGAACGTTGGGGGCTGATGGAAATCAGAACATGGAAAGCTGAGGAATAGAGAGGATAGGAGAGCATGGGAAAGCTGGGTGCTGAGGAATAGAGCTTCTTCCCCTCAGCAGACAGTTTCCTCATCCTCTGCTCTGCTGCTATCACTTTCTTCCCTTGGCTATATGATGGACGTGTCACTTACAGCACAACCAGCAGGTTCTGGCCCAGTCAATGTAAGGCCTTTTTCACATCAGCGTTTTTGTTCAGATCCGGTGCATCCGGACAAAAACCGCATCTGCCGCAACCACGGCTATACCGCACATGCCGGACCTGCCGCAAGCCCCTTAGACAATGCATGGGGCTTGCCACAAGTGTAGTGCAAGTACGGCCGTTAGGCGGCAGATGCGGTAAATCTGCCGCAATCAGCGAAAAACGCTGATGTGAAAGGGGCTTAAGGCTGCCTTCACTCTAGCGTTTATGTCTGCATGTGTCTGACATGCAGGTGCAAACATAGTCATACTGATGTCAACGCAGCGGAGATTCTCGCATGCCTTCACATAGTATGGTGCCTGGTCACCTAATCAGCGGTTGGTCTTGGTGGTGGCCTGGAGATCAGAGGCGGCCGCCAGGAGATCAGCGGCGGCCGCCACTGATCTCCCGGTGGCTGCCTCTGATTTCTATGAAGATTTCAATGGATCCGCAGCATCTGCCTGCGTTGTCATGTGGAGGACACTGCGGATCCATTGAGCTCCATGCATTCTTTGTGCACTTGTGGGCACTTGCTGATAAAATAAGCCCCGTGAATGCACAGAAAATGCAACATGTTGTGTTCGGAGGGTGCTATTAAAAAATGCATCTGAACGCAAATGTAACCAAACGCAGCCATAGGCAGGTACTATGCGTTCCCATATTATACATAGGAATGCAATGTGCATGCGTTTGGTTACACTGCGTTCTGTAAACCGGCCCAATAGCCCCAGCCCTCCTCTCACAAGCAGTCAAACACACCCTCCCTGGGCAAGTACAGGACGGAGAAGCGGAGATGTAAAGAACTCTCTACACCCCCCAAGCACACACACAAAACACACACACACAACACACACACTCTCCCACACACACACACATAAACACACAAACTCACACACACACACACACAAAACACACACTCCCACACTCCCACACACAAACACACACACACACACACACATAAACACACAAAACACACACACACACACACATAAACAAAACACATAAACACACACAAACACACACATAAACACACACACACAAACACACTCAAACACACACACTTAAACACACACACACAAACACAACAAACACACACACACACATAAACACACACACACACAAACACACAAAACACACATAAACACACACAAACACACACACACACAAAACACACACACACACAAACACACACACACAAACACACATAAACACACACACACAAACACACACACACACATAAACACACACACACACTCCCACACTCCCACACACACACACACACACACACACACACAAACACACAAACACACACACACACACATAAACACACACACACACATAAACACACACACACACAAACACACGCAAACACACACACTTAAACACACACACACAAAACACAACAAACACACACAAACACACACACACACACATAAACACACACACACACAAACACACACACACACACACACATAAACACACACACCCACACTCCCACACACAAACACACACACACAAACACACACACACATAAACACACACACAAACACACACACAAACAACACACAAACACACACACACAAACACACACACATAAACACACACACATAAACACACACACATAAACAACACACACACACACACAACACAAACACACACACATACATAAACACACACACATAAACACACACAAACACACACATAAACACACAAACACACACACACACAAAACACACACAAACACACACACATAAACACACACACACCAACAAACACACACAAACACACACATAAACACACACACAAACACACACAAACACACACACACATAAACACACACAAACACAACAAACACACACAAACACACACACACATACCACAAACACACACAGTACATACATACACACACAGTACATACACACACACACACATAAACACACACACATAAACACACACACACATATACATACACACACAAGCTCTATATTCCCTTCCAGCAATGTCTTCCCCCTTGTGGCCTCCTCCCCCCTCTGTTGTCTCACCCATGTGCTGTGGTGTCGTCTTCCTGACGTTGAGCTGCACGGTGACAGACTTCACTGCAGGGGATCAGCACCGCCCCGCAGCTGACGTCACAGGCCTCTGCCGCCTCATGAATATTCATGGTCCACGCAGTCTGGAAGCTGGGGAGGAGAGCAGCACAGCACGGTGAGGAAGAAAGCCGACATGTTACTCCCGGGGCACAATGTGTCGGCTTCTTCAGTTCTCAGTGCTCTGCGGGACAGTGCTCTCAGGGCCGTCCAAGGGGGGGGTCCAGACACGTAGGTCCCCCCCTTGGGTGCGCCACTGGCTTGCAGTCTCTGAGGCATGGACTTAATGAGTGACAAACAGTACTCTTCATCAATCTGGCTCCAAACTTTTTCTGATTGCTGTTGCCACATCAGCTTTGCAGGTTGGAGCCTTGTCATGGACCATTTTCTTCAACTTCCACCAGATTTTCAATTGGATTGAGATCTGAACTATTTGCAGGCCATGACATTGACCTTATGTGTCTTCTTCCAAGGAATGTTTTCACAGTTTTTGCTCTATGGCATGCATTATCATCTTGATAAATGATTTAATCATCCCCAAACATCCTTTCAATTGATGGGATAAGATGGGATAAGAAAAGTGTCCAAATATCAATGTAAACGTGGGCATTTATTGAAGATGTAATGACAGCCATCTCCCAGTTTAAGTTTCCGGTCTTGACACTTTGATGTCTTCCTTGGTCTACCAGTATGTTTCCCTTTAACAACCTTCTCATGTTGTTTGTATTTGGTCCAGATTTTAGGCACAGCTGACTGTGAACAACCAACATCTTTTGCAATATTGCGTGATGATTTATCCTCTTTTAATAGTTTGATAATCCTATCCTTTGTTTCAATTCCCATCTCTCATGTTGGAGCCATGATTCATGTCAGTCCACTTGGTGCAACAGATCTCCAAGGTGTGATCACTCCTTTTTAGGTGCAGACTAACGAGAAGATCTTATTTTGATAATATTTTCCCTCTGCTTGATCTGAAAAAATTTACCCTTACTGACTACCACATTTTTTATCTTGATTTCTTTTAGTGTTTCTTAAAGCCATAAATAAAGTTGCCATTTGAAATGACTTTAGTTTTGTGCCATGTCTGTGATCTGCTTTTTTTCTACCACATTAAACAACTGAATGAACATCCTCCGAGCCAGGTGATTCCATAATTTTTGCCAGGGGTTGTATATATATATATATATATAGTGTGAGGTAGCAGCCGGGGAACCCGCTTGCATAACGACAAAATACGTGTTTATAATTTAACCAATGACTACCTGTTTATTTTTCACATATACTAACATAACCCGGGTAGCATGTTTGACACATATCACATTGATTATAAACACCATACATAAATACACCATACATTTACATATAACATTACATAACACTTATATTGCACATAACATCTTATTGTTACCCGGAACCTATAACCATCTCTCTGTCCCCATTGGAGCTCTAGTAACCGCTCCCGTGGTGGCTACGGCCTCCGGCCTATCTACATTTCACATACATTTAGCAATACATCAGTTACCATATCAACGGGCCCTATGGGTCCCAATGGCGGAACCAGCCGCCTGGCTTTATTTCCCCAGCTTCATACTACCCCGGAATCAGGACTCCAGCCTGACCGGGTTCTTACATACAATATGTGATCCATCCTATAAGCCTCCATGGACCACACACGTCCTTTCACATGCTCACAGCCCATCATATAGACATCCATGGACTGTGGCACATCTGGGTTCAGAACAGGGATTGGCAAACCTTAGTATCCGGGACAACCATCCGTTACCCTACTATAGGAGCCCTATTAACCCCTGCATCTGACCTCTGGTACATACATACTTTCCGGTTCATCAGGTCCTTTAACTGACTACTCTGAGTCGGACCCAAAAGCGGACTATGTCCGCCTGGCACACTTCATAAAATCGCCTCCCAGAGGGCTACCTACAATCGCCTCCCGAAGGGCTCCATACAATCGCCACCCGAAGGGCTTTATACAATCCGGTTCATCAGGACCTTTAACTGACTGCTCTGAGTCGGTCCCAAGGGAGGTCTATGCCCGCCTGGCACACTTCATAAAATCGCCTCCCAAAGGCCTCCATACATCTGCTCCCGAAGGGCTACATACATTCCAGTTCAACAGGACCTTTAACTGGCTACACTGAGTCGGTCCCAAGGGTGGTCTATGCCCGCCTGGCACACTTCATACATCTGCCCCTATAGGGCTACATTCACTCGCTGGGTCTTACCTTCTCCAGCGCTGTCCTCCCAGTATCTCCCTGCTTGCCGCTGCGCTCCTATACTTCTGGTTCTTGCTGCCGGTCATGTGATTGGCATAGCAGAGAGACATCATCTCTGCGTGGCCCGATCACAGTGGCAAGCAGGGAGACCGGGGAGACACCGGGAGGACAGCGCTGGAGGAGGTAAGTAAAGTTTTTTTATTCTGCTATGGGCAGCAGCATGGGTGCCGTATTGAACACAGTGGAGGCATGCGCCATCACTGGTAGGGCGCAGGCACATATAATATGCGCTGCTCCCCCAGTCCATCACCGCGGTGATAGACAGCGGCAGTGCATATTATGTGAGCGGGGGCACGTGACCTCTCACTGCCTCCTGCAGCCTGCTCCAGCCCGCCCCGGCCTCCCCCAGCCCTCGGACAGGCTCCAGAGCTGCCCCCACCTCCCCTGCAGTATAATCCGTATATTTGGATTATAAAATGCACCACCCTCAAAAGTGCGTCTTATAATCTGAAAAATACAGTATATTACCCTTATTTTGTATCACCACATTCAGAAATGCCCGATCTATCAAAAAATAAAATCAATTAATCAGATCGGAAATGGAAAATTTAGAGAGTGGAGTGGCCAGACATACTGTGGAGAGTGGAGTGGCCGGGCATACTGTGGAGAGTGGAGTGGCCGGGCATACTGTGGAGAGTGGAGTGGCCGGGCATACTGTGGAGAGTGGAGTGGCCGGGCATACTGTGGAGAGTGGAGTGGCCGGGCATACTGTGGAGAGTGGAGTGGCCGGCATACTGTGAGAGTGAGTGGCCGGGCATACTGTGGAGAGTGGAGTGGCCGGGCATACTGTGGAGAGTGGAGTGGCCGGGCATACTGTGGAGAGTGGAGTGGCCGGGCATACTGTGGAGAGTGGAGTGGCCGGCAAGTGGAGAGTGGAGTGGCCGGGCATACTGTGGAGAGTGGAGTGGCCGGGCATACTGTGGAGAGTGGAGTGGCCGGCAACTGTGGAGAGTGGAGTCCGGCATAGTGTGGAGAGTGGAGTGGCCGGCATAGTGTGGAGAGTGGAGTGGCCGGGCATATCTGGAGATGGATGGCCGGGCATACTTGGAAGTGGAGTGCCGGGCATATGTGGAGAGTGGAGTGGCCGGGCATAGTGTGGAGAGTGGAGTGGCCGGGCATAGGTGGGCTGGCCGGATATTGGAGAGTGGAGTGGCCGGCATACTGTGGAGAGTGGAGTGGCCGGGCATACTGTGGAGAGTGGAGTGGCCGGGCATACTGTGGAGAGTGGAGTGGCCGGGCATACTGTGGAGAGTGGAGTGGCCGGGCATAGTGTGGAGAGTGGAGTGGCCGGGCATAGTGTGGAGAGTGGAGTGGCCGGGCATACTGTGGAGAGTGGAGTGGCCGGGCATAGTGTGGAGAGTGGAGTGGCGGGCATATCGGAGAGTGAGTGGCCGGCAATGTGGAGAGTGGAGTGGCCGGGCATAGTGTGGAGAGTGGAGTGGCCGGGCATAGTGTGGAGAGTGGAGTGGCCGGGCATAGTGTGGAGAAGTGGAGTGGCCGGGCATAGTGTGGAGAGTGGAGTGGCCGGCGTACGATGAAGTGGTGCGTACTGTGGAGAGTGGAGTGGCCGGGCATATGTGGAGGAGTGGAGTGGCCTGTGGCATAGTGTGGAGAGTGGAGTGAGACCGGGCATACGTGGTGGTCAGAGTGGAAGTGGCCGGCATACTGTGGAAGTGGAGTGGCCGGCATATGTGGAGAGTGGAGTGGCGGCATACTGTGGAGAGTGGAGTGCCGGCATACTGTGGAAGTGGAGTGGCCAGGCATATTGAGACAGGGTGGACGGCTTTTGCTGTGTGGGGAGGGCTTGTAGGAGAGTGGTGTAAACGACCAGTTCCAAACAAAAAGCCGCCTGATCGGTCTCCTCCAGACGCAAACAGTGATATCTGGAAATAGTGCAAATGTTGACAGGTGTAAATTACAAACCGTCAACATTTTGCAGCCTAGATACACATATAAATTATACAAAAAGCCCAGACAACCCTTTTAAGAAGACTAAAGGAATAGGCATATTAAACAATGTAACACAGGGAAAAGTAACTTAGAACAGGATTAAACGAGAAAATAAAAAGTGTTGAAATAGATTTCATTGTTTATAAATGAAGTTATCAAAAGTGTCAGAACAAAGCTCTAGAACAGCTTTATTTGCATAATGGATCTTTGTAGTTGATTGTTATATTGTCTTGAGGTCCTGGGTTCAATTCCCACCAAGGACACTAAGGACAACATCTGCAAGGAGTTTGTATGTTTTCCCTGTGTTTGCGTGGGTTTCCTCCGGGCACTCCGGTTTCCTCCCACATTGTAAAGACATACTGATAGGATATTTAGATTGTGAGCTCCAAGAGAGACAGCATTACTGATGTATGTAAAGTGCTATGGAATTAATAGCGCTATATAAATGAATAAATATTATATTATTATTATTATTATTATTATTGTAAGAAGAAAAAAAATACATGCAAAGGTAATAAAGGATATGTGTAATTCATAATGTACAAGTGACAAAAACAGAACCGGAATAAAAATATAAATCTTTACACAAAACATTTTCGTTGAC
This sequence comes from Allobates femoralis, assembly GCA_033576535.1. Lineage (NCBI taxonomy): Eukaryota > Metazoa > Chordata > Amphibia > Anura > Aromobatidae > Allobates > Allobates femoralis. The sequence goes on from JARQOC010000003.1 coordinate 119,904,964, forward strand.
AGAAGTTAAAGTCGTCTCATCTCGGTACTACCTGCACTATGAGGACTCTTGAGTATGTGAGGTGAGGCAGGACTCCTATGGGATATTACACAGTGGTTATAAGAATTATCCTAATGCATCAACAAGGATGATGGAAGTGATTAGTGTTAGGATAGGCCCTTGACTTGTAGAAGAGAGTGTTATTTGTATATTGTCATAGTCTAATAGTTGGTATGAGAGCTGGGGAGAGAGACTGAAGGAGATGTGAGGGAATAGGGTCACTGGTGCAGGTAGTAGGGCGAGAGGATGCAGAGAGCCGGGTAACTTCTTCCTCTGTGAACGGATCAAAGACTGAAATTTAGTTGGATAAAGTGCAGGAGGGAAGAAAGTGCAAGACATTATGAGGCTGGGAGGAAATTTCCTGTCATATGTGGTCAATCTTGAAGTGAAAATAACTTGAGCTGTTCGACGGCAATTGACTAAAAAGAGCAGATTGAAGCGTTAACTGTGGTGAACTTGGAATCTACCGTAGGTACTTATTCCTATATCCTTATACAGGTACTTGTTAGAATAAACTTTAAAGGTAGACCTCAAAGGGGTTTTTTAAATGGGTGGGCCATGTATCAGAGTGTTGGAAGAAACTCAAAAATATCTTAATTAGCCTAGCCTGAAAGTTACAATTCCAACTACCAAAAGAATGTAAATTTCACTTCCAGAGTTCGTGAAAGGTAGAGACACATTTATTTTTTGCTATGAATAAGTATGACATAAGTGTAAAGTTTACCATAGAAATAGGTTTCAAGTGTGCAACAGATGAATGACCAGGAAGTTGTATGAGATAAGTTTGGGTCATTATCACCACAAACAACTGTTTGCCATCATAATTAAATATTGCTATCTGAAGAAAAAAATGTCAGGTGAGAAAAATACACCGTTTTACAACATACAATTGTCTACTCTACACATTAGAGTCAACCTCCAGGCCGGGATCCTTTGTAGAGCTTGCAACATTTTCAAAAGAAGATAAGAGTGCAGCCTGAACCACCGGTAAGCTGAACTAGTTTACAACACAACTTAAAAGTGATCATGAAGTTGCTATAATCAACCTGAAGCACATCAATTATATGGTCTTTGAAAAAAAAATAAGGTTGTGAGAATTCTTCTCCTTTCTTTAGTTTGTTTACAATTGTAAGATAGGTTTGGGCCCTTACCCATCAAAACTACATTCTTATAAGAGTTCAAAATGTGAACCTTTCATTGCAAGGGTTATAGCCATTATGACGGCACTCATGCATCATGGTGTGGCACGTCACTTGAATACACCTTGCCACCTGCTTGTTTTCCCTCAATCTCAATACTTCCCTTCTTTCATTGAGGGCACCAGCTTAATAAAGCAAGAGAAGGGCAGAGATAGATTGACAACAAGCTGGTATGCCCATATCAACTCATCCACGGGTACATACAGGGAACAATAAATGCCAAACCACTGAAGCTGCGCCCACACCATTCTGGTTCCTGTGCAGACTAGAATGTCCCTAACTGAACAAGTAGAAACCACAGTTCAGACCTGTCTCTCTAAAAGGCCATCAAGCTGTTTCACGTACTCCCTGAAGAACCAGAGAGGAGGTCACTAAACACAACATACCAAGATAAGGAAAGTGTGCTGAGGTAGACAAAAACCAAAGATGAGAAAACCTAAAGCACATGCACAAGTGGACAAAGGAGCAATGATAAATGCAAGCAAGGGTAGTCTCCTAAAATCCTAACAGAAGATACATGTAAGGAAGGTAAATGAGAACCATATAAAATTAATACAACAGTGGTGTATACCTAAAAGGCAAAATCCCTAAGCTGCAGAGCTGGAACTCTTTAGAAGAAATCCACAAAGAAAGCTTCCTAGCAGAGACGTCTAGTGGAAGGTGAGAATAAATAACTGCACCCAGGATGTGATAGGACAAAGACAAAATAGCATTTGGATAGTGTCTGACCAAACTGCAGCTCAGCAGGAAATTACGCTGACCTTGGAGCAAGAAGCCACCAGATCAAGTCCCAAGACACAAGCAGCTAGTAAGGTGGACTTAAGTGATTAGCCCGCCATGTTTCGCCATACGCCTTTACTTGGTTTGAACAGTCATTCTGCGCTTGTAAAAGGGAGTGCTACTGGGAACTACCTTGCAGAGGGCTTATTTTACTTTTTTTAACTTTTAAAATGGTAAAGATGAAAATATCTTTTTTGCCTGAAATGCAAAGGAAATGTGTCATCTTTAACTTAATTCCTTTATGACATCATTTCATCTTCAACTTTCTTAACTGTTCACATAATAGTCATTTTCACCTGGGGTGCCCAAACTTTGTTTCAGGAAGTATCACTTGCTATGTCAATGGGAAGTACGATAAATAACGAAGTAAAACAACACATTCCACAACTCCGTCATAACATAGTCTTATCTTAGACAGTTTTCTCTACTTCAGAACACTATTTCCCATTTATTACAGCCAAAGAGAAAATGTGAGATATTTTTCACATGTGCAAATTAAGAAGTACTGTCAACTGTCATACAGAAATAAATGAGATATCCTAGGATCAGCAGTGCATTCTGTTTGACAAGGAGAAATATCCAATAAAGTTATTAAAAGTTAAGATTGAAGGATTGTTGAAAGAAACATAATTTCTTTAAGTAAGTCTTGGTGCACTGCCAGCTCCATCAACATTGTGCGTCAAGAGCCTGCAGCACTGAGACTCCTCAATCATGATAACCCTTTGACATTTTTAACACTAGGCCAATAACAAACACATCCATGGTGGGTCAAGGCTTCCCTAGTTTATCTTCTGTCCTCACCAACAATTTTTTTGATGTGTTTGACATACAATCCTCAGATTATGAATTGCCCATTAAAATCCAAGCAGTAGCCAGTTTACCAGTTGACATCAAAGGAAGGAGAAAGGTCAGATAAAGTAATTAAAATGACGACAGATTCATAACAAAACATGTTGTTCACACTTTGTAGTCAAAGACGACCATGAGTTCAGGGTTTAGGGGAAGATCAGTGTCTGTGGGTCTGGAGACGACTGATTAGGCAATCTGAGCCCTGAAGGCTCGCCCACACACGGGATATAAGGGAGTAGGTGTAGTCAGGTCAGTAGATACTGCTTGTGCCCTGCACACTGCTCTCATTCATTTCACCTCAAAATCATAGTGTTTAGGTCTTTAGCATATTATGTCCTGCCAGTCCATCATGATTAAAGTGTTTGCATCAGCTTAGCACCTTGTTCTGTCTGTCCAAATGTAATAAAGACGAGGATTTTGGTTACTTTTAAAGGACAAAATAAAGTATTTTACAGTTATCGGAAACCACATCAAAATGGTTAGCCTATCAATGCAAAGAACGTGGTATAGTAATTAAACATAAAAGTAGCATTATTACTCAGTAACTAGGAAGTGGTCATTGTAGATATTATAAAACATAAGAAATTAATGAACTTTTCTTAGCATCTTAGGATAAGACATCAACAATGGATTTGGTGAGGGTTTGACATTCAGCACCTTCACCGAGCAGCTGTTAGGCTGGTTTCACATTGGCGTATTTGTGCACTGCGTCTGCTCTACAGATACATACGCACTGCCGAACGCACACCACCGCAAGTGCAAGTAGCTGCTTTTGTCTTCATACGTACAGTGACAAAGCTACATAGACCTCCATTATATCGGCGGCTGCCCACAGGAAACTTGGTAATGCAGGTTCAGGAGGGGAGGAGGAGAGAGAGAGGAGAGGAAGAGAGGATAGGGGAGGAGAGAGAGAGAGACAGGAGAGGGAAGAGACGAGGAGAGAGAGAGGAGAGGATGAGAGAGACAGAGGTGAGAGGAGGATGTAATCACATGGAACAGAGCTGCAATATGTAGCTCCAGGCAATGTGTAGCAGCTGGCGCTTGGTGCTGCAGAACAGCTCCTATTCAATTAAGGGAATGGGAGAATCAGAGGTGTTCTGTACTATCCAGAAGTGACAGCTACACATTGACTGGAGCTACGCATTCCAATTTTGTTCAATAGTAAATAAAAATAAAATCTTTATTTATATAGCGCTAACATATTCCGCAGCGCTTTACAATACAGTTTTTATCTTGCCAGATCTAAAAACAGCTGATTGGCAGGAATATTGGTTGTCAGAATTCCAGCTATACCAAGGTTATACTTACTAAAATTTAACTTTTATTCAGTAATTTAAAATAGGGAGGTTTTCCCTTTTTGCCAAACGGTATGATGCTTTTGCTAAAGGAGGGGAGAGGGGGAAGGGTGACCCTGTTCTTTCCCTGGCTTCCCCTGCCTGACAACGGAGTTTTCAACACATAAGAAAAGAAAACCCCCTAATTGGTGTCCCCGTACCTCGGCGGCTCACCTTTCTGGTCCTAAGTCTTGTTGGGGTGGGGTAATATCTGTGCAGAATCTCCCCTTCTTATAATATACCCGGGTGTCCTGTCTTACCGTTATCAGCACTGGGAGTCCGGATCAATCCCCTTAGACTCGGTGGTGAGAAAAAAATAATAAACCACCTCAGGGGTCAGTAATGACAAAGATATGACAGTACTCCTCTATATATATATCCCTTAACAGGGATAGGAGCTTATGTTTGTGATAGTGGTAGAATTTGTCACTATTGCTTATGTCTGAGAGACACACTCCTCCACTATTATGCAGATCTAGTATTCATTCCAGATCTAGCATCCCCTATCCCATGAGTGTACTCCCATACACTAAAATAAAACAGACCCCAACAGATAATCCCCAGACTCAACTGGGCACAGTAAATCAACTTAACCCCAACAATGTGAATCAAACCAAAAAGGACCAATAGTCAGGCAGGGAAGTGGTTAACCTTTAGACCATGAAGGTAGTTGTTATACTCATCTCATCCTGCAGAGGATAGCTCACTCGACGCGTTTCCCCCAACCAATGATGTTCCGGTGGGTTCCTCAGGAGTGAAATGCCTTTTTCATGAGGCCTTCAATACAGCCTCTGGCCGCCCAGGGTGAGGTCCTGATGTGTCCCCTTCTCCACCCTTCTGTATCTCAATGGATGGCGGCCATTACCCCTGTCCGTCTATCCCTTATGAACTCTCTGATGTAATGTGTCAGAAGAGAGGGCGGCGTCGGCGTGCGCTCCACATCGCGCCGCTTACTTCCAGCTTGCGGTCCAAATACCGGAAATGCATCACATGACCTCCCGGGTACGTTGTGGTAAAGCGTCCCGCGGGAGGAAGTGTGCCCACAGCTCTGTGCTCCCCCGGGAACATCAATATCAATGACAGGTTCCGGTATGGTCATTTTCACCCATTTTTTAATGGATGCAGTGTCCAATAAATATGAAACATCTGACATCCACAATTCTGACCATACCTAATCGGGGGTAACACCACATCATCAACAGGTGATGTATAGGGCGGCACACATAGGAGAACCGGATCAATATGGGTTTGCCACCCTCCAGTACTCCATAGGTCTCGCTGTACTAAGCACTTTACTGACACTTCAACCATAGGGATACCAAGGGAGAATGATTGTAGTGGAAAGAGGTATCCTAAATCAGGATTTAGTGGTACCATGAATATACCATACCTCACACATAGTTTATACCGTATATGATGTTTTTAAAATATGACAGCTATATAATAATGGTTACTTGATAATTATAGGTCCCAGATCCATTTGCGGATTAATAGACATATCGGAGATCTTATCTGGATATACAGAACCTGCAAAATCTGATACAGAAGAAAGGTAAAGCTACCAGGGTATCACAGACGGGGACAGAGTACAATATACTAGAGAAAGGGCGTAAATGTAAGTTGCTCGTTCAGACCACAGGTACCTGACGACTCCATACGGTAAATCCACCTGGCTTCTTTTCTGAGGATCATTCTATCCCAGTCTCCACCCCTAGACGGTTTGTTCACCACTTCCTGTCCGTGTGCCAAAGTATTTACTCAATTGGGAGTCAGTGTGAGCGGACAGTTTTTTCATGCAACAGATATGATCCATCTCATGTAACCAGGAAGCTGGGAAAAGGTGTGTGACAGTCCGCGCCACCGGGTACCAAATAAATCACCTGGGATGCAGGAAGTTATTTCAAGCTTTATTTAGGAGAATAAAGATAAAGCTTGAAATAACTTCCTGCATCCCAGGTGATTTCTTTGGTACCCGGTGGCGCGGACTGTCACACACCTTTTCCCAGCTTCCTGAGAGTCTTCCCACGTGCGAGTGCTTGGTGGAGGTCCTGCAGTAGCCGGTATTGATTGTATGCCTTCAAGCCAGTTGTGGGTCATCACAACTGGAATAGGTGAGTGGTTTTGACAATATACCTCTCATCTCTTAGTGTCTGAGTGATAGGGCACTATTGCGCCTCTTGTTCCCCCTTCCTATTTTATATCTCATGTAACCAGTCCATAATGGTTGGGGCCATTTTCGACTTCCACTTCCGAGGTATCACTGATCTAACTGCAGCCAGACAGTGTCTCAGCAGACCAGACTTAATCTCCTTAAACGCACAGGGAATCATGGAAAGTAGTCCTATCTGCAGCAAGCAGGGGATATGAATCCCCGAGACATGCTTGTGTACCCAGAAAACATGTTGCCATAGGGAGCGGACAGCACCACCAAACATGGAGCAAAGTGCCCCCAGGGGCGTCACAGCACCAACAAGCATCAGGAACTGATGGATAGATTCTGTGAAGCCCCTGTGGGCATCGATAACATCTCATTAATAATTTACAATTTGTTTCCTGTAATTTACAGGGTAGAGACATATTGTGTGTGCACAGGAAAGCTTTAGCTCAGTCCAGGTCCGACGGTACTAATTCCAACTCCCGCTCCCAGGCCGCTACATACCACACTTGGTCAGGGAAGTTAGTCAGGATACTGTAGATCTGTGAGATGACGTGAGATGGGGCCGTAGATTGCAACAGGAGGGTTTCAAAGTCGGTCTGTTCCCTGGTCAAGATGTAGAATGAGCTTAGAGATGTTAAAAATGATTGCAATTGCAAATATGCAAACCAGTGGAGTCGAACTCCTGCAAATCTGTTTCAGAAGTCCGCAAGGGCAGGTAGAGTAGAGGCCCCTATGAGAGTCTCACATGCCCTGGTTTTCTGCTTGGAGGACCAGGCCATGAATCTGTCTGCGTCCACCGCCGGCGGGAAGTCAGGATTACCGAACAGTGGGGTCAATGGTCCCACCATAGTGGAGAGACCGACTCTGGCATGCACTCCATCCCAAACCCGAAGAAGATCGTGCGTAAGCGGAGAATCTGAGATACACTTGCGACGCTTAATGCCCGCTATCCAGGATAAAGATGTAATAAGCCAACCTGAGATGTCCGCCTCCATGGTCACCCATCTCTTGGTCTCATCCCCATGGAACCAGTCCACCAATCTGGTAAGGATATCCGTGATATAATAGAGATAGAAATCCGGTAGGCCTGCCCCACCTTGGGCTTTACGTTGCGTCAAGTGTTTGTACGCGAGGCGGGGCTTCCCCTTCCTCCATACAAGGGCCGTTGAAAGCGTCTTAAGCTGAGAGAAAAAGGATTTGGGAATGGTAATGGGAACTGCCTAAAAGATGCATAATAGTTTAGGCAGAACGTCCATTTTCAGGACTGCGAGAGGTCGTTAGCTATCCGTAGTAACATGGGTTTAGGATTCAGGTTGTAGAGGTGTAATGGATCAGCGCTAAGGTAAACCCCAAGGTATTTTAACAAGCCCAAACACCAATGGAACAGGAAAGTATCTTTCAATCGGGTCTGTCGATCTAGCGAGAGGGAGATATTCAGTATCTCAGATTTTGAGACATTGACTTTAAAATTGCTAACCCTTCTGTAACGGTCAAACTCCTTTAAAACAAAGGGGAGGGATGTCTCCGAGTCAGACAAGTATAGGAGCAGATCATCTGCATGTTAAGCCAGCTTGTGGGGATCATTAGCAATCTGTATCCCATGTATGTCCGGATTCTGTCGAATGTCTACAGCTAAGTGCTCCATCACGAGAGCATACAGTAGGGTGGATAAGGGGCAGCCCTGGCGCTTCCTGTTTCGGATGTCAAAGGATTTGGAGAGGATCCTATTGCACCGGACTTTGGCAGTGGGAACAGTATACAATGCTATCACTTTGTCCAGGAATCTCTGACCCATCCCCGCCCGCTCAAGCACCGCACCAAGAAAGAACCAGCTCACTCTATAACAAGCCTTCTCTGCGTCGACTGATAACACAAGGGCTGAAATTTTCAGTTCACTAATGTGAGATATTACAAGGATGGTCTTAATAGTAGTGTCCCTGGCCTCTCTCCCAGGTACAAAGCCAACCTGGTCGTTGTGGATCAGTCGAGGCAGAGGAGGCCCAAGTCTGGCAGCCAGTAGTTTCGCATACAGCTTCACATCTACGTTAATCAAAGAGATTGGTCGGTAACTTGGGCAGAGCTGGGGATCCCTTCCCGGCTGGCGGATTACCACTATGGATGCCTCAATAGTCTGTTTGGGGAAGGGTTGTTCTTTAGAGACGGCATTGCACACTTTAGTTAGAAAAGGAGCCAATTTAGCAGAGAACACCTGGTAAAATTTAGCATTGAAGCCTTCTGGGCCTGGACTCTTTTTAGGTGAAGAGGAAGAAATGGCGTAGGTCATCTCCTCCAAAGAGAACGGGGCGTCTAAGTCAGCAATAATAGCAGGTGTAAGCAAGGGGAAAGGGGTGTCAGAGAGGTACTTATGTATTTGCTTCAGGTTCAGTTGAATCGTTGTGGATATTGTATAATGTTTTGTAGTAGTATTTGAAGGCTGTCATGATGTCAGTAGGGTGGTGCACGATTGTTTTGTCAGGTGTCTTCACAGAGGGGATGTATGTGGCCGCTAATCTGGGATGTATATGGCGCACCAGAGTGCCCCCGCACTTGTCCGCAAACTCGTAATAAAATTGATGGGAACGCTCCCTGAATCGGGTGTAAGCCAGGTCCAGGGACGTCCGAAGGTCTTCCCTAAGTTTCGTCAAGGTCAGGAGCATGTCATGATCAAGAGAGGATTTATGTTGAATTTCAACCTTCTGTATACGCATTAGGACATCATCTATATGCTTAGACTTCTCCTGTTTAATTCTCGAGCCCTCCCGGATGAAAATTCCTCGTAAAACACATTTGAAAGCCTCCCATTGGGTCAGAAGCGGGGTGTTATCCGCTAAATGGTTCTGTAAAAAATCAGTGATAGACGAAGTCAGCGCCTTCTTCACCTTCATGTCAAGGAGGAGGTTGGGATTTAATTTCCAGTTCCAGACCTTAGGAGGACTATCCGGGGGAGGAGGATCACGAATACAGGGGCATGGTCGGATCAATCCATGGAACCAATGGAGGCGGAAGGCGACCAATTCAGCAGGCTATGGCTCAGTAGGAAAAAGTCAATACGACTGTAAGATAAATGGACTGCAGAAAAATGTGTGAAATCCTTATCCGAGGGATGGAGTACTCGCCAGATGTCAACCACCCTGAGTGAGTGCAGTGCAGATTTAAAAGAGTTGAGATGGGAGAGAGGAATCACCAACTTACCTGCCGACGTGTCAAGCTTTCTGTCCAAGGGCATATTGAAGTCTCCTCCAAAGAATAGTCGTCTATGGGCAAGTGACGTCAATTTTCGGAGATATCGGGTACCCGTAACCGCCTGTCCCCTATTAGGGAGGTAAAAATTCACTGCGGTATAATCATAACCAAAAAGAGAGAAGTTGACAAACAGGTATCTTCCATGAGGGTCGACCTCTACCTCCTCGATCGTACCAAGAAATGTTTGTGAACAGCAATACTCACGCCATTCGACCTAGAGATAGGATTGGGAGCATGGAACCACTGGGGATAATATTTGTTACGAATGTCATGAACGTGGTATAATTTAAAGTGCGTTTCCTGAAGCAATAACACTTGGACTCCCATCTTAGACATACCATATAGAACCTGGTTACGCTTTTGGGGAGTATTGAAACCCTGCACGTATAAGGAGGCAAACTTTATAGAGGTCATGACACAGAGTTCTTCAGAGGGGGAAGAGAGGGATACGTCAGACTCCGCACAATCCCTAAAGCCAGATGAGGGCAAGGAAGGGGGAAGGGGTAGAGAGTAGGGTAAGTAATTAGGAAAAAGAGGGAGGAATGTGAGAATAAGAAGAAAGCAGAAAAGAAACAGATGCAGAAATAAGAGAAGAAAAGAAGAGAAGCCTACCAACAGGGTAGGATACGCCACGTACCTAGGACGCGGCGAATAGACTGTAGTGAGTTCTGTGAAGTTCAGAACAGTACAGTCAAACTTGAAATTTAATATTCCCTACGTGAGAAGTGTCCAGCAATGAGATCGCCAATAGGATCCCTGGTTGAACACCCCTTCCCCCAGGGAAACACAGCTCTAATATATCGGCAGGATAAGTGCTATCTAGTAATGAACTGCGAAACATTTACATTTGAAATAAGTAACAAACATATGTATTTCCGTCCCACCGAGTAGACTCGAGGAGAGGTAAACATAAAAGTAATTTACAGTCATGGCCAAAAGTATTGACACCCCTACAATTCTGTCAGATAATACTCAGTTTCTTCCTGAAAATGATTGCAATAACAAATTCTTTGGTATTAATATCTTCATTTAATTTGTCTTCAATGAAAAAAACACAAAAAGAATTGTCCTAAAGCCAAATTGAATATAATTCCACACCAAACATAAAAAAGGGGGCAGACAAAAGTATTGGAACCCTTAGAAAAATCATGTGATGCTTCTCTAATTTCTGTAATTAACAGCACCTGTAACTTACCTGTGGCACCTAACAGGTGTTGGCAATAACTAAATCACACTTGCAGCCAGTTGACATGGATTAAAGTTGACTCGACCGCTGTCCTGTGTCCTTGTGTGTACCACATTGAGCATGGAGAAAAGAAAGAAGACCAAAGAACTGTCTGAGGTCTTGAGAAACCAAATTGTGAGGAAGCATGAGCAATCTCAAGGCTACAAGTCCATCTCCAAAGACCTGAATGTTCCTGTGTCTACCGTGCGCAGTGTCCTCAAGAAGTTTAAAGCCCATGGCACTGTGGCTAACCTCCCTAGATGTGGACGTAAAAGAAAAATTGACAAGAGATTTTAACGCAAGATTGTGCGGATGGTGGATAAAGAACCTTGACTAACATCCAAACAAGTTCAAGCTGCCCTGCAGTCCGAGGGTACAACAGTGTCAACCTGTACTATCCATCGGCGTCTGAATGAAAATGGACTGTATGGTAGGAGACCCAGGAAGACCCCACTTCTTACCCCGAGACATAAAAAAGCCAGGCTGGAGTTTGCCAAAACTTACCTGAGAATGCCTAAAACGTTTTGGAAGAATGTTCTCTGGTCAGATGAGACAAAAGTAGAGCTTTTTAGGGCAAAGGCATCAACATAGAGTTTACAGGAGAAAAAAAGAGGCATTCAAAGAAAAGAACACGGTCCCTACATTCAAACATGGCTGAGGTTCCCTGATGTTTTGGGGTTGCTCTGCTGCCTCTGGCACTGGACTGCTTGACCGTGTGCATGGCGTTATGAAGTCTGAAGACTACCAACAAATTTTGCAGCATAATGTAGGGCCCAGTGTGAAAAAGCTGGGTCTCCCTCTGAGGTTAAGGGTCTTCCAGCCGGACAATGACCCAAAACACACTTCAAAAAGCACTAGAAAATGGTTTGAGAGAAAGCACTGGAGACTTCTAAGGTGGCCAGCTATGAATCCAGACCTGAATCCCATAGAACACCTGTGGAGAGATCTAAAAATGGCAGTTTGGAGAAGGCACCCTTCATATATCGGGGACCTGGAGCAGTTTGCCAAAGAAGAATGGTCTAAAATTCCAGCAGAGCATTGTAAGAAACTCATTTATGGTTACCAGAAGCGGTTGATCGCAGTTATTTTTGCTAAAGGTTGTGCAACCAAGTATTAGGCTGAGGGTGCCAATACTTTTGTCCGGCCCATTTCTGGGAGAGAGAAAAAAAAACTCTGCTTAATGCTGCAGACGAGGGAGACAATGATTGGCAGCGGTGGGCAGATTACACATGCAGGGGTGTGAATCTGCCCTTTGGCTCCAGCCTCTGGCCACCTCCTTTCCGGCTGCAGGATGTAAGTTTTCTAAGTGTATTATCTCGGGGTACAGGGCTGCTCAAGTGCAGGGGGACCCCTTGTCTGCATGCTGCAGACATGCTGCATCCAGGGCTGTAATTAGATCACCATGCCTGGTTTGGTGACAGGTCCTCTTTAAGGACATGAGCCACTGCCAGACAGCTCTATTTCTTTCCTTTGAAAACACATGAACGTTACAGTAAACGTTCAAGCGTGTGATAGAAATAACTGGAGGCCAAATAAACATTCGGCAATCAGCTATTAAACGGGGACCTTCAGGGCACCGGCACACAAGTTGTATCCGCGGAAGAAAATACTCGGTGTAACATTTCGGTGTATAAATGTGGATTTACCTCACATAGAAATTGCAAAGGGTGAAATCTGTAGTAAAGTCTGCAGTGTAAAGTGACAAGGTTCAGATTTCAATTCTGCAGATGCTCTGCGATCCTATTGAAATAGGCATTGTTTAAATTCTGGACTGAAAGTCTACAATGTGTCTGCCACACATGCATATAGGGTATCGTAACAAAAGGTATAAGGTCTGAATGTTCACTTGTAGACATATAGTCATGTTAGGCTGGGGTCACACATAGAAGTCCGTTTTTGGAAGTGATTTTCATCACCAATCCATTTTTTATAGGTTGCTTTTTGTGCCTCCTGCACCGCTCAACGTTTTTGGACTTAGTCATTTTTTCACTTAAAAACGCATGTGCGTTAACGCAAGTGCCTATATGTGCCATGCGTTAACGCATGCGTTTCCTATAGGGCCCCATGTTAAAAAAACGCATGCGTTTTTTAACTGATGCCAAAAACATTGCTAGCAGCGTTTTTGGCTCAAAAACGGACAGATCAATGTTTTGAGGTCCAGAAAAAAACGGACAGGGTGTTTATTACATCCAATCCGTTTTTCTGTCAGTTTTTGGACTTAGAAAAAAAAATGACAAAAAAGAAGCCAAAAACGGACCAAGGGCTTATGTGTGACCCCAGCCTTAGTTGGACCTCAAGAGTTGGTGATAGATAAACTTCTGTACATCATGAGTCACAGCTTTCAATACAGCCATTTGGGCCAAGAATCTTCTATGCCAAGTTGTAAGTGGATGGATTTTTGACTCCCAATATTAAGGACGTATACAACCCCCTTCTATAAAGCAGTTTTCTTCTATTGCACAACCCCTTTTCCTTCTACCTAATTTGCTTAGTAAAAAATGATCACCACCCACTGATGATGCAGCACTCATGATACACGAATAATGTCAAAAGATTGCCGGGAGACACAGCAGAGGACCGGTGCCAACCAATCAGGAGGAAAGTATTTTCTTTCTAACTTTACTAGGCATATTAGGGACATAGAAGAGGGGCTACCCAGTTGTGTAAAACCCCGTTAAATACCTTGTATTTATTTTCAACTGTGCTTCTTGTCTCCTCCATGAACAGGTACATCGATGTAAACTAATCGTTTTGTTCTGAACATGCACTTTATGAGATATCACAGAGCCAAAGTAAAAAGAAAATACTCCAGCATTTCCATGGTGTAGATTAAAACGTTTCTTCTTTCTTTATGAATGCATTGTTAAAAACACACAATGTGCATGCAATGTAGCTTTTCTTATGTGTTTCTGGTACACATGTCACCCTTAGTCATAGGAGAGATATCACATAGTTGTTCTTTTTCCCCATTCTAGATCCGTGTGTTTAGGCCACCAAACTACTCTGGGACAATAGCTCTGGCGTTGCTTGTGTCTCTCGTTGGTGGTTTGCTTTACCTGAGGAGAAATAATTTGGAATTCATCTACAACAAGACAGGCTGGGCGATGGCAGCTCTTGTAAGTATTAAAGGTTATGTATCTACTCGGCCATGCCTCCCACTATTATTGGGTGTGACTTTTCTTATTTTTCAGTTTTAATTTTTAACCTTAAAACCCCTAGTTATCACAAAATATCACTTCTTCATGCAAATAGTTGTATTTCACATAAACTCACAATTCTGATGAGCATGCCTTTTTTATGATCTTGACATGTTTCTTTATGTTGTGGATTTTCAGTGAATACATTGTAGATACAATAACCAAAGCATCTTAGTAGTTAAAGTGCTTTAAGTACTGTATATTATGTAGTAATCTTCTGACAAACGAAGTTAAAAAGGTAAAAGAAAAGGAATCCTCTTCTCAGTATTCACCACCAGAATGACATATGTCGGTAAATTCATGATGATGTCCGACATTCGGCTAACTGAGATATCTTAAAGTGTAACGAATGTTTACCTTTTTATTTAGTAATAATGTAGAGCAAATGATTATAATAAACTTTCAATGATACTTAAGTGAAATCTGGAAGAAAACCTTTCAAAAACCTTCCAGAAGATGTCCCCACTCAGTTGTTTCTAAAACTGACATATGATGGTTGTCAGAGAAATCCATCTTCAAGCTCCACACACTGAATATGGACATATAACCATATAAGGGTGGCTTACAGGCTCCACAGCCCTGGTCCACTACTAGGACAATCCCTTCTGAATCCACTTGTCTCCCCCATTAAAAATAATGTAGTCACTTCCTGTGCTGCTGTCATACTAGTGCTATTGGTAACTACTGCTCACTTGACATAGTGACATAAAGCGAGCCCCGTGTCCAATCACCACTGACTTTCATCTCCTCGCCTTTGGACCAAATGAGCAGGACGTGAGTGCTGCAGTGTCGATTCACTTCCTGTTGATAGCTCGTTTGGTCCCGATTGATGCTTGACATCACAATGTCATGTGAGCCCTGAGCCGCAGTTACCAACAGCGCTAGTACGATGGCAGCACAGGAAGTGAGTACAAGGTCTATTATTTTTAATGGGGAAAACAAGTGGATACAGAAGGGGTTATCCTAGTAGTGGACTAGGGATGTGGAGTCAGTAAGCTAAAACCTCATGACTCTGACTCCTTATTTTCCCTGAATCCAATTCTGACTCCCTCATACATAGCTCATGATTAAGTGATACATTTATTGTCGTACAATGTGAACACCAGTCTTTGAATCATTATTATGATACACTAATCAAGATATGTAGATAGAACATAATAATAATGCATAATAATAATACTCAGCACATACTGCAATGAATTACTGTACCCAATTCATTATGTAATTTAGGGGTCGGAGTCGGTCCATTTTATACCGACTCCGACTCCACAACTCCGAATCCAACGCCACAGCTCTGTAGTGGATCAACCCCTTTAAAAGACTGAGTGTATAGATGCTGGGTGGCATTGCTCGCTGTGCCAATGAGTCTTCCTGTATCAATTTCCATTACTATGTAGCAATTTGAAGTGATTTAATTTTTATCAGAAACATATTGGAGAAAAGAATCCCAAACTTCAGCCCCTATTAAGAAATGGTTGCCTTTATTTAAAAAGAGAAAAAAAGAATAGAAAGATATCGCCTGTATCCCCACCTCATGGTCTTATATGGTTATGGCACATGGCAGTGAATACCACGTCATCACATGCCTTAATTCAAGAAACATACAAAGTACAATGTTTCCGTTTGTAACTCTTTCCAGTTCTCCCAATCCCTTGTATACATGCAGTCTGCACATTAGACATTAGTTCAGGGTCATGTGTTTCATCTCATTTCACTCAGCTCTGATGGATTTACTGAGATGCAAACATCTTTCTCAGCCAAAAACCATCTAGTGTCGAAAAGCTCCAAGGTAACATCTCCATTATCTCTGCACAGTGAAGTGTCCACTGTCAAGTTCTCTGACATATTGTTTATAACACTGTCAGTTCTGGAGATCCGGCAATGCATACTCACTATCAGATGAAAGGGAGAAGACATTGAACACATATTAGGAAAAAAGGTGCACATTTGTGTTAGGATTACCGAAAAATTGACACCATCAGTCATTGCCTCATGTAGAAAGCGTCAGCTATTCCCACTTCATCCACTGTGTTTTAACGAAACAGGCAGCACAATGCGCCGGGCTGCTATGCTGTAGCTTCATTGCAAGTGTTTTTTGTTATTTGAAGATTCTACATTTTGTCAAATTTATTTTTAACCCTTAAGCAAAGATTTCCCCATTTACATGTGATGAATTTACAACTCTGTTTCTAGTGGTTTAGAGCAGGGGTCTCAAACTCGGTTGGGTTGATGGGCCACATTTAGAATAAAAAGTATACCCGTGGACTGCATTGTTTGTAGGATCAAGGCTGCATTCACATCAGTGGTAAATGTAATTCGCGGCAGATCCGGCACATGTCGCCGCACCTGCCGGATCTGCTACGTAGCGGCTGACTTGCGGCACGGATCCAGCAAGCCCCATTTATTTTCTACGCGGCTTGTGGTCAGGTGCGGCAAGTGCGGTTTTGCCGGATCTGGCAGATCTTGCAAATGCGACCGTGCAAAAAACGCTAGCAGCAGGTTTTTTTTTGCCGTGCCTCAAGTGCTGGATCCGGCAAAACTGCACTTGCCGCACCTGACCGCAAGCCCCATAGAGAATGAATGGGGCTTGCCAGATCAGTGCCGCAATTTGACCATTCTGTGAAGGTGTGGCGACATCTGCCAGATCTGCCACTAATTACATTTTACTGCTGATAGAGTTTTTTGCTCAATGTAGTAATGACCAAATCCTGAACTTTTTTTTTAGTCCTGGTCCGCTTTCTTGTGGTAATGTCTCCATACTGGTCTCCATCCTATAGTAATGTCCCACATCCTGGTTCTAATATTGTAGTAATGTCTCCATCCTGGTCCCCGTTTTGAACCAATGTCTCCATCCTGATCCCCTTCTTGTAGCAATGTCCTCATTCTGTATTCTGTATTCTTGTAGTAATGTGTCCATCGTGTAGCAATACCCCATCCTGATCCACTTCTTGTAGTAATGTTCTCTCCCTGGTCGTCATCCTGTAGTAATGTTTCCATTTTGTAGTAATGCCCCACCCTGGTTCCCTTCCTGTAGTAATGTCCCCATTCTGGTCCCCTTGTAGTAATGCCGCATCTCTTTCGCTTTATCGTAGTAATGTCCCGCACCCTTATCCCCTTCTTGTAGTAATGTCCCCATCCTGGTGCTCATTATGTAGTAATGTCTCCATCTTGTAGCAATGTCCCCATCCTGGTCTCCTTCTAGTAATGCCCCATCCTGGTCCTCATATTGTAGTGATGTTCCCCATACTGATCCTCTTTTGTAATAATGTCCCCATCCTGCTCCCATTTTGTAGTGATGTCCCAATCCATGTCCCCTTTTGCAGTGATGTCCTCCGTCCAGGACACCTTTTGCAGTGATGTCCCCTCCTGGACCCCTTTTGTATGATGTCCCCCAACCTGGCCCCAATAGTGTAGTAATGTCCCCCATGCTGATACCCTTTTGTAGTGATGTCTCCCATCCTGATCCCCTTTTGTAGTGATGTCCCCCATACTGATCCCCTTTTGTAGTGATGTCCCCCATCCTGGACCCCTTTTGTAATGATGTTCCCCATCCTGGACCCCTTTTGTAGTACTGTCCCCCATCTTGAACCTCTTTTGTAGTGATGTCACCCATCTTGAACCCCTTTTGCAGTGATGTCCCCCATCCTGGAACCCATTTGTAGTGATATCCCCTATCCTGGACCCCTTTTGTAGTGATGTCCCTAACCTGGTCTACCTTCTATTTACACACACACACACTCACACACAGACACACTCATTCTCACACACTAACTCACTCTCACACACACAAACACTCTCTTACACACAGTTTTCTAACCTTAACCATGCTGGCGGTACAGTGCAGGAGGCCAGCATGGTGCCCGCAGTGTTATGACTCTCGGCAGAGGCACTGACAAGCTTTGTAGCTCAGCAAGATCAATGCAATCCGCTGGACAATGAGAGGCCCGCAGGTAACGTCATACGCAGACGGCACCTTTGGGCCTCTTATTGCCTGTTTACCCTATCTGGAATGCAATTTTGAGGGTACATTAGGGATAGATTCCTTCTTGTTCTTAGCCCTTCTTCACCTTGGCCTCAACTTTACTTTTTCTTACTTCCTGTAAATAGGAGTCCACATTGAAAAACCTAGGACTAGAGATGAGCGGACCTATAGATGTTCTGGTTTAGCGGGTTCAGCTGGACTTTATAAAGTTCTGTTTGGACCCAAATATGATCCAAGCCACATATTAAGTCACTGATAGGGCAATTCAACTTGCCCATATACTGCCAGCCAATAATAAAGCACTTCTTGGGGAGGGAGGGCGGGTTTTTGTAATTTTTTTGTACACACTGTGTCCGATAATGCTGATTCTACCCCCATTCAAACACTGCAAGCGGCTCTCACTGGCCAAGTACCAAGCGATGCTTGCTCCGGTGGTTTACATGCGTAAATCACCCGAATTCTGAACCCTGAAATTTTTTGGAAAGTCATTATTCAGTTCTCACATCCCTACTTGGGGCAAATAAATGCCCATACCTTAGTAACAGCATGGACAATATCAATCTAACACCTGTAGTTACATCAGCTTAACTCGTGACATTATACATAAATATGGTATTATTGACTGTCCTGAATTAGAATTTTGTTGTATTGAACAGCTTTGTCAGGAGGTTTGACTAGGCTTAAGTTCTAAAGATGTTGAAAACTGTCTCCAACTTTAAAAACCCAAGATTACTTGCAGTTCCAGCGCTGGCTGAAGTGGACACATAGAGGGTGAGCTCCCACCACCCCCCGGAGAAAACAACAATTATAAAGCTGACCAAACCTGCTGGACCACGAGGGGAACCACACAACTGACTTCCATCGTCTAGCTAGTGAAGTTGCAGAACATTTGTCTGACAACATAAAGAACACCATACAACACTTTGGCAATACAGACTTCACTCTCCAAACTAAAGGATAAGTTAATGAACATACCACTACACTAGATGAAGCCAAGCAAAGGATATCTAACTCGGAAGACTCACTCATGATGATACAGAGACAAATTAAAGACCTTAATAAGCTGAACAAATACCTTAAAAACAAGGTTGATGATCTGGAAAGCCGTTCCAGAAGGAATAATTTAAGAATTCTACGTCTGCCTGAGTCGGTCCCCGTGGTTCAGCTAGATAACATATGCTGGGTGGAATTGCCACAAGACCTGGGACTCAAGTCAAAATACAGGCTGGAAAGAGCGCACAGAGTGGGACCCTTGAGAGTTCAACATAGCTATAGGAAGTTAGGTCAGGACAAGGAAGCAACATCACAGACATATCCCAGACAAGTTATAGTTAAAAATACCTCATCTATAAACATAAAGAGTAACTTCTCAGAGCCTTTAGAGAGAGGCGTCCGTCACTGCAGCTCAGAGGCCATAGATTTTGATATCTGGAGATACTCCGCTGAGGTAACAAGAAAGAGAAAAGCGTTCAGCGGGGTGTGCACTGCCCTTTGCGACAAAAAAAGTTCCAACTCCTGTATCCTGCTGCGTTAAAAGTTAAGAGGCAAGACGGCTCCTTTGACTATTTTAAAGATCATATGAAGGCAGAACAGCAGCTATTGCCGAGGAGAAAAATAAAGACCAGACGAAGGAAAAGAGACAATCTAGACAACCAGAACAGGAACAACGAAGTGAGTCCCCGGCAGCCAGGATATTGGGAGTAGACTCACAAGGGTCACCAGAGGCTGCACTGACCGACAGACAGCTCAGTCCAAGACAACAACGTTTCCAAGGATGAGGCAGGGGGGCCAGGAGAGGATGAGAGAATACCTTTGAGGATTTTTGATTCAAGCTGATTATCATCACGCTCATTCCTCTCAAACTCCCTTTTTCTTTTTTAATGTTGCTGTGGAAGACAAGACTGGAGACAGCTGAGTGCTCTGGTAAATTTTCTTTGGTGGAAGTATGAAAATGGGAGGGGGTGGTCGGGAGAGAGGGGAGGGAAGAAGGTAGAAGTGATGAGTGAGACAGAGTTTGGGTAATGGACCATCTAACTGAAATACAGTGGGGAAGATAGTGAGCAGTTGTAACGGCCAGAATAAATGGAGGTCTCTATGTCACTTGTACAATTGATCTGTTTTGGGTTTAGGGATGTTTACATTGTTACATTATTGGGGGGAGGTAAAAATTCATCACAATTTATATTCAGCCAGGAGCAGCATGTCTTTGAACTAAGCTAAAACACGGTGTGGTCAACAAGAGAGCTATTTTCTACTTTAAATGTCAATTTACCTGAAACTAATGAAAATAATGCTTATTAATCAGGATCATAGTGCTCGCCTTCTGCCCTGTGCAGCCGCCCATATTTGACCAAGCCAAGATTTGCGCATACAAAAGAATCCTCTTCCCAAATACATTTCTTGTAAACAGAATGTCTGCCTTAATCTCTTCAGGTGCTTAGCACCATTGCCTCTTGCTCGGAGACTCATGCCCTATTAGGCATGGTCTCCGAGCAAGAGGGCAATGGTGCTAAGGCACCTGAAGAGATTAAGGGCAGACATATCTGTTTTACAAGAAATGTATTTGGGGAAGGAGGACTTCTTTTGTATGCGCAAATCTTGGCTTGGTCAACATATGGGGCGGCTGCACAGGCAGAAGGGCGAGCACTATGATCCTGATTAATAAGCATTATAAATTACACAGTGAGGATGCAGGATGCTGATACAGAGGGGAGATGGAAGCACCTCAAAAGAACATTATTGAAAGAAGGGAAATCAGATATAGTAGTATATGTATATGTGGGGCTAAGGAAGATCAGTCAAACATAACACCCAGACAGCGAGCCTGCTGACTAGGCGTTATTGTGGTGCCGCACACTGAGAGAGAGATGTCAAATTTAGGGAGGTTAGTGGAGGGCGGGAGCAGAAGAAGATCAGTTTTGGAAAGGTTGAGTTTCAGATAGAAAGCGGACATGATATTGGAAACTGGGGTTAGAAAAGTCATTGGTGTTCTTTATTAGAGCGGGAGTAAATTCAGGGGAAGAAGTGTATAGTTGTGTGTCATCAACATAAAGATTGTACTGAAAGCCAAATTTGCTGATAGTCTGTCTAATCAGGACCGTGTAGAGAGAGAAGAGAAGAGGTCCCTGAGGGACCCCAATAGTGAGAAAAAGAGGGGAGGAAGTGAAGCCAGCAAATGATAGACTGAAAGAACAGTCAGAAAGATAGGAAGAGAACCAGGAGAGAGCCGTGTCCTTTATGTCGATGGAGTGCAGCATGGAGAGTAGGAGATGGTGGTCAACAGTGTCAAAGGCTACAGAAAGATCAAGAACAAGCAGAGAGTGGTCACCATTACGATTTGCTGTTAAAAGTCGTTAATCACTTTGGTAAGAGCAGTTTCTATAGAATGTAGGGGCGGAAACCAGACTATAATGGGTCTAGAAGAGAGTGAGTGGAGAGGTAATGAGTGAGGCAAGAGTAGACCAGGCACTCCAGGAGTTTAGAGATGAAGGGGAGATTGGAGATTGGTTTGTAGTTGTTTGTGCAGGATGGGTCGAGAGACGTTTTCTTTAATAATGGAGTAATGATTGGGTGTTTGAAGGAGGAGGGGAAGATGCCAAAGAGAGGCAGAGATTGAAGATTTTGGTTAGATGAGTGATGGCCACTGGAGAGAGAGACTGGAGTAGGTGTAAGGGGATGGAGTTAGCAGTGCATGCTGTGGGACAGGAGAAGAGAGGAGCCTGGAGACTTTTTCTTCTGTGACTGGGTCCAATGTCGAGAGTGAGTCCAGAGGAAATGTGGGGAGAGGTTGGGGCAACAGCAATTTGAGGTTTCGAGTTGATTTCCTCACGGATGTTTTCTATTTTCTCTGTGAAGTAGGAAGCCAGATCATCAGCACAAAGGTCATGATGTGGGCCTGCACTTTAGGACTGAGGAGAGAATGAAAGGTGTCAAGAGTTTTTTTGGGTTGCTGGATAGTGAGGAGATTAGGGTGGTGAAGTAGGTTTCTTTCGCAAGGTGAAGGACAGCGTTATAAGTTCTCAAGTAAATTTATAGTGAATGAAGTTTTGTGGTGTGCGGGATTTCCTTCATAGACTCTCAGCACTCCTAGAGTATCACTGGAGGAATCGAGTTTGCGATGTGAGCCAGGACTGTGTCACTCTGTGTTTGGAGGTTTGGATGGTGAGGGGCGCTACTTGGTCCAGGGAGCTTCTGAGAGAGTCATTTAAGTGATTTACTGCCAGATCGGGACAGGAAAACGAGGAGATTGGGGACAGTGATGAGTGTAGAGAGTCTGTGAGTGCTTGAGAGTTAATGACCTGTAGATTGCTGAATGTGTGATAGGTCAGACTGTCTGGATGGGTGAGGGTTTGTGAGCGTGAAGGAGAGAATGTTGTGGTCAGAGAGGGGAAGAGGTGATTTATCTAAGGAGGAGGTTGAGCAGAGCTGGACAAAGATCAGGTCAAGGTGTTACCACCCCTGTGTGTCTCAGAGGTTGAGAGCTGTGGGAGGCCAAGAGATGTGGTTAGAGATAGTAGCTAGGATGCACATGAAGAAATGGGGCTGTTTATGGGGATGTTTAAGTCTCCCAGAATAAGGGTTGGTAATTCCGAGGACATGAAATGCGTCAGCCACGCAGAGAAGTGGTCAAGGAACTGGGTGGGTGACCCTGGGGGGAGGTATGCCACCGCTACTCTGGGGGGGAGGGACAGAAGAGCCTTATTGTGTGGACCTTAAAAGAGGGGAATGATGGAGCTGGGGGGATGACCTGGAAAGTACATTGTGGAGACAGGAGTAAGCCAACTCCACCACCATGTCTGTTCCCAGGTCTCGGGGAATGAGAGAAATGTAAGCCTCTATAAGAAATAGTTGCAGGGACACTGTGTCTGAGTCCTGGATCCAGGTTTCTGTGAGGGCCAGCAGATTAAGGGAGATAGTGAGAAAGTAGTTATGAATGAATGGAAGCTTATTGCATACAGACCGTGGATTCCAGAGAGCACAATTAAAAGAGGGAGATGAAGGTGTGCAAGTAATGTTGATAAGGTAAGTAGGATTTCTATGTGTGGTGAGAGAGGGGTTGAAATTGGTGGAGGGTGGACCAGGATTTGGAGAGATATCACCTGACAGGAGCAGCAGTAAAAAGATAAAAGGCAAAAGTTGTAATTGTCACTTTTTTCTGATGCAACGCCCTGGAATATGGTGGTCTGAGATTGTTCAGTAAATTGAAGAAAGTATGAGAGCTCAATAAAGTAGAGGGAAGGAGAGAGAGGCTGATGTAGATGAGGGGTGATGGATGGGGGATGGAGCGGTAATGGTGAATGGCAAAGGCACATAGAACAATAGGCATTGAAGTGAAGGACATGGTAAAAGTAGAAAGGGAAAAAGAAAAAACTTTACTCTTTGTATAATTTGGACCCACATGACTCTATGAAGGATCCCCCTACTGCATCCCAACATATACACATTGTTTAGCTTCGCTAGCATTACCGAAGATTACTACTTTGGGACATACGATCCTAATAATAAAATAACCGCTAGAAAGTGAAGGAAGCGCTGACTGTGATCCCCAATGGTAAGACCCCAGGCCCAGACGTTTCTCAATTATCTGCTACAAAACATTTGCCTATGTTTTTGTCCCCCATCTAGTGGAACTGTTCAATTCATTTCTCTTGGGCTCTACCCCCTCCCCCAGTCGTTGGAAGCATACATCACCATTATTCCCAAGGAGTGGAGAGACAGCACCCTTTGTAGTAATTACTGTCCAATTTCCCTGCTTAACGCAGATGTAAAACTTTGGGCAATAGTTTTGGCAATGAGAATAAATTTGGTACTGGCTGAACTAGTTCACCCTGACCAGACTGGTTTTTGTGCGGGGTTGGGAAGGTAAAGATAATTTCCACCAGAGTCCTGCAAGCCATTTCATGTGCAAAGCGCACGCTTCGGACCCTGGTGATCCTTTCCACGGACGCCGAAAAGATTTTTGACCGAATTAGCTGGCACTATATGTCCTGTGTTTTGCAAAGGTTTGCCTTCCCTCCCCCTTTCACTGAAGCAATACTATCGCCCAGAACATAGTATACGCCAATACTACACTCCAAGAGACTTTTTTATAAAATCATAGCACGTTGGTATTGGACCCCAGCTAAATTGTATTCTATGAACCCTTCATTACCCATGGAGTGTTGGAGGGACTGCCATGCAAGGGGAACCCTGTCGCATATTTTTTGGTCATGCCCAAAACTCAAAAATTTTTGGTCAGCTATAACAGTCTTAATATAGAAAATTACAGGACTAGCGATAATGCCTTCCCATAAATTAGTTTTACTCTCTCTGGGAATCGAAGCAGTTCCGAAGGAACAAAGATTTATCATTTGCCATATAATTTCGACTTCTAAAATCCTCATAGCCTCACTTTGGAGATTGCCAGAACCACCCACCGTATCACACCTTGTGGAAAGGGTATCGGTTCACAATGTATTTGAGTACAATCACGCCTTACGGAATAATAACCTTCTGAAATATACTGAACGATGGGGACCCTAGCTTAAAACATATCCTTCTAACCTAACAACATAGCCCTTTTAAAAATGACAAACCATTCTCGACATTACCCCCTCAGGACTAGTATAATTGAGAATATTGCTCCTTTTCATTTACATCTGCTCATTTTCTTCTTGGGATGTTTATAGTTCATAGTTTATAATTCTTAAATTATATCATATACTTGGTGTTCAGATTAGAATTCTCTAACCCATTTTCTCAGTTTAAATTACAGGTTGTAGCCAGTTAGCACAACCTGACTGTGCATAGTTTAATCCCCCTACCAATAGTAAATATATTCTTAATACTATGTTTATCAACCTGTCAGAAACCACTCTCCTAGTATACACCTAAGTTTAAATTGTCCCCTTCTCCCCTCCCCCCTCCTCTCCTAGTGTAACCGTACCAGTCACTGATGTTTTAAAGAAGTACTATCAGTAATGTTGTATATGAATTTAAGTTTTATGATTAATAATATGTTCTTATTGATCTTTTACAACAAAATTATCATTTATTGACTGCTGATTTCCCCCTCCCCTCTTTCCTTCTGTACCCCCTGTTTATAAAATTTCAATAAAATAATTTTGAAATGAAGCAATACTATCGTTGTATGCATATCCCACGGCCACAGTCAGAGTGAATGAGATCCTATCAGAACCATATAAGATCCGTAATGGTACCAGACAGGGTTGCCCGCTCTCCCTATCCTTGTTTGAATTGTTAATGGAGACTTTCATACAAGCAGTCGGACAAACTACAGATATTAAAGGAATTATGGCTAACTGATTAGAAATGAAGGCTACCGCTTTTGCGGACGACCTTCTATTGATGATCTCCAACCTGAGAACCGCCATTCCAAAGATTCTGGACCTTTTCTCCTTATTTGGGGAATTTTCCAACTTTAAGATAAATCTTGATAAATCGGAAGCTCTCAATATTTCAGCCGCCGTGGAAGACATTAGGGCACCCAAAGCCTCTACTCCATTTAAATGGCTGACGGGGAAAATTAAATATTTAGGGATATACATAATAGACGACCCTCATACTCTTTTTCAACAAAATTTTCTTTCCCTGCTAGGAAAAATGAAGACTATATTAAAATCCTACGACCTTCCTCTTTTGTCTTGGCTAGGCAGAGTTAATATAGTAAAGTCATATGTCTTCCCTAAAATCTTTTCTGTAATGAACATGGTCCCGATATCACTCCCAAAATCCTTTATTCACTCCATCAACCAACTCGTGGCCAAATTTGCCTGGAGGAATAAAAAGGCCCGGCTTCCTTTCAAAACTTTAATTCTGCAGGATGATTGGGCCTACCCAACCTAACCTCATTCTACCATGCTATCCATCTGGCTATTTGGTTAAAACTCACCCAATTAGCTGACCAAGATAAACTTACACACATTGAATTGCAGCTTCTAGGCACAGAGGCGAAGAACATGTTATGGACAGGATGCCCCTTTTTATAAGATAGGCTTGGTAATAGCCTATCAACAACTTTAGCAATTACTTGTGTACTGATACCAAATGCACCACCTGCGTGCAATTTTATAGATAAGATCCCAAATTGACTTATTCCATACATATTTAAACCAGACTTCACAGACCTCTATGACCTTTGGTCTTCCCTTCCTAACAAGCCGATTTATCACTTACTGCAGGGGAAAATACCGTGTGTAAACTTGTGGCCCTTGGAGGCTAGGAAAAGACCAATTACCCAACTTCAACAGTTACACTTGTCATACTTTATGACACGCATTAGGTAAGCGACTACACCTCCTACCTAATGGCTTTGGTTGGAAATATTAGCAAAGGTGCACCACCCTGTCCCGAAAATTATTTCAACAAGCTATGCTAACCTTATGAACTCTAGACCTTGGCATCTCCTTGACTTTAGCAGACAGGCAAATTATATGTTCTACTTTGCATGGCTTCTCAAGATGCATCCTGTTTCAGAAAAGTGCACACAAATTATTCTCGAGATAGTACTATACACCAGAGAAGCTTTTTTACATGGACCTAATTGAATCCCACTTATGTTGTAGGTGTGGGATCTCGAGAGGTACCCTAACGCATATTTTCTGGTCATGTAGGAATATCCAACAATTCTGGTCTGATGTTATTACTACCATGAGAAATCTGGGAGTGGTGGAGTCAGATCTCACAGCTACAGAATTACTTTTGTTCCACCCTACATCCAACTTTGAACTCAAAAAACATGGCCTGGCTCAATTAATGCTGGGAGCAGCAAAGCTTTTAATAGCCTATAAAAAAAAAAGCTCCTACAACTTTGCAGGAATGGATAGCTAAAATTAAAGAAATTTGTAGATTGGGAGGAATTTTTGAGCGGGGAGACTTACTCTCATGATAAATTCACCAAAAATTGGGGGTTTCCTTTTTTTTGGGTTTTTATATGGAGGAAGTTAAGTTTTTTGGGGTCTGATGATTGCCACGGGGGGTCTGGTTGAACGGGCGGTGGGATCTGCATCCTGTACAGTGTTTTTAAATCTGTCCTCGTTGATTAAACTTTAAAGGGTTGACGCCGTGTGATGTTGCTTTCCTGTGATAGTTTAAATTGATCTGGATTGGGAATTTATTTCACAGTCCCCAAAAATTTTTAAATGATGCATTTTGTAACAGTTTCAGGGAATTTTGGAGAATGGAGAACTTCTTCACATCGCTTGCATTGTGGAAATTTCATTATTTATCATTTCCCCCTTTGTCCTTGATGTTGGAAACTCGCCCAAAGCGGCGTGCTCACTGGGGATCAGCCCTCTTGTGAAAGGGCCCCTTTTTATCTTGCCTCCGGAATTCGTGAAGTCGGTGCTTTCGCTTTAAAATGCCCTCCGTAAAAATCTAAAGGATCTGGGCTGGGGAGAGTCATGTGACAAAGCATGTTTCTTTTGGGGTAGTGGGGGGGGGCCCAGTCCCAAAGGGGATGCTCTGTTTGTTCAGTAATCTTTGTTTGTGCATTGTTGCCTTTTCCCGTTGTGACAGTTTCTTTCCTTTTCCCTTTCATCTATGTAGTTTTTTGGGAAAAGGGGGCCCTCCCTTTGGGATAGATTTTGAGTAAACAACCAAAACTCCAAATACATTTTAAAATAAAGGGGGTTTTCTGCTCGAACAAACACATTGCACTTAAATGAGTGCCACAGTGGGTAAAAATGCACAGCTAATAAAAGACAATGTGAATAGGGGTTTTAGCAATCACTGCTCTAGATTCAAAAGCAAAGTGGAAGACTTAGCTTCAGCAAGGTAGGGGGGGGGTTTCTTTGGGGGGGGGGGGGGGGAGTGCCCGGGAAAACCGCGACAAGGTGCTTTCCCTTTTTTCCGGGTCCTTAACGTATGACTAATGGTGATATGTGAAATACTGGGTTTATATGCCCTATTCCGGGGGTTTAAAAAAAAGAAAAGTATGGGGGTTTTGGGCTCAGACAAAATGGAGACCTCACTGGTCACAGGGCGGGGGGAAGGGGGGTAAGGAGGGGCTCAGTCAT